>CAWUFW010000321.1:2127500-3462370 GCA_963921515.1 Calotriton arnoldi | reverse complement strand
ACTGGCACGTCTGTCCGGGACTCGGACCCGCTCCTGAGCCCGCAAATTGCTGAGATCTGCACCACGCAATCCCCTCGCCTTCCTGCACAGGCGTCCTGTCCCTTTTGGACAGGAAAATATGTGAAAACTATATCTCCGTAATACCAAATACACCTATATATTTATAAAAAACCTCACAATTCAAGCTCTAAAAAAAGAATTGCATCAGCACCTGACTCAACGCCTTTGTACACGTGGTAAAAGATGAGGAATTTGTTTACGTAGCAAGATACCAGCGGAATGCAAAGAACTGTGGCTTATGGACAGAGGGACACCCAGAGAGACAGAATCCACCAAGACAGCAAACAGCACCCCGAGGGAAGACCAAAAGTGCAAGAGAAAAATATACTCTTAACTTAGGCTTACCCGAGGGATGGCTGTGTCTGCTCAGTCAGGAAACAGGCTCGGAAGGCAAGCACTCCGCCCGCCGTCACAGGATGCGGCTGGAGCCGTAGTATGTCCCTTCGTAGTCGCCAGATGTTGCAGGGTGATAATACTGGGCAGCTTAACTTGCACCGGGGTGCTGTATTTTAATGGAGAAAACACACGTGTAAACGGTAGAAGTTGAATCAGGTTTGTTTGCAATTTATTACAATGAAACCACTTCCAACATGAAGTGTAAAGAAATACTTTAAAATTCAATAATGAGCCTGGGAGTCTTAGCAAAGACTAGATGGCAGAAGACACATGCTAAAATTATGGCAAAAGCATATAATGGAATACTTTTAGAATAATGTGAATGCAGGAGAAAGAGGAGAAATATTTGTGAATATATTAAAAATATATGCAACAGTGTCAAGATTGTCTTAGAGAGCAGAAGAGAAATGCCATTCAGTATACACTAGAAAATAGAAAATATGCAACCTTAATGAAAATTCTCTTGGAGAGCAAGAACATGCAATTGCAATAATGTTTAGAATAATGGCAATGGCAATGCAGAGGAGAGAGAAAGAGACAATTTCAAAATACAATAAGCATTATAGCCTCAGTCAAAGATGGTGGCTGAGGGGGGCTACACAGGCGTCAGCGACCCAAGGGGTCACTTCTACGAGGTAGTCCGGTGAATGGACTGAGGAGCAGATCTTTTATACCCTCTTGAATGACGACAAAATCACGACATTATCAGGTGCCTTGACCGCAGACCATGACGCACTTTGGTCACTTCTCGGAAATATTTAGGAACACAGAAGTGACATCCACACTACAAAAGTTTACCAAAAAGGTCACTTGATGTTTGACCGTAAATCATAATGAAATTGAACATCTATCGAACAGGATTTGCGTCACTTCAGGGAAATTTTTATAAGTTTATAAGAGTTCCTCTTAGCTTGCGATGTTCCGTGTTCTTGTGGGCCTGGGGTACTATATGATAAAAATAGACCCTGCTTCAGCTTCATCTCTTGCGATTAAACAAGCGATCCTCAGACGCTGGGAACTTCTTCAATCCGAGCCTGATTTTCGAGGCATATTCGCTAATCCTCCCATTTTTGCCTACAAACGATCCCAGAATGTAAGGCAGCTTCTAAACCAACCTGCATCGGACAAAATAACCACGCATAAAGGCATGCGCAAATGTTTCAATTGCTCACACTGTAATAATGTGCTCACTGGGGATCATATATCCCACCCTTGGTCTGGAAAAAAGATAAAATTGAACTTTACCGCTCATTGCAACAGTCGCTTTGTGATGTACACGATACGTTGTCTATGCGGACTACACTATGTGGAGAAAACGAGAGACCTTTGCGTATACGCATTATCGAACACAAAAGCCGAATCAGGACCAAAACTATCACTTCACCTTTAGTTGTCCATTGGCATGAGCATCACCATACGATAGCTCAGCTTCGCTTC
The DNA here is from genome assembly GCA_963921515.1 of Calotriton arnoldi. NCBI lineage: Eukaryota > Metazoa > Chordata > Amphibia > Caudata > Salamandridae > Calotriton > Calotriton arnoldi. The sequence goes on along the minus strand of CAWUFW010000321.1, from coordinate 3,460,477 downwards.
ACCATTCTTGAAACAGTGATGACACATGTCATGACACATGTTGATAGAGTATGTCTAAGCACTTGCTACAACGTGAATCCTATTGGATACGTTGTTGTGACACTTTAACACCCAAAGGGCTCAATGATAAACTTGAACTCTCTTGCTTTCTTTGACCCTCTCGCCTAGAAGTAACCACATTCACTCAGGTCTTGCATTCAGTATTTTTTATCACTCTCCTACATGTCTTTACTTCTTTGACTTCTTTAGATGGCACGCATACTATTCGCCCTACCATGGCTCACACTCTTTTGACCGCTTAGGAATCTCCCACAGGCACTTACCATTGATCAGTCATTCAACAGAGGGCTTGTGTTTGAATTTCATTATATGCCTTTCATGCAGTCACAATATTTCCCATAGGCACTTACAAAAGGTTGGTCACCAGTTGGAAGGTTTGCTTTATAAGGTTCCACGATGTCTTCTGTGTAATACTCATACTCAGTTACTATGTTATGACTGTGTAACATATTCGGCTGTATGTAAGCTTCATGTCAGCTTCAACTCTTTTTGGAGTTTGGTATATAGTTATTTATTTCAATGTCTTTTGAAGAGTTGGAATCATACCTTTTTGTTGCATTTTTTTGTCCTTCGTTTATGGTACACATTGTTGTTATTCCATCCGACCTAACATGCATGCCTTGAAGTTCATGTGCATAGTCGCCTCACATTCCGAAACTAATGTAACTGTCATTAAATGTGTACATTAAGGAGGGTAGATTCTCCATTATATGTGGAGGTAGCAACTGATTATACCCAATCATTTGTATAAGTACATTAGATTTGACTATGCGATTCATACTGAATGTCATTAAGAACTATGTTACTGTCGTTTCAGCATTTGGTTTAAACTGTAAATTGCCTTTTTGTTCAGCTTTCTACCTATCCCTTTGCACATCATTCACTCGAGTCGCACACTTTTTTTCTTTCTGTAACTTTATTCTATCACATTGTTAAACTCGCTGTATGTCATGAACGTGGTGCCTTTAAGGCTGGTTCATGATACCACTTCCGGGTAGCGCACGAACGTTTATATTCACTGAAGGCACGTAAAGGAAGTAGTCGCGTTTCTTGGAAACACTGTGTCTAGCGTTGCGGAAATCTGGTGCGGATCATGGCATAGTTTAAGATTACGTTGGTAAGACACGAATTGATCAGATTCGAGACATATTTCCCGGTAAGCCATGAAAGCAAGATCAGATCGGTTTTTTATCCTTTATTACTTTTTGTTTAGGAAGTGGTGGAATTGACTACCGTCTGACCAGGTCGTTTTGCATTATTGTTGATTGGGAGACTTCGGGTCTCGTGGCCTGTTTATCGGTGAGTTGCCATTTATATTGCTAGCACCAGCTTCTCTCACGCTAGCATATATACGTAAGTTCATGTCAGTTTCTTCTTCTTACAGCACGGAAGGGATACATTCTGTGTACTTGTTTTCTGTATGGCGCGATAGAGCTTCCAGGTAACGTCCGATACCGACTAGGTGTGTTTCACACACACTGCATGATTTTGAATACTGGTTTCACGTGGGGTGAAACACAATATCTCAGAGCACTTTTTTACTACGGGCTGTGCACTATTTGCTTGGAAGCATTTGCACATGATAGAAAGGTTAGCGTTGTTTGTTGATTAGGATTCACGTCTGGGTGAACCAGGTGAAGATTCTCATTTTATTTTGCTCTTACTTTCCTGATACCTTTTCTCTTCCTTGTGTTTTCATTTGTGCAGTGTCACACTGGACCTAATGCATGTTATTCTAGATCTGTGAAGTGGTCTCTTCTCCTCTGTATACCTATATTTATGATTCTGTTGTCATTGTACCAGTGCTCTCTATGTTCGCACTATTGTTGTATTCATGTAAATACTTAGATTTTTATGTTTACTTAATTGTAGATCCCCCTGAAGAAGGGCAGAGCTTTATGCCCGAAATGCATTGGGACTCTTCCATATTCTGTAGGAAGCTCGTAATTATTATTTTACATCACTGATTGAAGGTCCTCACGGAGACTCATCAAGTTTGCTCATTAAAAGAAGATATTTTTGAGCCACTTTCTTCATCTTTGTTTGTTATTTCACTTTGCAAATTTTTGACTGTTTAAATGATATACTGTATATGTACTTACCTGTTATATCTGATCACTTAGAGAAATATGTGATATACTCCACTGGAGTTTCTTAGTGTAGTGCACTTGAAGGCTGTGCCTTTAGTCTTAGCATCATATACTTTCAAGTAGGGGGTGGGCTGCCCCTCCCTCTTCAGGTGCACACCAACTTGATTAGCGCCGATATTATTGTCTGAACTTTTAGGATTACTTTTTGAATTGAGTGCACACCAGCTGTTATTCCTCACTTGTATAGTCACTGTCAGCCCCACACAGCTATTTCTGCACCACAAATATGTCTTTTGAGGAAATTGTACATTTAACAGACAATAAAGCTTCCACTAAGGTATACAGTTCAGTTGAAGCACAAGACATTTATGGACTCATACAGGAGGTACGAACATTTGAGACAGCACATGGACCTGTCACTCAACAACTCAAACAACTTGAATATTTAATGAGAAGGGAAATGAATCAACGGCTTCACGCCACTAATCTTATCCAATACCATAAAGCAAGCAGGATCCCGAGGAGTTTACGACTCGCAATCAAACCCATGATGTTCAAAATGAACAAATAATTTATGGAAAAATGGTATTGTATATTGAATAAATGTTCTCTCGATTTAATATTGTTAATCGTTGAAGAATTATCTTCAGTACTCGTGGGTCTAGAACAGGAGATTCAAGAACTATAAGCCAGTCTGATTCAACGCATGGTGACGGAGGACTGGGAGTCCACTCTGAAAGACATCAACACTAAACTGGACATATACGCAGAAGAAATTCATGAAAGAAAGGTCCGTAAATTTCGCAGGGACAAAATTGACTACAAGTTGGATGAGGTTTACTCTGGGGCGGAGGTCTATGCACAAAAAAGGAACTTCAGACATCCAGGTACTACATCCTCAGAGGAGAGTCTAGCGTCTATCGGTGACACTCAAATGACCCGAGCACCGGTTCCATCAACCACGCCGTCAACTACTGAAGCTACTCCAGGTACCTCTTCTACTCCTAAGGTTTCTTTTTTAGACATCAGCGCAGCAGCCAACAATCCACTGAGAAGCTCCCTGATGGTTCACCCAGACGCAGCAAAACCCATAGAGGCCACGGACACAGTAAAACCGGCAGGAACAGGCAGAAGATAGAAGAAACAACTGTGATTAATATCTCATCCAGTTCGTTATCTCAAGTCCAAATAGCTTTATTGAATAAGGGCACGTCTTTTGACCCTACCTTTAACACTAAACCATTTGAATCTGAAGTGGCTCTATATAAATTCATGAGGAAATTATGCTTAAGGTACTTTTTCTCTAATCTGGAATGCAACCCTGATTCTCAAACCTCACCGAAATACAGTGAATTTAAACCGAAAAGCACTTTTATTTCACCTGTGTCCCACAAGGTGATTGATTCTTTTGAAACACTTGTCAAAAAGGACATTTTGAAATTGCCCTCAGGTCCATCCAAGCGTGTGAACATGACTAAATTGATAAAATGGCTCTGAAATCACTCAAAAGAGACGTTTCGCTGTATTTCACTCCAGCTGATAAAGGAGGAGCATGGGTTGTGATGGACCGCAGTTCATATGAAGCAAAGGTTGACACAATGCTGCAAGACGAAACTACGTATTTACCTCTAGCCCAAGATCCCACAGAGGAATTTCAAAGCATTCTCACTGCAATTTTAACACATGCCAAAGAGATGGCTTGGATCACTGACAAAACGAGGGAGTTCCTGTTCAGAAGGTACCCAAGGCGCCCTCTAATATACATGCTTCCCAAAGTACACAAATCCTTGCACGATCCGCCACTGAGACCCATCGTGTCGGGTTGCGATTCTATACATGAACCTTTGGGCCATTATTTAGACACATTTCTTCAAACTATCGTACAAGCTGGCAATACCTATCTACAAGATACTATTCATTTGCTGCAGCTTCTTCAAGACATTGTCATACCACCATTGACCGAGATTTGGTTATGTACTATTGACGTGACTGTTCTATACACGTTGATCCCCCATTCTGAGGGCATCGAAGCAGTAGAATAGGCCCTTTTACGTCAAGATGACATACAAGCAAACAAAGTGTTTCTATTGGAGCTCCTCCAATTCCCATTGCTCCACAGTTATTTTAGGTGGAAGGATAAATATTTTCTTCAGACGAACGGAACCTCAATGGGTTTTTCTGGCGCTCCCAGCTATGCGAACATCTTCATGATGCAATTTGAATTGACCCATATTTTATCTGACTCAGGCTGGATTGATCATCTCATCCTCTACAGGACATATATAGATGACATTTTGATTATTTGGCAGGGAACAAAAAACGAGTTGATGGAGAATTTGCTAATATTAAACACCAGGCATCCTAGGATAAAATTCACCCACACCATGGATCAGCACCAAATTTCCTATTTGGATGTTAATATTGAAGTGGAAGGCATGCACATTACTACATCTATGTTCAAGAAACCCACTGATCACAATAACTCATTACTATTCTCCAGCTTCCACCCACCATCACTCAAGCGTCATCTTCCCTATTCACAGTTTCTTCGCGCCAAACGTATCACCTCTGACACAACTAAGCTGTCTGTCTCCATGCATGAAACCAGAAACAAATTCTTATCTCGAGGATATCCACCAGAGATTGTTGACGAAGCGGAAAAACGTGCACATGATCTACAAAGAGAATCTCTATTACGCAAAAAAATTAAGCAACCCCTCAACAGAGAGGTTTTTGTCTTCACCTTCTCCGCTTCATCTCTTGCGATTAAAGAAGCGATCCTCAGACGCTGGGAACTTCTTCAATCCGAGCCTGATTTTTGAGGCATATTCGCTAATCCTCCCATTTTTGCCTACGAACGATCCAAGAATCTAAGGGAGCTTCTAAACCAACCTGCATTGGACAAAATAACCACGCATAAAGGCATGCGCAAATGTTTTTCAATTGCTCACACTGTAACAATGTGCTCACTGGGGATCATATATCCCACCCTTGGTCTGGAAAAAAGATAAAATTGAACTTTACCGCTGATTGCAAGAGTCGCTTTGTGATCTACACGATGCATTGTCCATGCGGACTACACTATGTGGGGAAAACCGAGAGACCTTTGCGTATACGCATTACCGAACACAAAAGCCAAATCAGGACCAAAACTATCACTTCACCTTTAGCTGTCCATTGGCATGAACATCACCATACGATAGCTCAGCTTCGCTTCACCATTCTTGAAACTGTGATGACACATGTTGATAGAGATATGTCTAAGCACTTGCTACAACATGAATCCGATTGGATACGTTGTTTGGACACTCTAACACCCAAAGGGCTCAATGATAAACTTGAACTCTCTTGCTTTCTTTGACCCTCTCGCTTAGAAGTAACCACATTCACTCAGGTCTTGCATTCGGTATTTTTTATCACTCTCCTACATGTCTTTACTTCTTTGACTTCTTTAGGTGGCACGCATACTATTCGCCCTACCATGGCTCACACTCTTTTGACCGCTTAGGAATATCCCACAGGCACTTACCATTGTTCAGTCATTCAATAGAGGGCTTGTGTTTGAATATCATTATATGCCTTTCATGCGGTCACAATATTTCCCATAGGCACTTACAAAAGGTTGGTCACCAGTTGAAAGGTTTGCTTTATAAGGTTCCACGATGTCTTCTGTGTAATACTCATACTCAGTTACTATGTTATGTATAAATATCATTATAATTAATAATATATTCAGTTATGCACTATTCAAAACATTTTCTTTGGATTTCTTGGTCACACATTGACTGTGTAACATTTTCGGCTATATGTAAGCTTCATGTCAGCTTCAACTCTTTTTGGAGTTTGGTATATAGTTATTTATTTCAATGTCTTTTGAAGAGTTGGAATCATACCTTTTTGTTGCATTTTTTTGTCCTTCGTTTATTGGTACACATTGTTGTTATTCCATCCGACCTAACATGCATGCCTTGAACTTCATGTGCATAGTCGCCTCACATTCCGAAACAAATGTAACTGTCATTAAATGTGTACATTAAGGAGGATAGATTCTCCATTATATGTGGAGGTAGCCACTGATTATACCCAATCATTTGTATAAGTACATTAGATTTGACTATCCGATTTATACTGAATGTCATTAAGAACTATGTTACTGTCGTTTCAGCATTTGGTTTAAACTGTAAATTTCCTTTTTGTTCAGCTTTCTACCTATCCCTCTGCACATCATTCACTCGAGTCGCACACTTTTTTTCTTTCTGTAACTTTATTCTATCACATTTTTAAACTCGCTGTATGTCATGAACGTGGTGCCTTTAAGGCTGGTTCATGATACCACTTCCGGGTAGCGCACGAACGTTTATATTCACTGAAGGTACGTAAAGGAAGTAGTCGCGGTTCTTGGAAACACTGTGTCTAGCGTCGCGGAAATCTGGTGCGGATCACGGCATAGTTTAAGATTACGTTGGTAAGACACGAAGTGATCAGATTCGAGACACATTTCCCGGTAAGCCCTGAAAGCAAGATCAGATCGGTTTTTTATCCTTTATTACTTTTTGTTTAGGAAGTGGTGGAATTGACTACCGTCTGACCAGGTCGTTTTGCATTATTGTTGATTGGGAGACTTCGGGTCTCGTGGCCTGTTTATCAGTGAGTTGCCATTTATATTGCTAGCACCAGCTTCTCCCACGCTAGCATATATACGTAAGTTCATGTCAGTTTCTTCTTCTTACAGCACGGAAGGGATACATTCTGTGTACTTGTTTTCTGTATGGCACGATAGAGCTTCCAGGTAACGTCCGATACCAACTAGGTGTGTTTCACACACACTGCATGATTTTTGAATACTGGTTTCACGTGGGGTGAAACACAATATCTCAGAGCACTTTTTTACTACAGGCTGTGCACTATTTGCTTGGAAGCATTTGCACTTGATAGAAAGGTTAGCGTTGTTTCTTGATTAGGATTCATGTCTGGGTGAACCAGGTGAAGATTCTCATTTTATTTTGCTCTTACTTTCCTGATCTCTTTTCTCTTCCTTGTGTTTTCATTTGTGCAGTGTCACACTGGACCTAATGCATGTTATTCTAGATCTGTGAAGTGGTCTCTTCTCCTCTGTATACCTATATTAATGATTCTGTTGTCATTGTACCAGTGCTCGCTATGTTCGTACTATTGTTGTATTCATGTAAATACTTAGATTTTTATGTTTACTTAATTGTAGATCCCCTGAAGAAGGGCAGAGTTTTATGCCCGAAATGCATTGGGACTCTTCCATATTCTGTAGGAAGCTCGTAATTATTATTTTACATCACTGATTGAAGGTCCTCACGGAGACTCATCAAGTTTGCTCATTAAATGAAGATATTTTGAGCCACTTTCTTCATCTTTGTTTGTTATTTCACTTTGCAAATTTTTGGCTGTTTAAATGATTTACTGTATATGTACTTACCTGTTATATCTGATCACGTAGAGACATATGTGATATACTCCACTGGAGTTTCTTAGTGTAGTGCACTTGAAGGCTGTGACTTTAGTCTTAACATCATATACTTTCAAGTAGGGGGTTGGCTGCACCTCCCTCTTCAGGTGCACACCATCTTGATTAGCGCCGATATTATTGTCTGAACCTTTAGGATTACTTTTTGAATTGAGTGCACACCAGCTGTTATTCCTCACTTTTATAGCCACCATGGACCTGGCCAGGGGTTTGGGGTCCCTGGGCCAAACATATTTTGTGGGCCCCTGTTCGAAATTGTTTTCTTAATGTATGATCCAATTACAGCTCTATGATGCCCCTGTGGAGAAGTGTGGCTCAATGGTTAGAGCGGCAGACCCTGATGCAGAGATCTGGCCCGGGACCAGGGTTCAATTCCCGCCTCGGCGGGTCTTGGGCTCAATTTCCTCGGACCTTATAATTCTCGCCTCGGTGCCTATTCTAATCATGGGTCCCACTCTGCAACTCTGGGCAATAGCTTGCTTAATCTCCACAACGGCCCCAACAGCGCTGGGATGCCTGGCTTCACCCTGGGGGTGCCCAGGAGTGGACATTTTCACAGGGAAAAGCCAGGAAGGGTTCCACAGCGGTATGCGTACAGCGCCTGGACACCCCTTTGGGGGTATGGGTGCGCTTTACAAGTACAAATTTCATTTTCATTTCATTTCTTTGGCCAGGTCACTGACACTGCACAGGTACACTACAAAAGTCTACATGTGATCACATCTCATAATCCGGGATAGTGATGTGTACATTGAATTGTGTCACATAACAGCACCTCCTCATCAACATCACACCTATTAATCTCTGTGACACCCTCATATTGCTCACATGCTAGGTCATGTTGTGATATCAAAGATACATCTGTGTGGATGTGTCATGAAACTGAAAAACACCTTCTCTGCTAAATCTCTGTAATGGACTTTCGCACATCACCCACATTAAAAGGTAATGTCAATTAAATGGAGTTTCAAATAATCAGCGTGAGAAGCATTTAAAGGTCACAATGTAAAGACTCTCTGCAGATTAGGTTTGCCTGTACCAGGGGGACCCCTGGAAGGCTGGGGCCCTGGGTCACAGTCCACTTTGCACATGCCTCAAATCCTCTATGTGCACAGGACCTGTGGCTCGAAGTATATCTGGGACATCCAATTGCATAACCAAGTGCCATGCATATGTGGGTAATGTGTAAGTGGAAGTCTTGAAAGCAAACAGAGCAGTAACAGTATTTGTCTCACATTCATATAAAGTAGGTGTAAGGTACACACACAAAATGGTCATATGTCAATTGAAATTTCTAATAAGGTATGAAAATGTAATACCCCTCCATCTGTGTATGGACAAATAACTAATTTTCACATATCAAACACTTATCCAACCTGCATCATAGGGAATGGTGCAAGATAAATGATGTTCACATTGGCCAAGCCAAGCTGAAATACTTACCATATGAAATACCATCCAAAGCAATGTCAGCCCCAATTCAATTTCATCCCACATATCCATCCATTGAAAATGTCCCCTTGTCCTGTGTGACTTCAGCACTGGCTCCCCGTCGAGAAGAGAGTTACCTTCAAACTGCTCACCCACACCTACAAATCCCTCCACAACATCGGACCCAAATACCTCAACGAGAGAGTCTCCTTCCACGTACCCAAGAGGAACCTTCACTCCACAGACCTCGCCCTCGCGGAGACCCCCCGCATCCGCAGAACCAGAGCAGGAGGAAGAGCTTTCTCCTACGTTGCAGCCAAAGCCTGGAACGAGCTCCCTGTGAACATCAGACGCTACCCCAGCCTCCACACCTACAGGAAGAACCTCAAGACCTGGCTCTTCGATTGGACCGGAGCTGCACCCCCCCCTCCCCAGCGCCTTGAGACCCTCACGGGTGAGTAGCACGCTTTATAAATCCCTGATTGATTGATTGATTGATTGATAGTTACAAGGTCAGATCATACTAACCACGTTAAATGCATAAGCAATCAGGGATGAAACAAACACAACTGTAGTCACACATCACAAACTATCCAATAACATCAGGACTAATTTGTTCTAAACAAAGCAAATGTTATATTTAGCAAAAACAATTTGACCTAGTAAACCAAAGGCCATTAGCCATTCCATTTTCACATAGTGTGGTACAGCACTCTGCTGTGCCACTAAACTTGCCCTTTATGCCACTGGCAGGGAAACTCCTCATTAAGGGGCATCCATTGGGCATGGTAGGCACCTCGAAGATGTTACTTGAGAGGGGGACGTTTTGGTTTGGGAGGGGTGTCCTTGGGTTTGGAAGGTGGGGGTTTGGAAGAGGAAGGGTTGGACAGATGTTTAGGTGGGGGGTTTGGGAGTCAGAAGGGGTGGACTGATGTTTTGAAGGGGGACCCTTGAAAGGGGTTAATGGGTCTGGACTAGGGGTGGATTTGGAGGTGTACGATATGGGTTTGGGTGTGGCAGAGGTTGGAACCTTTGTTAAAAGGGTGGTAGGTAGTTTGGGAGGGCAGAGGGCCAGGTGAAAGGTTGGATTCTCAGCGGGTAACTTTGGAAGGGCTTTGGGAGGGAGTGGGGTCTTGGAGGTAGAGGGAGTGGTAGTGTCTGATGTGTTTGGGACTGTTGCAAGTGCAGGTGCATGTGTGTCAGGTGTATGTGCTGAAAGTGTGGGTGTACCTTCTTTCTCAGGTGTCTGTTGGGTACATGATTGTTTCTGTCTGAGCTTCATAGGTGTGTGAGTGATGTGTCTGTGGATGTTGGTGCAGTGGAAGTGCAGGGTGTGTGTGTTGTGACTGCTGATGGGTGGTGACTGTGGGTGTGGATGTCTGTGTTGTCTGTATGGATGTGATGGTGGTTGTGGTGGTGCATGTGGGTGTGAAGGTGTGTGTGCTGGGGGGTGTGGTGGCGGGGGTGTGGTGTGTGCATGTGTTGTCTCCTGTGCTGTGTGGAGATGTGATGGGAGAGTGGTGTGAGTATGTGGCTGTGGTGTTTTCAGTGGTGTTCTGTGCATTTGTATGCGAGTAATTTCTTTTTGTGGGGGGTGCATGTGTGTTTGCTGCTTGAGTCTGTATAGGTGGGTGGGTGGCAATGTGTTCATGTGCTTTGAGCAGGTTTGATAATAGGGTATTTAGGTGGGTACAGGCCAGGGGGAGGAACACAAAGTTGTGGTGGACGGGAGGCTGGGGTGAGTGAGGTGAACTGCAGAGAATCCAGAATTTAGCATCAAGGCTACTATCTAAACATGTAAACACACATCTCCCCCATCCAGAGGCTCTCCACTAGCTGATACTACATTTAATAATTCCATCTTACAGGAAGAAAACCATTGGTGGCACTACTTTCTCCATTCCAGCTGCCAAATAATGGAATTCCCTACCTGCAAAGCAGAGAGCCACTGAGACTCACTTTGAGTTAGGAAGGATGATTAAGACTTGGGTATTCCCAACCTGATCCCTCTGAGAATCTGTGTGATCTTATTCATAAAGATGAGTGCCAGCAACAATTCTTGCATCCCTGTCTACAAACAGATGCCCTTTCACAACCACTTAATGATCAAGGGCATACCAGATCAACACTATTCCCCTTTCAAACACACCCTCACTAAAATGAAGGGAGAACCAAATCAGTAAGTGCTTTACAAGTTTACATTTAAGTTTTCTTTGTAGGTTGGTGTTTTTCTACATAATTTTACATATCTTGGTGTAGCTGTCTATCTGTGTGGCTAAGCGCTTGAACAGCTCATTTGGGGATAGTAAGCAAAATACAAATGCTAAAATGCTGTATATGCTATCCCACATGTAAATAATGTTGTTTTGTTCCACGCTTTTACATGCTCAGAGTGCATGCTATCTCAAAAAGCCTCCTCTATATTCCTAAAACCATGTATGAAAATTTTACCTGATTATGAGTTTGGCAGATGGGTATTTACAACCAGGAGACTCGGTAAAGTCTCCAAAGTATTGGGATAAAGGGCACAAGAGAGGAAGTATCCTTTCTTAAGAAGACCCTCACTCACCAACCTAGTTGGTGACATGCTTCATCATCGGAGTCCCACCGAATGGCCGAATGCCATCCGGGTGTGCTTCGACACCTGATTACAGTGGAGCAGGTTTGTTTTCTGTGTAGGTGAGTGAAATAGTGATTTAAAAATTGGCCAAATATAACTCAAAATTAGTATTTTAATAATAGAGCACCTGGACAATATTAAAAGAATCATAAGACACCCTTTTTTTTGGTTAAATTGACCAACTGGTATCTTTAGGTAAAAGTGCAAAAAAGTGCGAAGAAAAGGTCTACATGTTTCAACCTAATGTTGGTATTACTAGGTTTTCGTCAGGACCAAGAGTACGTGACCCGGGCGGTCTACACACGCTAAGGTGTACCCTGCCCTTGATCACTGTTTCCTAACTCTGTACTCACAGTTAGGAGACCTTTCATCCTAGTAGTTGAAAGGAAAGAACCTGAAAGAACAAAAATGTACAATCACAGACAAACAACACATACAAATATATCGAAGTTTCTCCAAAGTGAAGTGCTCAAAAATATCCCAATTGCGAATTATGAAAAAAGAGATTAAAAAGTACACATTTAGTGAACATCTGTCGCCAAAATTCAGAGACAGTGTATAGCAATGTGCACATACATTCAAGTGAAAAATTAAAAGGAAAGTACTGGCCATTCACGACATTCAGTCCAGTTGATTCTATATACACTCTGGCTGGCAGTACTTGTCACAAAATGCAAACAAAAATAAAAATAAAACAAACTAAAATAAACGCGGATAACAATTAGAAACCGTGGGATTATAATCTAGCGTTACTTGTAATTATCTTTTAGGAGTGAAAGTCTACGCTCACATTACATAGATAAGGAGGTACTTAATGTAATAATGATATTAGTAAAATCGAGCGAATCATGATTAATTCCAACAATGTTAAGAGCTTACTATGTAACGCATGATTGCGTGCCTCATGGGAAAGGGGGTCATGGTGCTGGCTCTGTTGCGTAATCTAGAAGGAATGAGCATCACGAGAGGAAAAATTCATGAGGTGAATGCCCAGTAAAGAGAAATAGAGAGAAGTAAGCGGAGCCCACCCGCGTTGAGTTGGAGTACTTACAGCGAGTCACCAGTCACCGGCTGCTAAGCCTATACTAAAGACCTGCCGCCGCTCCCCGAGGGTTCTTACAACAGAGCGTCCTCGTTAGTTAAATGCTGGGCGCTTCTGGGTCCAGGCGTAATGACGTGGTCACATGACCAACGTCAGTACGTAACGGGGGCGTGATCCTAAAAATCCCTCGGTATTAGATAGGGGTCGCTGAAGCGCATTCAAATATCTTAATAAGTTGGGATCCCTTCAATAAAGGTACGAGAAACAACACATTGGAGGAGATAAGAGTACTATGTCTGGCTAAAATGAGCCGACAAAATCATGAAAAATAATGAAAAAAAGAATAATGAAAAAAGAGGAGGAAAAGCGCATAAACCCAATATCTATGTCTTATAGGGATTCGCTCTATTTATAAAACGAATAAACAGATAGTCAGTGCTTACCTCAAAAGGCACGCAAGGGGCGATCCTAAAAATCCTCGATATTAGATAGGGGTCGCTGAAGCGCATTCAATTATCTTAATAAGTTGGGATCCCTTTAATAGAGGTACAAGAAACACTATATTAGAGGAGATAAAAGTACTATGTCTAGCTAAAGTGAGCCGACAAAATAATGAAAAAAAGAAAAAAAGGCGCATAAACCCAATATGTGTGTCTTATAGGGATTCGCTCTATTTATAAAACGAATAAACAGATAGTCGATGACTACCTCAAAGGCACGCAAACAATCGTTATTTTAACAGGAAGGAGGTGTGTTGTTCATGCATTCTGTGAAATACCTAGAGAATTTATTCAATATCTCCAAAATTGTCACTAGTGCAAGCATGCATAAAGGCAGCAATAATCCATAGCAATAGAGACCTACATAGATGTTGACTGTAGTCATTATTATTCAAAAGGAAACATATGTATCATATAACACATGGACTTATTTCAAAAGGACCGAATTCCAAGGAATATTATCATTCAATCCTTCTTTATGAGTTGATAGCCTATATATCCATCGTTGTTCCTTTTCGAATAGGCGTTGTTGTGTTTTAACTCCTGTTTTTATCTGTTCGATTATAGTCCATTTTATGTCGTTGGTTGTATGGTTCATTTGAAGGAAGTGTTCGGTGAGTTTTGTTGTAGTTTTTTACACCTGATAGTGCTTCGATGTTCACAGATTCTTTGTTTTATTTTCCTGCAAGTCATGCCCACATATGCAAGATTACAGGGGCACTTTATCAGATAGACCACATTGGTGCTGTTACAATTCGTGTGTACTCGTTGGTACCATACTTTTCCTGGTTCTAATACAAGTGTTTTGGTGTTACTAGTCAGATGGCAAACACTACAATTCCCACACTGATAATGTCCTACGATATTGGGTAGGCCCCATGCCATGGTTACAGTTGGTGTCATTTCTTGTCTGTTCTCTTTTGGGCGTGTATTGACAAGGGAGTCCTTCAGGCTTCTTGCTTTCTTGAAAGAAAAAGTGGTTTTCCCAGTGTAAATTCCCAGTATTAATGATAGACCAGTGCTTATTGATAGATTTGGTCATTAGATTAGAGGCTGTGCTGTAGGTTGTTACACATGTCAGTGGTATCTCCTCGTCCTTCTGTGTTCTGTCTTCCAGCAGTGCCTCCCTAGGTTGGTTGTGAGCTCTTTTTTGGCATTTGCTAAGAATCCCATTAGGATAACCTCTGTATGAAAGCTTTTAGTGAGATCTTTTGCTTGATTATGGTAGTCGGTAGTTTTGCTACAATTCCGCCGTAATCTCAGATATTAGCCATAGGGTAAGTTTTCCCTCAACGGTCTAGGATGGAAGCTCTCAAACCTCAGTAAGTTGTTCCTCGCACTAGGTTTGTGGTAAGTTTTTGTCTCTAAATGACCGTTCTCCTTGGTGATTATTACATCCAGGAAAATCATAGTATTGGGGTCCATGATATGAGTAAACCTCAGATTATGGTCACATGAGTTGATCCATATTGTAAAGTCTCTTAGTGTCTCGATCGGTCCCTGCCAGATGGCTAGGACATCGTTGATATATCTTTTCCAGAAGATAATGTTCGAGAGAAAGGGATTCCGATTATTCGGACTCGAATACATAAAGCCCTGCCACACTAGGAGCAAAAATGCTCCCCATTGAAGTGCCCCCTGTCTGGAGGTATAAGGCTCCCTCATATTCAAAATAGTTTTTCTTCAAGGCTAATTTGGCACATTCCAAGATAAAGGATTTGGGTGTCCTGTGTGTCCAGATGGTTTCATTCAGGGCTTTTTAAGTACTTCCAGTGTATCGTCCTGTGGGATGCTGGTGTACAGACTTTCAATATCGAGGCTTACTAAGATGGTGTCCTCATCCACTATGATGTCTTTAAGAAATTTGAGGAGACATTTGGTATCTTGTAGGTAGGTGGTGGTTTTTTGCACCAAGGGTTTTAAGAAAAGTCACAAAAGCGTGACAGTGGTTCAAGTAAAGAACCTATACCTGACACAATGGGTCTGCCAGGAGGCGGGATTTTATTTTTGTGCATTTTGGGCAAGATGTAAAAATATGGAATTTTACCCTCACAGTTGCAGAGAAACATTGCTTCTTGTTTCGAGATATGCCCCATTGTTTCAGCGTAGTCCACAAGGGTTCTAATTTCTTGTTTAAGTTCATTAGTCGGATCGAATAGTAATGGGCTATAGTTCCTAGCATCAGACAACTGCCTTTGGCACTCTGCACGGTAAGTCTCCTTGTCTAGAATCCCTTTCTCTCGAACATTATCTTCTGGAAAAGATATATCGACGATGTCCTAGCCATCTGGCAGGGACCGATCGAGACACTAAGAGACTTTACAATATGGATCAACTCATGTGACCATAATCTGAGGTTTACTCATATCATGGACCCCAATACTATGATTTTCCTGGATGTAATAATCACTCAAGGAGAACGGTCATTTAGAGACAAAAACTTACCACAAACCTAGTGCGAGGAACAACTTACTGAGGTTTGAGAGCTTCCATCCTAGACCGTTGAGGGAAAACTTACCCTATGGCCAATATCTGAGATTACGGCGGAATTGTAGCAAAACTACCGACTACCATAATCAAGCAAAAGATCTCACTAAAAAGCTTTCATACAGAGGTTATCCTAATGGGATTCTTAGCAAATGCCAAAAAGAGCTCGCAACCAACCTAGGGAGGCACTCCTGGAAGACAGAACACAGAAGGACGAGGAGATACCACTGACATGTGTAACAACCTACAGCACAGCCTCTAATCTAATGACCAAATCTATCAATAAGCACTGGTCTATCATTAATACTGGGAATTTACACTGGGAAAACCACTTTTTTCTTTCAAGAAAGCAAGAAGCCTGAAGGACTCCTTGTCAATACACGCCCAAAGAGAACAGACAAGAAATGACACCAACTGTAACCATGGCATGGGGCCTACCCAATATCGTAGGACATTATCAGTGTGGGAATTGTAGTGTTTGCCATCTGACTAGTAACACCAAAACACTTGTATTAGAACCAGGAAAAGTATGGTACCAACGAGTACACACGAATTGTAACAGCACCAATGTGGTCTATCTGATAAAGTGCCCCTGTAATCTTGCATATGTGGGCATGACTTGCAGGAAAATAAAACAAAGAATCTGTGAACATCGAAGCACTATCAGGTGTAAAAAACTACAACAAAACTCACCGAACACTTCCTTCAAATGAACCATACAACCAACGACATAAAATGGACTATAATCGAACAGATAAAAACAGGAGTTAAAACACAACAACGCCTATTCGAAAAGGAACAACGATGGATATATAGGCTATCAACTCATAAAGAAGGATTGAATGATAATATTCCTTGGAATTCGGTCCTTTTGAAATAAGTCCATGTGTTATATGATACATATGTTTCCTTTTGAATAATAATGACTACAGTCAACATCTATGTAGGTCTCTATTGCTATGGATTATTGCTGCCTTTATGCATGCTTGCACTAGTGACAATTTTGGAGATATTGAATAAATTCTCTAGGTATTTCACAGAATGCATGAACAACACACCTCCTTCCTGTTAAAATAACGATTGTTTGCGTGCCTTTGAGGTAGTCATCGACTATCTGTTTATTCGTTTTATAAATAGAGCGAATCCCAATAAGACACACATATTGGGTTTATGCGCCTTTTTTTCTTTTTTTCATTATTTTGTCGGCTCACTTTAGCTAGACATAGTACTTTTATCTCCTCTAATATAGTGTTTCTTGTACCTCTATTAAAGGGATCCCAACTTATTAAGATAATTGAATGCGCTTCAGCGACCCCTATCTAATATCGAGGGATTTTTAGGATCGCCCCCCTTGCGTGCCTTTTGAGGTAAGCACTGACTATCTGTTTATTCGTTTTATAAATAGAGCGAATCCCTATAAGACATAGATATTGGGTTTATGCGCTTTTTCCTCCCTTTTTTTCATTATTCTTTTTTTCATTATTTTTCATGATTTTGTCGGCTCATTTTAGCCAGACATAGTACTCTTATCTCCTCCAATGTGTTGTTTCTCGTACCTTTATTGAAGGGATCCCAACTTATTAAGATATTTGAATGCGCTTCAGCGACCCCTATCTAATACCGAGGGATTTTTAGGATCACGCCCCCGTTACGTACTGACGTTGGTCATGTGACCACGTCATTACGCCTGGACCCGGAAGCGGCCAGCATTTAACTAACGAGGACGCTCTGTTGTGAGAACCCTCGGGGAGCGGCGGCAGGTCTTTAGTATAGGCGTAGCAGCCGGTGACTGGTGACTCGCTGTAAGTACTCCAACTCAACGCGGGTGGGCTCCGCTTACTTCTCTCTATTTCTCTTTACTGGGCATTCACCTCATGAATTTTTCCTCTCGTGATGCTCATTCCTTCTAGATTACGCAACAGAGCCAGCACCATGACCCCCTTTCCCATGAGGCACGCAATCATGCGTTACATAGTAAGCTCTTAACATTGTTGGAATTAATCATGATACGCTCGATTTTACTAATATCATTATTACATTAAGTACGTCCTTATCTATGTAATGCGAGCGTAGACACTCACTCCTAAAAGATAATTACAAGTAACGCTAGATTATAATCCCACGGTTTCTAATTGTTATCCGCGTTTATTTTAGTTTGTTTTATTTTTATTTTTGTTTGCATTTTGTGACAAGTACTGCCAGCCAGAGTGTATATAGAATCAACTGGACTGAATGTCGTGAATGGCCGGTACTTTCCTTTTTAATTTTTCACTTGAATGTATGTGCACATTGCTATACACTGTCTCTGAATTTTGGCGACAGATGTTCACTAAATGTGTACTTTTAATCTCTTTTTTCATAATTCGCAATTGGGATATTTTTGAGCACTTCACTTTGGAGAAACTTCGATATATTTGTATGTGTTGTTTGTCTGTGATTGTACATTTTTGTTCTTTCAGGTTCTTTCCTTTCAACTACTAGGATGAAAGGTCTCCTAACTGTGAGTACAGAGTTAGGAAACAGTGATCAAGGGCAGGGTACACCTTAGCGTGTGTAGACCGCCCGGGTCACGTACTCTTGGTCCTGACGAAAACCTAGTAATGCCGACATTAGGTTGAAACATGTAGCCCTTTTCTTCGCACTTTTTGCACTTTTTTATCTAAAGATACCAGTTGGTCAATTTAACCAAAAAAAAGGGTGTCTTATGATTCTTTTTAATATTGTCCAGGTGCTCTATTATTAAAATACTAATTTTGAGTTATATTTGGCCAATTTTTAAATCACTATTTCACTCACCTACACAGAAAACAAACCTGCTCCACTGTAATCAGGTGTCGAAGCACACCCGGATGGCATTCGGCCATTCGGGTGGGACCCCGATGATGAAGCATGTCACCAACTAGGTTGGTGAGTGAGGGGTCTTCTAAGAAAGGATACTTCCTCTCTTGTGCCCTTTATCCCAATACTTTGGAGACTTTACCGAGTCTCCTGGTTGTACTCCTCTTATTGTTTGTTTATGAAATTTAAAGGGGATCAGGAGTATACCCCTCCACATTTGTGGTTCATCCCTTTCTCTCTCTTGTGTTTTTGAAGATGGGTATTTACTCCATCAGGGTGATGGAGAAAAGTACTTTTTCGCCCTGAGGGAGTATCTGCCCTCCAAATTTTAAGATGCCCACCTGTCACGGCGGTTCCTGTAAACGCCTTGAAAGTTTGACAGATGGCTCCGTCAACATGATGAAGCCTTGTTGAAAACTTTCAATGTTTTTTTTTATTTTCAATAAGAAAATCCTAATTTGGGATTTTCTTTTTGAAGATAATCAAATATAATGACCCCCATGCCACTGGAGTTTTCTCCCATGGCTTGGGGGTCATTTTACAGTTTTCACTGTCCCTTACACGCAGGGTTGTACCTGCCAACGAAGGACAGTGAAAACTGGCCATTTGTGTGCCCACTCGAGCCGACAGAGGTGTATGTCAGGGTGGAGACAGAGTAGTCTCTGGAGTCAATATACTGAAGTTATGCCCAACTCTAAATGAGGTGGGCGGACCTTCAGTTTGGCGGAAAGGGTCTTCTGTCGCAGTTGCAACAGAATACCCTCTCCACCAAATTATAAATCGGGCCCTAAATCCTATTAATTTTTTCTACCACAAAAAAGTGGAATAAATGAACGGAATGGTTTCCTTGATTGCATAAAACTAATCAACAGGTAAGTAAGTCTAGATTTTCTGTACCTAACTCCACATATATGTACCTTTGCGGTTCAGATATCTTCATGGTCCATAGATGTGGATTTAGGAATAGTAAATCTGTACTTCCCAATGTGCACTTACCTTTTAATATTTTGTTATTGTGGATATTTAGTAGTAGAATAAGAATAACCAACTTGTAACCAACTCTTCTCTTTAGTAGTTGTAAATAACAGATGTTACTGGAGCTCTCAATTTAATAGCATGGATCAACTTCAGAAGTATGAAAAGCTGAGTTAGCTCCATCAGGATTCAAACTTGTGACTTGCAGAGTACAAACACATGAACGTGAGCATTTGCAAGCTAACTCCATCTTGCTGGTTTGCGGCATGGTAGGAACAGGCACTTTCCAGGTTTTGTGCGATAGGAGGAGTAAGTACTTCATGGGGATGTTATGAATGTGGGAGTTTACTTCCACTAGGGATGCTATGATGGTGGCAGCAAGTAAGTACCAGGGATGTATAGGGCTGCTATTACCTATCATAGATGTTTTGAGATGCCAGGAGCAATTGCCTAGTAATGGGAATGCCGTGCAAGGTATCTACAAAGGATGTGTGAGAAGGAGGAGAAAGTATCTACAAAAGGTTTGTGAGTGGAGTGTGGGTACAGATAAAGGATGTGTGAGATGGTGGATGTAAAGACTGACCAAAGATGTGAAGGATGCCGGTATCAACCAATGATATATATATACTAAATAGGAGTGAATACCTACCAGAGATGTGTGATGGTGGGTACAGGTCTCTATCAAGGATGTGTATGATGCCAGAAACAAGTAAGTGTCAGGAATGTGAGCGATGGCAGAAGCAGGTACCAATCAAAGATGACATGGTGCTGACAGCAAATTGCGACCAACAATATTAGGATGTCATAAACCAGTAAATACAAGATGATTGTGAGATGTTGGGAGCAGGTGTCAACCAGTGAATTGTGGGATAGCAGATATGGGTACCTATTACAGCTGTGTGGTTGGCTTGAGCAGGTTCCTACCAGGGATTTGTGAAATGGTAGGTGTGGGCCCTTATTAAGACTGTCCGAAATGGCCGTGTAAATGCCTATACAAGATGTGTGAACTGACTGGAGCTTTTATTTCCCAGAAAGTTGTGCTGAATGATAAAGTGGGTACCAACAAGAGACATCTACCATGGCAGGTGCAGGTGCTTACAATAGTTTTGTGGAATGGTGGGTGCAGTTATCGCAAAGGGTTGCTTGCAGTAGTATGTGATCCCTGAAGAAGGTACCCAATAGCAATGTTTGCAAGGTGTGGTTTATGGATTACTTCCAGAGATGTCTGTGATGGTGGGTATGGGTACGTATCGCGGATATGTGATGTTATTGATTCAGTATCTACCAGGGATGTGTAAGATGGAGGGTGTGAAGGTGGATACCACCACACTGTCTTGTAGATATTAACTATATAAGTCAAGAAGCGCAGTGTTGCAGCAGCCCTGTCTGAGCAGCCAGAGATGCAGTGGGGTGATTGGAATAGCCCGCACCCAATCCACTCCTTGTACGTGACATGGGCCTTGTACCCCATGAACACAGAAAGAAACATTTTTAAAGCGCCTCCGAAAGCCATTACACTGCAACAGCTCTGTATGATCAGTGTTGGTTCAATAAGAAGCAGTGGGTCCTGGACTGAATCTTATTTTTTGTCAGGACTAAACGCAGCGTTTAAACCCTCTACAGTGTTGTGTGTGTAGTCACGTTTGCAAGTTGAGTTTTTTCTGCGTCTCCAGGGCAGTGTTTGTAGTTTAAGGGTCGTATACAAATGTGACCAGCGGTTGAAGTGCATTAAAAAAGTATGAGAACTGTGATGCTGCATGCAATGGGGGTGGGGTCACTGAACGTGGGGGCGGGGGAAAGGTGTGGCTAATAAAACCAAATATTCTGTAAGTTTTTTTGGTCTTTCACTTTCAGATAGCTAAATATAAAATAACACACAGCTTAAATGAGAAATAAATTAATAAATTACGTTAATCAGCGGGAAATCAGAGATCTGTTTCTGTAACTAGAGTGCCACAGAATTTAAACCTAGTTAGTGCAGTGGATACTAGTGACTTGTGTATTTTTAGTGCTACAAGGTCTCAGCCTGTTGCAGAAAGCACGGAGAATATGCATATCATTATTTTATGGTTTAAATCTTTTTATTAAGTATTTGCAATCAAAAACATTACGCCCACCTACAACCACCGGCCGGCGGGGAACGTATTTCTTCAAAAAGTAAGCTTTATTCAAGAATGAGATAAGAGAACAGAGAGAAGATGAGAGAAAGCAAGGAAATAGCTGAAGAAACTAGAGGAGAGAGGACAGGTATCCACCCACGGTGTATGGCATGACGCGGTGGGGTCTAGGGCTGAGTGACCTTCGGAGGTGGCTGCGGATCCTTTATGTGGGTCGCAGGGAATCGCAG
Source organism: Calotriton arnoldi (assembly GCA_963921515.1). Lineage (NCBI taxonomy): Eukaryota > Metazoa > Chordata > Amphibia > Caudata > Salamandridae > Calotriton > Calotriton arnoldi. The sequence goes on along the minus strand of CAWUFW010000321.1, from coordinate 3,438,590 downwards.
GACCCTTAGATAGCGAGGGCAGGTAAGTTCTATGAATTCAGACGATAAGTAGGCCACCGTGGACCCCTAGGTCTTATCAAACTTAGGCAGTGTGTGGTTGATTCCAGCAGTAATCCGCTCCATCCCCACAATCTCCCACATTTTGTGTAGCCATTCGAACTTGGTCGGGATGTCAGTCGTGCCCCACCTCGCCAGGAGGACCTGATTGGCTGCCCCTAGTGCCAAAGTGATCGCCCTACCCCTGCAAGACCGGAGAGGGTATGTGAGAGGGTTGGGTAGCCCCAGCAAGATGTAGCTAGGAAATCGGGGGAGTTCCGTCTTGTATATTTGATCTACTAGGGGTAGAATAGTGTCCCAAAATGCCTGTATTTTAGGGCAATGCCATAGGATATGGGACAATGTACCCTCCTCCCCACAGTTGCGCCAGCAGAGGTTATTGCTACGGGGCTTTGGCGACCCTTACCGGTGTATAATACCAATAGTGTGCAATTTTTAGGAGCATCTCCTTTCCTGAAGTGCTGCATGAGGATGCCCGGGCCCTGTGAACGATGTCCTCCCACTCCTTAGGGGAGAACTCCCAGCTCAGTTCCGCCTCCCACCTACGCTGCGCCGGGGATTTGGCCTGATGTCTTGCCTTGTTGAGGAAGCCATAAATATCCGACAGAAGGCGTTTATTGGATGTGCGTGTGATGTACCAAATCTCAAATTTTGTGAGGAGCAGACCAGCATGCGGACGGATGTGAGGTTGTGTGACCCAATGGCGCAGCGCCAGATACTGCCAATATGCGTCCTTGGGGATCCCATAATGAGCCACAAGTCTGGGGAAATCCAGGATTCCCCGCTCGTCGAAGAGGTCGCCTATGCGCTTACAGTTTGCTTCTTGCCATTTGAGGTAGGCGTTGCCCACGGAGGCCGGGGGGAAATCCGGGTTCCCAATAAAGGGGGTCAAGCGGCGAGACAGTTGAGGACAGCTGACACTTCTCTCTGGACCCCATCCCACACCTGCATAGTGGCCTGCAAAACCCGGGAGAGGTACGCACCCAGCGGCCGATGACGTCTGGGTAGCCAGGGAACCTTCCATATGTGGGTTCCGGCGACCCCTCTATCCATAAAACACCAATGTTTTTCCGACTCTAGCTGATACCACTCAACCATCCATCGCAATTGCGCCGCTTCATAGTAGCGCCTGAGATGTGGGATACCAAGACCGCCCTCATCTTGCTTCAAGTAGGTGAGGTGTTGCGCCATACGCGGCATCTTACCCCCCCAGATGAAGCTACTAATGAGTTGCTGCATTAAAGCCAATATCGTGGGTGGTGGGTTTAGGGGGAGCGTCTGCATGATGTAGAGCAGACGGGGCAAAATCGTCATTTTGACGGCGGCAATCTTACCCAACCAGGAAAGGGCGTGTTTTTTCCAACTGTTCAGTTCGAGGCGCATTTTGTTCAGAGCCTCCATGTAATTCACCTGAGCAGTCTTCGCGGTGGTAGAGAAAACCCGTAACCCCAGATAGGTAATATCCGTTGCCACCCAAGAAAATGGGAAATGAAGCGATAGTTGGAGCCGATCCGCCGTAGGAAGGGTAAGACTCAAAGCCTGAGTCTTTTTCAAGTTAATCTTAAAACCGGACGCTGCACTGAAAGCCTCGACCTCCGCCAGCAGAGGGGGAAGAGAGAGCAACGGGTGCGTTAAGAACAGGAGTATGTCATCTGCGTATAAGGAGATCTTATGTTCCCTGCCCCCCATCCGGATCCCAGTTACCGAGGGGAGTTGGCGAACTCTTTCGGCAAATGGCTCCATGTAGAGCGCGAAAAGGAGGGGAGAGAGGGGACACCACTGCCGCGTGCCGCGTCCTACCTGGAAAGGACGAGAGACCACCCCATTGACCCGAATACGTGCTTGTGGGCCGTGATAGATGCAGTTCACCCATCTCCGGAACCTGTCACCGAGCCCAAAACAACAGAGGACCTGTTGTAAATAAGTCCAGTGGACCCGGTCAAACGCCTTTTCGGCGTCCACCGAGAGAAGCAGCGACGGGATCTGGGTTCGTTGCGTCTTATCCAATAAATGACAGAGTCTACGGGTCCCATCCCCGCAGTTGCGGTCCGGGATGAAGCCCGACTGGTCGGGATCCACCATGCCCTGCATGTGGGGAGCGAGTCTGGCAGCCAAAATACTTGTGAAGATCTTCAGGTCCACGTTGAGCAGGGAGATAGGGCGATATGATGCACACTCGCGGGGGTCCTTTCCCGGCTTGGGGATGACCACTACCTCCGCCATCGACATCGACGGAGTAAGTTCCCCAGAGTCGCTGAAGGTGTTGAACAGCCTCACCAGAAGGGGAACGAGATCCGGCGCAAAGGTTTTATAAAAATCGACAGGGAGGCCGTCTTTCCCCGGCGCCTTGCCAACCGAAAGGCCCTGGATAGCCCTTAAAACCTCATCAGGGCTTATGTCCGTGTCCAAATTGGCAGCAATCGGGGCTACTAGCGGGGTCACCGGTGCCGCTTGCGCATAGTCCCTGGCCACAGCCGGATCCAGGTTATCGGCCGAGTAGAGAGTCTTATAGAAAGCTTCAAATGCAGCAGCTATGTCCCCGTCGGCGCGCAGAGTCTCCCCCGTTCGGTCATGATTTCCGCGACTCTCAGCTCGCAAGGCGTGTGCAAGAAGTCGCCCCGCCTTGTTCCCGCCTTCATAATAGCGCTGTTTGGTACGGAGCAAAGCATATTCGGCGCGATCAAGATCCAAAGCCCGCAGCTGCTTCCTCGCCTGTGTGAGCAAGTGTCGGGTTTGGACCGCCCCCGTGCGGCGGTGAACCCCCTCAAGCTCCCGAATTTGATCCTCCAATTCCCCCCTCTTGGCCCTGCGATCCTTATTCAGGCCCGCCGCGATAGCGATACAGAGGCCACGAATGACAGCCTTCAGAGTGTCCCAAAGCATAGCGATCCCCACCGAACCCTCATCGTTCACCTCCAGGTATGCCCTGATCGCGCCACGTAAGTCTGCAATATTAGCATCGTATGTGAGTAGTTTGCGGTTTAAGCGCCACGTACTCTGCCGCGGGGCACCGCCCGGGAGAAGCAGTGTTAAGACAATCGGGAAATGGTCCGAAAGCGCCGCGACCCCAATAGAAACATCGTCTGTAGACGCCGTGACCCTTGGGGAAGTCCAAAAAAGGTCAATGCGAGCATACGTTTGATGGGCCGCAGAAAAAAAGGTGTACTCCCGCGCAGTCGGGAAGCGATGGCGCCAGGCATCTGTGAGGCCCGCCTCCCGCAGTCTCTGAAGCATCATGTCAGAAATCGAACCTGTGTGCCCCGTCCTTAGCGTCGATCTGTCCTGCTCCGCGTTGGGAACTAGGTTAAAATCCCCTCCGATGACAAGGTCCTCGTCAGGGGATTACTGAATCGAACTCATGGCATCTCGTAAGAAGGCCTCTTGATGCTCATTAGGGCTATAGACCGAGGCTATTGTATGTATCCTCTCACCCAGTAGTACCCTCAATGCCAGGAGGCGGCCCGCAACCTCCGTGTGTGTTCCCACCACCGTCCCTGGAAAATGCGTGGCCAAAAGAATCGCCACGCCGGCCCTCTTACCCGCTCCCGACGAAAAATATTGTCTATCGAACCAGGGGGATCGAAGCCGTTTCCAATCCGTCCACAGGAGATGGGTCTCCTGTAGGAGGCAGATATCACACTTAGCATCCCTCAACAAGGCAAGGAGCGCACGCCTTTTCGCTGGTGAATTAAGGCCCCGCACGTTGAAGCTCATGATAACTACTTTAAGACGTGTCATGTAAAGGGAAAAGAGGGCTCACTCATGCAGTGGGTAGACCCATCTCGGGGGAAACCGCAACTGCCAGGCATCCACTCCTTCCCCATATGCCCCACCCCCCGGTCCCAGCGGCATCCGTCCCCCCATCCACAGCAGCTCTACCTGGTGGAGTCCCAGGGTAACAAGGCAGCCCCAACAAATGTAAAGGGAGGTCATGCAGGGCCTCAAAGCAGACAACCAGCACAGCCCAGCAAAGGGGAAGCAAACAGAGCACCCCGACCACCTCACCCCATGTGCACAACAGGACCCTCCTCCCACCTAAAGGAACACAATCCTGCCCATCTCCTCCCACCGCCCCCATCTGCCAGAGACGAAGAGTCACCCTACCTGTCCGCAGAATGGCCGTATGTCCCACCGACTGCGTGAGACCTGCAGCTCTCTCGTGGGTGGAAAGGAGGGAGGTAAGGAGAGTGAGAAAAAGAGAGAAAGAAACAAAGGGAGAGTGAACAGAAAGAGACGTCAAAGTCGTCTTCCAACGATAACATAGTGCACCAGTGTGCAGGGGTCCATGAGTCTGACGATCGGTCATCACCTACTCCGAGGATGGGGCTCCCCCCCCAAGACCGACCTCACAGGACACTGGGCTCAGACCATTCTTCCCGACTCTTGGCCTCAGGACAGCAACTGGGCGGGTCAAACCCCTGCTTGTGCGGTAGAGTCCTCCTGGTCCATCACCTGCCGCAGTAGGGCTTCTTTCTCCGTGCGACGTTCCTCCTCGGTGGGCCTCGCCTGAGTCCCCCTCCTGTGGCCCCGTCTCCTGCCCGACCGCCGCAGTCTCCCCGATGACTATCACCTTCCGCCGTGTCTGAATCTTCAGCTGATGCCAGGGCGGGTCCAAGGACCGCCTTCGCCTCCTGTAGGTTGCGTACTCCATGTGTTTCCTTGTTCCAGACAAAGGAAAGTCTGAACGGATGCCCCCACCGGTATCGTATTCCCTGCTCACGGAGGAAGGTCGTAGCTGGTCGCAGCTCCTTACGCCTCTGGAGAGTAAGGGGCGAGAGGTCTTGGTATACCCCCACCTGGAGGCCCTCGAACTCCACAGTTGGGCGGTCACGTGTGGCAGCCATAATGATCTCCTTCTGCCTGTTGGAGTGGAGGCAGGTCAGGATACCCTGCGGCTGGCCGGGACCCGAGGCAGGGCGCCCAGCGTGGTGTGTGCGATCAAGTGTGACCTCTTGGTCCTTCAGGGTGGGGGCCATGTGCTTGAAGAGGTGGAGGACCCAATCTTCGAGCTTACCACCATCCGCTCGAAGCGGTACGCCCTTAATGCGAATGTTGGAGCGCCGTGATCGGTTCTCCAAGTCCTCCATCTTAAGGTAGAGCTCCTCCTGTTGTTCCTGGAGGGTGATGAGTTCTCGGGCCTGTTCAGCGAGCTCTTCCTCCCGCCTGTCCCCATTACGCTCCAGAGTGTCAACTCTATCCCCAACCTCACCAAGATCTGCTCGGAGCTGCTTAATGTCGGCCGCCAGGTCTTGTCGCAGCCCAGCGAAGTCGTCACGCAGTGTGCCAAAGAGCTGCTCCATAAATTCCTTTGTGACGGGCTCGGTCGCGGGCCCAGCTGCTGGATCCATCGTGGCATCGCTGAGATGTGACCCTTGGGAGTCAGTGCTAGGGCCCCCCGCCTTCCTCCCTCCCGGTTTTTAGGTCGAGCCTTGAGTAGCGCGCAAGCGCTGCTCTGCGAGACTTTATGTAAGGGGCTTTTGAAAGCTGACCACACGCTCGTGCACAATGGCCTTTTCCCTGCGGTTACCCGAGGGGCGCCATCTGTTTGCAATTATCGTGCCCAGACGCGGGCGCGATAATTGGAAACACATGACCATTGTGCACGAGCGTGTGGTCAGCTCAGCAGGCTGCCGCGCTCGCTCGCCCCCTCTCCTCTCTGACGCTGCCCGTATCTCTGCAGATGGTGTCATTCTTAGAATGTTTTGATCTCTGTCAGGATGGCCGAGCAGTGACTGACCCCGGACCCCAGTACTCGTGCAAGCCATCAACGTGAAACGAAAATGAAATCATAGTTTCTTTCATGAGGGGTTTCATTTCCTTACGGTTGTACTTTTACCGTGAGCTGTAAAATGGTTGCGTCTACATTCTTATAAGCCGAGGTTCTAGCACATGGAGCACTCAGTATAGGTAGTTTGCGGGATTCATGCATGAGGCGTTTGTGGTCGTGTGGCAGCAGTAGTCTGTCAGAAGCACGCCGTGCTCAAACGTACGTTACAAGTTCTTCTCCGCACCCTGTCTTTATGGAAGGGAGCGCTACTAAAAGGTTTCGAATAGGCTATCACTTCTTAAATTCCAAAACTACCATGAGGTGCATCACCCGCTAGCACAGCATAACTTAGCTGATGTTAAACTCATGTTCTTATTTCTAGGGCACTTTAATTAGTTTCATCTTCAACATTCACTCGAAAACGGCTACTAAGCGCTACTGTTCTCCACATCAACCCAAGACTGACCTGCAGCAACCGACGTCTGCCCACCACACCCTGAGCCAACAGGGACCACGGTCCACTGAGCTGACCCTCTTACCTTTTATTGGCCATCCACCCTAGGCAGTCGGCAGACAATCGCCAGAGAAACCAATTGGTGTCTCTTCCTCCTGTGATCGGGCTTCGTGTACCCTGGCCGCAACCGGGGATGCCCGGCTGCTTTCCGTCATCGTAATGAATGTGCTCACCGAGGGGCAAGTCTTAATCAAAGACATAAAGCCAGGCCTGAAGAACCTCAATGTGCTGTTCATAGTGCTGGAGATAGGTGAGTGTGGGCTGGGCACTACCAGTGCGGTCTGTTTGACTTGTCCGCTTGGGAGAGGAATTCATTTTCAGCCTTTGCCTGGGTAGCCGTATTTCTTTTCCTTGTTTCTCAATTTTGGCTGAACCTGGCAGCGCTGTTAAAATGTACCAACATCTTAACATGTTTTTTTAGTAGTTGCGGCTTCCTACCGTGGCTTCCTGTCATTTTTTTGTTCTGGTTCATGGGCTAATTGCTGCAACTTCTGCTGTTTTGTAATATTCACCATAACCGCTCAGGGTCTGTTTCTAAATACATTGGTCTTTTAAAACAGAATAACAGAATGCTAGCGTTAGTTGCAGCCAGACACGTGTTTCGCCCCTGCGGCTATAGGCCTTGGGCTTCCTCAAAGCTGCAAATTATATAAAAATGTATTCTGGTTGTCATAGTTCAGCATAAATATCATTTCATAAGTTGGGACCTTATAAGTGTTTAGCCATGCAACAGTTGATGTTGTTGCACCAAGGATATTGTGCTGGATAACTAAATACTTATAAGGTCCCAAAAGCGAGACCTATTGGCTATGCCAATGCTTGTTGAAGTAACTCTTTGACAGAAGATTCCTTACTTGTGAAATCCTTTTTGCCTCTTTGGGTAGCCATGTCCGGCTGTCACCGAGCCACCTTGGGTGTTGGCGCACTTCTAAGACGGCTGCCACAGGAGGGTCGTGAGCGTGTCACCAGGTAGTCCGAACAGGTGCGGGAGCCTCGGGGGACCCACCTGAAGATGCAGGGGGCCAGATCACCCCTATTTACTCGTCCCTCTCAGCGCCAAGGCTCCACGTGGCCAGGGCTCCAATGCGTGCCACGTCCAGGTGAGTCGTTCCCCCGCTTCCCACTCCTGCAGTTTGGGGCACCGCAATTCAGGCTGGACGGCGTTGGAACCCACTTGGGGTGTCAGCTCCCCCCTCTTCAGGCACCACTCCTGCGCGGGGCCCCACCTCCAGGCTCGGGGGGTCTTCGCCATCACTGGAACCCACGTGGTGGGGAGCAATGGGGAAACGAGGCCACCTCACTGACTATAGCCGGTCCGGCCGTCCAGCCGATTCCCGCGTTGTCGGCCCAGACTCTTACGAGGCCTCCCAGGGCAACGCGCCTTGCCTTCCAGCGCTGCGCCCACTCGGCTTGTCCGCCACACGACCAGTGCACCTCCCCATTCTGCCGTCACTGGGGCGTCCACTTTACTCAACCCCCCACTGATGCCCGGGGGTCAGATGAGGCACCCCCGGGGGAGAGGGCCACCCAAGTCTTCCAGGCCTCGCTCTCACCTCCGGGTGCTGCCGCCGCTCACACTGCTGCTCCTCCGTGGGGCCGGGTTCCCCTCTCCCGCCAGGGCCGCCGCTGTAGTCCCCCAGGCCTCTCTCTCACCTCCTGGGGTTGCCGCCACTCTCACTGCTGCTCCTCAGCGTGGCCGGGCTCACCACACCTGCCCGGGCTGCCGCCGCAGTCTCCCAGGCCTCGTTCACCCCTCCAGGGGTTGCCGCCGCTCCCCCGCAGGGGCCGGGCTCAACACTCACGCCAGGGCCGCCATCGTAGGCGGGTTGCACAGCCAATGCCTGGGGGCCTCTTCGTCAGGACCAGCACCTTTAGGGCGATCAGGGGTCCCACGGCTCCACTAAGCGGTCCCGCGGCCGGGACGTGGCTCCGCGCCCCTCCCCCACCAACGGTCGGCCCGGCGCGGCCCAGACGATCTCGCCGCCTCCGGGCTCACTGGACTGCGGCGGCCGCCCAGCACCGATATCGGCCTTCCACCGCCGGCGCACCAATGCCACTTGTGTTGCTGAAGTCCTGAGACCGCTTTCCTGCGAAATTACCGGTCTCAAAGCCGCTGTTGGACGCCTATTCCTCGGCCTCAGCGAGCGGAGCCCCTGAAGAACAGTGCTACACCGCCGCCATCTTGGCCACGCCCCCTATATCATTATTTTAAACTTGCATTTTACACAGTATAAGATAGACTGTTCCAAAATGCACAAGGGTTTAAGATAAGATAAAATGGTGCTTCCAAAATATAGATTTTAGTAATACCCAGACTACGTAATGCAATTTTTAAAATATGACTGTCTTAAAAGCAAGCACTTCACGGCTGAACTGGCATATCCTTTGCACGACCACTCAAAAAGAATACATTTGTGTTCTCAGGAAGCTTCAAGTGATTCCAACAATTAAAGCTAGTAGCACCCTTTACATTTGGTGATTAGCCAGTTGCACTCATTTGTATTTCTTTCAGGCAGCAAGCACCCTGACAAGGCTTGTTTATTGTTTAGATGTTTACCCCTCCCTCGGTTTCACAGGAGACGGTTGTCTTTTCACAAAAAGTATGGTTACAGATGTGACTCTCTTGAAGGATACATCGTGACAGCTCAGCACACACACATATCTTAAATAATTACCCATATCCCAATCACGCGCAGGCAAACTGGATCCTTTTGGGTAAAAATAATTACAAAATAATTTATCTGAAAGAAAAAGCTAACTTCATTTTGTTCTCTTTCAATATTTATTTAAGGTTTGTTTTGGGCTTTTAAGCAAGAGGGGATTAACAGCAGAGGAGAAAGCACTCCGAGAGGGTGTCAAAACTTGAATCTAGAACAGGCAGACATCGCAAAATAAAAGGTTACACAATGGATAATGTGTTTTCGTCCTCCCCCTCAAATCAAATTACGAGTCGTTCTAATTTGATATGAAACAAGTACATTCAGCAGAAAAAAAGTAAATACGTTTAAAGGGCAGTTTTCAGTGGCGGCTCCTCCGCTAAGGCGGAGGAGCATTGCCCCACTGCTCTCTCAGTGAGCAATTAAAAATGAAAAAATAAAATTATAATAACTTAAAGTTATTATAATTTTATTTAAACATACTGGCTCCGTTGTTTGGGGGCGGGGCGGGCTGGGCTGTTTAGAGGCTGGTCGAGGAGTGGTGGCACCTCCTAAGTGCGCATGAATGTTTGGCCGGCCCTCTGGGGCCAGCCAAACATTCAAGCACACTTTGACTGTTCTACACCCAGGCTGCATTACAGCCTGGGTGGAGAACATGCCCAGGGTTCCATTCCCTATCTGAACGCCGGACTACGGCGCTCAGACCAATCACAACGCTGCATTGCAGCGTTGTGATTGGCTCTGGGGAGCCTGGGTGCTCACCAATCACACCGTTGGATTGCAGCGTTGTGATTGGCTCAGGGGAGCCAGGGTGCTTCCTGCTTCCACAGAAGCCAGGAAGAGGACGAGAGGACGGAGGAAAGGCACATCCAGGTAAGTGGGTTTTTAAAAATTTATTTTTAATCCCCTCCACCCTCCCTTTACTCCCCCCCATGCCCGTTTGGTAGCAGCCGCTACTAGCAGTTTTGGAAAATCTCCAGATAATGAAGGTTATAACAGAAGCAAGGAAAGTAAGCAACAGAAGACTATCTCTTGGTATCCGCACTCCTTGTTCTCCTCCTGTGCCTGGCTGCTGCTGCAGCAGCTTCCTGAATATTATCTCTCCAGTCCCTGCCTGAACCTGGTTATTTTTAGGCCTGGCTTGACAGCACTAAAAAAGAGCTTTCAAGAGTACTATAGGAAGGGGCTTTGGTTCCACCCACATGCTGGTAGTCAGAAGTACATGTTTTTTTAGGGCAGAAGTAGTGTGCTGCCATAGAAAAAGTGGTTCCCATTGACACAGCTGTGGTTATTTTATTTATCAAGCTGCCTGAGGCAGCATTGTTATGGCTGCTTGAGCTTGCACTTTCAGGGCCACACACAGAACACTGTATTGCTGTTAAAGTGTCTTAGATAACTAGCTAACGTATGGTGCTTGTTTTTCTCTGGCAGCAGTACAGATGGGAGGAGGGCCATCATGAGGAATGTAGTGCAGTCTCAGTACCCTCCCCTCCCCTTCCGCTATTAACATTTGAATTCAGAGTACAGTTTTGTGTTTAAGAGCAGTGTGTGATGCCCAGAGCTGCATTAATCTACTTGGATTTTAAGGTCTGACGCTTGACAGTGTAATGTCTCTCGACCTTATGTGATCTACAAAAAAGAGCTTTGCGAATACTAAAGAGAGAGAGGCTTAGACTCCATTCACATGTTGGTTCCCCTGAATACATGATTTGATTGGGTCGAATTTGTGTCCTTCCACTAAAACGTCTGCTTGTTTTGCAGTTTTTGGCTGGTGGCAAAGCTTATATACTCGATACAGAAGGATTGAGTTGGTTACGGTGGCCAGCCAATGGTTTGAGCTATTATTCCAAATTTTGTTTATTTCGTTTAAAACCCCTTAAAACACGAGATAATAAAGCATACAAAAAAATTACAATCTATTAGTTGTTAACAAAACACATCAAATGAGCAACTGTCTCTAGACCTGATTTAGAGTTTGGTGGACTCATTTTTTTCCGACGCCATAGCTGATTACTCCCGTCATGGTGAGGGTACTCCACCCGATCAGCGGACATCTCTTGCATTTCCAGAAACCCCTGTCATGACTGTTCCTCTAAATACATTGAAAGTTTGATGGATGGCTCTGTCAACATGACGGAGACGTATGTAAAACTTTCAATGTTTTTTTACTTTTAAAAACAAAATCCAAAAGCAGGGTTTTGTTTTTGAAAATAAAATTTAAAAAATGACCCCCTCCCCATGGGGGTTTTCTCCTATGGCATTGGGGTAATTTTGCAGTTTTTACTGAAAACTGGCCATGTGTTCTCCCACTCTAAATAGGGTGGGTGAATACAAGGTTAAAAATCCGATGGCCCTTTCTTCATCAGGCTGTTGGAGGTTTATGTAGGTGAGAGAGACGAATTGGTCTCCGCCATCTACGCACTGACGTTCTGTCTGACTCTAAATGAGGTGGGTGGAACTTCGCTTTGGCGGAGAGAGAACTCTGTCACCGTTGCAACCAAGTACTCTCTATGCCAAAGTCTAAATCAGGCCCTCTATCTCTACTTTGCATGCTGGGTACTTATCATTGCACAGAAATTCTTGCCCCATCTCCTGCAATAGCAGGATCTTGTACCTACATTTGGTATACAAATACTTGGCAGTTGGATGGACTAAATTATCTAAATAGGGTTCAAAAGCTGGTGTGCATTTATGGTCCAAAAATCTAAAAGTGCATCTGTCGGAAACAGCTACAAAGCCTCAAGCCCTAACGTATGCAGCATAGATTTTACACATGCAAGTCATGGAATGTTGATGTGGTGGGTCAATTTCACTACTTCTTGAAGGACTAGTCTATATTGGCTGAGCTCCTCTGTAAGTCCCAGTATGTTGCATTTACCCTGCACTCTTTACCTCGCAGTTTTTACCATTCCGTTAAGTATCACACAGGTAAATGACTTTATTGTGTTTTTACCTTTACCCCGCAGTAATTTACTCCACAGTTTTTTTAAATAACATTAATGTAAATTTTTTTTTTAAAGAGTTAAGGCGTTGGTAGAGGTAATAGGGGCAAGGGTGATTTGATTTTAGGGTGAAGGGGTCGGAAGAGATGAATGGGGGTAAGGGTAATTTTAGGGTTACGGGTGGGTAGCAGTAAAGGGAGGTAAGGTGACTTTAGGTTTAAGGGGTAGGTAGAAGTAAAGGAGGTAAGGATGAATTATGTGTTTGGTGTGGGTATGTGTAAAGAGAAATAAAGATAATTTTCAGGTTAAGGAGTGGGTAGAGATAAAAGTGGAAAGAAGTTGTTAAGGTTAGAGGCAGGTAGAGGTAAAGGGAGGTAAGGGGATTTAAAAAAAGAGTGGGGGCTTGGGGTGGTTACTCCGAAAGCAAAACAATGGTGGGGTTGTGGGGTCAACCCCCAATAAAATTATATATATATATATATATATATATATATATATATATATATATGATAGAGCATGATAGTGTTCTTCAATTTGTAGGGGTGCATTATAATCATGAGTAGTTTGCACCCGCATATATTCTTGTGTTGTGTTAACCTTTGATCATTAGAATGTGAAATGTAATAACGTGTAAAGTAATGCGGTAGAGGGATTTCATACAACGTGAAGAAATTAACATTATACCTGTGCTTTGAATGGAAAAGTCTTAATGCTCGTTTTATAAATGACTAATGAGAAATTAATTTACTGCCATGTAACCCATTGATTTAAACGTGCACAGTAATAATGCTCATGTATATGTGTGTTCAACGAAGATCTCTGGTGATTCTTATGTTAGCCGATTTTCTGTAGGCGTCATGTGTATTTCCCCATGGCTCTCATAACTGAAGCATTTGTAATGTTCATGTGTATGCAGAATCTTTTCTTTCTCACGTTTCTGTTCCAGGTGGAGAAATGCATCTTTGTTAGTTAGAATAACGCTTTTGTTTTAGGAGTTAGGCATAGGGAGGAGAGGATACATTTGAACAAGGAGTGCTGATAATGTGGGATGGTGTTCTTTCTCAAAGGAGAAGGCCTGGGAATCAAGGTTACCGAGCCAGAGGCTGGGAGGATCGAAGTCGACTGGAAAGTTACCTACGAGGAGGTGTCCAGCCGGATGGAATGATCTTGTGATGCAAAGATGGGTGTGTCCTAGGATTTTGATGTTGTAATTAGGGACAGTGCCCCGGGGGATGAGTTGGGAGAGGAGATCTGACGGAGAGAGAGGGAGCATCTTAGAACGAGCTCTGTACCTTTATGCTACTTGACCCATTCAACGTGAGTGTACTTCTTAGGAAGTCTTCACGAGCTGACACCTTTTCCTGATCTTGCCTGGGGAAATGCTAAGTAGGGATGTCACGTTAGTGATAGTGTAGGGACAGACTAATGCTTTTCACCTACGAACCTCAAATGAAGAATTCTCTTGATGTTGGTGCAGTGATTGTCTGCGTCCTGATTTTAGAACTGGTCATCCTTTGTATGCTTCATAGATTGAACTTTGCCTGTAGGTTTGGCTTTGTATTAGTTCCGATGTATTTCTACACCCTCGTTCTGAGGTGTATGTATGTACAATTGTTCTTTGCTTTGTAATAAATTAACTAAACTTAGAACCTGGAGTCAGAGATTCTTCGGAGTTATAGTTTATCCGACTAGTGAAATCTAATTAGACAAGATATTTCTCCCCTTTACACTTCTAAGCAGGAACCAACGGTCTGTCGACCAGGGGTTCCTGAGTAAATCTAGGATGTGGAACCCGGCCCCATCACACACACACGCACACAAGCACACATATTTTGGAATTTATTACGTACTGGCGTTGCCAGTAGGTTGTAATAGTTAGGAACTAGTTTTTATAGGAAAAGCGTTTTTTGACTTGTTTATAACTTTGGCGCCTGTTTGACGAATCCTCACAACATTTTCCCCAAAAAGTGTCTTCCTGATTCTAGTTGTGCATGGAAAGTTTCGGGGTGATCCGAAAAGCGGGGGCCGAGTAAAGAGGGGGGGGGGTCAACAAAGTGTGTTTGCCATGTTAACTCCCATAGGGATTTTGCACATGGCTACAGCCTGAACTGCTGAACGGAATTACATCAAATTTGGCAAAAAGCTAGCTCTTGGTCTAGAAAGAGCTCTTTTGGGGATTTGGTGTAAATAGGTTCAGTAGTTTTTGAGATATTAAAGGCAAAAGAAATTTGTATATCTGGGCAGAGTCTATGCACCTGATCCAGCGCAATATTAGCCAACAGCATTCATACACCATATACTCACTTGGGCCCATACATTCATACTACACTAATACTTACGATGGGTGTCAGATGTACTCTTTTATCAAAGTCCCTGCTACCAATTACCTTCTGATTGAAGAGTAATAACTTACCAATGGATCCTTTGCCAATTGGGAAATTTAAAATGAGTGACATTCAATATAGTTCATAATCCTGAAATAACCACTGAGTCAGGAAGTTTTAAAATGTTTATCTAAAGTTTTAGCAGAGTAAAATACAGAAAACACGGTACTTGATTGAAATACCCAAGAAAAAGCATAGAAATGATTTGCTAATCAATGACGGTGTTTAAGGAAGAGGAGAAGATAGAGACAGCAGCACAACTAAAGGTTGCAGTATAGTTACCTATATGCGAGAACCAAGCCCCTTGGCCAAGGAGTTGGAAAAGATAGGACCCAGGAAGGATGAAGAGCAAAGACTTCTTCCAGGATCAGGACAGGACCGGTGACCTCTCTACAACGACGCCTGCGCCGTTCCCCTCTCTGATACTCGACTTCTCCTCGATTCTCCCGTTCTAATGGACTCTGCCGCCCCCTCCTCAGGACCTCTTCAGGACAGGGATTCAGTCAGCAACCGATCAGCATGGCAGTCTGGAGCTAAGAGCTCTCTCACAGCATGGACGCCTGTTCTTCGTGAAAGCATGCTCCTCTAATTAACTAATGCTATATTCTATTATACCCTTCTACGCCCATGTACCTCCCCTTAATGTTGCTAAAATATGGGGCCACTACTTCTGATTGGACAGGGACAGGGGGTGGATTCTCGCACCATATCGATTTGGCCTAAATTGTAAAGCCTATTGTCTTTACGTTCCCTCCCCTTCAAATTAATACATTTGCTTTATTTCCCACCCGTCTCACGACAAATGTTATACATTTTACAGGGGATAAGTATCATTTTGTCCACAGGAAACATAAAGTACAGCATCTTCGGCCAATGGGTCATGGCCTTGGGAGACGTCCAAGTTGACTTCACTTGGCAGGCACACAGGACACATGCGCAGAACCATCTGTCTCTCGAGTTACAAGTCACCAACCCAGGCCCAAGTTTACGAATTACTAAAAGTGCAAGAAGAAAATATTAAAATCACAAATAAAATGTTTCACTGTATGCCCACTTTCCCTACTCTATTCCTAATTAATTATAATACTATCCTGCATTAGTAGCATTAAGAAAACGACAATTTAATATTGACAATACAATTTAATAAGTTAATACTATGAGGAGGATTGCGTACAAGCAAGTTTCATTTTTGAAACCTTGCTCCATCAATCCCCTCTCTGATGGCGTTTCTGAGCCATCAAAAATACTACCCTCAATCAGATGCCAACTTCTAGCAATTCGTTTCATTCTCATTTTTACATTTTCTGTTTTTCACATCCCCTTTCAGCTTTTTGTATAATTCACTTCTCCATTCTTCAAGTTCTATTTCATCTAGTTTTCTCTTCTTTCCTTTTCATGTCACTTTATATGTTCCACTCTTTCTACAGCATTTGCACCATATTGTTATTGCCAATATTATTATTGCTATCCCTGCTAGGGGTACTAATATTTGACCTATAAGTCCTTTTCCTACATTTGCAAACCAGGTTCCAATTGACGAGATACTATTTGTCAATCTTTCCCATACACTATCAACTTTCAGTGGTTTAAGTTCTTTCTCAAGTTTAGTTATGTTCTGAATATACGTTCCAATTTCTGCACTCTTATCAGGAATATAAGTGCAACAATGTTTCGTCTTCAATAATTTACAGACTCCTCCCTCTTTTGCCAATAGAATGTCAAGAGCAAGTCGATTTTGCATCACCATAGATCTAATCGCAACCATCTCCGTATTAATCATTAGAAAACCTCCAGCAGTATCCGTTGATAAACGATCAACTACTGTAGACAATTTACATATTTTCCTTGAGTTCAGAATTATTCCCACTGAAGGCATCAATGCACCAAATATATCACCTACAATTTCTGAAATACTAGCTCTTTTACTACATATTAATTCATTATTGTTTTCATTGCTTCCAGTGTTTCTTTTACGTGGTATATCTTTGGAAAAACTATTCCAAAATAACAACTTCCATACCATCGTGCAGGAAGCCTAAAGTAAGCCTTATTCCCGCATACATAATAAATTCCAGGAAAAACTGAATCTGTTCCTCCTTTGAGTCCCCAACCTCCAAGAATTAAAAAATGGTGTTCACATTCACTGGTACCGATGAAAACATTGTTATAATCAGTCTTTAACCTATGAAGACAAATTTTCCCTGTCTTTACGAAATCCAGAGCCATTGCAGCTTGAGCCTTGCCAGGTGTATAACTCCCTTCTTTCTCCGCCCAAGGTGGCAACTGAGCCTTATGCTCTGAAGCTTTCTTTTGAAAATCATGTCTTCTATCTTCTACTAAATTCCAAAATATCTTTTCTTCTTCAAGTAAAGAACATGTTAGATTGTGTCTATGTGCATGTGTTATGTCTATTGACTTCATTGTTAAGAAAAATTCTCCCATAAACTGTGCGTCTTGACTACTAAGCACTGGGTTCATACTCTTGCGAATCGGAACCTCTGAAAATATCACATCTAAGTTTGAATAATAATACTGCAGTCTACCTGTTCTATAAAATAAACTTGTTAATACACTACATGAGATGCCATATGTCAGTGGTAAATGATGGTATGTTAATCCTTCCGCTACTGATTCAGGTAACTTCATACAGACATAACAATTACTAACTTCCATTGTGTCTACATACTGAAACAATAACTTTGTGAAAACATTTAAACTAGTGTCGTTATCAGCTATTTCATGATGAATTTCTGCCTCATCTTCTGCCATTAATTCTACTCTATTGCCCTTTATGTTTGCTGTCCTCCCTTTAGTTTCATTATTAATCTTCTTATCTATTATCATAAGGTAAGGAACTGCTACAATCAGGACTAACCATACTATAAGCACCAATACTAGACTACATATGCAGATTGCACAGCATCTCCTACAACAATTTCGTTTTGGTCTCCCAGTAACTCTATCGTCAGGCATTTTTCGACAAGGAAGATTGCTCTTCTTATCTCTTCTTCTTTTCTTTAGAGGATTCTTTTGTTTAGTCAGGGTGGTCTTGTTTCTTCTTCGTATGTTAGTTCTGCACTTGTTCCTTCGCCACCACTGTCACTTGACTCTGAGCTTTCAAAATCTTCAAGAATAATATAAGTCCAGTCAGGACCCTTGAATTTGTTATTCACAAGTTTCAGTCTTTTGCTTTTTCTTTTCCCTGACTTTTTCTCTTGATCAGTTTGACTTGTTACTTCAGGTACTTGTTCTGGATCTTCACTTCTGGTTGTTATGTGGTACTTTACTCTTTTAATGACACTTGGCCAATGATCTCCTTTTCTTGTTTTCTTTGTTGGCACTGTTTCTTTGCTTTCATCTTCAGGGATCTCGTTAATTTCACTTTTTAGCACTGTTTCGTTTTCTTCAATTACTGTGTTTCTTGTTTGCTCCTTTTCAGGTCTAATTTGTTTTTCTTCAGTAGCTCCACAATGTCTTTCAAGATGTTGACCTTGTTCTTTTTTATTTCTTTATGTTCATTTGTATCAACCCCTTTTTCTTTAGTGAATTCTTCTTGATCTAACTTCTTCTGATCAGGGCTTATTGCACTGTGAACTTCTGCAGCCTGACCGGATTCTTCTAGATCTGTCTGTTCTTGTGTAAAGTCTATTAGGTTTTCACTGTTTTGAGTCCAATTTTCTTTCCCTATCTGACCTTGCTCAGGTTCTCTTATTGTCTTTTCTTCTTGTACCTGAGCTGCTTCTTCTTCACCTATCTGATCTTCTTCTATTTCTTCCAATTTCGCTTGACTTCTTGTTCTGTGGTATACTTCAGGAACTTCTATCACTGGTATCCAATCCTGACTTGTGCTCGGTTGTTCTCCGTCAGCTTCTCTCGAACCTCGATCCTGAGATTCCTCTGCTGGGCAACCTTCAGCTTCTTCAGTGATTGGTGTTGTCTGTGAATTCTCCTCTTCAGGGTCTGGTACTCTCTTTGTGTGGCTTACGTGAATCCAATTAGGAAATCTTGCACACTTCACTGCTGTATTGGTGGTCAATATAACTTGACAAGGTCTGCTCCACCTGGGTGATAGACACGTTTCTCTGGTGTGATTCTTCACTACCACCCAATCACCAGGATTCAGATCATGTTCTAATTCAGGCTGCCTGGAAACTGCGTCTTCTCCAACCTGATGAGAGACAGAACGCACTAGGTCAGCCAATCCATTGCAATAATCCAGAACCATATCATCAGATATATTCACTAATTTGTTTGTGGGAACATGTGTTTGTCTCATTGCTCTTCCCATCATTATTTCATGAGGGCTTAATCCTGTCATTCTGTCAGGTATACTTCTGAGTCCCATCAAGACAAGTGGCAATGCGTCTGGCCACTCTAATTATGTTGATGCACACATTTTTCCCAATCTTGACTTTTAATTGTTCAACCACTCCAGAAGCCTCTGGGCGATATGCACAGTGCAATTTCTGCTTGATTTGAAATGCTTCACAGATTATCTGGATCACTTCGCTATTAAAGTGTTTTCCTCTATTTGATTCCAAAGATACTGGGAAACCAAACCTAGGTATGAGCTCACGTAACAACAGTTTTGCAACTGTAATACTGTCATTTCTCCTAGTAGGGTAAGCCTCCACCCACTTTGAAAACAGACACACTATGACTAGTACATATTTTAGTCCTCTGCATGGTGGTAACTGTATGAAGTCGAACTGGAGTCTTATAAATGGGCCCTCTGCCTTTCCAATCTTTCCAAACCCAATTATCGTTTTCCTTCCTGGATTATGCATTTGGCAAGTTAGACATCTCTGGCAAAGACTCTCTGCAACAGCCCTGAATTTGGGATTGTACCAATTTTGTCTGATTAGCCTAATCATTGCATCTCTCCCCATGTGTGAGTCTCCATGGTACAGTCTGGCATGACTGGTCTGCCATCTGCACTGATCCACACTTCATCTTCTCCTCTTTGGGAGCAACCCACTTTAATCCACAAATTTTTCTCACTTTCATCAACCTCATCTTGCAATTTCTTCACCTCATTCCATGTTTCAGGTGGCATATACAGCATAAGTTGGCAGCTGATCCCCATTCTTTCCACCCTCTTATTGACTGACATTCTGGTTTTGGCACAATGTTGAGCCACCAGATCCGCATATCTGTTGCCGACTACCACCCAGTCATCTCCTGACTGGTGTGCGGCACATTTCACCACAGCCAATTCTTTTGGTGATTGTATTGCTTCTAGCAATTCCCTTACAAATTATCCAATTTTAATGGGGGATCCCACAGTTGGCCAAAATCATGCACAACCCCGTAACCATATTGGCTATCTGTAAATATGGTCACTCTCTGGTTCCTCCCAATTTTGCAAGCTTTTATCAAAGCAATCAATTCAGCTACTTGTGCAGATTTTACTCCTGGTAAATAGGATGCTTCGACTATTCCAGTTAATTCACATACCGCATAGGCAGCAGTTAGTTTACCATCTTCATGTCTTTGACATGAACCATCGACAAATAGCTCCCTGTCTGGGTTTTTAAGAGGCTGTTCCTCTATGTCTGGGCGTGGTTTTGTACATAATTCTGTAATTTGTACACAATCATGTTCATCTTCTTCGTCATCTTTATTTGTTTCATGATATGGGTCCGGTAGTAAGGTTGCTGGATTTATTATTGTACACCTTACCATGGTCACATTTTCAGCACCCATTATTATCCTCTCATATTTAGTCAGCCGACTAGGAGTAAGATGCTGAGTTCGGGTTCTTGTCAACAGAATCACAACTGCATGTGGAACATATACTTTTACAGGATGTCCCATCACAATTGACTCGCTTTGTTCAATGCTCAAACAAGTTGCTGCCACTGCTTTTAAGCATCCTGGCAACGCGGCTGCTACTGGGTCCAATGTAGCAGAAAAGTCCACTATAGGACGTCTGTCTAGTCCATGTCTCTGAGTTAGGACAGAAAGTGCACAATTCTCTCTCTCTTGACAGAATAATGCGAATTCTCTTTTATAATCAGGCATGCCTAAGGCAGGTGCTGAACAAAGTGCGTTTCTCAATTTTACAAAAGCTTCTACACTTTCATCCTCCCACTCAACAGGGTCCTTTGCTTTCTTTTTTGTCATGTTAATTAAGGGCTTAGCTAACATGGAAAATTTTGGTATCCATTGTCGACAGTAGCCTACTATTCCTAGGAACATTCGCACTTGTCTTTGGGTTACAGGCATTTGCATTCTCTTTATTAATTCTACTCTTTCAGAGGTTATTCTTCTTTTTCCCCTCTCAATTTGATGTCCCAGATATTTAACAGCTGTCCGGCAAAAACTGTAACTTTTCAGGTGAGACTTTATGCCCTTCCTCAGCCAAAAGATTTAATAATGCTATGGAGTCAACAACACAGTCTTCTCTGGTGGTCGACGCCACCAATAAGTCGTCGATATATTGGACTAAGACTGAGCTTCCTGGCATCACTAGTTTTTCCAGGCACTTTTTCAGTATCTGGTTGAAGATGGAAGGACTTTCTGTGTACCCCTGAGGAACACGATTCCACACATAGACCTTGTTCTCAAATTTAAATGAGAAAAGATACTGGCTGTCTGGATGCAATGGTATTGAAAAGAATGCTTGACATAAATCAATTACTGTGAACCATCCTGCATTCCAAGGGATCTGGTATAGAATTACTGCAGGATTTGGTACTATGGGACAACATGGTTCCACAATCTTGTTTATTTTACGCAGGTCCTGAACAATCCTATATTTTCCACTAGGTTTTTTAACCCCATTATAGGTGAATTACATGGGCTACTCATTACTTCTTTTAGGATGTTTTGCTCTACCATTCGATTTATTTCTTCAATGACTCCTGCTTTTACTTCTGCACTCATTTTGTACTGTCTGGTATTTGGGAAAATTGCACCTTCTTTTACCGTAATTTGAACTGGATCTATTTTTGCCATAAGTCCTACTTCTTTTCCGGTGAAATCCCATACCATGGGGTTTACTGTACCTTTTATTTCTTCTGGCAACTCATCTCTTGTTATTAACGAAAACATTTCGTCTATTTCTGTACCTTGTTTTGCAACCATAATTTTATATACATGGTCCTCATCTGGTGTCTGAACTGCCACACCATCTGGCGTGCAGAAAATAGTACAGTTCATTTTGCACAATAAATCCCTACCTAATAAATTCACTGGGCTAGAATCGCACACTACAAATTGGTGCATTTCTCTGAAGTTTCCTATTTTGACTTCCATTGGTTCTGTAAGAGGCGTTCTAATTCTTTGATTAGCTACCCCTACTACTTGGATATCTTCACCAGAGAGAGGAAGGTCTGGGATATCTGCTGATCTCACCGTAGACCTGGTAGCACCAGTGTCCAAAAGGAAAGTAATATCATTACCTTTCACATTTCCTTCAACATATGGACCAGACTGATCTACCTGTAAGGATGCGCCAAGTACGCACTCCTTCTTCCCCTCTCCTAGGCACCGTCATGAGTTGAATTCACAGTAATTGTCCTGCAAAAGAAATTGTGATGTCATATAATCATTCTTACCACTCCCTCCTGGGTATCCAATGTCTGTACCATGCTTTGCTCTGCTTACATTACCCTGAACAGGTGGAGGTGGTAATTGACTCTGGGGATTTACACCCTGCTGTGAGTCATTCTGCGTCTGTGGATTTAAGTTTTGATTTGGGCCATTATTATTCCGAATCTTTTTACATTCGTCCTTCCAATGCCCCAATTTTCTGCATCCATGACAAGGAAATTTCTTTTTAGCTTCTTCTCTACTCATTCGTCCTCTAAATTTTCCACCATTTCCCGTATCACCACTCGTTCCAGAATCTTTTCCTGGATTTTCACTCGGATTTTCCAAATTAATTCCCTGCTTCTCTGCCATTTTCACCTGAGCCCACATCACTTTTTCCTGCAATTTCTTGTGTCTATCCTCAATATCGTCTCCACAATATTTTGCATACTTCAGAATCTCATCTATGGGCTTTCCCTGCCAACACAGCATATGCTGTTTAATCATCTGGCAAATCTCTGGCTTCAGACCGTAAACAAACCGATACACAAACTGACTCATGTTTTTGTCTCCAATGTCCTCAAATCCACTATACTGTTTAAACACCTGCAATAGGCGCTCATAGTAAGAATGTACTGTTTCACTGGCTTCTTGGGTGGTTCGATCTATTTTCACCCAATCTGTTTCTTTCGGGAGTATTTTCCCTTTCAGGTATGTTATCACTTGGTGATACTTTTTCATTACATCATTTGACGGGGCACCTGTTTTCGGATCTCTGGGATACTCATCACTTGGCCAATCCACTGTGATCTTACAATCTGTCCATAAATCGGCAGGTACCACTATGTCAAACAGACCATCCAAATCCTTCACCAATACCTTTGACACCTTCACAAACCTTTCAACCTGCTTGTACCATTCAATTGGTTTTTCTCTCAATTTTGGAAAATCATTCGTAAATGACAAAATATCCTGTCTGCTCCATGGGACATGTACATTTCCTCCTCCCGCAACTTCTCGCATTGGATACATCTGGTCTGCTTTCCCTGTTTCCTTCATCACATATTCTGATGCTGTTCTACTTGTTCGTGCTTCTTCCTTTTTCTTGGCCCACCTAATCTTCCATTTATCTAGGTCTCCCCATTTTTGCAAAACTAACATTAATTCTCTTATTTGTAATCTTCTTCCAGAGGCATTCATTTTCTAAGTCTTTGTCTGAAAATTCTGCTCTATAGGGTTTCTGTAATACCTTTGATCTCCCTATTTCTATTCCCATCTGTAATGCTAAATTGGACAATTTTTCATGAAATAACCTTACATTTCTGGTGATACTCCTGCATAGGAACAATAATTCTTCTTCATCATAGGTATTTAAGCGTTCTAGTCCTACATTTCCTGCTATTATTTCTTCTAATTCGACTTTTAATTTATGAATGTCCATTATTTTCGGAGGTGTGCACTGTTTAACTGACCCTTGCACCCATCTTTCTAGATCTTCAGGTGTTACTATGGTAGCACTTTTTGATCCCGATGAAGTTACTAAACTTACATCTTTTGAACCTCCAGGTACATCTTTTCTTGGAGTACTATTTACAGAGCCTCGAATAGGCAAGTCCATAAGTGATATTGTGGATTCACAGTCACTAAATTGATCCTCAATTATAACTGGAGCTTCAGGTTTGGGATTATTCACAGGAGTAGGTGTAAGTATCGGTAGAGGACAATTTCCTGAGTACCATTTAATGGAACTACTGGACCAATTGTTACAGGTATGGTCAACGAATCAGGATGTACTTTTATCTGAGTTATTTTCTGTATTAATTCTGCTCTGGTCTTTTCTAGGGCTTCTTTTTCTTTATCATGTAGTATTCTATTCGGGGTGAATTCATGCATTACCTGTGGCACTAATGGAGTTTTTGGTGGTGCACTTGGGGTGCATCCACTTATCCCTTCCTGATATGGTGGGGGATTTCTTAACATTTCCTCCATAAATTCGTCTTCAGATTCCTCATTTCTCATTAAATGTTTTGTCTTTTCTGTACATTTGCCTCCTGATTTCTCTCCTTCTGTGAATAATGGATACAGTCCTTCTGTAATCATTGCCCTTCTCCATTGTTTCATCTGACCCTCTCTCGACTCACGTAAATATCTGGGGAAAAATACTGGTTAACTCCTATTACTTCTAGATCTATCCCGCTCAAATGCCTCAGTTTCCCATTCTTCTAGAGCTTCGTACTGAGTTAATCTAGGTCTGGGTTCTAAGTCCTTCATCCTTAATCTTAAATTTTGAAGAATTCGCCCATTGAACGTGCCATTTTCAGGAAATGCTAATATTCCATCATTTTTGGTGTATTCTATCCAATTCTCCATCCATACACAAGTATGATAACCTCTCTCCATCATCATAAATGATGCTGGCGTTTTAGCTGGTGGAATAATAATTCCTTCTCTAGTTTTGATTGGTTTGTCCTTTTTAAAATAATTCTTAATCTTTTGTAAGAATGACATTTTTCTCCTTTCTCCGTACATTCTATCTAATCTTCGGTGTACAAAATTATATTCTGCAAAACCTAGGAATCTCCTATCCGGACGAGTTCCTGTTAAAGTCGGATCGCGTTTTAACATGCAATCCTTATCCACTAAGAAATTTGCTTTTAAAATCTCGACCAATCAAATGTCTGCTATCTTTTTATTTCCGAGCCAATCCTTGCGCGGCCTTTTGGTGACGTTTCTCTGTCAACCCCTCCTTTACAATCTGCTCTTTTCTGTCCTCGCTGGTTTAACCAATCCCAGCGCGGCACCTGTGACGTCAATACTACTCCTGACTACTGACCCCTCCTTTACAAGTGTCTCTCCACACCCGCTGTTTCAACCTACCACAGCGCAGCGTTTTGTGACGTCAGCTCCCTCTCCGGCAACTGACCCTCCCTTTACAAAAATTTACGCAAACTTATTTTCTCTATAAATCTTAATTAAATTTCAGTAACAACATAAAACATTCGCTATCGTGCCATTTTCCACTAATTTTGAAAAGGATAGTTTCTTCCACACTTTAGTAAAAACCTTTCCGTTTACTAAAACATATACTACGAGTAAAACACTTCCGTCAACTCTTCACACAAGCTCCAGAAGTACCTGTTACTTCTCAATGTTACCCTTACTAGGTGATATAACATCAAATTTTTATCAGCGTACCCTTTTGCTATTACTCACACGCATAGAGTCCCTAACGAGTACTGAAAGTCCTGCTTAACTTCTCAGTACTATTTCTGCCTGACAGATAACCTCACTGCAGTATGGTTTCCACTTGCCACCCACTATTCTTTTTACCCCGGGGTATTCTAGACAACATAAAACAAAACTCAAATTTTAAGCGGATGTTAGTTCATAAAAATACAAATAAAATTCTCATTACCCAATTAACAAAGAATAACCATAACCGTCCTCTGCTTACCAGAAAACTGATCCAGCGCAATATTAGCCAACAGCATTCATACACCATATACTCACTTGGGCCCATACATTCATACTACACTAATACTTAAGCTGGGTGTCAGATGTACTCTTTTATCAAAGTCCCTGCTACCAATTACCTTCTGATTGAAGAGTAATAACTTACCAATGGATCCTTTGCCAATTGGGAAATTTAAAATGAGTGACATTCAATATAGTTCATAATCCTGAAATAACCACTGAGTCAGGAAGTTTTAAAATGTTTATCTAAAGTTTTAGCAGAGTAAAATACAGAAAACACGGTACTTGATTGAAATACCCAAGAAAAAGCATAGAAATGATTTGCTAATCAATGACGGTGTTTAAGGAAGAGGAGAAGATAGAGACAGCAGCGCAACTAAAGGTTGCAGTATAGTTACCTAAATGCGAGAACCAAGCCCCCTTGGCCAAGGAGTTGGAAAAGATAGGACCCAGGAAGGATGAAGAGCAAAGACTTCTTCCAGGATCAGGACAGGACCGGTGACCTCTCTACAACGACGCCTGCGCCGTTCCCTCTCTGATACTCGACTTCTCCTCGATTCTCCCGTTCTAATGGACTCTGCCGCCCCCTCCTCAGGACCTCTTCTGGACAGGGATTCAGTCAGCAACCGATCAGCATGGCAGTCTGGAGCTAAGAGCTCTCTCGCAGCATGGACGCCTGTTCCTCATGAAAGCATGCTCCTCTAATTAACTAATGCTATATTCTATTATACCCTTCTACGCCCAGGTACCTCCCCTTAATGTTGCTAAAATATGGGGCCACTACTTCTGATTGGACAGGGACAGGGGGTGGATTCTCGCACCATATCGATTTGGCCTAAATTGTAAAGCCTATTGTCTTTACGTTCCCTCCCCTTCAAATTAATACATTTGCTTTATTTCCCACCCGTCTCACGACAAATGTTATACATTTTACAGGGGAAAAGTATCATTTTGTCCACAGGAAACATAAAGTACAGCATCTTCGGCCAATGGGTCATGGCCTTGGGAGACGTCCAAGTTGACTTCACTTGGCAGGCACACAGGACACATGCGCAGAACCATCTGTCTCTCGAGTTACAAGTCACCAACCCAGGCCCAAGTTTACGAATTACTAAAAGTGCAAGAAGAAAATATTAAAATCACAAATAAAATGTTTCACTGTATGCCCACTTTCCCTACTCTATTCCCAATTAATTATAATACTATCCTGCATTAGTAGCATTAAGAAAACGACAATTTAATAATGACATGAGAGCAAGCTGAAGCATGTGAAAACATTTAGCGGCCATTTTACCGCACACTGCGCAGAAGCAGAAGTTTCCCACCAAGCAAAGAAAGACGTCACACTATGTGATCAGGTTGCGACATGCGCAATGAAGTTCCTGCGCTTTAGCGGACATTTTGGATTACAGACAAGCGTTATTCATTAGTAAAACACATAGGCAAGCTTCAGTCCCTCTTGTGTTTGTGAATGCAAAGGTTAGTATTGACAATACAATTTAATAAGTTAATACTATGAGGAGGATTGCGTACAAGCAAGTTTCATTTTTGAAACCTTGCTCGATCACACCGAACTCATGGTGAGATCTGGTTGGCTGTCAGCATTTCAGCCAGGAAGTGCTGGCAGCCATCTTGGGACCAATATACATGATAGCACCCCATTGAAATGCATTGTAGTGAATGCCAGGTTTTGAGGGTCACACAAAGGAGAACATATAAAGGGTGATAACATATTTTAGTTACAATATAAATCATTTGTTGATGGCACCATACTAATTTTAAGAATTGTGGTGTGTTCTAAGGTGATTATACCCTGTGAAAAATCATCTCTTTCTATGTCCCACTCGCTCAGTGTAATTTCTCTCAAGCAGTTATCCATAGTCTGCAATGCCGGTTTCTGCCACCTTCATGTGAGTTCATTCCTATTATATGTTTCCAGATATGGTGTAGTGTGAAATGCTTCAAGTGTCTGCTAGGTAGATGACCCCCAGTCTTGATCTGTGGGTTTTAGCATGCAAAAGCTCATCTGATTGTTCTCAGTCTGCCAAATAAGGTAAGTCACAGACTAGAAGGATTTCATCCATTCAATTCACTGTCTTACTGAAAAGGATGACATGGTCATAGAATTTGGTACTGGATATCAATGTCACTGCGATAGAAATTGCATTAGTCATCAACAACAGAGCATCCATCAATGTTTTGACCAATATAAATATTACCCTTCTGCCAGGTCAATCAATCAATCAATCAATCAATTAGGGAATTATACCCGCGCTACTCACCCGCGAGAGTCTCAAGGCGCTGGGGGGGGGGGAGGGGTCAGCAGTTCCATTCAGCCAAAGTGCCAGGTCTTGAGAGCCTTCCTGAAGGTGTTCAGGGATGGGGCGCGTCTGATGTTGATCGGGAGCTCATTCCAGGTCTTGGCTGCGATGTGGGAGAAGGATCTTCCCCCTGCTTTGGCTCTGTGGAAGCGAGGGGTTTCGGCGAGGACGAGGTGGGCGTATCGGAGGTTCCTTTTGGGTACGTGGAGGGTGATTCTGTTGTTTAGGTTTTGGGGTCCGGTGTTGTGTAGGCATTTGTAGGTGTGGGTGAGTATCTTGTAGGTGACTCTCTTCTCGACGGGTAGCCAGTGGAGCTTTCGTAGGTGTTGGCTGATGTGCTCGTGTCGAGGGATACCGAGGACTAGTCTGGCGGTGGTGTTCTGTATCGTCTGGAGCTTGCGGAGTAGAGACTTGTTCATGCCGGCGTAGAGGGCGTTTCCGTAGTCCAACCTGCTAGTGATGAGTGCGTGGGTGACTGTCTTCCTTGACTCGAGGGGGATTCATTTGAAGGTCTTACGGAGGATGCGGAGGGTGTTGAAGCAGCTGGAGGCGACGGCGGTGACCTGATGGTTCATGGAGAGGGAGGAGCCGAGTATGATGCCGAGGTTTCTAGTGTGGTCCGTGGGGGTCAGGGGGTGCCAAGGGCGGTGAGCCACCATGTGTTGTTCCATGCCAAAAGGGTGGTTCCGAGGACGAGGACTTCTGTCTTCTCCGAGTTGAGCTTTAGGCAACTGTTGCTCATCCAGGCTGCGACGTCCTGCATTCCTTCCTGGAAGTTAAGTCTGGTGGTGGCGGGGTCCTTGGTGAGGGAGAGGATGAGCTGGGTGTCGTCCGCGTAGGATACTATGTTGAGGCCGTGCTGACGGACGATGGTGGCGAGGGGGGCCATGTAGATGTTGAAGAGGGTTGGGCTGAGTGATGATCCCTGTGGGACTCCGCAGTTGATTTCCGTGGGTTCGGAGAGGAAGGGTGGCAGTCTGATTCTTTGACTTCTGCCAGTGAGGAACGATCTGATCCAGTCGAGGGCGGTTCCTTGTATGCCGGCGTTGTGTAGTCTGGCTGTGAGTGTGCGGTGGGAGACGGTGTCGAATGCTGCTGACAGGTCGAGTAGAATCAGGGCTGCGGTGTGGCCTTGGTCTAGGAGGGTGCGGATGTCGTCTGTGGCGGCGAGTAGGGCGGTCTCGGTGCTGTGATTGCTGCGGAATCCAGACTGGGAAAGGTCAAGGATGGCGTTGTCTTCAGGTAACATTCATTTGTATTTATTTATTCATTGGTTATGTCATCAAGAGAGAAACAGGGACAGGGTGTTTGTTGAGTTTCAGATCCAGATATGCTCCAGGTCATTTGTAGGCTAAATGTGAAGGCCACCTAGGGCTTCAGAAGAACCGGAAATTGAGAAGTTTCTCTTCCAACTCCTCAAGGGCCGGATGAAGTTAAAAGACAGGCAAATAAGATTATAAACTATATAGAACCTGTAGCTCGATTTTTGGACGCAGCCCAATAAGCACTGAAAAAGCAGTGGAGGCAGAACTCAGCAACCTCTCGAACAGGACATTGTTAGCGGCCAGGACTTGTTTTCATAAAAGACAAGATTTCCCAATTTTCAAAGGTCATGGCTGTTCGTGACTCTTAGGGCCACATGCTCATCCGTGCCTTTAACTAGATTTTCCTTCAGTTTTGGAAATCCTGCAACTGTCAAATCGAACAATTGGTCATGCTTAAATGTAAGAGACTGCAAGGCTTTTGACAAATGCACGGTTTTTTGTATTGCAAGATTACACCCTTTTGGCTTAGGCGAATGGCATCTTCAAGCATTTCATAGCAACCTTAGAAAAAGGCCATGTCTCAAGCTTCCTAAGTCTTATGTCTCAGACATGGTGTGCCACATGGCCAGAGATTCCTGTGACACACCCCACAGTATGACTGCTGAGAGGCTTGCTGAGTTGCTGTTTCACTCTATACTCATCTTCTTCAGGCCAAGTTCAGATCAATTTGATGTGGAACATCAGGGCTGTCGCCAGCGTATGAAGAAGAAAGACTTTGCATAAATATGAGGCTCTAGACCTTCGGGACTGTGCCAGGGAAACATTATTTTGGCAAAATCAAAGGACTCTCACGAGGATCCTCCATCTTTTGTTCCACAGCCAAATCTGGTAGTGACAAAAAAAGTTCAGTCCTCAGAGTATAGAGGGAGGGATGCAGTGCAACAATGTGTAAACAATGTAAACTGCTCTTATTAACACACACTAGGGGGGGCCCTTGTGAACTCTCATCCGCAGATGAAGTGGCAGACAGTAAAGAGCTCTCTGAAGATGTTTCTCACCCCTCGGCTAAACTCCAGAACCTTTTAATTTCTCAGCGCTTTTTCCCCTACAGGTTGTGAACCCAAATCATCTCGCCTGTTGGGAATGTCTTGTGTTTTGTTCTTTAATCAACTGTGTTAAATGACAAGACATGAGTCTCTCACATTCTCTGTCAGGCCTGTGGGTCTTGTGTCTTGTTCTTGTACTGTATAGGTTACAGAACATGACATGGGGATCATAGTCCCAGCGAAGAGCACTACGGGTCCACACAAACCACAGACCAAGGGGATGGAAACACTTGCACCCATTGGCATCCATTATTTTGGTGCCTCTGGTGAACCTTCCGCAAGGGAAGGCCTGTTTACTCTTTTCTTTCTCTCCAACAGTCCTTCTCAAATCCCTCTACTCCTTTATGAACTACAGGAACTTCTTTGGTTTTTGGACATGTACCTTGGTGTCCCTAGGGACTAGTTAAAACCATGCTGTGAGAGGCTGGCCTGGTATATGCTGTCCACTAATGTAAGTAAGCACCCTGCATCAGTCCAGACAACCCTTATGTTGATTTAAGAGGTCTCGGACAACTTTAGAAAGCTATCCAAGTGGTAGCTGTGGAGAGCAGCCTTCAGGCTTAGTCTTGAAGAAGTGTATATATATTATAGAATAAATGAAAGAGAACCACACAAGGTATTTATAAAAATATGTATTTATTATATAATACTCTCTAGTACATTTCAGTAACTCCTACATGGAGATAGATGCAAAGCACACAATACTTAAGCAAAGAAATGATAGTAAATAGCACTAATACACAGTGGGCCCCAGGGGGGGACCAAACCATATACTAAGAAAGAGGTATAAGAACCACAACTTGAGTCAGGACGATGTCGAGAGGATGTAGAATCGCTGGGACCCCAAGGAACCACTCAAGGTGAGTAGATAGGGACCACACGGAGAACGGGTGCAGTGTGGGAACACGACTGAGTGCTCCGTACAACTCTATGTGAAAGTCGCGGTTGGAGTTTTAAAGATTAGGGACGCTTCCCAGTGGACTACGAAGAAACCCCATGGAAGACAGAAGGTTGGAGGCCCACCCCACCCGTGGATACCGAAGTACCCAAGTTACCTAACCCAGGGAAGCCGGGTGCATAGGTGTGAAGTGGCGTCGGAAACTGCTGTCGACACCAATGGAGGACTTCAAAGAAGAGCCACTGCTGGAAGGGAGAAGAATGTCCGTTGGAATCCAAATGTGGATTCTTGTTGAAGAATACCTGAAAGCAGAGGGGACAGAGTCTGGGTCACTTGAGAGTGACTAGGGGCTCGGTAGACGAATGCCCACCAATGTCGGGTGCTTCAGGATAGTGGACAGTGACCTTGACTCTGCAGCTGCGGGGACCAAGCGATGTTGAGGATGACCAGGAGTCCAATGCGAGCTGTCCCACGAAGGATGTTGAGTGCTGAGGGGTCGGTGTCTGGCGGGAGCACTAACAAGTCTTGGCAACAGCAACCCATGCAGGAAGTCAAGAAAGTGTACGGTTCGGACCAGCAAGGTCCAGGAGACTCACCACACACAGGGGAGTCAGGGCAAGCCTGGAACAACCAGGGGAGCCCAAGAAAAGCAAAGTTGACCCTCAAATGGACCCACAGGTCAGAGGCGCAGGAGTCACGAGAGGACCTCGAGCAGCTTCACAAAACAGCAAGCCAAGGAGCACTTGGTGCGAGGTGGATGAAGATCTTTGTGCAGAAAGTTGCCAGAGATTGGGGCTACTCGGAGCCCAATGCACTTGTTAAGGAATTGACTGCTTCACTCCAAGGGAGATTATCTTCAGGTGTCCTGGATGCTCCACAGGTCCTACACGGATCCTGTATGGTGCACAGGCACAGACGATGCAGCAGGCTGAGAGGGAGACGAAGTCAGGCCCAAACGAAGACCAGAGTGCCCAGACGGTCGAAGTGCAGTGGTTTCAGTTCTGAATCATGTCCATGACGAATCTAAGGTCCTACAGCCAGGTAAGCCCTTAAGTACCCATGGGAGAAGGTTGGAAAGATTCAGGGGACCCTTCCAGGGGAGGGTCTGGACAGGGGGGAGGTTACTCCCATGTCCTTTGTCCAGTTTTGCGCCAGAGTGGGAGCCAACGGCTCCCAGGACTGGTTTGAACTGGACTATGCACAGGGACACCAAATGTGCCCTTTTAGTCGCTGGCAAGCGCACCCACCCAGCCCTAATACACTAAATCCTGTCTGAGAGGTGGTCACACCTCCCTGTGACAGGATGCCTATTGTTCTGCCTTCCCCTGCTGGAGCTTGGCCCAGCAGCAGGAGGGCAGAAATGTGTCTCTGGTTGGCAGCAATCATTTTGTGCTGTCTGGAGCTAGAAGGATGGTACCGGGAACACCAGGGACCCCACGAAGCACGCTTCTGAAGGGTGGAATCATACCTCTCACACCGCTTACCAGTGTGGGGGTATGATTTCAACATGTTTGACACCAAACCCAATAGGGTTTGTTTCAGCCGTTTTAGAGTTGGTCATCACGCTGTCGCGTAATGCCCCTCTATAGTAGTATATGGCTCCTTCACTGACAACCCGGGAGAATGGACTCCGTAGGCTGCAGGGGTGTACTGCTCATGCAGGGGCACCCTCTCACTTAGAACCAAGCACCCTGCCCTCAGGATTGTAAAGGCCTGCTATAGGGGTGACTTATAGGTTTTAAGTGCAGTGACCCTTAGATATAGTCAACCTATATCTTAAGTAAGTGGTGCATGCACCAACTTACACAGGCTGCAATGGCAGGCCTGTAGTTCCATTTTGCATGGCCTCTCATGGGTGGCATAATACATGCTTCAGCCCATGGGAGGCCTCTGGGGTACCTATGCCCTGGGTACATGTGTACCATATACTAGGGACTGACAAGGGTACCCCAGTATCCAATCTGGAGTGTCCCTAAGAACATAACATAACAGTTTAGGGAGAAAGCAGATAGACTGGGGTCCTGATTAGCAGGATCCCAGTCAGGCTAGTTAAAACCAGTGTTACATCAAGCAAAAAGTGGGGGTAACCATAAGAAGCAGATCATACTTTCCAACACATGCTCATTGAAATACCTGTGAGCTGAATATATTGTATGTCTTATGCGTATCTGCTCTCATTACATATGCTTATTATGCATAGAGAATGCTGGTAACCTCATTACATATGCCTATTATGCATAGAGAATGCTGATAATGTACAACCCCTTCTGAACTGGACTCTCAGGGTAGCAAGGGACAGGCTTCTCAGTGAGGGCGCTCA
Source organism: Calotriton arnoldi (assembly GCA_963921515.1). NCBI lineage: Eukaryota > Metazoa > Chordata > Amphibia > Caudata > Salamandridae > Calotriton > Calotriton arnoldi. The sequence goes on along the minus strand of CAWUFW010000321.1, from coordinate 3,405,349 downwards.
AGCACAGCTCTCAACAAGCAACCAACAGGCACAGTAATCGCAGTGTCCAACCCTGTGTTTGTCTTTCCAAAAAAGAAAGTTCCATAACCTCACTGTTGTACTAAATACTATTCAAATCCAATGACCACACAAGTCAGTGTCTGTAACTGTGATTCTCACCAGGCACTACACCCACCCTGCTCCCTCTGCTGCTCCCTCCTAGCTCTGGGGTCCCCTCCTTTAAGAGTCAGGAGTTAGCATTAATCAAGTTCAGGTGGTATATTATACCTGCAGTCAAATGTGTGTGCAGTATTTTTTAGTCTTACACCTTTGTTAGGATGAATGGCACGTTTAGAGACCTTGTTCAAATCCTTTTAAAGGGTAAAGGCCCTCCAGTGTATTCTGCGGGGGCTCAGTGAGCTGAAAAGCCCACTGGAATGCATTGGAGCTGGCTGCAGGCTGCACCCATCACCGTGCCAGCCTTAGTCTATGGCTATCGCTGTTTAGGCAATGCTAAACCATTAGCTCCTATGGGCCTAAAGACCCATAAGTACGAATGGTTTTACATTTTCAATTTGCGATTTCCTAAGAGAAAATCGCAAATTAGAAAATGCTGAACTAAGGGTGCCTGTGGGCCTAAGGCCCCCTTGTGCACCCCAAAAAAAGTGGTGCGGCACGAGGAGGGAACCTGTTGGAGACACTGTAGGCAAATGGCAACTCTTACACATATTCATTGGCACTGCCCCAAGATACAAACATTTTGGTCAGACGTTTTAGCAGACATAAATGAGATTTATAACACAGATATTCTTAGATTCCCTAGCTACATACTTCTTGGACTCCCAAATCCCCAAACAAATCCCTTAAAATCACTAAAGGGACGGGCTATCACTTTGGCGTTGGGAGCATCCAAGCAAATCCTTCTGGCCCACTGGGGCTCGGATTTTGTGCCATCGCGGTTGGACTGGCTCCACAAAATGTGGGATCTTCTGGGGATGGAGAAAATAACAGCAGCCATATCTAATGCATTGCCACGCTTTGACAAAACTTGGAAGCCTTGCATCAATTAATTGTCTGATGAGTTCAGGTAACTAACTTGTCCAACTTACTTACGAGTCCTTGGCCTTACCCACCCAGATCTGGACATTCATTGAGACACTAGAGGTGGTCTTTTTTTCCCCCACATGCGTTGCCACCTCCAGCACTAGTCCTTCCTTGGCGGCATTTTTAATGAGCTGTCTGGAATGTTCGCCTATCCCACTGTTCTCCCTCCATCTCTCTTCCTTTGTTCTTGTTTGCTATTTCCTTCCTTCTTCCTCCTTTCCCTCTCCCATCTATCATCCTCTTAAGCATTTCAATGTCTTGATTCTGCACTGGCCTCCAGATGTAGGTGGGATGAATGTTGTATTATTGTTGTCTAAAAACCAACAAACCAGATTTAAACCTAAAAAAAAGTGGTGCACATGTAAAGCGCACAAATGCCCTAGGAGCATGTGCGCTACATTACACTTTAAAAAATGCATTTTGGGATCCTTTTATCAAATTGCACACGGTTACCATCGACTTGTAGTCGATGGTAATAGCATTTCCTAAATGCCCATTTTGCATTTAGGAAATGCTTTGTACATGTGCTTATTAAATCGCAAATAGGAAATCCCTATTTGCGATTTCCTATTTAGGGAATCGCAAAATGCGATTTCTACTGAGTAGAAATCGCATTTTGTAATTCCCTATCTGCCTTTGTACATATGGAAAGGCAATTTAGCATTTCTTAACAAACCGAAATTGTGATTCTATTCGTTAAGAAATACTAGATCCTTTCGTACATATGGCCCAAGGAACTGAAATATGGTTGGGTGATTTGTGCCCCACTTTTATACACAACTTCAAGACAGGGGATATGGATCTGCTGTCCCAGACTATAGAACTGGTTTGAGATGGTTCTTCTTTCAAATGTCCGCCTTAAGCTACATTACGCAACATTTTTTTATTGTGATACTTCTCACAGCAGGTAGGGCCGAGGCTGTGTCCAACCTGGAGCACCCACAATAGAGGTACAAAGAGGTCTGTTGTTTCTGCACTTGGCTGTCACCAGCCCAACTGGAGAAGTAATCAACGATAGACAAAAAGGGGGGCCATCGTCTCTCATAATAGAGTATGCAGTCCCACCCCTCAGCCCTACCATCCAGCAAATGGCAGTGCTCAGGAAGACTAAATAGCAGGTCCTTGTTAACAAAAGCCCTCATGGAATTTCTAAATGTAGCCCTGCCTCTTTCCTCCTCATTTCAGTGACTAATTGTCCTCAATCCAGTTGCAGAAAAAAAGGCAATGTACGTGCACTGTCTGGGAGCACAGTCTTCACCCTCCATCTTGTACTATCCCAGACCAGGGGAAGTACAAAATGGAGCCCAGTGTCCTCCATTACTCAGGCTCACTTCTACACACAAATTATCACCAATCATGTGTTACACACACTACACAGGTACACATATAGTCAGACCTGGGAGGTCAGTGCAAGGTTTTGGAAATACACATAATAGTGGACCTTTACACAGGTGGGCCAGATGTCCTCTACCCTCAATGACACAAGTATAAAAGGCCTAGTTACTCTATTTATTTCCTCTAAAAGCCTGGTATGCTGCTACCACTGCTTTAGGGACAGTAGTCCACTTTCCATAATGAGGGCACACTTGGAGCACCCCTCCAGGTTACAGGGCAGATTCAGTACCTTGCACTGTTAGATTCAGGCCAAGACTTACATGCTTAGATTAGCACGACGCCAGGGCCAAAATAAAAGACAGAATTCCAGATATGCATGCAGTTGGGCACTCAGGTTAGGGAAAAATGCTGTATACCACACCGGGACATTTCCATCCCAACATGGTGTTTCTCAACTCATGTCCTTTCTCCAAGTTGGGCTCCAAAGGACACATACTTCTACCATTCACTTATCCAAATCAAGTCATAGGACACTTTCAAAAACCAATAGTGAACCCGCCAAATAATGTTCTCTCTCTCTCTCTCTCTGTCTGTCTCTCTCTGTCTCCCCCTCACCCTCCAATTTTTCCCTGTTAACGGCCAGTCTGCACACTCTTAGACCGTAGTAGGTGAGGCTAACGTAGGGGGGAGAGAGGCGGATTGGCATCAGAATTCCTCTGCTGTCCTAAGAGTGACAATGCCCATGCTACAATATCAAACCCTCAGAGGGACTCTGTCATGGTTTAGCTACCACCCTTTGTTATTTAGTTCAATGGAGATGGAATGTTCTTAGATTTGAGCCTGGATCCAACATAATGGTGTTGGCGCTTTCTATCCATGGTCTCTCAAATGCCTGAACAGGAAGCCTGATGACGGTGTTCAGCTGTAAGGAGCCAACCAGCAATGAGGCAGGATTGAAACAGAGGAGCTCAGGTAATCAGATCATAGGCTTACTGCAAACTACCCAGAGTTCATGCTTTACTCCTACAATGGTGCATCAACGTGGTATCTGAAAGAATATCTGTTGTATTCAGAATAACGGTCTGTTTTAGCCTTATGGTGGTTGTGCCATTAATGACAGTACACACATACCTAAAACATGGCATGCTATCACAAGAAGGACTACTCGTGAAAGGATATAACCCTTATTAACATACTCTGTGCATAATAAGCCTGTGTACTAAGAGTGCTGAACATGGCATATTGATGACAGAACGGAAGGTGTTCAAACCTGAAGCAGGGGAATATTTTTTGTTTCTTTGACTTGGTAGACACAGAAGGAAGGCCGAAAACATGAGCCTGAGTGGCATTTTTGGTAGTTCACATACTTTAACAGATGAAAATGCCTTCATTTACACATTAGAAATTTACAAAGGGGTCTTGACAGGTTTAAATAGTGTTACTACTGTGTGCTCCTCCCCCAAAAGAGCATGCAATAATGCTGTAGTAAATCCCATGCAAAGGGTGAGGAGTAGTTGGAACAAGGACTGCCTTGTCTTGAAAGTTTGTTAACACACACAAATTTGTGAGTTTGTGGTCATTTACAAACTCTATTCCTCACTCAACCTGGAAATGATTGGAGGTTTACTCCATTATAGGGTTGGGTGTAACTCCCTTTCCAAGGTAGGAAGGGGTATGGGTTACCTCCAAACTTGGAGTGGATGTGGAGGAAAGGCTTTCTTTATGAAAAGAAAGGTTTTCGCTGTGGCGAAAAGAAACAAGCATTTGCAATGCAATTGGTCTCGCATTTATGAGAGTCTGAGCTATTGGCACTGTAAATGACAATGCCAACTGAATGAGCTAGGGCTGGGTGAATTATTTCAGGATCCCGAATCCTGTAAGAAGGTCACAAAAAATAGGATAACGGAACTATTTATGCAGAGAGCAAACTATGCACGACGGGCAATGAATCATTTCCAAAACTCAACCATTGCCTATGATCTGGTCCCACCAAGACCAGGGTAAGGCTTTTTCTATCTTTCTCGCATTAATAATGCGCAACATAGATTTATTCTACTTCGCTTCCGTCTGAATATGATTCCGTTACTACTAGGGTATCCTAGAAAATGTTACAAATTGGCAGATCTGTCACCCTGCCCTTGTAACAACCACTCACTGCAGTCAGACCTCCATATAATACTTTTCTGTAAGAAGTATACTGAAGAAAGGAAAACATTTATCCTTCCAATTTTGAGGTACCATAGATTCACGCAGTGTCGGGTGGCAGTTTACTTTTTAAAATCCTTACCGGATTTATTTGTATGTTTTTCCGTAGCTTCATTCATGTGGGCTTGTTTTAAAAAGAGGAAACAGGGGATGATATTTAGGCTGCAATAACCAATATGAATGTTTCATTTAATTGCTTTTAACTTGTTTTTAACTTGTTTTTAACTTGTTCACTATGTAATAGGTAAATTGGTCATATCGGTCTTTTCTCTCTTCTTTTCTTAGTTTTTGTATATATGGCTACATATCAGTTTTGGAATTTTAGGATGAATTTGTACTTTTATGGTCTGTTTTTATAAAGATCGAATTAAGTTGTGAATTGAATTGACAATGCCTTTTATTTATGTGTTGTTTTTAAAACAGATAAATAAAAGGCATTGTCATTTACAATGCCAATAGCTTAAACTCTCGCAAATGCGAGCCCTATTGCATTGCAAATGCGTGCTATAACATTTTTTAAAAGCGTTAGGAGAGAGCGTGTCCTGCAGGCAGGACAAAGCTATTTGAGAAAATAGTGCTCCTAGGCTGTAATTAAAGCCTACCGAGCAACAACACACGTAACAGGGGGTGTCACCATGGGTGGTTACAAAATGAGACAAGGTGGTACTAAGGAGGTACTACTAAGCCTTTTGACCAATGAACAGACACAGTTTACAGTGGACAATGACACAAACCAATGAAAAATGTGGGCAGAGCTTCAAGCCCCTACCTCAATACAGCATGCCTCGCAGAGCAGCGCATGCGCTGCCCAGGCTCGACCTAAAAAGGAAAAAAATGTGCGTTTGAACATCTGGCTGCAATTCCCTAGTGTGTGATTGTACACTCTGTAAAATTACACATTGGCACTGGGGAAAAAGTTGCCCGTGGAATAAGTCACATGACATTCGTAGTAGCACTCCTGGAAACCTATGCCTGTGCAGCTTTCCAGGTGTACTACTGGGACTATTTTGTGAATTGCCAAAAAGCATCAGAGGTGGGCCTACCTGTTGTGGCCTACTCGAGAATAGATCACTTTCAGTAGTGACTGTCTAGGACGTTTTGGCATAGGCAGAGAACAACATGCCAGAAACCTGGGCTTGCTGTGGCACATTCAGGCATGGCTTGTTGTGAAGAAAACCTTTAAGTTGTGAAAAGGGCCGAAAAATAAGAGGCTAGGAGGAGCAGAAATGTGTGGAGTCTGAGAACCGATGAGAGGGAGAGGAATTATTAGGTGGTTTTATGACATGAAAACACATGAGTTTGTGGCATGTGAAGGAAGTATTGCATGCTCTTAGAAGGATAATGTGCAATAGTTATGGTAAAGGCTGTCTCAAACTTGTTGTAAAAACATGAGAGTTGTGGCTTAATGTTGAAGCTTCCAGGCTTCCACATCCTTTCACTACGCTCTGTGAACAGCCTCTTGCTCGTCATTATTTATTAATTTTGGGTTAATTTTCCCTTATGCCTGTTTCATCCGGCACTAGACACTCTCTTTGCCTTTATCTCACTGTTTTGGGCTCTTTTTCATCCCTGCTTTTTCTCTCTTTTTCACTATTTTTTTGTCATTCTTCTCCTCCGTCTTTTGTGTTTGTCTCTCTCTTGCTCGGGGCCAAAGTCTGTTGAGGAAAAGTAAGTGCCGTCCCCAAAAAGGAATGCCTGTGGGCCACAGCTGCGACCACCGGACTCAAATTAGACACTGAATGTAGGGAAACGTGATCATATTTCCTTCTGATAGCCATATTTTGTAGACGCAAAGCTTGGCAATGCATTGATCTAGAAGGCCAAGATATAAAGCATTGCTGTTTTCTAGCTAGGCCAAGACATGAGTCAGAGGTATGCTTCCACCCAGCTCAATAGAGCGGCACTTGTGGCCTGCTGTTCGAGGTCTCTGGCTCTCAGTCTGAAAGTTCAAGGTTTGCGTCTTCATGGTCATCTGCTGCAAAAAGGTCTCTTCACTCATCCTCGGAGTTACCAATAGCTGGGGTGATGATAATTCAGGAGATGTGGAAAATTTAGGGCATTACAAGTTGGACCCTGTGTGTCTGATAGAAATGAGGAATAACAATTAGAATGGGTACAATGGGGTCTGATTCCTCTTGTAATTTCTCATTTTGCCTGGGTTTTCACATGGAGATTTTGTCTGCTTCTTCACGTGAAAATAAACAGTTCTCCGGAAACACAGTGGATCTTATAATTCTGATGGGGCCGGTAACACCATTAAGATGCTACTTTTAATGAGGGTCAAAGTATTTTAACGATCTTTACATAAGTGAAAAGCCAGTAGCTTTCCTAGTGCTAAAATATAACCATATTTTTTTTCCTGATGGGAGAATAGTGAAACGAATATATCTCTTTACTGCGGATGCAATACATCACATGCCATTACAACACAGTCGTTACAACGACCGCGTTGTTACATCGCGAACCATTACATCGCAAGTCGTTACAAGGACTTGCTGTAGGGGGCGCGCTGGATTTAGGAATAGTATAATTTACTATTCCTACTCCAGTTTGTGCAACAGCAGTGACGGTGTTGGATTATAAATCCAACACCTTCTGCCCCCTACAGCAAGTCGCTGTAACGACTTGCGATGTAATGGTTTGCGATGTAACAACGCGGTCATTGTAACGACCGCGTTGTAATGGCATGCGATGTATCGCATGCGATCTAAACGCTGTTTCCCATTTCTTAGCAGTCAACTATGTAGCCTCAAGAATTCCTTTCTGGATTTTAAGTCATAGGTATTTTTACTCCCAGTTCTAAAGAGTGAGGCTTGTCGCCTGGTAGTAAAAGTCTCTGATATTCAGTTTGAACATTAAGGGGTCGATTCCGATTCGGGCCGGAAAAAGCACCGACCGACTCGGATCCGGAAATAAAACTGACCGACACGTACCCGTGGCGCCCGACACGCCAAGTACGATGCAAGGCGTGAAAAATCCGACCGACACGTACCGAAACCAAGTCGACCGACCGAGCCGCACGGAAAACAGCAATCCGGCCGGAAAAACACGCGAATCCAACCGACCGACACGCACCCGGAACAAATCCGACCGAAACGTACACGCGAACTCCAAACCGCAAAGTACGATGCAAGGCGCGGAAACCACGAGCGAGTCGGACGGAGGCTAAGCCGTACGACCGACACGCATACAAAACCGAGCCGAAGCAACACAAAACACCGCGACCGACGCGTACGCAGCATAGGAAACTGCACAAACACAGCGCGAACGAAACGCAGAACACCGTACGAGACAAATGCAGGGTCCGACTCGGTCACAAGAACGTTTCCAACATACACAAACAGCACAAAGGAAAAATCACCCAAAAAAGGCCAAACAAGCAATTACCAAACCAATAAATACTGGGGGGTGGGGACAGAGAACAAAGACACACCCACAACTCCACCTATATAAAGGACAAAAATCACAACCATGAGCCTTTGCAAATGCCATTCCACTGCCAGCACCCAAGAGAAAGCAACCACGCACCCACAGCTCATCCCTCACACAAGCCACACACCATCAGCACACCAACAAATACCTACCTCACATACACCCAGCAAAACACACACTCACACACCCTCACCTGCACACCAACACACACATCACCCACCATCACCACCCATCACCATGCCCCCCAAGAAGAATCCCAAGTTCCTAGATAGTGAATTGGAAGTCATGGTAGACGAGATCCTCAGGGTGGAGCCACAGCTGTTTGGCACACTGGTCCAACAGACCCCCATCTCCCAGAAAACCAAGATGTGGGAGAGGATCATCAACAGGGTGAACGCACAATCACCATGTCGGCGCACAAAGACCGACATCCAGAACAGGTGGTATGACGTGCGCAGGAGGGTACGGGACATGCTGAAGAAAGACTACATCAACAGCCAATACACCGGCAGTGGCCCTCCTGCCAAGCCAATATACCTCAGGCCCTGGGAGGAGAAGGTGCGGGCCATCCTTCCGCCAGTGAGCGTATATGGACTAGAGGACATCCCAGAGCCTGGTGAGTACACAACAAATGTACACAATATACTGCCACAAAACACACACATCACTGTCAAGGGGAGAGTCAAACCATGCACTCATAGCAATTACACAGCAACCAGAACAGAAGCATCCCAAAATGTGTATGTCAGTCAGATAAACACAACACATGCCATCAAAAAAGTCACATCCAACTGTGCCAACACATGTACAACTACAACTACAGCTAGGCAGTGGCACAAATAGAACTAACAAACACATCCACACATGTAGCCACCACAACAACACCTGATTTGCATATGGCAATGTCTGAACTGGGGTGGTGGAGTGAGCTAAAGAATGATGATGGATTAAACCCAGATCAGTTGACTGGGGGTGAGTGTTTGATTTGCTCTAACGCTCCGTCCATCATCCCCCTTTGGTATCGCTTTGTTCGCCCTAAGTTGGCAGGGTATGCCCAGACGTGGGTCCCTTGCTCACTTTGCCACTGGATTCAAGATAGCCTGGCTGATGAGGGTTTTGAACCCGAAACCGGTCCCAGGATGCTTGTTTCCGGTCCAGGGAAGACATGGCTTGGCAGTTCGGGCTGGACTGTTCCCATGAGGCACAGGGTCAGACTGATTTGCATATGGCAATGTCTGAACTGGGGTGGTGGAGTGAGCTAAAGAATGATGATGGATTAAACCCAGATCAGTTGACTGGGGGTGAGTGTTTGATTTGCTCTAACGCTCCGTCCATCATCCCCTTTGGTATCGCTTTGTTCGCCCTAAGTTGGCAGGGTATGCCCAGACGTGGGTCCCTTGCTCACTTTGCCACTGGATTCAAGATAGCCTGGCTGATGAGGGTTTTGAACCCGAAACCGGTCCCAGGATGCTTGTTTCCGGTCCAGGGAAGACATGGCTTGGCAGTTCGGGCTGGACTGTTCCCATGAGGCACAGGGTCAGACTGATTTGCATATGGCAATGTCTGAACTGGGGTGGTGGAGTGAGCTAAAGAATGATGATGGATTAAACCCAGATCAGTTGACTGGGGGTGAGTGTTTGATTTGCTCTAACGCTCCGTCCATCATCCCCTTTGGTATCGCTTTGTTCGCCCTAAGTTGGCAGGGTATGCCCAGACGTGGGTCCCTTGCTCACTTTGCCACTGGATTCAAGATAGCCTGGCTGATGAGGGTTTTGAACCCGAAACCGGTCCCAGGATGCTTGTTTCCGGTCCAGGGAAGACATGGCTTGGCAGTTCGGGCTGGACTGTTCCCATGAGGCACAGGGTCAGACTGATTTGCATATGGCAATGTCTGAACTGGGGTGGTGGAGTGAGCTAAAGAATGATGATGGATTAAACCCAGATCAGTTGACTGGGGGTGAGTGTTTGATTTGCTCTAACGCTCCGTCCATCATCCCCTTTGGTATCGCTTTGTTCGCCCTAAGTTGGCAGGGTATGCCCAGACGTGGGTCCCTTGCTCACTTTGCCACTGGATTCAAGATAGCCTGGCTGATGAGGGTTTTGAACCCGAAACCGGTCCCAGGATGCTTGTTTCCGGTCCAGGGAAGACATGGCTTGGCAGTTCGGGCTGGACTGTTCCCATGAGGCACAGGGTCAGACTGATTTGCATATGGCAATGTCTGAACTGGGGTGGTGGAGTGAGCTAAAGAATGATGATGGATTAAACCCAGATCAGTTGACTGGGGGTGAGTGTTTGATTTGCTCTAACGCTCCGTCCATCATCCCCTTTGGTATCGCTTTGTTCGCCCTAAGTTGGCAGGGTATGCCCAGACGTGGGTCCCTTGCTCACTTTGCCACTGGATTCAAGATAGCCTGGCTGATGAGGGTTTTGAACCCGAAACCGGTCGCAGGATGCTTGTTTCTGGTCCAGGGAAGACATGGCTTGGCAGTTCGGGCTGGACTGTTCCCATGAGGCACAGGGTCAGACTGATTTGCATATGGCAATGTCTGAACTGGGGTGGTGGAGTGAGCTAAAGAATGATGATGGATTAAACCCAGATCAGTTGACTGGGGGTGAGTGTTTGATTTGCTCTAACGCTCCGTCCATCATCCCCTTTGGTATCGCTTTGTTCGCCCTAAGTTGGCAGGGTATGCCCAGACGTGGGTCCCTTGCTCACTTTGCCACTGGATTCAAGATAGCCTGGCTGATGAGGGTTTTGAACCCGAAACCGGTCCCAGGATGCTTGTTTCCGGTCCAGGGAAGACATGGCTTGGCAGTTCGGGCTGGACTGTTCCCATGAGGCACAGGGTCAGACTGATTTGCATATGGCAATGTCTGAACTGGGGTGGTGGAGTGAGCTAAAGAATGATGATGGATTAAACCCAGATCAGTTGACTGGGGGTGAGTGTTTGATTTGCTCTAACGCTCCGTCCATCATCCCCTTTGGTATCGCTTTGTTCGCCCTAAGTTGGCAGGGTATGCCCAGACGTGGGTCCCTTGCTCACTTTGCCACTGGATTCAAGATAGCCTGGCTGATGAGGGTTTTGAACCCGAAACCGGTCCCAGGATGCTTGTTTCCGGTCCAGGGAAGACATGGCTTGGCAGTTCGGGCTGGACTGTTCCCATGAGGCACAGGGTCAGACTGATTTGCATATGGCAATGTCTGAACTGGGGTGGTGGAGTGAGCTAAAGAATGATGATGGATTAAACCCAGATCAGTTGACTGGGGGTGAGTGTTTGATTTGCTCTAACGCTCCGTCCATCATCCCCTTTGGTATCGCTTTGTTCGCCCTAAGTTGGCAGGGTATGCCCAGACGTGGGTCCCTTGCTCACTTTGCCACTGGATTCAAGATAGCCTGGCTGATGAGGGTTTTGAACCCGAAACCGGTCCCAGGATGCTTGTTTCCGGTCCAGGGAAGACATGGCTTGGCAGTTCGGGCTGGACTGTTCCCATGAGGCACAGGGTCAGACTGATTTGCATATGGCAATGTCTGAACTGGGGTGGTGGAGTGAGCTAAAGAATGATGATGGATTAAACCCAGATCAGTTGACTGGGGGTGAGTGTTTGATTTGCTCTAACGCTCCGTCCATCATCCCCTTTGGTATCGCTTTGTTCGCCCTAAGTTGGCAGGGTATGCCCAGACGTGGGTCCCTTGCTCACTTTGCCACTGGATTCAAGATAGCCTGGCTGATGAGGGTTTTGAACCCGAAACCGGTCCCAGGATGCTTGTTTCCGGTCCAGGGAAGACATGGCTTGGCAGTTCGGGCTGGACTGTTCCCATGAGGCACAGGGTCAGACTGATTTGCATATGGCAATGTCTGAACTGGGGGTGGTGGAGTGAGCTAAAGAATGATGATGGATTAAACCCAGATCAGTTGACTGGGGGTGAGTGTTTGATTTGCTCTAACGCTCCGTCCATCATCCCCTTTGGTATCGCTTTGTTCGCCCTAAGTTGGCAGGGTATGCCCAGACGTGGGTCCCTTGCTCACTTTGCCACTGGATTCAAGATAGCCTGGCTGATGAGGGTTTTGAACCCGAAACCGGTCCCAGGATGCTTGTTTCCGGTCCAGGGAAGACATGGCTTGGCAGTTCGGGCTGGACTGTTCCCATGAGGCACAGGGTCAGACTGATTTGCATATGGCAATGTCTGAACTGGGGTGGTGGAGTGAGCTAAAGAATGATGATGGATTAAACCCAGATCAGTTGACTGGGGGTGAGTGTTTGATTTGCTCTAACGCTCCGTCCATCATCCCCTTTGGTATCACCACAACAACACCAACACACAGTGAAGACCACTCAAAGGAAGGAATTCTGTGTATGCTGGCCAAGTCAGTGTAGCCAATAGCATCATGGGAGTCGCAGTCACAGATATTGCTCACCCCCACAACTGTCCCATCAACACCACCCTGAACCATGCTCACATCACAGGAAGTGGAGAAGGACTCACAAGATGGCTGACACTGGCTACTGCTGTGGGGAGCACAAGGCCCTGCTGGCAACTGTGCACCAACAAACAGCAGGACACCACTGACTGACATCCTGAGAGACAACTTCCACTCCCTGCAATGCAAGCACGTTCCATGGTGGGATATCTGGCTAGCTGGGTGGGAAGGAGGACTTGCAGCACTGACCATAGTCACAAGCACCTCCCCTCACACACACCCCAACACAAACTCCACAGAACCCACCTGGTAGAATGCAATGCCCCCATCCTAACACAAGATCCCACAAAGAACCACCACCCTGGGTTATGTTGTGTGAAGCACAGGGACACTCTTGGGACTTTTAGCCAAACAACTGCCAGGACAACACTCCCAGCCATCCTGTCAGCACAGCCAGCCCACCCCACAGGGAAGCAGAGTCAAAAGGAAGGAAGCATGGGCATGCTGGGAAGGGGGTGGAGGCAATAGCATGATGGGAGTCGTAGTCACTGATATTGGTCACCCCCACAACTGTCCCATCAACACCACCCTGAACCATGCTCACATCACAGGGAGTGGAGAAGGACTCACAAGATGGCTGACACTGGCTACTGCTGTGGGGAGCACAAGGCCCTGCTGGCAACTGTGCACCAACAAACAGCAGGACACCACTGACTGACATCCTGAGAGACAACTTCCACTCCCTGCAATGCAAGCACGTTCCATGGTGGGATATCTGGCTAGCTGGGTGGGAAGGAGGACTTGCAGCACTGACCATAGTCACAAGCACCTCCCCTCACACACACCCCAACACAAACTCCACAGAACCCACCTGGTAGAATGCAATGCCCCCATCCTAACACAAGATCCCACAAAGAACCACCACCCTGGGTTATGTTGTGTGAAGCACAGGGACACTCTTGGGACTTCTAGCCAAACAACTGCCAGGACAACACTCCCAGCCATCCTGTCAGCACAGCCAGCCCACCCCACAGGGAAGCAGAGTCAAAAGGAAGGAAGCATGGGCATGCTGGGAAGGGGGAGGAGGCAATAGCATGATGGGAGTCGTAGTCACAGCTCTACATCCCCCACCACATGGCCCAGCAAGCTCACACTCACGCATGCACATCCCACAGAGAGTGGAAAGGCCCATCAAAGATGTCTGACACTGTTGCAGTGTCGTGGGGAGCACAAGGGCATGCTGGGTACTGCACACCAACCAACAGCAGGACACCACTGTCAGCCATCTTGCCATTGCTCTCACACCCACACACACTGAACTCCCCACAAAAGCAAGTAAGTATGGGAATGCTGGGAAGTGGGGTGGAGGCAATAGCATGATGGGAGTCGTAGTCACAGACATAGCTCACCCCCACAACTGTCCCATCAACACCACTCCTGAACCATGCTCACATCACAGGGAGTGGAGAAGGACTCACAAGATGGCTGACACTGGCTACTGCTGTGGGGAGCACAAGGCCCTGCTGGCAACTGTGCACCAACAAACAGCAGGACACCACTGAGTGACATCCTGAGAGACAACTTACACTCCCTGCAACGCAAGCACGTTCCATGGTGGGATAACTGACTGGCTGGGTGGGTGGGAAGGAGGGCCGGCTGTCAACCAAACACAACCAATGCAGACCATGTTCACACCCCAGAAAATACATAGAAATGCCCAAATAATGCAGGACAATGTGCCACACCAATATCAACCCCTGACTGTGACGACTTAGGACAATGCAATGTACAGGCCCGCACCCAGAGGCACAGTCACAACTGTCATGTGTGTCAACCATTGATGCCTGCAGAAACATAACATACATTGTTTGTGTCTCCCAAAAACAGGTGATGATGGGGACACAGCAGCAGACGCTGAGGAGTCCCAGTCCCAGGCTCAAGAGGATGCGGAGCTCACTGGCGTCGTACAGCCTCTGTCCTCCTCGGACGATGAAGACCAACCTGGCACATCCGGTGCAAGTCAACATGCAGCACCAGCAGGACCACCAGCTGCAGCACCAGCAGGACCACCAGCTGCACCCCCTGCACCCACCCCTCCAACGACTGTCACCACAAATACCATCCCTGCCGACATGGACAGAACAAGGAGCAACACCAGCACAGGGACCCTGGACCAACCTGGGGCCATGGACACCACCACCACCACCAACCCCCAAGGTGGACCAGGGTTATCTGTGCGTGCCACTGCACACACTGCACATGTCAGCAGGGGTGGTGGGAGGGGTGGGAGACAGAGGTCGCTGCTTGCAGACGTTGCTGGTGTGCATGATGACCCACAACTGGTACGCATAGCTGATGCGTACCAGTCCAGCACCGGAGACCTCAGCCAGGTAGTGGGGCTCCTCAGAGACATGAAACAGCAGCAGGCTGCCCATCATGCCCGCTGGACTCCCACATGTCCCACGTGGAGTCACACATGTCCCGCGTGGACTCACACATGTCCCGCGTGGAGTCCAAGTGGGATGCACTGCATGAGATGACGGCGGTGCACAGGGACATTTTACAATGCCTCCGCCAGATGAACAGCAACCAGTCCACACCTCCCTGTGTGCCAACAACATCTGGTGCCGAACAAACTGCAACTGCCACAGGGAGGGAGGAGGACTTCTGGCGGAGAGTCCCCTGCACCGCAGCAGCCTGTACTTGAGGGCCCCCCCAAGAAGAGGGGTCGTCCGAGGAGGGAAAGTGAGAGGCCGATGGCCAAGCGCAACTCCCAGGAAGCCTGAACCTGTTCTGGATGTTCGCCTTGTGCACAGACTGTTCACCCTGTTGACGGCAACACTACTCCCACACATTGCATGGGGAGTACAAGTTGGACCAATGTGTCAGACAACTGTGGCCCCGATACTGGGGATCCTGTCTACCAGGACTTTCAATTCACCTAGGAACTTCGGATTGCAAGATTTATGTACAGCACTACCCATCCTATGCACTATTAACACAAATGTATCACAATAAACACACTAATACACCATACTTGCCTCTGTCGTGATTCCAACGTGGGTGCTGTTATGGGGATGATGAACTGCAAAATTACACTGTGTATGCGAACTGCAACAGCAAGGACAACACAGGCATGTGAGTACAGGCAACGTGACACACATGAGGGAGACACACCACCAGGGCTACACAACACATACACACCTAGGCCATCTGACTCATTGCCTACACTGATGTTGCCAGGGAAGACGGTGCAATGCACAGACACCACACCCATTCCCAGTTGTAGTCAAGTAGCCCACAGGTGCAGTAAGCAAATGGCAGTCAAATGTGTGACCACAGACAACGCACATCACAAAGTGAAGCACAGGTTTATTACACAGTTGCAACATGTCGTAACCACTACAGATGCAAGGTAATCCCACCTGGCAGCGGGCACACAGTCAACAACTGTAGACGGAAGGAAGTCCATGGGTGTGGCGCACATCACCTGTAGGGACACAACAGCTACCAGCCTGGATGTGCAATCACGTCTGCCGGTGGACACAGTTGACCAAACGAATCTGAAAGTACCCTGTGAAGGACAGAAATGACACACAGTCAAAAGCAATGGAGTACAGGACAGAACAGCAAAACTCATGCACAATACATGTTACAAGATACCCACCCAGAACCAAGTTAGCATGTCAACACTGTTGGGGAGTACAGCCCACCTGTTAGCACACATCGCAACACACATCCAGTCAAGTAGCCCATGGACACACTCCAACAGCACCAGAGCACCACCCACACATCATGCCAACTCACATCATTGACATGACACCTCAGGATACTCACATTCAGCTAAAGAAGTTGGTGATGAGCTGTGTGCGGACATCACCATCATCATCATCATCATCATCGTCACTGGCATCGTGGTCCAGGCCAGGATCCTCCACAGGTGGCGGATGTTGGTCATTGTCATCCTGGATGAGAGGCAACTCCTTCCGCACTGCCAGGTTGTGGAGCATGCAGCAGACGATGATAATCTTGCACACTTTCGCAGGGGCATATGGGAGGGACCCTCCGGTCTTGTCCAGGCAGCGGAAGCGGCTCTTCAGGAGACCAAATGTCCGCTCAATCACTCTCCTGGTCCGACCATGTGCCTCATTGTAGCGCATCTGGGCTGGTGTCACAGGGTTCCTGAGGGGTGTCAGCAACCACGGCATGTTGGGGTATCCCGAGTCACCTACGGACAGACAAGTGCACATTAGCTGACTTGGAAAAGTGGGCGGAATACTACAGATCAGATCACACACAATGGCACAAAGTCAGTACACACCGACAAGCCAGGCACGCTGGTTCTGCATCTGTGCCATCATCCTGGGGATGCGACTACTCCTCATCACAAAGGCATCGTGTGCTGAACCAGGGAAACGGGCACACACGTGTGTGATGGTCATGTCTGCAAGACACACCACCAGTGCATTGACCGAGTGGTAGTGCTTGCGGTTCCTGTAGGCCTGCTCCTGGGCCTGTGGTGGTACCAAAGCCACATGTGTCCCATCAATGGAGCCAATGACATGCGGCATCCTCCCCAGGGCATAAAAGTCACTCTTCACGTCAGTGAGTCGTCGCAGTCTAGGGAAATAGATGTACCGGTTCAGGAAGAGCAACATTGCCGCCAAAACATCGCGGAGCACACGGCTCAACATGGTCTGTGACATCCCACCAGCAGTCGCCACAGTATGTTGGAAGGTACCGGTGGCAAAGAAGTGTAGGGCTGCCATCACCTTCACCTTGGGGGTCAGCGCTGTAGGATACGGCCGGCCAGGCTGCAAATGTGGGGACAACTGCACTGCCAAATCCTCAATCAGCTGCCTGGTGAAGCGGTACCGCCGGATGCTGTCCCGTTCCACCATCGCTGCCAGGTCTGGGAATGGTCGATGGACAGCAGGAGCCCTGCAGTGCAGAGGAGAAGTAAGCAAGATTGTCAGTCACCCCACATATGCGGCATTGAGACACACTCAAGATCCCAACATACATCATTATGAGGCACAACTACATGAAGTGTGCAGTTCCGGAAGGACATGTATGGTACATACATGGCCAACATCTGTCAACACGGTCCAACAGGTGGCATCAATTAGTCCCAGGTTGGCCCATTGGATATCATGAGGCCGTGTCACAGTTCCCATCTCCTGCTGCCGTGTCACAATAACCCCCCACAGTGACATGTGAGGACAGATGTGCCCCAGGCACCACAGCTCAACGACAGGTACATTCCCAGGGACCCTGTATTGCCACATGGACACTGGCATTACATGGAGTATCATGTATACACCACAGCAAAACAACCATGACCCCCACAGGTAGTGGCCCCACTTGCCACGGCAGGACAGACATGGACGTCTGTGACACACACACGCACAACATCAAAGTCCATGCACACACAACGTGGATGTGGAGACTGTCTCCCATTGTGCACATGAAATCAGAGACATTGTAAACACTACATGCACAAAGACTGTGGAGGACCATCACTATTGTGCCACTGGGACACCCTGGCTCAAACATACCGTCCCACATGGGACTCACGGGGTATGTGACATGACATACACATACACCACCGTGAAATGTGACCATGGCACATGCACAGATATGAACAGTTGCACATCACAGTGGTCATGTACACGTAACACCCAGGATCCTGTCCCCATGAACACGTGCACAGCCTGGGGGTGGCTGCCCACAGGTGACACCCACAGGACAACATGTACACCAACATACACACAATAGGAAATGCAGCCTTACATGCCTTATGATAAAGTTTGGACAGGCTGTCGTGGATGTAGGTGTGCCCTCACTCCCTGGGAGCTATCTGTGGCTGGCATATGTCCATCTGAGACAGGCATGCTGACATATGCCAGTCACATGTACAGTGATGCGTTGTACTGCAATGGACCGATCGGTGCCTCCGGCCGGCCCATTGCATTCAATGTGTGCGGGTACGCGTTGTACCCCTGTACGCGTTGAACTGCAATGGACCGATCGGTGCCTCCGGCCGGCCCATTGCATTCACGTGTGCGGGTACGCGTTGTACCCCTGTGCGCGTTGTACTGCAATGGACCGATCGGTGCCTCCGGCCGGCCCATTGCATTCAATGTGTGCGGGTACGCGTTGTACTCCTGTACGCTGCTTGAACTGCAATGGACCGATCGGTGCCTCCGGCCGGCCCATTGCATTCAATGTGTGCGGGCACGCGTTGTACTCCTGTGCGCGTTGTACTGCAATGGACCGATCGGTGCCTCCGGCCGGCCCATTGCATTCAATGTGCGGGCACGCGTTGTACTCCCTGTACGCGTTGAACTGCAATGGACCGATCGGTGCCTCCGGCCGGCCCATTGCATTCAATGTGTGCGGGTACGCGTTGTACCCTGTGCGCGTTGTACTGCAATGGACCGATCGATGCCTCCGGCCGGCCCATTGCATTCAATGTGTGCGGGTACGCGTTGTACCCCTGTACGCGTTGTACTGCAATGGACCGATCGGTGCCTCCGGCCGCCCATTGCATTCAATGTGCGGGTACGCCGTTGTACCTCTGTACGCGTTGTACTGCAATGGACCGATCGATGCCTCCGGCCGGCCCATTGCATTCAATGTGTGCGGCACGCCGTTGTACTCCTGTACGCGTTGTACCGCAATGGACCGATCGGTGCGCACTCCATTGACAATGGGCTTGCCTGGCAACGGACGCTGTTTCGAATTTCGAACGAGTCGGTTGCTGGAAAATCAGTTGGTCACCCACAACAATGTTGCAAAATCATGTATGTCATGAAGTTGAAGATTTGAAGGATGCTGTGGGCGTGTTTTGGTGCTGCTATTCCATGGATTGGCCAGATTCAGAAGATGCAAACGACTTGGACCTATCACTTTGGACACAAGGGACAGTATCTGCCTCTCCAGCACATATATATTGCTGGCTGTTCCCCTGAGAGCTCACTTGCCTGCACTACATGCTCCAGGACGACATCTGCCACTGCACTGCTGCTGTCTCTGCCCCTCTGGACCCTGCAATGGCACGTACTGTGGAGAGAGCCCCAGCCTTCAGCCTTGAAGAGAACCAGGCCCTGCTGGACAGCCTACTTCCACAGTACAGCAAGCTGTATGGGACACCAGGGGAGCAGGTGAGTGTTCTGTGCACTGCCTTTCTGAATGTGCATTTTGTGTGACTAGCAAGGCTGAAAGTCTGCACGCCACTGGCTAGCAGGCTCACTGAGTAGTTGTCACCCCCCATAGTGTGTAGTGACTTGCACTGGACAGGTATGGTGCAGTGACAGTGCATTTGAACATGGTTTTACTTCCCATGCAATGATACCATGTAGTGACGTCTGGCAAACTGTCCATGGGCAGCTTTGCACTGCCTGTGTACATCATGTGCCCCTGTGATTGAGACATGTATATACAACTGTGTCATGCACGGATATGTTGCATGTGTGGTAATGGCCTTTTCACTTTGTCATCCTGACAGGTTAATGCCCATCGGAAGCAGGAGATCTGGAAGGACATCGTCCGGGCCGTCCGGTCCGTGGGGGTCTACAAGCGCCGGATCCGCAACTGCCAGAAGAGGTGGCAGGACCTTCGGGGCTGGACCCGGAGGATTGCACGGGTCCAGCTGAAGCTGTCGCCTCCTCGCAGGAGGGGCGGAACACGGACCCTGACCCCCACATGCTCCAGATCCTGGCGGTGGTGTTTCCAGACCTGGATGGGCAGCTGAAGGCCAGACAGCAGCAAGGAGGGGTGAGTCAAAGACTGCACTGTGAACTCTGTATTACATGCTTTGTGCCCTCCTCTGGCCTGGTTCAACTGCCACAGTGCAGCAGTCATGTTGTCCAGGAGCCATGTCCCTCTATTGTGCACTGCCCACTGCTCATCTGATACCCAGGTGTGGCCCTTACATTCAGGGAATTGTGTCACTTGGGACTGTGTCCTTGCAGTTTGCTTCACTAAAGGTGGGGGACAGCATCTGTTTCCCTAACTCTGTTGTGGGCATCATGGGTGGGTCCATTGTTCACACAACGCCTGTGTTTGGACATGTGATCTGCGTGTTGCTTTGATATGCGGTCCACTTGCTGAGCTGAGCCACCACATGTGCCTGGGGTATGTGGCACACGCCCATGCAGCGGGTGGGAACAATGTTTGGGCCCCAGGAGTGTGCAGATTACGTGTGTCACACATACATAGCCAGCTATCCACTGTCCAGGGCACATCCCTCATTCATGTGGAGCAGGACAGTCATGCCTACTCCAGGCCATGCAATGCACTCTGTACTCCCACTCCCGTGTATCAGCTGACACATTGTGCACAGTGATTTGACCCCTCAGGTGTCTGCCTCTGTGTCAGTGTGCTGTGGATTAGTTGCCAGGACTGCTGGGGTGTTTCTTGGTAGGGGCTCAGCATGCCCCTGGAGATGTGACCATAGGAGACGATACTTGTGTGTCACATAGGTGTTTGATCAGCTGCCCGTGCAGACTGGGGTATGCGAATGTGAAGTTCAGGCAGCTGTTCCCCATTCACAGCAAATTGTGAGGGGCTCAGGTTCAGAGGGTAGTGTCACAGGTCTCCCATATGTCCAATAGGTATGACCTGGACAGATGAGGGTTAAGATGATGTGTTGTGTGGGGATGTACATGTGCACTTGTGCAGCTCCAGGACTTGCATTCCCCATGACCTACTATTGTGACACAGTGCATAGTGTTGTTGTCTGGCTGCCAAGTCATACATCACTGAGACAGTGATGTATGACTTAGCAGTCATGCCTCTGCCATGGCATGTGTCAACTTATTGGTGGTCCTGCAGGGGAGTGACATGTGCTACATGCACACCATTGTGGCGATGGCTATCAGGACATGGGTGCATCATGGTGTCTGTCGCTGGTATGCATCACATGCATTTCCTATTTGACTCTGGGCATCCCTTTCATCCGGAAACCTGTACTGACTCAGTGGCAAGAGCTGTGATGTGTGCATGTCCACATGCCACACCGTGTCCTCTGCACTGTCCAACTACTGTGTACTTGGTGCATGTGTCCACACTGGGGTGTTGCAATCCAACAGACACCAGACAGATGGGTGCAAGGCCATGTGGGATGTGAGTGCCATGCTTGGCATCAGACTGACAATTGGCTTCTCCTGTTCAGTTAGGGCACTTTTAGCAATGTACAACTAATGATGCCAGGGCTTGCTCTGTAATGTGCTGTGCTCACAGTGGTGTGTGCGTTGGTGCAGGTGACTGATGTCTGTCTGTTTCCCCATTGTTTGCAGATACATCCACGGCCACGGAAGGGGACAGCTCCACGGACCAGGAGGAGCCAGAGAGCCAGACTGGGTCAGCAGCCGAGGAGTGGTCGGAGGGACCCAGTGGCACGGAGGGCGAGGGGAGCCACACCGAGGAGTCCTCAGCACCATCCACCTCAGCTGAGGACCAGAGCAACTCGGAGGATGACTCCCTTGTGGAGGCGGGTGTCAGCAGCCACCACACCCCAGCTAGTGTTGCTGTCCCCGCCACCACCAGCACCACCACCGCCCTCCCATCGGCTCCCATTCCCCAGGTCCGTGGAGGCTCCCATGTTCGGGAGCGTGTCTCCTTTGGGCCAGGCACCGCACCCCTGCCCCTGTGTCCCCTGCTGCCCTGAGTGAGGAGTCTGTGTACCTCCTTCGCCAGCTCCATGTAGGGCAGACAGCCATGCTGAGTGTCCTCCATGCGCACACCGCACTGTTGACTCAGCTGGTGTCGTTCATGGAGGGCATCTCATCGGGCATGTCTGACCTACAGAGGGGCAACAGGTCCATGGACTCCTCCCTGACGGCAGCAGTGTCCCTCCTCAGACAGTCCCTCACCCCTCCTGCCTCTGCTCCATCCACACTCCCCAGCACCTTACCCGTCCCAAGCACACACACACCGGCACAGGCACACACCAGCACACACACGTCCAGCACACAGACACACACGCCACAAACTAAACGCACACGCACGCACAGTCAGGGGACTGAAACCAGACTCACAGGGGATGGGGCCCTGGTACACACACACGCATCCACGGGCACTGCGCAGTCCTCAGTTGCCTCTCCCTCCAAAGCACCCTCCCTTGCCTCACCTGCAACCCCAAAGACCCAGCGCCTCTTCCTCAGTGACCTCGGCCTCTTCCCTCCGATCCAGCTGCCCCAGCATCCAGGGGGAAGAGGAAGCCCCCCACACGGAGCAGAGTGCCCTCGCCCCCGGACACCCTCCCCCAGGCGCAGACAGACTGAGGCCCCCACCCGCAAGTCCCCCGGAGTGCTAAGAGCAAGACCCCGCCGCCGCCCTGCAGCTCAAGCACCAGGTCTCCTTCCTCCATCCCTCAGGCCCCCACTCCACAGGTGCCCCCACCACACCCTGCCCCAGGTTCCCCCACCCACAGATATACCATCCCCAAGAGGCTCCGGCCTTCTCCCCTGCCACTTGCTCTCCCGGCACCACACCCCCGCTGCGCTTGTCTGTGCCACTGATGTGGTGAGGGTGTCCTCCCCTCTGTCCAGCCCACCTTGCCTGTTCCCCATTCTCCTCCCCTGGTGGTAGGCACTGCAGTGGAGTCCACTACCACCCTGTCTGACTTGGGCACTGCAGTGGCGGACCTGTCCACTCCATCTGCAGGGTCCACTGCAGTCGTGCCGGCACCCACAACATCTGAGCCATGCCCCCCAGTTGTGCCGGCACACACCATGTCAGACACCTCCACTGCAGTTGTCAGTGGCTCTCCAGCACCCACCACCCCTTCCCTGCTTCCTCCTGGTGAGCCCTGATCCTGTCCCTGCGGTGCCTGGCCTACCCCCCGGTTGCCCCTCCTAGTGGATTGTCCCTGGTTTTGTGCAGGCATGTGTAGGGTGGCATCTGCCACTGTCACCCACTTGTGACTTTGTTGATGGACTGGCCATTGGCCTTTGTTTATGTTCTCACCGGACTTCTACTTTTAATGCCACATATGCTGAATAAAGCAACTTTCTGTTCTCTAGTGCTTTTGCTTCTGATGTACATGATGTTGATGATGCTAACCATGCCCTTGCTGCAGTGATGGTGATATTTGGTCTCATGATAATGAAGTGTTACTGTGCAGGAACCCATGTGGTCCAGGGGGAATGTGTCCTATCCTGTGGTGTATCCATGTCATCCATAGCAGCATCTGAGGGTGTCATGTGTTCAGTATTTGGCAATGGGATTTCCTACTTAGATTGGCTATTTCACATCTGTGGCTTCCACCCCTGCACATCTGTTGTGCCTGCCATTGTTCAATTCGCCTACTTCCTGACCGTGTGGCCATCTCCACTGGACATGCAGGTTTGGGCATCAATGGGGAAGGACTCATCTGTGTTGTCAGTGCAACATTGCTATAC
Organism: Calotriton arnoldi; assembly: GCA_963921515.1. Lineage (NCBI taxonomy): Eukaryota > Metazoa > Chordata > Amphibia > Caudata > Salamandridae > Calotriton > Calotriton arnoldi. Next base: position 3,381,463 of record CAWUFW010000321.1, on the reverse strand, counting down.
AAGTGTGTTGGATCTGTGCTGATGATTCCGTTGGCACTTCCATGACCAGGCTGATGTGACGGGAGCCCTCATTTGGTGCTAATTGTTGATTGTGTGACCAAGTGCTCAGCTGACATGGTGGGGCCCTACTGAGGCAACATATGGCACAGCTTTCCTCACACAGGAGTGGAGTCCCCTCATGGCAGTGTGTACTCCTGTGACATTGCCTGCGCCCAAGGTGTGTGTTGTATGTGCATGTCTGTGTGTTCACTTCCGCTTAGCTGTGCATGCTGTGATCCCTAGTGTTGTACCTGTTTGTGATGCTAGCTGAGTTGAGCTATGTTCCCCCAAAGTCTTCTCCTGGGTTCTCTGTGATGTGGGTGCATGGCACATTACTGGTCATCAGGGTGTCACCCATAGGTGTGCTTGCTGTCAGGGCTGAGTTTGTGTGCAGACGCAGATGGGTCACAGTCAGGTTTCCCTTGGCACTTGTTGTTTGCCCCTGTCATGTGATTTCCAGTTTGTGTTATCTTTCAGTGATTGTGACACGTTGTGTGTGTGACTGCTGGCACTCCTCAGGGTCCGGGCTGCAATGTTGGTTGTTGTCTATGTGTGTTCTTTGTGGGTGACCTTGGCTTCTTCATTGGTGTGTGACTGTGGCTGTGATCCCATTGGTTGGTGTGGTATTGCCGTCATGTCCATGTACAGCGTAGTGTGCAGTGTGTCAGACATTCAGGAGTCTTGTTGAGTGTCCATGTGTGATGTGTTTCTGCACCTTGGTTCCCACCCACCACCCTGGAATAGTCATGGGTGCATGTGCAATGTCACCAGTGCATGTGTGCTTCACTGCTGCACATTGTTGGAGGTCGAGGGGTGTGGTGTTGAGTGTGTGCAGATGAGAGTTGTTGCCCGGCTAGGCCCCTGCCTCCATGTTGGCCTTGGCTTACTGGCCATGCTGTTTGATTTGTGCTTGTGTAGGTGTGATGGTAGTTAGTTGCTCAGTACACATGACTGTGGTTCACAGTGTGAACCACATTTAGCTTTGTCATCACAGTGGGATTGTAATGCAGCCCAGGGTCACCACATTGTGGGGGCCCTGGGGGTGGTGCTGTGGTGTGTCTGTGTCTTGCTGTGTCAGTTGCTGTCCCTACGTGCCTGTGTGACATGTGTGATTTGTGCTCCCTCTCATCTGACAATGCCTGCTTGCCCACATAGGGGATTTGGATCCATGAGTTACCTTTGTGTGGCACTGTATGCACATCTGTATGATTGGTATTCAGGTCTCCTCATGTGTTGTGTGGTTGCCTGGGGACACTGGCACCCCCCCTCACCTGTTGTGTATGATGTGCAGTGTGGGTCTGCCTGTTTGTGTTTGTGCATCTGCACCACTGCATTGGCATATCTTGGGTGTGCCATTGGCTGTATGTAGTTTGGTGGGTTTCCCTGCTGTCCCTGGGACTCCTAGGTCATCGGTCAGCACAATGATCATGGTTTGTGTGTCCCATTGCTGCCATGGTATGGTATCTGTTCACCTCACATCTGCAGTCTCCACAGGGTATCTGCATGTGTGTGCCCATTGGTGCAAATATGTGGGTCTGCATTCTGATGGTCACTTCTGTCATTGTGTCATTGATGATTGTTGACGGTGTCAGCCCCCATGGGTGTTGTTTGTCTGCACATGGCCAAAGGTATGTCTTATTTGCACTGCAGGATTTGGCTCCCCCAATTTATGTTGCAATGGGACACATACACTACTTTGCCACTGATGTGTTTGTTGTTCTGTGACCAGGAATCATCCATGCAGTTTGGCAGTTGCACCTCTTTCTTTGTCAACACTTACCTTTTGGTCACTGTGATGATGGGGGTTTGGACCCCATTGCCACAATGTTCAAAATGTGCTTCAGCTATGGACCCCACACTTACATTTTGGTCACTGTGATGATGGGGGTTTGGACCCCATTGCCACATTGTTCAAAATGTGCTTCAGCTATGGACCCCACACTTACATTTTGGTCACTGTGATGATGGGGGTTTGGACCCCATTGCCACATTGTTCAAAGTGTGCTTCAGCTATGGACCCCACACTTACATTTTGGTCACTGTGATGATGGGGGTTTGGACCCCATTGCCACAATGGTCATGGCCTGCTTGCATTGTGGGTGCCACACACATATATGTGTGGCACATGTGCTAGGGGGTCACATTGTATGTTCAAAGTCATGTTCGGTGTTGTAGGCATTTGACACAGTCTACACACGCTTGTCATGGTGTTGGGGGATGTGTTCTTCTTGCATTCCCTAGGTTGTGGTGTGCTGGTTGTGTCATGCATTGTCCATCCTATGAGTGGGGGTGGTAGTAGTGGTAGGCATCCAGCCCCCTGGGTGAGGGTGGTAGTAGTGGTAGGGCATCCTGCCCCCCTGGCTAAGGGTGGTGGTAGGCATCCAGCCCCCCTGGGTGAGGGTGGTAGTAGTGGTAGGCATCCTGCCCCCCTGGCTGAGGGTGGTAGTAGTGGTAGGCATCCAGCCCCCCTGGCTGAGGGTGGTAGTAGTGGTAGGCATCCTGCCCCCCTGGCTAAGGGTGGTGAGTGGTAGGCATCCAGCCCCCTGGGTGAGGGTGGTAGTAGTGGTAGGCATCCTGCCCCCCTGGGTGAGGGTGGTAGTAGTGGTAGGCATCCTGCCCCCTGGGTGAGGGTGGTAGTAGTGGTAGGCATCCTGCCCCCCTGGGTAGGGGTGGTGGTGCGCATTCAGGCCCCTGTGTGCATATGTGGCATTGGTGATGGGCATCCCGCCCCTATGGTGCTGCTGTTGCTGGTGTAAGTATATTCTGCATCCCTCTGTGTGTGTGTGATGTGTCGTGTACGTGTTGTATGTGTTTTGTGGTTGGTGTCTGGCTTACCTTCTGCGCCGTACGCGTCCGTGCCTGTTCCGGTAGTAAATGTAGAATATTGGTATGATCGGGACGAAGGGATTCATGGTTGGTTCGTGTCGTTCGTCCTTCTCGTTGCTTCGCGTCGTCCTCGCCGCTTCGCCCGTCCTCGTCGCTTCGCGTCGTCCTCGTCGCTGCCGTGTTCGTCTCGGAGCCGTGGATCGTGTTGTGGCGCGAATCGGAGCTTATGTGCGCCTCTCCCGGATGCTTGACGTGCCGTGCGTAGCGACGGGTTCGGCGCGTACGAAAAGCGCATCGGACTCGTTCGGCCGGACGGAGCTGCATTTTGGCTTCCGTGCGACTCGATTCAGCGTTTCCGGATTCGCCTCGGTCGGGGAACAGGACCTGGTTTGGGTGAGTACGGCTCGGCCGGATTCTTTGCTGTTGTGCGCATCGTACTTACTCGTTCGGTGTGCTGTACGGATCGGTCGGGAAACAGGCTTTCGCATGGCTTTTTTCCCGACCGAATGGTGTTGGGTACGCCTCCGACCGAGATCGGAATCGGCCCCTAAGAGTTGAAGTTTGTCAGGGTCGTTTGTCTGCTTGAAGGTCTCTTTAATCAGAAGTTGATTCAGGAACATGTACAATAAGCAAAATGTCAATAGCTTTCAGATTACTAAAATGCAATCACCTTTTTTTGAGAAATAATAGTTTTCTATCTGTCACCGTTAGAGGGTAGGTGTAAACTTCTCGATGTAAACTGCCAGGTGTACGTTCTAATTCTTGCAGGTTTTAACTAGGTCCAAAGATTATTTTGTACACACTCTCCGATAAATCCTGATTACTGTGATTAGTGTATTCAGCATAAGTTTTATTGTTTTACGTTTACACTTTTCGCATAACTTTTGCCCGCAGGAGACTGGTTTGAGTAGAAAATGTCTTGCTGATACTGTGATACTGGACCTGTGCTACAGCCACGTACACTGCACTAGAAAAGTTCACTATAGGACATAGCTTTCTGCCCCTCAGTATTCTATAATACTGTCACACACGTTTTGTACACTTTCCTTTGGAAGTCTTTTCACTTTTTTAGAGAGCTCTTGAGAACAAAAGGCCAAACCATACACTTGAGATATGATGGCCTCTAGGGACTGGTCCCCGCGAATAATTCGGGATGGACCTGTTAAATCTTCTCTTACTGCTGGAGAGTTAGAGGGAAGATGAAGACTTTGGTCTGCAGTTGAGAAAGACCAAAGGAAGTCCTTTCACATCTGGTCTCTGCTCAGTGCTTAATTGGTTAAAGAATAAGTGCTGGTGCCCAAAGTTCTGCTTAGAAGCCCACGGCCAGCACTATTAAATAACAGTGCACCGAATATCAAGACTGCGTATTCTTCAATCCACCTCATGCCTCTTAAATCTACTATCAGACACTCCCTCAGGGCCGGCTTTAGCACTAGTGGCGCCCTGTGCGACAATATTTGTTGGCACCCCCCAATGACCATCTCTGCCACGGATTCCCTCAATACCACCATTTAACAGTGCCCCTCAAGCCTCCATAACCACTCTCTCTCTCAGATTCATTTAGCTTTATAGCGCCACTCGTACCAGTGTAAGGTGTCATAGCACTTTACATCACACACCCATTGCACAGAGACAATCATATGTGTGTAAATCAGTGTAGAGGAAATATTACATAAGACAGAGGACTACAAGGTGTAGGAGTCACATGTCATCCATACTGGTAGGCAGTATAGTTTGAGTCCTTGGTCTAGAAAAGCACAAATTCTGAATTTAAAACGTAACACCCTTGTTAGGGGTTCTCTTTAATGATAAGATTTGATTTCTACCAAACAGAATGAACCCTTTTGGCAAGATTAGGATAATGAAAGACGGGGCAAAAAAACATATATATATTTCTAATATATACCTTGCAGTTTGTATGCAGCTCTTTGATGACAGTTAATAGCTCTCTGTTCTATATTATGATTTTAACTATTAAACTGCAAGTAACAAAAGGATCTATCTGACAAAAGCAGTAACCCACTGGCCTATTTACATTATATGCACTTTATGATCTGCATGGTAGACGTTCTTTGCAGCAGGCATATTAACCCTCTGTGCTACCTTACGGTGAGTCAGAACTTCCACTTAGACAAAATCCACTAGACAAAACTCAATCTCTCTCCAGGAAGAACATAAATCACTGTAGTTATCTTGACATTTTTATTGAGGCCTGAAAACTGCTGGAGGCAAGGAACGTGGCAGCAGGAGCTTTTAAAATGATGATATACTTGCAAACATGGTGCCCCCACCCCAAGTCAGCGCTCTGTGCGGTGGCACCAGTTGCAACGGCCTAGAGCCAGCCCTGCACTCCCTGCCCCTGTATCTCAATCTTGCGGTTCCTGCTTTTCCCCTTTGTGACCGTTTTTCGTCTTGCGCTTCCTCCTTATTTCCCCGTGTGTGTTTTCCCTCTCTTGCGCTCGGTAAATTTCTAATGAGGAAAATAATTGCCGGTCTCCAAAAATAAATGGCAATTGGCCCCACTGGCAACCACCAGCTCAAATTAAGCAAATATTCAGCTTAGTAAACCAGTAGCTGCCAGTTTCGTTGAAATAACTTAGAAGGTACTGGGTGCACTAGCAAGTCTACAGGCTGCAGGGGACACATGTATGGCAGCAGTTGAAAACCATGTCTGACATTTATTAGACAACTTAACGTTATCACTTTAAACCAGTGATTCATAACATCATGCGGACCCCACTGAATCACAACTGGAAGCCAGGGGCCCCTAAGTCACTTCTACAAATTATCTCTTAACAATAATAGACTAAACAAGCATTGGCATAGTCAAAAGGGCTCGCACTTGGGACCTTATAAGTGTTTAACCAGGCAACAGTTAATGTTGTTGCACCAAGGATATTGTGCTGCATAACTAAATACTTATAAGGTCCCAAAAGCAAGACCTATTGGCTATGCCAATGCTTGTTCTTTCTCTCGGTACATGCTGCTATGGATACTTAAACCTGCCAAGGCAAGCCTGTACCTTTAAATATCTCTTACTCACACTCCCATCCTCTCCCCTCTTATCCGCTTCTCCCTGCGCACAGAGCCATTTCCTGAATGCTTCATCTGAATATGCATGCGATTATTAATGCATTCAATGTGTGCGCAGGATACTACAGGGCTGCACAGCATCGGCCATTAACATCAAACCAGGGCACCTAAAAGCAAAAAACGTTCAGCGCGCTATTTGAAAAGCACCCACTGACGAAACCACATAAGGCTTTTCGTGTTATTCCTTTAAACTCTGCTATGGCCTCTGAGGACAAGATGTGCGTTGGTAGTCTCTATACATTAAGGGTTAAGTACAGAGAAAAGGAAAGACAGACAACGTGCTCTCAGGCGTTAACCTCCTAACCACCATATTGGTGCGCCGTTTAAGCAGCGACAAAGCTCTGTCCTCAGAGGACCACAAAGGCGACAATAATGCGAGTCCCAGAACCCGTCTGGCAATGGACCGAAGCAAAATACGGGCAGTCAATTAGAACTGACAGCCCAGCGGCATCCCTCCACCCCCGTATTAAACGGATTAAGAAAATGCAGTTGCAGACAAATATGAGAATTGAACAGGGAGCCTCGAGACAGAGGAATGAAAAAAGCCCACACCCCCTGGATGATGGAGCCGTGACGTTCGGCAGCCTGTGAAGGCAGCATCATCAGTGCCTTGGAGACGGGTACAAAATTGACGCAGCTCCTTGTCCAATCCACTCTTGAAATGGCTTTCTTCAGACAACCAATGAATGCTAAAACCTATGTTCAGAAGCACATTCGCTTTGATATCAGCGTGCCAGCCGGAGACAATGTCCCCTCCCCCTCCACGCGCAACCCTGCCCCTCGTACTACACTCGTAAAGCAGGAGGATTCCCGAGACAGAAACATGTCACATGGAGGCTTTACCGAATTAAATCATTTTAAAACATGCACAATACCTACGTTTCGTAATTTCCTGAGCATAAAATGAAATGCATGGGCAATAGAACGTATGGTTAATAGCGCAAAGTAAAGAAGAGAAGAGGTTGGGGTGAGAGCGGAAGGAACAAGCGCGGCGAAAGCGCTAATTAAAAACAGATGGCGGCTGGGGTGAGAGCGGAAGGAACAAGCGCGGCGAACGCGCTAATTAAAAACAGATGGCGCCCCTGCTCGTAACCGCAAGCCGTAGGCGGATACATTTCCTGGGAAAGGTGGGACATGCACCCGCCTTTGCCCAATTGCGTGCTGTCTTTTTTAGAAAGACGCACGCAAAGCCCAATAGAAAAAATACAACAAAAAAAAAACACACGCACGAGCGTGTGAAAAGTCCTGAGTGATTCCAAGATGTCGTTTTCCTAGAGCAGCGCGTGCGCGCTGCGCTAGGCTCGACCTAAAAACCCCAAACAAGCATATACTATCTAAACTCAGCACATATTCTTTCCTCTGAAACTGGGTGTATAAATATGAGAATGACTACACACCAGTAGAAGACCCAGGTCGTATTCACAAATCAATAGGTAATCATGTGAAAATCAAAACTTTCAACAGAAGTGGTGGAACAAAGGTAGTAACTGGATTCACATTTCCTAGAAAATCCTACCCAATCAAAAATTGTTTTAGTCAGAAGTTGATTGCCAGTTCAAGTTGAAGCATGTTTGACAGGGCCGTACTGGCCTACCGGGCACCTTTAAAACCATTTGTCTTTGCATTGGCTATTTAGAAGCACTGTAAGTAGGAACGTGGCCGGAGGTCCCCAGCAACAAAAACGCCCCCCATGGCAGTGGAAGCGGCCCCCACCGTGCCAGTCCAACAAAACGCCTGGTAGCCAGTCCGACTAGTGTTTGAATGCGAACAGTGATTATGGGCATTCACACATGCCCCATCCTGAACTAGAAATCGGCTTCTGACATGTTTTTTAAATGTATATAATTGTTTTTAAACATATCTTTATTGATTGTATTGATACATTTATCAGATACATTGAAGAGGCAATACCGTAGACTTTAAAAGTATTATTGTTACTTGATGAAACTGTTATCCTCACAGCAGAAACTATCTTTATACAGTTATTTAGCTTACAATGCTTATGATTATTGACAGAAAACAATGGTTAAAGGACATTTGGGTTCACGGACCCCTTGAATATGTGCTACAGCCCTCAGAAGTCCACGGACCACAGGTTACAAACCGCTGTTTTAAAAAACTGAGGTCAAAATATCTCTTACTATTGAAACGCAGACCTTTTCAAATATACCAACCATGCTTACCTCCAGTTTGTTTTAAAATGTTGTCACTTTGTGTCACTTAAAAGCATTATTATGTGGAAAAGATGCATGTGACTTTACAAGTAAATAAACTATTAACAGTTATTTTCGTAATACTATGTTTGTTAATATTTGTGATTTATTTGTTGTTTTTCGTGTAGCTCTCATACAATGACGCATCTTCAGAGCACTAATATAAACAGGTTGTGATCACGAAACTCGCAGAACCCTGGTTAGAAAACCGCACTAATGCCATACAGCACACTTTCTTTAGTGCATCGCAAAAACTTGCGTTGGGCATAATGAATGCATCATCAATTACGTTATTTTGATGAGAGCGATATATAAAGCTTGAGAGCATATAAGTGCAAAGTTCGTAGAGCAATCTTTGTGTGTTTTGTATTTGTAGATATGTTTGATTATTTAAACATGCATGGAATATTTTTAATGAAGGATCAGACATCGCCTCAAACATATATTGCTGTATGAATGTGTAGATTTTATATGGAAAAAGAATATATATACATATACACATATATCAAAAATTAATTCCACGCTTGAATTTTGTCACCACAGCGAGAATTCACGGCACCACAGCAGAGATAAATTTCATAAAGTATTTAATGGCACACCAAAGTGCAATACATGGTTTAAAAAGACGGTTTATGCGTTTCGGCTTCCCAGCCTTCTACTGGACCATAGAGTCTCACAATCTTGAGCGTCTCTTAAAGTGCACAAGTGCTAGATCCTTCTTCTCTTTTTACTGCTGTTAGCAGTTAGACTGTGTATCCCCAAATGCAAGTGATGGCAAAATACATTACCATTTGCAAATAACTATACAAAGTGTTATAATTGAAACAAATAAACCAATTCAAAATGTTTCAGAATACTTTACAATTTTTTATATATAGTTCATTTCTTTCCTTTTTCTGTTTTTTTCTTTTGAATTTTTTGTTTTTCACACACACACACACATATATATATATATATATATATATATATATATATATATATATCCATCATCAAAGGTTGCCTCAAAATAGAAGAGCCCACACAGGTAAGTTCTGCCAACAAATTTAATGAAAACTGCAGCGTGGGTACGCTGGATACCGCAAACAATAGTTCAAATAGCCGACGCATTTCGGGCCCCTGCCCTTTGTCATAGGCTTTGTATTTTGCGGAGAATCTTTGCAGGTTATGAGCACCTGGATTCATCGCGATCCCCGCCTCAGTGGGCGTGGCCACTCGCATGGCCTCCTGGTATCGGTAGTGCCCTCAATACTTCTCATGTGAGTTGCCTTGCAATCCGCTCAAAATTGTTTTCATAATAAATCCCAAGTGGGTTGTCGCGCTGTCCTGCACAACCCCGCTGTCATCATTATGTTTTAATTACCGGCACCTGTCCTGAAGTGGAGTGCGCCGTTTGGCGTCCTCCCAGGTCTGCTTGAAACACAGCTGGGCTTTTTCCACAGCTAGGCTTGCCGTTACACATCCATCATCAAAGTTGCCTCAAAATAGAAGAGCCCACACAGGTAAGTTCTGCCAACAGATTTAATGAAAACTGCAGCGTGGGTAGGCTGGATACCGCAAACAGAGTTCAAATATTTTATCGATGAAGGGCATGTCATCTCACAGGAAACATACTATAAGGCACCACAAGTTCCAGGAGGCCGTGCGAGCGGCCACGCCCACTGAGGTTTTATTGTATTTTATCGATGGAGGGCATGTTATCTCACAGGAGAAATACTATGAGGCACCACAAGTTCCAAGAGGCCGTGCGAGCGGCCACGCCCACTGGGGCGAGGACTTTATTTAAATATGGGTGAATCAATTGCCATGCATCTCTGCTTAACCATGCCTGTGACGAAGGGCGGGGGCCCGAAACGCGTTGGCAGTGAAGAAAAGCTGTGTGACATCGTCCATGTTCAAGCTGCTGTTTCCATTAAATATATCAGCGATACCTACCTGTGTGAGCGTCTACTGTTTGAGGCAACTCTTTGGTTTTGGATTGTAATGGCTAGCCTAGCCGTAGTGGAAGCCCTGCTGCGGAAAGCGGACCTGGGCAACGCCAACCGGCGTGTGCCAGCGAAGGACAGGTGCTGGAATGGAAGCTACGAAGTGTCAGCTGAGCTTTGTTACGATGCCACAGCAACCCACTGAGGTTTTATTGTATTTTATCGATGGAGGGCATGTCATCTCACAGGAGAAATACTATGAGGCACCACAAGTTCCAGGAGGCCGTGCAAGCGGCCATGCCCACTGGGGCGAGGACTTTGTTTAAATATGGGTGAATCAATTGCCATGCATCTCTGCTTAACCATGCCTGTGACGAAGGGCGGGGGCCCGAAACGCGTCGGCAGTGAAGAAAAGCTGTGTGACATCGTCCATGTTCAAGCTGCTGTTTCCATTAAATATATCAGCGATACCTACCTGTGTGGGCTTCTACTGTTTGAGGCAACTCTTTGGTTTTGGATTGTAATGGCTAGCCTAGCCGTAGTGGAAGCCCCGCTGCGGAAAGCGGACCTGGGCAACACCAACCGGCGTGTGCCAGCGAAGGACAGGTGCTGGAATGGAAGCTACGAAGTGTCAGCTGAGCTTTGTTACGATGCCACAGCAACCCACTGAGGTTTTATTGTATTTTATCGATGGAGGGCATGTCATCTCACAGGAGAAATACTATGAGGCGCCACAAGTTTCAGGAGGCCGTGCGAGCGGCCACGCCCACTGGGGCGAGGACTTTGTTTAAATATGGGTGAATCAATTGCCATGCATCTCTACTTAACCATACCTGTGACGAAGGGCGGGGGCCCGAAACGCGTTGACAGTGAAGAAAAGCTGTGTGACATCGTCCATGTTCAAGCTGCTGTTTCCATTAAATATATCAGCGATACCTACCTGTGTGGGCTTCTACTGTTTGAGGCAACTCTTTGGTTTTGGATTGTAACGGCTAGCCTAGCCATAGTGGAATCCCCGCTAGGGAAAGTGGACCTGGGCAACGCGAACCGGCGTGTGCCAGCGAAGGACAGGTGCTGGAATGGAAGCTACGAAGAGTCAGCTGAGCTTTGTTACGATGCCACAGCAACCCACTGAGGTTTTATTGTATTTTATCGATGGAGGGCATGTCATCTCACAGGAGAAATACTATGAGGCACCACAAGTTCCAGGAGGCCGTGCGAGCGGCCACTCCCACTGGGGCGAGGACTTTGTTTAAATATGGGTGAATCAATTGCCATGCATCTCTGCTTAACCATGCCTGTGACGAAGGGCGGGGGCCTGAAACGCGTTGGCAGTGAAGAAAAGCTGTGTGACATCGTCCATGTTCAAGCTGCTGTTTCCATTAAATATATCAGCGATACCTATCTGTGTGGGCTTCTACTGTTTGAGGCAACTCTTTGGTTTTGGATTGTAACGGCTAGCCTAGCCGTAGTGGAAGCCCCGCTGCGGAAAGCGGACCTGGGCAACGCCAACCGGCGTGTGCCAGCGAAGGACAGGTGCTGGAATGGAAGCTACGAAGTGTCAGCTGAGCTTTGTTACGATGCCACAGCAACCCACTGAGGTTTTATTGTATTTTATCGATGGAGGGCATGTCATCTCACAGGAGAAATACTATGAGGCACCACAAGTTCCAGGAGGCCGTGCAAGCGGCCACACCCACTGGGGCGAGGACTTTGTTTAAATATGGGTGAATCAATTGCCATGCATCTCTGCTTAACCATGCCTGTGACGAAGGGCGGGGGCCCGAAACAGCAATCCAGCCATCCGGCTTTCATTCTTGACTCTCCTCTGCAAAACAAAAAAGAAAATTTGTAGCCTGACGCGTTTCGATGCAGAAAGCATCTTCCTCATAGGCTTGCAAAAATTACCACAGAAAGGCTCTCTTTTATGTTTATTTCCGCATGTCTCATTATTTGTTTTCCTTAATAGGCTTTGCATAGTGCAGTTTAGTGGCATGCTGGGACAAGTAGTTCCATGACGAGCAAAAGTCTCCCCAAGTATCGATGTGAGGAGTGAGAGAAAATAAACATCTTGCCAAAACTATCACCTGGGTGTCCGTTACTCTCTCTTCGCCGAGAGGAGGTTGCGAGAGTGTGGAGGATTTCGATATATACATATATATATACATATACATGCGGATCACTGACAAAATATCGATCGCACAAATATCGAGCAGACAAAATATCGTGGACAAAATATCGACTGTCAAAATATCGACTCCCTATCTCCAAACAGGTAAGTACAAAAATATCGAATCCAAAATATCGTCGTTAAAAATATAGTTAGTCAAAATATCGAATTTTATAAATCTGTTAAAAGTAATGTAAAATTAATGAAATAATAAATAAAATAAAGTAAAACATACTTAAAATTAGTTAAATTACTTTAAAATTAATAAATAATTATTTTAAGTAAAAAAAATCTACATTCTTTTTTATTTTTTAATACATACATATATTAACATAATAATATAAAATAATAATCACTACTTTTAGCGTAGGATAAGCGGGAGGGTAAAATTTACTATTTCCACTCCAAAGAGTGCGACAGTAGGGAAAGCGTTGGATAGCGTAGAGGTAAAAATTACTATTCCCACTCCAGAGAGTGCAACAGTAGGGAATGTGTTGGATAGCGGGAGGGTAAAAATTACTATTCCCACTCCAGTGAGTGCAACAGTAGGGAAAGCGTTGGATAGCGTAGGGGTAAAATTACTATTCCCACTCCAGAGAGTGTAACAGTAGGGAAGCGTTGGATAGCGGGAGGGTAAAAATTACTATTCCCACTCCAGAGAGTGCAACAGTAGGAAAGCGTTGGATAGCGTAGGGGTAAAAATTACTATTCCCACTCCAGAGAGTGCAACAGTAGGGAAAGTGTTGGATAGCGGGAGGGTAAAAATTACTATTCCCACTCCAGTTAGTGCAACAGTAGGGAAAGTGTTGGATAGCGTAAGAGTAAAAATTACTATTCTCACTCCAGAGAGTGCAACAGTAGGGAAATAGTTGGATAGCGGGAGGGTTAAAATTACTATTCCCACTCCAGAGAGTGCAATAGTAGGGACAGGGTAGGATAGCGGGAGGGTTAAAATTACTATTCCCACTCCAGTGAGTGCAACAGTAGGGAAAGTAATATTTTAATATTTTACTAAAAAATAATTAATTATCAATACTAATAAATATTATTAATAACACTAATTACCAATTACAAAATCTTTAATAATTAATTTATTATAAATACAATACATATTATTTATTAAAAATTAATTACCTATTAATAAATCATTAACAACCAAATAATAATCATTACCAGATTTGTATAAATATTTAAATAAATACCAATTAATATTTAATTACTAGTAAATTAAGTATCAATACAAAAAATATTTTCTATAATTAACTAATTACAATTAAATTACTTCCCCCACATTCCCCTATAAACCCACATCCCGCTACAACTATTTAATTAATAGAAATAACATAATTACCAATAAATCAATTAAAAAATTTAATTACCAATTAATAAAATGTATTTACCAATTAATAATTAATTAACAATAAATTAATTATCAATACCAATTAATATTAATTAATATGTACTTAATTTCAATTAAATTACTTCCCACCCTATTCCCCTATAAACCCACATCCCGCTACAACTACTTAATTAATAAAATTAACATAATTACCAATTAATCAATTAAAAATAATAATTACCAATTAATAAAATGTAATTACTAATTAATAATTAATTAACAATAAATTAATTATCAATGCCAATTAATATTTATTAATATGTACTTAATTTCAATTAAATTACTTCCCACCCTATTCCCCTATAAACCCACTACCCGCTACGGAATTAAATTACGCAAAAATTAAATAACATAAAATTCATTGCTTTTAAAAAATCAAACATACATTACAACAACTAATATACACTTTTAACACATATACTAACATACAATACACTTAGAAAAAATTCAATATTATTAAAAATTCAATATTTTTTAATGCCTATATTATATACTTCGATATTTTAACAATCGATATTACTTACCTTAATTTCGATATTTTTAACGACTATATTGTGTCCATTCGATATTATGTCCATTCTATATTTTGGACTCGATATTTTGTCCATTCGATATTTTTTTTTCGATATTATGTCTATTTACCATACATGCACATACATATACATATACATATATATACATATACATACATATACATATACATACACATATATATATTCACTGAAAAAACCATAGGTTTCAGGGACGTTATAGTTAGTTGGACATTTCACTCGTACAAAACCTGAGAAATTCGGCCGTTATAGTTAGTTGAGCTAACTATAATTCGCGCCACGCAAAGCACTGCTGATGATGTCACATATACATCATTCATGACATGGTCAGTGACATCACTGATGACATCTCAAATGACATCACTGATGACATCATCCAGTGACTGTGTGTTTCTGTAAAGTTTAAATATGTTTTATATATATATAGGCCAAGGTGTATTGAAGACTGAGTGGGTGTATGACTGTCTGAATGGATGATTTAATAGATGACTGACTGTATAAGTGAGTGATTAAATGTGTCTTACTGAATGCATGGGTTAGTTACTAAACTGTGTGAATGTCTGTATCAGTCTGTTAGTTGGTGTGTATGCGGCTGCATGGGTTGGTGAGTAGCTACACGAATGTCTATATGGGTTATTGATTGGTTGTCTGAGTATCTGTATGGGTGCCTGAGTGTCTGTGTGGGTGGGTGGGGGGTGTGTGACTCTGTGCATAGATGTGTAAGTGGGTAATTCACTGGGTGTATGGTTTCAAGAGTGCATCTGTGAAGGGCTGTAGGGGTGGGTGAGTGTGTGTATGGGTGTGTTGGTGAGTGAATGGTTGTCTCAGTGGTACATGTGTGAGTAACTATATATGTGAAAGGCAGTATATGTGAGTGTTGGGTTATATAAATCACTATATGTGAGAGTGAGTGATTGTGAGAGTGGCTGTATGGATGAGTGTGTGTTTGTATCAGTGATTGTATAAGAGAGTAAGTATGTGTTAGTATCTGTATGAATAAGTGAGGTGGTGTGTGTATAACAGTATAGGTGAGTAAATGGGAGTGTGATTGATTCTTTGCAAGACTGACTAGGTGTGTGAGTAACTCTATGGATGAGTGACAATGTGTGAGTGTCTGTATAGGTGTATGAGTTCAAATGATAGTGCTGTATTGATAAGTGACTGCATGTATGAGTGACTGTATGGGTGAATGAGTGGACGTGTGTGTAGACCTAGGAATCAGTGAGTGGGTATGTAGTAACTGGTATTGGTGTGTATATGGTTTCGAAAATGGTAGTCTGTATTTTAGAGTGGGTGTATCAAAGGTTATATTAGGGTGTGAGGAGGTGCATCAGATTATCACGTGGATGATGTCATCAGTGATGTCATCAGTGATGTCATTTGAGATGCCATCAGTGATGTCATCAGTGATGTCACTGACCATGTCATGAATGATGTAATATGTGACGTCATCAGCAGTGCATTGCGGGGGCGCGAGTTATAGTTAGCTCAACTAACTATAATGGCCGAATTTCTCAGGTTTTGTACGAGTGAAATGTCCAACTAACTATAACGTCCCTGAAACCTATGGTTTTTTCAGTGAATTTCTATGGTTTTTTAAATGCTAATTTCTAGCTATAACGTCCCTGAAACCTATGGTTTTTTCACTGAATTTCAAAGGTTTTTTAAATGCTAATTTATAACTATAACGTCCCTGAAACCTATGGTTTTTTCAGTGAATTTCAAAGGTTTCTCAAATGATAATTTCTAACTGTAACGTCCCTGAAACCTATGTTTTTTTCAGTGAATTTCAAAGGTTTTTTAAAGGCTAATTTCTAATTATGCCTACAGAGGTAGGACATGTGAAGAAAGGGGAAGAAAGGCGCAGAAAGAAGCAAGAGAAATGCAGAAAGAGGCAACAAAAGTCCAGAAAGACGATGAAAAGTGCAGGAAGAAGCAAGAGATATGCAGAAAGAACCAATAGAGGTGCAGAAAAAGTCCTTGTTGTAAACTCATCCTGTGCCCCCAACTTTTTGCTGACGGGTACTGGTGGTAACTGACTTTGCCTAACCAGGCCTTGAGCCAGTGCTATGCTAAAAGACACTTAGATACAGTGAAAACACCTACATACACTAGGGTACACTATGGGTTGGGGTACCCCTGTGATTGGCATGACCTCCCCTGTAAGGCCCTGGTACATAATAGGGCAGGGGGATTAAAACTACCTCTAAGTCAGAGGTGCAGAAAGATGCTTTTTAGGTCTCGCCTGAGCCAGCGCATGCGCTGCTCTGGCGAGAGTTTTAGTAAGCGGGTTTTGGAAGTGCAAACAGCAGTTTGCTGGCGACCAGCTTGCGTTCACGCGAGCGTGCACGCGCGATCAGGCGCCATATGGCTTCCCTTGCGCCATCTGGCTTCCCTTGCGATTACTTTCACGTCCGCGCGGCCATTGCTTGTTAATGACGTCTCCCGACTCCTTAAAAACTTGAGTTCTCCATGAGCTATTGTAGCTCCGGGGGTTTGGAGTTGATTGTTGTTTCCTGATAATGACGACACTTAGCTTTATTAAAAATATTTCCATGCTCTGGTGACTTATTTTTGAGTGTTTTGGGAATCGGTGTACGAAATGTGCAAAGCTTCGTATAGGGTCGGACTCAGTCAAAAAAACTGGCACGCAGGAGCGCCTGCACTGGCAGCAGCAAATGTCTTGTAATGGGGATCACTGACCCATGCGGGCCTGGCACACCAGGTGAAAGGTGAATCTCAGCACAAAGACCGTCTGGCATTGCCCTATTGCAAGATGCGTCAGCCCGAATCTGGTCAGAAAACGTACAAAGTATCCATCAAGCAGCGTTCAGGTCATTACCAACGGAGGGCGCGAGATGGGGATTATTTTTTTGCATGAAGCGGTAAAAAGATGTTGCAGTCGTCTTGGAGAGAACACCTTAATAGAGAATTAGGAAGCTGTGCTGTGAGTTTGTTCAGCAGCGAGTGCAACGTTCAGTAGTGTATTTTATTTTTGAATACACTACTTTAAAATCTCATGTCTACGGCACGGCGTTCCACCGCTTTTACGGTACCGACTTATCCATGTGCTCTGTTGTGCCAAACATACAAATTAGAATTAAATCACTTGTCAAATTACTGCCGGAGTTATGTATAGTAGCCCTCAGTGGGCACAGTGACACCCACAAAATGGCTGATGGAAGTGGGAGCCTGGGAAGCACAGGACCCGAGACTTGGTACGAATATCCTTGCTACAGATTAATGTATTCGCCTTTTCGAGCTCGAAGTCGATCGTGGTTGTGAGTGTCTCTTACCTACAGTTCCTACATTATAAATAACATCTCGTTCTACCCTAAGAACTGTCTGCATCGAAATGTCTTCGCTATCAGATTTTACCTCCTCGTGTGCAGCGAGAAAGATAAAAGGCCCGTTCCCGTCACTCGACACAACCCCTCCCCGTGGCAAGCCCATCTGTCTGCCTGAGAGTCCAGGGCCAGAATGGGTAATTCGTTTTTGCGCTGGGCTGCCATTACGTGGTGTAATGTGTTTGTCATTTCCCTTTCTGAACGGAGTTTGTCATAATTGTGTTTAGAAATGAGAGCCCGTGATAGGAATACGTTGAGAAAATCATACGGATTATTTTTAAAACGGAAAACGCTACCTGTAAATGTCATTTTGTCATAGCTGGAAGGTTTCATTTACCCTTAGGTTGAAAACAATTCCATGCTCACAATAGCAAAACTAGAAACATCAGATACGATACCAGTCTGAAAATGCAAATGTTAAAGTGCAGTGGGGTCAAACGTCCTCCACCTGTACCTACCACTTGTAAATCACCTGTGTGCAGGGCACAAGTCCTAAACAAGCATTGGCATAGCCAATAGGTCTCGCTTTTGGGACCTTATAAGTATTTAGTTATGCAGCACAATATCCTTGGTGCAACAACATCAACTGTTGCATGGGTAAACACTTATAAGGTCCCAAAAGCGAGACCTATTGGCTATGCCAATGCTTGTTTAAGTAGTAGTCACGTTTGCAGAGTGGTGGAGAAAGGGTGCTGGGCCTCCGACCAGCGCTCAGGAATTCCGCTGCGTAGGGCTTACAGGAGGTACCAGTAGGGCTGCTTGGCCCCCAAAGTCCCTCAGGAGTAAATTGGACTTCATCCCCCATCCCGTAGTCTGCCAGGAGGCGCATTTGCAGAGTGGTGGAGAAAGGGGGGCATGTCCTCCGTAGACGTCTTAGCAATCCTACGGTGTGGGACTTACTACAGGTAACAAGAGGGGTAGTTGGCCCCCAACGACAACCTTGGGGGCCAACTACCCCACCTATTACCTCCAGTAAGTCCCAAACAGCAGGATTGCTAAGTTCTCATAACAGGCAACGCCCCTTTGCCCACCACTCTGCAAACGCGCGCCCTGGCGCGCTCTTGGATGGGGATTGAAGTCCCCTTCGCTCCTGGGGGTCCTCTAGGGACCAACTAGCCTACCTCTTACCTCCAGTAAGCCCCACACAGTGGGATTGCTGAGAGGTGGACACAGGCCACACCCCCTTTCTCCACCACTCTGCAAACGCACCCCCTGGCGCGTTCTAAGTTGGGGGATTAAGTCCCCTTGAATACTGGGGGTCCCTGGGGGGCAACTAGCCCACTTGGTACCTCCAGTAAGCGTCACACAGCTGGACTGCAGAGAGGTGGTCCGAGGCCACGCCCCTTTTTACACCACTCTTCAAACGTGCCTCTTGGCGCACTGCTGGTGGGGCGATGAGGTCCTCTTGTGTCCTGAGGTCCTCAGGACACAAGAGGACCTCATCGCCCCACCAGTGGCGCGCTTACTGGAGGTACCTGGTGGGCTAGTTGGCCCCCAGGGACCCTCAGTATTCATTGGGACTTAATTTCCCAACTTACAACGCGCCATGGGGCGTGTTTGCACAGTGGTGCAGGGAGGGGGCGGGCCTCCCGCGTGATGCCGGCTTTTTTTTTAATTAATTTTTTAGAAGGAGGGCTGTCTGGCCCCCCTTCTTTTACTATTTTTGGGGCCCTGGGGACCCCATCCCCTAGGCCCTGACCCCTTTTTTGTAAAAAAAAAAAAAAAAAACGGGAAGGGGGCCGCATGGCCCCCCTCCAGAGGCCAATTTCGGCCCAGGAGACCCCATCTCCTGGGGCATAGCCTCCTTTTTTACATATATTTATAGGGAAGGGGGGCCGCATGGCCCTCCTTCCCTGGGCCACTTTTGGCCCCGGGGACCCCATCCCCTGGGGCATGGCCTCTTTTTATTAAATAATTAAAGGGAAGGGGGCCGCGTGGCTCCCTTCCCTAGGCCACTATTGGCCCCGGGGACCCCATCCCCGAGGCTTTGCCATTATTAAAAAAAAATTAATTGAGGAGGGGGGGCCATGCGGCATCCCTCCCCAGGCCGATTTCGGTCCCGGGGACCACATCCCCCGGGGCCCGCCCATTCTTTTTTTTTTAATTAAAGAGGAGGGGGGCCGCGTGGCCCCCCTCCCGGGCCACTCCTGGCCCCGGGGACCCCATCCCCGGGGCCGGCCCTTTGCGTTGGGGACCGTGGGGGGAGCCCCAATGCCCCCACGGTCCCGCCGGCTCCCCGCCTCCTGCGGGAGCCGGCATTGCTTTTGAGCAAGGGGAGCTGCTAACATGCAGCTCCCCTTGCTCAAGAGCAATTCTGCTTTGCTTCATTGAAGCGAGAGCAGGTTTTCCTGCTCTCGCTTCAATGAAGCAAAGCAGAGTTTGCTATGACAGGGCGGGAGCCTAGCAAACGGCAATGTCCCGGGGGTGGGCACCCCGGGACATTGCAGGAGCCGGCCCTGGGGCGTGGCGGTCCCCAGGGCCATCAAGGGCTCCAGGAGGGGGGCTGCGCTGCCCCCCTCCCATCAAGTACAAAGCCCCGGGGAGGTGGTGGTCTCTGGGGCTTTGGGGGGCCTACGAGGCCCCCCCGCCTCAAATTAATCAAAGCCCCGGGGAGGTGGAGGTCCCTGGAGCTTGGGGGGGCCCGCGAGGCCCCCCCCATTAATAAAGAAAGCCCCGGGGAGGTGGCGGTCCCCGGGGCTTGGGGAGGCCCGCGAGGCCCCCTGCACTTAATTAGGCATGCCCCCGGGAGGTGGTGGTCCCCGGGGTAGCGTGGGGGGCAGGAGCCTCCCCACGCTATTTTTAAAATAAGCCCCGGGGAGGTGGCGGTCCCCGGGGCTGCGGGGCCCCCGCTAATTAAATAGGCATGCCCCCGGGACCTGGCCCACTCAGGGGCTTAAGAATAACAAAGCGCGGGAGCCCGAGCTTCATTTTTTTACATTTTCTCTGCCGGATTCGCGACCCCAGCGCGAATTCAGCTGATTTTTTTTTTTTTTTTAATGCTTTTTTTGGCCCTGGGGGTCCTTGTGGGACCCTCTGAGCAGGCCTAGGGGGTCAGGGTGTTTGTACCCTGCCCCCTTTTCTTGTTTTTCACATTTTTATTTACTCTTTTCTTGTGACTCGGTTACCGAGTCACAAGATGGCTGCCAACACTTCCTGGTTTGGAGTGTTGGCAGCCAATCAGAGTGAAGCTCGTGCCCGGGAGGGTTCGCGAACCCTCCTCGGTGCTCAGATATCGAAACTTTTCTTTTTCTAATTTCTCTGGAACTACTGAACGGATTTACACCATTTAAAAAAAAAAAAAGGGCTCTTTCTGAACCAAGACCTACCTTTTTGCCAAATTTGGTGTAATTCCGTTCAGCAGTTCGGGCTGTAGCTTTGTCTAAAGTTCCTAAGGAAATTAACATGGGGAAAACACGTTTTGGGACCCCCCTTTTTTTCTCGGCCCCCGCTTGACTAATCACCCCGAAACTTTCAAGACAGGAGCTGACCGGAGCGCACCATTAGTTTTGAAAATTTCGCAAAGATTCGTCAACCGGCGCCAAAGTTGTTGGCAAAAGAAAAAACGCTTTTTGAATATAAACGAGGTCCTAACTAGAACTACCTACTGGTGACCGCCAGTAGGTAATATAAAAAAAAAATATATATATATATATATATATATATATATATATATATATATTATATACATATATACACATATATACACCAACGCTGTCTCCTTATCTCGAACAAAACAGCATGCCGTGGACACAAAATGTTGCAAAGCGGTATTTGTTTAAAGCTTAGACAAACACCCTACGCGTTTCGGAGCTTGAGCCTCTTGTCCACTCGGACAATCTAGTATTTGTATTGGAATCGACCTCATGCTTTACCTCTCTCTGTTAAGAAACCTACTTTTCCTCGCCCGTTCAGTATAGAAACTACAATTCCCAGCCTGTCTGTCGCGGAGTCCCATTCTCCTTTACACCGTAGTCTGGAGCCGTCGTTGTAATCACTGCTATGACAACGGCAGCCAAGATGGCGGCGGTCTAGAGCAGCAACAGTAGCACTATCAGCAGCTCATCCTTACCGAACTCAATATCGTGCGCTACTCTTGGGCTTTCACTTGTCATTGGTCTGCTGCATGTTGTTGCGGTCAGTTTGAAGCTCTGTTGCCTTTGGGCCAGCCTTTCATCCCATACAGCCGCTCCCCCTTCCCTTTTATGCCCGAGATGGGATTGTGCATTTCAACACTTCAACTCGGATTGAAGGTTAAGTGAGCGTGCTCCGCTCCAGAAAAGCAGCTAGGTGTTTGGATATTTTCGTGAACATCTCCGGATCTACACATATAAGCTGGTAAGTAAGGCTCACTTATCCTACTTTGCCCTTCGTTGCACACATAAACAACATGCACGCATTACATGTGACACACCATGTTGTCTAAGTGTGCCTTGACGATAAGTGGAACTGTATGTCAGAGTGGATTTGCTAAAATTGTATACATTAACTTCGGAATATATCGGTTCGTTTAATGAAAATGTTAAAGGTTAATACTTTAAGAAACGCTAGATGTCTGGTTAATTAGCGATAGCGACTTGTTCAGAGAGAAGGGATGAGGTGGGTGCGTTAGCGGGGAATTGGTGCCGGTGTGTTATGCCAGCGCAAGGCTATGTGTTTTGAAATAGCGTTAAATAAACCTGCTTATGACAACATCCTTCTAGACAATAGGGATTATGCTCGTCCGAGCCCCCCACCCCCACCATTCAATTAATATCTTGCAAAGCCGATTTGTGAACTGCTGAAGTCTGAGGACAGCTTTATTCCATCATGGGCGCTTGTGCTGTACGTGTAGCTCCTGTGCCACTGCACCCGCTGTGCTAATGATTGCTCACTCCTGACGGTTAGGCAGGCATGGCACAAGAGAGTGACATTTAATGCACTGCGAGGGCGATAACGCTGCTACCTTTGTATACTCTACCATTTTCCTCTCACGGTTACACGTCACGATACATACTTATTGCAATGTGAACTTTATGTTGCACAAGGAAACTAACTTTCCTTCCACTGTGCAGTGCATCTTTGAAGATACATCTTTTACGAGCCATAGTTGACGGTAGCTGAGTAGGGTGCGAGGGGTGGGGTCTTTGACAGCCCTTTTTGCGCTTCTGGATGAGGGCTGTGTTGGTTTTGCACGTGTGAGAGATACTGGCAGAGTTGTGGCCTGACACTATGGTGAATTGAGTCGGTTGGGATCAGTGCTTTAAATGGGGAAAAAAAAGTGCAGGTACTCATCAGATCGAGCTGGGGGGCGTGGCAAGGAGGCGGGACTAAGGGTGGGTCTAATGAAAAACATTTGAAGGGCTCAAGAATTTTTTTCGGTTGCGAATGATGACAAATTGCTTCCCTCTGCAATTTATTGTTGATGCCCTTGCATGTATTAAGTTGTACTAGTTGACAGACTATTGAAAGGTAACTATCAGGTTTCCCTTTTTGTCAGAGGCACCTGTATATTAAACAAAACATTAAAAGGTGCAGAGACTGGTTTTACTGAAAATTAATTAAAGGAAAAAAGACTACATCCTAAAATGCAACTCTGACCCGCATCGGGTGGAAGGAAGCCATCAGTTGTCATTCTGGGAGAAGAAAGTTATCTGGGGTCTCACAACAGAGCAATAATATTTCACCCTTTCATTCACTTTCAGATACTGTGCCACCCAGCAAAACCTAGTCCAAAATTCTGAGGGGCTAGTAAAGGGAAGGAGGCACATATAACCATGTACATATGAGCACGGTGTCACTGATGATGGTGGTCAGCAGGCCTGCTGTAGCCACTGTTTCTGATATGGGAGGCACCCTGTACCCACATGTGTTTGATGCTCAAAGCTTCCTTAGGCCTGCTCCTTCTCCTCAAGTCCAAGGCTTGGCTTCCTCTCTTGGGTGCTTTGGGTTCCCTGGTGCTCCCACTCCTACTGTGTGGCTCACTTTTTTCATGAATACCAGATACAGCCAGCTGTTGTGTCAACTGGTGATGACCAGTCTGGTGCACCTCATAGTGCAGTGGAACCCTACAGATTTCTAAGCTGCTGTAGTGGGAAATTGAGGGGCAGACATTTGGCACTTCTCGTTCATATCTCTGTACTGCTCACAGCCGCACACTTATGGATGCCTCCACAGCATTGTCCTGGAAAGACATACCTGCGATTCCCTGGCTAACCATGATCCTTCCTTCTTTTGACTTCTCTGCCTGCTCCCTCCTTCCAGTGCGGGATATGTGTCCTGGCCTGTAGTGGTGTGGGTTGTTCTTAAGCTCCTGCCTGGCCTGAGGGGTCTAGCCCTCTGGCCACATCTGAAATGACAACTACATTCTTGGGACAATATTTACAGTAGTCTGTGTACCACTTTGCCAATTCACTAATTTTACATGGATGAAAATCCATTTTCATATTATACTTTTGTCACAACACAGTAGTGGCACTCTGTGGGTGCAGAACTCCCAAGCTGGAGTGTTGGGTGTGCATCCAGAAGAAGGCAGCAAATGAAAGATAAACCACACCTAAAATAGATGGTTTTACTTTATTTAGCTGAAAACTGTAGTTATTTTCCCCAGAAAGTTATGTGAATTTGCTATAAAAGGAGGTGAAGGGCTGGCTGTAAGTGTCCCTTCCCCAAGGCAGACAGTCTTTGACATGCAGAAATAAAACTGAATTTCCCCGTTTGTGATTATTGTAGGATGTCAGTAACATTCACTGTTTGGGGAATCTAGTCATTTCTGCATCTGTGGCAGGTAACTGGATATGGGCCTGCCCCAGTATGGTAAGAGCTCTGCCTCCAGACGTCCTTCCTTCCAGATGTCCGTGTCAGTCGAAGCCCTGGTCCTCACCCACCTGAATGGAGGCAACTCTCTGCCCATTAGCCTCCTTAACAATATTCAGACACCCATGAAAGCACCTTAACCACTGTAACACTTCCCATCATGGGCTTGTAGAAGTTGGCCAAATCCACCCACACTGAAGGTATTGTATTGTAATTGCATTTATATAGCGCTTACTACCCCTGACGAGGCGTCAAAGTGCTTTTTCAGTGAGTAGCACGCTACTCCGGAACCCAAGAAGGATTAGTGTTGAATTAGTATAGTGAAAATGTGAAAGTAATTTGAGTGGTGGATAGGTTAGTCAGTTATTTGGATTCAGAAGGATAGCGGAGGGATAGAAGAGGGAAAAAGGTTTGCATTTATATAGCGCTTGTTACCCTGATGGGGTGTTGAAGCGCTTTTGTTTGGAGAGTAGCACTTATCGGGTTTAAAGAACAAAGAAATACCAAAAAGTATGACTGAGCATGTGTATGACAGCAAAAAGCGTACTTGGCAATCTGGAATAGGCCTCGTTTCTGAGAAATGCTTGATATCAGACACAAGCATTCTGGAAGCAATTCAAAGTGTGATCTAACATCATAGAAATGAATGAGAAACATTCACCAAGCCATGGGACGTCATGTCTTAGTCGTTTTTGAATGATTATATTGTTAGCTACATTCAGTGTTTTCTGGTAAATGCGCATTTTCAACTCCGTGCACATTATTCTTCCCCTTCCAGTGTGCCCCAGTAAGGTCTATACTGTGTTTAAGTATTTTGATAAATCCATTCTTCCTCCAAGTATGCAATCTGAATTCTTATGATTGTTTGTTAGGCCTTTCATTGTTTAACTTCGTTACAAAAAAATGAGTCACATTATGGTAAACTTTATATTAGCTGATAAAAAAAAAACACATGACTTAAAAATACCACCCTCCCCTCAAAATTATTTTTCTATTCAGCTGCCGCCCCGCTTTAGATAACACTTTTTTGGATGACGAGATACTCGCCTACCTCTACCCTCTGATGTCCCTAGCCCTTACTTACTAGCCCCATGTCCCCTCCGATGCCCCATGTGTCTCTTTACATTTTCTCTTTTTTCAGGTGGTCACGCCACCTTTCATCTTAAATGTCCTCTCGTTTATCTCATCAAATTCCTTCTCTTGCTTTTCTGGGATACCCCTCCCCCACTTAAAATACCAGTCTCTGCCACTGCAGCTGTCCTCACTCAACAGGCCCCTTCCACCGACCTGTGTCATTCTCGAAAGCCTTGGCTCTTTCTTGGGACACCTACCCACCCCCGACTCT
Source organism: Calotriton arnoldi (assembly GCA_963921515.1). Classification (NCBI taxonomy): domain Eukaryota; kingdom Metazoa; phylum Chordata; class Amphibia; order Caudata; family Salamandridae; genus Calotriton; species Calotriton arnoldi. Next base: position 3,355,766 of record CAWUFW010000321.1, on the reverse strand, counting down.
CATCAGATGATCCTCATCTCATCCATCAGGTGCTTTAATTTAAACCCACTGCCCCGCGCCCGCAGTGTATTCTCCAATATCGTTTGCTTGCCCCTTTCTTCTTCTTCTTCAGATAACCCCTCGATTTCTGCAGCTGACTGTGCTTATTCCCCTTCACTTCTGAAAGCTCTCCTCAGTTGTCCCCTTTCTCACCCGCCAGCTGCTGTGCTATCCTCTCTGTCTTTTTCGCATAGAAGAAAGGGAAAGCCAGAGCAAATTGTGCTTTTTAAAGAGCTCCCCTTTCTTCCCGCCGCACAGCTTCCTGGCGGGTGAAGTCACACCAGAGGTGCAACTAGAGTCAAATTTCGGGGGGCTAAGAAAAATTTCGGGGGGGAGGGGGGGGCTGATTCTTCAAGCAAAAGGCATAGCACCACCATTGGCAACACTCCCCACCTCTCCCCACATAGCATGCATGCGAAATAAATAAATACACCACACAGTTTTTTGTTTGGGTAAATATTGCTGCAGGTTTATTACATACAACGGTATGCAATATGGTGGGTTATCTTACGGGCGATCCAAGGGCAGGCAGCCATCTGGGCCGCCTGATGAGCCAAGCAGCACTGGGGCGAACCCCATCTGTGATGCCCCTTCTGGTGATCCTCTTCCCAGATCACGTGACACCTTGGTCCCATATTACTCACCCCCCTTTCAGGGCGTAGCAAGGCAAGCCCCCGGTTGTTCAGGCCCACAACCGCCCGAAGGACTAATGGGGCGCCGACACGGTTTTCCCGGAACCTCCCATGAGGCTCCTGGGATTTGGCTCTGGCACCCCTATTGTGCCGCGCAGAGGTACCCTTCTGTACCCATTTGCTTCCAGATCGCCCTGTAACTCCGCCTGCAACGAAAAAAGACAACATTACAACATTCTATGCCTCCTGCCTGCCACCTCCACGCCGGGTAAGCGGTAGGGTGGGAGACGGCGTGTCCGGCGCGCAAAAGAGGAAGTCCAGATGGTGGGGGAGGCCTATATACCCCTCCCCCGTTCCTTGCGCACCAGAAGTTAAGCGCCTTGCGCGCCGCAGACCAGGCTGGGGTGGGGGGGGTTGGGGACGACTCCTCCCCGAGTCCTTGCACCAATAAGGGGTGGGATGGTGCCCCGATGGCACTAGAGGGCCGCCCTCTTTAGTGGCCCCCTGCGGGGGCCTCGGGCAGCCGCATAGCACCACCATTGGCAACACTCCCCACATAGCATGCGTGCGAAATAAATAAATACACCACACAGTTTTTTGTTTGGGTAAATATTGCTGCAGGTTTATTACATACAACGGTATGCAATATGGTGGGTTATTTTACGGGGGATCCAAGGGCAGGCAGCCATCTGGGCCGCCTGCCCGCCTGATGAGCCAAGCAGCACTGGGACGAACCCCATCTGTGCTGCCCCTTCTGGTGATCCTCTTCCCGGATCACGTGACACCTTGGTCCCATATTACTCACGCCCCTTTCAGGGCGGAGCGTAGCAAGGCAAGCCCCGGTTGTTCAGGCCCACAACCGCCCGAAGGACTAACGGGCGCCGACACGGTTTTCCCAGAACCTCCCATGAGGCTCCTGGGATTTGGCTCTGGCACCCCTATTGTGCCGCGCAGAGGTACCCTTCTGTACCCATTTGCTTCCAGATCACCCTGTAACTCTGCCACAGCTCTGGAGGTGGCCACCGTCGCCGCCAGAGCCCCCCACCAAAACAGCTATAGTCTTACCTGCAACCTCTCATCTCTAGCGCCTCTCGCAAATCTAGAAGGAAGAGATCCATCCCTACTGGTGATAGATGAACCCCATCTATATCACAATAGCTCTTGACGTTAGCCCGGATCAGCTGGTGTCTGATGAAACAAAAGGCCCTTTTGGCCTGTGAACTTGTGCCAAGAACTATTCACCCCATGCGGGAAAGTTCCACTGCATCAGATGCCTCAGCCCCGCGCCAACACTGGGCGGGACGGTTTCAGACACCATGGCTCACATTGCCCCATCTATTTGCTGCTCTTACCTAGCTGCCGTCCTTCTAGCACCGTGTGTGCCTGAACACCTGTGTCCCCCATCTATGGGACAGCAGCCCACTTGTTAGGTGACCACTCCCACTCCCACAACCCGCCTGCTTTCTTTGGATATTAGGGCGAGAAGGATTATCCTTAACATTTGAACAGTCCCTTTGCTTTCTAAATCATGACGCACAGGGATGTTCAAACTAGAAGTATGTGACAATGAGCAAGGGTGCCATCCTGCCCTTGCCATGCATCCCTTATACCTTATGGGAATTTCGCCCACTCAGCTCCCTCAGTGGTGGAACACCCTAGGCATACCCGCTTAGAAAATCTGTCAGATTTAATACAGTACGCACTGTCTGCAATGTGGTGCCTAACACTAAGGATTGCTAAGCCCTACTTTACCCCCATCCTAACATACTCCCAGAGAGGGGGGGGGGTGGGGGTTCACACTGCCCACCCTGAGCAGCCCCAGTGGTGGAAAATTACCTGCTCCGTTAAATTTAAATTTTTGTTGGACACTGGACGTGCCAAATGTTCTTTTTGTGTAGTAGCCTTTTGTGCTTGACCCCTGTTTTCCCCTTTATTGGAACAGCAGCACGCTATGTTGGCTGACGGCGTCCACACCCAGCGTGGCTAATATACCTGACCGTGCGGGGCTTTTGAGCTTAACTGCAGCCACAGGTCCCTACCCTTGGTTCTGGGATGCACTTACTTCGCCCTGTTGACCAGCAATTGCACAGACCCTTGTGATTGCTAAACCCTGGTGAACACCTTATTGGTATCAAATCTGGTTTGAACCATATATGTATTGTCCCACTATTGGCGACACCTCACCCTTTCGTGTAGTGACAACTTACGCAGCACACCCCGCTTGCTTAACTGCCGTCGGATCACAGATGCCAGTACCTGCTAACCATCTCTGACCCTGGATGCTTAAACTTGCCAAAGTGTCGGAATCCCAGATTCCCCATTTTATGTTTAGCTGCAGTACACCTTCAGTGGATCCGCTGGGGATACCACAAATCGTATTGGTCATGCGAACCTTAAGAAGCACCCAATTTTCACCTGGGCGTACTTCTAAAGGAGATTGGCTCCACACAGCTGTAAGGCCAGAGACACACATATATTCAACCTATCTACTGGTTTCTGCCTCTTGGCACCTTTCTGGTTGCAGCTCTGTGTTTCTGTGAAGCGTGCGTGCCCCCGGGGCATGATGTAGCTGAATAATTGGTGTATGTTACCCACTCGCTGATACTGTGTATCGCTAACTGCCCTTACTTGGATTGAAGGAATGCTGGATGATTCCTAAGGACTGTGGACTTAATACTCCAACCCAGTTTGACCCCAAAATTTTGGGACAACCCAAGGAGTAATCATGCCCTTCAAGGTACATCTACCCCTGCGTTGACTATCAACGTATTTGGGACACAGGTCGCAGAAGATGCCCCTTCCAGTCTCTGGTTCTAGCCCATAGAAGGATAACCCAGGGGAAGACAAGTCTGTGGGAACCAGAGGGGAACATTATGTGCAAATACCTGCCGTTTCCTGAATATTGGGAATGCCAAAAGGTCTATAATACCCTGTCACCATTTGGCTCTGACGCAGTGTTTACCAAACTTTTTGCACTGCAGCACACTTGTTAGACGACAACTACCACAACCCGCCTGCTGCCCTGGCTAGAGCGCGAGTGAATATGTTTTAACTGAAGCGACCTGTAACCTGCCCTTGTTTGCAGAGGGCACTTTTTGGCTGCATCGACCAGACATAGCAAGACGAGACGAGCTTGCGAGCCCCACTCCCACACAACTAAAATTAAACATAGTCCATCAGGGGCCGCAGCATTGCCTTCGCAGCACCTCTCTTTTCGTTGTAATTGCCCAGAGTAAGTGTAAATTGTACTGTCCCACCATTGGGCTGGTAACTGACGGCAGAGAAAGGCAGAACCTGGGCATAAGATCCCCGTTTCCTAGAGTAAAACACTAATTATCCTGCACCATTATCCTATGTCCAGCTATACCAATCGATAATGGCTCTACTTGATCATACTGACCAAAAGACACATCAACCCCGCGGAGCCAAGGTGGGGATGCTAACATGCCCCAAACTCTGCGGAAACAACAGCATGTGCAAGCTTGCGACAAACATCTGAAAAGCTGCCAACCAACAAACCATCCCCAGCACCCGGGGGGGCATGCCGCCATTCCTTGGCCTGTACACTGACCGAGCTTAAGATTAATAATGGTATCGAAGGACTCATCTCTGAGCGCATGCTTGCAACACTATCCACTGCCTCACCCTAGTCAGTAAAACCACGGCGGGTAGCATGCAAAGCTAAGCCTATGCATAAATCACCTGACAATGCGAGCAGACCAAGCATTCGCCGCTCCCTAAGCCATCGGAACTGTCGATGGTATGCACTTTTCCTCCCTTATCACAAATAAGAGGACCTCAAAATAAATGACCTTGTACATCACCTGTTCCTGTTTTTAATTTAATAAACTATAATGTTGTTAATTTGTAATAGGAACCCAGGTGACCCAAAGAGTGCACATATCAACTGATTTACCTCTTGCTCCCCCTTGGTATTATTGTCAGGGAGGAGGGAAGAATTAATGTTTGTAAATTAACCAATTGCCTTGGTGCGTGAACGTCCGCTGGTCGCACTAGTCAATGTAGCGATTAGTTAAATTAATAATAATGTGCATATGAATAAAACTATGAACAGGCAGCTGAGAATTGAGCCAGTCACCACCCTAGGTGAAGTCATGCCCTCCCAAACTTCTGCTAGTATACCAGGGAGCAGACAAGAAAGTGGGAACAGGAGGGGAACAATATGTATCAATACCTGCCCTTTCTTGAATACTGGGAATGCCAAATGTTCTTTAATACATTGTAGCCTATTTGTGCTTTAACTTAAACTTACTACTCCAGCCCAGTTTGACTCCAACTTTGGGACAACTTTGGTAGTAACCATGCCCTTAATGGTACCTGACATTCTACAAGCACTGCGCAGAATTCCCCATGACCACTGGAGACTTCTCTGGTGACGCATGCAGCCGGGTGGGGGTGAAGGGCTCATCCTTTTAAAGAGTCAGCCTCGTTATACTGCGAAAGAAGCACGTGCGGCACTCGAATGAGACAAAATAACTATTCTTTGCAAAAAAGAGCCTGTCCGTAACGATTGTCTATATTGGGACAAAAGATGAACCATGATATTATCACTGATCAAGTCTGTGATGTCATAGTCGCTACCTCTGGCATATTCTCATAAATCGCCATATATGACTGACACCGCACTCTCATCCTATGCTTTGTGTGATCTTGGCCCACTTTAGTGTGAGCAGAGCCCCGCGATGCATACTTGGCTTCATGGTCGATAATGCACAACTACCCCCTCCCATCAAGTTGGGTTGCACAGTACATAGTAAGTACCTCCTAATCCTACACTGCGGAGCGAAGCCCACTGTATTCACCAAATTCCTTCACAATTTCCGCTTCGGGCTGTAATTGGGAACACGCTCACCCCCATGGAATGTTTGCGCTGCATAACATGTTTATTGTTACACAACTCCATGGCACTCCTTTTATTGACCTCAGAAGGATAAATGCTGAGTGGACCCACCAGGATCTGAACCTGTGACCATAAGGTTGAAACAAGCCGGCTCCACCTACAACGCAGCGCGCTCTTTCTGAAGTCCAGGGTTGACTTTGTCACCCTGTGTATTTCACAAAACGAAGCTGGAGCTTAATGCTAAGCTCAAATCTGTAAGGGTGTATCCCTGTGCTATGTTGGCAGGGGGTGAGAGTGTTTGAGTCCCTCCCCCTGTAGTATACAAAACCAAACGTAATAGCCTGTATGCGAAGTACATGATACACAATAATTGTAGCGAGACTTATGCACCCTGCCAGCCACCCTGTAAGGGGCTGACAGCACCCTCCTCAGCCAAGGAGAAAAGTGTGTAGCATACCTACCTAGTGGCCTGACACTTAAGCCATCGATGGTTGATACTCCCGTGCACGCACCCTAAGCGTACACCACGCCAAGGCCTCCTCAGGCTAACGGCTAGGATGGGACTCCGATCAGGCCCCGCAGCGGCTATGCCGGCAGCACAGGCTGCAACACCATCCTCTGAATGCCAGCGCGAACTCGCTTCCATCGCCGCATCGGTCGAATCCCCATAAATGATCTCAAGTAGGAGGGGGGGTGTGTGGCCCCCTCCCCACCCCCCCCCCCCCAACCCCATCAGGCGTACGCGGGACAGGGCCCGAGCACCGGCCCCCAGTGATAGCGCGGCATTACCCCTAAATGCACCTCACGTGCGAGGCGGCCGCCATTACTGCGAATGAGCACCTCAGTTGAAGGTAAAAGCAATAATAATCTCCAGCAAGGCATAATAACCATTTGCTTGGTTACGACCCTTTTCACCCAGCGCCGCAATACTGCCCCTAAATGCATTCCGTGAGAGGAGGCCATGACGACGAGGCACCATGCAACTGGCTCAGAACGCTTGTCTTGTCGCTGGGGGATGAGACGTACCAGGCCATAGAAAGAGGGAAGGCCCATCTTCTGTGTTCACTGGTTGTTGCGAATACGCAGCTTATTAAACAAGTCAAAATAAAGCCAATGTGCCTCGCCTTTCAATGCATTATCCGACCTATTAGCTGTGCTGTTTGCCGATGCATAACCGCCTGTCCAACCCCAGGCCTGCAATGAGCTATCCCCTTAGCGCACATGCATCAATAAGCCATTAAAATCCCAGCTAGCAGGCGCTTATCTTGGAGTTATGAACTGAAACAAATATGCACACCACAATTGAAAGAGTAAAAGGAGTGGCTTTAAGAAATTGGAGCTGTGATGCCTTCCAAAAGAAAAGACAACTGTGATTTTTACAATATAACGTGACTGAGCGGGAAGGTCTGCAATACAGAGTAACCTGTGAGCCTCAAATGTGGCTGCATTTGAAACAAGCATATTACTGGATTACTGCTATACGCTGTAATCGGTATTTTTGCCCCGGGCGGCGCTGTTGCGGCTGGCCACTTATGCTTTCAATATTTTTGTGGGACACTACGGCCCCCCCCTGCGCCACCCCAGGCCTGATCCGCCATCCTGTTACATACCGTGCCATGCACCGGAAACCCGCAAAGTGTATCCCCGGCCACAAGCATATACCAAAGTATATCCCCAGACACAACCATATATCAAACGGGATTTGAAAGTGTTTCGGGCGAGCCTAAGAAAACATCCTCTTCGACGAACCGCAGGCCCCCCCCCTGTGAGGCCGAGGGTAATGTGAAAAGTACCGTGGGAGTCACTGCTCCCCAAACAGCTTGCCGTTACAAATGCACCCAAGCGGCCTCATCCCTGGAGTAAGGGCTTGTCTTTACCCCCCTCGCTTATGGGGGGCAGCTGCCTCGCAGCGCGGCGATGATCCTGATAGTGCGTGAATGCGCTATTAAACGTTGAGCACCCAATAGATCCGCACCACGCGTCACCTGCTCGACCGTGCCAGCCTCCCTGGCACTACGGACCTAATAGCACCGAGCGCAGACAAGCATGAAGTTCAAGAGCGGTGGTTGCGCCTGAAGCCCAGCTGCACCCCCACCACCCCTTTGAAGCTTGTCAACATTGATCAGCGCCAAGCGGGAGGTAGCAACGAGGCGCCCCTTGCAAGGGGTAAACAGCGAGAAGGGAACAGACTGCAGGCAGAGATGGAAGCCAGGCTGGCGTTGGCATTTCTACTCTAGTTCGTACAGTTGAGCTCGGATGCGGCAGTCTAACAAACACCTGTGTTGGTGCAGCACTGGTCCCAGCTCGCTTTGCTTCAGAAGAATGGGATGTGTGCTCTTCTACAGCTCACTGGGTTTATTGCATGTGGGACGGTGTGTTAAATGGAAATGGAGAAGTCCTGGTACTGAGTATCAACAGTACCAGTTGTCTCCTCGAAAGTTCAGGCACTCTTCAATTAAATAAATGTATTGTATCAGTGCTGAGAATTGCAGTTACTCTCAGTTCCATTTTAAAGCAGTGTAGGATCCCCCGCAATTTCGCGGCCTCAAGCCCGCGGCCCCTCCCCCGTCACCAGGAGGGCCGGAAACAATTCGCAGGCTGCATGAGGTGAGTAGGGAGGTCAGACCCCTGGTGCTGCAGTTTGTACCCGGGTGGGAGAAGCCCCCAGGCTGCAGCGGACTCGGAGCACCGCTGAAGCACCACCGGCGCACCAAAAGCCCACAGCAGGGGAGGTGCATGGCAAAACTGCAACACCCCTACCAAGACGAGCAAAGCGTGCGCCCGGGCTGACCACCACCGAACCCAAGGGGTAGTCATTTCCCCCCACGCTCCCCGAACCGGTTGGCGGGCCCTCACAGCAGGCGCACTCAGAGAAACCAAGGCATGCCCAGCCTGCACACCTCCTCGCTATGCTGATTTGTACAAACTCCTCTGCTGCTGCCGTGGTCGGGCGAGGAGCAAGACCGGGACGACCACAGCGCGACTAAACGGCGTGCCCTCGGCGGTGCAACCCACGATCTCACACAGACGGCGGGGCAGGGCATTTAGAGATGCAAATGTCGCTCTCCCTCTTCACACTGGGGCACATCCTGCAATCAGGCCAACAACCCCACAATGTGGCGGCGGCCGTGCATCCACGGCAGTGCACCCAGCCCGCCCGCAATACACTCTGAGGCCATGCCTGCTCTCTGCCATTAGTGGCCCCCCTTTCCGAGATGGATGGAGGCCTCACAGTAACCAGCGATATCCAAACGTGAGGCCCCCCCACTCTGCCGCTCCCTTGTTCCCCCGATCTCGGACCACCACATCGAGCCATACTGAAGGCCGAGCAACTGCACTCAAAGGGTGGTGGGGGGGGGGGGGACAATCGGCCCCCGAGACCCAAACTCACCCAACCAAACCAACTCCAAAGCAGGGACCGCCAGCGAAGATATCCCGGGCCCGATAAACGGCGTTAAATCCCTGACAACAAAGGCCCAAAAAGAACTTCCCTGCCCCCAAACTCACCGCGCACACCGACGACCCCCTGGCCCGGGTACATGCAGCTCGAGGCGCGCTGCAAACACAGCGTATCCAGCGGGGGAGGGAAGAAACCGCAACAACGCCGGCCGACACGAGACAACCAGTCAAGACGGCGTGTCCGGCGCGCAAAAGAGGAAGTCCAGATGGTGGGGGAGGCCTATATACCCCTCCCCCGTTCCTCGCGCACTGGAAGTTACGCGCGCCTTGCGCGCCGCAGACCTGGCTGGGGGGGGGACTCCTCCCCGAGTCCCCGCACCAGTAAGGGGTGGGATGGTGCCCCGATGGCACTAGAGGGCCGCCCTCTTTAGTGGCCCCCTGCGGGGGCCTCGGGCAGCCGCAGAGTGGAGCTGCAGGGGCTCTAAGAAGGGGTGAAAAACATCAAAGCCTCATTAACAAGCAAAAGGTCTTTTAAAGACCTGTGAAGTACTCTGGTGCAGCTGTGTGTGTGCCCGGGAAGCTGTCTCATCCCGGGCTGCCACACACGACGGGGGGGGACTGAAGCCCTTTGAATCCAATCGGCGTTGCGCGCCTGGGTCACACGTTGCTCTGCCTTGGCGTCACTGCCCTCCTTGTGAAATCACCAATATGTGAGCATGCGCCGCAGTGTAGAAATGCGATGCATGCTCACATGACTATGTGTGACAGTGAGTACTGGTACTCTATTTGGTAACGGAGAAGTGCCGGTACTCTTGGGGGGGGGGGGGAGAAGTGCCGGTACTCAGTACCGGTGAGTACCGGCCCATTTAAAGCACTGGGTGGGATAGGTGCCACGGTCGTGCTTTGTGTCCACACTATCCTAAGATGACACCTCGCGCCCGGTTATTAGGGATACGGTTTCCAGTTTAGTCCAGTAGAGTAATGCATTCTGGAAGTTGTATTCTTTTTTTGATTCCATTGAATTAATTAGACTTAAACACCTAAAATCAATAATTTGTAAGTGACAAGTTCGGGGCTGGAGATAGTGTCCGTAATGCCCGTGAGGCAGGTGGTCATCCTAACACTATCCTTTCGCTCTGATGTCTTTTCCTCTCTTACTGACCTTTTTGCTTGGGTAGCGGCTATTTTGCCGGCTGCTGGGTAAATAGTGACTTTTCTCTGCTATTTACTTGGCTATTGGGTTAATAGTAGAAATTATTTACTATTTGTCCAGCAGCCTTGAAAATAGACTAACATTTGCTATTTACCTGACAGCTGGCTAACTAGCAGAGGTTATGTACTATTTGGCAAGCAGTCAAGCAAACAGCATAGAAACTTCACTCATTACCTGGCTGCTGGCAAAACAGCAGACATTATTTACAATTTTGCCAGCAGCAAATAGTAAATACACTTAATTATTTTCCTGGCTGCTGGTTAAATAGCAGAAATGATATACTATTTCACTGGTAGCGTGGCAATTAGCAAAAAAAAAATCAGTAGTTCTCTGCTGCTGACTAAATAGCAGAAATCATGTACTGTTTTGCCGGTGGCCTTGCAAATAGAAAAGAAACTTCAATATTCACCTGGTGACTCTCTAAATAGCACAGTATGCACAACTTGGTCAGTAGCCGTGAAAATAGCAGAGGAACGTCACTATTTCCCACATGCTGTCTAAACAGCTTCCATTTTGTGGTAATGTGCCTTATGCAGATGTCAGCAGGTATTTTGCACCAGGTAGAACTGCAAACGAGGAGTAAATATAATTGGAATCCATCTCCTTATGAAAGTTAGGGTCCTGATACTTTTTGCGAATGAAGTAGTATTTTACAAACTAACCTATGTAACTATTATGATGGTTCTCAAAATACTGAGTCATAGGGAGTTGCAAAACAACCTGCCTAATTAATATTCATTATGCAGGTACCAATTTGTGACCCTCTGTGATTGGCTGTAATCACAGGGATGGTGGCCTTCAAGTGACAGAACACCACCATCGCTATGACTTCATTCCAAAATTAAAACCTTTTTTTAAAGCAGTCTGTGTTGCTTAAAGGAACCAGTGCTGATTAAAAAAATAAATACATTTTTGTTTTGAAAATCTTCTCCCCCTTTGAGTCTGCCAAAATGATTCTTAAAAGGGAAAGGGCTCCTAAGGCGACCCCTTCCGCTTTGCAAATTAGTTACCATCCCAACTTGGGCGTCGTTAGCTTATCACTGGTTTGTGCAGCAATTGTATTTGTAAACTGTCAATAAATTTCTCTCCAAATTGGAAAGGGGAGGGGGAGACCCTTTCATGACCCTCCTATTTGCAATTCAGAAACCATCATAAAAGTGTTTTTACGAGTCACAAGAATTTTCCAACTCATCAAAGGTGTTTTGTACATAATAATAAGTAATTTTGTGGTGACAAATCCTGTGATTTTTCGACATGAGGCTCTTAGTGCTAATGCTGGTTTAAATGCAAGCACTTACCTATATGTAAGCCAGGACAACATTTTAATTATGCTGGAGTAATTTCAATAATTCAGCATTACTCTTGTGATTCAAAATTATGCGATTACACCCACTCGCATAATTAAGAGTAATTTGGGGCAAAAATCTTACTGCAGGCGCACCGGATTAACAAATTTAGCAAGTGCACGCGGCTGCTTGCTGCTGCTGTTCCTGGTCTGTTGCATTTAGTGATATTTTCTTGGTGCCAAATGCATCCTCGGTCCGTTTTGGATGTGAGGGTGCATTTTGTGCAAAAAAAATAGTGATACATTTTTGGTTATGTTTCATGCATAATTCTAAATATTTTTACAGCTATTCCGCGTAACTGTGCTACAGCAAATTATGCAGGTTACGGCCACCCCTACTTTTAGGTCTAGAGGTCTCATATGTTTGAATGTTACCAAGTTTTTTTGACAGACATGGCACAGAATGTCACTCATTACACCATAGGTCAAGACTCAGCAACTTCAGAGGCCCTTTATAGAGCGGTCCCTTGTTCCATACATGCTCCTACACCTTTAAGTTTACCTGCAGAAGTGGCTAATGATAAATATGATTAGAGCCTTTACAAGACCAGTTGAAACTGCTTAGTCTTCTACAGCTATGCACTCGCTCTTACTCACAAAGCCATGGAAAAGTACCAGGGCCAGATCTAGGATTACCAAAAGGCTTCATGTTATAAGAACACCTCTTTTTTTTCTGCAATAAATCAGTGCATTCGGAAATTATTAATTCTGGTTCAGTGCAATTAAACAAATTAGACTGAGACACTTGAAAACTATGATTTGTAAAAGCAAATGCCAGAACTGGAAATATTGCATACCAGTGACATAATGCCATCTGATATTTAGGGTGATAGTATCAAAATAAATTTAAAAAAATGCATAGAGCGCCTTATTGATTCACCAACACTGTATAATTAAGAGGCTTCATTTCAAATCCATGATGAAAGGAAAAAAAACGATGAGCTTATTTGAAGAATAGAGTTAACTTCATCAAGATGGCAAAGGACAATCCCTTCACCATCTAGAGGGACCTACGCCTGCCAGCTTTAAAGTAGTCCATCAGCCCTGTGGACAACTCTCTACATCAACAGGAACTGCTGTCATCATGGTTCTTGTCTATGCAGGAAAAGTTTGACAGACAATACCGTCAGACATGATGGCCATCCAGCAAACCTTTAAAACGTTTTTTGCTTTTCAAAAACAAACTCCCAAAGTGTGAGTTTGTTTTTGAAAAACAACAAACTAATGGCCCCTACATGCTGAGGGGTTTCTCCCAGGATGCCATGTTCATTATTCCTCCGATGACCCCTGCTCTGTCGGCCCGCCATCTAATGTATTCCGTCGCAGAGCCACGAGGAAAGGAATGGGCCTATAATTAATTGAACCGGATGTCATTGAAATATCTATGATTATTCCCAGTAAATCAGAGAAATATATCGGGTTCAAAGACAAAGAAGAAAATAAACTCACAGATGTTTTAATCATTGACTTTATTTCAAATATTGTAAAAAATAAGACACTGAATAAACAGATACATTTTGTTACCTCCATTCATGTGACCTATGGATTAATCATTTTACATTTCTACTTTTATGTTTATTTCTAGACAAAGGATGTGGATCCACTATTGATGTTGCAGAACTGATTTGGAGTGATTCTCTTTTAAAATGTCATTTTCTGTTTGTCGCCTTTGTGCTAGATGATAGCTCAAACAGCAATAGCAATAGTACTGGTTCCAAGCAAGAGTATCCAAATCAAGGACACAATGAAGTATGAAATCTCAGCACCTGGCTGTCATCGGCCTTCCTGAGTGGTCATCTTGCACAGACAAAAGGGCAGCCCTACTTAGAAACATTGTCACCTTTAACACAAGAAACTGCTGGCCTACCCCTCAATCCTAACATCTATCCTACGTCGTCACTCAGGAAGAACTAAACTCTTCAGTTCCTTTATGGTCCTCTTGGCCCTGGTCACCTTGTCTTGTTTCTCCTCACCCCTGGTACCGCAGGTCCTGGTCCATCTAGTCTCTTGTGCCCTGGCCCTCTTAGTCTTTGTCCACTTGGTTTGGGTTGTCCTGGCTCACCTGGACCTGTCCTCTTAGTTTTACTAGTACTGCAGCCATTGATCCTGGCCCGCTTGATCCAGGTTCTCCTTGTTCAGGTCCTCCTGGGCCTGGTTATTTTGATCCTGCTCGTCGATATTTGGTCCCCTTAGTCTTTAAGAGTCTAGTTGGCCTTCTTACATCTAATCCGCCTCACCCTGGTCCTGCTACCTGTAATGATTGCTCTGCCCCACTTGGTAATCTGAGCCCTAGTCCCCTAGGTCCTGATCTTCTTGGCCCCCTTGGGCCTGTTTCCGGTGCTCCTGGTCATGATCATTGTAGTTCACTTAGTCCTTTTTGCTCTGATCTTCTGGGTGCCCTTGATACTGGTTTCCCTTGTCTCCTAGTCCCTGTCCTACTTGTCCTGGTACTACTGGCCTTTGCCCTCCAGCTCCTGATCTACTAGTGCTCATCAATCTGGCCCTGATCTTTCCACTCCTTGCCCTCATGGTTCTGCACAAACTTGTCTGGCCCACAACAGATCATCCTATCCTTTCCTAGTTCTGATGTTCCTGGACTTCAGGTTCATGCTAGCCTTAGAACTTCCTGACCCTGTACTTTCTTGTCGGTCAGGTCGTCATTCCCATGTACTCCTGCACCTAGTCCTTGGATTCTGGGGCTCCTGTTTCACAGGCTTCTGGTCCTGAATCTTTTCACCTCACCCTAATTCTTGTCTATCCGTTCTCCTGGTCCTGCTCCCCTCGTTTATCTAGTCCCCTGGTTTGCCCATTCTTAATCTGTCTGCTTACAGTTCTCCTGGTCCATGTAGTTCTGGTCTTGGTTCTGGTTTTCCTTTATCTGGTCTTCGTGTATTGGGGATTTTTGTGCTGGTCCCATTGCCCTTGGTTTCCCTAGCCCTCCCTAGCCCCCCATTTCTCCTGCCCCATCCTACTAGTCCTCCTGGCTTGCCTGTTCCACCTTGTTCTTGTCCATCTGACTCTGGTCCCCTCTATTACGGTCCTCCTAGTAATGGCCCCTGTGAGTCTGGTCTTCCTCTTCTCTCTGGCCCTGGTTCTCCAAGTTCCTATATTGCGGAGCTCCCTGGTTCATGGAGCGCTGGGCGTCCTGTTCCTTTTTGCTCCTACTGGACATTCTAATATAGGGTCTCCAGGATATGCTAGCCCTGGTCCTTTCTGGTCGTGGTCTTCCTGGCCCATTTTCTTCTGGCCCCTTGGTCCTCCTTGGTTTGATCTTTGTGGTTTTGGACCCCCTGTCTTTGATCCTTCTTTCCATTGGTCTCCTGGTACTGATCCTCTTTGGTCAGTTTACCAGGGGCTGCCACTCCTGGCCCTGGTCATCCTTGTACCTCTGGTCCTGGTCGGTGCACTCAGGCCCTCCTAGCCCGCCTCGTCATTATGGTCTAGGGCCTTCTGTTCTTCTACCCCAGCCCCTTCTCTGTTGGGTCCAGATCCGAATGTTTCACATCCTCCTAGCCCTCCTGATCCTTCTCACTCTGGTCCTGGTGCCCCTAGTCCTGTTTTTCCTTGTCTTGTTCATCCTCATCTATTTGTTCCTGGTCTTACGTGCCATTGGTAACCCTGGTCCTCATAGATTAGGTCTCCCTGGGCCTGGTTCTTCTTGTCCTGGTTCTCATGGCTCTGGCCATCCTAGCCCTTCTGGTGTTCTGACTCCTGGCCCTTAATTCCCCACTTATCATCATCCTTAACCTACTGGTCACACTCCTTGCTGCGCAGGAAACACAAGGAGATGATGGATGGAGTGCTGAAACTTTTCAGACACTCACCCCCAGTCACAGATCTGGGTTGAATCCATCATCGTTCTTTAGCTCACTTCGCCACCCCAGGTCAGACCCAGCCATATGCAAATCAGTCTTGACCCTGTTCCTTATGGGGACAGTCCAGCCTGAACTTCCAAGCCAGGTCTTCCCTGGACCGGAAACAAGCATCCTGGGACCGGTTTCGGCGTAACACCCCTCATCAGCCAGGCTAGCTTGAATCCAGTGGCAAAGTGAGCAAGGGACCCACGTCTGGGCATACCCTGCCAACTTAGGGCGAGCAAAGCAAACACAAGGAGATGATGGGTTGAATCCATCATCGTTCTTTAGCTCACTTCGCCACCGCAATTCAGAACCAGCCATGTCCGAAACCGGTCCTAGGATGCTTGTTTCCGGTCCAAGGAAGACCTGGCTTGGGAGTTTGGGCTGGACTGTTCCCATAAGGAACAGGGTCAAGACTGATTTGCATATGGCTGGGTCTGAACTGGGGTGGTGAAGTGAGCTAAAAAACGATGATGGATTCAACCCAGATCTGTGACTGGGGCTGAGTGTCTGAAAAGTTTCAGTGCTTCGTCCATCATCTCCTTGTGTTTGCTTTGTTCGCCCTAAATTGGCAGGGTATGCCCAGACGTGGGTCCCTTGGTACGCACTAGCGTATATTTGTATAGACACTCACTTTCAAATGCTTTACAAATGCAAGATGGCCACCATCCTGCCATTGCCTGGAGTCTCTTTTTTTTAAATGGCCAGGTAAATAAAGCCTCCTTCACACTAGTGATCCGGCAGCAGGTCAAATTGTACTTAAATCTCTACTATGTAGCCTGCGCCAGACTAAACTGCAGAGATTATGTACTATTTTGCCGGCTGCGGGATTAATAGCTGAGATTATATTCTGTTTGGCCAGTGGTCGGGTAATAGCCACCTCCTTCTGATTGAGGGTGATGGGATGGAGAGAGCAGCCTACCGGCGGAAGTGGTCCCTGCCAACACCAGGGTTATGAGTTGCAGAGGAGTGGACACCTGTTCTGGGATTAACAGTCAGAGAAAAGTCTGCTGTGGCTCCGGAGGATGAATAGTCGGTGAGAGAGTGAAGCTCACAGGAGGGGGTGTTGAAGGGTTGTTGTCAGGGCTAGTTGGTATAGGTGTAGGAAGTCTGAGAAGGTGATCAGCAGTGTCGCATTGAAGAACTGGAAGGTGGAGGAGTGTGCCTTGGTTTAAGGAAGCAGACGGCCTACCGGCACTCAAGGGATGTGACAAGAGCACCTGTCATCCTGGTGTGAATGATTGTGAGGAGAGAAGTTCCAGATATGAGAAAATCCCCCCACAGGAAGGGATTCCAGCTCCTGGGTTTGTGGTAGGAACCCCCTATTTATAGATAAGGTACCAGTCCACTATAGATGTACAGGGTAGATTACTAGGTATTTGAGTAGGAAAAGACAGCGACCACTAGAATCTGAATACTGGTATCTCTGTTGATTCTGGGTAGAGGCTGTTAGGGTAGGAAGTGGGGACACCAATGTGTTTTTTGTTTCTGATGCTGAGAAAAAAGGTGATGTATTCCCCAGTTTACTCACTTCCCTTTCAGGTGAGAACACATATTACTGAGATTTCCCCTGAACTCACACAAGTTATCCTAATGGGCACAAAGAGCTCAGGGCTCAATGACCTCACATGTTTGTCACATTTATGTTAGTTCTCCCTGAACTAACAACAGAATCTAGTTTGGCACAGTTTTGTTGTCCCTGAACTCAAACAAGACTCCCCAATTGGGACAGATGGCTTCGGTTTTCTGAACTCAGCAAGTCTTCCTAATTGGAAAAAATAGCCGAAGTTTCCCTGAACTTAAAATAGCCTGGTGATTGCCACAGGTTGGGTCTGTATGAACTTAACAACCTCCATGTGGCTGCACTCACTAATAACTTTCAGCTTTGGATTTCAAGTGAAACAAGACTCAGTAGCCCTTGTAGATACAGGGGTCTGGAATGTAATAAAATATGTACTTGTCCATGGGACAGGTTGCTTCATAAGTCTACCTGTACTGTAAAAGAAAATGACTTGTCCCTTCAGTGCCAAGTAGTGCGGCTACAAATTATGGCAGCAATCTCATTATATAAGAATTTTGATGATAGCTTCTCTGATTATGCCAGGGCTAATATATAGTAGAGTTTGAATTTGAGCAATTCCCTTAATTTGCCACCTTTCCACAGATCTACATACTGGGGCTGGAGGTAGTGTTAAGCAAAAGTTCCAGGGTTGGAATGCGCTTTTGAGTCTGTGCAAACCTACTAACTTGCATGTTTTAGGGGTTTTCACCAGCTCTTCTCTAATCTTTCCCCATACTGAGATAGGTTGGAAATTTACTCCTGGCAAGAGCAGAAGCAAAACTTCTTCCAAGGTTGGGGAAAAAAGTGGTTGGAGGGAAAGTTAACTTGTAAATGCTCAAAATTTTTTCCCATGAGTAAATTTACACAGCTCGTGCTAAAATGCAGTTTGCAAATATTTTCTAGGAGTATGATTCCTGGCCTACTTCTGTAAATTATTGTGAATTCACTAAAGCCAAAAATCTGCACTACTGCAAGGACATATACCATGGGTGCACTTTTGTGACTTCATTTAAGAATTGGGCCCCTAATTAGGTACTGAGTTAACCAAGACCTTTTGTTTTTATTAAAATTCTGTCTCTCCTATCTGTACGCTGGCTTCACTGTGAGTCACAGCATTCGGTTCCTTCACAAGGAGCATATCGGCACACAAAGTCGTTTTGTTCAGTGCCAGGGACTACTGTGGCAATGTGTGCTTTTTGAGACCAAAAAATATTATTGCTTTTTGCCAATATTTGTTATATGGTGAGAGCCTTGCAGCTCCCACAATAATGAAGTTTTACAAAACCATGTCAAAACAAAACCTGCATTGAGAAACCAAAAGTCTGACCACCAACGTCAGACCTACTGGCTTTGCCAATGATTGTTTATTTTCATGTTTCCCATAATCTTCACCAAACTGGTTGCACTGATTTTTCATTCTGAATATCTTTCTGGAACTAGCATGCATCAACGTATTTTACTAGATAACGATTCAAAGAAATTGTACCTAAAGTGTCACAGAAGTTTAGCAAAACCTTTTATTTCCTAGTTGCTTTGGAATTTTTGTGAATATTTTATTTTGAAAGCAAAGACTCCTCAATCTTGCTTTCAAGCTTCTGCAAATATTTGCATCTAATCAGAGAGCATTCTGGGAGCATCATACGTAGCTTCATATTGTTAAACTTTGTAAATGTGTGTATACATTTTTATACTGGGACCACTGTCAGCAGTGCAGTCCGAGCCTACAACATTTCCTTAGAGTGCTCACCCTAATAATAAAGGCTTTGCCTTAATGAACCATAAATACAAGTTCAAACAGCATTAACATAAGGACATAAATATTACCTTAACTGCAACAATGCCCTTCCCCTATCCATAATGTGGTACTGTAAACTGGCAGGCAAAGGGTTTGTGCTGCAGGCAGTTGGATCTGCTTGTACCAAGGACAAAATTAACAGGAAAACTTGTTGTCCTTGACCCCAAACAATATATCCTGGGAGCCGTATTGTAGGAATTCCACACCCCTGAGGTATAAGGTTACACAAGACCTTTTGTTTTTACTAACATACTTATGATATACTTACTTAAAGGGACTTTAACCTGGCCCTCTTCATCCATTGGTCTGTTGTCATTCACATTTTTCTTACAAACACTACAGCATACAACATGTAGCAATAGGTCAGCTCACTCTACCCACTGGCTAACTTTACTTTGAATGATGGCATTTTGCTCTTTTACAAGGAGCACATAGGCACAAAAAGTAGTTTATCTAACTGTCAGGGACTGTTACGATAATTAGAGCTTTTTCACACCAAACTATTATTTTTGCTTTTACCCATTTTTGCTATGTTGGTAAAGGTCTGGCAGCTCCCCCAGCAATAACGTTTTGCAAAAAAATTGACAAAGCAAACAAAAGAATGACAATACAAAAAGGCTGGTAGCCAAATCTAGATCTAGTGGCTTTACCAATGCTTGTTGTTTATGATATGAGCTATGTCATGCATTTGGAATATATTTGTTATTAGTAATCAACAATCTCTTTTTGAAATGGGGATAAAGAATAATAAACAAACAATAGCAAACACTGCACTGGGCTATCTTTTTAAAAAAAAAAGTTTTATATAGCGCGAACTAGACCCGAAGATATCGGGAATCAGAGTGCTTTACATAGCACCAGTTTCGTTACACAAGGACACATTCATTTTTGTTAGGCATGGGGAGTATAGGTGATTTGCCCAGAATCGCTGGATGTTGAGCGTCGTTGCCGAGACTCAAACCCAGTTCCCTAGCTTCGACGTCGACCGCTCTAGCCGTAAGGCTACATTCCTCATCGGGAACTCTGTAATAGTACATTTGAGAGAGTGAGAGATATTGTATACGAGTACAAAAATTTCTTCTAGGTACACACAAGTATGTAGATATTACATTGCTTATTATAACAAGTGGCCAGTGGATTCAATGTCCTAGGTTAGGTGAAGGATAAGAGGGCAGGGCGTAAGCTGGAAAGGACAGGCAGAGAAGTGGGGGGCATCAATAATGTGACAGACAAATAGCTAAAGCACGTAAACTGCTAGATCAGTTATGCAACTTATCCTAACCACAAGGGAACCAAGGACACTTGCACCTCAACTATAATGGAGTTCTAATCCAACTATTTGTTACCTGCATGATGCTGCCAGTCACGAATATGCTTCATAAATGGCCTGCTGTAGTTGTACAATCAGGGCAGAAGTGTATTATCTTTCATAGTGTGGGACAATAGTAGATCCCAACTTGTGATACGAGATGGTTTACATCCCCCTCCCCCCAAATCTACTAGCACTTAGGTTTCTGCCCAAGCCAATTTTACCAGCTTATTCCATTTACCTACTCAGGACAGGAGCCATACCACTATTCCACTGTGTAGGAAAGTAGGATCTGCTTCTATGGTTACCCCCACCTTTTGCTTGATGTAATGCTGTTTATGACTAGTCTGACTGGGATCCTGCTAATAAGGACTCCAGCCTCTCTGCTTTCTCCCCTAAATTGTTATGGCAAGTACTTAGGTACATCTCAGATTGGATACTGGGGTACCCTCATCAGTCCCTAGTATATGGTACTAAGGTACCCAGGGCATAGGTACCCCAGAGGTCCCCCATAGGCTAAAGCATGTATTATGCCACCTATAGGAGACCATTCAAAGTATTACTACAGGCCTGCCATTGCAGCCTGTGTAAGCTTGTGTTAGCACCACTTACGAAAGATATAGGTTTCCCTATATCTAGGTTCACTGCACTTAAAACCTATAAGTCACCCCTACAGCAGGCCTTTTCAATCCTGAGGGCAGGGTGCTTGGTTCCAAGTGTGAGGGTGCCCCTGCATGATCAGGACACCCCTACAGCCTTCAGAGTCCATTCTCCCGGGTTGTAAGTGAGACAGCCATATAACATATAGAGGGGCACCGCCTCATTACGCGATGACCATCTCGAAACTGGCTGTAACGAACCCTGTCATGTTTGGTATCAAACATGTTGGAATCACACCGTAAATGGTGTGGGAGGTATGATTCCAAGCACTGTAAAGGCCCTCCGTTAGGTCCTGGCACCGCAACTAAGCTGACCTGTCTGCTGATCCTGGGCTCCCACGGACTCCGAATGGCTCAGCAACACAGGTGGTGGTTCTCAACATCCCTTGAGGCCTGCCCTGTCCTCTCACCAAGTTTGAGGCCAGTATCCCTCGTCGGAGCCGCAGGAACAAAACCCCTGTGCACTGCTTCGACTCACAGTTGCAAGGGCTTGTTGGCTTCCTTCCTCCAAGATCTTTGGGCTCCAAGTAGCCCTCACCTCAAACATCTCCAGTGACCAAGATCTTTGTTCTCACCACATCACTTGCAGCGTGGGCCTGCTTCTTTGGTGAGCTGCTCGAGGTCCTCTGCGACTCCAGTGCCTCCGGCCTGTGGGTCCTCTTGAGGGTCAACTTTGAATTCTTTTGGGCTCCCCTCATTGTACGGGGCAGCCCTGACTCCCCTGCTTGTGGTGAGTCTCCTGGACCTTGCTGGTCCCGACATTGCACCTTTTTCAATTTCCACGTTGGTTGCAGTTGCCAAGGCTTGTTGGTGCTCCCACCGGACACCGACCCATCAACTCTCGACATCCGACGTGGGACAGCTTGTGTACGGCTCCTGGTCTTGCCCAGCGTTGCCTGGTCCACACAGCTGCAGTTTCAAGATGACCGTCAGCTCTCCTGCAGCACCAGACATCGGTGGGCATTCGTCTTCCGTGCCTCCTGGTCACTCCTGAATGGCATAGACTCTGTCCCCTCTGCTTGCAGTTTCTTCACATCTTGAATCCACCTTTGGGTACCACCGGACACTTTCACCTTCTCCAGCAGCGGCATCTTTCTGAGGTCTCCCATTGAGTTCGACTACGGTTTCCGACTCCACTTCACACCTATGCACCCGGTTCCCCTGAGGCAGGTATTCTGGTTTCTAAGGTATCCACCGGTGGTGTGGCTCTCCAACCTCTTGTCTTCCACTGGGTTTTTTTCAGGATCCACTGGGATGAGTCCTCTTTCTTTAAAATTGCAACCGCGACGTACGCGTTGATTTGTACGGAGAACGCGGTCGTGTTCTCACACTGCACCCGTCCTCCGTGGTGCTCCTAGATACTCACCTTGGGTCTCCAGCACTTCTACGTCCTCTGAATATTGTCTTGACTAGAGTCGTGGTTCGCATACCACTATTTTAGTACATGGTTTGGTCCCCCCTGTTGAGCACTATGTATTCTGTGCTACTTACCTGTTTCTATTGCAAAGTATTGTGTGCATTGTGTATATCTCCGGCTAGGAGATATCTGTATGTGTTAGTGAGTGTCTTATAATAAATACATATTTTTATATATACACTGTGTGTTTTTTTTTTTACTTCATCTATACCTATAAGATTGTGTTCTGGTAAAACAAGCTGCTTTACACTCCTTCTGGACTAAGCCTGAAGGCTGCTCTCCACAGCTACCACTTAGAGAGCTTTCTAAAGTTGTCTAAGACCACTAAAATCACCATAAGGGTTGCCTGGATCATTGCAAGGTGTCCACTTACATCAGTGAACATCATATACTGAGCCAGCCTCTCACATTGCTGACAGCGGCGGGATTAATTGAAAAACCATCACTAATATTAGGCACATATAATACAAGCTTAGAATAAGTAAGTCTACTGAACTTAGGGTTGGGTAGTTAAGGGTCTAGCACAACGCTTACTCCAACCTCAGAGAGTTTAGTTTCCACTAGGTTAGGTAGGTGCAACACCTCACTACATCTAGTATGTTTGCTAAAGGAGATGCCAGTGGCTCTCTGCCTTCTAGATACAGTGACCTCACGTTCCAGGAACTGAGGGCCCTGTGTTCCTCTAGGAAGCTTAAGACAGGGAAAGGCCCTAATACTCAACGCCTCCTAGAGGTGTTACTGTTGGATGACCTACAGAAAGCTAGTGGGTCAGATGAACAGGACAGAGTGGGTGGGCTAGGGAGAGAAGATGGGTCAGGAGGGAACCCCCTTGTTGACCTTAATTCTGACCCTGACCAGGAGGAGTCTCATGACTCCCACCTAGAGAACTCAGATCCCCCAGAGGATAGTGCAGATGGCACAGAGGGTGCCCCCAGAGGTGGGTCTCCCTTTGTTCCTCCTGGAAGGGTTCAGAGTAGACCAAGGAGGTCTAGATCCTCCTCTAGAGAATCCAATGCTTCAGGGCATTCTATAGGGACCTCTATATCTAGTAAGAGGGACAACTCTTTTGACAGGGAGTACCAGCTGCTTGAACTTGAGAAAGCAAGGCTTAGGCTCAGGCAAGATCAGTTGACCCTTGACAAAGAGTCCCTAGAAATCCAGAAAGCTAAGAAGAAACTGGGACTAGAGTTCCATGGGCAACAGTGTCCCTAAGGTTAGAGAAACCTCTTTTGATCATAGGAACCAGATTGGTGTCGAAGGGAGGAAAATCGCTTACAGTCATAGGATCTAAGGCATGGAAAAAACTTCCTCCACAACTTCGCCAGATTACATCTGAGTCCCTGTTTAGGAAGGCACTTAAAACCTGGATTTTTGGTGCACCGGACACACTCTGCAAAACTCTAATCTGATCTCCCGTCTTATACCGTTAGCAGTAAACCAGCTTGGTGCTCAATCGTTTGGTTTCCGTTACAGCGCCAAGATGCTCCTCGGAGTGATAGCCGCGCTATATAAATATACCTTTAGATTACATTACATTACAAGATAGTCCCTCCTTACCAGGAGGGGGATGATATCCGTAAATGGATCACTGCTTTGGAGAAGGCCTGTAAAGTTCAGAGGGTCCCTCAAGAGCAGTGGGCAGCTATCTTGTGGCTCTCCTTTGCTAACAAAGGTAGAGATAAGCTCCTCACTGTTAGAGAAGAGAATGCTGACAATTACTCAGTACTGAAGAGTGCTCTCATAGATGGGTTTGGCTTAACCACTGAACAGTATTGGATGAAGTTCAGAGACACCCAGAAGGCACACACCCAGGACTGGGTTGATTTTGTGGACAGTGCTATTAAGGCTCTGGAAGGCTGGCTTCATGGAAGCAAGGTACAGGACTACCAAGGATTGTACAATTTCATCATGAGGGAGAGGATCCTTAATAATTGTCAGAACCAGCTTTTGCATCAGTACCTGATGGACTCTGATCTGATCTCTCCCCAAGAATTGGGAAAGAAGGCAGACAAATGAGTTCACACCAGGGTCAAGCAGAAAAAACATATTAATGGAGGTGACCAGAAGAAGCAAGAATCTTCTAAAACTCAGGATAAGGGTGGGGACAAAGCCAAAGATAAGAAAGAGTCGTCTCAAGGGCCCCAAAAATCTGCATCTGGGGGTGAGTCCCAAAATTCCAAGAAAGGCAAAAAGAAACCTTGGTGTTACTTCTGTAAGGTGAAGACCCATTGGACAAAAGATGCTGATTGTCCAAAGGCCAAGGAAATTACTTCTACTACCACTGCCCCTCAGGCACCTGCTCCCCCTAGCACAAGTGGTAGTACAGCAAACAAGGGATTAGTGGGGTTAACCTTGGGTACTGAGATGGGTTCTGACTTAGTCAGAACACCAGCTCAGGCTGTTTTAGTCTGTGATGGTGGCATGGATCTTTCCACCTTACTAGTCAGTCCCACTAACTTGGGCAAGTACAGACAACAGCCTTTAATCAATGGAAAAGAAGCAATGGATTTTAGGGATACAGGGGCAAGTGTCACTATGGTGACAGAGAAACTTGTATCCCCTGAACAGACCATACTTGGACAAGTGTACCAAGTCACCAACGCTAGCAATGTCAGGACTGACCATTCCTTCGAAGTTGCGAATCTCAGCTGGGGAGGGGTAACTGGACCTAAGAGGGTTGTGGTATCTCCAGACCTACCTGTAGATTGTTTGTTCGGCAATGATCTGGAAACTTCAGCCTGGTCTGAAGTGGAGTTCAGGACTCATGCAGAGATGAAGGGCATCTCTGCCAGTGTGTTTGCCGTCACCAGGGCTCAGGCCAAACAGCTCACCACTAAAAAAGCACTGGATCCTGGAACAATGGACCAGGTGCTTCCCAAGAGAAGGAGCAGGAAGGGTAAGGAATTGGCCTCCTCACAAACTCTCAGTGAAGATCAGTCTCCTGAGGGAGATGATCTTAGCCCCTGTGAAGAAACGGTCCCAGAGGAGCTTGGGCCTGATCAGGCAGAGTTCTTGGGGACAGGGGGCCCTTCCAGGGCAGATTTGAGTTTGGAGCAGCAGTCCTGCCCCTCTCTTGAACCCCTCAGACAGCAAGCTGCTGCCGAGGAAGCAGGGAATATTGAAATTGAAATTTTCGTACTTGTAAAGCGCACGGCTACCCCCGAAGCGGTGTCCCGGCGCTGTACGCATACCGCTGTGGAACCCTTCCTGGCTTTTCCCAGTGAGATGTCCACTCCTGGGCACCCCCAAGGTGAAGCCAGGCATCCCAGCGCTGGTGGGGCCGTTGTGGAGATTAAGCAAGCTATTGCCCAGAGTTGCAGAGTGGGACCCATGATCAGAATAGGCACCGAGGCGAGAATTATCAGGTCCGAGGAAATTGAGCCAAGACCCACCGAGGCGGGAATTGAACCCTGGTCCCGGGCCAGATCTCTGCATCAGGGTCTGCCGCTCTAACCATTGAGCCACACTTCTCCATATCAGTGGGTCCCATAGGATCTGTTGGGAGGATGGTCTTCTCTACTCTGAGGGTAGAGACCCCAAGCCTGGTGCCACCAGGAGGTTGGTAATACCCCAGAAGTTCAGAGGTTTCCTACTCTCCCTAGCACAAGATATTCCTCTGGCAGGACACTTAGGGCAAAGCAAGACTTGGGACAGGCTTGTCCCTCACTTTCACTGGCCCCATATGTCTGAAGACACAAAGCAGTCTTGTCGCTCCTGTGCCACTTGCCAAGCCAGTGGTAAGTCAGGTGGGACCACAAAGGCCCCCTTATTGCCACTTCCAGTGGTTGGGGTCCCCTTTGAAAGGGTAGGGATTGACATTGTTGGTCCCTTCTTGAACCCTCCAACTGCATCTGGGCACAGCTACATACTAATGGTGGTGGACCATGCCATCTAGGTACCTAGAAGCTATCCCCCTTAGGACCACTACAGCTCCTGTGGTGGCTTGGGCCCTCATGGGAATCTTTTCCAGAGTGGGCTTCCCTAAGGAGGTTTTAACTGACAGGGGTACCAACTTCATGTCAAGTTACATCACTGCAATGTGGAAAGAGTGTGGAGTAAACTATAAGTTTAACCCACCCTACCAACCACAATGCAATGGGCTTGTTGAAAGGTTGAACAAGACCCTCGAGGGTATAATCATGGGACTCCCAGACAAACTTAGGAGAAAGTGGGATGTCTTACTATCGTGCCTTCTCTTTGCCTACAGAGAAGTTCCTCAGAAGGGGGTTGGCTACAGCCCATTTGAGCTTCTGTTTGGACATCCAGTTAGGGGTCCACTTTGTCTAGTGAAGGAGGGCTGGGAGCAACCTCTCAAACCTCCTAAACAGGACATTATGGACTATGTCCTTGGCTTGCGTTCCTGCATGGCTGAGCACATGAAGAAGGCCAGCAAAAACCTGGAGGCCAGTCAAGAACTTCAGAAAGCTTTGGCATGACCAAAAGGCTGTCTTGACTGTTTACCAGCCAAGCCAGAAAACGTGTGGGTGTTGGACCCTGTGGCCTCAGCAGCTCTCCAAGACAAGTGGAGTGGCCCCCACACCATCCTTGAACAAAAAGGTGAGGTCACCTACCTGGTGGACCTAGGTACTCCAAGAAGTCCTCATAGGGTACTTCATGTTAATCGCCTAAAATCATTTGTTGACAGGGCTGGCGTGGGTTTGCTCATGACAACTGATGAGGGACAGGAGGAAGAGAGTGGCCCTCTCCCTGATCACCTCTCTCAGAACCCTGATGATGGATCAGTAGATGGAGTAGCCTTGGCAGGCAGCCTCACTGATCAACAGCAGACTGATTGCAGGCAAGTCCTCATTCAGTACAGACACATGTTCTCCCTGACATCCAGTCAAACCACCTGGTGTACCCATGAAGTGGACACAGGTGACAGTCTGCCGGTGAAGAATAAAATCTACAGACAGCCTGGCCATGTCAGGGATTGTATCAGGACAGAGGTCCAAAAGATGCTAGAATTGGGGGTAATTGAGCCTTTAGATAGCCCCTGGGCTAGTCCAGTAGTCCTTGTGCCAAAACCTCACACCAAAGGTGGGAAAAGAGAGATGAGGCTGTGTGTAGACTACAGAGGCCTCAATGCAGTCACTAGGACTGATGCTCATCCAATTCCCAGGGCAGATGATCTCATAGATACTTTGGCCTCAGCCACGTTTCTGAGTACATTCAACCTGACAGCAGGCTACTGACAAATCAGACTAGCTGAGGATGCCAAGCCAAAAACAGCATTCTCAACCCCTCGTGGGCATGATCAATTTATTGTAATGCCCTTTTGGTCTGAAGAATGCACCTGCCACATTTCAGAGGTTGGTGAATAAAGTCTTAACAGGTCTGGAAGCCTATAATGCAGCATATCTAGATGATATTGCTGTCTTTAGCTCCACCTGGGAAGTTCACCTGGTCCACCTCAGAAATATTCTGGAGGCCCTGCAAAAGGCAGGCCTCACTATCAAGGCCACTAAGTGCCAAATAGGGCAGAGCAAGGTTGTGTACTTGGGCCACCTGGTAGGTGGAGGCCAGGTTCAACCATTGGAGAGCAAACTCCAGACCATTGTAGACTGGGTTGCTCCCACTACCCAGACTCAGGTCATAGCTTTCTTGGGCCTGACTGGGTACTACAGAAGATTTGTGAAGGAATATGGGTCCATTGTGACTCCCTTGAATGATCTGACATCAAAAAGAATGCCCAAGAAAGTTCAGTGGACAGTAAGCTGTCAAAAGGCATTTGATGACCTAAAGCAGGCCATGTGCACTGCTCCCATCCTGCAAAGTCCTGACTACTCCAAAACTTTCATTGTCCAGACAGATTAATCTGAGATGGGGGTTGGGGCTGTGTTATCACAACTTAATGCAGAGGGCCAGGATCAACCAGTAGCTTTTATCAGCAGAAGGTTGACCCCCTGGGAGAAAGGTTGGTCAGCCATTGAGAGGGAAGCTTTTGCTGTGGTCGGGCCCTGAAGAAGTTGAGGCCATACCTGTTTGGCACTCACTTCATTATTCAGACAGACCACAAGCCTTTCTTATGGCTTAAACAGATGAAGGGTGAAAATCCCAAACTTCTGAGGTGGTCCATTTCCCTACAGGGGATAGACTATACAGTGGAACATAGACCTGGGAGTAACCATGCCAATGCAGATGAACTCTCCAGATATTTCCACTTAGAAAATGAAGACTCAACTGGGCAAGGTTAGTCTCATCTCCTTACTTTTGGGGGTGGGTTGTGTAGGAAAGTAGGATCTGCTTCAATGGTTACCCCCACTTTTTGCTTGATGTAATGCTGTTTATGACTAGTCTGACTGGGATCCTGCTAATCAGGACCCCAGCCTCTATGCTTTCTCCCCTAAATTGTTATAGCAAGTACTTAGGTACATCCCAGATTGGATACTGGGGTACCCTTATCAGTCCCTAGTATATGGCACTAAGGTACCCAGGGCTTAAGTACCCCAGAGGTCCCCCATATGCTGAAGCATGTATTATGCCACCTATGGGAGAGCTTTCAAACTATTACTACAGGCCTGCCATTGCAGCCTGTGTAAGCTGGTGTTAGTACCACTTACGAAAGATATAGGTTTCCCTATATCTAGGCTCACTGCACTTAAAACCTATAAGTCACCCCTACAGCAGGCCTTTTCAATCCTGAGGGCATGGTGCTTGGTTCAAAGTGTTAGGGTGCCCCTGCATGAGCAGGACACCCCTACAGCCTTCGGAGTCCATATAACATATAGAGGGGCCATATAACATATAGAGGGGCAACGCGTCATTACGCGATGACCATCTCGAAACTGGCTATAACGAACTCTGTCGTGTTTGGTATCAAACATGTTGGAATCATACCTCCCACACCGTAAACGGTGTGGGAGGTATGATTCCAAGCACTGTAAAGGCCCTCCGTTAGGTCCTCAGTGCTCCTGGTACCAGTCTTCTAGACCCGGACAGCACAACATGTCTGCTGCCGACCAGAGACACGGTTCTGCCCTCCTGCTGCTGAGCCAGGCTCGAGCAGGGGAAGGCAGAATGATAGGCATCCTGTCACAGGGAGGTGTGACCACCTCCTAGACAGGGTTTAGTGTATTAGGGCAGGGTGGGAGCACTTGCCAGCGCCACATAGTCTGCGTGCAGGGCACATTTGGTGCCCTCCATGCATAGTCCAGTTCAGGGAGCCGTTTGCTCCCACTATGGCGCGAAACTGGACAAAGGACAGGGGAGTATCCTCCCCCTTGTCCAGCCGCTCCTTAGGGAGGGACCCCTGTATCGTCCCAACCCTTTCCTTCGGGTACTTAAGGGCTTACCTGTGGGTGGGTCCCTAGATTAGTCATGGGACACGATACAATTCAGACACCACTTCAACTTCGACCGTCTGAGCACTCTGGACTTTGCTTTGGGCATCAAGGCTGCAACAGGGAAGACTCCTGCTGCTCCTGATCTCTTCGCCCTGCTCGTCTGCTGCAACGTCCGTGCCTGTGCTCCATACAGGAACCTATCCAGGGCCTGTGGACATCCAAGACACCTGAAGGAATCTCCCTTGAAGTGAAGTTCTTACTCCCCTGCATCTGCAGGCACCGTAACTAAGCTGACCGGTCTGCTGATCCAGGGCTCCCACGGACTCCGAAACGCTCAGCAACACAGGTGGTTGTTCTCAACATCCCTCGAGGCCTGCCCAGTCCTCTCACCAAGTTTGAGGCCAGTATCCCTCGTCGGAGCCACAGGAACCGAACCCCTGTGCACTGTGTCGACTTGCAGTTGCAAAGGCTTGTTAGCATCCTTCCAACAGATCTTCAGGCTCCAAGTAGCCCTCACCTCAAGCATCTCCAGTGACCAAGATCTTTGTCCTCACAGCATCACTTGCAGCGTGGGCCTGCTTCTTTGGTGAGCTGCTCGAGGTCCCCTGCGACTCCAGTGCCTCCGGCCTGTGGGTCCTCTTGAGGGTCAACTTTGAATTCTTTTGGGCTCCCCTGACTGGTCAAGGCCTGCCCTGACACCCCTGCTTGTGGTGAGTCTCCTGGACCTTGCTGGTCCCGACATTGCACCTTTTTCAACTTCCACGTTGGTTGCAGTTGCCAAGGCTTGTTGGTGCTCCCGCCGGACTCCGACCCCTCAACTCTCGACATCCGACGTGGGACAGCTCGGGTACGGCTCCTGGTCTTCCACAGCGTCGCCTGGTCCACACAGCTGCAGTTTCAAGGTCACTGTCAGCTCTCCTGCAGCACCCGACATCGGTGGGCATTCGTCTTCCGTGCCTCCTGGTCACTCATGAGTGGCATAGACTCTGTCCCCTCTGCTTGCAGGTTCTTCACATCTTGAATCCACCTTTGGATCTCACCGGACACTTTCACCTTCTCCAGCAACGGCATCATTCTGAAGTCTCCCATTGAGTTCGACTACAGTTTCCGACACCACTTCAGACCTATGCACCCGGCTCCCTTGGGGCAGGTATCCTGGTTCCTAAGGTATCCACGGAAGAGGTGGCTCTCCAACCTCTTGTCTTCCACGGGGTTTCTTCAGGATCACAGGGAAGGGTCCTCTTTCTTTAAAATTGCAGCCGCAACTTACACGTTGATTTGTATGGAGAACGGGGTCGTGTTCTCATGCTGCACCCGTCCTCCGTGGGGCTCCTAGATACTCACCTTGGGTGGTTCCTTGGGTTCCCGGCACTTCTGCGTCTTCTGACTATTGTCTTGACTCGAGTCGTGGTTCGCATACCACTATTTTAGTATATGGTTTGGTCCCCCCCCTGGTGACCACTGTGTATTCTATGCTACTTACCTGTTTCTATTGCAAAATATTGTGTGCATTGTGTATATCTCCGGCTAGGAGATATCTGTATGTGTTAGTGAGTGTCTTATTATAAATACATATTTTTATAAATACACTGTGTGGTTCTTTTTCACTTAATCTATACCTATAAGATTGTGTTCTGGTACAACAAGCTGCTTTACATGCCTTCTGGACTAAGCCCTGAAGGCTGCTCTCCACAGCTACCACTTAGAGCGCTTTCTAAGGTTGTCTAAGACCACTAAAATCGCCATAAGGGTTGCCTGGATCAGTGCAAGGTGTTCACCTACATCAGTAAACATCATATACTGAGCCAGCCTCTCACACACTGTATTCCAATTTGCCTTTTGGCCAATCACAAAGCTAAGTAAAAAATAATCTGGTCGTCTGCCTGGTTCTTTTGGATCGTAACAGGACTCCCAAATGACAGGACTTTGTGAAAGCGGGACATACAATTCAACACAGCAACCTATTGGCTGTAGGGCACTAGACCAGCAGGGCCCCATACTCGGACATTCCTAAAGCATATGTATGAGATCTGCATTATGTGTAGTGCATGAAGGACAAGCTTCCACAGCTATGGGAAATATTCTGTGAATCTTATTTGGTGTTAAATAAGAGCAGTGCAATATGTAATACTGTATCAGTTGAAAGCGGACACTGCTTCAGGATAGTTCACTATCCACTTCCACTCTCTGTCAAGAAGTTTACTCTCCATATCCACCTTTCAAGGGACCTTAAGCATGATCACTGGCGTCTTTGTTTGCGCTATTAATTGGTTGTGCAAATGAGTCACCAACCGTCTGTACCCACCAATTGTCAGAACAGCTGGAATTGTGGCAAATGTGATCCCCAGGTCTCTCTGACAGCATTAAGGAGTGCATTACGTGCTAGGAAATGGGCAGAGGGAAGGTATGTGCAAGGTCATGAAATGGTAAAAAATGCTTGTCTATTATTAAGCACAGCGTGTGCTATTCCAACCTGGTATAATATTCGCACATCAACCCTGTCTGTAGGGACCACAGCGGCAGTTTGGGCCACATAGAGTCTTGACCTCTGTGTATGTCAAGACACACCTCCAGCAATGTTTAGCCACCGTTACCAGTCGTGGGAGTGTATGAGGGCTAGTGCTGGGGTTTAATATATGTTTCATGATGTTGCCCATCTAAATGAATCCCATAGATAATGTTGTTAGCATCTGCCGCCCCACCTCGCCAACCACTGCAGCTGCACTGCTTATACAATATAATCTATTATCGGGTACACCTAGTCTACCCTCCACCGGGGTAATTGTAATTTCTTCAAGGAACATCTGTGGCTTTCCCAGCCCTACATCAGGTCTATCAGGGTCCCATTTAGTACAGAGAAAAACGTCAGTGGAAGACACAGCTGCATCGATTGAGAAGATGTTCACTCACTACAATCCAGGAGGGTTAACCTTCTCTGCTGTGATCCCTCTACTATAAAAGATCATTTGTGGGATCCAGGAATATCATAAATATTGTTGTAGGATCCTCACCCACAGGTACCACCTGTGGCATGCTTCATCATTGGATTCTCACCCACTGCACCTAGTGAGAGTGGGTGGGTTTGACGCAGGTTGTTAGTGGAGTACTTTACTAAGAAGGATGGATTTATGTTAGGATTAAAATTGCCTTCTGGATACTCTCCTGGTTTAATCTGAGGTACTTTGGCAAGGTTAAAAACAAAGTGATGTATCTGGGTATAATGGCCCGAAACATCTGTGGGTCGACATGTTTCAGCCTTCTATATGCCTCTAAGGGGTTTGCAGGTGTTCTTCCGGATCTGTGTGAATTTAATCCCTACAATCAGTAACTTGGTATTACCAAAATATCTCAATTTATTAGTGATGCGACTCTTTCACACATACAAGTACGAAGCATGTACGCTAATACATACCATCCTCTGTATTAGCTAGAAAATAGAGAGGAGAAATACTTTAGACCTTCACGGGGAGCATATTCTCTTGCCCCTTTTACAATGTCACATCATTCTTTTTGTGTGCGTCAAGGCATGCACACACGTGAGGTCACCCCACTTCCACGCTTGCAGATCGTCACACTGCATTTTGGAAACATTTAAAAATAAGAACAATAAGTTAATGTGACGAACAGTGGTTACATGTACACACAAGTGCCCCTTAAAGGTCTGTCCTGTGACCTACATATTGCGTGGACTATTTAGGCTCTATAAGGCATCGAGGGAGGGCTATCCCTGTAGTTACACACGAAGGGGAGAAATATAATGTTGATTGCATTAATAATGCCCTATTTAGCTGTGCTGTCCGTGATGGTCCTATTTAAACAATGCCCCGAGACTTACTTCATCAAGGGAAGTCAACCTGCCATTTGACCTACTTGATTTCCCCGCGCGTCGTGTATGTGGCCGGCTCCAGGGAAAAACTACTTTTAAATAGACTTGAAGTTAATGCGGAGCGCGCGCGAGACATGCTTCTTAAGGGTGTACCGAAGGGCATGGTGTTTCCTTGGGCGGCTGGGAAATGTGGTCCCGAACTGCAGAATGTTATGGGAAGTATTGGTCTCCGCAGCGGTGGCAGTATCTTTATATGAATATTCAGTTGTATCCCCATTGGAAGCGTATTGAATTCAGACTTATTCACAAAAATGACTATTCTTAACTGAGAATGAGAACCCAGCGTGTGTGCAGGGGCGTGGTGTTTCCTTAGGCTGCCCAGAAATTAAGTCCTGAGCCGAGATGCATGTAAGGAAATGTCCTCAGCCGCGTTTGAGGAATCTCTTTTACACCCTCACAATGGCAGCGTCCCCCGTTGTAACCTTTGGGAGCACGCCGTGCTATCAGAATCATAACCTGCCCAAAAATGAGGTCCCGACGCGTGCTAGTGCTCTGTTATTGGGTTGTGGTATGCTGGGAAATCTAGTCCCTGCATAGTCACAACGTTCTGAGTGTACCCATTTCTCTTGGGTTAGTCTTATCATATTGATGCTGACTGGGGAAAACATATTCATCACATAGTCACTGTGTCTCATGACATAGGTGCGCCCATCCTTCCTGAGGAGAAAAAGGTATTTATCATAAGCTGGCAGTTATTACTGGATGCGCTGTCAAAATGTGATAGAACTGTGTATGATTGAAAACGAATAAGCATATTACAATTATGAGGGGGTTAGGGTTGTGTTACTACGCAGTGCAGTGAATTAATAATAATCTCACAAAACTGTATATTTCTGACTCATATAGGTGAGGTGGAATAAAATTACAGTATTTTCCACCATGGAATTTCGTCGTTCAGCCCTTGTCTGTGTGTGGATAATTTATATATCCACCGTTGCTCTTTGTCAAAAAGAATTTTCTGGATGTGTCTGTTCTCCCCTATTACTTGTTCCAAGACTACCCATTTATGGTTTTTACAAAGTGTGTTTTGATAATGAAGTGTGGTGTTTTGTTTGCAGCAGACAATGCTCCTATGTTCACATATCCTGGTCCTAACCTTTCTGGTTGTCATCCCTATATATTTGAGGTTACACGGGCAGGTAATCTCATATTTAGCCTGTTCTGTGTTGCAGTTGGTGTGTTTTCTCAATTTCCAGGGAAATCGTAAACCCAGATCTAGTTCCTTCGTTGGTGACATCAGATGGCAGGCACTGCACTGACCACCTGGGTAGTGTCCCACTACTCCCGGGAGGCCTAAGGCTCTATATATAGTGTTGGTGATCCTTGTTATCTGTTTGGGTCTTGTTTGTACTAGGGTGTCCTTAAGGCTTCCTGCTTTTTTGTGTGTAAAGAGTGGGTAGTCTCATTGTCTGGGCCGTGTATTCAAGGTTCAACAATTTTTTTTTTCTCTTTACACTGTTTGAGGCAATGTTGTATTTCGTCATACATACTAGAGGAGGTTCTTGGTTCTCTCTCATCGGTGTGTCAAGTAATTCATCTTGATTTTGATTTCTGGCCCTTTTCTCAGTCTTTAGGATAATCTGTTCTGGATAATCCCAGGCTCTCAGTTTTTCTGCTAAATTCTCTACTTGTCTATTGAAGTCGTTAATCCGACTGCAGTTCCATCGTAAGCGGAGGAACTGCTCGTAAGGCAGTTTCGCTCTCAATGGGTGGGGATGAAAACTGTGAAAACTGAGCAGGTTATTTTTGGCAGTCAGTTTGTGATAGATGTCGGTTACTAGTATACCTTTTTCAGGGAATATCCTTACATCTAAGAATGTCAGCAACTCTTTGCTGATAGTTTGTGAAAACTTCAGGTTTCTGTCATATCTGTTCAATCATGTGATGAAATCCAGGGCGATTGGGACATCACCCCTCCATACCACCAGAATGTTGTCATTATAGCGTTTCCAAGTAGTGATCTGTTGTTTGTATGGGTTATTATTGTGCAAAATTCTTTTCCTCTCTAGGTTGTAGACGCAGCGCCCTGCTACACTTGGGGCAAAAACAATGCCCATAGATGTACCAAGGGTTTGAAGAAAGAGGGTTCCTTCAAATTCAAAGAAATTCTTAGTTAAGGCTATATGGGCGCATTCAACTACAAAATCACAGAGAGTTGAGAATGTCCATTCTGTGTTCTCCTAGGATTCTCTGATAACATCTAAGGTATCTTGTGGAAGACTGGTGTATAGGCTTTCCACATCCAGACTCACTAGTAAATCTTCTTGTTCATCGGATTCTAATGTCTTTTAGGTGTACCAGCAGATCTTTTGTCTCTGTAATGTAGGTCTCTGTTTTTTTGCATATAGGTTTCAAAAAGAAATCACAAAACTGTGACAGAGGTTCCAAAAGGGAACCTATGCCTGACAAAATTGGTTTGCCAGGAGGGGGTGGGGGTGGGGGTGGGGGGGTGGGGGGCGTTTTTTGTTAATTTTGGAGAGGGTATAAAGTATAAAGATACAATATTACCGGTTTGGTATTTCGTAAGTAATCTCCTTCCTGCTTGATGATCCATCCCTCACACTCTGCTTCCTCTATCATAGGGCTGATCTGTTTCATCAGTATAAGGGTAGGGTATGTGTCCAGTACTTTATAATTCTGCTCATCTGCCAACAGCCTCAGACACTCTGTTCTGTATGCAGTGGTTGACTGGAGAACAACCCCCCCCCGCCTTTGTTGGCACGTTTTATGGTTATGCTGGAATCTTGCTTGTGTTTGTTAATTAAATCGTTTTCCATGTTGCTTAGGTTTTGGAATCTTCTCCACGTGTTAACTGGAAGATTTTCCTCTTTATACACCGCTTGTTCAAAAGTCACCAGCTCTGCTGGGGTAGTGTGTGCGGGGGGTGGGGGGGTAAAAAGTAGACTTCTTTCATAAGCCTGCATCAGTTGTTTCATGAGTCTGTTCTTGATCACCAAAATGTACCTTCAAATGTAACTTACGGAAGAATGCAGCTAACTCACAGAGTAAATGGAATTTGTAAAAGGCTGGGGTTGGAACAAAACCTAGACCTTTATTTAATACCTTCAGTTGTGTATCAGTGAGTGCTTTGCCTGTCAAGTTGGTTACTAGGTTAGCCCTGTGCTGGGTCCTGGTGGTACGTTGGTCATACTCCTAGTGTGTACTCTGGTGTCCTCTAGGTCCTACTGCACTCTGTTTTCTCTTTTCCTTCTGCAGCCTTGGCCTCTGGCTAAAAAAGGAGGGTCTTGATTTTGTGGGACTTTAAAAGGAACTGTTGTGTAGTTCCTATAAATCTATATAGGATCTGCGTGTTTACCCAACATAAACTAAGGAATTGGTGTTCAGACTGATTCCAGACACCCCCAAGGGATATGTTAGTCTGTTAGACCAGCTAGCTCACAGTGCCACTATGAGCCCATCTTACCAAGGAGCGAATATCTTCTGGCAACTATCGAACATGACAACCCTGACCCTTCAGGGATCGTGGAAATAGTACAGTACTATTCGCTCAGTCACTCGTGCTCACTCTGTCTCAGAGAGATATACAGAATAAACGGTGGGGACGTTTTCAATAAGTATTTATTGAACCAGCGTCATTCTAGTATAAAATACGTGTGCTGCAACAATCATTAGACATAAACATATGTACACGGTTGTAAGCACCAACAGAGTAAAGAAAAGTTAGAATTCTACCATAGTGCTAAAACAATGAATATATGCAGGCATATAGATACATAACCATAAAAATGTGTACTCCTACGATGCAAACCCTAACTAGATGTACCTAAGTGTACCTAGCATGTATGTATGTGTATAGCCAGGAATCCCCTTAGGATAGAGCCAACCCCATTACCTGATGTGGGAGAGCGAAGGACCCCGTCTTGGTCTCGAGATGGACACCCAACAAGGGATGCCAGACCACTGCATGCTGGAGTATCTGCGTGCAGGGACCTCAGCGTCTCGCGTCAGCGTGTCAGCATGGAAGTCTTTCTCCTCTGGCTTGCCCAGCGAAGATGTGGTGCTTATATACCCAAATGTACCCTCAGGGTTTCTACCTAGATGTGTACTATGGGCATGTCAGCCAAGTATGACGATAGTGGTGACCCTTATACATAGTTATTATGCAGAAGATTGTGATCCTGCTGTGATACTGAGAATCCTCATGCATAATAAATGGGGCTAGATTTCGGAGAAAACCACACAACATTTATTCAGCATCAAACTAGCTAAAAGGTCAGCGCCAGACCCGTTATGTAGAACAATGGTAGGACAAATGTAGGTAAAGGGTCGTGCAACTACCTAGGCTTATATTGGGGTACATTGGGGTTCATAACAGAACCATTGGGTTAAATGGTGGTCCCCAAGGCATCATAGGTTGACCTCATGGTGGAAAAGGTGGCTGATAGTATGACGGGCTGGTGGGTAGTTGTTAAATCCCTGCCAAGGTTGGGACCAAGGTCTTCTTCTACACCTAGACCTTGTTTTCCTTCTCTGATTATTGTCCCTTCCCCAGGCTTCTGAGTTGGTGGATTTGTCATCAGTGGAGTTGGTGTATGTTAAGTCGTAGTCATTGTCTGTTGGTGCCTTGTACTCTGGTGCGGAGTACGGATATACTTTACTAAATGCAAACTTTTTTTCATTCTTCTGAAGTTTTTGAACTTTGGATTGAGTAAGACATTCTTTGTACTCATTTATTTCCTTATTAATCTCATCAAGTCTTTTTTTAAGGCAGTAACTGTAGCCCTAAGTTGGCCTTCACTGATTTGTATGTTTATTAGGATGTTTTCTGCTAATCTCTTGGCTGTTTTTATAATTAGAATCAGCCAACCCCTAGAACAGTGCCAAGCTATTTGGCCCCATTCCTTCCTGAAGGTAGCATCCTCGAGAAATATCCTCAGGCGTTATTTTCCCATAAGCCTCTAGGGGCTGCATTGAATATAAGATATTCTGTCATGATCACACAGTGTAAGATTACTATAATACGGTTCCTTTTCATTTCCATTAATGTGTCCCAATCTTGTGTTTTTGCTATTGTTTGGGCAACGTTCAGATTAGACAGGAGGGATGGTCCTGCCAGAATCTGATTCACGTCTTCAACTGTGAAAGTTAGCCCTAGGTTCTCTCCCATTTCTATCTATTTTCTTTGTGCTGTGTGTGCCTGACAAAGAGGCGTGTGACTAAGCATTTCTATGGGGGATCTCTAGCGTAATGTTTGACAGTGTTGAGAAGATGCACAGCAATCTAGGTAATATTATTATTTTAGATGTGGCGCTCCTACCCTCTGTCGATAAGGGTAATTTCGTCCAGAATTTAACTGAGACTTTAATGCCTGATAGAATTTTCATGACATTGTCATCTATCATGTTCGCTTTACTGTGGTATTCTCGGGCTCCTAGATCCCTAAATGTTTCGGATTACCAGTGCAGGGATAAGATCGGAGGGTTGTCCCTGCGCACTTGAGTGAAAGACCATACTGGAAAAACACATGATTTAGTTCTGTTGACTTATAATCCTGACACATCACGACACATTTCTAATTCCTCAAGCGCCCATGGAACTAGTGAAGGGGCATCCTTCAAGTAAAGCAAAACGTCATCGGCATAGAGGGAAATCATATGCGTTACTGTCTGACCCACCTGATTCCCCAATGGTCGCTTAGCTGTTGAAACATAGTCTCTAACGGCTCCACCGCTAGAGCGATAAGAATGGGGGGACAATGGGCAACCGTGCCTGGTTCCCCGCTCTTCGGCCAGGGCTCTGAAATGACCATCCTGTTTTTTACTCTGGCTGTAGGTCTGCTATATAATAGCTCAATCCGTTTTATTATATTAGTTTGGAAGCCCATTTTTCTCAGCACCTGAAACCTATAATCCTACCACAATGAGTCAAATGCCTTCTCTATGTCTTTAGTGTTGTTTCTCACTTCTGTAAATAACCAGTGTTACTGCTACACAAGATAATGGAACTTGGTGAATATATCTCGGACGGAAGAAAAGTTGAGTTGTTATTCTTATTTGGCATTTTTGCATGATTGTGTGAACTCAAAGTACATGCTCAGTCCGATTAGACACTGTTAATTTCAAACCACGAATTTCAGAACTACTCTAATTCTATTTTGACAACCCCCCACAAACACCTAATTCCCAAAAATAACGTGTTGATCCCCACCAAGGCATTCTCTTCTGAACTACTTTTCAATTTAGAGATCATAAACTGAGCCATACCTATGTAATTGACCCAACGCTTAATCGACAGGGCCCAAGCTGCTTCTTCCAAATATATTGTCGAGTATGATGTAGACAATATACTTTGAAGGAGTATGATGGAAAAATTGAAGGAAGTGGAATGTAGAAATGAAAAATATATATTATTTATACATTTAAAAATGAACAGGCCATGTAAAATTATATGCCAGATTTTTTGAACTGCCTCTAACATCCATACCTCTTTAACCATTTTGTAGTGAAATTGGGCTGAAAATTGTAGTTGTGCCTCTGCTTTTCAAAATGTTCTTTGTAGTGTGGACTGCAGACACCATCGGTGAGGATCAGGATTGATTGGCACACAAAGTATTGTATTTTGTATACACATTCACCTCTAAAATACATTACTAGTCTGATTTATACAAACTTTTATAGTTGTATGTCAAAATGTTGTGGGCTGAAATATCAATCTGCCCGTATATTGACTGCAAAATATTGACTACCAATATATCATCGATGTAAGCCTACATAGGGAATTATAGATATGCTATTCTACCTTCACATCTACTTACTGTTTATAGTGCAAGTCGATATATGTGCAAGTTGATATAAAAACTCAATATTTTAGGTCCACGACCTTTTCATCAGGGAGAGAATCCCCCCCAGACATACTGCTGGAGCAATTACAGGGGCCAGGTACAAGGAGGCGCTGCCCCCTGCTCTGCTGTTGTGTATGCATGGCGTGTGTGCTTTCACTTCCTTTGAACTTTTCAATAACATGCTTAAAGCACCATTCAACTCACATTACCCTCTCTGCAGCTTCTCCCCAGTTACCCCTTGCACACTTTCCTGGATTACCACCAACATCCATGCTATGAAAACAAACATGGATGCGCTTCTCCAGAAATGGCGCAAAAACAAGAGCACAAAGACAATGAGAGGGGCCCCATAAACACCAAAGGAGTAGGGCACCAAATAGACCGTAGTCAAGAAAAGATCCCCTTTGGGCAGCTTAATACAACAAGGCAAAGACACTCATCACAACAAATATATCACTAGAACATTATACCACCATCATCAAAGGCCAAGTGCTCACAATTATAAAAATATTTTATTTAAAAATAACCAAACATATGGTCAAATACAGTAAATCATCATACAGTATTAAAAAAAGATTTAAAACATTCTGACATTTATTACACAAAATTGATTATAGGGAGAATCTGCAAGAAAAATCGTTTCTAATCATCAATAAAGGCACATACATTAGATCAAGATCATTTGTTCAACATGTAATTGTTGTACAGAAAGCTTGGACAATGAAAATAACAAATGTCTCCACAATCTACAGTATGCCTTTACACAGTTGCGTCGACGCGTTTCGGTGGGTATCACTGCTTAAAACACCACCTTCCTCAAGACAAGAAATAATATCTCCCACAAGGATTTTTGGATCTGTCGGGATATCAGGAGACACATCCAATTTTAACTGCAGGATATATTTCTTGCAGACCCGTATTTGAGGATTAACTAATCTCTCACTTTGGCATCACTCTTAGATAGGAGGATAATTCTTCCCCCTTTCTACTCTTGGTGCTTCAAGGATTAAAATGAAGAAAGGCCGCTCACCGCCTCTTCAAGTGCGTACTCAGCGTGTAGCTTCTTAAATATTGGATATTCAATTTATCCGAATTTAAAACATCTCTCTCTGTTATTTCAAGAGATATCCCTTCTTCAAGCAGTTCGTGTTAAGTCTTCACAAAAACGATACAGCCTCATACCGGGGATAAACGCCTCCGGAAACGATAGACCGATAGATATTATTTCTTGTCCTGAGGAAGGTGGTGTTTTAAGCAGTGATACCCACCGAGACACAGAGTACCATAATATGCCAATCAAGAATTAGCCTATTCTACATGTTTTTAGGGGTCAGAGCACATACACTGGGCGGTGGACAGCAGTGCCCCAGTGTTTAGAGTCCATGCACCAGCAATAAAATCCAGCAAAAAGTGTGGGGTGACCATGCAAAAAGGGCATTTCCTTACTCAAGTCTTGTAGATATATGGATGAATTAGGTGCTCAGTGTTTATCCAGCTCTCAAGCTTGTTCATGCTCGTGATAGTCCATTTAACGCACCTTAATTTTTGACAGTCTATATGTGAGCTGCTGCTACTGCCCTTGGAATGATATACAAGCTTACTTTTGCAGATAATAGTCATTCTCTACTCGTTGTTGAGTCTCAAATTCTTTGAATTGGCAAATAATTCTGTTGGTACATGCATATAGCCCAAGTCAGCCACTCTTATTTTCGAGATATGGGTGAAACTTAGTCTATTAGAAGAAAACCTAACATTTAGAGCTCATAATCCCATATTATGGAAGGCTCCTAAAAGGCTCTCAACCTGCTTTTCTTCATGTTGATGCCTCTGATATATATGATTGGTTGTCACCCTTTTTGGTACAAGTTTGATCTGTATAGGTGCTCATCAAATTTAAATTTAAATCTCCTATTATAAAGAACACTGTACTTTTTAGTTTTGTTTGAAGTGAGTTTTAAATATTGAATTAGTTCTGTGCTCTTTTACATAATCTTTGGACTTGGATTGAAATAAATGTCAATAATTAATATTTGATTTAAGTGAAGCAATATCCATGGGATGCAGGCGACTCCTTTGTTGACTTTGAGACTGA
Organism: Calotriton arnoldi; assembly: GCA_963921515.1. Lineage (NCBI taxonomy): Eukaryota > Metazoa > Chordata > Amphibia > Caudata > Salamandridae > Calotriton > Calotriton arnoldi. Next base: position 3,313,613 of record CAWUFW010000321.1, on the reverse strand, counting down.
TGTTTGTTGTTATACCTTCCGCTGGTCTACCTTTGATTAATATCTTAATTGCAGGTCTGCTGAAACTTTCAAAACCAGGAAGGTCAATGGATTCTAAGCTCCATGTCTCTTTGGTGCGAATAATGTCATAGCTAGATAAGTGAATAAGCTTGCTGCTGTGCACTGAGCATCCCAGCCAGTTATATTCCAAGAGAAAACCTTAATTGTAATTTTTTTAACATCATTATAGACTGAAACGTTGTACAAATAGGTTGCTGAATTCCATATTTGTCTCCTTATATTGCCCTTCTTTTCTCTATGCAATTCTTCAGACAGCCATGACCAATCTGTGGATTGTGTTGGTTGAGATTTGTCACTTAAACTATGGTATTGAGAGCCCCCTTTGGGTATAGTAATCGCTATATCTTCTCTTTTGGAGGCACTGGAAGATTCCGGTCGTATTGCTGCTTTCAGTACTACTAGGCCTTCTTCCCAATTTGTCAACTTCGGGGGATGTTACTGTATTAAGAGTGCTGAATAATGCTCTGGTTCGGATTTTGATACTAGTAAGATCCACTCGGCAAAACAATTTTTATATTGTAATGAAAGAGTGACTTCATCTTTAGTGGCTAAAGACAATTTTGGACATTCCTGCTTTACACCAGGCAATGGTTCAACAAATGCTACGCAAGTGAAGGGAGCATTTAATTGTGAGTTAGTCTTTACAAGTTTCAGAACATTCAGTTTGTTTAAGATTTTAAAAGAGCCGTTTGAATGACCATTTGTAGAAGCATTTTGCATTAAAATGATTGGTTTTGCTTGAAGTAAAGGATGCATTGAATGCAGGTTATAATGAATTTACCTGCCTTGTGCTTTGAGATCACCCATGTGCCCCTTTACAACATTACCAATGCCTGTGTTTAATATGCCTTGATTTAAATGATCGTATCCAAAAGGTCTATTAAATGGGACCTGTAAACCTCTTACCTCAGTTTGAGTATTTTATATCAGAGATTTAGTATTTGTTCTGCCTGATGGAACAGGCTGATCTCTACCATAACTTCTCATCGGTAGACTAGATTTTTGCGAATTTGTGGCTGAACATAGGTGTCAATTGCATACTCACAAACTTTGTTTTCTGTAAATTATCTTCTAAATCATAGTGAGTTAAATTTCTGCATGTAAAGTAGCAGGAGTGCGCTGCTTCACAGTTATCAATAGGACATTGAATCGGTGAGGTGCTATCCGCTTTGAAAATATATGCATCAGTATTTATCTTAGTCTTTGCTGCTTCTCAACTGGCTACTGAAAACTGTAATAGTCCGTGTTCCCTGGGAGGTGTTTTTGCTTTTTTTCCTATTGAATTCCTCTGGAACATATATATTCCATATATATATTTTAAATTCTTTTTATTAAACATATGATTCAGACATAAAACAATACGATACATACATTGGATGCAATGAAATACACATCGGTTCGCAGGGTCCCACGTTTCCCAACCCCAAGCAGCCTACCATTGCAATCATCTGAGTCTGGAGTACTGTCTTCTGCCTCAGCTCCTTTTCTTAACCCTGGGCTGTCCCTCATGCCGAACGCTAACTCCTGTATTTCATCCAGGCCCCCCATAACTTTTCCCATTTGCGTGGGCAGCCTCTACTCTGATATATTGTCTGTTCCGCTCGTTGACACCAATCAAGATCCTTTTTCCAGGCTCAAGTGTTGGAGCCTCCCCCGCACCCAGTGCTCGGGCAATGTTCCTTTTGGCCACTCCACCTGCTAGAGTAAGCCATATTTTGGCATATTTCGGCCAGACTACTTCTCCCGTCACTCCCAGGATGTGCCATCTTGTTTCCACTGGGACCTGTGCTCCCACCACTGTCGCCATCACCTGGGCCGTGCCGCTCCAGTACCGTTGAATCTTGGGGCAGGACCATAGAATATGGAAGAATGCGCCCTTCTCGGCGCACTCTCTTGCACACTCCTCTGAATCACAATGACCTATGCGATACTGCACTGTCCTTGGGGTGTAGGACCAATGCAGTATCCAAAGCTGAATCAGCCTGAACAGTGCCCTTATAGTTATTTCCCTGGGGCTCTGCGTGGCCTCGCCCAGTCCTCATCCTCCAAAAGTCCCACATCTGATTCCCAAGCCGCCCTTAGGGCACCCATACAGTCTGGGGAGTTGTTTATTAGTTTTCTGTGTGTGAGGGATATGGCTTTATCTATCATTGGGTCGAGTACAAGTCTATCTTCCAGTGGAGTGTACTCCGGAAGCGGCTCCCCTTCCACCATATGACATTTGAGGGCATGTCGCAATTGTAGGTACCTGAGGTATTCCCCCGCCCCCATCTGGAATTCCGTCTGTAGACTAGTAAAGTCGATCATTTTTCCTCCTCTCCAGACGTCTTTCAAGAGGTCTATCCCTATGAGTCCCCATTTGTGAAAGCCTCTTAGACGTCTCACCTCACCTAGGAAATCTCCCTCCACAATGGGGTTTGCTCCGTAAGCTTGGCCTCCCAACCCATCAATTTCGTTGCCTTCCTCCACGCAGTAGCTACTGTTTGTGTGTGTGTCGGGAGTGTCCTATTGCGTTTTTTACTATATAACTCAGCCAGATAGCTGCCTTTTCCCATTGGTAGCTGGTCAACCCGGTATGCCGGCTATCTCGTTCGGAGAAAAGACTGACCCATTAATATTGATAAGCTGTGCCACCCAATAATATTTCCTAATGTCTGGGATGGCCAGCCCTCCTTCATACACCCCTTGCTGTAACTTCTTCCATGCAATCCTTGGGCTGCCACCCCCCCCCCCCCCACAACAACTTTCGCTGCTCTGCCTCAACCGCTCAGAAGAAAGCTTCTGGTATCTGGTGTGGTGTGTTCTGTAGTGCGTACAATAGGCGAGGGAGAGCGATCATCTTAAACAGGACTGCTCTACCCATGAGGGAGACTGGTAAACGCCGCTAATGGGCCACATCCCCCGAAGCTTTTCCAATTGAGCATATACATTCCGCTGCATGAATTCCTCCTCAGATTTAGTGATCCAAATGCCCGGCTATTTAAATGCATCTTTATGGACTAGCTCCTTACGCGCCAACGTCAGAGCTGGGGTCTCGCTGGCCAGGGAGAACACCAAGGACTTATCCCAGTTTATTCAATACCCCGAGTAGGTGCCAAATGTCTGAAATATGTGGATGAGTCTGTGAAATGTTTGTTATGGTTTGTGGGCGTAAAGCAGGATGTCATCCGCATAGAGTGATATGCGTTCCTCCCACCCCCTCCTACATCAATTCCTCTCACCAGCATGTCCCTCGCACCCAAGTTGCCAATGGCTCAAGCGCCAGCGCAAAAAGTATCGGCGAGAGTGAGCAGCCCTGCCGTGTACCCCTGTGCAGTTTAAAAATTCTTGAAATTGCCCCGTTAACTCTAACCCGTGCCAACGGGGCGGAATATAGGAGCCTTATCCATGCGCAAAACCTCAGACCAAAACCCAATCTGGCAAGAACGGCAAATAGGTATGGCCACTCATTTCTATTGAACGCCATACAGGTGTAGAGTGACAAAAGTGCCGCTGATTCGTCCGTTCGTTTATTTACCATATGCATTACTCCGTAAAGGCAACGGAGATTCAGCCTGGTACTCCTGTGTGGAATAAATCCTGACTGATCGGGATGTATTAGGGATTGTATCACCGGGCCTAGTCTGTTAGCTAGTACCTTTGCCAGCACCTTGGTCTCAAAATGAAGCAGCGTGATGGGTGTATAAGAGCTTCATAGATCGTGGGATTTCCCTTTTTTTGGTAAAACCACTATTTTTTTTATTTTACGGAGTTTTATATAGCGCGAACTTGACCCGAAGGTATCGGGTATCAGAGCGCTTTACATAGCATCAGTTGCGTTACATGAGGACACATTCATTTTTGTTAGGCACGGGGAGATTAAGTGATTTGCCCAGAATCATAGGATGTTCAGCGTCATTGCCGAGACTCGAACCCAGTTCCCCAGATTCGAGGTCGACCACCCTAGCCGTTTGGCAACTATAGTGGGAGAGGAGTTGGCCTATCTCAGGTTTTCAGGCATCTGTCCATCCACCTTCGCCGTGTGGAACATATTTAACATGTGCATGGCTATTATCCCCGCTACACACTGATACAGCTCCGCGGGGAGCCCATTCGGGCCCCCTGCCTTCCCTGATAGCAAATCCCCTATGGCCCCTTCTATTTCTTCTGTTGTCAGTTCGGTGTCAGTTGCCTCCACCTCCTCTGGTCCGAGTGTCGGCACTGCTATATCTTTTAACAGCTCAATGTTATCCATTTCTGCTCTTTCCGTGAGCGATTGGTATATCCCCTTGTAGTATGTTGCAAATGCCTCAGCTATGCCTGCGCTAGACCCCCACTTACCACCTTCAGGGGTCCGAATTTCCAGGATCCAGTTGCGGCTCCTATCCCTCTTCTCCAACCATGTTATTAATTTATTGGCTTTATCGCTGAGGTCATATATGCTCCTCTGCATTGCAATCGCGTGTGTGCGGGCCGCGTCCTCCTCAAGGTCTCCGAGTTCTTTTTGCTGAAGCTTAAGAAAGTGTTTGTGTTCGGGGCCTGCATTGGGATCTGAGCCCAGTTCTGTTTCAATATTCACTGTTTCTTGTGCCAGAGCTTCGCACTGTGCGCTTCTTTCCTTGCGTCTAGCCCCAGTCGCTGCTTGCACAAAATCTCTGGCCACAGCCTTATATGCCTCCCAGAGAGTACTGCATGACTCTACAGAGATCGAGTTTTCTGCAAATTACTGCTCTATACGTTCCATGAACCGTTCCCTGAACTCATGGTCTCTAAATTGAAGTGGATCTAGCTGTGGCGGGAGAGCCCAGTCCCACACAGGGCCATGCAGGAGTACTTCGACTGGTTAGTGGTCCGATATCCCCCGTGCCCTGTGTTGTCCCTCTCGAAACAGTCCCATTGTAGTGGTGTGCGTGAAAATGTAATCCAGCCGTGACCCACTCCCATGCGCCGCTGAGATATGAATGAATGAATGAAATTGGATTTCTATAGCGCGTTACTACCCTAAGGCCTCGTAGCGCTTAAAACCAGACAGACATGTACGTGGCAGATTAGAGTGTAGTGCTGAAAAGATAAGTTTTAAGAAGTTTACGAAAAATTAGTAAGTTAGGTTCCATACGAAGAGTAGAGGGAAGGGAATTCCATAGATTGGTAGCATTCAAAGAAAAAGAACGACCGCCCCATCTAGATCTACGTACTTTCCTCATGGTAGCCAGGAAAGCGGAGCTGGAACGAAGACTCCTTGATGGTTGGTAAGGAGTAACCAGGGGGTGAATAATGGCGGGGCCAGTTTTCCAGAAGGCTCTATGGGCCAGGCACATAGCCTTAAATCGTATTCGGGACCTGATTGGGAGCCAGTGAAGTGTTCTAATTGCGGGTTTTGCCGATTGTCTCCGAGGAACTTGGATGAGTTGACGAGCCGCACAATTCTGGATCACTTGTAATTTCCATGTAGTGGTCTGAGGGGCGCCCAAATACAAGGCATTCCCATAATCCAAGCGGGATAAAATAAGGGCTTGCACCATGATCCTTCGTGCCTGGAAGGGGAGTAAATGGAGAATTTTCCTTAACATCCTCATCAGGCCAAAACATATAGCTGAGAGCTTGGTGGCTTGATGATTGAAGCTTAAAGAGCTATCAAGCCACATGCCTAGGCTCTTAATCTGGTGCTTTGGGGCAGGTATAGTGCCAAGACACTTCGGCCATAGAAATGCCGAGGAAGGTGATGGAGCTTTGCCCAGGAACATCAATTCAGTCTTGTCCCCATTTAGCTTAAGGTGAGGCAGTTCCATCCATTCGGCTATTGCCTCTAGGCAGTTGCTCAGAGCGCATGATGAACCCTCCGGGTGGTTTAGTGCCACAACCAGTTGGGTATCATCAGCGTAGGTGATAATTTTTATGCCGAATGGATGTACTATCTCTGCCAGATTCGCCATATAGATGTTAAAAAGCGTGGGCTCAAGGAGGAACCCTGGGGAACCCCACAGCTGAGAGGCCATCGGTTGGATGTAAAAGTACCCTCAGAGACCTGAAAGACTCGGTCCTTTAAAAAGGACCGAATCCATGTTAGAGCCTGGTGAGTTACTCCCAGATTTTTTAGTCGCTCCAGCAGGATGTTATGATCTACAGTGTCGAAAGATATGAGTGTATTGCCTCGTTGTGGGATTATGTCACCTCCGCACATCTACTAGACCCAACGCCTTCGCAAAAGCATTTAGTGGCTGTGGTCCCGTTGCCCTATGAGATAGCGTGTCTCTGTCTAGTTCCAGTGACATTGTTGCGTTCATGTCGCCACTCAGTATCCGAGTGACTGCGTGCATCTCAAGTAGTAATGTGAGTTCTGGGAATGTTTCCCCATGCAGCCTCGTTGGTATGTATGCAGAGCATATATTAAGGATCCGGCCCTCCCATGACCCCGACAGCATGACATACCTTCCCAGTGGATCGCACCAGGTGCGGTTCTTTACTAGGGGCACCATATTTTTGGTTAGTATTGCTGTACCTCTAGAGCAGGTTGTAAACCCCGCATGTGCCAGTAGTGTATACCCGAATCAATTGAGTGCTAGGTAATTATTACCCTTCAGATGCGTCTCTTGAAGGAGAACCAGGTCCGGTGAGTGTCTGTGGAGATACTGCAGTACCATAGTATGCTTAATTTTGTCCCCCAGCTCGTTCACATTCCACGACATGACCTTCAGTGTTTTAACTTGCTGCATCACCATATTGATGTTATATGTGGTGTGTCCCTCTCTTTCCACTATGTATGCCTCCTCCCTCCCCTGTAAAACTGTATGCTGCTTATTGTCCTTGCAAACTGTCCCATGATAGGATTAGATCGTTTCTGAAGCATGTAAACCAGAAAACTGTGTAACATAAACCCCGTACTGAATCCCCACCCTCCCTGCTACCCTGCACCGTAGGTCTGAAACTACCACATCCCCAATTTACAGAGCGCCTGTCGCCCAATAAACAATCAATTTGTGATGGGGCCGGTTGACGCCGCCTCCCTTGACACCTCAGCGACCCCACCCCTGCCCTCTGTCCTCCAGTTTTGTATGCAATGCGTGTTCAAGTTCTGTGCGGCTGTGTGACAGCATGACTTACATATTCGTCGGGTACAAGGGGTCTGTACTGCTGTTCACGGTACCCAGTGCACCAGTTACCTTCCTGGACTGTCGCCAATCTGCGCTTGTTGCTAGTTTTCATGTCTGCGTCCTTAGTGTCCACACTACTTTACTGTCTTCTTCATTCCGACTGTTGGACTCACCGATCGTGAGCCTCTGGACCACTTCTCGCCATTCTCTTCCTCTCTCTGCCCGCTGGGGGATCCCGGATTCTGGCTTCGATCTCTGCGCCGGTCTCTTCCTGGGTGTTGGTTTTGTTTTTTGACTCGCCCTCCCTCCAGCCAGTCTTGTACCTCCGAGGGCACCGTGAAGTACCATGACCTGCCATTGTCTATCACTCGGAGCTTTGCGGGAAAGAGCATCATGCATTTAAGGCCCTCCTCTCTGAGGGTTCGTTTTACCACGTCTAAAGTGCATCGTTGTTGCTGCACCACCAGGGTGAAGTCCGATAAGAATCTTAGGACAGTATTTTCATAAGGGAGGTCTCCCTGCGCCCGTGCAGCGTGCAGGATAGCATCTCGATCCCTATAGTTCAGGATCCTGGCTATGATTGTTCTGGGTGGCGCCCCAGGTTTTGGTGGGGGGACCGGGCTCTGTGCGCTCTTTCTATCGAGAAGAAGTTCGATAATCTTTTCGGTTTTAGATGATTCAGTATGATGTCTTCTAAGAAGAGGTCCACACTTGGGCCCTCTGCCCCTTCTGGAACCCCTACCACTCTTATATTATTCCTGCGGTCCCTTCCCTCTTGATCTTCCAGTTTCATGGCCATTTGTTTATGTTGTTGGGCCAGATGCTGTACTTCCGTGATATTTGTTTCGGCCGTAGTGACTCTCTCAGAGGTTTTATGCATGTCAGCTAGTATCAGGTTCATTTCAATAGTGAGTCTGTCTATCTTGGTCTCTAGGGTAGTGCCTAGGACTTGGATGGCCGCCATCATCGCTCCGAGTGATGGCTCCGTTGCTCCCTCCTTTTCGCCACTTACTCCATCTTCCTGGGCCGATTGCCGCGGGATCGCGTTTTTATCCAGCTTGTTGGATTGTACTAGGGAGCCCCTTTTGGTTTCGTTATGGTCGACTTTTCAGTGTGCTGTGTGGCCTCCAAGGTCGTGCACTATAGCAGCTCTCTTACCCCCTGTGGTTTCCCCTCCGCGTTCACTCTCAACCCGTTACGGGGCACCTCAGTCCTTCCTTTAGCACCCTCTGAGACCAACGCCGGTACGGCCTGTTGGCGCATTCTAGAATGCCAATGGTCCCTCGTATACTTGTCACCTTGTGCTCTCCTCCGGGAAATGCGCAATGATTGTGCCTTCACTATTGCTCTCTGTATGCTTCTTTGAAGCCCATGAGAGGAGATAGAGAGGGCCCCTCCTCGGTCCCTCGGCCAGCCTCTTTTATTCCTCAGGGAGCTCCCCCCAGACCCAGGACTCACTGTGTTGTGAGCTATTTTCAGCTGCTGGTTAGCCTCATGACCGGTCTTGGATCTGCACCTTCTGCCTTGGCCGCCTCCTGTGTCGCTAAGGGGGAGCCCGTCCAGCCCGTCGGTGCACCTCCGCACCACTTTCTGGTGTTGGGGGCCTCCTCCCTGAGCACCCCTTCAGCGTTGCCTCTGCTGCGTGTGGGTCCCGTCCAGTTTGCAGACTCTTTCTCCCTCACTTCCCTCATGGCAGGAAGCACTCCCGCCCCGGCGAGTATGAGGCTCAATTTCTAGTCATCTGCGGTGCGGGACCTACCCTTGACGGCCGGACGCGGGTAGGTCCCGCACCGCAGATGACTTGAAATCGAGCCTCATTCTCGCCATATTGCGAGTTCCCCGAACGTACCTGCTGGGGCAATTAGCCCCCACCTTCTAGGTGATTCCAGAAGGTATATTTATCTCAAACCCGTTTTTCTATCACACAGGACTACCGCATGAGTCTATACGGTACCTGACAGATACTTATTCACACCATCCCCACTAGAGTAGACGAGGAGCTTCTGGTCCTGATAAAATGCCGACATCCTATGGACAGTATATGGCATGAAACATGTTGACCCCACGCACTTGACACACATAATTTAGAGCTCGAGAGGGTGTAATCCCCCCTCTTCAGCCATGACTTTTATAGTCTTTTGTTTTTAGTATAGCGTAGGAACCCAGCTAATAAAATTGTGTGGAACTCCGACAGCTAGTTTTAATCCACACACACTCCCTCCCATTTCTACTCTTGACACCCGTGCGCCACCATCACTTCACATCGGCAAAAAGAGAAGACCTCCGGCAAAGAGCCCCCTCGCGGGGCCCGTTGGGCATTGCAGCGCCGGCCCAACAAGGAGCTGCCCGAAGATGAAGCATGTCACCCTATGGGGTGTGTGAGGGCCCTTGCTCCTAATTGGAGCTACTCCACATTCATTATCCTTCACACCTTTCCAATTTCTGGACACCTGGCTTCCGTTTCTTTCCCCTTCCCACCCCTTATGGAACTGCATACTCTTGCTTCTGCCACTGTTATTAGGGGACCGTATGCAGGACCTGCCAAGCCCCAGTCCCTCCCTCTATGTTTAACGGTGAGACATCAATGACATTTTGCCCTCTGCTTGCCACTATGTTTTGGGAACTTAAAGTTACAATTGATTCAAAGTATTGGAACTTATTACCTGTTTAACTACGTAAGTGCAGTAATCTCCTCCACTTTAGGAAACTTCTAAAGACAAAACTTTTCAGTAACTGATCGCTCTGGCTTTGCATATTCCGCTCCTCTAGAGCGGAGATACCCCTCCGGGGGCAATTCCGGCGCTTTACAAATTCCTTCATCATCATCATTCAGAGCGTTGAAGAATGTTAGTACTAACATTAATTTGCAAACATTCAATTGGTCTTCCTTACCTGTTTGTTTGGAACTTGGACCACATATCTTGAAGATTTGAAATAAAGATATTGAAGTTGTTTTGAAATCAACATTTCCTTGAGGTCATCCTGAATGTCTATTCAATTTCTTAAGCCTCGTTCTTTGTTGATAAATGGGTAACAAACCTGAGAGCTTTGATTTAATGGCCTGTCTGAAGAGTCCACCATTGTGATAGGCTCAGTTTCACATTCCACAATAACTGGCTGTTCCTTAGAACTATTTCTGGTGTCAGTATGCAAATTTCTCGCAATTGAGTGTGTTCAGGGAGAGGGAAATTAACTTTTTTGCAAGTTTGGGAGGCACTCTGTTTTTCGCAAACTTCTTACAACATGTTCTGTTATTTAAAGCTCATCTATAGACATCCATGATTAATTGCAAAACATTTGAAAAACTTGTAAGATTGTCTTAATTTGATAAACAGGAGCATGAGCCATTAATTTTCTTAGCTTTTCCTTGAGCCCAAATAATTATGGAAGTAAGTTTATTAAATTTCTCATTGATTGAGGATCAGTAGCCTTCCATTTTTCCTACACAGGAAATGTGCTTGTCTATTGTGATAGATTTGTTTTAATAAAGCAGAAATCTTTGTTTAGTGCAGCGTTCACTTCATACCAGGATGTTGATTTGTTACCCTGATCTCGTCTCATAATAAGAGAATTATTACCTATTGACCGAAATAGGTGAGGAATACTTGGGGAGTCTAATACTCCGTAAATCTTCAATCGGGATGTGTTGTGCAGTCTGTAGAATTTGAGATGAAGTTGCCTTGGTTATTTTATCTTTAGTACTAGCATCATCATCTTTTCTTTTCACTACATGGTTTGCCACATTTGTTTTAGTAAGATGGTTTTGTAAGTGCATCTTATTATCCTTCAATGGGTGTCCTGTCCTGTACCAAAATTCTGTAGTTCTTTGTGTTAGTACTTGTGACACTGACTACTACTAAACTGGTCCGATTATTTAAACAGTGCTAATGTTTGATAACGCACATGTGGTCATGCTTTGACTGTTTTTTGGATGAGCTACACTTCTTTATTTCTTTCCTTTTTTTCATCGTAAGACTTGCTTGATTCCAATATTTCTAGACAAGCCAAAAGGAAAATTTGTAGTGTGTACTATATCACTTTACTCCAGGTAGTCTTTAAAAAAAAAAAGAGGAATTCTTTGAGTTTTGTCAAGGATTTAACCTTTACCAATAACCGCTTCTTGTGTTGCTAGTAGACATCCCTTTTTAGGTCTCGCCTGAGCCAGCGCATGCGCTGTTCTGGCGAGACATTTAGTGAGTGGGCTTTAAAAAGCCGACCACAGCTTTTTGTGTGGCCTAGAGCGTGCCGTTACGCGCACAGTAACGCGCATTCCTCGCATCGCTCGATCAGGCGCCATCTGGCTTTCCTCTCACTTGCTCTCCCAAGCGCGCGCTTCAACGCTCCCTCCCCTCCCCCACCACAGAGCGCGTCTCGCGGCCGCGCGTCTTGCTTGCTTTGATTTAAGCTTGTTATTTTTATTTGCACGTACCGATTTTTTTAATGTACTTTAAACAAGGTCGGTGATTAAAATAACTTACTCCGTCCCTGTGCGACGTCATATGTTTCTCAAAGATGCACATTCTGCTATTGTTGTAATAACATGCAGCGTTTCAAAGGACCAAACTAGAACAAAGGCATTTTGAGTTTTCCGTGCAATAGAAATTTCAAACTGTCAAATGCTGTTTTTCACGTTCCTTTGTAGTATATTATTAAGAATCAGGCTTCCTTTAAACTAAAAGCACAAAGGCCAGTTTCACCTATTTTTCAGTTTTTCCTTTGAACCACAAGTAAGCTTCCGCGGTAATTAATGTACGCAGTGCACACAATGCGGTGATTTGATATAAGTATACTCTTTACCGCCTGCTTTATACTTGCATAGTTGAACAATAATTACGGTTCAGTTTTAGTTGTACACACCTTATTCTTTCTTTTTCTCCCATTAAACAACACCTTAACACTTGCCATAATGCATATCCTTAATTCAACCACAAAAGAGAATTAACCAAGCCAACTATGATAGAGCTCAGATCAGCAGTTCCTTTTCTTCGTCAACTGCTAGAGGGCGTGGAAACTCTGAATTGTGTGCGAGTGTAAAATAATTGAAGCCATCACAGCTAAAATAATATATTTTAGAAAACATCACAGTAAGCAAAAGACACTGAATGAGTAAGCAAGCGTGAAGAATAGGACAAGGTGAAAGGAAGATGCCATTGTGTCAGCACAAGGGAGCCAAGCCGTCAGACACGGTGGAAATGGTCAATTGGTACCTTGTACATCACATGACAGGATCACTCACTCCTTTGAGAAACTCATTCTACACTGAGTGAAGGGTAGATGTAGCACGATGAGCCCCGCCACTACTCAGGATGTCAGGCTCTTTACTCGCTACAATTGTGGGTAAGTATTACGGCCCACCACTTTTCAAAAATGACTAGTTGCAACTTCAAAACAAGCATTGGCATAGCCAATAGGTCTCGCCTTTGGGACCTTCTAAGTGTTTAGCCATGCAACAGTTGATGATGTTGCACCAAGGATATTGTGCTGGATAACTAAACACTTATAAGGTGCCAATGCTTGTTTTTGTTAGTCTGAATGACCAAAGTACTGTGCTGCAAACCTCTGTTTGAAAGCTGTTTTGGAAGGCTACATGGTATTGAGGCAGATAATGCTAAAATCTGCAGCAGCTCATGGAGGGAATATATTTTGTGCCAAATAGGATTATGGGGTGATGATGCTCCTTTATCATATAACATATGACAATTTTGAGCATGTCCTTAAAGAAGAAAGACACTGATGATATCTCCTGACGATTACTGCTCATCACCTCCTCTCTCTCTCTTTAGATCATTAGCTCACTAAGTCACTTGTAGCTCACAGATGCTAAATCTTGAAATGTGTGGTTGAACGGGAGCCGCAAGTTGTGCCGGTACCGGCTTCATCACTGAAAAATGCCAGCACTTAGACGCTTCCTCAAGCTTCTGCCCTCCACTGCCACACCACTCTACCAGCTACCCGACAGCAGGGAGAACATGAGCTCTGGAGGGTTGCAAGCCCAAGCAAAGCGCCAGGACTACAGTCGAGCAAAACTGGGACGCAGGAGGCACAAGGAAGTTGGCAGCTTTTGCAATCACACCGCTCACTCGAACCTTGAGCTCCCACTTGGTGTACAGGGAGACAAGGAGAGGGTCCGATGAGCTAATGGGTTGAAGGACTGATGAACTGGAAACTCTAGGGCTGCACCTCCTCTGCTTTCACCTTGCAATTTGCATCACAGGAGGTTCTTATGGTAAAGCCCTCAAAGATAGAAAGTATATTTTCCCTGCTAAAACTGCATCCACATCGTTTACACCCCATAAAATTTCCCCCGACAGTTTCTTTTCAACACCATCAGCCAAGACCCCTTGCCATAATTTGCTGCCATACTATGCGCTCGGAGTCCTTAGTACCAACTATTGCTAGTGCTCCTATACACCAACTGCTGAAGAGCCACAAAATGTACATCCTTTTCCATACCAAGACATATATCTCTGAACAAGTCCTCAGCAAGCTGGAATATTGCAACAGTTTATTAGTAGGCCTCTCCAAGCATTCTTTTTCCCCAATGGATATGGTCATACATTTCACCACCAGGACTCTTGAACAACTTCCTATACCCCTCCCTTCACATGACCGTCTCCTGTCTGTCTGGCTATCTGCAAAAAATAGGGCCCTGTACAATTTTCTTTTTCCAGTCTTCAAAACAATGAATGGGCTGTCCCCTATTTACTTAATTCTGGATATGTATTTTAATAATAAGCAAGTTTAACAAATCTAAGCATTTTCTAATATAGGCATTATTTGCAGTAAACACATTGTGAAGTTGGAAAACGTTTCACATGAAATTGCTAATCCCTAGTCTCATCCTGTTCAGTCGCACCGAATATGAACATTTTCTGCATATTTATTATGGGAATATAACTATTTCACCTCGTTTCTGTGCATGGTCGAGGTAAAAAACGAAAACTTTGAAACTCTATAAATGCATATTGCCATTTCCAGCAAGCAAAACCTTTTTGATAACTCTATAAATGTATACAGTGCTATACAAATATCTGTTTGTGCTCCTACACTAATTGGTAAATGTATCATGTAAGATGGTTGCCACATTTGCTCATTGAATTCTCAATTTTATGTCTTATATCCATTTGCTCCGAAGCTGCCTGTTGGTCTTTGTGTGGTATGTGTCATCTATGTGTCATCTATCACACTGTTAAGCGCTGTGTCCCATAACATGATAACCGCACCTTGTTGGTCCTTATGGACAACATGGAAACATGTTCCACATAGCATCAAAACAAAGACAATATCCTTCCAACCGCACACTCTACACCAGGTGTCTTCAAAAAGTTGAGCGCGAACTACCAATAGCTCCCAGACACCTTCAAAGTAGCTCGCAGCCTTGAGTTCATTTTTAAATAAGCACAGGGTCACTTTTTTTTTTTAACATTAAGGGAAGGCTGTGTTTACTTTACCTTATTATCATAATAAGTAGTGCTCAATCAGATTTGTGGGCCACAGTGCTGAAGAACTGAAGCACTGATGTATTTAGCTCTTAAATGAAAGTCCTTGTAGGCTCAATATTGAAGCGTGTGAAAAAATAATGTTTTTGAATGCTTTTAAATGGGAGAAACTTTATATGAAAAGTTACCTTAATGATTAACTCTTCATTTTAATTTTCTCCCATTTCAAAGTGTAGCATTTACAAGCCCCAGGCCTTTTGCTCCCAGTGGTCAGTAGACACTGTGCCATATTTGTAACAAAAAAATAGTCATTTTTTTCACATGAGAGAAATTTTAAGTGAAGAATTTTTTTCTATAAAACATTAAGTATTAATGTCTTTCTCCACTTTCAATTAAGCCAAATACATCTTTTTATTTTGTTGATAATCAACTCTATTGGTTTTGAACAAGAAAATACCAGCAGTAATCAAGTGCAGTATGTTACAGAAATTACAGGACATCTCCTCATTACATCCGCAGGGGGATAGAATTACGATACTTGATCCCTCAAAATCCCACGTAGTGCGCACAGTTCCCAAAGTGAGATGCATTTATTCTATCTGCCCCAGCCATTTGCCCCAGACCCTACTGTGCCTAGCTGGACATCCCCTGGCCTCAAACATCGGTTTTTCCTTTGCTGCGCACCAGTCCACGCCTCTGCGCCATCTCGCTATGCCAGGAGACACAGGGTTTGTCCAGCCAGCAGCAATATCTCGCTTAGCCACCATGTTGGCAGTAGTAAGGGATTGTTTGTCCGCCCAGTATCCATCCAACCCATCAGAAATTCCCAGGAGTATATTTAATGGGTTGTGTGGGACTTCCCAGCCCAGGACCTCTGCAAGCCCCTTTACTATGGAGTCCCAATATTGTGCAATGACAGGACAGGCCCAAACCATATGGAAGAAGTCAGCTTGGTCGTGCTTGCAGCGCGTGCATGACGCAGTGGGTTTCAAAACTGCATTATAAAGGCGCTTGGGTGTTAGGTAGGCAGCGTGTAAATAGTTCAGTTGGACCAGACGGAGCCTGGCTGAGGTGGTGACAGTTTTGGGTGCCATCAATGCGTCTCTCCAGTCCTCCTCTTCAAGGGGTCCTATCCACTGTTCCCATTGGTTTCTTAACCGATCTAGTGTGTTTGGAGTGTTATTGGTTAGGGATCGATAAATACGAGAAACACCCCCCTTTCCCAGGTTACCTGTCATAGTTTGCGCCTCAGGGGGACTAAACTCTGGGAGCGATGTGCCATTTGGTACATGCCTGTGGAGGGCGTGACGTAACTGCACACCCTCTCACTGACACACATGGCAGCCTTGCCATAGTGCCCCTAGTCAAAGTATTTTGTTCAACCTTAGGCTTAAAGACAATTAAGCTTGGTGTGGGGGCGTCTGGTAACAATGCCCGAGTTGCTTCCATTTCAGTAGCTCATGATGCTTTTCACTGATGGGAAGTAACTCTAACAACAGAAATGGTTGGAGATCCCTGCCCTACATTGTGTAGCATGCTACCCATGTAGGCAAACATTTCAACGCCCCGTATATGGGTAAAATGCGCTATATAAACATTGTAATAGAATACAATGTACATATTTTTTTGTTTGAGTGATTTATGCCTGTGTTTTTGTGTGCATTGGTACCTGTCTATCTGTGCCCCTGTGTGTGCGTTGACCTGTCTAAATGCAGGTTTGAACTACGTGCATTTGCACATGAAAGCTTTGTATCATTGTGTGCATGGTTAGTCGTTACATCTGTAGTTCATTGTGCATGGGCATTCGTGTTCCTGTTAGCCTCTGTTTATGGATAGCTGTGTTTCTGTTGTGTTTGTATGTGGTTCTCTCTGGGTCTGTTGGTTATGTGTGTCTGGGCCCCTGCTTGTCTTTTGGTTCCTATGCATGCTTGTGTTAACCTTTGTTTCTCTCTGTTTGTGTGCCTGTTGGTCTTTCCCTCTAGATCAGAATTTGCGTAGAGAGGCCACTATTAAATTACTTTAACCAGTAATGTCATGCATTTCTACATTCACTATAGAAATGCCAAAGCAGTTTGGCAATGCTTTTTTTTTTTTTATAAAAATTTAGCACAGTATTCTAGGTAACAAATGTTTTGTTTTTAGGTTTGAACTCCAATTTATTGTAAACAATGATGGCTATAACATGGACATCACGCAAGGATATTTAAATACGATCCAGTTTTCCTAGGCTTACATATCTATTATTTGACATGGACAGTATGCAGCTGCCATCTTAATTAAAGATCTGAATGCTTTTTTTGTTTCAATCATGTTATTAATTTGAGAATTATATCAAAAAATTAAAATAATTCCACATACCCCTGTTCTGTTCTTAATCCCTTTCTTTGTTTCCCAGCTCCTGAAAAAGTGTTAAGTTTCCAATGATAGGAGGAGGGAATGTCTGTTGTGATTAATTTAAAGCAAGTGTGAGCTACTTTGCATCTAAATCGCAGTTTTATGAAAGATTTTACTGCTATGTTATTAGCTAATAACATTCATGAAATTCCACTTAAGGAGACCAAGTAATTTATTTCTGTGAGTTTAAACCATATTTTGGCAAATATTATAGTACTAGTGATGTGTTTATTGTTAATATTTTTGATGCTTCCGTTTCAGAGCTGTGCAGAATGTCTTTATTTAAAGCGCGAGACTGGTGGTCCTGCACACTTGGAGAACAAGAGGAATTTGACCAAGGCTGTTTATGTGTGGCGGACGTTGACAACAGTGGCAGTGGACAAGGTAGGCACACATTATAAAACTGATGCACTTATGCTCATCGGTTGATCAACGTCTGATGTTTAGCAAATGATGGAAAAGGGTTTGGAAATTAGGAGTGTGGAGCTGTGAGGTGAGTGAGGATTGTCAAGCTGTGCCTCTGTTGAATGTCGTGGGGGTTCTTTTTGAAATACTCAGGTTCTGGTTCACTCCCTGATTGTCTGCTCCCCTGCCGTTCTATTGTACTGTATATATTTTTTACTGGGGTCCATTTTGCTGAGCTATTCGTCCACTACCTGATTAGCTATCTGCTCTGTCAAAACTGACACTCCACATCTTGTTGGCACTAGCTAATGCTGAGTAAATGGGCATTTTATGCACACAATGCGCATTGCTGATAGGCCGAACACAGAGTGAAGAGTGACCGAAGCTCGACTCAGTTTGCTTGGACACTGGATGACACAGTTACCTGTTGGCCCTAATTCATTTTGCAAAACTAATAAACTGCATCTGGTTTCCTTAGGATGTTGGCAGAAGGCGGTGGGTCTTCTTTGAAATTTGGAAGGGCATATCAGAGCTCCAACTATGAACAAGCATTGGCAAAGTCAGTAGATTTTACGTTTTTATGAGTTTCTATTGACTATGCCAATGCTTGTTTGAGTTTTGGGGAGCGAATTAAAATAGACACTACAGAGAACAAGCATTGGCAAAGCTAATAGGTCTTGCTGGATCTATTGGCTTTCTGAATAATTTTTTTAAGCCAAATTGCACAGCAGCATGGCTGCTTTGTGGCATGGCTAAAAGTAAAAAAAAAAGCGCTGTGACATGTTCAATGCTGGCTATGTTATAACTGTTTTTGTTAACTTTTAACCATGCTGCATTGCAGCCGTGCTGCTGTACAACATGGCTAAAAAAATGTACAAAGCTAAATAGCTCTTGTGTATGTTGGCTGCGTCATAGTGCTTTGTTATTGTATCATCTGTAGGGGGCGGCCCAACACGGACAGCAGGAGGAGGGCAGGAGGGGGAAAAGCAACACTGGTCAGCTGGATGGGGCGAAGGAATGTGTGGGACAGAGAGGAGGGAGCAGCAAGAGGGCACACAGCGGGAGTGCCAAGCAACATGAGGGGCAGCAGGAGGAGGGCAGGGAGGGGCAAGTAACCCCACAGCCAGCGTGAGGAGGGTGAGAGGGCACAGGCAACACCACAAACAGTGGGAGGAATGGGAGAAGCATCACAAGCAAATAAAAAAATAATATGTACGAAAGCGCAAAGGACAAGGAAGCAGTACTTGGGATAAGCTCCAGGGAAGGGACAATCTGTCAGGGCCCCACAAGTCTTACCTATATACTCGTGGAGTTATCTCGCAGGGACGACGTGAGCAACCTCCACCGTCCCTCTCCTCACCTGATCAAAGGTAGATATACAGACCTAGGCAAGGATAGGACCAGGGGAAGTTGCCTAATGGTGTTTTTAGAAGTGACGTCGTCTGGGATGACCGGGTAAGGCGTCTCACTAGACTGAGGATGCTCTCCTGGGATCGCCAACTAGAAAATGAGTAATGAAACCGGTTAGTGCGTCTACCCTCTTTTCTGACCTGATTATGTACACACAACAGCCATACAACATGTGAAGTTGGTTCAAGGTTGTATAGTCACCTGTAGGATGAGGACTAGTGCTCCAAATGGGGTCTCTCTGACACAGTAGACAGGAAGCAGGTAAGTACCAGAAGAGGTTGGTGTATGTGCTCCCGACTCCAGTGCCAGGAAGATGAAGGAACGCCACGCACACCTGCGTGGCAGTTGAACTGTGACAGAGAAAGGGTAAGAGCGCTCCTGCGCGGTGATAAGGGTAAAGAGAAAGACCGTGACCACTCTTCCTTGTGAGTGTCACGGAAATGAAAACAAACAAGCGCTCCTGCGCTGTAATGAGTGAAACCTAACCGCGACCACGCTTCCCTGTGCGTGTCGCGGGTACAGTAAACAAAACAAGCGCTCCTGCGCCGGAAAGAGTGAGACCTAACCGCGACCACGCTTCCCTGTGCGTGTCGCGGGTGCAATAACAAAGCAAGCGCTCCTGCGCCGGAAAGAGTGACACCTAGCCGCGACCACGCTTCCCTGTGCGTGTCGCGGGTGCAGTAGACAAACAAGCGCTCCTGCGCTTGTAAAGAACAAGAACCAGCTGCGACCACGCTTCCTTGTGCGTGTCGCGGGTGAAGAAAACACAACAAGCGCTCCTGCGCTGGAATGAGCCGGCGGAATCGTCAGAGTAGAAAAGGAACTAGCGGCCGGCTTCTGACAAGGTACAGTACTGGAAGCACTGAATGGAATGGGTGCCGCGGCTATATGCGGTCTCACCCGGAAGTGCTTCATGTTGTTCAGGTGCACTTCTAGGTCTGAGCGCTAGACCGCTGACCTATCGTAGCAGGTTGTGCTGTATACGTGCCGGAACCAACCTCACACATCCCGCTGTCTCCCCTGGGGTGGAACCATGACAGTACCCCCTCCCAAGATAATCCCCCATACCTTCCTACACGGGGTAGCAGGGCGAGGTTTGCACGGGCACCGAGCATGGAAGGCGCGGACTAACAGGGGTGCATGGCGTACATGGGACAAGGGCTCCCAGGAACGCTCTTCCGGCCCATACCCTTTCCAGTCCACCAGGTAAAAGAGCCGCCCCCTGGTCCTACGGGAATCAAGGATGGCCCTCACCTCATACTCCTCGTGATCGTCCTGGAGGAGGGGGGGCGGAGGGCTAGCAATACGGGTCTCAGGATGGACGGGATGTAGGAGGGAAACATGGAATACTGGGTGTACTTTCATCTGCTGGGGTAGAGTAAGCCTCATCGCCACCCGATTTATGATTTTCTCGATGGGAAAAGGACCGACGTATCTTGGCAGCAGCTTTTTGGGTCCATGTACGTTGAGGTTTTTTATCGATACCCATACCTCGTCCCCTACCCTGTACTCTGGTTCCGCTTGTCTGTGGGCATCGGCGTGATGTTTGTGGTATTCTTTAGCCTTGGCGAGCTCGAACCGGGCCTCCTGCCATAAGTCGTGTAGAAGGGCGTGATGCTCTTGTATGGTAGGAAGGTGGCAGGACAATGTTTTTTCCCATGGTTCTGATCGTGGGTGTCGCCCTTGTAGACAGAAGAAAGGTGACATTCCTGTGGACGCATGTTTGCTGCTGTTGTATGCGTATTCTACTATCCATAGCGCCTCTGACCATTCTTGTTCTACGGACAACAGCAAGCATCGAAGGTATTGCTCCATGGTCTGGTTTGTTCGTTCTGCCTGTCCGTCTGTCTGTGGGTGGTACGCCGTGGAAAGACGGGTTTCCATGCCCATGTTTTTGCACACCTCACCCCAAAACCTGGATACGAATTGGGAGCCCCTGTCCGTGATCAGCACTGAGGGTACACCATGCAACCGGATCACGTTGCATGCGAAGATCAAGGATAAATCGAGTGCCGATGGCAGTTTCTTCAAAGGAACGAAGTGTGCCATTTTCGTTAGATGATCTACGATAGTGAGGACGGTGGTAAAGCCGGTTTTAGTCTTGGGTAGTTCTACCACAAAGTCCATGGATACTGTATGCCAAGGGTAAGGAGGTACAGGAATGGGGTTCAAGAGTCCTACCAGGGGACTGGAATGGATCTTCCCTTGAGCACAGACGGCACAACGGGCTATGTGGGAACGAACAGCGATGTCCATGGAAGGCCACCAAAAGTGTCTGTGTAAGAGGTCCATGGTTTTATGGAATCCCGGATGGAGAGATAACTGGTGGTCATGGCACATATACAGGGCCTGTTGCTGATGGTCTTCCAACGGGAGGTAGTACTGGTCCCCTTTGAACAAAAAACCATCCTGTGTGGTGATCCCAGTCAGGTCCCCAATCCACTCCTCTGTATCTTTTTGCTTCAGGTCTTCGTGCAGCTGGGTGAAGAAGGAAGAGGATAGGACCACCCCTTGAAAGCAATGTTCAGGGAGGATGTATACGGGTTCGGTCTTCGGTACGTTATCGTCGGTTTCGTCCAATCTGGACAGGGCATCTGCTTTGGCATTTTCCTTCCCGGGGCGATAGGTGATCAGGAATTCGTATTCGTTAAAAAACAGGGTCCACCTCAATTGTCTGGAAGTGAGGGCTCTGGCTGAACGAAGGAACTGCAAATTCCTGTGGTCCGTGTAAATGGTAATTGGGTGTCGTGCGTCCTTGAGGTAATGGCGCCATTCCTCAAAGGCAGCCTTGATGGCAAGTAGTTCACGGTCTGACACAGTGTAGTTGCATTCTGCTGGCAGCAGCTTTCGGGAGTAAAAGGCCACAGGATGCAATAGACCTGTTTCGGCGTTGTGTTGTGACAATACCCCTCCCAAGGCGTTCTGTGATGCATCCGCTTCCACTATGAAGGGTTGTTCCGGGTCAGGATGCCGTAGGACGGGAGCGCTGGAAAACCTTTTCTTCAGGTTCAGAAACGCCTCCTCGGCTTCAGGATCCCAAGAGAACTGCACCCCTTTACGCAGCAAGCGGGTGATGGGTGTGATGATGCTAGAGAACCCAGTGATGAAGCGTCTATAATAGTTGGCGAACCCCAGGAATCTCTGGACCTGTTTGACGGAACAGGGTGATGGCCATTGTAGTACTGCTTCAACTTTCTTGGTGTCCATTCTGACTCCGTCAGGGGTTAGGATGTGTCCCAGAAACTCGACCATGGTGGTGTGGAACATGCTCTTCTCTAGTTTCACGTAGAGTCCGTGCAGCTGTAGTTGTTGCAGGACAGCACGAACATGGTTGATGTGGTCAGAAAGACTGTTGGAGAAGATCAGAATGTCATCAATGTAGACAACACAGAAACGGTCAAGGTACTCCCTTAAGACTTCATCTATGAAGAATTGGAAGGCCGCGGGAGCGTTGCATAGTCCGAAGGGCATGACTCGATATTCGAAGAGGCCGTATTTCGTCCAAAAGGCGGTCTTCCATTCGTCGCCCTCTCGGACCCTGACAAGATGGTAGGCTCCTCGTAGATCAAGTTTGGTGTAGATAGTAGCATCCTTCACTTGATCCAAGAGGTTGGAAATGAGTGGTAGAGGATACCGGTTTTTGATGGTTATGGTATTTATGGCTCTGTAGTCAATACATGTTCGTAGATCCCCCTCCTTCTTGGCAACGAAAAAGAGAGAGGAAGAGACGGGTGATTTGGAGTGACGTATAAACCCGTTTTGCAGGAACTCATCCAGATAGGCGCGTAAATGGTGGTTTTCCTTTTCTGTGAGTGAGTAGATGCGGCTACATGGAAGTGTCGATCCAGGTATGAGGTCAATCCTGCAATCGAAGGAGCGGTGTGGTGGCAAGGTATTGGCCCCCTTCTTGTCAAATACAGAAGCCAGGTCTGCATATGCCTCGGGTACGTCTTCTTGGGTGACCGTTCCCATCCCCGTTAAGGATACCGAACGGGCTTGTATTGCAAGATCACCGGATACGTTCTCCTGCGGATAACAGGCGATGGCGCAATGAGAGGAGTTCAAGGTCATGATCCGGGTCTTCCAGTCGATGTGGGGATTATGTGTCACCAACCAAGGAAGCCCCAGGATAAGCTTGAACTGAGGTGCGTCGATTACGGCAAAGGCAATGGTCTCTGTGTGCCCATTTGTGCATATCATTCTCATGGCTTCTGTCTGATACCGTATAAGTCCAGAGGTGAGGTCGGTGCCATCCACAGCCTTCACACTTTCTGGTTTTTTCTTGGTCACTGTCGGAATACCCAGTCCCTCCATGTAGCGAGTGTCGATGAAGTTTCCGGTGGCGCCAGAGTCTATGAGGGCTGTGACTGTCCATGTTTGGCCTGTCAGTGATTGCAATGTTACCGTCATTCCCATATGTCGAATGTTGGCCAGGGATTCGGTGATGGGGGTCCGCATGGAGGGAGAACCCAGTAGACCAACCCCTTTGCCTACTGGGTTTCGCCGTTTCCCGCTTCGTTCCTGCGGGTCACTGTAAGGGCGTAGGGTTTATTGGCCTTAGTTTTGGCAGGTTTAACAGGGCATTCCCTTACGAAGTGTCCACTTTTGCCGCAGTACAGGCATAAGTTCTGTTTTCGCCGTTTTTCCTTCTCTTCCCGGGTTAGGGGTCCACGGACTCCGCCGATCTGCATTGGTTCGGTTGCATCATGGGCCTTCCCTGGTTCACTCCTGCTCTTTTCCTGAAACGTCATGAATCGGGACTCGGAGCCCTTAGTTTTCTCGCTTTTCCGTTCCTGCAGTCTGAAGTTCAACCTGATTGCTAGGTCGATGAAGGACTTGATATCCTCCGGGGGTTCGGGTTGCTGAGAGAGAAGGTCCTTGATCTCATCCCGCAGTCCCCTGTAGAAAACGGACACCTGTTTAGACTCCGGCCATCTGGCTTCGATAACCAGCCTATTAAAAGTGGTGATGTAATGCAGCAGATCGGAAGAGCCCTGTTTCAAATTAAGAAGCTCGTTGTCTGCGGCTTGCACAAACGTGTGGCGGGCGAACATCCGCCGTAGGGTTTCCTTAAAGACGGGAAGACTGTATAGCAAGGGGTCATCGTTTTCGACCAAAGTTATGGACCACTGGGCAGCGTCTCCTCCAAGGTAGGACAAGATAAACGCGACTTTGGAGGCGTCATCTGGGAAGGCGGAAGCACGTGCCATGAAGTGCAGTTGGCATTGATTCAGGAAAATGCTGAACTTGGTGCTATCACCATAGAATCGCTCAGGGGGTGCTAGCTGGATAGGGTGAGGAGCTATGACCTGTATGGGCGGGCTACGATCGTGCTGAAAGGGTACTGACCCCCCAGGATTGAACACAGGAGGACGTAACACACCCCCCTGTCTGGCTCTGACCGCTGGGTCTGGGCCCCAAGCCCCCGAGGACCCCACTGCAATCTGACCCTGTAACGTCGTGATGTCTTGACGTAGACTCAGGTTGTCTGCCTGTATATGGGCCAGTATAGCTGCTATGTCCTGCAGGGTAACGTCGGGGTTGCTCATGGCGTCCAGGCGAGATATTTAGCGTGGGCTTCCAGTTCTGTCAGGGCCCCACAAGTCTTACCTATATACTCGTGGAGTTATCTCACAGGGACGACGTGAGCAACCTCCACCGTCCCTCTCCTCACCTGATCAAAGGTAGATATACAGACCTAGGCAAGGATAGGACCAGGGGAAGGTGCCTAATGGTGTTTTTAGAAGTGATGTCGTCTGGGATGACCGGGTAAGGCATCTCACTAGACTGAGGATGCTCTCCTGGGATCGCCAACTAGAAAATGAGTAATGAAACCGGTTAGTGCGTCTACCCTCTTTTCTGACCTGATTATGTACACACAACAGCCATACAACATGTGAAGTTGGTTCAAGGTTGTATAGTCACCTGTAGGATGAGGACTAGTGCTCCAAATGGGGTCTCTCTGACACAGTAGACAGGAAGCAGGTAAGTACCAGAAGAGGTTGGTGTATGTGCTCCCGACTCCAGTGCCAGGAAGATGAAGGAACGCCACGCACACCTGCGTGGCAGTTGAACTGTGACAGAGAAAGGGTAAGAGCGCTCCTGCGCGGTGATAAGGGTAAAGAGAAAGACCGTGACCACTCTTCCTTGTGAGTGTCACGGAAATGAAAACAAACAAGCGCTCCTGCGCTGTAATGAGTGAAACCTAACCGCGACCACGCTTCCCTGTGCGTGTCGCGGGTACAGTAAACAAAACAAGCGCTCCTGCGCCGGAAAGAGTGAGACCTAACCGCGACCACGCTTCCCTGTGCGTGTCGCGGGTGCAATAACAAAGCAAGCGCTCCTGCGCCGGAAAGAGTGAGACCTAGCCGCGACCACGCTTCCCTGTGCGTGTCGCGGGTGCAGTAGACAAACAAGCGCTCCTTCGCTTGTAAAGAACAAGAACCAGCTGCGACCACGCTTCCTTGTGCGTGTCGCGGGTGAAGAAAACACAACAAGCGCTCCTGCGCTGGAATGAGCCGGCGGAATCGTCAGAGTAGAAAAGGAACTAGCGGCCGGCTTCTGACAAGGTACAGTACTGGAAGCACTGAATGGAATGGGTGCCGCGGCTATATGCGGTCTCACCCGGAAGTGCTTCATGTTGTTCAGGTGCACTTCTAGGTCTGAGCGCTGACCTATCGTAGCAGGTTGTGCTGTATACGTACCGGAACCAACCTCACACATCCCGCTGTCTCCCCCTGGGGTGGAACCATGACACAAACAGATGAAGGGAAATGAAGCCGCAACACGGTGCTGAAGGAGAGCAAGGAAATGAGTGATGGTGAAGCCAACCAGTGGTAAGCAGTGGGAGGCTGTAAGTCCCCTGTAAGCTAACAAAGTGTCTTGCAAGTGACTGAAGATGGACGCACTATGTACGGGATAACAACTCTATCTGGCCGTGGAATATCCATATTGATTATTGGTCTATTGATATGTGACACCAAGCCCTGCCTCATGGAAGGGGGTACCTGTTCCAAGATTCCATGTTTTTTTTAGCATTTGATTATTTGCCTGGCTCCTGTTATATCAGAAACCTGGATCCTCTCAAAAGCAATGAAAATAAAAAATAAATAAAAAAAAGTGTCTCGCAAGTGACATGCTTTGTCTCTGGAGAGGCCTAAAATGGGCTTCTTTTCTGTAACACTATTATTTAGATGTTTTTGTCAGCACCATATCCCCAGTGCTGCATCACGAACTGTTGACTGTTTTATACACATGGGGGCTAGTTTGGAACTATTTGTACATACGCTATTATTGTTTTACCATTGCCCCAATGTTTGTAATCCGTCAGTGAGCAGAATAGCAGCACTAAGTAGTGAGCACTGACAAAAAGCATCTGAAAAGTGTAGCACACATATTTCAGATTCTTTTATCAATGCTCACTCTCTGTGCTAGCTGGCTGCTTGCAGACTGTAAAATAGTCCCTCGTGCATTCCAGTGGAGTTAGAAGGACTTGCCTAAACAACTAATAGAACAAGCATTTTCAATGCAATAGGTCTCGCATTTTCGAGAGTTTAAGCTATTGGCATTGTAAATGACAATGCGTTTTATTTGTGTTTTTAAAAGCAACACATATGCAAAAGGCATTGTCATTTCTAATGCCGATAGCTCAAACTCTCGCAAATGCGAGACCACTTTCATAGTGGGCGCGCCCCTTTCTTTAGATGCTGCTTACCGTATTCATATTACAGTGAGCGGCATCTAAAGAAAGGGGCGTGGCCAACATTATAGTGACATCGTGGTATGGGTCGCTTTCACTCCAAAAAAGAAAAAAAGAAAGTTTCTGTAGCGTGGCCGCTAAAATGAAAGCGGACCGTGCTGCAAATTAAATAAATAAAGAAGCGCGGCCGCTAAAGTGAAAGCGGACCTCGCTGCAAAATAAAAAATAAATACATTAATAATAACAATATAAAAGCAGGCGGCGTGCTGCAACTTCGTGTGTGGAATAGGGGAAGCTCATTAAAGAAAATAGTGCTCACTGACTAGATAAAGCAGATGGTGTAACACCACAAGTAAAACGTCCAGTCCTTGT
Organism: Calotriton arnoldi; assembly: GCA_963921515.1. Taxonomy (NCBI): domain Eukaryota; kingdom Metazoa; phylum Chordata; class Amphibia; order Caudata; family Salamandridae; genus Calotriton; species Calotriton arnoldi. Next base: position 3,286,764 of record CAWUFW010000321.1, on the reverse strand, counting down.
GGGAGGTTACAAATGCAGACAAGGCGGTACCATGGAGGGACTAGTGAGCCTATTCACGAATGAAAAGCAACGATTTTGAAAGGACTGTAACAGGAGCCAATTGAAAAGATGGGCGGACCTTTTATTCCATACCTCAGTACAGCATGCCTCGCAGAGCAGCGCATGCGCTGTCCAGGCTCGACCTAAACAAGCATTTACAATGCAATCGATCTTGCATTTGTGAAAGTTTGTTTTTGGTATTGTAAATGATTTTGTTATTTATGTTTAGTTGTTTGCTGTGATTTGGATGTTTGTTTGTAGTGTTTTTTGTTGTTTGAATTAGAATTTTTAGTTGTGGAATTGTATGTGGGTGAATTGTGTGGTGTGTAGTGTATTTGTGTTTTGTAAATATGTGGTATGGCGAATAGATAGGCGTGAGAGCTGTATAATATAGATACAAAGTAAGAATGAGAGGGATATGTAACTTGTGAACTTGTGTATGAAGTGGTGAATGACGTGTAGACAAAATAGTATAAATAGTGTGTGAGAAAGAGAGCTAGAAAGGGAGAGAATGTTATAGATGTATGAAGAGGCTGCAGTTGTGTATGTATAATATAGTGAAAGAAGAGGAGAAGAGTGAATTTGAAGAGCCACAAAAAACGCTCAGAAATGCAAAAGAGTATGGTTTTGTGTAATATATGTACACAAAGGGTCAGTGGGACACACATACATACACACATACAGAGCAAAAGTTTGTTATGCTTACACATATGCACACACAGGCACCCAAGCGTGCAGCCAGCAAAAACACGTGTAAGGTTATTTGCAGTAGTTTCATTGTGCGGGTCCACAACCAATCTTCAGCACTCCTGTGATTCCCAGCTAGGTTCATGCTACAAAAATACCTTTATATAGAAAAATCACAGGTACAGGCATTCATTGACACAAGCAATGGGTATATATGTATCCATACACATGCACCAGTTCACACTTATACCCCAGTGCAGGCAGGCAGAGGCATACGCAGCACATATAAGGACAGACATGCATACCTGCCACGTTACCTCAGGCCACTCGTGAAACGTTCAACCAATCCTATAATCTTGGCCAAGAACAATTTACATGCTGGAGTTTTAAACACCTACGTGTAGAAGGTAAGAACTCAACCACGTTCCCCAGTTTTCCCAATTACAATGCCAAAAAATGTCTCCTTGTTAGACATACATTCCCAAAAATATTTAGAAGAGATTGTTAATGAACAGTAACATAGAATAGAAAATAACCTCTCGAACCAAATACAAAGGTTGAGCACATCATCACTAACTGCAGAACACAGATGAAATTGCTTGTTCGACCGAACTTGGAGTGTCTTGGTTTCAATGTGAGCAGCTGAAAAAATTGTAGGAGAAGCTGCAAGTGATGAAGATTGGAAGGAATCTATTAAAAGTTGTCAAAGCCCCGCACTGAGATACCTGCTCACAGGTATGTGTTGCAACAAGTAGCAGGAGGCTCGGCAACTTAGGGATGTGTAAAGGGCTGAAGCACTCTACGGATTCAACCTTAGTCACTGGCAGATTTGTCAGCGGTGAGCGTTCAACTCGCTGAGCCACCATGCAGGCCTAAAAACAGCACCTTCAGCCCTAGTAAGATCTCGCTGTGATGGAAAGAAGGTAAAACAAACAGACTGGAAGGACCACTGCCGCCTGGACACAGTACGTAGTGGGGATGTCTGGTAGACTGCAGAGGCTAAACTAGAGGCAAGACGCTGTGCCTTATCATACAGCAACACCCATACATTCACTTCAATGAGGAAAGAAAGCGCCGGGCACGGTGAGCTCTTATAATATGGAGAAGAGGCAAAGTAAAGTCTTTTGAGCGCAGTCTGCTGCAGGGGCGCCTTCTCTGAATACTATCTGTAAAGGCTAGGAGGGGTAATGGTCCCAGTATTTGCCCGTCCTCTTTAACAATGAGGGTAGTTTAGGTACCTCTTGTACATGGAAATGGGAAACCCCTTACCCATTAAATCTCTGATGTTTCTTTGCTGATAATTTTTTCTGTTGATGCTTCTATTGATGATTACGGTGTGTTAATTGATGATTTTGATATTTTAATCGATGGTTGGCCACTGGCGGCTTTTCTCTTGTTGGAAACTCATGTCCTGCCTCACGCATGCTGGTTTTGTAAACCACAATTTCTGCTGCTCATGAATGGGAAATTCCTATGCATATGTTAATCCATTGTTGGTCCTTTGATGATTCGATACTGATGATGACGACTAATGTATTATGTTTATGTTACATTCAAATATCTCCTTTTTTCATTCTTTGTTTAATGCCTCTCTTTGACCTTTATTTACATTCTTTTTCATTTTTTTCATTTTTTATTTTACTCCTGATTTGTACCTACCCCACATAATGGCTGTACTTTGGTTTTACCTTCTCCTGTTATTGTGTATACTGTACATACTTTATGTGGCACGTTTTTTACAATGTTTCACATTTAAAATCCTGAGTATGGGATCCTCTTGCTCTTTTATAATTCTATTTCTTGTTTCCATTGTTGTGATGGTGCGGTTGCCCTATACAGCCTTGAGAAAGCCCCGGGTTGCTGGCCACTGGGGGCGAAACACGTGTTGGCTGGGCCTCACAAAAATTGACTTCACTATGATCACTTATACCTTCGAATAACATTTTGGAGTCACAAAAAGAAGAAAAGAGTTTCCAACCTCATTGTTCAAGGAACACTTAATTTGATATTAAATTTGATTCGTGGTGCAACTTTTTTTCGTTTCTGAATGCTATCTGCAAGATAGCACTTGTGCGACTGAGGTGTGCCATTCAGCAGCAGATGCGAGCTTTCTGGCAAGTCTCATGTCCCCTCTACCACCCCCTCCGAACCAGACAAGCCACAGTGCAACCCTCTGAAGCAGCAGCAGGGCGATGGGCGATCTAAACACGGAGCTTGGAGTAGGAGGCAGGCTTTAGTCTACTTCCAGCTACTGACTTTGGTTGGATAAACACTGCCATAGTGGTTCAGGATCTGTGGCCAAACACTGGAAGGTCATAATAATACAAATACGATGAGTTCATGCCTTTCACAAAGACTCCAGGTCCGTGCCCTCGACAGACGAGCCCTGGTTCTCTGAAATTGAGGCAGTGGAGGAGGAGCTGGTGTTGAAGGCGGTTTTGTTGTTGGCGCATGGTGCGCTGCTGGATGCTGTCTCTGAGGGACATAGGAGCAGGGCGGGCAAACAATGATAAGCTTTGGGGCTTTCTTTTATGTTCATTATTTTATAACACAACACGTTCATCCCACGGGAGCTTATTTTAAATAAACAAACTCGGTAATGATTGTTGTTTTATTATTAAAAAATTAAAGGGGTCATAAAAATGCTTGCACTGTAGGCTAGAGAACCGAAGTACGTCACAGAAAGCACACGGGCAAAGTATAACCGGGGTTTGAAACAAAGAAAATACTGCACTTGACCCAGGCATTCTTTAAAAGGAGAATGGTAAAATTTACATGCGTGGGGGGAGGAAAGGGAAGAGAAAAAGAGCTACCGCCACCACCCTCGCCTCAGCTCGAACTCCACAGTCTGGCAGCCTCCAGTCCCTCTGTATTCATGTCCGAGCAGGGGAGCGACGCTGGGGAACAGAGGTCAGATAAAACTATTGTGTTTACTTTGTGCAGGGAAGCATAGGGTCCTGCTCTTAAACTTTATCCACCGCGAGGAAGCCTGTGGTGTGGCACCCAGTACGGCCGCGAACAAAGGAGCTTGACTGGGGCGGGAGCAGCTCGACCATAGCAAAAAGAGAATCCATTACGGTGGGGGAAGTGGGAGCGCGTGTCACCTCGCGTCCAATGAAAAGCCACCGCACTCACAAAATAAAAAATCCATTATGGTCGGGGAAGTGCTTTGCTGTCGTGGCACCAAGCTGCAAGCATCAACAACAAGAAGCTGTGAAGAAAGTGAAGTTTAACTAAATACATTACCAACATTACAAGCGGCCGCCATTGCTGAAGACGGTTGTCCCGCGAGTGTGGTACGTCAGCCATTCTTGAAATAAAAGCGTGCATGGTGCGCTGCAAATGCAAGAAGCGGCTGCCAATGCCGAAGGTGGCGTCCCGTGAGTGCTGTGTGGGGCAACCATTGTTAAAGTGAAAGCATGGCGCGCTGCAAATACATGCAAGAAGCAGCACCATTGCTATGCGCTCTGTTGTGCCTGCTTCAGCAAGACATGAATTAGGTAAATAGTGCTCCCTAACTACTAATGAAAGCTAGAGTGTAAGGACACGTGTAAGAGGGACTGTCCTTATGGGAGGTAACAACAGAAGACAGGGAGGTACTAAGGAGGGACTAATAAGCCTATTCACGAATCAAAAGCCATCATTTACAAAGGACAGGAAGAGGAGCCAATTGTAAAGATGGGCGGAACATGGGCGAAGCTTAATGCCCATATCCTGAATACTGTTACAGCAAACAAATGATGGACGGAATGCTGACAATGCAAACATTCTCCCCCAGTCAAAAGATCTGGGTTAAATCCATCGTTCTTTTGCACACTACGCCACCCCAGTTTGGGCCCAGCCATATGCAAATCAGTCTTGACCCTGTACCCCATGGGAACAGTCCAGACCGAACTGCCAGGCCAGGTCCTCCCTGGACCGGAAACAAGCATCCTGGTACCGGTTTCAGGGTGTGTCACCCTGCTTGGCAGTTCGGGCTGGACTGTTCCCATGAGGCACAGGGTCAAGACAGATTTGCATATGGCCAGGTCTAAACTGGGGTGGCATGGTGAGCAAAAGAATGATGGATTTAACCCAGATCTATTGACTGGGGGTGAATGTTTTGATTTGTTCTGCATTCTGTCCATCAATTGTGTGTCTTTTGCTTCCTCGCCCTAAGTGCGCCGGGTATGCCCAGACGTGGGTCCCTGGCTCACAGTGCCACTGGAATCAAGCTATCCTGGCTGAAGAGGGGTGAAACCCCGAAACCGGTCCTAGGATGCTTGTTTCCGGTCCAGGGAGGACCTGGCTTGGCAGTTCGGGCTGGACTGTTCCCATGAGGCACATGGTCAAGACTGATTTGCATATGGCCAGGTCTAAACTGGGGTGGCATGGTGAGCAAAAGAATGATGGATTTAACCCAGATCTATTGACTGGGGGTGAATGTTTTGATTTGTTCCGCATTCCGTCCATCAATTGTGTGTCTTTTGTTTCCTCGCCCTAAGTGCGCCGGGTATTCCCAGACGTGTGTCCCGGGCTCACTGTGCCACTGGAATCAAGCTATCCTGGCTGAAGAGGCGTGAAACCCCGAAACCGGTCCTAGGATGCTTGTTTCCGGTCCAGGGAGGACCTGGCTTGGCAGTTCGGGCTGGACTGTTCCCATGAGGCACAGGGTCAAGGCTGATTTGCATATGGCCAAGTCTAAACTGGGGTGGCATGGTGAGCAAAAGAATGATGGATTTAACCCAGATCTATTGACTGGGGGTGAATGTTTTGATTTGTTCTGCATTCCGTCCATCAATTGTGTGTCTTTTTCATATCCTGAATACAGCATCTCTCAAAGAAACCGCACAAGCGCTTCCTAGGCGAGACCTAAAAATGGGGGCTCCAAAGCACTTCTGTGTCATTCCCTATTTACTAATTCAGCTCGGTCGGGTCCGATGAAAAGCTCCGCACACACAAAATAAAAAATAAATAATCATATATGGTCGGGGAAGTGCTTTGCTGTCGTGGCTCCAAGCTGCCATACCTGCAAGCATCAACAACAAGAAGCTGTGAAGAAAGTGAAGTTCAACTAAATACATTACCAACATTACAAGCGGCCGCCATTGCTGAAGCGGTCGTCCCGCGAGTGTGATGCATCAGCCATTCTTAAAGTGAAAGCGCGCATGGCGCATTACAAATGCAAGAAGCGGCCGCCATTGCTGAAGGTGGCGTCCTGCGTGGACTGCTAGATATCTACTGGTTAATTGATATCATACAACAATAATAATAATATGGGATTGGTTTGCTTCTCCACAGGTGTAGCACTGACTTGTGGCATGATCACATTATTCTCATCTTAATAAATAAAAAAAAACGACAAAGTCTTACCCAGAGCATGAGCATTGACATGGCACCTTTAGCACTTGAATCCTACCGATAATGTGGCAAAGCAGTACAAGGCTTGCTAAAGTACGTAATGAAATTTAGATATTCAGAACACAGTGAAACAAAACAATATCAGTTGAAAACTGTATGTCCAGGGAGTAGTTTACCCTATAAAGAAAGGAAAATACTTTAATGCAGTGCTTCCCAAACTGTGGCTCGTGACCCAGTGGTGGGTCGCATGCCTATATTTGTGGGTCACGAGAGTCCAAGCAATAAAGAAGGGTGCCATTAAATTCTGTATTTATCTTGTCACGTTTGCTGTGCTTCAAAGACAGAGGTCAAATGTCAGGCAATGTCTTCAGATAAATTGTTGCTTATTTTTTAAACATGGGGTTTGATGTTTTTGACAGAAAAAAAATTAAAGTGAATTATTTGACAATCTTGCTTGGGTACAAAGAGTGTTAAAGAAAAGGCTGAAATGGTTTTATAGCCCACAACAAAATTGTCAATATCTGTATATGAACTGTATACCTTCAGCAGTTAGGAAAACAAAAATGAAGCACATTATTTTTGTAATTCTGAAGTGTGATGTAAAGAAAGATTTTAATAGGATCAAAACAAATGAAGACACTTTACTAAGTGATGCACAAATGATAAATATTCACTGAAACCCAGTGTTCAGACATTATCATTTGTGTGCTATGTAGTTTTATAAATAAAACTGTGTGTTTGTGCAATTTTAGTGGCTTTTTCAATGGAAAATGTGCTGTCTGGGTTGAGGTTCTAACACGTTTGGGAAGCGCTGCTTTAATACACATACAAATCAATACTGTACATGAGGATCAGCAAAGGAACCCACAACGCTTTTGCTCCTTTTCAGCCAGAGATCGGACCGCAAACATTCTGACAGCGCTTACTTGCTAATCCCTGTCGTTTTAGTTAACATTGGCATCTGGGGCCATTGTTAACCTATGGAGAAGCTTGTGATCACCTGTCACGACTTCAAGCATGGATCCTAAACCAGGGGATTGGTGATCGCTGTGCTCAATGAGGACTAAGTCGCAATCCTCCTTGACATTACGGAACTTGGGAGTCAACACAAACAATAGATGGTTTCACAGTCTTGCAAAGATACTTCTTCAAAGGTATAACTGTTCACTTGCTCCTTTTAAAAGTAGAATGCATCTGTTTGTTTGCACAGCACAGAATTGAATTTTATGGCAAGACCGGATGCTCCTATTATGCTTTCTTTCTTGCATTTATTAGAATAGCAGCCAAGATAAGTGAAAACCACAGTTCCCAGAGGGCCTAGCGACCCCAGGCCAATGGGAACAGAGAATAAACAAAACATACAACCAATGAGCAGGCAGCACCTATTACTACGTCACAATCTGACTGCGAACAATCCTCTTTTCTTGCTGCTCGCAGTCAGATAAGTGCCTTCTCTTCATGCTCTACGATATTTATGCATTATTGTCATGTTATTGTTACTTGTTCATGTCAGCGCTTAACGGTTCATTGCTTTAATGCTATTTAGCCCTTAGCGCTTACCGCGTTCAAGTTTTTACCTCCTACGCTATTCAGCGCTCAGCTGTTGTCCTCTCTAGTCAGCGCGCGCGCGTTAGCCGTTGAGCCTAACGCGTCACGCGGCGTCTGTGGCAGTCCTTCCCTGCCGTGTGGCCTCATATCTCTGCATTCCCCTCTCAGCGCGTCTGCTTCCTCACGACGCTGCTGCCTTCTGGGGATTCCTGGAGCCTCGTTCTTCGCTCCGGTTCTGTACCGCCTCCTGTGGGAGTGGTTTCCTCCCTGTTCTGCCCCTTTTCAGCCTCCTCTTTCTCTCGGCCTCAGTTTAACCCCTTCTCTCCCTCTCAGCCAGTGTTTGCTATTTACAATGGAGCTTGACAGCTCCCCAGCGTCAGACCTAAATAATGATGAAGGCACAGCCTTTAAAAGTGATTTAAATGCTTTTATTAATAACTCAGTAGAAAATGCTGTTGAAGCATCCATGAAACGTCTTTCCAAAGGTATGGAAAATTCTATGCTCAGTCTGTTGTCTAAAGCATTGGCCCATTCTGCGGGGGATAGCAGAAAAAGAAAGTTGGTTCCCTCTGTGTCTTCCAAGGTCCCCAAAAATGCGTCACGCTTGATTAGCGAGTCTCCCTCGCACCAGAATGAGGACTCCGCGCCTCCCAGGCCTCCTTCTAAGGAGGGTTGTCCTCTTTTGATGGTTAAAGAAAATCGAAATCCAAGCACGCTGAGGTACCTAAGAAGTTGGTGATTTCCACCATTCTTGACACAGACGATGATATGGGTGACGCAAACGATGATGATTTGCTGGACGTTTTTGATATTCCCGACCCTTCCCCCCCCCCTAAAAAGTTAAAAACTGACTCTTTTGCCTTTACTCCAGTTTTAGATTCGGAGGGGGTCCCCATGTTTGATCCTTCCTCCCTTCGCCACCCAAATTCCACAGAATGGTTCCCGGCATCGCATGTTGGCGACTATATTTTGGCCAGGCTTCGACTTCCCCTTGACAAATCAGCCCGAGCTAAATTAAAGTCTGAATGCCTTAAACCTTCTTTGCCTTCCAACGTCACGGTAGCTCCCTCCATTGACCAGCCTCTCCTCACTTTTTTCTCCAAATTTGGCAAAGATCCCCACAAGGGGGTGGATAAAGCTTGGTCTACCTGCCAAGACAAGGTTTTGGACATCGTCGGTCCTTTGGCTCGCATTTTCGATCTGGCAGAAGCTGCTCGCTTGGAGGGGCATGACCTCAATGCTGAAGATATCTCCCTGTGGGTCCAACGTGCATTCTGTCTTCTAGGTAACGCCAATGCAGCGATTACTCATGAGCGCCGCAAAGGGCTTCTCCTTAAGCTTGACCCAAAACTGGCTAACCTGGCTCCCCTTGATCCCGGCAATAAGGCGGATGGGCTTCTATTTGGGGGACTCACTGGTTAAAGATCTCAGCAAATTCGTCTCTACCTTTGCCTCGCTGGACAAGGCACAGCAATCGATCAAAAAAGTTTTTTCCCCTCGGGTTTTTGGGCGGGCCGGCAGAGGCAGGGGTCGCTCTTCCGGCCGCTCTTATTCCAATCAAGGCTCCAGAGGCTCCTACAACACTAACTACCAGGAGTACAAACCTCAATTCTACCCACAACGAGGTCGTGGATACAGAGGTCATGGTCAGAGGAACTTCCGCCACAACAACAGCAACCAACAAGGTGGGTCTTCCCCCTGTGGGGGGACGTTTGAGATTTTTTATCCAAAAATGGCGTACTCTCTCCGCAGATCCCTGGATCCTAAACACAGTCCAAGGTTATCTTATAGAGTTCTACGCGCCACCTTCCCAGACAGTTTTCCCTCCTCCTTTGGTCTTTTCAAACGACATGTCTCAACTCGTCTCAGTGGAGATCCAAAACCTTCTCCAAAAACAGGCTATACAAATCGCCCCGCTAGACCCGTCGGGTTTCCTCAGTTCCATTTTTCTGGTCCGAAAGAAAAACAAGAAAATGCGCCCTGTTATAAATCTAAAATGGTTCAATCAATTCGTGGTGTATCGCCACTTCAAAATGGAAACCATCATTCATTTGCGGGATACTCTCCGCCCCAACGACTGGATGGTCAGGTTGGACTTGCAAGACGCATATCTTACCGTTCCTATTCACGCTTCTCACTCCAAGTTCTTTCAATTCCAGTGGTTAGGCGTAACCTATCGGTTTTGCTCCCTTCCGTTCGGCCTGTCGTCAGCACCAAGGTGCTTTACAAAAATCATGAAACCGGTGGTGTCTTACCTACGATCCCTCGGGATCCGGCTTATCATTTACCTAGACGACATTCTACTCATGAACTCCAACAAACAAAATCTTTTATCAGAATTAAACACCACTCGGTCTCTTCTGCTGGATCTGGGTTTCCTTCTCAATTTCGAGAAATCGATGCTCATTCCTTCCCAGAGCATGGAATTTCTGGGCTTTCTCGTGGATTCCTCTACGGCGTCTCTTCGTCTTCCACAGTCGAAGGTCACGTCCATAAAGTCCGAAATTTCTCATGTCCTTCACACCTCTCTCATCTCTCTCAGATCTCTTGCTCGGATCGTAGGCCTCCTCTAAGCTTCCATTCAGGCTATCTTTCCAGGGCCGCTCCATTATCGCGCCCTTCAGCGTGTAAAAATCCAGCACCTTCGCCAGGGCTTGGCCTACTCCGACCTCATTGCTCTAGATCAGGAATCTCGAGTCGAACTCCAATTGTGGATCGACCATTTAGATGCTTGGAACGGGAGAACTATCTTCGCTTCGGCCCCAGAACTTGTATTAGAATCCGATGCAAGCCTATCGGGTTGGGGCGCCCGTTGTGGTCCAATATCGACTGGAGGTACATGGTCTCACGAGGAGTCCAAATTGCACATCAATTGTTTAGAGATGCTGGCAGGCTCCTTTGCAATTCAAAGCCTCACGAAAAACAGAGTGCGCTGTTCCATCCTCCTTCGCATGGACAATGTTTCTGCGGTCTGCTACATAAACCATCTAGGTGGCACCAGGTCCAAACCGCTAGCAGAGCTAGCAAAGAGTCTTTGGGAGTTTTGTCTTTCAAACAAACTATCGCTCAAGGCAGAGTATCTACCGGGAGATCTCAACTCCATAGCGGATTGGCATTCTCGCTATCTCTGAGATTCCAGCGATTGGAAGCTTCTTCCATCCGTCTTCCAATCCCTTTCTCAAAAATGGGGTCCTTTTCATATAGATCTTTTTGCTTCTCGCCTCAACGCCCAATTGCCTTTATTCTACAGTTGGCGACCGGACCCTCTGGCTTTAGCAACGGATGCTTTTCTCCAAGACTGGTCCCTTCACCTGAATTATGCCTTTCCTCCTTTCCTCATGATCAACAGAGTTCTTTCTCAGATTCGTCGCCAATCGACCTCTCTGGTCATGGTAGATCCCTTCTGGCAATCACAGATCTGGTTCCCCTCTCTTTTGGAGATGGCGGTGGACTTTCCAATTCTTCTTCCTCTTTGCAGCGATCTGCTTCTGAATCCCTTGGGCCATCCGCACAACCTCATCCTGGACAAGTCCTTGGTGCTGTCGGCCTGGAAAGTCTCCAGCCTGTCCCTTTTGACCTCCTCATTTAACTAGAAGCTTCTCTCTTTATCAGTAAAGCTTGGGCCCCAGGTACCTCCAAAGCCTACAAGTCTGCTTGGACTTTATGGTCAAGCTGGTGTCTGGAACGACTTATCGATCCCTTTTCAGCCCCTCTAAATTTTGTAGTCAACTTCTTGGCTTCTGAGGCCAGTGCAGGTAAGTCCTATCGAACAGTCAACTTGTATAGATCAGCCATTTCCCTCAATCACTCTCCTATTGATGGCAAACCTGTCGGAGTCCATCCTCTCATTTGCCGTCTTCTTCGAGGTGTTCGATTTTCCAAACCCCCGTTGGCTAAGTATTCTAATTTATGGGACGTTAATTTGGTTTTTAAGTTGTTTTCTGATTGGCCAGATAATTCTGCTCTCTCACTAAAAATGATTTCTGCTAAGCTTACTATGTTGCTGTGTCTTATTTCTAACAAACGTGTTTCAGATGTTAAAGCTTTAGATATTTCCTCTCGCCAGTTCTCTCCTACAGGTGTTTTGTTCCAAGTTCACAAACGTACCAAGACTAATTTGAACACTGTTTTTTACCCTTATTTTCCCGCTCATCCCAAGCTATGTGTGGGTCAATGTCTCAAGGTATATGAACAAAAGACCTTTGATCTCAGAACGTCCTCTCAGTCTCAACTTCTCATTTACTTCCGTAAACCCCATCTCCCAGTTTCCTCTGCTACCCTGGCCCGTTGGGTTCGTTGGGTCATGTCCCTTGCTGGCATTGACATCTCCGTCTTTGGGGCCCATTCCACCAGGGGAGCCATGGCTTCCAAAGCTTTTTGGGCAGGCTCTCGTCTAGAGGACATTCTGAGATCAGCAGACTGGTCAAATGACAATGTTTTCCGAATGTTTTATTGCAAACCGATTGTTACTGCTGCTTCTTTGGTTGTTGATATGCTTTGAACAAGCATAATAGGAGCCTCCGGTCTTGCCATAAAATGTAGATTTTCCTAGTACTTTATGATGGAAAGTCTTAATTTTATTAAAGACACGGAGGCGAGTATTATCCCGTCTCAACACTTCTAACATGTGTTTTCTCCCTCCCTACAGCGAATCCAGCGTTGCCACCCGCTGCTTCATAAAGCGGAGTCCAGTTTCTCACGGATATCCTTCGGTTCCTGGTGATGATCCTCCTTCGCATTCCAATCCTGCCACGGGGATTCCTGTTGTTAGTGTCCTGGTTGGACTTCAGTCGAGATTTCTTTTCCTGGACTTTGGCTTTTTCTATTGTTTTATCCATTGTTCCTCTGTTTATGGACTCTATCTGAGCTGCTCGTCAGCGAAAAGAGGATTGTTCGCAGTCAGATTGTGACGTAGTAATAGGTGCTGCCTGCTCATTGGTTGTATGTTTTGTTTATTCTCTGTTCCCATTGGCCTGGTGTCGCTAGGCCCTCTGGGAACTGTGGTTTTCACTTATCTTGGCTGCTATTCTAATAAATGCAAGAAAGAAAGCATAATACTTGCCTCCGTGTCTTTAATAAAATTAAGACTTTCCGTCATAAAGTACTAGGAAAATCTACATTTCAGGTGCTGTTGTAGGAATTTTGATGAGGTTTCAATAAACTACTAATGAAGCTGCTCATGCCCAGAGCAATGCCCGCAAACTGCCCTATAGCCTAGCAAATTGCATTGGCCAGTTAAAGGGTCCTTTGCCAGGTGGCACTCATAATCCACATAGTCTACTAGCCCATGGGCTAATAAGAGGTAGCCAACAGATGGTTCTGCTGCCTTTAAGACCCTATAACCTGGGAAATCCCGTTGTTGTAGGCATTTTATATTGTCAGGGAATGCACGTGGCCTTCCCTAGCAAAGGCAAAGCCAGAGACAATGGATCGGGTGTTCACATGTGGATTTCACTAACTTCTTGAATACGATCTCCCAGATACCGCTCCAAATCTCTATGCCAGGAAATGGAGCCAACGCAATCCAGAAGTCTGTCGGAGACAATTGGGAGAACACACTTGCTGCACACTCGCTGTCCTGCACACTGGACTGGCTTTGGCAAAAGTAGGTTGATCAACAAACAGTAGGGTTTGACAGCCCTTTCCTTGACCACAGGCAATGCAGACAGATGGTGTTTGGTGATTTCCTGAAGCAACTGGGCGGGGAGAGCTCATTCTTCGGCGATGGCACAGTTCCACAGCATCTTCATGCAACAGCTTTGCTCTGAACTTCCTGGCAATTAATAACTTCTCCCAAAAAGACACACTCTAACATCTTATTCTCAAAGGCAAGTCTTCCTCGCACAAGACAGACACAGCAGCTCTTCTTCAGTTACTGGTTCTAAACTTATCCTAAGGTTGGCAAAGAAGGTAGCTGCTAGCTAATGGTATCCCTGTAACACACATCTCTGCTACTTTAATGTGCAGCACTGCCTTAGAAAATAGAGAAATCCTGGAACAACATACAGGTAAAGATGACCTGTGTTTACATTCAGAGCTGCCCAGTCATCTCTTCTACGTTTAAATCTTTGGGGAAGAGGTCCCTCAGTCACAGGATGCATGGACACTTCATAACCAGGTAGTGCCAGGGCCACGGACAACAGGAGCTTCTCATAGACTGGTTCCATCCAGCACAGGCTGCAGGCCACATCTCACGGAGATGAAATCAAGGAAGAAAGAGGAGGAGGAGAACTCTGGCAGAGGCATTGTGGCAATTACAAAGGATGAAAGCCTTCCACTCTTAACTCACCAGAGCAGTGTATCCCTTTACAACGGTCAAGAGGCAAAGGCACAACTCCAGGCCAACAGAGACCCGAGGAGCCTCACACAACGTCATCCATCATTTTCTGTTAGTTTCCATACACTTGAGGAGTCAGTCTTTCCAGTCAAAGCCCTTATCACAGTGCTCAAACTCAATCATCTTTTACACAGATATGCCCATACACCTGCCATACAGTGCACGGATGGAAGCAGAAGGCCCTAGTTAAGGGAGAGGGGCAGCTTTTAAGACTGGGGGCCAGCAGGCAGCTCTCCCTGAAGCAAACAGCCAAAAAGGCCTGTCCTTTCACTTAATATCTTACTGCGACCACCACAAATCCCACAAAAACAAGTTTGGGCAGTGGCCACTCTGTGGAAGCTGGGTGCATTTTGGCTGCCTCCCAGATCTCAGAGCACACCTCTCGTAAACTGAGAGAATCCTCCAAGAGCCAGCAAGATTATCAGTTTTTAGGTTTATTGGACAAAAACGACCAGAATGAATTTACAATAACTAAAGTCAGACACAGCACACCAGAACCATGCAGAGGACATTTACATCCCTACAGCAAAATCTCTTTTGCATTGTAACTAAAGAATAAATAATTAGGGTACTTAAAAAGCCTTGCACCCAACCCATAAAAGAAATAGTTTCAAGCAGATCGATAATAGCATAACTAATTCCTACGGAGGGCTATTTCAGCTGCTTGCTGTTGAGTCCAAACCAAAAGGTTTAATGAATGAATGAATTATTTATTTGTGTGGTTACTTAAAACCATTACAAAATGCAACGTTAAAAACTTTTGAGGGTGGAAAAATAAATATATGTGCAGGACATTGTTAAAATCAGTAAAAAAAAATTTTTTTTGTCCTTTTATTAAAACATGCGACATAGTGACGGGGTTTTAAGGCTAAAAGAGCCCCGAGGTGAGTCAGTAGTTCAGTGATGGCCAGACCTCCGGGGCAATGACCCTGACGTTTAGGGGCCGCCGGACTGTTCACCGTACTCAGCCTGTAGAGATTAGTCCTTCAGTGTTGTACGGGTATGGTAAACGAATTTCCCAAAGTTGGCCATATGCTTCACAATGTCCAGAGTGTAAAGCTGTTGGACAGCCTCCTTTGCTGTGCGGGTGCCCAGTTGGAGAAGAATAGGTCTAAGATGGATTCTGCGAACTAGCCGCAGGGCAGCAAAGTAAGACGTGTGCCAGGGACTCTCTTTTGTAGTTGCATAGGCGACACTCCGTAATGCTCAGCCGTGCTGTCCCAGTTGGATATAGTTCTTTTAGGGGGAGCGGATGTAGTCTGGCTGCTAAGATCCGATGTAAAGCTTGTCTCCCCACGGGCTCCGTGAGGTGGGGCTTGTGGCTAAGCAGTATGTGAGGGAGACTTTGGGTTTCATGAAAGTCTCTGGCTGCCAAGGATTCCATGTCCAGACTGCGAGAGCGTAAGCGTAGTTGATTTTTTATTGTTGTTTTGATGGTAGCGTAGTTGATTATGCTAGGGTCCCAGTTCTCTTTGGCAAGTTGCAGAAGATCTTTGGCTGTAGCAAGGCAGGCAGACCAAGGGTTACTAGGTTGTAGGAAAATGAATTTTATAACTGCCTTCATGGTGTTCTCCGGAGCCACAGTTGTTAAATAAAAGTATTTCGTCAGGGCAGCCAGCTCTTCTAATTTTTGTTGGTTAAGATCGAATTCCAGACGATTCAAGATGTTTCTAGTACAGGCTGATAAGCGAAATATCTTTTTATACGCTGTGCAGTGTATTTTTTCCAAGTCCTGCGCGAACTTCCCAGGAAATTACCCTGACGTTTAGGGGCCGCCAGACTGTTCACCGTACTCAGCCTGTAGAGATTTGTCCTTCAGTGTTGTACGGGTATGGTAAACAAATTTCCCAAAGTTGGCCATATGCTTCACAATGTCCAGAGTGTAAAGCTGTTGGACAGCCTCCTTTGCTGTGCGGGTGCCGAGTTGGAGAAGAATAGGTCTAAGATGGATTCCGCGAACTAGCCGCAGGGCAGCAAAGTAAGATGTGTGCCAGGGACTTTCTTTTGTAGTTGCATAGGAGACACTCCGTAATGCTCAGCCGTGCTTTCCCAGTTGGATTTAGTTCTTTTAGGGGGAGCGGATGTAGTCTGGCTGCTAAGATCCGATGTAAAGCTTGTCTCCCCATGGGCTCCGTGAGGTGGGGCTTGTGGCTAAGCAGTATGTGAGGGATACTTTGGGTTTCATGAAAGTCTCTGGCTGCCAAGGATTCCATGTCCAGACTGCTAGAGCGTAAGCATAGTTGATTTTTTATTGTTGTTTTGATGGTAGCGTAGTTGATTATGCTAGGGTCCCAGTTCTCTGTGGCAAGTTGCAGAAGATCTTTGGCTGTAGCAAGGCAGGCAGACCAAGGGTTACTAGGTTGTAGGAAAATTAATTTTATAATGGCCTTCATGGTGTTCTCCGGAGCCACAGTTGTTAAATAAAAGTATTTCGTCAGGGCAGCCAGCTCTTCTAATTTTTGTTGGTTAAGATCGAATTCCAGACGAATCAAGATGTTTCTAGTACAGGCTGGTAAGCGAAAAATCTTTTTATACTCTGTGCAGTGTATTTTTTCCAAGTCCTGCGCGAACTTCCCAGGAAATGCCTGTTGCGCGTAGTTAAGGGACAGTAGTAATTTGGCCCTCAGTACTCTTTGAATGGCCGTAGTTGTTGGACTGTCTAAGATGGCATATAATTTACAGAGGGCATAGGTGACCATCTTCCCTTTCTGCCGCAGTTTGTGGAAGTGGGCCCGTGGGCGGCCCGTTTCACTAAACCAGGCCCCAAGGTAGATATAGGTTTGTACACAGTCCAAAATCAGGGGACCCAATCTCCACTTCGCCAGTTTTTTCTTCGGGTAGTGGTCAAAAATCAATATTTTGGACTTGTTTGGATTAGTGACCAGCTTGTTTTCGGCGTTATATTCGGAGAGAGCTGTAAGTGCTTTTTGAAGTCCTATTTTGGTATGGTCCAAACGAACCAGGTCATTGGCATATTGCAGTGCTTCCCAAACTGTGCGCCGCGGCGCCCCGGTGCGCCGTTATGAGTAGCCAGGGGCGCCGCGCACGATGTGGGAAAGATAGCGTCTGGCCGTGTGTAGGCAGTAAAATATTATGTGTCTTTTGACGCCCTACCAGGGCCTGAATGCAGGATGAAGCTTATTCCAGCCGCAGCGCAACATACGGGGGAGTCACTGCTCGCTCATTAACTCATTTATTTGATTTATTTTGAGAAGTCGAGTTTGAAAGGGACAAGTTATAAATGTGCAGTGGCCCCCACAGTCTCGTCGGAAAACAGGACAGCATCTCACTTAATGAACACGTAGTAGGCTCCTCGCAGAACAAAATAAAGATTTCAAATATAGCTACAACTTGTAAATGTAAAATACAGCCCATGTATAATTATAATTATATCCTGGCTGCTGTTCCCGCATTTTGTGTGAACTTGAAGAAACACCGCGCCTGATTTTATACATCAGAAATTCCAGTGGGCAAACTCGCGGCTGTGGAAATAGGCCGCATTGCAGCCAGAATTCATTTCCTGACCCCAGTCTGACCCTCCGTATATTTCTCCATTTATAAAACTTTTTCTGGAACTGGTACCGTCCATATTCCTTACACTTCTGAGGGTTAGCCACCTGCAGCAAACGTCTGTTTTTACGTCCAGTTTCAGGATATAATATTCTGAAAAAACGTGGCTAACTCACTTCTTGGAAATACTTTTATGAAATCAACAGGTTCCAATGATCATAAAATAGCTCAGAGGTTGAGCATGGCTGCGGCAAAGAACAGTGTTTACGTCTACGCGTCACGCATTTCTAGTCTGTGTAAAGTAGCTCAGTGTAAGATAGCTAGATAAATGCTTTGCTGCAGAGATCATTCTGCGAACTGCAGGTCGCAAGTTACAGTCCAGTGAACTAGGCACTTTCTGCAAAAAGGTGCGTGCAGTCTGCAAGGCACGAGTTTTTAGCCAATCCTTCAATAAAGATAAGGTTGACAAATGGATTTATTAAGTGGCAAAACAAGTTTGTAACCCCTGCACACAATTTAAGAGACATTGTTATCACTCACCGTCTATTTCCTCAAACGTTTCTGAATAAAAAACGAATGCAAGTTTTAGAATCAATTCACAGCTGGCTCGAAAATGAAAAGACAATTTGCACCAAAAACAATATTTCTCAGAGACATCTCCGAAGTATGTATCCGGAAAGAAGCGCTGCTAGTGTCACATCAATTTCGACAGATGACAGACAGCACCGTTGAAGCCGGAGTGGGCTGTTAGGCATGGGGGCAGCAGACCTATGTGATGAAAGGCACCTGGGCAGGGACTGGCAGTGGGCACACGTGTTGTCAATTCAAAGTCATTCATGTCCTGTGCCCCACACTGACCTGGGATGTAACTGGGTCTACCACCTCCACCTTGTGCAACTGACTCTATCTTATCCATACCAGCATGCTACAAAACTGCCTCTTGCCCGTCCATTCTTCCTGCCATGAGACTGGCTCTACCCTAGCCCCACTGAGCTGGCTGGATCTTACACAGCCCTGTCTTCTGCCATTCATCTCGTTCTGCCCCCAACCTTACTGTCCTGCCCTGCCTCAGCCCCTGTGACCTGGAATGTGCCTACTAGCTCTGCCAATGCTCGCTGACCTGGCCCCACTGAAAGTATATTACTTGCTGTTCACCAGCCCTCCCAGTCTGCCACCCAACTGACTGCCCCATCCCTACTGTACTAACTTTACTAGGCGACTGACTCTGCCCGTGCACAGTGACATGGCATGCGACTGTCACTGCATCATCCGGCGTACTGGCAACTGGTAAAAAAATGGTGGGGAGCCACAGCCAACTGCCAAATTAGTCAAGGGAGCCACAGGTCAAAAAAGTTTGGGAACCACTGGCATATTGCATCAGCTGGATCTTTGTGTGGCTGATCTTGTGGGTAGCTAAAGTGGCTCCGTGCAGTGCTCGGCCAATGTGTGTGGTGTACAAATTAAAAATCATCGGCGCCAGGACGCATCCCTGCTTTAGCCCCCGATCTATAGCAATTTTCTCTGTGGCAGACTCCCTGGAAGTTTAACCCTTACCCAGGTTCGAGAATACAGCGATCTAATTGCTTGTAATAAAGACGGGCTGATGTTCCAACGTGCCAGTTTCTGCCAGAGGATGGTATGGTCTACCCCATCGAAGGCTGCTGAATAGTCAATGAAGCAGGTGAAGAGCGGCGGGGAGCGGCGGGCCACTGCTTGTTGGACTAAATATGACAGGGCAATGATGTTGTCTACGGTAGAGCCACCTGGTCTGAACCCGGTCTGGTAGAAGGGCAGAAGATCGTCAATGCAAACCCAATCAACTAGTTCCTGCAATAGTGTACTTGCGTAGGCCTTGCCCTCGATGTCAAACAGGGAAATCATCCGGTAGTTCCCGTGGTCGGTGTGTGGCCCTTTTTTGTATATTGGTTGCAGCAGTGAGCCCCTCCAAGAGTCTGGGACATCCTCCAAAAGCCTACATTCTGCATATAGCTGTGCAAGGTTATAGGACCAAAAGTCCATGTCCTCCCTGAAGAGGGAGCCAGGTAGTTCGTTGGGGCCAGGCGCTCCGTTATGCCGAATCTTTTTTAGGACGGTGCGGACAACTGCCTTGCCTGGAAGAATTAGATCAGCCGGGGATACGGTGAGCTCAGCTGTAATGTTGTCAATTCCCTCCCCTGGTACTGTAGAACTATTTGGAGAAGATGCTTTCAAGTCGACAGTGTACAGATTTTTCACATGAGATACCCAAGTGTCCGCGTCGAGTTGGTTCTCTCTGTTGGAAGTCCCATGGATTAGATTATTTAGATATTGCCAAAATTCTTGGAACTTGCACAGCGCCAACAGCTCAAAGATCTTCAACCATTTTGCCTCTGTGAATTCGCGTTTTGCCTTCCAAACCTGTTGGGAGTGGGTCTTTGCTGCTAATTTAAGTTGCTTTTTGACGGACTCTGACCCAGTTTTTTGGTACTCCCTACGTTTGGTGTTTAGTGGTTTGGCACATTGCTTGATTGCTGGAACTTGACCCAGGGTATATGTTGAATTAATTGTAGTTCTGTAAGTGGTGCTCCCTCGGAGCAACGAAGCTAGTTCTTATGCAAGTTTGTCCCATTCGCCTATGAGACCCCAATTGTTTGGGCCGGACTGCCAGCCGATCCATGTCGATTTCCATGAGACAAATTCATTGATTGGCGTCTGCCCCCATTTAATTCTTCGGAGAGTATGTCAGGATTCCGCTGTGATGGTTAAGTGCAGCAATAAGGCGGCATGATCGCTTTCACTCCGTGGGTGCACTGCGTAATTTAACATGTGTTTTTGTAGCCTCTCACTTAATAGAATATAATCTATAGTAGTCTGATTGTTGTAGGTAGGTACATGGATTACCCCTGGGTTGGACTCTATAGATAGAGAATGAGTTGTTGCCAAATTATAAGTCAGAAGAAGGGCATTAAATCTCCCAGTACTCCCAGGGGGGTTGCCGTCAGATAACTTTTCCCCTATTTTGTGCGTATTGAAGTCCCCAAGATTGATGGGTTCCGTGGATGCGAATTGTCTGAGCAGGGTTTCGATCTGTGTAATCAGCCGATTGAGCTTATCCTTGGAGCCCTGCCCATGGGGATTATAGTATACATTAATTAAAAGTATTGGTAATGGGCCATCAACCGTGTTGAGGCCTTTCCGAGTGCCAGCTAGGAACATGTCAGAGGGGATCTTTATCTCTGTAAAATGTAGTTTCAGTGCATGCTTAATATATATGGAGATACCCCCGGAGGGTCTCCCGAATACTTTTCCTTTGATTGCGGGTTTGAAGTATTCTGCATAGCCTGCTAATTGGATGGATGCGGTTGCCCACGTTTCTTGGGCACAGATTAAATCGGCCCCTTCAAGGAATGTGATCGCCGATGGTCTTTGCAGAACCTTGGTCATCCCTGCCATGTTCCAAGTCCTAATGCTTAATGGTTGGACGCTAGCTGATGAGCATCTATGCTGGACAGAACCGTTGTTTGGAGAGGACCTGAATTTTGACGACCAAGGCGCCTTACTTGATGGGGGCCTGAGTTTTGTCGGCCAAGTTGGAGGCAACCCAGCACCAATAGTCCGAGTTTGGGGAGGGTGGCGCGCAAAAGGGGGAGAAGGTTTTGAGGATGGAAGTGACCTGTCTCCCCCCACACGAACCATCAACCCTACGCTGGATGTTCATGTTTGCTTGTTCGAGGGTGCCTTCCCCTCGGCAGATCCCCCTCAGTATGCTGACCGTGGGCGTGTTCTTTGTGGGTGCCTGTAGAATAAATGGATACTTCTCCTGTTCCAGCCTCCGCATGTCAATTCCCCATTCTGCGAGTTGTTCTTTTTCAATGTGAACGCTTTCGGCAATGTCCGGGTTGGCCCAAGTTACAATGGTTTGTTCCTTCCCTGATGGTAAGGGCGAGAGGACGAACTGCACCCTGACAATGTCCCTGCTTGTAATATGGGACAATGTCTGTGTGTGTTGGAGGAGTGTCAGAATGTTTGTTCTATTAAGAGTACCGAGGTTGCCCTTCGAAATGTACAGTGGAGTCATGCTCGTTTTTGCCGAGTAACCTCCACCTGGCGCTAACATGTTGGACCTGAAGATACAGTCGTTATGGAGGGGCCTTTGTGCTGTTGGAATTTTATCCGCGTGGTTCAGAGTGGGCTGAGAAACTTGCGGGAGGCCTGGGTGCCCAAATTCAGTCCCTTGGTGTGATCTAGTTGGTTCTGTTCTAATGGGGGCGGCGTTGGCCTGATGAGGATGTGATGTTGAGTGTCCATTGAGGTTACGCGGGCTTTTTGTTAGATTTTTTCCATGCCTGATATCACTCTGGGTTCTGATGGAACTTGGAGCCCGATTTGAGGGCCAGGTGGTAGCGATATTCCCGATCGAAGGGCCTCCTCCTAAGTCAGCCCCCGCCACGGTGGCCTCCCTATCGTTGGTTGTAGTTAAGTTGGTGGGTGCAGGTGAACAGTGCTGGGTCAGTGTTGGGTCAAGACCTGCTGTTACTATGTCCCCGGGCGTGTTACTCCCCATCTGCCTAGAAAAGCCCCCTGTGGCGGCCTCAGCATTTGAGGGCAGATTGGTTGTGTGCGTAGTCAATGGGGCTAGTACTGATGGAGGTTTAATATGGGGATTCTTGCGGAATATGGGGAAAAGGGATTGTTTGTTTTCCGGTTCATATGCCCGCATTGCCGATTCTTTTTTTTGTTCCAAAGCTGTTAAGTTTCGTTGGGGGTTTCATGATAATAGTCTCTTAGCATGCTTTTTTTGTTTTTTAAGACGTTTCTTCCCCCTCCGCGTTGTTGGCGGGGCAGACTGAGATACTTCCAGCGAGCTTGTGGCCCCTGGGTTGTTGGGGGTGAGGTCCACTGTGTAATTGCTCCCTCCCGCCAATCCCTCTGGGTGTGAGGGGGGGGGCGGCCGAGTTACTGTGCTTGTTGGCAATTGGTGAGATTGGATTGATTCCGGGTCTTCGTCCCTGGCCACTACAGTGAGGTCCTTTATGCTCTTCTCTAGGCTAGCGGGCTGATGCTGAGTTTTAGTTCCTCCACCAGCGAGGAAAGTGCAGTCGGGAGCAATGCCAGTTTGTCAATTAGATCTGGGCACAGACATTCGGGAGAGGGAGTTGGAAGGGTGAGGTTGCTGCTGAGTGCAGCCAACTTATCAATTTTCTTGGCCATCTCGGCCATTTTTGTTGCCATGACTTGAAGGGTGTCCATTTGTAGTTCGAGCTTCTCCGATTACCATGTTAACGCGTTAATGGCGGTGGAGAGGGAAGTGCTGACTGACCTTAACAGATTGACCTGTGCGCATGAAAGTTCGAACGGCAGGAGCGATGGTGAGCTGTGTAGCGAGTCACTTGACTCAAGCTCAGGCTCAAGGGATGATCCTATGGTGATACATGATCCATCCTTGCTCTTGTGAGTTGTTACGCCCTGTAGCAATGCAGCGGTGACCATGCCTTTTTTTAGAGTGTGGAAGTTGTCTGCCGAAATTATTAGACTTTTGTGCGGACTACCGGTGTCATCCAGTAACCCCCTGGCTGTGGGAGCTCCCAAATTATGGCAGGACTGGGATCTTTTCTTCCACCTCCTAGACAATGTATATATGGTAGGCCGGAGGGATGGCTCCATTCCCGTTAGTAGGGGGACTGGTCCTGTTTCATCCTCGCCTATTTCGATGATAGCCTTTGGGCGTTCCTCTTTTGTGGTTGTGGAGGCCGTTGGGACTATCAAAGGTTCGGAGCCCTTGGAGGCCTCGTCGTCCTCGTGTATAAGTGTGGAGGTCGTGGTGACTATGAAAGGTTCAAAACCCTTGGAAGTCTCGTCGTCCACGTTTTCGGCGTTCAAGTTTGTCCACACTGGGCTGCTCTCTACAGAGGCGGAATCTGGGGCCCTTACCCAACTGCGCAGATCGTACGATTTGCCGACCTTGGGCTGGTCCTTGGGCCGATCGGGTACCCCCCCCCCATAGCCGCCTTGTTTGTAAGCATGTCCACAGCTGTGGGTTTGGGGTCCTGTTTTAGTGTTGGCAAGAAGGTGCTTTTTTTGGACATTGCGACACCTATAAACGACCTCAAAAGGAGGAGAGGTGCCAGTGGTCCTGTGAGGAGGGATGTTGTGTGGAAGGGTGCTCAAGGGGCTTAGTGGGGTGGCTCTAGAGGGGCTGGCCAGAGCCCAGTAGTTGGAAGGATCGTTAGAACAGTCCAAAAATTAGGCAGGCCAGCAGGGGGGTAAAAGTGTGAGATGTACTAAGCCGCCCCCTCTGACCCTTGTGGCACGACCCTTGCCGTTCCACACCCTGCCCCTCCGCAGCTCAGGGTGCGTGCTCACACTCACTGGCCACTAATAGAAAAAGGGTACCTGATCGAAGTCCAGGTCCCGGAGGTAAAGGGGACACCAGCCCATGAGGTTGACGGGGGCGACAGGTTGTATGTCCCCCAGTCCTTCCCTGTCTCCTGTCTCCTTTCCGTAGTTCCCCATTTGGTAAGTGGCAAACCTCGTGGAGGGCGCAGTACAGGGAGACACCACTGGGTAGGGGAGGGGGGCAAGCTGGGCTCACTGGGCGCAATCGCAGTCCGCACCCAAACATAGTTGGGCCGCCTCCGTGATGCAGCCGAGGGCTCACTCTTACCGCAGCCGCCCGCTAATGGCGGCCGCGCTTGCCCCTTCACGGTTGCCTGCTGGTACCTGCTGCTGCTGCCGCCGTTGATTGTGGTGGCGTAACGCAGGGGCAGCTTCACGCAGAGTGAGTGTTCTGGCAGTGACCTGCACCTCGCCCTTTCTCGGCTCGGCGTCCCGCTACTCAGCTTCTCCGGGCTTCACTGGGCTGCTTGTGCTGTCACTGCCCAAAGCAAAAGGTTTAGGAACCCCAGATGTTCAAATTCTATACAGGCCAGCATTTTCATTGTTTATAGGTTAAGGAGATCTGTTATAGTGACAAGGTCTAGAAAGAAGTGGCCATCTTGTACTGTATGCTCATGTGCTTTCATAAATATATGATCTGAAAATCGTTACTTAAATATCAAGTTAGCGCACTAGCTCAGTCTTTTTGACTACTTAACAAAGAATCATTAGAGGAAGTGTTGCAAAAGAAAGGGTCATTATTAAGTTACAAAGTTAATTTGTATTTTCCAGTTCCAACATCAGCTAAGCATATGTAATAGACTAGTAGTAACATAGGGAGTCTAGGGAAATAATATATCAACATTTGGAAAGATTCAATTGTGGATTTTGAAAACCAGTTATGCTATAAGATAAAGAGATTCATAAAAGTAATTTACACTTTAATTGTATACACACATTTGACTAGGTTTTTAATATGAACGTCATATCTGGATTTTAGAAGATTTGCAAACAATATGGATTAGATCAAGGCTTTATACATGATGCCAAACAGCAAGTTAACAAGAGATGTATTCAGCGTATGGTGCCATGCTTAGACTCCCAGTTTGAATTCATTGCAACACAATGGAATCACGTTCTTGCTGTAATAGTTTTCTTTAAAATTGTATATAATTTCTAATACAGAATGGCAAGTTATATTCACATTGAATTAAATGCCATGGACTGGTGTTACAGTTTTAAATTAGTTGATAGGAAAGTTAACAGAACGATGTGATTTTTTTAAAGAGACTTTCCCAGGTTCCATGCTGGACCCTGAACTTATACTGTGTCATATGGATTGGTCATAAGAAAACAAATAAGGATGGCTTCTTTAACTCAGTATTTCAACATTTAAAAAATATCTGTATTCAGTTGCTTTCTAAACCAGTGTTTACCTTGAGCATGGATGTGTACTATCCGACTTAAGCTTTTGATTATCTTCTTCCTGTCGGCAGACAAATCTTAACACCATTTTAACGTCCCCTGCTCTGGTGTAAATCCTTTTATTTAATAAGTATTCCTCACTAGTGAAAGGATCCAGTATTTGATATGTTGTTGACATGAAATGTATTTCTCTCCTTCTTATTTGTCTCTCCAGCTGTAATGCCTCCTTTAGATATAGCATCTTAATTAAAACACACAGAGAGCTGAGTTACTTTGAAAGACCTTGGTTTGTGTTTAGAGTTATTACGTTGATTGTCATCAAGATGTCCCTGTAACTGATTGCTTTTTCCCGCAACAGATAAAATAATTGTAGGCAGCTACATGGGCTTTCTTAGAATCTTTGCGCCCCACCCTGTACAGGCTGGTAATGAAATGCAAGCTGAAGATTTACTCCTTGAAGTGCAGTTGAGAGATCCTGTGCTACAGGTGCATGTTGGAAAATTTGTTTCGTAAGTATAACCCCTTGGTTTACTTTATTCTTAGAATTGCAGGTGAAATAACTTTTGTGCTTCATCCTATGTTGTACAGTTTTTGTGTCTCTAAAACTCTTGGATTATGATGGGACCAATGCATTGTTGTTCTGAGCTTTAGTGTTTAGCAACTTAAAATATTCTTTATGATCAATTACCTTCTGCATGTTACTTTTGGAAGTGGCAAACACTTGTACATGATACTATTGTGTGTTCTTTATAGTTCATATACTAATGTTTACTAGTTACTACTAGTGATCAACAAGGATGAAATCTTTCACAAGAAAAGCTTGAAATATTCAATAAGAACTTTGGTGCTGAACATTTTTGAAATATAGAAGCTTTCCAATAGACCATGCGTAGGCTTGTGAAAAAATCCAGAAGTGTCTGATTCTCAAAGTATTTTGTGCACGTAACTTCGATTTGGGTGCACAAAATACTGCATTTACAAATGTAATTTCCCGTTCCTAATTCCCAGAATGAAAATCACAGACTGTTGACCCATAGATATTGCTGCACTGAGAGTCTTAATCTAAGCAGAGCTCTCAGCTCTACGACTAAAGTTAATTTCACTATTTTATGAGGCAAATCATACCTGCAACTATGGATACTCCTAAAAAGAAACTATTGCTGTTCACAATACAAGGGAAGCAGGAAATAAACAAATGAAGATTCTGGTTTTCAAAGTTAATTCAAGTTAAGCCGGCCTCCCTCATTCATTTGCTTGCAAGTGAGTACCATATGAGAGCTACTCAGCCAGCACCTGCAAGCAGCAATGACTTGGATTTGGCCTCTTTTCTGTAGAAAATTAGGGGGTTTTGAAAAGAAATGGTGAATAAAGTGCAAACTTTGGCAGTACAAGTGCATCAGCATAAAGCAAACTGAATCGTGAAGCAGAATCTCAAAACTGGAATGCACTACTGATACTTCGGAGGAAAATATACAGCGGGTTAAATTAGATCTTAAAATTTCTCTCCCTAGAATTGAAGACCGAGGAGGAAGGAAAAGATTGCAAAATATCTGAATAATTGGGAGAATTGAAATGAGCAAAAACTGAACATTATGTGGGTGCATGCATCACCTCTATACAGGCTGAAACTGAACTTTTACAAGGAGCACCCGTTGAACATTTTTTTTGCTGAATTGGGATTTTTTATGCATTGTGCCTGTTGGTATATTTTAGCTCCACAAAGGTAGTGAGAGGGTGGACAAAGAGAATGTAAAATATGCTCCTCCAGGAACTGACATAGTACCTAACCAGCCGTACTGCAATATGAAGGAATTCTTTTCATCCTATTTGTGAACCATATGGGGATCTAGCAAAGTAGCTCACCTTTTACTTGTAAAGAATGCACTAATAGAGACATTACATATGCCAAGATACTTTATGTTAGTATACATACAATGCACTGGTCTGGAGAAACAATACAATGTGCACCGGCTGTGTGGGCCCCTTTCACTAAAACCTTACTGGCAGAAAACTGATAAATAAACTTTCCAGCTCAAGGAAAGGAAAACGGGAACCCTTTTAAGGCTTGTCTGCCCCCAATCCAAGAACGATACTGAGCTTTAGCCAACCTTTATTCTTCCCCCTCATCTCTAGTGACAACTGCACAAAATATTCAAGTACATACATGTTGCTGCCTAAATCAGACTACTGAAAAGGCTAGAGTTCAGAACTACTAGTATAATTTAGTTTGACAACAAATATTGCTTCATCAAGCTCTTGCTTCAGCACTCTTGCCCTCTTTTATCAGGTGTAGTTGCAGCACTCAAGACCGCAACTGCTCCCATGTAGCAAGCTTCGGGGGGGGGAGAGTGTTGCCAGCCCTCGTTTTGTGCTGCTGCTTCAGTCCACAAGAGGAAAAACTGCAGATCTTCTTTCAGTGTAGAGTGCTGTTGTGTTTTTCGCAGGCCCTTGATCTATTTATCTCAGCCAGTGGGGCTGGGGCAGTCGTGGACAGAATTTGGCATGTCATCATCCATGAGCCATGTAGCAGTAACTGCACCTTCTGTACCCATAAAGAAAAATCTTGTTACAGAGAATGCTTTATCTCTGAAGGCCAAGCAGAAGTGATGGCTTTTGCAGTGGCTGTAGCAAAACGTGGGGAAATCTCTCTTGCCACTACCTCCTTTTCAAACATGTGGCTATGCGAAGGTAGGAATGCTGGTCAAGCATGGAAGGATTACAAGTCCACAACTTCACACCAGAGGACAGGATCCAGCTGGCCGTTCTGACAACCACAGCACAGTATATAAGAAAATAAATGCTAGTAAAGCACAGCTGACGTGACCCTAAACCTTGCCTGGTGGAGGTACTTGGTCCGCGATAGCAACGTCTCTTCAATGGCTGAGGCAAGCACAAGCAAGACCAAAGCCATTTTGCACAACCCCCTTATAGACAGATGAAGTCAAATTGTTCAAAGTCTTTGTGTCCCATTCCCCCCACCGATATAGCCAATAGGTTATCACAATTGGGCATAAAAGCTCCAAAGGGAAGAAGGCTACCCTTTCTTAGGTGGAGTCCTGGTTGGTAGAAGGAAACCACCTCAACAAAAAATCCATGTCTGATTCCCCATGTTCTGACTCTGAATTCCCATGCAGGTGAGACCAATATTTTAGGTCATAAAGGGCTTAACTGAAAACGCACTCCCTCTTGTGAGAAGTTGGCCTGGCATATGCTGTCCACTAATTATAGTGGGCACCTTGCACCAGTCCAAACAACCCCTTATTGGAGATAGGTTAAAGACAACCTTTATTGAAAGCTATCCTAGTGGTAGCTAAGGAGAGCAGCCTTCAGGCTAAGTCTTGAAGGAATGTAAAGCAGCTTGTTTTACCAGTCTATAATCTCTTGAGTGACCAAATGAAAGAGGACCACACCAGGTAATATTCTAAATATATGTATTTATTACTAAACACACCCCTCTAGTCTCTTTATGAGGCTAGAGTTCGAAGTACATAAGTTATAAGTTAGTTATCTACAGTAATAGCACAAATACACGTTTGAGCCCCAGGGGCGTACCAAACCATATACCAATAAAGTGGTATAAGAACCACGACTGAGCTAGACACAAGGCCTAGAGCCTGTAGAAGTGCTTGGACCACAAGGAACCACCCAAGGCAGTGACACAGGGGACCCACGGGGGACGCGTGCAGTGTATGAACACAGCCGCGAACCACCGTTAACTTCTATGGGGAAAGTCGCGATTAGAATTTAAAAGAAAAGGGACACTTAGAGGAGGACTTGGAGCAAACCCTTTGAGAACTAGGCTGTTCTAGTGTCAATACCCACGGGAGCACCGGAGTACTCGAGTCACCTCACCCAGGGGAGCCGGGTGCATAGGTGTCTTTCGGGGTCGGGTTTCGTCGTCGCTTTCAATGGCGATCTGCTGCAAAGTGCTGCTGGCGGCCAAGTCGAAAGTGTTCGGGTGGATCCAAAGGTGGATCGAAGATCTGAAGAACCGGAAAGCAGAGGGGACAGAGTCTGGGTCACTAGCCAGTGACCAGGAAGGCGATGAGCAGATGCCCACCGATGTCGAGTGCTTCAGGTAGGTTGACAGTCGTCTTGACTCTTCAGCCACGAGGTTCAGGAGGCGTCGATGACGACCAGGAGCTGGATTCGAGCTGTCCCACGACGTCTGTCGATTGCAGGGGTGTCGGCGACCGGATTGGACCCAACAAGCCTTGGCAACGGCAAGTCTCGTGGAAATGGAAGAAGGACGATGTTGCAGACCAGCAAGGTCTGGGGGACTCACCCAGCGAGGATAAGTCAGGGCACGCCTGGAGCAACCAGGGGGCCCAAGCAGAAAAAGATTGGCCTTCGGGAGGGCCTACTAGCCAACGGACTAGCGACCGCAAAGGAGCCTCGAGTCGATGCACATGGAGCTGGCTCACAGGACACTCGTGGAGTGGAGGCCAGTGATCTTCGGTGCAGTTGGTGCTGGAGGCTGGGGCTACTCGGAGCCCAAAGCACGACTTCGTGGGAGACCCAGAAGAGGATGCAATTGCAAATGTGATCGGTGTCCAGGGGTCACGGTTCCACGTTACCCACGACAGCTACGGGCCTCAGCTTTGCTGGGGACTCAGGGCAGCCTCGGGGAAGTCTGGAAATCCACCTCTGGTGATGCAAAGACTTCGGCGTCCGACGGGAGCTTCAGTGATGCAGACCGGACAATTGCTTCTTTGGTGCCTGCCAAGCAGGGGAGTCACTCCTTGACCCCAAGGAGATTCTTCAGTCCTCTAATCTTGAAGTAGAGCGTCGAAGGTCCAGGATTCTGTATCAGAGTTTCGTCCAGGTAAATCTAAAGTCCTAAGGACTGGGGTCCCCTACTTATACTAAGGTAGGGGGTTGGACATACTCTGTGGCCCCACCTATGGGAGGGCCAGGGCAGAGGGGTGGTTACACCCCTTTCCCTTTGTCCAGTTTCGCGCCAGAGCAGGGGCTGGAAGCCCCTGAGCCGGTTTGAACTGGGGTATGCACAGGGACACCAAGTGTGCCCCCAGTGCAGGACTTCAAAGCACCCGAGAGTGCTCCCGCCCAGCCCCAATACACACTATCCTGTCTGGGGAGGTGGTCACACCTCCCTGGGACAGGAAACCTAATGTCCAGGCCTCCCCTGCCGGAGTTTCGGTCAGCAGCAGGAGGCCAGACTCGTGTCTGTGGCAGCGGCATCCATTTTGTGATGCCAGGGCTCTGGAAAGTCAGTACCGGGTATACCGGTGTGTACATGTCTTTCCCTCTAGAAGGGTGGAATGCTACCCCCGCCGCCAGAATTGGCGGGGGGGTAGTATTCCAAGATGTTTGACACCAAACACAGCATGTTTCCGTGCAGCCATCCCAAAGTTAGCATTTAACGCGAGGTTATAATGCGCTTAAGAGTACATGGTCGGGCTGCACTACAAGCGGCATCAGAGAAGGGTCTCCGAACGCTGCAGAGGGGCCCAGCTCATGCAGGGGCACCCTCTCACATAGGAACCACACACTCTGCCTTCAGGATTGATAAGGCCTGCCATAGGAGTGACTTATAGGTTTATATGTGTGTATGTATGTAGTGATATAGGTAGCCTATATCACAGTAAGGGGTGCATGCACCACCTTACCCAGGCTGCAGTAGCAGACCTGTGGTGTCAGTTTGGATGGCCTTCTAGGGGTGGCACAATACATGCTGCAGCCCCTGGTAGGCCTCTGAGGTACCTATGCCCTGGGTACATAGTATACCATATACTAGGGACTTATAAGGGCACTCCAGATTCCAATCAGAGATGTGCCTAAGGCACATGAAAACCATTTTAAAGAGGAAGCAGCTAGGCTGGGGTTCTGATTAGCAGGGCCCCAGCTAGACTAAGGTCGAAAAACAGTGAAGCATCAGCAAAAAGTGGGGGTACCCATGTGAAGCAGATCCTACTCTCCTACACCTCTTGTTCCAGATGACCAGCAAAATGCACCTATGAATGATAATTGTATGTTTGATCCAGACCAGATGAGATGCTCAGCGTCGATCCAGTACACAGGGTGGCTTTTGTTGACATGATGGTGAGCTGGAACACAGTTTCACACACATTTTTCAGTAAAAGAGCCTGTTGACATTTGCTGCATTTTCACACCTACAAATGCAGAATCAATTGACATTTGAAGTAGGGGTAATCAGGGATCACCTCTATTTTGTTTTATACAGGATATTGCAGGAGATCCTGGAGGTTTAGGTAAAAGCTGCATGTTATTTATGCTGTCTCTCGCATTGCCAGGCTGCACAACCACTGTTAGACTTGTAAAGAAATTTGAGTCTTGGTAAGTTTCTTGGACCTTTGCCATAAGAGGCCTTATTTACAGGCCAGTCCATAATATTGAAACTTTATCCAAGTGTCCCTTGGGAACTGATGAATCACTTTCAAAGCCTGCTTAATCGGGTGGTGCCTATTCAAATTTAGGCTAAGTTTGGCAGCTTTATTTTGGAGTATTTGCTTCATGGTAATGCCTTTTATTGGAGACCTTTACCAAGGCGAAGCCTCTTGCCAACTCCATCCTTGATGTTCTTGGAGGAGCAGGAGGATTCTCAGAAAATAGGAAAGTTACAGATTGATGCCCATGACTATTGCACTAACTTGGGGAACAAAGGAGAATTTTGCTTCAAAAATCACTATTGGGTTATTTACTTTGAATGATTAGGGTAAAGGGCAATTCGCATTCGCAGTGTGGATTTTGGTTTTCTGTTCCTCCCAGCACCAGGATCTCAATCTTGGATCCATTCAATAATAATAATTTATCCTTCATCCAATATAATACATGGTCCAGGCAAGTTATTATATTGATCTGATGTTGTTTTGTTTAAACCTATGTTCCAGTTCCAAGTCAATATAGTTGGTGTGCACTTGGATCTTCATCTGGCATTGGTGTAAGAGTTGGGCCAGCGGGTTGATGCGTATGCCGAAACCATTCTGGGGTTGCATGTGTTTCTGTCTAGAGGGGAGCAGTTCAGGCTGGATGATTTGCATATGGCTGATCTATCTGTATAGATTGGCAGATTGGACTAAAACAAATGGACTGTAAGGCTGCCCTAAGCATCTGCTAGTGGCTGAGATTAATTCAAGCAATACTTCAATCACTTTGTTGTTTATTTATGTTGAAGAAGAGACAACATAGGCGTGAACCTTGGGGCATCCACAGAATAACTTGTAGGGTGACAATTCTACTGACTCTTTAAACTTCCAGATTATGGCTGAAAAGAACGGACCAGATCCATTAAAGCATGTGTTTGGAGATTTCAACCCGCTTGTTGTCTTTCCAGCAAGATGTAGTCGATGGTAATGCAGAGGCTGCTTAGTTAAATTGCTCTTATGTGTGTTTGTGGGATTTAAAATAAGACACCAGGTTGGTGGCCAGTTTGCATTGTCTGAAGGTGCTGCCGTGCTTCTACGTATTTCTTTTTTTCTTTTTGGTCATTCCAATAGTCATGTCAGTGTAATGTAAGGTAACTGGCCATGTGAAGCCGCAAATCACACTGATAGTATTTTCGTTTCTATGCTTCTTCTAATGCCCCAGCTGGGTGTTGGTCAGGTCTGGACCTTACGGACCTTATGAGTTTACACACATTTGATTATCACATGAATGGTAGCCTCTAAATAAAGGCAAGTTCCATTGGGTTGGTGTCTGCTTGGTTGTAACCCTAGGTTATGGGATTTTGCATGTGTTTAAATGCAAATCTCATTGTCAGGAGACAGTAAGTAATGACCACTGTGAACATTTCGGTGTCTCTCTTTTTGGTTGTGTTAAGTTGGGACTGTCATGGATTATTCTGTGCTTTTATATGCTCTTTCTACTGTTTTACTGGAGTACGCTCAGTCTCCTATTTATGTCTGAGAAGGTTTGCTTGCATTACTAATTCTGTACTCTCACCACAGTTTTACCCATATTGCAAGAATTTATTCACAGGTAGGTTTACTAGTAAAGGTAAAGGATGAAATGATTAATAACGAAGCAGAGGGAAAGCTGGAAATATAACAGGGAAAGGAAGTATGTGAGAACGTCCATCCTACATAGGTTTGATGGTCGGAGGTACTTAGACCAAGGGCCTAATGTCTGTGGGGCTGACAGTCTAAACCTCCTACCAGCAGAGCCAGCGGGCCTCTATCAGCAGAAACATGACAGTTTGCCTCACTTTATAGAGTCTGCCAAGCCACAATATACTCTTCTAAGTTCTTTATTCAGAATTTGTTCTTTCGCTGGAGTCGGCCCTTAGCTGAATAAATTGTTGTTGTTCTCTCCTATCCCCCTGCTCCCGGTGATCCTGTGATAAATTGTTTGCCAGTGTTTATGCTGGTATAGATTTCTTCTGCTTTATTCCCTGCCTCTCCCAAAAGAACACAAAACTTGATTCTGTTTAGTATTGTTTGAATTGTGTCGTTGAAAAGATGTCTCTGGAGCACACTACTCTATGTGAGGTCGAGATGGTGCTGCTTTGATTTGCTGACTACTCTAAACTGTGGCTGTTACCTAATGTTCAGCTTTAGGAGTGTGTTTGTAATACCATCACCAATGTCTCTTAGTGAACTGCTGCTGGAGATTAGTCACTTCTAGGTATTTCTTAACTCTTGTTGCTTTCAGATTAACCAGGCACTTTCTATAAACGGATAGAGGAACGATATTCTTAACTCCTCTCTCTCAAGGACTTCTTTTAGGAGTTTGTTGCTCCATTTTTAGTCTGTATTGATAATTGCTGTGACCCAATCCTTTATTTGCTGGTAACATAGCGCAACTCTTTCCGAAATTAGTTATCCAGGATGATTTTAGGTTCTATATGGACTTCTAGACTAGCTGGGGTGGTATTTCCTCTGATGTATAAATAAGGACCTAAGAGCCCCCTGTAGGGCAGTGCTAACTTTCCTCTTAAGGCAGTAAGTTTGTCCCGCTCTGATATTTGGTCACTCGCCTTGAAGAGGCTTCTTTCTCCAAAGAGAGGGTGCTGCTATGGCACTATATCTGCGGCTCGATGAATGCCAGGCAGTTTTTTTCCACCACGTGAGTTTCAGACGATTTAAGGGCTTGTTTTCCTGCTGATCTCGAGCATTGTAAGTTAAATTAAATACAGACAAAAAACCTCTGCAGCCTACCTGCATGGAAGTTCCAGACGAGGGGAGCCTCCTTAGGGATGTTTTCTTAAGGAGGCTATCCGATGAGCCAGCTATTCCATCTTGCGGTATGTCTCCAGGATGGCTTGAGGCGTGTTTGAGGCATGGCCAGATAACAGTGACATCTCGTTGATGCAGCTTCCTGTAAATTGATAATGCTGCTTTGCCTTACTTCCTGCAAGAGGGTGTCAGACATCAGGGCTTGGGCCTTCATTATGTAACTGGTGCAATATATATTGTACCCCATAAAAGCCGACTCTGCTGTTGCGGTTGCCATAATTACCACCCATTTACGAGTTTTTCCCTGATCATTGGGAATAACCGGGCATTTTCCTACTATAAATATCGACACGCTTAACCAGCCAAAATGTATTGGGGTATGTGATATTTAGCGCAATACTCAGAATTCTGATATGTGTTGTTACTGGAGTGATTTAACGGCCAGTTTGTTATGAGTGTTTAGAGGCTACTGGTTTTTAAATCTAAGGAGTTGATACCAAAGAGGATCAATTTTAATACTAAGCAAACCTCTCTCACTGGTTTCTGCGATCACCCAAAACTGCACCAAATTCAATGCTTGGAAGAGTATAATAATCCATACTTGTAAAGCGCAAACATATCACCCCTTAAGGTTTCAAGGCGCTGGGGGCCGTCAGTGAGATTAAGTGAGCTATTGCCCAGAGTCACATGATGCTGAGCTGCCGCCGGGGATTGAACCGTGACGCCCACGCTGCGCAGTCAGCACCTCTCCCAGTATAAGTTTTTGGACACAAATCAGGTACTGTTTTAGATGCTTACTACCCCTAGGCTGGCTAGATGGCTGCAGATGGGTACATGCAGGAAACAGGACTAGGCACATTTATGTTTGGGGTACACTCGTTGGCATGTAACTTTTTTGTCAGGTGCTCTTTTGAAAGACATAAACATTTCTGACTGGTCTGTTGAGTCATTTGTCCAGAACTGTGATGATTAAACTATTTGGTTATGTGGCATGGCTGGTGGTGAGTGAGTTTGAGTCAAGCCTAATACTTGCCTCAGAGCCTATATAAAATGTAAATTATACGTTAGGCTGATGCCTACATTTTTAGGTTTGTGTGTTGAACCATTTTAGTCAGGTTACATTTCTGGTCTGGTGTTATATAAATGTTCATAAAATGTTAAGCAAGTTGGCATATTTGTATTGAGTGTTTCCATTTATTTATAGTGTGAACAGATTCGGGAAACCCCACAGCTAAGGAACGAATACTACTGATAAAACAAAACTTAATTGCCGGACACCATCATCAGGACGTATATCGATATAATGTAAAACCGCATCCTCTGAATTAATAATATAATAATATTAAATTACAGGAGGCGAGTTTCCAGATAAAGCGAAATGGGTACACCGTCTATTTTCTGCCTTTTTAGGTCTCGCCTAGGCAGCGCGCATGCGTTGCTCTAGGAGGGCCTTTAGCCATCGGTCTGCTCCTTTTCCCCACACACTCTTGCTTGTGCTGGCATCCACCTTGCGGGAGCGAGCAGCGGCGCACGCGTGGTAATTGACAACATATGGCTCTCGCACCGCCGCTGCTCGCTCCCGCAAGGCGGATGCCAGTACAAGCACGAGTGCATTTGCCTGCTCTTTCGCGGCCGCGGGGCCGCGCCACGCTCCCTCACAGCTTAGCCTCCCCCAGCCTACCTCACCTCCCTAGCAATGTTTAAACACGCACATATAGTGTATTACAGAGGCAGCGCCGTGTGTACTTTGGCACTAAAAGTTAGCGCACTTTAAATGCAGCCTTCTCTTTCCCTTCCGATATGCTCTGTGCGCGCCCTTTAAACAAACGCTTTTTTCATAAAATACAGCGTATTACAGAAGCGGCGCCGTGTGAAAATTGGCACTCACAGTTAGCGTGCTCTAAATGCGGCCTTTTCCTTTCCTTCTTTATTTTGATTCAATTACTGAGATGCTACCACTTGCGCACTCCAGTGTACACCTAATACGGCACCATGCTCCTGTCATTACCACGTTACCACTTTAAACTTGTAACTAGACATTTCTCAATCACCTCTTAACAAGTAAGAAGATACAAAGCCTTCTTCTTACGCTTTACCTTTCTGCATGACACATACCTTATCTCAATGTAACATGCCGCATCCTCCCCACCCCCAGCCATGTGCGCTAGCACTCCTTCATCAACTCAGACTGGCACTTTGTCTCCTCATCCGCTCCTCTCTGCCCCCCACCTTCGCCTCCGCTTCTCATCTCTCATCACAGCGCCCGCTCTCTCATCCTCTTTCAGATTTCTCCTTTCTCCTCTACGCACTTCCTTTGCCCTCTCTCCTCAGAGTGCACACATCCCTCCTCACCCCGGTTTCTGGAGTCCCCCTGCTCTCTACTTTTCCCCAGCCCTCTCCCCCTTTCTTCCTTCCCTCTAATCTCGCTTCTTTCGCTGCTGTTCCCCTCTATTCCCTCTCCACCCTGTGTTCCCCTTTCTTATCTCTCGCGGCCCCTCTGTTCTTTCCCTCTCTTCAGTCCTTTCCCTGTTCTTTCTCCTACACTCTCCTCCGCCCCTCTATATATTCCCCTCTGTCTGTACCCTCGCCCCTTCTATCTCCCCGCTGCCTCTTTTCTCCCTTCCTTTTCTCATGTCCCTCCCTCTGCCCTGTACCTATCCCTCTAGCCCTCCCCCTTCACTCTTCGCTGCTGCCCTCTGCTCCCCTCTCTTCTCTTTCTGTCTGCCCTCTCTTTTCCGGTCTGACCTGCCCCTCTCCCCCCCTCTGCTTACTCCCCCCCCCACCCCCCCCAATCCGCTCTTGCCTGCTGCCCAAAATGGTCCAGCACACCAGAGGGTTACCGGATGGCTGTTTACTGTGACATTCATCATGGAGGAGGCGTGCTCATTTTGTATTGGTATTCCCAATGAAGTAGTGTGACTTCAAGGGCATCTGTCTTCCATGGTGATTTATTTTCACTTGTGCTATGTGCAGGGTAGCTTACTAGGATTCATAGCTTTGAACTGGAAGTTACGCGAAGGTTGTGCACATCTGTTCGGGGGACAAAATACCCATCTGGACTACTCTCCTGGATTTAACATTTGTTTATGTCCGTTACAAAAATGCATATGCAGTACGCATAAAAGCAAATTTCTATTTGAGCAAGAAGCGCCTTATCGTCGTGATCCGTCTTATAAACCAGCTGCTTTATTTTGGCTGCTTATCTTGAACTCTATCTGCCCCAGAGCCCGGTACTCCTGTTTAGGGAGTTCCTGGCGCACACAGCCGAGGCAGCCCCCACCCTCCCCTATGCGCCGTCCCTCCCCACCCCAGCCCATGGAAATCACAGCTGCAGCCTGTGCGCACTCTGGGGAGTTTACATTGCTTTCCCCTCAGCATAGCCGGGCTGAAATAAAAACTGGACGTGGATTCAGCCTAAAACTGGAGCGGAGCCCAGACCCAAGGCAGGGCCTCGCAAAGGAAAGTCTTGTCTCTCAGCCCTGAGCTAATGTTTCTGTTCTCTTCACAGACACCCCGTGCCCCTTGCGGAGGCACCAGCACACGGGCCGAAACACTGCTGCCTCCAGAAACCTTTCACACCAGAATGTTAGCTCTTGGACTTCTTTTGGACTTCTCTTTTTCATCATTCTATCTTTTTTGTGCCCTGTTTCCATTTTGCCCTATATCTTCTTTTCACCCCAGTCACTTTATTATAACTTTTCAACATGCTGTACAGCAGCCGGACTGCTCTACAACATAGCTTAAACCCACTGGCAAAGCCAATAGCTCTGGCAAAACACTTATAAGGTCCCAAAGGCGAGACCTATTGGCTATGCCAATGCTTGTTCATGTTGTGATTGGCCGGAATCTTAGCTTGCTTAAACTAAATCCGAAATGGCGTCATTAATATGGGAAGTACTCATAGAATAATTAATTGCAGAAGAGTGGGATTATGAATATTGACCAAGTGTATTGTGCCAGGGTTTACTGAAACCCACATTCACAATATTGTTCTTTCGTTTTTGACAGTGGAACTGAACTGCTTCATCTGGCTGTGCTACATCCTCGAAAGTTATGTGTATATGGAGTCTCAGGTAAAAATCAACATGCATTAATGTTTGTGTGCCACAGACTTTTTCATGTGTCTCCTCCTTATGTTTAAGATTGCTTGTATTGTTAGACACAATGCGGGGATGTGGAGGAAATGATCCACTTCAGTCAGCACCACATGCTTTCATAAATAGCTGAAAAATAGTCCTGAGCCCAGATTGCCTGCAAGTAGCTGTGAACGGCATGAAAGTAGACTCAATACTTTGAGACCCCTGCTAGGAGTATTGTCATGTTTGTGCCAACACAGTGGTCCGGAATGTTAGGGTTGTGAGAAAGACATTAGGACCCTGCAGCAGATACTAGGCAGTTCTTTCTGCGACTACAGGTGGACAGGAAAAGAAGGATAGAACCAGGTAATGTGCTAGAGTAGGACCGAGTGAGGAAGGCCACAGCACCGACACTTTGGCTTTCCTCAGCTCTAGTTGTGGGTAGCAAACACCACCCAGTTGGGAAGAATAAATGTTTGAAAGAAACCCTAGTCTGCCTTATTTTATGTGTGTTTGTAAAGTGTGCTATCACCCCGAGGGTATCCTGGTGCTGAGTGGGTGTGTGTGCGCCTAGCCCTACCTATGGTAGGTTGGTTAATTGAAAAGCCAGGTCTTCAACTTGTTGCGGAATTCAAGACCAGGAGAAGAGGTCTGATGTGAAGAGGGAGGACATTCCATGCTTTAGGAGTGATGTAAGATAATGCTTGTCCTCCTGATCTGGTTCAGTGTATGCGTGGGATTTTCATGAGTAGGAGTTCTGCAGAGAAGAGGTGTCTGGATGGTTGGTGGAAGGAGATGCAACTGTTCAGGTAGGTAGGTAGGGCTTGTGTTGTGAAGTGCCTTAAATGTGTGTTTAAGGAGTTTGAATTGAGGGCATTTGTGTATTGGAAACCAGTGTAGTTCCCTGAGGTGTGGTGTAATGTGAGTTCTGTGTGGGAGGTTGAGAATGATTCTGGCTGCCGAGTTCTGGATGGTCTATAGCCTTCTACTAACTTGCTTGGTGATACCAGCGTAGAGGGTGTTTCCATAGTCCAACTTGCTGGTGACTAGGATATGAGTGATAGCTTTTCTTGGGAGCCATTTGAAGATCTTCCTCAGCATCTTCAGGGTGTGGAAGCAGGATGTAGTGACGGCATAGACTTGTACAGTCATTTACAGTTTGCTTTCGTTGATTATTCCGAGGTTCCTGGCATGGGTTGTGGATGTGGGTCTGAGTTCGGCCGGCCACCAGTTGGAGTCCCATGGTGAGGTGTTCTTGCTGAAGATCTCTACTTCGGTCTAGTCAGTGTTGAGCTTGAGACCGTTGGCTTTCATCCAGTTAGCGACTTCGGTCATGCAGGCAGTGAACTTATTTCTGGGGTTGGGGGCCTTGTCCAAGAGGGAGAGTACGAGTTGGGCATCGCCTGCGTAGAAGAGGATGTTGATGTTGTGTGTGTGGATGACATTGGCCAGAGGGATTATGTTTGCGTTGAAGGGGGTGGGGCTGAGCAATGAACCAGGAGGGACTCTGCAGATGAGTTTGCGGGCTTCCCAGGAGTAAGGTGGCAGGATGACAGCTTGTGTTCTATCTGTTAAGAAGGAGCAAATCCAGTGAAGAGCGGGTTCTTGGATGCCAATCTTGTGCAGGCGCCTGATGAAGATGGGGTGTGAGACAATGTAAAATTCTGCAGAGAGGTCCAGGAGAACAAGGGCTGCTGTGTCTCCTCTGTCAAGGATCCTGTGGATGTCATCTGTGGTGGCAATGAGTGCTGTTTATATACTCTGGTTGGGCCTGAATCCAGACTGCGTGCCATTGAGGAGCTGGTGGTTGCTGAGGTTGTCGGTGAGGCATCAGTTGATTAGTTTCTCTAAGACCTTTGCTGGGTATAGTAGGAGGGAAATGGGTCTGTAGTTGGAAAGCGTGTCTGTGTCAGTGGATGGTTTCTTGAGCAGGGGCATGTCGGTGTCATGTTTGCAGGGGATCAGGAATGTGGCTGAGTTGATGGGGCATTGAGGATGGGTGTTGGTGCTTCACTGATTGGTAGGAGTCCTTTGGTGAAGGCGTGGTGGGGCCAAGTGTCAGATGGAGCCCTCGAGTGAATGGTCTTCATGATGGCAGCGATATCGACAGTGGTGACAGCAGGCAATGAGGTCAGGGTTCGTTCATCAGCCATGATGGGAAGTTGAGTTGCAACGGTAATGGGGTCCGGTTGAGGGTTGAAGCCAGTGCTTAATTTGAGCCTGTGGTTTCCGGTGCTCAGCACTGGCACTTAATGAACAACCCCAGCGCTTTTCATGAGCACCAGTTAAGGACACATTAATTTATGGTAGGCACAGGGTGATTAAGTGATTTGCCCAGAATCACAGCCCACTCCGAGAATCGAACCTGTTTCCCCAGCTCCGAAGTTGGTAGCTCTGGCCATTATGCCACATCCTCTCCCCACTTTCATGGTTAGTAGTTGGTTCTGCTTTGGGCGGCACTAGCAGGAGAAATGGGCTGGTGCAAGCTGCCTCCTGACAAGAGCCCCGGCACTTATTTTTTTACAAATTAACCACTGGTTGAAGTGGCTGTATATAGTGGTGATTTTGTTACAGAAGAATTCCGAGAGCTTGTTTCGGGGGTGATGTTGCTGGAGGCGGCAGGAGTTGTGGTGAAATCTTTGATTATGGGAAAGATTTCCTTACTGCTGTTAGTGCTGGCGTCAAAGCGATCTGCAAGAGCTGTGCTCTTGGTGCTCCCTACCTGCCGGTGGTAGTGTCTTAGGGCTGATTTGAAGATGTCTATATCTGCTGTGTCTTGACTTGTTCTTCATTTGTTTTCCAGTTGCTTGCAGTAGCATTTAGTCAGCCTGAATTCCTCTGTGTTCCAGCTGGCCTGTGGTCGGGCTCTTGCCTTTTTGTTGCACTTGAGGAGAGCCAAGGTGTCGGTGCATGTGGTGATCCAGCTGTTGAGGTTTTTGATGGCGTTCAGCAAGTTGCTGGTGTGCTCGGACTGATGCTTGGAGAGGATGGCAGGACACTCCTCTTCTGAGATGCTTTTCCAGCTCTGGCGGGCGGTTCCTGTGGTGATAGGTCTGTGATGGTGCAGGATGGGTATACTGTATAGTGAAACTGACGAGGTTGTGGTCTGTCCAGGTCATAGTTGCTGGCTTGACCGACTGTGATGTTACTGATTGAGGAGAAAATCGGGTCCAGTAAGTGTCCGGCAGTGTGGGTGGGTTCAGTAACGTGCTAGGTGAGGCCAAGGTTAGTGAGGTTTAGTTTGGTCATATAATTTGGGTTGCTGCGGTCTTCTAGGTCTCCAAAAAGGATGAAGGTGCTGGCT
Organism: Calotriton arnoldi; assembly: GCA_963921515.1. Classification (NCBI taxonomy): domain Eukaryota; kingdom Metazoa; phylum Chordata; class Amphibia; order Caudata; family Salamandridae; genus Calotriton; species Calotriton arnoldi. Next base: position 3,244,989 of record CAWUFW010000321.1, on the reverse strand, counting down.
TTGATGAGGGGTGCGATGAAGTTTGTGATGTCACTGGCGAAATTGTTGTGCTGTCCAGGTGGTCTGTATAAGAAGATTCCACCCAGGGTGAAGTTGGCTGTGATGTGTATCCTGAATGTGAGGTGTTCCATATAGCTGGTGCGGGCGTCCATGTAGGTGGTGCAGCTGATGGTAGCTTGTGGTCGCCTGGCAACTGACAGTAGGAATTACTCATCTTACCATTACCTGACTCCCTCTCACTCCACTCTACATCACACCAGTGCTCCCATACACCAAAGCTCACACGCTTCTGCACCCTAGTGACCTTTCCATTATGCGACCATCTTGCTTACCAGGGAGAAGCTTTTCAGTATAACTCAGCCAAAACTATTGGCCATGACAATGTTTGTTTCTTTTTTAAGCTGGTTTGACCACTTTTTCTATGAATCCCCGTCAGCGTCCTTGACCCAAAACTACCATTACAATGAGGTGTCGCTGTTCTGTTTGCTTATTTCCCCGAGATTTCAGATAGTTTTACCAAGGCTGAAAAGGTAATATGTGAACATCACTTGTGCAAATGAAAGCCTAGTACAGAAACGCTTTTACATTTATTTCCATAAACTTTCAAAAATGTTTGATACAATGGTGTCATACGATGGTAGCAAAAGCAGTTGAGTTCTTCTGTTGTTCCAGAATCTGCATTTCAGTAGCATCTGAATGTGTTTTTTTGAAGCAAGTAAAATATTAAATTAATGTGTGTATTTTTACATGTTTTTATGAATTGCAAAAATATAAAAGTCTTGACAAACAAATTTGAATCGAAAAAAGGTCACGCCTGCCCAAAGTCTCATCTACCTTTTTGTGCTTTTATTTCATTAAAGGAACACTGGGTAATGTAGAACATGGCAATCAGCATCAGATTAAACTCATGTATGAACACAACCTGCAGCGCACTTCATGCAACATGACGTTTGGACCATTCGGTGGTGTAAAAGGTAAAATGTGTTTCTGTGCTCTGTGAAGTAGTTTGGTGATATACATTTCGAATGGAGTAACTTGTGTATGAACATAAAAGTTGCATTGGACAGGACTTGACCCACGGTTGAGACAATTCGAGCCCATTACCCTCGTCTATGGGTGAGGTGCAGCTGTGCTGTTAGAGGCCGTTTTTAGGTCAAGCCTGGGCAGCGCATGCGCTGCTCTGCGAGGCATGCTTTATTGAGGTAGGGACTTTAAGCACTGCCCACTCTCCGCCCATATTTTTCATTGGCTTGTGCCATTGTCCACTGTAAACTGTGGCTGTTCATTGGTCAATAGGCTTAGTAGACCCTCCTTAGGACCGCCTTGTCTCATTTTGTAACCTCCCACTGGGACACCCCCTGTTACGTGTGTTGTTACACGGTAGGCTTTAATTACAGCCTCCGAGCACTATTTTCTCAAATAGCTTTGTTCTGCCTGCAGTTGCAGGCAGGACATGCTCTCTCCTAACGCTTTAATTTTTTTTTAATCTTTATAGCACGGGTGCTGAACGCATTTGCAATGCAATAGGTCTCGCATTTGCGAGAGTTTAAGCTATTGGTATAGTAAATGAAAATTCCTTTTATTTACCTGTTTTAAAAACAACACATAAATAAAAGGCATTGTCATTTACAATGCCAATAGCTCAAACTCTCGTAAATGCGAAACCTATTGCATTGCAAATGCTTGTTTAATGATGGTTCTGGGGCCTAGCTGCAGAGTGTTTTATTTTTTTTTTTGAGGTGTAGATCTTCTGCCTGTAATGATGGTTTCTTGTACAAATAGGCAGTTGCATTTTGGACCGTTTCATGTGAGAGTTGGATACAGTTCCTCACATTTGAGCGATTTCGACTGTATCAAGGCAATGAACAGATTTACCAAAATGTTATGTTCAATCATTTCAAATGCTTGTCAGATTTAGTAATGAAATCATCTGTACTGAAATACTTTAAAATGCAAGGGGTTCTCTCCAGACTTGCAGCAATGGTGTAGCCTCGAGTATTTGCATAAATCACTTGTCTAGAAAAATATAATCACACAATTCTTCATGTTTTAGTGATATTATATAATGATGTTCATTAAAATACACACTTGTTGTTTGTCCCTTCAATTCATGTTGTCAGCGTGTTGTGTGTTCTTTTGTATTGAATGGAGTGATGCCATGCGCTTTTCAGAGCTTTCTTTCTGTATTTGTTCTCAGAGTAGAAAGCAAGATATGTGCTCTTGAAGACTTGTTGCAGCTGTTGCTAAAGAAAACTGAAATACTGTAGCTATGTGCACGTTGCTTCGATTGTTACTCCAATCTATCATTGAAGGCCATTTAATCTATGTTGCGGACGCTCCCTGGTGCTGCCCCTTCTTTATCCTTACACCTTCTGTGTTAGTCGGGCTCTATGCCCTGGGGTGTAGGAACATCGGAGGGGGACGACAAAGGATCGGGGAATCACATGGGGGCAGGCTGCTGTGGATTTTCCCACTTCCTGATTGAGTAGGTTTAAAGCTGACATGTTTGTTGTACAGCATCCATTTTAAGACATCCCGATTCCTCCCTCCTCATCCCTACTTCTCATCCCTATTTCTCATCCATCATCCCTACTTCTCATCCATATTTCTTACCCATTATCCCTGCTTCTCATCCCTGCTTCTTATCCTTGAATCTCATCCATCATCCCGACTTCTCATCTGTGATCCCTACTTGCCATCCATCATCCCTATTTCCCATTCATCATCCCTACTTCTTTGCCGTCACCCCTGCTTTTCAGCCCTATTTCTCATCCATCATCCCTACATCTCACTCATCATCCCTACATCTCACTCATCATCCCTACATCTCACTCATCATCCCTACTTCTCACTCATCATCCCTACTTCTCATACATCATCCCTGCTTCTTATCCCTATTTCTCATCCATGATCCCTACTTCTCATCTATAATACTCATCCATCATTCTTACTTCGCATCCCTACTTCTCATCCATAATCCCTACATCTCATCGTCATCCTTACTTCTCATCCCTGCTTTTCAACCCTACTTCTCATCCATCATCTCTGCTTCTACTATGAGAAATAAGGATGATGGATAAGAAGCAGTGATGAGAAGTAGGGATAATGGATGAGAAGTAGGAATGATGGGAGAGAACTAGGGAAGAGAAGTAGGGCTTATGGATGAGAAGTAGGGCTGATGGATGAGAAATAGAGATGAGAAATAGGGGTGAGAAGTGAGGAATGAGGATGTCCTAAAATGGATGCTGTAGGGTTGCACGGTTCAAAGTGGAGCTCCATGGCTGCCTTTCATGTTAGCATAGAGTGAAAAAGAGCTGAGTTTTTTTCATCATATATAGTTGTGTTTGAGTGAAATCAGACAGTACGTGCTGCATTTTTCTTCATTATTTTTGTGTGTTTTATTTGGATAGTTGTTCACATAGCTATATTTATGACTCAACATTTATGAAACAGTCTTTATAAAACCACAGACTGGCAAAAAGAAGTTAGGAATGTAACGTTTATGTTCTCCTCTCCGAGTTTCCTCTCATCCCCAGTCAACCATCTTTCTCTGTGTTACTGGCATGCCAAAACGGCTGATTATGTGGGAATAGGCTACAACTACACTCAAGTCAGGGACATTTTGAAGACTGATGTGGGTGAGCTTGTATTCAGCTTCAGAATGTATTGCTCGATGAATTAAGCCATCTGCTGCAAAGATCGGTGTAACTAGAGAATTATAGGTTTAAATACCAACCAGGCTTTCATCCTTTCAGGATAAAGCAAGCGCGCATCTTTGGGGGACTCAAGCAACGCTTGCTGTGAAAGGACATTTTTCAGTTTATAACATGCCAGTGTGTTATGCCCATGCCTGCGATATCAAAAGTGGCCACACGATGGCATCAGAACGTCATGCATTTTGTTATGAAGCTGAAAATTACCGAGCACCGGTCAATAATGGGAAGAGGCTAGCAGATTTCTTTCCGCGAGATGATGGGCCTTGAACTGTATAGGACTCATTAGCGTGGCAACGGACATCTAAGGCCGCTGTGCAGCCAGACGCTAAAACGTAGTAGTATTGTTTGGTGCTTTTGAGCTCATACTTACGCATGCATTGTTATTTGTATGAATATAGCGTGTTTGTTAAAATACTATCTCAGATTTTCGGGGTTTACAAAAATCGTGCAAAATATAGTACTATATGTTATATCCAGACTGCCCTTGTTTAAACAAGCATTGGCATGGCCAATAGGTCTCGCCTTTGGGACCTTGTAAGTTTTTGGCCATGCAGCACATTATTAGGGGTGCTACAACATCTACTGATGCTTCACATGCCACTAGTGAACGGGGGAGTGAGAGCCGCCAATCAAGCCAGGATGGGCTTGTACAGGCCACAAGAGAGGGAAGAAGCTGCAACGGTCAGGTATTATGCTATAGAAGGGAGGGTGGAACATGCAGTGCCCTTGTAATAGTAAGAGATATAATGGTGATGCGAGTGTGCCTGCCCACACGTTACAGGAAATTAAGAGACAAAGACAAACCCAGCATACAGCGCTAAAATGTGTGTATGTATTCATTTTAGGCACGAGGATGCATTTTGCAGCCAAAAAAATCACGAAAAACACAATTAGTGTGAATAACATACGCTCGTTTTGTGGTGATGCATGTTGTTTTTGCGTTCCCACTTAATTTTGCAGCAAATGTAGCAACAAAACCCTTCATATAAAAGAGTACTAGTTATCTAATACATGCTCAGTTCGCTGATAATGTGGGTTTGAGCAACTAACTCTACAAATTAATCAAGAGACCTGTAAGCATCTAATACCAAATATCCGCATATTAAAGTTTGTCAGACTTACTTTTACACTGAAGTTAAAACAATCATGCAACCTCCGACAGCACGTCCGAGCCTCAGCTTATGGAGGGCACGATAATAGAGAGCAATCGTGGTGGTCCCGCTCCTTGCCAGTCACTAAGTAAAGTAACAGGGCCCATCTTGGAATGAATTCAATATAATAAGATACGAGTGTGAAGTGCAGAGAATTGGACATATAGGACAGCCTCCCATTCAAAAGATCACAACAATACAACCATAATAAGAATGTCCTCACCATTGTTGATCTTATGTTATTGAACGCGATGTTTCTCCTCATGTGGAGACAGGCTAGCTTGAATCCAATGGCGCAGGGAGCACAGGATCCCAAGCCTGGTCACCCAAGCCCACACTTTACAGTCAGTTTTTTCGACCGCTCTGACCTTGAGGTTTGCATCTGGTACCCCTGTGACAGCTCCGCCCCTCACCCCCGGCAAACACTCCATGTTGCCGGACTTGTGAAATGAAAACAGAAGCAGTGCCACACGCACACGTACATCCAGGAAGTGCCTGTATTCAGAGCCCTGTGCATGGTTAATGATCCACTGGGCTCCTGGCGTGTAAACACCCCTATGCAAATGACTTGATGTGGAGTCGGACGAGTATAGTGTAGGGGAAATAGCAGGATAGCAGAGGGACGCTTGGAGAGCAGGATCACATCCAGTCGTGTCATGCTCAGCACAAGCGGCGGACAATGGATAGGGTGTCTCCTTGTTTGTACGGTGGTGCATAACACACAAACCAAGAAACAACGACACTGGGAGAAATCTGAACAGCAACAGCTCCAACTCAAAAAAACAAGCGCGGAGAATAACCACCGTGAAACAGCTGTGCGGTGGAGGCCAAAGGGTTCCCAAGTAGCCAAAAGGGGTGACACAAACAGAACTTATTAAAATTGTAAAGCAAAAAGAAGTGCGAGGCAAATGGAGTGAGAAAGCAAAGGAAAAAGAATAGAATGCAAATACGGAAAGATAGATGGAACGGCAGAGGAAGAAGTAACAAATGGATGGAAAGCAAAGAAAAAGGATGGAATGAAGGGGAAAAGTAAGAACAAGAGGATGCTGAAAAGAAAGAACGGAAAAAGGATGAAAGAATGCGAATAAGGAAACATAGAAAGGAAATGAAATAGGAATTTAGAGAAGAACGGTCTTCACTTTTCAAGCACTCGCACTCGTGCTTGTGGCGGCATCCACCTTGCGTGAGCGAGCAGAGGCGCGCAGGGGACATGCGTTTGTAATTAACGTGGCCACGCCGCTGCTCGCTCCCGCAAGGTGGATGCCGCCACAAGCACGAGTGCGAGTGCTTGAAAAGTGAAGAACGATTGCTAAAGGCCCTCTCCTAGAGCAGCGCATGCGCGCTGCCTAGGCGAGACCTAAAAAAAAAAAAAGGTTCCTTGAGAGTGTTGGCGACAATAGTTGCATCGGTGGATGAATGCATGTGTTTACTTCCTATGGCTAATTTTTGGCACCATTTGTTCTCGTGCCTTCCCTTGACTCCCAGTAGGAAACCACACATTGCCAATGATCATTGCAACGATAATGTTGCCCTGTCATCACGTTTTCTGTCTATTTCAGCGCAAGTTCGGATGTGTGTCATCATAATGAGTCTTACACTGCCTAATACACCTCTTACAGAGCCCAATTATTATTAGAAGAAAGAATTTACTCCTTTTGGTTTCCCATTATGTTCGGAGTAAATTTTCGGATTTTTGGAATGCAGAAGGTATTCCAGGCTTACAGCTGGGAACCTGTGGCTGCTGCTGCAGTTTCCAACAGAGTGCAACATCTACATAGAAATATGCAATAGGGCCATTACTGGAGCAAACATGAGTTAAGAAACAACTTTGCAAATCATAACAATGTAGCTTGAAACTCAACAAATGAACTCTGCATGATATTCCAGTAAAGCGGAACTGAAAATTCTGATAGCTGAAACCATCGCATCAGGGCAGGACTGTAAGAGTCTCCTGTCCCTTTTCAAGTCAAATGTCTCCAGCATCTGAGACAGCCATCAAGGTTACCTAGTCTTTCCCTGTTTATTACTTTGTCTGTGCTTCCCTCATAATACCATCCAGCTGATGCGCCCAGGCCAATGGGCTGGAGGAATCCACCAAAATAGAGGCGTCACTGTCATGTGCAGCCTAGCTCAACTTTCTTGCTCCTTGCTGGCCTCTTCTCTTATCACTGCAGATCATATGACCAGCTAAACCAAACAGTGCTCACCCTACTATAAAAGAAACCTCAGCAGATCCCAATCATGGGAATGACATATCCGCCACAAACCTGAAAAGACAGCCTCAGATCAAATCAATGAACAATTGAAAGTCCTAGAATTACTCCACAAGTTACATTTACTCTTCTGATTCTCAAGGAAGAATATGTGTTAACATATATAGGAAATGACCTACTAGCCAGCATTGATGTAGATCACTATCCCTGATTGTCCTAAATCTGTTTAGGGCTTAAGATGGAGATGATCAATAAGCACTGTACACCCGGTGCAGTAGTTGGTATGAGTGTTGGGCAGTGTCCTGAACTGGACCAAACCCTCCCTCTTGAACTGCAGACAAAAAATGTGCATTGGCTCCGATCAGTCAGTAACAAAACAATCCTGTCCGCTCTACAGCAGAAGTCCTTAATGTCCCTCCTCCAGTTCAAGGTTTGCAAACACCCGCCTCCCAAATCATACGTCTCTACTATCTATTATTTCAGATATTATCTAATGGTACTCAATCCGCTTCTGGCTGGAGAGGGACCCTCAGAACCAAATTAGCGCCACAAAATGCCTCTAGCATGCTTACACTTGGATAAAGAAAGGCTTTTTGTTTGAATGGTGTGAGATCTGAGGTTCCCATCTCAAGGGTTGCTACTATGATGTGCTCGACTGCAGCGGAAGTGCAAAAAGTGAAAAAGTGCAGTTTTTTTTTTTACATCAGGCTGTTTCCTGACTGGTTTCCTGACTAATGCTATGGTTCTTCTGCTGCTACAGGCCAACCACCACGTCGAATTAATGAGATCCCTGGGCCTTTCTAGGTTACACTATTGTAGCATCATCTACTCTAGCTTACCCAAGACACAGTTCCAAAAACTGCAAAGGATCCAGAATTTGTCTGAATCTAAAAAAGGATGAATACATCACCCTAGCTTTTGAATCACTCTGTTGGTTTCTCTTACAACTAATGAGCTAGTTTAGGGTCCTAGGCCCAAAAGCTGGCTTTATGTATGTGCCACTGCAAGTCCAGATACATGCCACACGGAGGAAGAACCATTAAGATCCCAGTGCCCTGCTAGACTCAACCTTGATATACCAATTAAGTTACAGCAAGTTCTATACCTCACCTGAATGAATATTATTATGTACGTAATGGTTTGGTCCATGCCTTTATGTTCGGACACATTCTATGTCACACTGTTAATTTTTTACCTTTATTTGTATTCTCGTTACTGACAAAAAGCACAAATAAAAAAATAAAAATGTTACAGCATGTTCAGGAAGTATCAGAATGCCCTCTCATCATGGGTACTTAAAGTCAGAGCTGGATGCCTCCCCATACCTTGTATTGGTAAATTAAAATGTAAATCCATTATAAATAAACTAAAAAATAAGAGCAAAAATATATGTGAGATGCACTCTTGATTGAATATCTCTCTCTCTCTCTCTCTCTCTCTCTCTCTCTCTCTCTCTCTCTCTCTTTCTCTCTCTCTCTCTCTCTCTCTCTCTCTCTCTCTCTCTCTCTCTCTCTCTCACACACTCACACTCTCTCACTCTCTAAAGTACCTATAATAACACCTATTACTTGCCATTTAGTCATGCAGCGAAGTCAGCTTAGCAAAGGGCTATATATATATATATATATATATATATATATATATATATATATATATATATATATATATATATACACACACACACCCCCTACACACACACACACACACACACACCATGTTTAAATAAAAAAAGATGAAAATTGAAATCTATAATATTTTATTGACATATAATGTTCAATATTAAAAGAAAGAGTGGGTAAAGAGCGCAGGGGGATCGGCTAGAGGGGAGGAAGCGGTGGGAGTGTAGCATTCATACGGCGGACGGCGGCATTGGAAGCAGGTAAGAAAAGCAGTGGGACAGCATTGTGCTGTACTGGGAAGTTGGATCGTGCATGTGCAGGGTATGGCAGTGCAACAGGCATTTAACCTCTTGAGCTAGTTCACCTCATCCCTTTCCCTTGCTGTATCTCTCGAGGTTTTCCCCAACCAAAGTTATAGTTCTATTTTTTCTTTTAGGCTAGAAAACAGCACATGACCGTCTTTTAAAACAACTTGCTCATCAAGCTTGAATTTCCAGTCGAAATGTGCAAGTTGTGATCTCTTGCTTGAAGTTGAAGTGCAGAGCTGTATAAGTTTTTGAGCACTACATTACATTTTGCATCGTCCATCCACCTCCCAGAATCCTCTCCTGTTACTTGTTGACTTTGCTTTTCTTTGACCGTGTACAGCTCCACTGCCGTTTGGCTAGGTTTCCGCTATAGTAGTATCATATACATACATGCATTCTATGGGAAAACAAGTGTTGAACTCTCAGTTGGGAGTCAATTAAGACCCTTCTAAAAGCTACGCTGGTCCTTCTCAATCATTGTTCTAATTCTGATTTGAAAAGTGAGTCCACCATCACTGTTCTCAGCTTTTTTTTTTAAAGCAGGGGTGTGAGTCAACAGACTTGCACTACTGCTGTGCATAGGTCATTGCTTCTCATTGGTTCCTGAGTGCTTGCAACGTGAGGAAGCTGCTGGTAGAAGGAGTCATGGAAACCTCCTGCCTTGTTATTCTGGTACTACAACTTCAATATATCCCCTTGTTTTTATCAGGGCCCACTTTGCATCCATAACTCACCTCACGTTCCATATGAGGCCTCTCTCACTTACAATGGTAGGGCCTAATAGGAGAAGCAGGCAGTGCACAACAAGTCAATGGGCTCTGGTTGTTTGCATATGTCCAAAATGTTCATTATCTGCTCCATTGGCTCCTGTGTACTACCCAGAAAGCCTACTGGGAGAAAGGCCAGATAACCTATGCTCTCTTATCTTACACTATGCTTCAATCTGAATCTTTACACATTCCAATTAAGCTTCAGACTAACAAAACATGGTGACATATCTTTTGGTGTTCGGGGTCCTAGGTGGTGGATTACCTAAACCCGAGTGCTGATCCAAACTAAATGCGGTTCAGAAGACTATTAAAAACGAAACTTCTCACACTTGCCTACAATTGACCTCTGTGCTGGAAAGGGGTTGTGAATGAGTAGTGTGAACTGGTAATTTTGCCACTCATTCAATCAATCAGGGAATTGTAAGCGGGCTACTCACCCGTGAGGGTCTCAAGGCGCTGGGGGGGAGGGGGGGGGGATCAGCAGAGCTGTTCAGCCGAAGAGCCAGGTCTTGAGAGTCTTCCTGAAGGTGTTCAGGGAGGGGGCGCGTCTGATGTCTGCCGGTAGCTCGTTCCAGGTCTTGGCCGCGATGTAAGAGAAGGATCTTCCGCCTGCTTTGGGTCTGTGGATGCGCGGGGTTTCAGCGAGTACGAGGTTGGCTGATCGGAGGTTTCTTTTGGGTACGTGGAGGGTGACTATGTTGTTGAGGTATTTGGGTCCGGTGTTGTGTAGGCATTTGTAGGCGTGGGTGAGGATTTCGAAAGTGACTCTCTTCTCCACGGGGAGCCAGTGGAGCTTCCGTAGGTGTTGGCTGATGTGCTCGTGTCGAGGGATGCTGAGGACGAGTCTGGTGGAGGTGTTCTGTATCGTCTGGAGTTTGCGGAGTAGGGACTTGTTTATGCCCCTACTAAGTAGGGAGTCATTCATTTTCTGAATTGGGGTAAAGCTAGGGGCTTTCTTTCTTTAATTTTTTTTTAAATTCTTTTTATTTGCATGTAACTCAAAAAGAAACCAGGTGATAGTAGGTACAGGCATGATGGCAGACAGTGCGGTGGCACTTTGCAACACATATTCAGGGAAATATTCACACTTCCCCATCCCTCGCACTGCCCCCAATGACTCTCAAATTGACAAGCGTATTTAGCCCCTCTCGGTCTAGGGGCTTGCTTTCTGAGCAGGATGGGGTTCTGTGACCCAGCCATGCCCTCATGGCTTCGTTTTAGTAGTGGCCTCATGCAGTGGGGGCTGGTTTAAACTTTTTTGCCTGGGTTGATTTTGGTTTCCATTCTTTTTTTCATTTCTTGTCCCACCATTCTCATAGCTGAATAACTTATCCCCTCATTACCTGTTTGCAGGTCCTAAATTGTCTCCTGTAGTTGATTCACACACCAGATGTCGATTGTTGCTGCCTATGTTTCATCATTGCTTGACTTCTTTAACAGTGGATATCTGGGCTTTCCTAGAGCCTCGCTGTACCATTAGTTTATCCAGTACACCGCAGCTTAAACCATACAAAAGCTAAGAAATATTACCCCCATCTTATCAACACGGGCCGTCCTTCTTTGGCTTCCTGTTCTGCACCGTATAAAATTCAAAGCACTTTGCTTGGTCTAGAAAACCATCTTTAGTTTGATGTCTTCACCCTTATCAAATAGCCTCGACTTTATGCGCTGCCGAATCTTGAGATCTTGGAATCAACTGAAAATTCCCAAGTATTAGGTGCCGTGTAAGAAGTTAAGCTTCCTCTGTGAAACAAATTACGGTGGGACCTCTACCGCCCTCCCCTACTATTATGGTTTGTCCCCACACATAATATTAACCTCAATCAAACCATGCTAACCATGCAAACTTCATGCCCCCTACCCCCCAAATTACAGTTCAGTCACATCAGGCAGCATTTAAGCCGGGATGATGGTGGGGGATTATCCCAGAGGTGATATCTCGTGAGATAATTCCTCTCACTTAGAGGTGTACTGCTGGAGGGTCTTCGAGAGCTGGGGGACAGCTCAGGATGTCTGTCCTGGCTAGGGGTAGTGATGTCGCAGTTATCGCTAGGAGTCTTTGTTTCTTCATCAGCCTCTCGCAAAATTCTGGGGTTGAGTTCCTCAACTGCATTCCCGTCAGTGGGCTCGCTCTCGGGGCTCACTCCTCTCCCATATAGGTCACCCCGGACGGGTTTGAAGAATGACATGTTCCGCATGACTGATTCTCCATCACATTGGGCAATCACCATGGTGCCCTAGCTCTTCGTGACAACCCAAGGCTGATATTCAAAGGGTAACTTAAATTTGCTGCCAGGGTATCGATTCTTCACAAAGACAGCATTGCCTGGGTGCAGGTCTGACAGCCGAGCCCCTTATTGAGCACTCGCTCTCTGGTTGGTGCTTCTCCGTTTTGTCAGCACCACAGCATTGTCAATGGAAAGTTGACTCCACTCTGGGTGATGTGGGATGGTGTCATTTATTACTTGCCCCATGCTGGCATGTCCTGGGGTCTGTCTGGTGGTGGAGTGATGTGTTTGCCTGAACTCCCACAAAAAAGCATATATTGACCACTCATGGGGTTGCTGGTTTGCATATGCTATACGAATTACCTTATTGACGGTTCGCATAAAAGGTCCAACTTCTCCATTGGCCTGAGGCCACCTCAGAGTTATCTACTTGTGTTTGATTCCCCACAACTGCAGGTATGCCACAAACCCTTGCCCCTGGAGCGGCGGACCGTTTTCTGACCAAAGTTCCTGCAGCAGCCCTTGTATAGTCATCATCTTCTCAGGCTTGGGAACGAACTCCACAGCTGTCTGAGATTCCATGATCTCTATTACTTAGAACAAGCATGTACGTCACGCCCGGGTGCACACCCATGGTTGTCTGGGGCCTCGTTCGATGATTACAGGAGGAGGCGCCTCTGGTGATCTCGTGACTTGGCACCACTGACAGGAGCGCACCAGGGTATTGACCATGTCGTCCATGAGTGGGAAGCAAATCTTGTTCCTGAGGTGGTTCTTTGTTTTCACCATGCCTTGGTGCCCATTGTGAGCAAGCTGAAATACCTGCATGGTGAGGCTGGTTGAATCACTATTCTGTGTCCCCGCAGAAGGCAACCTTCTGCATCCATCACTAACCCATGATATACTTGATGGAGCGAGCCCAAAATCTTTTAGGCATCTGGAGTGTAGTGCGCTCAATGCTCTTTGAGGGAGTTCCATCTTCCAGACTGCACAGCCTTTAGAGCAAGCTGCAAGCTGCAAGCTCTCACCCTGGGGTGTCACTTCTCGGATTGTGTCGAGGGACACAGGCAGTGTCCATGACCGCTCCACCACACACCTCACACACACCTCGGTCGCTTCGGCCTCCTCCATCTCTCTCTCTCTTTCTGTCGCATCACCTGGGTGGCGTTACAGGTAATCCGCGGGTTTATTGACCCCTGGTCACTACTCCATGCAACAGTCACAGTCTTGTAACTGCAACATCCACTTTTCGATGCTTGGTGGTGGCTTCGATGAGGTGCCTTGGAACAAGGGGATGAGCGGTTTATGACCTGTTGTGACTGTGAAAGGATGCCCTTATACGTAGAGATGGAAGTGCCAGCAGGCCCAGTGGATGCTTCTTTCTCTATCAGTATTGCTGCTCTGTGGGAATCAGTGACTGGCTAGCATATGCAATAGAAACCCACTCTCCATGGGCCTGTTGCTGAGTGAGGACAGTCCTCAAGCCTTTGGGGCCAGCTTCTACTGCAATGGTGGTCAGCTTAGACAGGTCAAAGTATACCAGTTTTGTATCAGCCATAAGGGGGTCCCTGGTGGCTGCAAAGGCTTTGGCTTCCTTGTCCAATGGGGCTGACACTTTTATGAGATCTCTCAGTGGTTGTGTGAGGGTTGTCAGGTCAGGGATAAACCGACCACAGTAGTTCACCATCCCCTGGAAACTCCTCCCTTCTGACACGTTTTTGGGGCAGGTGCTTCTCTGACATCCCACACTTTATCTGGGTCAGGGGCTACACCAGCCGCCGAGAAAGTGTATCCGAAGAAACTGATCTGCTGTTTCAGGTATTCACACTTATCCCTGTGGAGGGTCAGCCCTGCTTCCTGGATCCTGCACAGCGCTCTCTCAAGCTGCGTGTGATGCTCATGATGGAATTTGCAAAGATGAGAATATTGTCACTGACAACGCCTTGTAGCCCTGCTAGGAGTTCTTGGATTGTGTTTGGAAATACTTCCACTGCACTTGAAATCCCAAAGTTAAGACTGCAATACCTCCTAAGTACGAAATGTGTTGAAAATATCGTAATGTACCTTGAGTCCGGGTGCAACGGCAGCTGGTGGTAGCCGGAACGCAGGTCGACCTTGAAGAACCATTTAGCCTCATTGAGCTCTCCAATAAGGTATTCTGTGGTGGGGGTGAGGTGACACTCATGCTATATTGTATTGTATTGTAATTGCATTTATATAGCGCTTACTACCCCTGACGAGGCGTCGAAGCGCTTTTTCGGCAAGTAGCGCGCTACTCCGAGACCCATAGAGGATTAGTGTTGAATTAGTATAGTGAAACATGCAAGTACATTTTAAGTGGTGGATAGGTTAGTCAGTTATTTGGATTTGGAATGATAGCAGAAGGATAGAGGAGGAAAAAAAGGTTTGTATTTATATAGCGCTTGTTACCCCTGATGGGGTGTTGAAGCACGCTACTCCGGAAGCCCATAAAGGATTAGTGGTGAATTAATATGGTGAAATATGAAAGTAGTTTCAGTGGTGGATATTAGTCAGTTATTTGGAGTGAGAAGGATAGCGGAGGGATAAAAAGGGAAGAAAGGTTTGCATTCATATAGCACTTGTACCCCTGATGGGTGTTGAAGCGCTTTTCTGGCGAGTAGCACGCCACTCCGGAACCCAATAAGGATTAGTGTTGATAATTAGTATAGTAAAAAATGAAGTAATTTGAGTAGTGGATATGTTATTCAGTTATTTGGGTAGAGAAGGGTAGGTGGCGGGATAGAAGAGGGAAAGAGGTTTGTATTTATATAGCGCTTGCTACCCCTGATGGGGTTTTGAAGCGCAAGTAGCACGCTACTCTGGAACCCATAAGTATTAGTGTTGTTAGTATGGTGAAACATGAAAGTAATTTTAGTGGTGGATATGTTAGTCAGTTATTTGGATTGAGAAGGGTTGGGGAGGGTAGAAAGGGAAAATGTTTGCATTTATATAGCGCTTGTAACCCTGATGGGGTGTTGAGACGCTTTATTGGCGAGTAGCACGCTACTCTGGAACCCATAAAGGATTAGTGGTGAATTAGTATAGTTGAAAATGTAATTTGCGAATTGAACATGTTAGTCTGTTAATTTTGATTGAAAAGGATAGTGGAGGGATAAAAGAGTGAAGGATTTTTTTTTTTAGGTCTTAGCAGTAGGAGGAGGCTTTTGGATGAGTAAAAGGGGGTTTTGGAGGGGAGGAGTCAGGGAAGAGTTTAGAAAGGTTTGTTTTAGGGGATCGGTATAGTAAACGAGGTGTCAGATGATGCAAGGAGGGTAGAGTAGGAGAGAGTCTAGAAAGGGTTATTTTGGGGATCATAGTAGTGGTATGGGGTTTGGGATAAATGAGAGTGTGGATGTAGAGGATATATTGATAAATGTATAGGATGAGAGATAGGGTAGTGCATTGGAAAGAGTAGTAGAAAGAAGTTTGAGATGAGTCAGAAGGTTGGGCTAGACGATATATTGAGATAAGTATAGGCTGAGAACTAGGGTAGTGCCTTGGAAATGCTAAATTAGAAGAAAGTGATAAATATATAGATCCATAAGTACATTGAAAGTATATAGATACATAAAGGAGGTAAGTATATGTAGATTAAAGATATTGATAGAGGCACAGGATGAGAAATAGGGTAGTGCATTGGATATGCTTTTTCAGGAGAAAAGTAACAGAGACACAGATCCAAGTACATGGAAGGTACATAGATGCACAATGGAAGTAAGTACATGTAGACCAAAGATGATATTTATTTATTTATTTATTATTATTATTTTATTTTTTCTCTCAACAACATAATTATTCTACATGTTTATACAAAGCAATACACAAAGATAGGTACATGTCTATAGTGAAAACAAATGCTTATATACAGAGGGATATGCTGTAAATTTCTGTTTGCGTATGGTGCTTATGTGGGGAAGAGCCAAATCTTGAGTAGTTTTCTGAAGATAAGGTGGTTGTCGGTGGATCTTATGTTGGGGGGTAAAGAGTTCCATAGTTTGGCTGCTTGAACAGAGAAGGATGTGCCACCCATGGTTTTTTTCTTGTATCTTGGGATTTTGAGGCGAGATGCTCCTTTAGAGCGGAGGTTCCTCTGTTGAATGTGTTTGGTGATTTTATTCCTGATGAAGAGCGGTCCCATTCCATGTATTGCTTTGTGGGTGATACAAAGCAGCTTGAACGTGGATCTTCTGGCAACCGGTAACCAATGCAGGGCTTTCAAGGCAGGGGAGATGTGGTCTCGCGGTTTGATATGCAAGAGTAGTCTGGCAGCCGAGTTCTGAATCATATTGCGATGTTCGGCAACCTCATGTCCATGCATTTGCGGACATCCCCGGGTTGTTTTTGCTTCTTCGCCACCTCGATGCAGGACACCCATGGGGTGGGGCCAGTTACCTTTTCGATTATTCCAGTGTTCTCTGCTTCCCTTGTTCCCTCTCAAACTTGGGACGCAGGTGGAAAGCTTTCTGCCGATGCCATAACACCACTGGTTGTATCAATTTGTCGATGTGCAGTCATCTCACCTTGTCTTTTATGCATCCTGTGTCTTCAAAGAGGCTGTCAAACTCCGTAAGGATGTGGGGAAAAGTCTGTTTGTAACCCTAGGGTGAATGAGACCAGTCCCAGGGTCTCAGCGGTACTGCAGATGATTAGCATACCCTGTCTTCCTTTTGCCACATATATGGCCATGAGGGTGCATTCTTCCCCATGCGAAATTTACTACTCGAAACTCCCAAGCATGGGCAAGGGCTGAGGCTGACCATAAGCGGAAACTCAGACTTTTGCCTTAATTAAGGATGGTGGATCTGGCATGTGCTTGTACATCTCCGCTGACATGATGTCGATCGATGCTCCTGTGTATAAGGTGGCTGTGACTGGGTGGTGGCTGACAAGTAGTTGACACTGGGGTAGCGGTTTGCGAGACGTGGTGGTGTTGCCACTGGTGAATACCAAGTGTAGTATGTGCTCCTTGACGTCATCGTCCATGTTTTCTGCTGCCTTTTCTGAGTCGTGGAGTGTGGACTGTCTTCCCTAGGCTTCTGTGGCATGGACGATTGGCACACCTTCACAAAGTGGTTGTATTTGTTACAGGCGCTACATCGCTGGCCTTTCGCTGGACAGTCAGCTGGTCTGTAGGACGGACCCGCGCTGTAACCGCGCTGCCGTTTGGATGCAAACGGCTTCTTTCCTTTGTCTGGCACAGGACGTGGTTGGACTGCGTTCACGGGCTCAACTGTGACTGTCCTGTGGATTGCTGCCTCTATGTGTGAGGCCCTCGCTTTGGAAAGTTCTTTTGATTGGCAAGAATAAGTATGTCTTCTAAGGGATTCCCCGACTCCTGGAGGATGCCCTCGCGCAGGTTCGATGAGGTGCAACCTTGGATTATCTGGGCTCTGATTTCTTCCTGTATGTCACTAAAACCACAGGTGCTGGCAAGCTCCTTCTGCCTGCCTTAAAATCCATCAATGGACTCTTCGGGCTCCTGACGAGCCTAGTGAAATGTGAAACGCTCATAGTCTCTGTTGGTCATGGGTTTGAAGTGTGCATTCAGAACTGTCACTAGTGTAGCATAAGTTCTAGGCGCTGCCTCTATGACAGTTTTATACATTTTGTAGATGGCTTTACCACCCAGATCGAGTAGCAGGGCATGACGTCGTTCATCTGGCACATCTGTTGCCTCGAAATAGAGCTTGTGGTGCTTTCACCCAGCCCTTCCACCTGGGCGCTGGTGTTGAGGGTACACCCTCTACAGCAAAGGGCTCGAGCGAGGGAACTTGAACTATGGTGGCTGAAGAAGAGGCGCTGTGCTCACAGTCAGCACTGCTGTGCAGGTGGAGAGCAAAGCTGGGCTATTTCTCCTATGGAGCGCGCACCTTGGGTGCCTGTGGCACGAGCACTGCCGGCAGAGACACTTAAGCTGGGTGGTTGCCGTACAGGACAAACTATGCCCCTCCCTTTCAAGGGGTCCCCCCAAAGAATGTAACTGCTGGTGGGGCACACTCCCTGTGTATGTGAGGCACTGGCTGCACCAATGGGCAGTTCTGTCTCGTGATGAGTGCAGGCTCTTATTCTGCCCAGGTTAGACGAGTAGACTCACAGCGTGTGCTCATTCAGAACTTCTGTTGTGTCTCAATACTAGTGTCTTGTCATTGTGGACAGTATTTGCTGGACTGTCGCTCACCTGGAGTTGCGATGGCAGTGGATGCCCAGCAGGGGGCGCCACGTCTCACACTGCGCGGGATGAGCACCGCAGGCAATGGAACGCCATGCAGCTGCTCAGGGGCTGACACTGGCGGGAAGAGACAAATAGTGTTGGGGCGAGGCAGGGTCATTCTGCTCCTCGTCTCCAAATGTAGAGTCCTGGTGCGGAGTGCAGTACGGGGCCTTGCGTTTGTCTGTGGCCTGATCGTACGCACCGCATGCGCGGGCAGATTAACAGACATGGACACGGTGTTGCAGGTTCTCTGGCTAGTGCGCGTCTACTTGTGCAGCTCCGCCCTGCCTCTTTTATTATTGGGCCCACGCTAGCATGGGCAAAACCAACATGACAATTTATGGCAGGTCCTCCCTCTACTGGCCTGCCCCTATTATTATGGTTCGCATGGTGACAGACATTACACTTGGTAGCCGCAGTTCAGCTTTACAATTTGATCCAGTTGCCATTATGCAGTATGAAAAACCTCTCAAGTTCAATTCGATGTATATACCTAGCCTTATGATTCTTTTTTTTTTAAAGGTCAAAAGTAAGTTTATTGAAGATATTTAAGATAAAGATACATAATATAGTCAGACAATGGATAATTACAAACATTAAGTTAGAACATACGAAACAAAATTATAAGGTGTAGATATTAGACTGGCATGGCTTGAAGGATGATATAATAAAAAAACAAATGAAGGGTTAAATTGGTGTATACCACGAGATAATACATGTCATACAGAAAATACATTAATGATATTAATACGAACAGGTTGATATATAGTTAACATGTGGAAAGTAAAGGAGGTTGAGAAACTTCTTGTTGAATAGGGGTTAGGGAAAAGGAGCGCTTGGCACTAGCATCTATGAACGATGTGGCAGGTGACCATAAAATTAAACGTTTCGAGGCCATATGAATAGGGTGTACAAAGGCTGTATCTAGTCTTTGGTTATAACAGATGGCATACCACTAAGCTTGATAAGATAATTTGGTGAAATCTTTCCAATTTTTGGTTATTTGCTAGAAAGCAACTGCCAACAAAAGGTTTATAATCTTTGTATTGGAATTGCAATTAACCCAAGCTGGAGATAAACTCCCTAGAAATAAATGTGTGTTGGAAAAAAGGATTCTGGAACCAAAAATTAAGTTAATTTGAGACCAAACGCTCTTCCAGAATTTATGAACATGCGAGCATGTGAAAAGTTAGTGGTTTCAAGCAGGAAATGGGGAGGAGCAGGTCCAGCAAGTATCAGGAATGCCAGTATGTCTTTTGTTTAAGGTTACCGGGCATAGCAGAAGTTTGTTAGAAATAAAAAAGAGTGTTTGCGTGGTGTTTGCGGCTCTAGAGGATTTCCTGATTTTAGTCCATATCTTATTCCATAAGGATGTAGACCAGCACACCTCTAAATCCTGTTCCCAGGAGAGCTCTACTATAGTTTTTTCTCTGACGTTTTGCGAGGAGCGCAAAAATGTATAAATATCAGAGGCCTTGGGATAGGTGCGAAGAAGATCATGTAACCCATTCACAGGAGAAAAGATGTTTGTGTTAGGGGTTAGAAGTTGGGCGTAAGCAGTCTGGAGAGTTTGCTGCAGAAGTTTGTATTTAGACTGAAAGGAAGTGGGAAGATTGAAGAGCCGGCTAGCTTGCAGAAAAGGCATGACCTCATCTTGTACAAAAAGCTGAAGCACCCAAATTAAACCCTTTTGTCTCCAAGACTTCTAGTACAAAGGCTTGCCACATATCAGTAACATCTTGTTATGCCATAGTGTGGAACCAAGAAAAAAATCTAAATTTGTAAGGAGTGTCGAGAGATTAGGATCTAGATTTTTGCAAGTGTATTTAAGTATAGGGGTAGATATAGATTGAGGTCTGCAGGTGAAAGATAAATATTCTTGAAATGAGTAAGGGTTGAGAAAAGAACGTTCAAGTTTCACCCACAAAGGACAATCCAAAAGTGACTCAGAGAGCCATCTTGAAGATTGGCGGAGTAAAAACGATTTTTGGTAGGATGGAAAATCGGGAAAGGTGACGCCACCCTCTGATTTCAGTCTTGACAATTTTGATAATGACATCTGAGACTTCCTGTTGTTCCAAAGAAATTAAGGTAACACAGAGTTTATCTTATTATAAAATTTTGAAGGAATGGGCACTGGAATATTGGATATTGTGTAGAGTACTATGGGGGTTATCATCATCTTTATAGTGTCCAAACGACCCCACCAAGATAGGTATAAGGGATGCCACTTAGCAGTCAGTGTGGAGATTCTATGTATACATTTATCCATGCATAAAGAAAGTGTTGCTGGAATGGAAGGGGTGAAATGTAAACCTAAATATTTTATGTGATTAGGATTCCAATCAAAGTTGGAATCAACAAAATCCTCTTTGAAAGTATATTTAGTTGAAGGCATTATTTCACATTTATCTTTGTTCAGTTTATACCCCGATACAGAGGCAAAGGATTCAACTTCCTGTAGGAAAGCAGGGATAGAGGATTGGGGTTGTGAGATAAATAACAATACGTCATCAGCGTATGCTGCAAGTTTAATTTGTTGCTCCTTGAAATCAAATCTATGTATATCTTGGTTTTGTCAAATTGTAGACAAAAAAGGCTCTAAGGTTAAATTAAAAAGGAAGGGGGATAATGGGCAACCCTGACGAACACCTCTACCTGGATTGAATTATGAGGAGATGTTGCCATTTGCACACACAGCTGCCCGTGGTTGTGAGTAAAGAATGGAAATTAACGAAATAATTTTTGGGCCAAAACCAAACCATTTAAGTGTGCGAAAAGATAGGGCCATTCAACTTAATCAAACGCTTTTTCCACGTCTAAGGCTATAGCTGCCATTGATTGAGGTAGATGTGAGGATTTGGATAATATGTCGAAAAATAGTCGGGTGTTATCTGTGATGAGACTGCCTTTAACAAAACCAGATTGTTCTGCGCCTAGTAATTGGGGTAAGTGGGATTCCAAACGCATGGCCAAAGCCTTAAAGAAAATGTTATAATCAATCTACTAGCAAAATAGGTCTATAATTCTTGCAATATCGTAAATCCTTCCCTTCTTTAGGAATAAGACAAAGTAGGGCGTCTGCAAAAGTACCAGAGGATTTGCCAGAATGTAAAAAAGAGTCTAAGAGGTCGTGCATCTTGGGCAGAAGTAACTGTGCAAAATGCAAAAAAAAAACTCAACAGTAAAGCCGGTCCTGGTGTTTTATTTTTTTGGAGTGTCTGCAGGGCAGCTAAGAGTTCTTTTTGTGATAAATCAGATTCTAAGGAGGTGAGATCTAACCGAGTATCAGAGGAATGTTGAATGATAGAAAAAATTGAGAAATGTGAAATTCTGATGGAGAATTATCCGACATGTATAGTGTTTTGTAAAAGGTAAGGAATTCATTCAAAATATCAGCATCCTTAAATGTAAATGTTTGTTGTGCATCCATAATTGATTCTATGTTGAGCTTATTATGTTTAACTTTCAAATAGTTAGCTAATATTTTCCCAGCTTTGTTCTGACCACCATAAAACTTTGCACTAGATTTTAACAAATAGGTTAAGGAATTATCGGTCGATTCTTGGTTAAATTGAAACTTGGCACTTATAACTTCAGATAGACATTCTTTTGATTTGGAAGAATGATAGGAACAGTCCAGACCGAACTGCCAAGCCATGTCTTCCCTGGACCGGAATCAAGCATCCTAGGACCGGTTTCAGGCTATCAGCCTTCATCAGCCAGGATAGCTTGACTCCAGTGGCGTAGTGAGCACGGGACCCACGTCTGGGCATACCCTTCCCACTTAGGGCGAAATGCAAAACACACAAGATGATGGACGGAATGCTGCACATTGGCAAACATTCACCCCCAGTCACAGATCTGGGTTTAATCCATCGTTATTTTGCTTCACCACGCCACCCCAGTTCAGACATAGCCATATGCAAATCAGTCTTGACCCTGTGCCTCATGGGAACAGTCCAGACCGAACTGCCAAGCCATGTCTTCCCTGGACCGGAATCAAGCATCCTAGGACCGGTTTCAGGCTATCAGCCTTCATCAGCCAGGATAGCTTGACTCCAGTGGCGTAGTGAGCACGGGACCCACGTCTGGGCATACCCTTCCCACTTAGGGCGAAATGCAAAACACACAAGATGATGGACGGAATGCTGCACATGAGGCACAGGGTCAGACTGATTTGCATATGGCCATGTCTGAACTGGGGTGGTGGAGTGAGCTAAAGAATGATGATGGATTAAACCCAGATCAGTTGACTGGGGGTGAGTGTTTGATTGGCTCAAACGTTCCGTCCATCATCCCCTTTTGTATCGCTTTGTTCGCCCTAAGTTGGCGGGGGTATGCCCAGACGTGGGTCCCTTGCTCACTTTGCCACTGGATTCAAGCAAGCCTGGCTGATGACGGCTGGAATGCCAGAAACCGGTCCTAGGATGCTTGTTTCCGGTCCAGGGAAGACATGGCTTGGCAGTTCGTGCTGGACTGTTCCCATGAGGCACAGGGTCAGACTGATTTGCATATGGCCATGTCTGAACTGGGGTGGTGGAGTGAGCTAAAGAATGATGATGGATTAAACCCAGATCAGTTGACTGGGGGTGAGTGTTTGATTGGCTCAAACGTTCCGTCCATCATCCCCTTTTGTATCGCATAAATAACAATACGTCATCAGCGTATGCTGCAAGTTTAATTTGTTGCTCCTTGAAATCAAATCTATGTATATCTTGGTTTTGTCAAATTGTAGACAAAAAAGGCTCTAAGGTTAAATTAAAAAGGAAGGGGGATAATGGGCAACCCTGACGAACACCTCTACCTGGATTGAATTATGAGGAGATGTTGCCATTTGCACACACAGCTGCCCGTGGTTGTGAGTAAAGAATGGAAATTAACGAAATAATTTTTGGGCCAAAACCAAACCATTTAAGTGTGCGAAAAGATAGGGCCATTCAACTTAATCAAACGCTTTTTCCACGTCTAAGGCTATAGCTGCCATTGATTGAGGTAGATGTGAGGATTTGGATAATATGTCGAAAAATAGTCGGGTGTTATCTGTGATGAGACTGCCTTTAACAAAACCAGATTGTTCTGCGCCTAGTAATTGGGGTAAGTGGGATTCCAAACGCATGGCCAAAGCCTTAAAGAAAATGTTATAATCAATCTACTAGCAAAATAGGTCTATAATTCTTGCAATATCGTAAATCCTTCCCTTCTTTAGGAATAAGACAAAGTAGGGCGTCTGCAAAAGTACCAGAGGATTTGCCAGAATGTAAAAAAGAGTCTAAGAGGTCGTGCATCTTGGGCAGAAGTAACTGTGCAAAATGCAAAAAAAAAACTCAACAGTAAAGCCGGTCCTGGTGTTTTATTTTTTTGGAGTGTCTGCAGGGCAGCTAAGAGTTCTTTTTGTGATAAATCAGATTCTAAGGAGGTGAGATCTAACCGAGTATCAGAGGAATGTTGAATGATAGAAAAAAATTGAGAAATGTGAAATTCTGATGGAGAATTATCCGACATGTATAGTGTTTTGTAAAAGGTAAGGAATTCATTCAAAATATCAGCATCCTTAAATGTAAATGTTTGTTGTGCATCCATAATTGATTCTATGTTGAGCTTATTATGTTTAACTTTCAAATAGTTAGCTAATATTTTCCCAGCTTTGTTCTGACCACCATAAAACTTTGCACTAGATTTTAACAAATAGGTTAAGGAATTATCGGTCGATTCTTGGTTAAATTGAAACTTGGCACTTATAACTTCAGATAGACATTCTTTTGATTTGGAAGAATGATAGGAATGTTCCAATCGCTTTATCCTAATTAAAAGGCCTTTGGTTAGTTTGTGTGAAGTTTTGTGTTTTTTTAGAGACAAAGCCAATAATGAATTCTCGAGCAGCTGCCTTAAAGGCATCCCAAATAACAGAAAATGGTAGGGTATCTGATTGATTAAACAGAAAAGATTTGTTGAAAAAGGAAACAAAAAAGGAAGTAAACTTTGGATCTAAGAGAAGAGCATTAATAAAACACCACTTCCTGGGTATATTGGGTTTTTGCAAGATGTCTAATTGAATAGAAATTGGGGCATGATCAGATATTCGAATAGAGCCAATATCTGCATCTCTTAAGGACTGGGAGATGTTGTGAGATATAAAGAAATAATCTATTTGTGATTGAGTTTGATGGGCCAGAAAATAGTAAGTATATTCTCTTGTGGTAGGGTTGCAGAGTCTCCAGGCATCGATAATCTTGTATTGCTTAATAGTTTGAATAAAACGTTTATGTGATTTATGTGGAACAAAGGAGACCATCGAGTTACAATTGATGAAGGGATCAACAACTTGGTTACAATCAACACCGAGGATAAAATTATCTTCAATGCAATGTGAGATATCCTGAGCAAGGGATATCCAAAAAAGAGGGATCCCCAATGGTAGGAGCATAGATGTTGAGTAAAGAAACCGGAGCATTCCCGACCAACAATTTTGTATTTAACCATCTTCCCTCATCATCAGAACTCTTGGAGAGCAATTTAACAGAAAGCGATTTATGACAAAGAGTTAAAACCCTGTTACGCTTACCATCTCCTAGTGAAAAAAAGACCTCCCACACCCATCCTCTCTTCAACTTTAAAGATTTGTTTGCCGTAAGATGAGATTCCTGTATAAGGACTATATCAGCCTCGAATTTAGCCAAGTGTATTAAACCCGTTGTC
This sequence comes from Calotriton arnoldi, assembly GCA_963921515.1. Lineage (NCBI taxonomy): Eukaryota > Metazoa > Chordata > Amphibia > Caudata > Salamandridae > Calotriton > Calotriton arnoldi. Next base: position 3,220,053 of record CAWUFW010000321.1, on the reverse strand, counting down.
TTTTGATGGAAGAGTTCAAACCTCTGACGTTCCAGGAAACAATTTTCAGAGACATGGAGGTAACAGAAGAAAAAATAGAAGACACCAATCTAGGCCAGCCAACACGAAACTAAAAACAAACCATGTAACAATCCAACTATACAATGAATTAACCATACAGTACATAAAAAATGAATGGAGAAACAAATGTGAAACAGGAGGCATATAGAGAAAAAAAGAGATGAAATAAGAAAAGGGGAGAGAAGGAAAGCCAAGATGAAAGGAAAAGACAAGAAAAAAGGAGAAGGGGGAAGAGATACAAGGGTACGAGAGGTGAAACGTACCTAGAAAAACCATACAAGGGTGGGGGGGGTGAAACCACAAGGAACAGATGACACACCCAGGTTCAACCGAACGATGGGCGGGGAAGGACCGCATCACATGTGACAAGGAGACAAGGTGGGCACAGACATCAACAAATCTGCAAGGAAGGAGAAAAAGACAAATATATCAAGGCGTTGCAATGAAATGGTGGGAAACATCATAACAATCAATTTTAAACTAGTCAACTGTATAATAAAATGTTGGCATGGTAATAAAGGAGAAGAAGACAGGTTACAATAAGAATTTGTTAACATTAAATAGTCAGGGAAGTCGAAGCTCCAGAGAAGTTCATGGATTCTGTTTTGCAAGAGTTAATGAAGCTCTGCAGCTTGGCTGGATCCTCATATGTTGTGGTTTTGTTCTTGTAGGTAACCTTGAAAAGGCAAGGATGAAAATGTCCATATCGGGCTCCCAAAGAACGTAGATCAGGCCTCATGTTGAGGAACTCCTTACGTCTATTCGCAGTAACTTTGGCGTAATCTTGAGAGAAAAATAAAGTAGAACCTGACCACACAATGCATTGAATTGATTTGGCAACAGTGAGAATTTTTAACAAGTCAGTATATTCGAGGAAGTATAGGATACTCCTCTCGGTCTCTGTGAGCTTGACACACCAGCCGGCTGTCGACCTAACCTGTGGGCACGTTGGATATTGAGTACATTTTCCTCTGGTAAATGTAGGAAGTTGGGGAGAAAAGATTTAAAGAAAACGAGGGGTTCAGAGCCCTCCGTACCTTCCCGCAAACTGCAAATGCAAAGATTATTTCTTTTATTTCGATTTTCGAGGTCTTCGACCTGTTTTTGAAGTGAGGAAACTTGTGATTGCAGTACGTTAACTTTAGCAACGGTGGGTGCAAAAGAAGAGACGTTCTGCTCTACTACTATGAGTCGTTCATCCATCCTAGACCAGTTGTCTGTGAGAATCTGTTATTTGTGTCTTCCATAAAGGGATGGAGGGCGCGTATCCCCTCCAACAGCAAATATGATGTTAAAGTGCCCCACTCAGTAAAAATATCAGCACTTAGAAGCGGCTGCCCTTATTTTCCCTACAAAGCTGCAGAGCTTCAACAAATTATCCTAAATCAAAATGGTGGCCGCTGATAGCAACTCTCTGAGGAAAAAAGTATTCTCCTTAATTAATTAATAAGCAATCTATAATATCAAAAGGTCATCACGATTGAAGCTCTCAACGCGCAAGAATTATAATGAGTGCTTCGTGTTCAATGATAAACAGGAGCATCCGTAGCCTTTTAAGGTCTCCAGCGATAATATTTGTATCAATGAAGCTCTGCGTTAGGCATTCAAAATGGCAGTTGCAATCATCGTTGCTCCAAGGTGGGAGCTTGCAACTATCAAAAGTAAGTCCTGGAGCTGCAAAAATTGCACCAGAAGGTATATTTCTTGTCAGGACGACATCCGCTGCTGTGAACGCCTTGCCAAGTCTCCAGGAATGGCGTTTTGCTAAGGTCCGTCCGCGCCGAGGAGCCTCACTCGGGTGCCGCCATCTTCTGCGGGCTCCAAGCCACACCCCCCAGCCTTATGATTCTTAACCTGTACTGCTGTACGATATTAGCAGATTTGACACCAATAAGCCCTAATATGAATATTGCACTTTATATGTTTGTATCAAATACTAAAATAGTGGGTGTATTTCGCATGGAGAAAAAAAGAACTGTATTCTGTTGAATGACCCCGCAATGCACTCTCAACCACAGGTGGCAAATGTGATATATTTCTCAAGCAATCTACTTTAAAATTATCTTTCCATGGCTAAAGGTTCTACTACGCACTCGTAAAGGGATATCTTCAGAAAATCCTTGGCACCATGACTTCCCCTGACTAATGCTCTCATCCTTACTTTTATTAAAAAATGAAATATGTTTCCATCTCAAATTTCAAGTATGTGTCGGTGCTAATATTGTTCCTTCCTTTTAGTATTTCTCCTTCATGTAATATAGTAAAGAAACCACTAGATGGCACTCTTGGCGCGCTTTCCAGTCCTCGTTATTTCCTATTACATGTTATCGGTATGTTTTTTTGCGTAAATCAGACAGAAAAAATCACAAGCAGTAGTTAGACATAATTCTTTTTACGTTGATCACATACCTCAACAAGCATTGGCAAAGCTCAGGTGGCAGTCTTTTCTCAGTTCAGTTGCTTCTTCTACTCCTGTTATAGCAGTACATTGTACAATGCTCAATAATTGCATCTCTATGTGCTTCTATGCTTGTTATGTCAACGTTCTGAAACCCGCAAGGGTCGAGTTTGTGTTACGTAAAACAAAATAGAAATAAAAATAATATTGGGGATACAAGGCCCTAAAGGGTGTAGCACTATGCACTGTAAGTCATGACCAGAGGCAACGTTTGAAGTTGTTTACGTTCCCAGAAAAAATTTCAGAAGTTGTAAACTACAACTCTGCCCAAGGTTGGTAATCTGGTAGTGTGCCGGACAACATGTGCTGGGTTCTCAGGCTAGTTCGTGTGTATCCCGCATGCGACCTGTTGAACTGGATCCATGGCAGATTTTCAGGATCAGCACTTGAGTTCATAAACTGGGTAAAAAGCAGCCATTTTTTTTTTTTTACCATATTGTATAAAAATCAAGTGTCCAGGTCTGGCTACGTTCGGGTGTACTTGTTTTCAGAGCCATCAAGCACCTCTAAAGCCCACATACCAGTGACCTTCTAGTTAAAAAAAAAAAAAAGAAGGAAAGTAAACCATTGTGTATACATGATTTTGCCAGGGCGATGGAGTAATTTACCCCATTGCCCTTACGAAGCTGCCGACGGCCAAATTTACAAATGGCTGCCGGTCCACTGGACATTTCTAGCATTTTCAGGAACTGCCGTCACAGCGGTTCCTGTCAATGCATTGTAAATTTGCCATACGGCTCCGTCAACATGACAGAGCCCTACGACAATCTTCCCAATTTATTTATTTTCACAAAGAAAATCCCAAAGCGGGATTTTCATTTTGAAAGTACAAAAAACAATGCCCCCCACACTTTGTGAGTTTCCTCCCATGGGGAATGGGGCATTGAACACTTTCAAATGTCCCTTATTGCCAGGTTTTTCCTGGCAGTGATGGGCATTGAAAAACTGCTATATATCTGCTTACACCGTCGGAGGAGTTTGTCCATGGTGGAGATGGAGTAGTCTTCGCTGTTGCAAACTATGGTCCACACAAATCAAAATCAGGGGGTGGACCATAATGCTGGCTGGGAATGAACTCCGTTGCGGCTGAGTTCCCTCTCCGCCAACATTTAAATCAGGCCCTTTGTCATTTTTTAGCTAAGTTTCCTAGTGCTACACTTGCCTCTGCGGGCTTCCACAACATACCATAGTTTACGTGTAGATTACATAGTCAGATCCCTTCTGGGGGGAGACTAGGTGTTATGTGTCCATTTTTGAATGGTCCCTAAGGAACTGATTGTGTACCCATCATATCTATAGTGAATACTCCCTAGTTCATTTACACACCTCATCCAGGTTGGCCGTTGTACCAGCATTGTCTTGGATCTTAACCTCTTAAGAGCAAAGCTGGGGTACTTCCTTGGGCACCACATTCTCTGCCATGACTTGTGCCTTGGTAATAAAGTCAACCTAAAACTTTTTCATAAATTCATATTGAAATGAGAGCATTTGGCCTTCTTAACACCTCTTTACAGTCCATGTGAGCCCTCTGCTCTCCTCCCCCACGCTCTTTTAAATGTAGTCTTGAACTCTAGTTAATAGCCTTTCAATGACTTGGGCTTCCAGTTGATATTCAAAGCTTTAGCTGTTGATGAGTACTCCCAGTGCCAGCTGTGTTTCATGATGGGTGGATGCAATATTTTGGTGTCTCTTGTGATTTGACACCCTTTCCGAAAGCACAGTTGTTCTTTTATTTTGTTATCAAACCTTAATATTTCACCTATAACTACTGTGTACAGTGAAATTCTTAATTTCTTATTGTAAGAAAACCGGCTTTTTGCAGTTGTTCCCCCCACTTCTTGCCATCGTGTTGGACTGTTAGATGCTGATTTTTGACTCTGAAAGTGCACTGGAGTCTGCTAACCAGGCACCAGCACTCTCTTCCTAAAACTGATTCATGTGAATTGGTACTGCAATTGGCAACGACTTTAACCCCCTTATATAAGTCTCTGGTAAGTGGTACAAGTGGTACCCAGGGCATGGGAGTTAAAGGAGTCACCAGGGCCTGAAGAACTAATTGTCCTATCCTAAGTGGCCCAAGTAAACAGCTGACAACAGGCTTGCCATTGCAGACTGCATGAGCAGTGCAAACTGCTCAAACTTGACTTTGCCCTCACCATGTGTGGTAAGGTCAGTGCACTATTTTTAATATATGCCAGTCACCTCTTAGGAAGGCCTCCTGAGCCCAGGAGGCAGAGTGCATTATATTAAAGGTGTGGACATATAAATGCAATCTTATGTCCCTACAGTAGCCACTTTTCATTAATGGCTACTATAAGTGATCAGCGGCCCATAGGATAACATGGGCTGGCACCCAGGCACCCCTGAGGTTGCCAGCTCCATTATGGAACCGCCATAATATGTCATGTTTGGTATCAAACAACTTGCCTGATCACCCCTGACAAGATTCCAATGTCCGAGTCAATGTGGCATGCACCCAGGTGGCTACCTTAGAGTTTGCCCACCTGGTTGGCCCAGCCTTTCCTGTGCTCAGCCAGCAGCTGCTGCTGACAAGACAGGAATCCGACCCCCTGCCAGGAGGTGTGAACCCTCCCAGGACTCAGAAACAATGGCCTAGATGGGAAGGAGGTGACACCTCCCTCCCTGACAGGATGGCTAGTGAAGTGGCACATCTCGGCGGTGAGCTTCAAAGCTTACACCACCTCTGATATGCATCCAGGCTGCCTCCCAAAGGAGGAAACAGCCCTTCCCCTGGGCACATTTGCACCCAGGCAGGTGGGAAAATTTATATGCATGAGGTGTAAACCCCCAGAAGGCTAGCCACACCCTTGGGGTGGGCTAGCTGGTCTGTACAGCTAAAGAAGGTTTCAGCCATTTTAAAAGTGGCAGAATAGAGGGTTCTGTGTAGAAACAGTGACACCCCCCCAGATGTGGTCACCTCAGGGGTGGATTAGCGACTGGGGCTAATAGTCCATTGGCTACTTGCACCCACACCCCTAAAACCCCTAGACACCAGAACCTCAGCTCTTATTCAAAAGGACAAAGAAGAGTCTGAGACAATAGGACCTGCATAAAACAAAGGTGTGATACTCTGCACCTGTCGCAACCACCCTGAAACTGCACGAATCCGAGTCGTCCTGGACCAAACCCAGATTACCTAGACAGAGGGACCCCTTTGAGAGCTAAAAGCAACTCCAGACTCCTGTGGACATGTAGCACTAGTCCCCTGCAGTCCGCAGGTAAAAACAACGTTCCAGAACCAAAGAATCACTGCCATCGGGTCCTCCAAGTGATCACCCAAAAGTAGAGGGTCCAGTGCATTGTGGGAAACGTAATCCTGACCTCCAGCAAGTTTTAGGCGGCTCTCGTTTTCCCAACCACTACCGTTGCTCGACGCTGCAACACGAGGGAACTCCGCAGTACCTTCAACCGACCACAGCAGTGGCCCAGTTGTCGACTTTTTGCACCAGTTTCCTCACCAGCACCATCTAAGTGGTAAAACCAGCTTCCCAGCGGCTCCCGCTTCAGCACCAAGGACAGCACTCTGCACTTGGACTTCTCGAACCAGGTAAAATGGAACTGACTGTCGTGGCTTGCTCCCCGGACCCACATCACCTTAACCCCCAGTGGGTTCCCCACGATGTAACGATGCATATGTGTCGCTGTTTGTATTGCAATGGGCCATGCTACGTAGCCATGTTTTCAACGTGGGTGTGTATTTACTGCCCCAGTTTAGGGCTACTTCCCTTTTGGCAATGAGGAGCGCAATGGCGACAAACCGTCGCCTGGGTTTGGGGAGGTCATGCGTGCACCCCATAAGTGCCAGCATTGGTGAAGGTGCAAGCTCCATCTCTATCATGCAGGAGATTTCCCCAAAGACTAGCTTCCAATAACCTGCTATCTTTTCGCATGTCCAAGTGATGTGTGCAAAGTCTGCCTCTGGGGAGCGACATCTGGGGCAGGAGTGTGGACAGGATGGGTCAATACGATGTAGCGTGCTGGGCGTCATGTATGCCCTCCAAAGGAATTTAAAATGCAGCAGCTTGTGCCGGTGGTTGGGGGAAACTCGGCGTATTTGTGTGCAGCAACGACTCCACTGTGAGTCAGAGATGGGATGGCCAAGGTCACGCTCCCAGGCCGCTCGTACCCCAGAATCCTGACTACGGAGCAATGCCACAGCTGCCTTATATAGTCTGGACATAAGATGACTCCCACTTACATCTTTGATGATACCTGTCAGAAGGGGGAATTCAGGGGGTTCGAGCAGATAGCTAAAAATGTTAGCCCTCTGCAACCTTTGCAATATGAAATGATCCATAACTGTGGCCTTTCGAAAACGGGGGGTCCTCCGTGCGTGGGAAGACACGACCACTGGGGAACAGGTCTCCAAACGTTTGCAAGTGAAATTTTGCCAGCGTCCTCTTTACCAGCGTCTCTTGCAGGATGGGGATCCAGCCATATCCCGCTAGTGGTAATGCGGAGGAGTATAAGATGCGGGATCCAGTTACGTTGAGTAGTCGGTGCCAGGCCCAGCTGATTGTGGAGAGCGTCTGAATATCTTGTGGGTCCCGGGGAAACCCAACCGGTAGCAGAGAGTTAAGGGGTCCCGGGAGTGCCAGATCGGCCTCTGATCTAAAGTATGGAATCCTGAAATCTGCGTGTACTCTGAAATGCTTAACACTTGTTCCTTTAGTAAAGCCCAACTGCTCTTTTGCCACACTACCAGGACTGAGCTAAGGATTTATTATTGTGATTCTAAGGACCGTATTAGGAATGACAGCCATCACAGGGATGGTGGCCTGCTGAGGTCAGCAGACAAACATTGCTGTGATTGCAATTTTCTTTTTTGAAATGCACCCCGTTTTCCTTAAATGAAAAAAGGAATGTGTTAAAAAGAAAGAAAAGAACATTTTTAAGCTATATTTTTTTAAGAGTAGGCAGCTGTCCTTGGCACCACTGCCTGCTTTTAAAAAAGATATATGTTTTTACATTCTCAAAGGGGAAGTTGTCCCTTAGGGACCTTTTCCAATTTGCGAATGGGTTATCACCTCCTTCGAGAAGGTGGCAAAATATGAATGTTTTCTGACCGGAATTGGGTCGCAAAACATTAATACATACCACTGCAATTCGGCATTTTGAAGGCATGCACGCCCCTCAAAATATCGTATCACAAAACCAAATTGCGATTCGGGAACAAGTTACCGAATCACAATTTGGCTTTTGTAATTTCAAAATGCTTTTTTTGCAGTTGCAAACAGCCTGATTCTGCGAATGATGTAACTGTTTTTCCAGGTCAGAAGAGGGAGTTCTCCCTCTCCAAGAAATGAGAAAGATACTTGATGATAAGAAATGGTGCCTTGGTGTGTCCTAGTAAAATATACATGTATACCAAAATATTGGCTTAGCTCTTCCAGTTTCAGACGCTTAGTAACTGTCTGGACAAGAGGACTCCTAGGAAGCCATAACCCTTCACGGGTTGTGCATAGAGAACTGGGATGTGCATGTATCATCAGTATCGGACATCAGTGACTCTCCTCCGCCATAATAGAGTAGCCGCCCTGATACTGTCAACTCTGTACACTTATCATATATAAAGTTTACTACATAATTTACATACTTAGCTTAGTATGCATTTCTCTGTTTCATTATCTGTATCCCGAGGCAAGGGGGTTGGGGGGGTTAGGGTATGAGGGAAGCACGACGCAGAATGGCTCTTGAACACAGCTCGGAAACTGGTTATGCACTTTCTGAACAGGAGCCCTGTTGAAATTGGAGAGCGAGAGCTGAGTGTTAATACAGGCATCAGAGCATCTCTGTTTTGCATGAGGAAGCAGTTATCTTCATATCATGGCTGCATGTGGCAGTTATCTTCTTTGTTCGCTCTATTACGCAGTCACAAGCCTCTGCTATCATTTTCTTATCTTCATGTCACATCTTGAAAGCCATCTTGTGTAGCAGCTGCACTGTCAAGTTAAACATTTTGAAAGTTCACTCTTTCACATTGCTGAATATAGTGTCTCTCATAATTTAGAGTAACACTCTCCATTTTAAGTATTTGTCCATGAATAAATAATTTTAGATTCGGTCTTTTCCTCTCATGTGGCAGCCATTTATTGTCTTAATATTATTGTTGATTTCTAGATTATTCATAAATACCCGTGTTCTCACAACTAATATAACTCATTATCTAGTGAACTTCAACAGACTAGTTTAACTTTTGTCCACTATCTACAAGTTACTATACTATATGGTATAGGTTGTTTCTACTCTTACGGGAAGAAAGAAAAAGCTCTCTAATTTTTCAAACATTCTTCAGCGCATAATAAACTGAAAGCATTTTAAAAAAAAGCTCTGATCAAATGTCCATGGCTTCAATGGATGCTTCCATGGTGGGCTTTGCACATATCAGATAGAGTGAAGCCTGCATCTTCATCTGTGATTCTTGTTGAAAAAATCCTCTTCTGTCTAAAGAGCAAATTAGACTCCCCTTCATTCATCAAATCTGTTTGCAACCTCAATATGGAACTTAATCTCGATGAAATTAGGGCTTTATGTCCATTTATGAAGAAAACAAAAGACTAGAGAGGATTGAGGACAAATGGTCTTTGGTGGAGACCTGAAATGTCCACGTTGAGCAAAAGATTAGCAACACAAAGGAAGTGATGTGAAAAGATGCCTATCTTGAAACTGATGCATCAGGAGGACTTTGGCATCTTAGGACAGTATAAAAAGATGCAATGACCTGTGAATCTATGCAATTGCAGAGTATATTGAAGGGGAGGTTCTAATTTCATTTCTTAAATTATTCTTTCCTAAATTACTGGATGGTGGGACAGGAATGTACCATGCATGGTAAACGGATCTGTACCCCTACCGCTGAGTGCCAACCTCATGTGAAACTGGCATCCTGACTTTTTGTTTGACCCTGTCACCACATTAATCTAGCATGTGCACATAGGCCTCAGCCTGTCCCTGTTAATGTAAGGTCCAGACCCTGTTTCACAGCCTAGAGTGGCACACCAAGCATGCCCTCATAGCAGATGTAGGTCTACTGTCCATGCCCTGGGTAAGTGACATTAATTAGTGGTAGTAGTATGCCAAGTTTTTTGTGAATGATTAGTGTGATCAGACCTTTTTCTCTGTGTAGGTGAGAGTGCAGTCTGATGACCCCCCTCTCGTGTAAAATTCCACTACTATATAAGCCTCAGGACCTTGCAGAGGCATTCTGTGTGCCTGTTGAGTGCACATACGTGCAGTGAGTTTGTAGAAGGACTCTGTGGGGTGAGAGTCTGAGTACTGGGACCAGTGAGATCCATTTTGGATGGGACCTGGTTTAGCATGACACAATATGGAGCTTGGATACAGTTTCCCCAGACATTTGTAGTATAGTGACTCCATTCCTGTCCCTAGAGATCCTGATGCTGAAGTGAAGTGGGATGAAGACAAGGCTACTCTTAGAAATTCAATGAAGGCCTTGCTAGCAGAGGGCTGTGATTAGGCTTTTGTGACCACTGCCATTTGGTACATAGTGGCGGTTAGGGGTGAGACTGCCATTTCTGTTATTCAAGGTAAGGAATCTTATTGTCAGGGCCTGCCCTTTTGTATATCCCAGATCACTGCTTCAGGAAAAATGACGTTAGTCAGATAAATAAATCTCACATTGTAGTGTGCTCTTGTTTTGTGTACTCCTGCTTGGAGTCAGCTTGATTGCTACCTGCTGTAAGACCCATTGCATTGTACAAAGGCAGTGTCTGAGGAAGAGGATGAAAATGACATTTGAATGAGAACCTTCCCAAGGCAGTTCTGAAACCTAGGGAGTGTCCCTGTCTAGAAAATAAGTATAAAAGTGGGACCCAAACCTCCCACTTTCAGTTTCACAGGTTTCATGACCATCAAGGGAGTGCTCCGCAGAGTAATGAAAAGATTGCTTTGTGACCAGGGCTGATGTCTGCATGACAGTCAGTCTCCCATAGGTGAGGGGACATTACCTGATATCTGCACTACCTGCTGAATGAGCAAACGGTCTGCTTAAAACCTAGAAGCCTCTGTGCCAGCCAGACCAGGGAAGGATTTTTGCTGTAACCTGCAGGAGCAGAAACTGTTCAGAAGAAGAAGCCCAGCGTGTTCCCAGCAAGAAAGCAACCACAGGAAACTGGCGACTACAAGGGAGAAAAGTAGGAATGACCTGTGTGTGATGGGGTTCCCCCAGTATCACAAAATGGTTGTTTACTGTGAATTGTGCAAGACATTGAATTGCCAAGCAATGTTGTGTTATCAGCATCCTTCCATGTTCCTGAGAGACTAGTGTTGCTGCTGCCAACATTGGAGTCAGAGATTCCTTGTCGTCACTGTTGTAGAAGCCCTGATCAGTCCTCAAGCCGAAACTGCCCATCCAAGTGCGCTGTCTCCACCCAGCCTGAGATCACACTACTGCCGAAGATGAGTGCTTCCGTGTAATTCTGCCGTGCTGATGCCGCCTAGTGGTCAAGTTCTACTTGAGGTCACTGTAGGAGAGTAGGATCTGCTTCACATGGGTACCCCCACTTTTTGCTGATGCTTCACTGGTTTTCGACATTAGTCTGGCTGGGGCCCTGCTATTCAGAACCCCAGCCTAGCTGTTTCCTCTTTAAAAGGGTCTCCATGTGCCTTAGGCACATCACTGATTGGGATCTGGAGTGCCCTTATAAGTCCCTAGTATATGGTATACTATGTACCAAGGGCATAGGTACCTCAGAGGCCTGCCAGGGGCTGCAGCATATATTATGCCACCCCTGGAAGGCCATCCAAACTGACACCACAGGTCTGCTACTGCAGCCTGGGTAAGGTGGTGCATGCACCCCTTACTGTGGTATAGGTTACCTATATCACTAAAAGCATACACACATATAAACCTATAAGTCACTCCTAAGGCAGGCCTTATCAATCCTAAAGGCAGAGTGCATGGTTCCTATGTGAGAGGGTGCCCCTGCATGAGCAGGGCCCCTCTGCAGCGTTCGGAGACCATCTCTGATGCTGTTTGTAGTGCAGCCTGACCATATACTCTTAAGCGCATTATATCCTCGCGGTAAAATGCTAACTTTGGAATGGCTGCACCTAAACATGTCGTGTTTGGTGTCAAACATCTTGGAATACTACCCCCCGCCAATCCTGGCGGCGGGGGTAGCATTCCACCCTTCTAGAGGGAAAGGCATGTTAACTCTGACGAGTCCGGTAACTTCTTTCCAGAGCCCTGGCATCACAAAATGGATGCTGCTGCCACAGACACGAGTCTGGCCTCCTGCTGCTGGACGAAACTCCGGCAGGGAGGCCTGGACAATAGGTTTCCTGTCCCAGGGAGGTGTGACCACCTCCCAGACAGGACAATGTGTATTGGGGCTGGGCGGGAGCACTTTCGGGTGCTTTGAAGTCCTGCACTGGGGGCACATTTGGTGTCCCTGTGCATACCCCAGGTTCAAACCGGATCAGGGGCTCGCAGCCCCTGCTTTGGCGCGAACTGGACAAAGGGAAAGGGGTGTAGCCACCCCTCTGCCCTGACCCACCCATAGGTGGGGCCACAGAGTAGTCCATCCCCTATTTTTAGAATAAAGGTAGGAACCCAGTCCTTAGGACTTTAGATTATACCTGGACGAAACTCTGAAACTGAATCCTGGACCTTCGACGCTCTACGACAAGATTAGAGGACTGAAGAATCTCCCTTGGGGTCAAGGAGTGACTCCCCTGCTTGGCAGGCACCAAAGAAGCATCTGTCCGGTTCGCATCACTGAAGCTCCCGTCGGACGCCGAAGTCATCGCATCCCCAGAGGTGGATTCTCAGACTTCCCCGAGGCTACCCTGAGTCCCCAGCAAAGCTGAGGCCCGTGGCTATCGTGGGTGACTTGAGACCGTGACCCCTGGACACCGAGCACACTTGCAAGTGCACCATCTTCTGGGTCTCCCAAGAAGTCGTGCTTTGGGCTCCGAGTAGCCCTAGCCTCCAGCACCACCTGCACCGAAGATCACTGGCCCCCACTCCACGAGTGTCCTGTAAGCCAGCTCCACGTGCGGCGTCACGAGGCTCCTTCGCGGTCGCTAGCCCGTTGGCTAGTAGCCCTTGACGAAGGCCAATCTTTTCTTTACTTGGCATCCTGGTTGCTCCAGGCCTGCCCTCACTTACCCTCGCTGGGTGAGTTCCCCAGACCTTGCTGGTCTGCATCATCGACGATCTTCATCTTACTCGAGACTTGCCGTTGCCAAGGCTTGTTGGGTCCAATCCGGTCGCCGACACCTCAGCACTCGACAGACATCGAGCCACAGCCCGAATCCTGCTCTTGGTCGCCGACATCGCCTCCCGGACCTCGTGGCTGAAGAGTCAAGACGACCGTCACCGCACCTGAAGCACTCGACATCGGTGGGCATCTGTCCATCGCCTTCCTGGTCACTGGCTAGTGACCCAGACTCTGTCCCCTCTGCTTTCAGGTTCTTCAGAACTCCGATCCACTCTTGTATCCACCCGGACACTTTTCTCCTGGTCGCCAGCAGCACTTTGCAGCAGATCGCCATACGAAACGACGACGAAACCCGACCCCGAAAGGCACCTATGCACCCGGCTTCCCTGGGTGAGGTAACACGAGTACTCCGGTGCTCCCGTGGGTAGAGACTCTTCAAAGTCCTAGATCTCAAAGGGTTTTGTCCTAGTCCTCTTTTAAGTGTCCCTTTCCTCTATTTTTCCGATCCCGACTTTCTCCATAGAAGTTAACGGCGTATCGCGGTTGTGTATTTACACTGCACGCGTCTCCCGTGGGTCCCCTGTGTCACTACCTTGGGTGGTTCCTTGTGGTCCAAGCACTTCTAGAGGCTCTAGGCCTAGTGTCTAGTTCAGTCGTGGTTCGCATACCACTTTATTGGTATATGGTTTGGTACGCCCCTAGGGCCCAAACGTGTATTTGTGCTATTATTGTGATTTAAGATCTTATAACCTATGTACTTCAAACTCTAGCCTCATAAAGAGACTAGAGGGGTGTGTTTAGTAATAAATACATATATTTTGAATATATACCTGGTGTGGTGCTCTTTCATTTGGTCACTCAAGAGATTATAGACTGGTAAAACAAGCTGCTTTACATTCCTTCAAGACTTAGCCTGAAGGCTGCTCTCCATAGCTACCACTAGGATAGCTTTCAATAAGGTTGTCTTTAACCTACCTACCATAAGAGTCGATTTGGACTGGTGCAAGGTGCCCACTATAATTAGTGGACAGCATATGCCAGGCCAACTTCTCACAGTCACTGCCACTGTTCCCTTCAGTACAGGAGCTGCAGCCAAAGAGGCAGAACCACTGCCATTGTTGTACCACACCTCTAGAAGCTGCACCTAGAGTAATGCAGGTAACCACAGGGCCTGATTATGAGTGGAATGGGAGACCGAGGAAGAAGAAAAGGTAGGCTGTACAAAGACTTTTTTACCTGGTGAATTTGAATTGGTGAAAGCAAATTGAACTGTTGTACACATCTACCCATTGGGTTACATTAGAGTGAACCACACCTGTGCCTAATCCATGCTGCTAGACCCATGCTATATTCCTGGGGTTGTAGACACTATGGGGCTTATTCATAAAGGTAAATGTTCACATGCATATTTATTGACATCTATATTGTGAGAAAGTGGCTCTTTTTGCATATTCACCCCTGCTTCTGCTGGTATATATATATGTATGTATACATATATGTATATATATGTGTATATAGAAATGTATATATGTACGTATATGTGTATATAAATATATATACATATATATTATTTCTTAGCACAGCTCCTTAACAAATAGTTTTTCCTAACTAAATTGTATACCACAACAAATACTTAGTCATCAACCTTTCTCGCAGGCAATATGTGGTGTATGCAAACCATAACATTTCATGCATCTACGACAGGAGATCATCTGCCTTGGCCTTTTCTGACCAATAGGAAACATTCCCAATTTCCCACGGAATCACCATTTGCCCCTCTTCCCCTAAGAACACTTAATGAGCTATGCTTAGCTTGTGACCATTTATGTACTTCTTTCAACTAACTCGCACACCCTGGCACAGCACGTCTTCCATCCCATAGTGATATTTCCCTTGCCCAGAACCGATGCCAGGCCTATGAATCGACAAATACTCTTTAGATGTTTTCTCCACTTCATCAACCCTAGTAAGCAGACAGCATGATCCAATGCAGCCGTCTTCCCACTATTTTCACCTATTATTCTCGTTATCATGACTCCATAAGGCTGAGCCACTTAGCAATCCCAAACCATGTGGTAAAAGTAAGCCTGCCCCTGTTGACATCAGGGACACGAGTCTAAGGCTTTCCCAGAACCTCTTAGTTATCCTCACATGTGACAAATATGTTGAGTGCAAATAATTTATCTGTGAGTATTTCAAATAAGTAATCCTTGTGACAGTTCGAGGGTAACTCAGAGCAGTGGCCCATTCCAGTTCAGTAAGTTCTCTCCGAGATAGGCCTCGCATCTTTGTTTGGTCACGGTTTGTGTTGGTGAACTGCTCCATGCTCACTGTTTTACGAGGCCACCCTGAAGGGTTGGGGGCTCCTTGGAATTGGAGACTTTGTTTGACATTTAAATCGGGAGCATGACCCACTGCAAGTCGCCCTACCTACTTAGGAAACGCCACGAGTGCAAAAAGAGCTGACTGTGTGGAAGGGAGTCGGATGGGAGAACATCCCGTGTTCTGACCGCTCGGAGAGACATGCTGATTCGGAGACCTATGCTGAATGAGAACATTTGCATAAACCTGGAAAGAAAGGAAAAAAACACATGTCTACGGGACTTTATTTCCACTAAAATGATGCAGGTACCATGAAAAAAATGCACAAATAATGCTGATTGAGGATTAATTTCGATTCCATGTGTAATGAACTTACAAACAGTACAATGCATTATGGGAGTAGTATTTCGAAAGAATGGTCATGTGACATTATGTTTAAAAAGCAAGCACAACGCACTTTGCATTTGTTAACTTCTTACCTGTGAGCAAGGCGACAGTCGAAACGCGTAAGGTGATAGAAGATTAGTGCTGCTGTCTTCGAAATAAATGCTTTTATCTCCGAGATGGGCCTCGCATCTTTGTTTGGTCACGGTGTGTGTTGGTGAGCTGCTCCATGCTCACTGTTTTACGAGGCCACCCTGAAGGGTCAGGGGCTCCTTGGAATTGGAGACTTTGTTTGACTTAGCCACTCTGGTTAGCAATCCCAAACCATGTGGTAAAAGTAAGCCTGCCCCTGTTGACATCAGGGACACGAGTCTAAGGCTTTCCCAGAACCTCTTAGTTATCCTCACATGTGACAAATATGTTGAGTGCAAATAATTTATCTGTGAGTATTTCAAATAAGTAATCCTTGTGACAGTTCGAGGGTAACTCAGAGCAGTGGCCCATTCCAGTTCAGTAAGTTCTCTCCCTACACACTTCTCCCAGCATGTCTTCAAGGAGGTATGTTCAACATAAAAAGTAGAGGCCATTTCTCTGTGCACTGCATGCCTTCAAGTGCCCTAGGTAAGTATTCTATTAAATTCTTTCGATTTGGTAGGTTCTGTATCTTTTCCCCTCCCATGTACGATTCAACGCTCGGCTTAGTGCAACATGAGCCATTAACTATCCCACAACTGTCCCAGTGTCATCCTTCAAGGTCTCAAAGGTACTCAATGTCCCACAGTCGTACATACATGGTTTTATATCATATACGAGCATCAGATCGCTGAAGCCTGGCAGACACCTAAGTGGTAAAGTGAAAAACACCATGTTAAACACCACATGAATGGCTACAAAATGATACAAGAGACGTGATAATATTATCATGTTCACCCCATAGTAGAGAGTGGTAGCCTGGTCCAAAAGAGATGGATGCCTTAATCCTAGAAATAGTCTTTCATAAGCTTCCGGCTATGAAACATCCATCGGTGTCGTATATGCCCATCCATCTGAACATCTCAGGTTCCCATTTAAGGAGGAAGTCTCTATAGTCATAGTCCAGTAATCCAAGCCCTGGGAAAATAGGGAACAGGCAGGATTTCCTCCATTTCACCTCCAACCCAGAATAGGTGCCAAATTAATCAAATTTATCCATAATCCCCATCAGGTTCTGAGTATAACAAGGTGTCATTGGCATATGAGGAAATCATGTGCACCCCAGTCAATAGCCTGATAAACCTTGGCTGAGTACATCCCCACAAAACACATGCAAGAGGATGCATTGCTAATGCAAATAATAGCAGTGACAGCGCGCACCGCAGTCGCTTGCCCCTCTGGATTACCCATGGCTTAGAAAAGACTAGCACTATGCTTACCCTAACTACTAGATTTGTATTTAGCGGTCATATCCATTTAAGACTATTTCATCCCAGACCCAGCTTCTGGACAGCAAATAAATACGACTACACTAGTGTATTAAATTCTTTCTCTAGCTAGAGAATTAATTTGGACCCAGGAAAAGTCTTCACAAATTTAAGTGGGTGCTACGTCCTGGTATAAACCCACACTGATCCTGGTGAACCAACTCATAGACCTATGGCACTAATCTGTTCGCAATGAGTTTCCCGTATATTTTGCATTCTGAATTTAGTAGGGAAAGCTGTCTGTAGGACCGAACATCCAACAGAACCTTCCACTCCTTTGGCAGCACCACTATCGTCGCCTTCCTTGTGGAACCGGATAGTGTTCCTGTGGGGAATGCAAATGCAAAGATAGCAAATATTTTGGGAGCCAGTACTACTTTGTATGCAGTATACAATTCTGCTGGAAGATCATCCTATCCAGGCATCTTACTCCTATCCAATTTCTTGATAGGCAATTTAATCTCTTCTAGGGTCAAAAGAGCATGTAACGCTATGTTCTGTTCCTCAGATAGTTCCGGCATATCTATGCCAGCCAAGTATTTCTCTAGATAGTCCTCATTCCGCAGGGGGAGAATATAATTCTTTACAATATGTAGCAAAGCTCTCATTTATATGTGATTGTGTGTGCAGTATCTCCCCATTGGGTGATCTAAAGGCAGAGATGGGTTCTCGTTCATCTTTGGATAGAACCAACAAAACCAGGATGCATCTTGATGCCCTTTTCCCTTCCATGTTGTATGGCCTCCAATTCTTTATAATTCACCTCCTTAAGCCTCTCCAGTAGTTCTAGCTGTTCCTTCTCAGCCCCCTGCCTTTCCCTGAGAGCCTCAGTATCACCCTCTCATTTTTTCACATTTGCATCTTTTGTTCTTGTGCTGTCAGCTGGCGGGCGAGAACTGTCTGTGTCCCATAGATGTTCGTGAGATACACACCCCGTATCACAACCTTAAATGCGTCCCATTCCCTGGAGACCTTTATTCCAATCCTCTCCTTTTCAGTAAAGTAATGTGAAATCTGTTTCCTAATGGCTGACATAAAGGGGGCATCCAACAACGCAGCAGTTTGTAGTCGCCATGGTAGTTTCAGAGGCCTAGATCTACCAGTCACTGCTGGTATCCAGAGGATTGTGGTCAGACAGGGTTCAAATCAAATACTCCACATCCTTAATCTCATCCATTCCCCCAGGTCTAGCGAGGAACATATCCGGCTTGGTGTATATTTTCTCTATGCTAGAGTAAGACGAGAACTCCTTCCCAGTCGGGTGAAGTTCCCTCCACATGTCACTCAATTACCACGTCTGGAGCCAGAAAGTGAACAGCCTTGAAGTTGCATTACATACAGCTCTGTGCATGGATGACACTGATCTATCTATATTTACATTCATCACCATATTGTAGCCCCCACCAAATAAACAATTACCCTCAAGCAGACAGGCCAAATGAGTCTCCAAAAAAGCCAGAAACTGTGCTGATTTGTGTTCAGGGCATACATGCTAGCCAGAAAAGTCTGTAACATCGAAGGACTCTTCATTTAAAACCTATCTCCCTGATCAATCGATGCAGGGCTTACCTTGAAAGGAACTTTGGGGATAATCCAAAACAGCACCCATAGTGAATACGCAGAATAGGTCGTACCTATTAATTGCCCCCCCCCCTTTTTCAATTTGTCTAATTCAGCAGCTGTGAGGTGGGTCTCCTGACAACTGTCAATGGTGTAGCATCTGGGCCAAGACCCAGGACCTCGAAGGTTGATGGCTCCTTGGAGTCCTCAGCCTCATCATGTTTGTCTAGTTCTGATTCTGAGGCCTGGATGTGCTGCTCTCTGTAAATCGTGATATCACACACCAATTTAGCTCTTTCCAAAGCTGCTTCTTCCATAGTTGGATCTCCATTAGACAAATGTCTAGTTCTCTTGTTTCTGTTGCCTGCCCTTCGACTCTTCCTCGTATCGCACGTGGCACTAGGCACTTGTCCTATGGTCCTTATCATCTCCATATAATCCCAGATCTCAGACAATAGTACAAAGAAGTGTGCTTGTCCCTCCACAATGATCCGCAGCTTAAATGATATTTGGGGTACAGATATACCAGAGCTTAGTAGGGCATACCTAATATCTTGTTGGTGCAGCGCCTGTCTGACATCTAGAACTGCTCGTTGCTGTCTCTGCATATAGGTGGTATAATCTAGGAATATAAAGTCTTGCGCATTATCCATGGTCCAAGATCCATGTTCTCTCGCCTTCTGAAGGATGAATTCTTGATACTGTAAATTCAATAGCCTGGCAACCATTGGCCTGATCAGTGCTCCTGACCACGGTAGTGTTTTGACATTCTATGCACCAGTACCAACTAAAGAACCATGACGCAGCACTAGCATATACATTATCTATTATTATCTAATTACCAGTTCTCTAGGAATTGCATTGCGTCAGATCCCTTTGCCTTTTCAGGCATCCCCACCAGCTGAATATTGTTCATCATGAGCACCCCTTTTTTTTTTTTTTTAAACTTTATTTATCAGATTTGAGCATATCATAGCAATAGAACCATAGTAAGTCACAGTCACTTACAGAGCAATCATATTAAGTGGTGCATATCATATAACGTCAATATATAATCTGGCAAGAGTAGTGTCAACAATCCCAAAAGCCCCGAAAGGGATAGAAGCAGTGCAGTAGAAACAGCATTCTCCTTGGCCTCCACCCCACCTCTGATCCGCCTCTCCCGCTGCCTCCCCAGCGTGATCAATCCCATCTAAACCCAATAATCACTGATGGCACCCTGCAACAATAGGAAGTTGAATGCCTCACGGTCAGGATTCATGCCTGGCGACATATGTAACAGGAGCGATGAACAGCCTACCCCACCCCAGTAGGGGTGATGCCCTGTTCCACTAATGTGTCAGAGGTGTGGCGTATGGACTCCACGTATGTCCTGTAGGGACCCCAAATGTCCTTGGGGCGAGAAGAGCTAGGTAGGGTATTGGAATACACCTCGCTGTTGACGTTGCAATATGCTAGACTGTTCAACCAGCTCTGTACCGTGGGAGCTGTCTTGCGGCCCCAGTGTATCGCTATTTCTCGTTTGGCCAATAATAGACTAAGGGCAGCGAATTTCCTAACTTTTTTGGGGAAGTTCACCACATGTCCCATCAGTGACACCTCTGGTATAGGAACCAGAGACAGTGCTGTCATGTCCCCTAATATTTTATGCGTCTTTTCCCAGTATGAGCGTATAGCAGGGCAGGTCCAGGTGAGGTGTGCAAAGTCTGCATGTGGGGCGGCACATTTGCGGCAGGTATGAGGCCTAGTCGGGTCAATACTGTGTGTCTTTGCAGGTGTGATGTATAGCCTACGAAGGAATTTAAAATGCAGTAATTTATGCCTACTGTTCAACGAAACGTCTTTCGTGACAGCGCAACATTTGGCCCATTGTTCGTCAGTGATGGGGCGGCCCAGATCTTCCTCCCAGTCTTTCTGAACCGTATCATCGCAAACCGGGAGTATCCTGGAGCACGCCTTGTAAAGTTTAGAAATAAGATGTACACCACTTTCGTTCTCAATGATGAGTGCAAGAGGGGGGAACGAGTCCAGTTCAATGGGGAACCCAGGGATTGTAGCACGGAGAGCCGAACGGATCCGGCCCAACACAAAGGTGTCCATGAATGTAGCGTCGTGAAAGCGGCTGTCTTCCGAGGGGGAAAAATTATGTCCAGCAGGATGCAGGTCACCTACATCATGAGCACCCTTCAGTGTCTTCGTCCTGTTATGTAAAAATGTAACAGTCCATGTTAGCTCCTCACCTTATTCTTAAGCTCATGTACTGTAAGTTGCAATAAGGGCAACACAGATTAATTTTGTCTTACCCTTTCCATTAATTGTCTGTGATCAACACGTAAAAGATTAACATCAATTGGCACTGCACCTATTTTCAATTTGAGATTAGATTTGGTGTCAAGAATTGCCTGCAAAATGGCGTCAAACCTTTCTCTGTGCCCTTTTAAAGTGGTCTTTACTGATTTTAGCATGCCATCTGCATTAGCACCCTCGTCATTCTGTGTCTCTGCTTGTCTTTCTGCAAGCTACTCCTTGTCACCCTTAGGCCACACTATCATGGCTAATGGTCTTAGGTGATTGATGCTACCTTGTGTGGTTACTTAGTTCATTAATGTTCTGGACCACCTAGCCCACCCCGTTTGCTGATATTCCTTCCAGGGTTGATGCTGACTAAATAGTGCTGCCCCAGTAAGTAGGATTATGTTCCAAGGGGGATCACGTCTATGACCTAAATATTCATTATTCGCTGTGTGTGGCATACAGGCTAATCTGTTCGCAATTTGTGTCCATATGTGCCAAGAAAGTGTCTGATTTAGGGCCACTTATTGAAGGAGCCCAAAAAAAGGTGGTCTGCATCTGCAGTGAGGAGATCAGGGCAGGCCCTATTCATCAGCTCCGTTATCAGGCCAGTCTTCAGTAGGACCCCTCCCGCTGGGTCGTGGTTTGCTTAATCTCTGGGCCTCTGGTCCCCGCAGTGTACCTTCCCGCAAATACAAACCACGGTGCCCCCTAGGATCTCCTCCCCGTGCCATTTGTAGTGGACCCGGTCCATGTGGAGCGGGGCAGGCCTCATTCCTTCCTCATATATCTGGTGCAGTTACACCTGGTTGTAGCCTTGCATGTCTTCACCCTCTTATATCAAGGGGTGGAGCCTCCTACAACAGGGTTTAGAAGTGTAAAGTTAATACTAGTAATCGCCATGGCCGAGATACTCCTTTTGGTAAGCATAGGGAAAATTATTGAATTTTGTATTGCAAGAAATTACTACAAATATTTTATTGTAAAATATAAATGTAAATTAATTTTCAATATTTATTTTAACAGAGAATTAATAAAATAAAATGGTACAGCATATTAATTCATCATATTAAATGTGTATTAAATAATTAAATAGATTAATTTAATTTATAAATAATTTAAAACAATAATTTTAAAAAATCACTCCCTAACATTTATTTATTTACTATGTAGTAATTGCTTAACTTCTTAATGAAAGTTTAAATGTTCGTTTCTTAAAAACATTTGGCTTATTATTGAATTTTAAAATGATAAAATATGTATATGTCATTTTTAACACTACACTGCTGAGGCAGGAGAGGGAACCCAGGGGCTGCCTGCACCGAGACGCCACCTGCAGAGCGGCAGAGAGACGCTGCTGGTACGCGCAACCCGGAGGGCCAAGCCGGGAGACTATCTGCGGCTGGAGGAAGCGGGAAGGGCCCCGAGAGTAAGACCTTGAAGGTGCCAGGGACCGCACATGAGAGGGTACAGCCCAAGGAGGGTAGGAGTGTGCGGCAGAATCGCGGAGCGGGGGCTGCACCGCGGGAGAGAACTGAGCGCATCAGAGGCTGGGAGACCCTCTGAGGAGAAGTCTAGTGGGAGTGTGCCCCGGAGAGGTCGACAGCAGCGTCCGGGGCCCCAAGCAACGGAGGAAGCTGAGAGGGTGAGGCCAGGGGAGACGCGGGCCCTCCTCGCGACAGTGCCACGCAGCAGACGAGTACTGCGGCCTAAGGAGGAAGGCGATCGGCAAAACTGGTGGAGCACTGAAGAGGATACTGCGCTGGGCGGCGCGCGCGGATACATCAGGCCAGAGCGAGGTAGTAGATGGGAGCCCTCGACAGGCACTGAGGAGAGTGTGCCAAAGAACTGAGGGGGAGTGGCGGGTCAAGACGGCAGAATTAGACTACACAACGGACCGCAGAGTGCCCAGTAGGGAAAGTGAACTTGTGCGCCGAGAAACCTGCTAACGGAGCCCTGCGAGCCTACGTGGCACCAGTGGCCCCACAGGCCCTGCAGACACGATGGGGAAGGTCCCTAGGAAAAAGGAGAGAGAGGAGGCTCCAACAGAGCAATTGTCAGAGGAGAAAGGGAGGACCCAATACCAAGCGGAGCACCCTGGAGATCCTACGCTACAGGACATTTTACAGGCTATCACCTCTTCGAGTGAACGACTGAAGACCAAGATAAACTCACTGGGGCTGGATTTGGGCCTGCTTCGGGAAGACCACAAAAAATTGGCAGACTGCGTTAAAACAACTGAGGACCAATTGTCAGAGACGCGACCGGACATTGCACTAATGCAACGATGATTAACAACGCTCGAGGCCCAGGTGCGCACATTTGAGTTTCGGGCTGAAGATGCCGAAAATAGATCACGGAGAAGTAACCTCAGAATCATAGGTTTGCCGGAAAAAATAGAATACCGCAACATGATCGACTACCTGGAAAAATGGTTGCGAGAAGAAGTGGCGCCTGAAGGTCTATCAAGCTTCTTTGCCCTAGAGAGGGCGCATTGTGTCCCTGCGAAACCACCTGCACCTGGAGCGCCACCGAGAGTGGTGATAGCGAAGTTACTCCATTACAAGGACAGGGACCATATCCTTGCCCAGGTCCGTCTAAAGGGAGTTATAGCGGTGGACAACTCAGTGGTGCGAATATTCCCGGATTTTTCTCGCGAGGTGCAAAGACTGAGAGGTTCTTGCCGAGACGTGAAGCAAAGGCTGCGGCAACTGAACTATAAATACACAACGCAATATCCGGCCACGCTGCGGGTGGTCACTGAAAATGGCACAGAGTTCTAGAAGACCTCGCAAGAGGCGTCAGATTGGCTAGAGAGACATGGAGGGATGGCACCACTACGAGTCCCGGAAAGGAGAAGGAGAACTAGCCGTCCCCGAAGCCGGAGAACCTTAAGAGAGACTCTAGCCCCCACGCAAGAAGAAGCACAGCTTGAACGACGGAACGTGATGCAGGTGGTGGCAAGAATTAGCGGTAAAGGGAACAGCCCAACTCCTCCTGAGAGCGGCGAGACGGCAGCTGACTCTGGCTCGGAGCAGGGATCTAGCGACTCCGAGGTGCAGAGTGTGGTTCTCCCGGACGTCACGCCACAGACGGCCGATGATATAGCCTAGAGGAGGGGGGCTGAGGCTCGCCATGAGCGAATCGGCAGCAACGCAAGATGAACTTGACCCGACAATGAGGTACTGGGGTTGCTGGATTGGGGCGCTGTGGGGGCTCCTTTGGGACTACGAGAGCGAAGGGCGGCCGCAGAGACCAGGAGAGAGATGGACGAGCAGCCTTCCCCCCTTGTACTTGACTGATTGAACTGCAAGTAGTCACTTGTGGACTATTAACCTTGGTTTGGATGGAGGGTGTTTTCCTACTTATCATGGGGAGCAGGAGTTGGGGGAAATGTTTAAAGTTTTTATGGGGGGGGATGCCTTGAGTTGCAGCGCACAGAGCACTATAGAGGATTGAGCGGGAAGAGGAGGCCCTTGAAGGTGCATGAGGAGCATGGCGGGCGGAGAATTGTTAACCCACCCAATGGCTGACACACAGAGATACAAATGTATGACTTGGAACATTAGAGGGATGCACACAATGATGAAGCCCCATAAAGTTTTATCATATGTCAGACGGCGGGGAGCCCAGATAGTCCTCCTACAGGAGACGCACTTAACACAGAAGGAGGGGCAAGCATTGCAGAGACGGTGGAGTGGCCAGCTCTTCTACACCACCTTCTCGGCATATGCGGGGGTGTTAATTTGGATCCAGGCAGGTGTCCCATTCCAGCTACTGGACTCGACAATAGACCCAGAGGGTCGCTTTGTAGCCATAAGGGGGCGGCTATAGGGCCGGGAAACAAATGTAATTAACATATACGCCCCTAACGTAGAGCAACCAGCCTTTTTTGCGAAGCAGAGTCAATGTCTGGCGCAATACCTGGCGGGTAATACTCTAGTGGGAGGTGACTTCAATAGTGTGGACGACCCATATCTAGATAGATCTCATCCCCCGCTGCGAAACTCCCAAGCGGCGCGAGCCTCACAAGCGTTCACTACCTGGAGACAGAGTTGGGGACTAATAGACTCCTGGAGGGTTTTACACCCTCATGTTAGAGACTACTCCTATTTTTCAGCAGTGCATGATGTGCACGTACGTCTCGACGCCTTTTTAGGCTCTGTAGAAATCCACCGCACAGCCACTGCTGCTGAATATCTTGCGTGCACGTTATCGGACCATAACCCACTGACGCTCTCCCTGAACTGGAGGCAGCCGACGGCGGCGATCCCCACATGGAGGCTCTGCCCGGACACCCTGGAGGACCAGGTCTTCCGAGAAGAGATTAGGGGGGAGATAACGCACTATTTCTAGACTAATGCAGGGACGGCCTCCTCATCGAACGCGGAGTGGGAGGCCTTTAAGGTGGTTCTGCGGGGCCAATGCATAACACGCTCCACAGGGGTTAGGCATGTTATTTTGGGGGAAGTGGAGGGAGCAGAGGCAACTCTCAGGGGCCTAGAACGTAGGAGACCAGAGCACCCAGAACTCCAACAGGCAGTCTTAGAGGCCAAGGAGGAGGTGGCAAGACAGACAGAGAGACTCAGATGCTTTGACTACAAGAAATATCTAGAGCGCACGCATGCAGAGCGGGCAAGTCGGGATCGCTCCTGGCATGGTTGGCAAACCCGGTGAGCAGGACCCAGCCACTGGTGGAAATAGAGGATGAGGAAGGGGTCAGACACTACACACAGCTGAAGATTAATGAGATCTTTGCCCGCTATTATGCAAGGCTATACAAGCGGTCGCAAATAGGTACACAAGCAGACGCAAGGGAGTACCTTGCAGACATGCAGATGGGGAGGCTAGACTCTGAGGAAGCCGAAGAACTCGGAGCAGACATTACACAACGGGAAGTACGGGTCGCCATCAAGGGTATGGCGCGGAATAAGACTCCAGGCACTGACGGATTGCCGGCGGAATTCTTCGCGACATACGCGGAGGAGCTGGCGCCAAGATTGGTCACTATGTACCAAGAGGCTCGGGAGGAGGGTATGCTGCCGGAGAGTACTAGGGAGGCCCTCATTGTGCCGGTGCCTAAACCAGGGAAAGAGCCACACGATTTCACAGCCTACAGGCCACTATCCATGCTCAACATGGATTATAAAATCCTGAGCAAGATCTTGGCGATGCGCCTACTCCCCCACATGAAGGAATTGGTTCACGCAGACCAAGCGGGGTTTATCCCAGGGCGGAACACGGCCATAAAAATCAGGCGACTGCTAGCCATCATGGGTGCGAATGGGTATGACAAGCAGAAGGCGGAAGTACTTGCGGTAGATATAGAGAAGGCCTTCGATAGCCTAGAGTGGCCCTATCTATACGAGGTCCTGGATAAGATGGGACTAGGAGGAGGCTTTCTGGCGTGGGTGCGACTATTATACGCATCTCCTATTGCCCGTGTGCGCACTGGGAGGACTATCTCACCCAGACAGCGAGTGGAGAGAGGTACGAGGCAAGGATGCCCTCTCTCCCCACTCCTATTTGCGTTGGCCATGGAGCCACTGGCGTGCAGAGCAAAGAGTGGGCAGAATGACGCCGGCCTAGGAGTGGGAGCGGTGCAGCATTTTATAGCCCTATACGCGGATGACCTCTTACTATTTCTCAGCGATACAGCGGGAGAGTTGAGAGGAGCGCGGGATATGCTAGCTAGATTTGGTACCATATCCAGCCTTAGAGTTAACTGGAGGAAACGCAGTTTGTATCCGATGGAGCCTAATACCCACCCGCCTCCTGACCTAGAGAATCTGAAGTGGGAACCCAACTGCCTGCCATACCTCAGAGTCAAAATATATCATGGCCCGACTGACCAGTTAGAGGGTAATGTGGGCAGAGCGATACGATCAGTAAAGTCTGCAATGGACTTTTGGGGAACGCTGTCACTATTGGTGGCTGGGCGAGTAGCAGTCTTAAAGATTGTAGCGCTCCCTCGATTGTTGTATTATTTCGGGACCCTTCCAGTGTGGATCCCGAGAGCAATATTCAAAGACCTTGACTCACTAACCAGGGCATTTATCTGGGGAGCGGGACGCAGACGAGTAGCATTAACCACTTTGCAGCGCCCTGCGACGGAGGGTGGACTGGCGGCCCCAGACTTTGAAGGGTATTATCTAGCTGCCCAGCTGTACTGGCTGATCCAATGGCTGGCGGCGGAGCGCAACCCGGAGAGGGAACAGTATCCGGATGCGCCGGAAGCCGCAGACCTGGCGAGGATCCTGCTGAGGGTGCGAAGGAACGGGTCGGAGGACACAATGGAAACTAAAGTGGTGGTGCGTTGCTCGGCGACATACTTGAGACGGGTAGGAGCCAAAATTCCCTACTCCCCGGACCTGCCCATTACAGCACTCAGTGGTCTGCCGCAGGGAGAACACTGGACGGGGCTGGAGGACTGGGTGGAGGCAGGATTGAAAGTGATGGGGGACTTATACCAAGACTCTACCTTACTCCCATTTGAGGCGCTGCGGGCGGCGTACGACCTTCCAGCAGGCAATTTCCTGAAACACGGGGCCCTCACTAGAAGAATCAGGCAGCACTGGGGAGTGGGAGGGACAGAACCGCGAGCGCTAGTAGGATGTCGGTATGTTGCGTTATCAGCGGGGAGGATCAAGACAGTCTCCTGCCTCTAAAAGGCAATCAGACGAGACATGCAACAGCCACTAGAGCGCCTGCGATTACAGTGGGAAGAGGATATTGGGAAGCAGATCCCAGAGGTGGAGTGGACAAGATCCTGGAACGAACCTTGAAAGTGTCCCGAAATGCACGCTTTAAACTAATCAACTTCTACATACTACATAGAGCGTACCTCACTCAATCCCGCATTAGGAGATACTTCGGGATGGAGACAGCTGCATGCCCGCGCTGCGGGGAGAGGGGCGCACACATAATCCATATGTTTTGAAGTTGCCCCACACTGCAACTTTTCTGGGAGGAGATAAGACGCGGGTGGTGGGTGATCTCATCGACAAAGTGCTCCCGCACACCCCAGAACACTTTCTCTTGGGATGGTTCCAGCATACAGCCAAAAATAAGGTGACGGGAAAGTTCCAGGACCTGGCCTATGTCCTGGCAAAAAGAGAAATAGCCAGGAACTGGAAGGCACCGGGGGGACCGCGGATTGGTTCTTGGAAAAATGAAGTAGAAAAATGGGCAGGAGCGGAAAGTATACTGCTCCTCAGGGAAGCTAGCCGAGGGATTGGTAAAATAGATAGAGCCAGGGCGTGGTAAAACCTACTGAATGAACTGACGATGAGTGAACAAGATGGCAGCGGGGCGAGCTCCCCACAGCCGGCGACGCCGGCAAGGGAAGGAGAGAGGAATGAACAACCAGAGTAGTGACAATAGGCACCATTTCATACGACAAATAAAAGCTTCATCTTGCGAGAACCCAATAGAACCTAGAGATCAGAATGCACTCACTCAAGCGCAACTCAAGAGGGGGGGGGGGGGAGTTGTTTTGTTAAAAGGGATGTTAAACCATGCATATCGGAGAGCACTAATATGTTTTAACATGCAATGACAACGACAAGATTAATGTATGGGAGTACTGCTATTATCCTGAAAACTTAATAAAATCTGGTTGAAAGAAAAAAAAATCATTTTTAACACTATACATATATATGTATATATAGATATTAAAGTATTAAAACAAAATATATATATATATAGAGAGAGAGAGAATTTAATTTAAATATCAAAATTATCAAATTAGTTTATCATGGAATGTTATTTTATTTCCCTGCCTCTATTGTTCTCTATGTGATTGTGTTGCATTATCTGTGAGTGGCCTTGTGTGGTGCAGGACTTAATCCAGTGCTAAACTTGAGTACCTTTGTGCCTGTTTTGACACCTTTTGGGCTGTAGTAACTGAAGTCTGTGAATAGCAACAGTAATACTGTTTTGTATTAGCATGTTCTTCCCTAAACCCCTTTGTAAATAACCAATTCCTATTTTCCATTTACCCCCTTGTCCCTCCCACAATTACTATTAACATGCATACCTATGTATATGGCGATCTCCTCCAATGTGGTGAAGACCTCGGCACAGAGAAGATGGGAGAGGTGGAGGTCTCTGCCTGTAGGTTTGTGAGTAGCGTTTCGTGGCATATACTACTACTTTTTGTACTACAAAATGCATTATAGACTAGTAGTGTGCACTCTGAAAAGTATAACGCGTAATGTATGTAGAAACCGAGTCAGTCCAAATTCAAAACACAGATACTGCATTTCCTATCCTTTGTTCATTCTTTATTCATTATTCAAGCCATAACGATTATTCAAACAGCCTACTCTTTTCGTTCCATCGTGGAACTTCCTCAAGGCTAGAAAACTGTTCACCTTCTTAAGAATTTATTTTGTGGCATATATATATTTTTAACAATTACATTCAGTGATGATCGCATACCCTTCCAAAATGTTGTCTATAATTGTGCAAAAGATTGTATCTAAATTTTCATGTTGCGATTTCCAGCTGATAAGTAATATAAAGCTGGTACCCTTCATGTAAGGATCTGATAATCCATCTAGTAAGATACGAGGAACACTGCGGGAAACACCTCATACAATGAGTTTGACAAAAGTATCTCTGCAGCTTACTTGCAATGGACTTTTAGATCCTTACATGAAGGGGATCTACCAGCCTGCGTTCCCACACTTCTCACAATAAAAATGGAACCCCACATGTGCGGCCGGGTCTTTCATCCGAAACAGGAAAGGATGAAAACTGTGACTATAGGAAGTCAATGTGATCTTTGCATGGTCCCTTGTTTGGTCCATTCCTGCCCCGGGTGATAGGGTATCCCTCTTATCAGGAGTAGTGTGGAAACAGTGTGGTGTGAATTTTGCAGACTGAACAATTCATCATTGTGTCTGTTGGTTGATATCAGTTATGAGCACTTACCCTCTACACTACTTCCCTGAGTAGACTTTGACTGCTCGCCCTCCATACCCCGAGAGTCAAGTAAGAAAATGGTGTACTTGGCCCACTTTGCAGAGGCATAGTAGAAAGGACCCCCCAGGATATCAGTGGCAAGCGACCCTAACCACTGGTATTGGGGACTGTGGCTCCCCCCAAACGGAGTCTGAAACTGGATATTCCGGATTTGGTCAAAGTCAATATTCAGAGAGATCATAGGCTTGGTAAAAAGCTGCTGTCACCGATGCTGTTGCTAAATCAAGAGGTACTATTGTACTATTTTTAGAATTTATGGACTTGATGAAAGTTATATCTACAGTTTAGATCAAGGGGGTACGAAAATCCACATTTCACATAACGTGGTAAAAACAAAAAGATTCCTGGACTTGAGATGTGCTCTGAGGAACCTGAATGCAAGATTTGGACTATTGCATCCACGTTTTTCCAAGGTTACGGCACAAGTACAAAACTACTACTTGCATTATTTTTAGCCCCATTGGAGACCACTGGAGCACGGCCAGTTGAAAGGGATTTGTGGGTACTGAAATCATTTTCTGCAAGATATAATGTGATTTTATAAATGATAGGATGTAAACAAGACATGACGCAGCTGACAGACGAAATCTGAAATATGAGGTTCATGGAGATTTTATGAGCGAATCCATTATGACTTCATTTCCATGTTCCAATTCCATTAAATAGTTTTTTCGAATAAGTTATCTTTCTGCCACCTTTCAAGTCTAGGTGACTAAAACTCACATATATCTGTACTATTAATCATTACAGATTTTAGGGTTTAGGGTTGGGTATTGGTAAAGGTGAGTTTAGGGCTCATGGGTGGATAGAGGTGAAGAGAGGTAAGGACAATTTTAGTTTTTAGGTGTGGGTAGGGGTGCGTTTAGGGTTTAGGGGTGGGTAGAGGTAAAGGTGATTTTAGCGTTTGGGGTGGGTAGCACTAAAGGGAGGTAAGGATGATTTTAGAATTCGGGATGGGTAGTAGTAAAGAGGTGGTAAGGGAGATTTTAGGGGTGGTTAGAAGTAAAGGGAGGTAAGGGTGATTTTAGGGGTCAGGGATGGGTAGAAGTAAAGGAAGGTATGGGTGAAACATAAACCTTTTGAAAACACTGCATGTCTGATAATGAATAAAACATCCTTTAAATTATAAAAGAGGTAACCAACAAATAAGTAAATGTGACACAGCAGGAAAGGTTAATTCAGAAAAACACATACAGTATGGCAACAGTCTTAAACAACACTAGTACGTTTACAGCTTCATCAACAATTAAAGTGATAGCCTGCCAAAATGTATGTTTCGAACATTGGTCACAAGCGATAAAGTTTTGTTATTGCTAGTTGTTTGTGTTCAGCTCTTGAAAATACCAGGAATCACGAGCTTCAACTTTGATGGTTTCGAGTTGGCTAGCAAGCAAAAGCCACAAAATAAAACACAATCCGAGCACAAGCAGCACAGAATACTAAGCAAGAAATCAATCAATGCTTGGTCCATGCTCCAGGGAAGAAAACAAACACATGGAGACAAAATGAAGCTGACAGGTGCTGACGCACGCTCTCCAATGAAAAGGAAGAAAATAAGAGTGACAGTGAAACCAACCAAGTAATGGGTGGGCTAAAAGCAGGGGCGGGTCCTCCGTAATGGCGGAGGAACGTCGCCCCACTCGTCGGAGTCAGTCACAGAAAAAAAAAAACTGATAATGAAACAATATCATTTTTTTTTTCTGTGACTGTCTCTGGTATGCGTGTAGGGCGCTGCCGGGCTGAGCTATGACAGGCAGGTAGGTAGTGGGCACTTAGAAGTGTTGATGTAAGTTTAGCCGGCCGTCCTACGCTGGCCAAGCAGACATACTCACTTTTATTTCTCCAACCCAGCTGCCTTCACAGCCGGGTTGGAGAAAAGCCGCAGGATACCAGTGAGTTTCTGAGCGGCAGAGAATGCCGCGCACACCAATCCTGGCGCCGCTCTCATAGCATGAGAGCAGCGTCAGGATTGGCTTGGCAGCCTCTGCCTTCCCAGAGACTGCTGGGAGAGCAGCAAGGCGGCTGTCGGAGGTAGCAGTGAAGGGTACGTTTTTTTAAATTATTTTCCCATCCGTTCCCCGTCCCTCCCCTCTGCCCGTCCATCCATTCCCTGCCCCCCACCTTCGTGTTGTGGCAGCCACCACTAACTAAAAGCACCTTTTTAGAGTTATTTTTCTTTTAAAGAAACAACAGATCGTCGCATGCGACAACGCATGCGCCGTGTCAGGTGAGACCTAAAAATGAGCAATACTGTTGCACAGTGACAAACTATCTTTTCTGCCTGTGTATAACTGATTTTACTTTTTTAGCTTGACGTAGCTGCCAAGTTTTGATTGTTTTCAGTATGCATGTGTATGACATTGCAATTTCTTTGATGTGACACTTTGAATGACACTTCGGTGCAAGGACAAGGTGCAGCTGTTTTCATTTAAAGAGATGCAGACCCCTTTTCTCCAATGCGAGGCTTTAGAAAAGGTCCTAAATTAGCTGCAGCGCTCCCGAAGTATACACAAGCTTGGACTTGTAAGACCTATTTTTGCACAGCGTTGCAAGGAGCTGGCTTTTTCCTGTGCGCCAGCGTTGCACCATGGCATGATGAGCTACTGTCCAGACCCAAGAGTATCTCTTGCCCATCATCCTGAGTAATGTACTGGCAGTTTTTTGTAATGAACACTCTACTGCATTCTGAGTTCTACTTTTCATATGAACTGTGGGCTATATAGACAGAACTCGTTGAAAGTGTTCCCTATTCATCTCGGCATGCATAATATGTTACTGTAAGGCGAAACACCAGAGCGGGAAGGGAGTTAAGGGGATAGCAGTCATGTACACATATCAAAGCAACCTTGTATCTCTTCTGCGGGATTCAGTAAATTGCATTTTCAATCGTGTGTCATGTTCTATGCTAATGATTTCTTTTTAGGCAATTGTACTAATACTAATCGCATACAGTCAACGTTCCCTGGTTTGCCTGGGGAAAACAGTTAAAGTACTGAATACATTTTGTTTTGTGGTAATTTGTTGGAAAGATCACAGTATTTTTACTGGTTTCTGGGACATATGACTAGTGCGCTTATTGGCAAAAGTAAGTTCAATTGTTTCTCAGGGGTGTGATGGTCAGTGTTAAGCAGTCTAGCCCAATAGAGAAGCAACAGCATGCCCATAACACCTCTGAGGCACTAGAAAGCTCTCAGTCAGGCCTCATTTGTGATGCTCCTGCAACATCTTTTACCACCTGCTGCTGTTCACCGCACTGCTGTTAGCTGAACCATTGGACAACACAAAACAGAACACAGGATGTGGTCTTAGGGAGGTGTCTAACTGCCCTAGTTGGTCAATAGTGTAGCAAGGGCACCATGGTCCCTAATTCAAGCATGGAAATTGGGACCTCAGCCTCTGGTTTAGTAGGACAAAATAGTCACTACATGTGATAAAGTGGCCCCCGGTGTTCTGGACTTCCTACACTCTTGATAGTTAGGTTCCTGTGGATGGTCTTTATGCAATCATTGTAAATGCTGTGGGATTGATTATTACAGAGCTGGACTGCCACTAAACCATGGCTGCCTGCCTGGACCATGCTCCGCACTGCACAATGACTGCACATATCACACGCCATAACTTGGACCACCCACCATGTTTGTCTGCAGGTAGATTGTCTTTTGTTCCTGTTCCATTGAGAACGTGGTATATTCAGCATGGCGGGTAGCTTAAGTTGTGGCGTGCCTTGGGTGTGTTGCTAACTATAACTCGCAAATTTTAGTGAACGTTTGAGCCAGAATGATATCTCAGTTTTTACCTGTCATTTTTGAGTGAAATTATAGTTTTTTTTTATAACTAATGTTATTGTCAACTTTGGCTGTGCACAGCAGGCGTTGGCTGCCGGGCCCAGTACCCAGCCCTGTGCAGGCTGCCAAACCATCACTGATTGCCAAAGCTGGCAGCCCACACCTGTTATCCACGTCTTTTGGTTGTGCATAGTTATTTTTCTTTTTTCTGGGTCATTTTTCCACACCTTTGGTACCCCTCAGCTGTTCTGCCGGGGATGGGCACCTCTTATAATGCCCCGTCCACAGCCATATAATTTTTTTCCCCTCAAAGTGTGAAAATCACTATTTTATTAACAATGATAATTTTCAAAATGGCCAATAAAAAGATAAATCCCTTCCATCAGCCAATCATATTTGAGAAAATAAATTAAATGTGATTGGCAGGATCCGTGATTTCCTGAATTAGCATTTTTTTTTTTGGGCAGTGATCTACAAACGTGTTAACCTTTTCAAACTCATCAGGCATCTTTTTAAATTTTCCATATCTCAAAAACTACAGAACAATTCATACCAAACCAATGAAATTAAGTTCTATTTTCTGTATTTAGACAGAATATCGGAAACAGAAATATCGTGGGACAAATTATTGTGTCAAGAATATCGAGGACAAAAATATTGTGAAGGTAAGTTTCTATAGGTAAGTAAAGTTTTACTATATATAACTCCACATATATGTACCGTAACAATATATATATCTTCAAGATACGTAGAGGTGGAGTTAAGAATAGTAAATCTATACTTACCTATTTGCACTTACCTTCTCAATATTTTGGTCCTTGATATTTTTGACATGAGATTCTGTCCACACAATATTTTTGTTTCCGGTATTCTGTCAGTGATCCTCAATTTTCATGCTAAGTTTGGCTTAAATCCGTTCAGTGTTTTTTACTATAAGTATGAGCAAAATTTCCGGGCGCTGATGTGGGAAAACACAACTTTTTATGAGCCACCCCTCATTAACTTTTTTTTAATCCCTACTTGGATCATCGCGAAAATTGGTATGCTCTTATCGCTTGCCATTTTTTGTGCTGATCTGTCCATGGGGTCAATCATGATTGTTTTTGGAGTTCAGAAAAATCCAGAAAACCTGAGAGTTAGAAGCGAGCCTTCCCAAGTTAACAGATTTCTAAGCAATCATTTTAATTGTAAACCCCATCGTAGACATGACGAAAAGCATGGCAATTTGTTTTCAATTGTCTCTACATAATTCAAATCTTAAGAAAATATCTCTGAAAGAGTCCCATTACAATCCATAACTCAAGTTTTTAACTATATTTTCACTGACCCACTGCAAAGAAAGGGCACAAAATGGTCTTATTATTAACTTTTCCCTTGAAAAGTCATCTTTAATAGAAGGTTTATGCTTGTTTTAGAATTATTTATTTAGATCCATACAAAGCAAAACAATGCAACAGTCATTATAGATCCCTCTTTTATGTTGGGATTAGGAGATTAGCAAACCCTTAACCACTGGTTCGAGTTGAAAACAATTTATAAAAATTCTCAGACTGCCACAGGGAAAGGAGAACTAGTTCGAGGTAAATTCTAGTCTGAAACCTCCGAGATGGTCTTACGCCTCGATTCTAGACACTTTGGCCTCATGGTTGGACAACTGGCCCTAGAAAGCCACAATGATTTGGCTCGATTCGTGCAACAAATAAGCTATAGGCACTTTTCAGGACGTGGGGAGACATTGATCGCTTACTGCAGAATATTTCCCAGTAAGTTGTATATTTGAGGTGTATAAAATACGGACTGTGCCTTGGTAAAAAAAAAACAAGTGTAGCTTTAGAGTAGGTGCAGCACATTGCGCAATTCCTGGCCAGAGTCCCATCTGCACTTTCGCGACGATAGATGTGTGTTGGACCGCTTTGAGCTGCAATGAAAGTCTGCAGCTTATCGAGCTCCTTCATCCTGGGGATTCCCAGAAAGCCCTCCTAAACCACCAGCCTCATTCCCCTGGCCAAAATGTGGGTCCCACAATATCATATCCTACCTAACTTATGGATAGCACATATGGGCGTTGCAGAACAGGTCTAACGAATGCTAGTCCCTCGTCCTCGGCATCCCCCGACACGAACACATCAGCCAACAGCTACGAAGTCTCCACTGGCTCCCCGTGGAGAAAAGAGTCACTTTCGAAATCCTCACTCACGCCTACAAATGCCTACACAACAACGGACCCAAATACCTCAACGACAGAATCAACTTCCACGTACCCAAAAGAAACCTCCGATCTTCCAACCTCGCATTGGCCGAAACCCCCCGCATCCACAGAGCCAGAGCAGGCGGAAGATCCTTCTCTCACATTGCAGCCAAGACATGGAACGAGCTACCGGCAGACATCAGACGCGCCCCCTCCCTGAACACCTTCAGCAAGACCTGGCTCTTCGGCTAAACAGATCTGCGGACCCCCCTCCCCCCCCCCCCCCCAGCACCTTGAGACCCTCACGGGTGAGTATCGCGCTTACAATTCCCTGATTGATTGATTGGTTTTTCTAATCACAAAGGTAAGCGCATTTGAACAAAAATATAAATAATTGTGTTAAAGTATGTAACAGTGCAAAGGAAATAGAGCGCTGGAAATCGAGGCTAAAACATGTAGAAAAAGGACACATTTTTAAAGCCCAGTATCAAGTAATAAAACAGTGTATAGTTCCCAGCAATTTTCCAGTCGCCTGCATGGACGGAGAGATTGTTGTGAAATATTGAGACACGCAGTATGAGGCTGTGAAACTTTTGGATAAAATAACTGCAATGGTTTCAAATGTCTCAGGTACAAAGTGGCTAATGGGAAACACAAACACCCTGTTGTGGAAGTGAGACCCTACCCAGAGTGAATAGTCCAGTAACATCCTCCTGCGTGGGGATGACACGCTTCCCATTTTCGCCATGTTCAGGAAAGCAGGATTTCCTGAAAGAGATATAATTAATGGGAGTCTTTAGTTAGTCCAGAACAGCCACTACTGTAAATAGTAAATGGGAAAAGTCTCTTGACTTGTTGTCACCTGTGTCTTAATTAGGCCACTGTAATGGATATCCAACTGCAAACACTGAAGTGAGACCTCAAAGGAGAACTGTTGCATTAAACACAAATATAAAATGGCTCTGATAGGCTCGAGGGTGCAACTCTGCTTGTGCACAGGCAGAGGGGGCAGGCGCGGGAGGGAGGTTGTTGGGGGTGGGAGGGAGGTAACCAGTAGTGAAAGCATTAGCAAAGCGTGGAATCCATGAGAGTGAGGAGGATCAGTGTCGGTCACTTATCATGTGTATATGAGCACTAAAGGGGTGGCTAATGTGAAGGGATCATTGTGAGGGTGCATACCTTAGTTGATGACTACATAAACTCAAACAGCAACGTTCTCCAATTGTCCTGAAGAGGTACTCTACTGGAACTATGATTTATGTACCCCTCTTATCATTCAAAATACACAGGGTCATAGTTCATTAAAGTAGTAGATATTTCACACTTTTGTTGCGTTTCCTTACTGGCCAATTCTGATCAACTACAATTATATTGAAAATGGCAAACCTGTGAGCTTATTATGGACTGGATTAAAGGAACAGCCCCAAGCTTTTTATGGCCTGGCTTGACTGTGCAGCTGTTGCCAGACAATTATGTGAGCATCACTGGAGAAGGGCTCTAGCTCCACCCGCCTGTTGGGAACCAGGAGTACATGTTTTGGCTAGACAAAAGTTTTGTGCTTCCGCAAAAATGTGTTTGCCCAACTCATAGCTGTGATCATTTTATTTATTTATCAAGCTGCCTGGACTCGAACTTTCAGGGGCACACACAATACATTGTAATGCTATTAAAGTGTCTTAGATAACTAGATAATTTATTCATGTGTTAATCTCTGCCAGCAGTGAAGATGGGAGGTGGGCAGTCATTAACCTACATGAATTTTAGGTCTAGTTTGGCAGTGCTGCTGTCATCTGACGTTTTAACCTTCATCAGTATTATTCTACAGTCCTTTGCTTTCACACACATTAATATTCATTTCCCTGCTATTGACTTGTTGGCATTGCCAATGCTTGTTTTACTATTCATAGGTCACACCCGAGCAAACCAACCTTGGTCAGTTAAAAAAAAATGTTTTGATTCCAGGAGGGAGAAGCACATAGTGAAAGCTGGCAATGATCTGCTTGAGGTTGCAGCTATCGAGATTCACTTGCAGCCCCATCCAATTCAAATTAAATGGGGGGCAGAGGCTAGAGATGGAGTCAGTAACCTTTTGGGGTTGTTCATTTTGAGCTTTTGTAAGGAGGGAAACTTTAGACGAGCTAGATGGTGGTGATAACCATAAGGACATCCCTACGAACTTTGGGGGGCCGTGGCTAGCAGGCCATCATGGCGGACGCGAGCAGCTAGAGCTCCGTGGGTAATCCCTCAATTCTCCTGTAAAAGATCCTGCATCCGAGCCAACCGAATGCGGGAAGCGAAACGGCCGTTCACTAAACAGCCGCAATAGCCACCGAAGCCCTGCAGAAGCCGCGGGACCGCGCAAATCCAGTGGAACCAGCGACAGTGGGCTGCGGCCTACACAATCCAGCTGCGAGTCGGCGGTGATCGGCTGGAGAGGATCGCCGGGACTGTTGCGACACGCAGCATCGGGGCGAGACGCGGCCGGCGCTGAGCACGGGCCTGCGGGGGACAGCGAAAAGCGCTGGAGAACTGGCAACAGGACCCTACAAACAGCGGTGAGCCCCAGCCTGGAGTTACCCAGCAGTGGCAGCGCACACCATCGGGAGCCCGCGATCCTTGCCCTGACTGCACTGGGCAGGGTCTACGCGCGAAGAGAAGTGCCGGGCGGGGGGCAACACGGGAGGAGAGCCGGAGACCCCCGTCGAAGGAAAGCAGCGGCGCCCTCGTTGCCCGCGAGTGGGCGGAGCGGGGAAGCGCCGACGAGGTAGATAGCGGAGCAGGCCCTGAATGAGCAGACGGGCGCTGGAAGTACAGGCGAAAGGCACGGCCTATCCAGGTCACGCGCAAAGGTGAGGAGCATTGCGGCGACGCCCCGGCCGGGGCCAAGAAGCTTCACATAGTGGAGGACCCTACTGGGGACACAGCAGTTGCCGCATGTTGAGATCCACAGCGCAGCATGGCTGGACATCCGGGTGGAATCACTGAAAGTGGATGCTGGCGGTGAGTGGCGGCTACCCGATTGATGCTCCTGCTAATGGTACAGACCAGGCCCAGGCCCAGTTAATATAATACGAGGGCGCCACCAGAGAAATATACCAGCAGACATGAACAGCTAGCATCACCGGCAGGTGTCATATGTTGGGGCAGAAACGCCGCAGATGCGCCCTTTGAAACGAGGACACTACTCCACGCCTGGGATACTTCAGTAAAGGCTCCTCCGCAAGAAGGCCCCGATCATGCCGCGTCCTGGGGAAGTACGCGGTGGGTGTGCAAATCGCAAGGGACAGCTTAGCTGACGCCTAATCTCAAGGTGAGCTTTCCCTCTGGATACAGCCGCCACCTCCCCCACCAGGCTTGTCTACTCCACGTGCCCCTGACACGGGAAGGCCACCACTGAGTGCACAAAACAACTCGCCACCTGGCACGCGCATAGCCTCTGTCTAGCCGAACGGACAAGTTGGTACACAGTCCTTGCCCCTCCATAGTGGCTATCCAATCGGGGTGAATGCCCTCAGCACAACAGCTGGCGATGGGCCGCCTGCGTACAAGAGACGAGACGAGACGGCAGCGCCTTACCGGGACTAACGCCTGGTTTCGCATCCTTGATTTAATCTTCCCAGCACATTCAGAAAGTCGTGTTATTACAGCAGATCTCCCATGCCGGCAGCAAGTCCACGGCTCATCGCATCACTTGGATTGGTTGCGTTTTAATGATGACCTACAAATCACGATTGAATAGGTGATTTACTTAGGGCTGTCATCTCTTACTCCCCTAAACCTGTCCTGATGAAGACCCGCCTTGACTTCTTAATTAAGCATTGATTGGGTTGAAACGTCGATGATCGCTTAGGGTCCAGATCTATCACGGCTCTGGGTACAAATGATTGAATAATTTGTACAAGCATCAGAGCCATTGTGTTTGTCGTAATATTCTGGCCCGCACCATTCTTTTCCCTTGTATATACTGTGGTTTTAATCACCTTGTATATAATATATGCACCATGTTCTACCACTGAGCACATAAGTCACCTTAGTACACATCACCGTAAATTTCACCTTGTCTTGACAGCCTTGTTTACAAACTTGCGAGTGTATATATAAATGCTTTAATTTATATAAAACATCAGAATACTCATCAACTTGTGTCAGTGTTTTTGCTATGTGTTCCATAACATTTCGGATATCATTAATGGAGGTTGTATAACTTAACGTAAAAGAAATTATTCTTCTATAAAGAAATAGTGCTCATGCCCGACAGAACCACTGTTTTTGTTTGTATGTACGTACAAATGCTCAGCAGAACAGCACGTGTGCTGGCAGCTCAGAGTCAGCACGATCGGATGGTGATGAAACCGGCGGCATGCCACACACGGCGCTTGCCACCAAACTCGACTCTGTACTGGCAGCGGTGGAACGGATCGGAACCATGCTGGATCAGACGAGGTCTTCCCTACAAGCCAAAATCGATCAGGTCACCTCGGACTTCACCTTATTACGTGCCGATCACCATAAGCTAGCTGAAAAGGTCCATACGCAGGACCAATCCTTAACAGAACTGAAACCCATCACCCAAAGTCACACTGTGGCATTACAGGACCTACTAGACCGCATGCATGCACTGGAGGATAAAGTCGAAGATGCGGATGTGCGCTCCCGCCGCAACAACGTTCGAGTGGTGGGCCTTCCGGAGGGAGAGGAAGGACAAAGCCCAGAGGACTATGTCGAGCACTGGCTCAAAGATATCCTGCCGCCAGGAACGCTCTCCCCACACTTTGCAGTTGAGAGGGCGCATCGAATACCAGCCCACAAGCCTCCCCCCGGAGCCCGCCCGCGCCCGTTCCTTTTCAGGCTCCTCAGTTACAGAGATGGAGACACAGTGCTGCGAGAAACACGTAAGTTGACAGATCTCAAGGTTAGCGGAAGCCCAATCATGTTGTTCCCAGACTATACATCACAGGTACAGAGGCGCAGGAGCACCTACACCGCAGTGAAACGCCAGCTCCGCAAACTTGAGCTTACTTACTCTCTGTTGTTCCCCGCCAGATTGAGAGTGGTGGCGAAAGGAGTGGTCCGCTTCTTCGACTCGCCCGCTGAAGTATGGGACTGGTTAGAGGAGTCAGGGCTCTGGACCGGGACCAGACCCTCCACAACCGAACCCACTAAGAGATCTGGCAGACGGAATCGACGACGGGCAAACGGGGGAATATCAAGAGTGCGACATTGGTCACTGCTGCTCCGGACCCTGAACAGAGGAGAATGGAAAGTCAAGATGCCTTACAAGTAGCCACAGCGATCGGGACTACGATGCACCGAGGGGGGCAGGAAATGAGCCCCTTTGGGTCAACAACAGCCAGTGGTTCATCATCTCCCAGACCTGACGACCTTGATGATCCGCAGCCACCCGATGTCACTCCACAGACTGCTGACGACATCATCTCAGTGGGCGCAAACACCACAGACTGAGAATGAAACTATCCAGGCAAGTAGAGACTTTACTTTTATGCCCTACCAGCGCACCTGTCTACACGCGCACATAATGCTTATTAATGACACCATAACTGCTTAAGCGCGCATGCCACACACTTCTTCATGAAAACAGGCCCATGCGCGCCGTAAGCGCACACACTCACACAGTTGAGAAGGCGGGTGACAATATCTCGGCATAGAGGACATCTAAGCTCAAAACCAGCTACATACCACACATACCCCTACAAGCAAATACACAGGGAAAGTTATTGTCATAAGTTGGGCGCAACAAGTTTGGATGAACATCATCGCTGAGTTCGCCCTAATAGTTATAGATGTTACTATTTAGGTTTATGCTCCGAGTTCTAGGAGTGCCAGCCCCAGACCCACGCATCCACTATGCCTCCGGTCCTCATACGCCCGCCCCAGCCTCTCCTGATGAATGCAACAACAGTTAACGTCTTTACATGGAATATACGCGGTATGCACACACCCACACGCAGATACTCAATTTTCTCGTACCTGCAGCGCCGCTCTACTGTCATAGCCCTGTTACAGGAAACCCATATGTCACGCATTGAATTGGAGCGCTTGCGCAGGAGGTGGAGAGGCCAGATTTTCGGTACCACTTACTCAGCACACGCACGAGGTACACTGATAAGGATTAGAGCAGGAGTACCTTTTATCCATGAGGGGGATACGATAGATGCCATGGGCAGATACGCCATCGTGAGAGGACGATTAAATGGCCAAATGATATTGATAGGATCGATCTATGCCCCGAATGTAGTCCAGGCTTCTTTCCTTACACGCTTAACGGAGACACTAGCTCCATGGAATGGAATCCAGTGGTTGGTGGGTGGGGACTTCAACTCAGTGCTCAATGTGGACCTGGACAGATCATTCCCACCTCTTAACAGAACCCCTGCTACATCCAATGCACAAGCCCTGGCAAACTGGCTCCTCCATTGGGCGCTACTAGATATATGGCGCACTCTCAATCCGGAAGAGCGGGTGTATTCGCATTACTCTGCAGTGCAAGGACTCCATGTGCGGCTGGATCGACTGGTGGGATCACAATCGCTTCTTCCCCTCATCAACAAGATAAGAGTATTTGGGCCGGACCCACTCTGATCATAACCCCCTGCTGATGCAGCTCGCCTGGGAGGTGGGTCGCCCCCCGGTCACCACGTGGCGACTTCAGACCGCCGCGCTGGAAGACCCAGAGTTTCGCTCGTCATTGGGGACGGCAATTCTCGCATACTTTGAAAGAAACAAAGACACGGCTAGTAATGCAATGATAGAGTGGGAGGCGTTTAAGGTAACAGTGAGGGGA
Source organism: Calotriton arnoldi (assembly GCA_963921515.1). NCBI lineage: Eukaryota > Metazoa > Chordata > Amphibia > Caudata > Salamandridae > Calotriton > Calotriton arnoldi. The sequence continues at coordinate 3,177,549 of CAWUFW010000321.1, read as the reverse complement.
CACTGCCTGGGAGCCACATGGAATGTCCGCAAGCAATTGTCGGCCTCTCTTAGCCGAATAGAATCCCAACTATTACATTGTGAGAGGGAAGGGGACGGGTAGAGACTCGCTGCGCTTGGAGGCGCTGCACGCAGAACATGTTGATTACATGGAACGCCTCCGATGTCACAACTACACAGCACACACAGCCCGCACACACGCTACCACGGACCGGGCAGGCCGGATACTCGCCTGGCTGATAAGGCAAGAACATGCCCGCAGACCGATAGGGGCACTGCGGACAGCCGCGGAGTCCACACTTAACACACAGCGCGAAATACATACAGCCATGACACAGCACTACGCTCAGCTGTACCAGTCTCAAGGACGCTGAAATGTGCAGCACCTGGAAAGGTTCCTGGGCAGCCTGCAAACGCTTACAGCAACAGAAGCGCACAAGGAAACACTTAATGAACAGATCACGCTAGAGGAAATTGGAGACGCCATAACGTCCTTAGCCTCCGGGAAATCGCCGGGGCCGGATGGCCTACCGGCGGAATGTTACAAGGCGTACCTGGTTTCACTCACTCAGCGACTCCACACCCTATATATGGTAGCGGTAGAGAAGCGACAGCTTTCCCCTTACCTGCGAGAAGCACATTTGGTCTCCCTATTAAAGCCCGACAAAGACCCAATGGAAATGGGCTCCTATAGACCCCTTGCTCTACTCAATACCGACTATAAAATTCTGGCAAAGGTGTTGGCGGATAGATTAGCACAGGTGGTCCCTGCACTGGTCCACACGGACCAAAACGGTTTTGTGCCGTCCCGCAGCACTTCCCTCAACTTACGGCGCTTCTTCAGGGTTGCGACGGACTCTGTGCGAGAATGGCCGAGGGCCGGTTGTCTCATACTAGACCTGGAGAAGGCCTTCGACTCCCTAGAGTGGGATTACCTTTTTGCAACACTCCAAAAATACGCTTAGGTCCGGTGTTTCTTCAACTGACGCAGCTGCTCTACATCAAACCGACTGTCAGGGTCAAAGTGGGCCCCTACATTTCGGATGCGATCCCAGTGCGCAGAGGGACAAGGCAGGGGTGCCCTCTATCCCCCCTCCTTTTTGCGCTAGCAATAGAGCCACTGGCAGAGGCACTACGAACTCAGCTAGGAGACGGTATCCCTTTAGGAGACGTACACACCAAGTCCCGCTTTACGCAGATGACCTTCGCATCTACATCAGAGACATTGAGAGGGTCCCCAGGCGGCTGACACAAATCCTACAAGACTTTGCTGCACTCTCGGGACTTAAAGTCAATGTAGACAAGTCCTGCCTATACTCGTTCGGAGAAGGGAACCGCGACCAGGGCCTAATCATTAACGACAAAAGGGTTCAGTGGAGGGAAGACACGTTCCGCTACCTGGGCATTCGAATCTATCGCCAACCGAAAGATTTGTTTGATGGGAACCTGGGTAGAACGCTGACGGCCATTAGCTCTCAGGTGCAATTCTGGGGCACACACCCCCTCACTGTAACGAGACGTTTATAATACTTTACAAACATACCTGTGTACATTCCTGCCTCCTTTTTTGCCACGCTAGAAAGATTGGTAAGAGACTTTATATGGGGCAATGCCAGGCATAGAGTAGCACTGAGGAAGCTATATTTACCCACGGACAAGGGAGGCTTGGCAGCTCCATGTTTTGAGCACTACTAGTTAGCCGCTCAACTACAATGGATAGCTCAGTGGCTATCAGACCGATATCGCGAGGACACAGCAACCACACAGCCGCCCTATTCATTGGGGCGGATTATCAGGCTCTTCCACCCGGGCACAAAAGCGAGGCCTCCAGAGCCCCTGTTACTCGCCGTTGCATAAAAATGCTTTCGCAGGAGCCTCTACATAACCCGGGGCATTATTCCGTACGCACCGGCGATACCCCTAGAAGGATCTCCCAGGGGCCAGACGACAATCACGGCGGCTGCAATCCGGGAATGGCATGAGGCGGGCATCCACACACTTGGGGACTTGTACAGAGAGGGGACGCTTATACCATTTGCATCCTTGGTAGAAGAAGAGGGGCTACTACCAGGGCACTTCCTAATACATCGTTCCTTGATAGCCACGCTCACAGTTAAGTGGGGCGACATTAACACAGAGCCACAATCACACCTCATCATGCAGTACCTGCATGTCATGGGGCTGGGCAGATGCCTTACATGATGGTTCGCGGCCTCGTTCAGAACACACGCCGCGTTGAACCTCGACCCACTCTGCCGCAAATGGGAACGAGACCTGGGCTGCCCACTTTCTGATACGGATTGCGCTCGGGCACTGGAAAGTCCAACGCGCATCCCCAGAAACATGCAGTTCAGGCAGATTCAGTTATATATAATTCAAAGGGCATATCTCACTCTGGCCAAAATTAACCGGTACTTCAGTCGAGAAGACGCTGCATGCCCGAGATGCGCTGAAGTGAGGGCTGATCTGGTACACATGCTCTGGGGCTGCGCTGAGCTTGGCAGATACTGGAGGGAGGTGGCCACTATCCTGCACACATGCACTGGTCGCGAGTTACCCTTTGACTGGCCGACATATCTCCTTACACAGATTCCGTAGATCACCCAATACCAAAGTAATCTCCAGATTCCTGGATTTAGGTATGGTGACAGCCAAGAGGCTAATCACCAAGAGGTGGAAGGCACCAGAACCCCCGCATATACAGGCATGGCGTAATTCATTGCTGGCATGGGCCAAGGCAGAAAGTCTCGCTATTAGGCGCGAGGAAACCATGGGCTTACGCCAGACCCCCATTGCAACACACTGGGATGCAATTCTAACTGAGCTACAGCAGCGCGCGAGGGTGGTTGAGGGGGAAACCCCTGTGGAGTAGTACTGCAGGTGGACATCACACATGTGCGCTACAGTTCTGAGCATGCCACGGCACATGGACAATTGTCACACAATGGTTAAAGATGCTCGCATATCCTAATGTCACGGTGGGGAGGTAACAGGCGGGCGACAGACACAGAAGCAATAAACCGATTCGGCACAGGGAGATGGGCGAGGTGCCACAGACTGGGCTAGTGGCTTGAATATTCACCCCCCCCCCTTTTCTTTGTTTCTCGTTAATACCACAGTTCTAGTAAAGTTACGCTGATATTTACAAAGATCTGTTAAAGAACTACATGTACCATATGGAAAGTAACAACAAACTTGGTCTACTTGATAGTAACATATTCACACTTGCAAAGGCCAGCATGTTATACTATGCATGCGTAAGATGCATTATGCTCCAAAACTGTCTGAGATGTAACCAACAGTGTATGTATAATGTATCAATACATATCTTAAATACCAAATGTATTTTCTCAACAAAACAATGTATTGAAAGCACATGTATCAACAAAATTGAAATGCTTAATAAAAACAGATTTACAAAAAAAAAAAAGGACTTTCCTACGAACTTTCCAGATGTGTTTCTTCCTTCCTAAATAAAAGTCCCTCGTGAGGTTGGATTAGGTAGGCGTAGTGAGTGGTGAGAAAGAGTGTGGGACTTCACCTTTAGTGAAAGGGATGCAAAGGATGAAGAGTTAATGGTTAATATCTGATGGTGACATCAAGCTGCAGATTCCTTACTTGTGAATTTCCAGGCATGAGGCTGGATCTGGAAGATTTTTGATAGCAGTACCCCTATGCGCAGATAGGTGGCGTCGGTCGACTCCGCGTGACATCATAGGCGTCTGGTTCGTCGTCGTCCTGAAGTCCGCATTGTCTATATGGGCGCCACCCCGGCACGCTGACGTCAGTTCTTTTCTTTCTGCACCAGCCAGCGACGATCTGTCGAAGAGAGCTACCCCCTGTCACTTTTTGACAGACTTTTTGTCGAATTCTTTTGGTGTGTAGGATGTCCAGCAAGAAGACTCGAGGTTCAAGCCCTGCGGCGCCTGCCAGCCACTGCACCATGTCGGTCATGGACCCCCAGCTGGTCTGCCTGTGGTGCCTGGAGCGCCAACACGACCTAAAGTCGTGCTCCGACTGCCGGGTCATAGCCCCGAAAGCTTTGAGGGAGCGGTACCTGAAGTTGCTTGTGACCCATCATCCGGCGCCATGGAGATCTCCCCGTAGATCTCGTTCCCGCTCCGGGTCCTGGTCGAGAGGAAGGTCCGTGCGCCACTCTGGGGGTTCAAAGTCTTCTTCCTCCCACTCGAAGTCGTCGAGGTCAGGTAAGAAGCACCATAAAAAGCACTGCCCCATCCGTCCCCTGATGAGACGAATGAGTCTTGGTGTTCGAAGCCCTGCTCCTCGGAGCGGGTGTCAGGGTCGACTTTGCGTTTCCCTCCTTTTCCGGGGCCAAGAACCCAGTTAAAGGAGTTCTATGATGCCATGTGTACCATGTTTGGGCAGCCTGACCCTGCCGGCGCGCCTTTGGGCCCTGCAGGCTCAGTGGAAGGAGACCCCGTGAGTTCTGCGCCTTCGGCGCCACAGGCTCCTCTTGGATCGGTGCCGGTCTTACCTTTTCCAGCACCGGGTTCGCCGCCCAGACCCTCAATGTCGCCGGCGCCCACTGGCGGCGTTTCCCTCATCATCATTCCAGACAACACGGAGCTGGCTGGGCGTCCACTGACGCTGGGAGTGGCACCAATGGAGCTGTTGGGCCCCATGTCGTGTGCTGTGCCCTATTCTGAAGGGGTAGGACTGGATGAAGATTGGGCGGGCAGCAGGATCCCTTAGAATCCCGCTTTACAATGAGGAAATGGACTGGTCCGAAGATCTGGGTGATGCCAGCGGCTTGAAAACCTCCCCAGAGCCTGGCATGCTGTCTCCCCCTTACCTGGCTACAGAGGAGGGAGCTTGTAGGACTGCAGAAGTCTTGGACCTGCAGCTTCCTATAGTCCTATATCTTGACAGAGGTCCTGCAGCCTGGTGTCTCCACCTCAGAAACGTTGCTGCCCTTTAATGAGGCCTTAACAGATGTTCTACTGGGTACCTGATCCAAACCCAGCACAGGGGCTTCTGTGAACAGAACTAGCACCTACCGCCATCGCCCTGTACCAGGCGACCCAGCTTTCCTCTCTAACCACCCCACACCAGAGAGCTTGGTGGTCCAAGCCTCTGCTTCTTGTGGTGCGTTCCCTTCTGCACCTCCAGACAGGGAATCCAAAATGCCTGGTTAAGAACATCTGGCTTCTCAGGGGATGTCCAAGCCAATCTTATGGCCATGCCCTTTGATGGCTTCCGTCTCTTTGGAGACAGGGTGGATGCGGCGCTAGAGCACTTTAAGGAGTCACAGGCTATGGCCAAGTCCTTGGGCCTCTCAATGTCATCAGGGCCGGACTGGCCGTAGCGGGCACCGGGCATTTTCCCGGTGGGCTGCCAGGGTGGGGGCCGTTTTTGTTATAGGGCCGTTTTTGCAACATAGCTGCAATATTGGCCCTGTAACAAAATTGGCCGAAACCAGACCTGGCAAACAGCTCGGCCGCACCCCCAACCCCCCGGGGGGCCGGCCGTGCACTTTGCCAGGGCCGGTTTTGGTTCCCAGTCCGGCCCTGAATGTCATCCCGGCCTGCGTCCGCCTTTCACTCCTTTTGTGGCTATGGAAGGGGCTTCCAACCACGCCAGCCCTACCCCAGGCAGAGGACCACACAGGTTCAGCAGCCTCTGTACGGCCGTGGTTCACCCCAACCCGCGGATCGGTAGACCAAAAGTTAGGTCAGGCCACAACCTCTTCCCCCTCTGCCTCCAAGCCTTCCTAATCCGGTCCTCCCAGATCATAGTTGGTTGGTGGCAGGATATGCCATCTCCTCCACCACTGGCGGGATATCACCTCAGACAGGTGGATTTTGTAAATAGTCCGAAGGGTTCTACTACCTCCCCTTCGAGACTATCCCTTCTTCCATGCCTCCAACTTACGATCGGCTGACGGAGGAACGCCTTGCCTTAGTTCGCAAGGAAGTTAAAACTCTCTTGGCCAAGTGAGCTATAGAGAGTGTTCCCTGGGCCAGAAATAGGCTGTGTTTGCTATTCCTGCTATTTTCTGGTTCTAAAGAAGGATGGAGGCCTCCGTCCTATCCTCAACCTCAGAGCCCTCAACTACTTCCTCAAAAAGGAGGAGTTCAAGATGCTCACTCTTGCTCAGGTTCTGTCTGCCCAGGACCAGGGAGACTGGATGGTAGCGTTGGACTTGCAGGACACCTATTTCCACATTCCCGTCCTGCTTGCCCATCAATGTTACTTGCGGTTCATGGTGGGCCACGAGCACTTTCAGTTTACTATGTTCCCCTTCGGCCTCACCAGTGCCCCTTGGGTCTTAACCAGGGTGATGGCGGTGGTCGCAGCTCATCTGCGGAGATCAGGGGTTCCAGTCTTCCCCTATCTCGACGACTGGTTGTAGAAGGTGGGCTCGTCCCACCTCCAGACTTCGGCGAACCTCCTGCATTCACTGGAGTTCACTAGCAACGTGCTGAAGTCGCACCTGACTCCCTCTCAGACGCTCCCTCTCATCGGAGCAGTTCTGGACACAGTGGAGTTTCGGGCTTATCCTCCCGAGCGGCGATTCCAGGATATTCAGGCTATAATGCCGATGTTTCAGCCTCTATCCTGGATTTCGGTGAGATTGATTCTGAGGCTGCTGGGCCTCATGGCCTCCTGCATCCTGCTTGTGGATCATGCCAGATGGCACATGCAGGCTCTGCAGTGGGACCTGAAGTTCCAATGGGCGCAGCATCAGGGGAATCTCACCAACCTCATTCAGATATCAGAGGGCACCGCAAACGATCTGAAGTGGTGGCTGACAAACCGCGATTGGGTCAGAAGCAGACCCCTCTCTCTTCCCAACCCAAATCTCACAGTGGTGATGGAGACATCATTTCTGGGATGGAGCGGCCATCTGGGAGAGGTGGAGATCAGAAGACTATGGTCTCTGGCGGAACCCGGGCTCCACATCAGCCTCTTTGAGTTTTGTGCGATCCGATTGCCACTGAAAGCCTTCTTACCATCCTTCAAGGGGAGGCTAATTCACGTTTAATTGTTCACAGACAACACTACTGCCATGTGGTACTGTAACAAACAGGGCGGTTTGGGATCGTGGACCCAATGTCAAGAGGCCCTGCGTCTCTGGACTTGGCTAGAACAACAGGGCATGTCCCTGGTGGTTCAACGTCTGGCCGGTTCCCTGAATGCCAGAGTGGATGAACTCAGCCGTCAGTGCCTAGTGGATCACGAGTGGCGTCGACATCGGGAGGTGGCGCAAGGTCTCTTTCAACAGCGGGAAGAGCCTTGCTTAGATCGATCGCCTCCGAAGGGAACGCTCAATGTCAGCTGTTTTGCGTGTTGGAGTTTCCAAGGCGGCTCTTGCTTGATGCCGCTTTTGATCTTGAGTGGAGCACAGGCCTCCTGTACGCCTTCCCTCCCTTACCACTGCTGTCCAGAGTGCTGAAAAAGATCAGGAGCGACCGGGCCCAAGTCATTCTTGTGGCTCCGGACTGGGTATGGAGAGTTTGGTATCCTGAGCTTTTTCATATGAGCATCGATCTTCCAATCAGGCTTCCCCTCCAGGAGGATCTTCTGTCACAGCAACAGGGGAGGGTCCTCCACCCAAACCTGTCCACCCCCTGCCTCCTTCTGTGGAGATATAGCGGCAACAGCTGACAGTTTTTGACCTTCCTCCCGAAGTCTGTGACTTATTCTGGCAGCCAGGCATCCCTCCACAAAGTCAGTATATGCCTGCCGATGGCAGGGATTTTGTAAATATTGTACAGACCGGTCTGTTGATCTCTTGTCTGCTTCCCTTTCTGATATTCTTCTTTTTATTCTCTCCTTGGCCCAGCAAGGCTTTGCTCTGGGCACTTTGAAAGGCTACCTTTCAGCCCTGTTTGCTTTTCTTAGGTTGCCAGATCAACCTTCACTTTTTAAATTACCTCTTGTACAGAGATTTCTGAAGGGGCTTCCTCATTTGTTTGCCCCTTCACCCTTTATTATGCCCGAATGGGACCTTAGCTTGGTTCTCACCTTCTTGATGTGTGCACCCTTTGAACCACTGCACAATTGCCCCCTCCGGCTGCTTACTATCAAAACAACCTTTTTAGTGGCAATAACTTCTGCCAGGAAGGTGAGCAAATAGCAGGCTCTGTCATCTCAACCTCCTTACCTGACCATCTTTCCGGACAAAGTAGTGCTCTGCACTAGGGCTTCTTTTTTGCCTAAGGTGGTGACGCCTTTCCATCTAGGGCAATCTGTCACCTTGCCCACCTTCTATGCTCCTCCGCACCCTTCTAAGGAAGAAGAGCGCCTCCACCGTCTGGACAAAAAACAGAGCATTGTCGTTCTACCTTGACCATACAAAAGAGTTCCGGGTGGATGACCAACTCTTTGTAGGGTACGTTGGAGCAAAGAAGGGGAGCGCTGTGCAGAAGAGAACCATCTCACGTTGGGTCATCCTCTGCATAAAAATATGTGGCGCTTTGGCAAAGAAACATGGCTAAGGCAGGCACCATGGCTCTTCAGCGTGGTGTTCCTGTTCTTGACACCTGCCAGGTGGCCAGATGGGCATCCCTGCACACGTTCGCCAAGCACTACTGCCTGGACAGTCAAGTCCGCAGGGAGGGCCTTTTTGTGCGTTCTGTTCTGCAGGACTTTTTGGTTTAAAACTTTTCCGTAGTCCCTCCTCCGGGGATGGTATTGCTTGGGTATCTGTTCACAGGTAAGGAATCTGCGGCTAGATGTCTCTATCAGATGGACAAGTTACTTATTTTCGGTAACGCCTTATCTGGTAGAGACATGATCTAGCCGAAGGTTCCTTTCTGTCCCACCCACCCACCCCAAGCGGATTAGTTTTTAGTGTCAGGGCTGTTTCCCTTCAGGACCCTAGTTGGTTTTTAACACACCATGGTCATTTACTTCATGGCTCCGCGCTTCTGGTGTGGAAAGTCGTGAAAAGTACTGACTTCAACGCGCCGGGTGGCGCCTATATAGACGACCCGGATGTCACGACGATGACGAACCCAACGCCTACGACGTCAAGTGGAATCGACCGACGCTACCTATCAGCGCGCAGGGGTACTGCTATCAAAAATCTTCTGGATCCAGTCTGACTCCTGAAAGTTCACAGGTAAGGAATCTGCGGCTAGATCATGTCTCTACCAGATAATGTGTTACCGAAGGTAAGTAACTTGTTCAATAGGGCACCTCCTCTTTTATCCTTTCTCTTGTCATGTCCTCCAGTTAGAGGCTAAGGGCCTGATTGGCATAAGTCCTGTCACACAGATGTGGGCTGCATTGCTTCCACGTGCAGGTCTAGATTCACACATACCACCGGCATGCAGGCGGAGCGCTTGACCGGGCACAGCAAGTGCAGGCTGTGCAGGACAGCCCTTTGTGCAGATTGAAACATTAACTGCATTGGTGTGCTTCGAATCCCGTGAGCAACGCGGGCGGAGGACATGCGGACGATTTAGAGAGCGGTTTTCCTTGAACAGGGATTGAAGAGCCAGTGGCGGAGAATTCCTTTATAGCCCTCATTGAGGATTGGAAATGTCATGCATTAGCACTGGGGTGCTGCGGCCTACACTGTTAGCAGGGTAAATAACAGACCAGTTTCGGCATGCACTTTCCAGTTGGAGAGTCCAGCAGCATGTCCAGACCGGGTCAAAAACGAGTGAGTGCTGAGCCTGGCCCAACCCTCTGTTACCCACACTTGTAATACAAATGTTGTGCATTTCCAGGGAATGAGTGTGCAACCCTCTTGGTGCACATGTAGCATTGTGACAGAATGCTCTACCACCACCCCCCGCGCACCCCACACCTACATTCTGTAACGGCTTGGACTCCCTTAAGCCTCTCTGTTCGTATCCCTCACACATAGATGTACTTACAAGGTTATATCTGCAAATCCCATTTCTCACTTTGACCCAAAACACATGCGTTACAGTTGGATAGTATTGATGATATCAATAATACTGAGGCATCTCATTTATTTTGGCACCCTTTAGAATGGTTTCTTGACTACTGTACAGTGGGCCATATCATTGTTAAAGTCGCACTGCTAGCCATAATCCTTACTTTTGATCTGCTTATGAAAGATGAATGCTGGATTTGGCCCGGGCGGAATTTAAGTTCGCTTTTGTAGAGGGGCTGTGAGACTCTGTTGTAATATAGTAATGGACGGTCTTGGGGCCAATTCGTACACTTTCATTTTCTTATTTTTGGTAGGTTTCTTATAAATAGATAGGATGGACGGTTTTGGGGTAAATTCGTACACTTTTATTTTCTTATCTTTGGTAGGTTTCTTATAAATAGATAGTAGATGCAATCCTTTTATAGTTGTTTTCTCTCGGGCTGAATCTCAGCTGACACGTGTTTCGCCATAGAGCTTTTTCAAGATGTTTCACAGTAAATGCGTCCTTCAAGTAATAACTGTCAACCAATGTTAGGCAAAGACACAAGTCTACATTAAGACCCGACTGCAGTCCGCTATAACCAAAGTGACGTGTTCTGTTGTTAGCCTATTCATTTATTGACAAGGTACATTACTTAAAGCACGAGAGTGCTGGCAGCCCTTCTAGAAATCGCAGTCTTATGTGTACTGGGCAGAGGAGGGTCACTCCCAGTCCAAAATAGTCTGTTAAGGTACCTAACCTTTTGCAGGGACTTCTGTGCCAGCTTAAATGTTGTCTCAGCGCTTAATGTTCTTTTATTGAAAACAAGGCATGATTATGTAGAGTGCCATGGAAATAAGGTTTAATGTTGGAGCAGAGGAAAAAGTTACAAGGGAAGAGAAACTAGAATGCAAGAAAAGGACAGAGAGGTGGATATTGTATCCCCTCGCAGATCTGGGTGAATTAACCTTGCTTTTACGATAGTTTTTGCCTCGAGGCAAACTATGATGACTGTTGCAACGAGGGGAGTGTTACATGGGACATTTTAGAATAAAGTATAACATGTGTAAGCTTTGCCGCCTTGTAACAGGAAACCTTCTAATAAGGCTGCTCTGTGCTTAACTTTTCCACAATTCTGCAAGAAGAAATTTTATTAGGTGAGACTCAGAAAAAAATTATCAGCTAGGTGTTGTGCTGTAAGGTTAAATGATTCTTATGACCATGCTTAAAAACAGCCCCAGTGCACTATTTGGCACTGATTTATCAGCAAGTTCGCTCTAAGGAGCTGTGCTTTTTAACTGTTGCCTTCCCGGGAGAGTACTTTCCATTATGAAATATTATATAGAAAGTATAAACTTCGGTCTAACAAAAGAAGAAAGCGAAAACCATTTTTTTCCTTTTTCATTCATTACGCTGCCCTCTATTTCTGATTCTCCTTTCTACACGTTTTATTGTGCTCTGTGGACCTTAGGGAGATCCCTGGAACACTGTTTTTGGGATGTTGTGCATGAAAACATAAACCTGGCTTGTGCCGAGCTTGCCCGGGTCACCTTCCTGAGCCCCGTGTACACTCTGATGAATGCATGGAAAGGAAGGTGATCTTAACCAGCTCCAGCAGGGACCCAGTACCAAAAGCAAGCGCGTGGAGACGCGGTAAAAAATAAGCAGATTTTGGCAGGTGAAGTAGTACCCTGCATCTGGTATGATCACCATCTGCTGGAGTGCAGTTTGGCCAAGAAAATTCATGATGCCGTCTTTGTAAGGTTTATTTAAACCCACTTGTTAAAAGAACTTGTGCTAATCCCTCTGAGTCCCAATTGGTACACCCTGTGATCCCCCTCTTCTGCAGATGCTGACTGTGCTACAGAGTAATGTGTATTGGTGCCAGGAAGGCTTTAGCTAATTGGATTTTGCTATGATCCCTGTCAAGAGTGACCTAATATCTGAACGTCCATTGAGAGGGCGGTGCCATAGAGACCCTTGATTTAAAGTCAAACTTAAAAACAGTTTAGGATTCAAATCGGTGTGTGGAATCTAAGATACAGGCTCTCACAGTACAAGAAGCTGCATCAGATACTCGGATACTGTTGAAGTATAACAAATAGCAAAATGTGTTTTTTTAGGAGAGACCATTTAAAATGTTAGAGAAAATGCAACATATCCAATTTTGGACTCTCTCCATTTTGGCCCTCCCCGCCGGGATGAGGGGTTAAGCAGTGTTGTTGTATATGGGTAGGACCCACCCTAACCTACTTGCCCATCCTATGATGGTGGCCACAGCTTCAGTGCACCAACTCAATGCTTTCCTGCCCTAGCATCAGAGTTGTCGGAGTAGGAATGCCACGTGGCCTGATTTTTCCGAGTAGGTGCTTGGGCGAATCCACCATTCATAATTAGAAGAAATTGAGGCCTAGCATTAGTATTGTTCGTTGCAACTTGGAGTGGTTCATGGTACTAGTTTGTCACCTGGTAGCAGCAACCAATATGTAGAGGGAGCCAGTTGCGAGCACCCACTTGAAGTGGAGGTGCTCACCACAGGTTAAAGGGTAGATAATTGGCAGGACCCAAGCATCCCTGCCAGCCTGTACAGCCTAAAGGGCCAATCGATTCTTGGAATGTCACGGGTGCAAAGCGCTTTATCAAATAACACGAGAGGGTATAACATTATAGCCTTACAAGAGACCTGGCTGATTGATTCTCTCCAATTGGAGGGTTATGTTCTTCATCACATTGATGCAATTAAAATGCACTGCTTTGGCAGGCCAAGGGTGGGGTCTAGCGGTTTACTTCTCAACTGTGTTGAAAGTCGATTTGGAGCAGCTATCAATCTATACTCCAGATCTTCAGGTAATTAAACTTAGCTTCTGCCATGATTATTGGAAACCCCCAGTAATATTTTTCAACATCTATGCTCATCCCAACCCCCAAAGAAAGATCACTCTATTTAAGAAATTAATACACGAGATATCGGAAATAAGATTCACAAGCCCTACCTGGGACAAAATGGTGACAAGCGATTTTAATACCAATCTGATCCATACCCTGGAGAAGGACGAGCATTTGGCAGCTGAAAATGGTATCTGGGCAGTGCTCCCATAAGCAATTCATCCTCAAAAAAGATCAGATTACTCTGGGAGCCAACTGGTTACCTCACTTGAACATCTAGGGCTGAGATTAATCAATGGCAGGGCTGAAGATGGCAATCCTCCCCGGTTCACACACTATGGAGTAAACTCTGCATCAATAATTGATTATACAGTCCTCTCCTTACCACTAATGAAACAAGTAAGTTCAAAACCTCAACGGAAAGCAACCATTCATATCAACATTTGGAGCTAATGCTAAACCCAGTTGAATACCAGAAGGAACCAGGGGAAATCGGAAGTCTACAATCAGTCTGAAGCGTCTATTCTGGACTCATAATTCTCTTCCGAAGCTGGCCGCAAAGGCGAACGTAATACTGGAAGCCAGTACAATACCACATGTTAACCCAATCTAAGTATGGCATATGTTCAAAACAAAGCTGTTAAAACATTGCCAGTATCGACATCCAAAAAACCAAAAACCATATGGAGTTCAGTTGGCATATCGTCCAAAACCCTAGCCCTAAGAAAAGCATTAATGTGCGAAATTAAGAAAATGGGGAAATGTAGCTCAACGCTCAAGCATGGGAAAAAATGAAAACCTTGAGAAAGCAAGTCTGGGTCGATCAAAAATAAAATCTGAAGAGTTCTGGGCAAAGATCCTGGTTAATTCAAAACGCACAAACTCTAGAGCCTTTTGGGCAACTATCAACAGCATTGGTAGAAATGTAAGAATTATAAACAGCTCAAGCATCCAGGAAAAACCTGGGTAGCTCACTTGACTGAGATCTTCGGCAATCAAAAGTCTCTATCCGTGCCAGCCACAAATACCTACGAAGAGTTAAGCAGGATAGACACAACAAGGACGTCCGAGACTCCACTCCAACCAGTGGCAGAGTACTGCACCTCTGCAAAAGTGGCAATGACAATCGTGGTAGGTCGACGAGATGGGGTTCCAGGTCCAGAAGGCATTCCACAAGCAATTTACAAGCTCGACCCAGAGTACTGGGCAAGCACGCTGTCTGCTTTGTACAACGAGGTGAGATTAACAGGATTAATCCCCAATAGTTGGAGAGGCTCAATAATAAATCCAATTTCCAAGGAGGGATTCAAACTGCAGATTAATCGCCCTTATCGATTCAGAGGCCAAATACTACGCCTCATTAATCTTGTAAGTTTTAGTGGAGTGGTCCGACTCCAACAATAAGATTCCTCTCAATCAGACTGGATTTCGAAAAGGTTATAGAACTACCATCAAAACCCTAGTAGTAGTCTCCGTTGCCGACAAATGTAAGCGACTAAAGAAAAATCTGTTCTTATGCTTTATAGACCTGAAAGCTGCCTTTGATCGAGTTGATAAAGCCCTACTGTGGGCAAAACTAAGGAGGTGGGGGCTCCATGAAAGAACTTTACGAGCAATAGAACAACTGTACACCAACACCTGGATCCAAATTAAGCTGGCAGATGGGACGCAATTGTCTAGGCGTATACACATATCCATTGGCCTAAAGCAAGGCTGTGTCCTGGCACCCCATCTTTTCAATCTATTTATAGCCGATCTACTAATGGGCCTTGATCAAGTGAACTCTCATCCACCCAGGCTACGTACACTGCCACTGTCACACTTGTCATATGCGGATGACAGCGTGCTGCTGAGCCATACAAGAGTAGGCCTTCAAAGGTCAATGGATGAAGTCTCGGTATTCGCCATGGCGAATACACTGGAAATCAACACAACAAAAATGATGACTATGGGAAACAGCACTGGCACCTCCCTAAGGATTAAATCAGACGACTTAACGCTAGAGGAAGTCAGTAGCTATAAATACCTGGGTGTTATCATAGATAAAAAGTTACATTTTATGATGCATAACCAATATTTGGTGAAAAAAAGTAAGGCGCTGATGCACGCCTTCTGCGTACTTGCTAAAAAACTGGATGGCCCTAATTTTAAATCACTATTAGCTATTATTACCGCAAAATTACTGCCATCACTGTCATTTGCAAGTGCCGTTATGCATGGGAAAGATTCTCCCACTCTAGCTAAAATACAGACAAATACATAAAAAAAGAGTTTTTGGGTTTCCCCAGAGTGCCTCCTCCACCCAAGTTCGACTGGAATTTGGTCTGAAAAACAAAGCATTGCAAGAAGATACACTTCTATTAAAACATGGCACAAAACACAGAGCAATCATAATAGCCTATTAGTAAGCGTGTTATGGCAGTCATGGTTAATGACAATAACTCAATATATGGTCAATACTTGAGGTCAAGAAGTGGTATGCAGTTCCTAAAGGAGCTAGGAAAGGGGGGGGAAAGGAGGGACAGGATGGGGAGGGTGGAGAGAGAAGGGGATTGAGGGGAACCAGGTTGGTGAAGGATCAAAGGGGAGAGAGCTCCAATAAAAGGAGCAAGGGCCCTCACACACCTCGAGAGGTGTCATGCTTCATCATAGGGCAGCTCCTCGTTGGGCCGGCACTGCAATGCCCAACGGGCCCCTCAGGGGGGCTCTTTGCCTGAGGTCTTTAGATTAGAACGCCAGGAGGCCCTATGTGTGGGGGTGGAGGGGCATGGAGTGGTGAGTAGAGTGGGTGCAAAACGTGTAATAAAAATAGCTATCAGTGCTCCAGGGAACCTTTATTGACTGTAGTCTCTTTTTTAACCATAGCATAGTGTCCAGTCAATAAAGGTTCCCTGGAGCACTTTTAGCTATTTTTATTACATGTTTTGCACCCACTCTACTCACCACTCTATGCCCCTCCACCCCCACACATAGGGCCTCCTGGCGTTCTAATCTAAAGACCTCCGGCAAAGAGCCCCCCTGAGGGGCCCGTTGGGCATTGCAGCGCCGGCCCAACGAGGAGCTGCCCTATGATGATGCATGACACCTCTCGGGGTGTGTGAGGGCCCTTGCTCTTTATTGGAGCTCTCCCCCCTTTGATCCTTCACCCACTTGGTTCCCCTCAATCCCCTTCTCTCTCCGCCCTCCCCATCCTGTCCCTCCTTTTTTTTCCCCTCCCTTTCCTATCTCCTTTAGGAACTGCATACCACTTCTTGATCCACTTGCTATTGGGCATGTATGCTGGACCTGCATCTTAAAAAGCTCTCGTTCCTCTATTTTGTTTAACAATACTTGAGGTCCTCACTACTAGAAACAAATACCATCAACTTATGGGACCTAAATTTTCCATATCCCACATTTTGTTGAGCTATCAATAAAGTAGCCCAATTGCATTCCCTCATTGAAGATAAGCACAAACTAACTTCACGGTCACACGCCTGAATGGCGGTTCAATCCTATATTAGCTTAAAACCAGCACAATACTTCAGCACAACATATCCAGCATATCTAAAAAGAGAGCTGATGGCTCTTAGATACGGAGTTTTGCCATCTACCCACATGGAGATCCATCTACCCACATGGAGATACAAAGGCTCAATATCGTGAAGACTTTGCGATGCACCAAAGGGAGACATAATCCACCTAGTCTGCCTTTGCCCGGCCTTACAGCAACCCTGAACTCTATTACTGAAACATGCATTTAATGAACGGGGGATTCGAACATGCCGGATAGCATTAATTAAGAGCCTAACTCCCACAGATCCCAAGATCAACTGTAAATTACTGAAATTTCTAACACTGCTTGAGAAACAAATTAACTCTGCCTGATTTCCAGAACACAACATACCCCTGAGCCTCCTAGGCTGTTACATCACAAAAACAGTATTTTCCGAAATAAAATACCAACAGTGGCATGACCAGGTTATTTCAGCTAAAGGTTCACCATTTGAAATCAAGCAGCAATTTTAATCAACTGACCGGGGACAATGCTTTCACGTACAATCATGTATGCAAGTTATCACTCTCTTGGCAGTCAAAGGTTCTATAATAATGGGAACAATAATACTATTATAAACACGACCCCAGCGACTATTCCTAATGACAGCGGGAAACCATGTTGCCCAGTGGGTCAAACAACGCAACAAATAAACAGTATTCACAATGGCACGATACTCACTCTAACTACTAGTGATTTTAGAATACTTAGCAGTTTAGAATGAATTTTAAACAGTACACATATTGTCAATTTTACTCATTGTTTATATGTTTTATGGAATTATCATATATAAGGTTATTGTGATGGTTTTTATTAACTTATAACAATAAAGATCGATTGATTGATAGTGGCGTTAATATGAGGCTAGCAATCACCTCACCATTCAAGAGGTAAAGGGGATCTCAATGCTCTCCTCGCTTTTAATATTCAAAGGTGACTTCTTTATATAATTCTTGGCTCTAGGTTCATCTATTTTTCGATGATTGAGCAGTTATGTAAATATGAAATCGGTTGAGGCTTTCTAATTTCATTCATGTGTCCAGTGTTAATTATGCAGAAAGTGAAGTTGGTTGTGAGCCGTTGGAGTCTGAGCTTTAGTCTTCTTCACGGCTGCTGGGGGGGTCGAAGGAGACATCTGTTATTCAGCGCCAAGACACCGATAGCGGTGAACGGGCGCTTTACAAATACACGGTATGTGTTGTTATGTTAGAGGTGGGGTCGCCCGCTCGCACCTCCCATCACAATGGCAACCCTCCGTGCTCCCCCCATTTCTCTTCCACCATGGGTGCACAGAATTCTTTATCTATTGCACAGATGGGGAAAGGCATGCTTGTACTATCAGAGCCACTTTGAAAAGATTCTAAGAAATGCACGGTTTATATTGTAATTTCCATCAAGGTTGAACACAACATTAACAGTCCAGAGATGAAAGAAGAATGAAAACTCGGGAAGAGACAGTGGTGCCTTTAAAATTGTCAGCGTCCCTCAGGTTAGGCAGCTAAATGGTTGTAAGTGGGACGCTATTTTTGTAGTTATAATAAGAAAATCTGAAGTCATGGAAATATCAAACATGGGGGAACAGATATTGCTTTAGGTGATGGAAAGTCTTTGAAAATGCGACACGCTGGAAATCGTGCACATTGTGAAAACAACTTGCTGCCAATTACCTTTATGACAACGATGAAAAAGCACAAAAGCAAACATCCCTTTTTCTCTCTGATCTTCCTGTGCCACTTGAAAATTCCACCCAGGCTGCATGTCACACTTTCCCTGATGCCCGAGTGATCAAGGAGACTGATTTCTAGGTGGTGATCGGTGGGCCCGGGTGGCTTTCATGTCTTAAGTGTGTGAGTTGTGCTTCCTCCGAGCTGACTCATTGGTCAGCTGTCGGCTTCGGTTGTGTGCAGCCAGCGCACATGCCCAAGGCTAGGGAAACACAATATCATCCACAGATCGTAGCGAAATGGAACTTTTTGACGATACCGGTGGGTTCCAACTATGCCGAATGCAGAACAGCTGCACACTTCCCAGGCTTTTAAACACACAACAGTAAAAGATAGCCACGGGAGCTAGGTAACATGAAGCATGCTGGACTAGAACTTGGTGGCACAGCCGCAAAGAACGACCAAGAGGCGTGTCCTTCAAAAAGCACAGCTAAGTCTGCTGTGCAGCGTGTCCATTTGTACCCCAGTGTCTGCCCCTTCTCTACAGAGTCCCCCCTCACAGTCCAGTGGGAAAGCAAAAACAGTGCGTATATCCAGGCAAATCACTGCCTCATAATCCATGCCTTTGAAATAGCCTCAAAGACTATGTTAAAAGGCAAACTCATGTCTGCTGGTTCTCGGGCCCCTCAAACCATCGTTAGTGACCACACCTGCCAATGCAAGACTTATGTTGAGCCGTTCTGAGAAAACATAACCCAAAAACACATGTTGACATTAAGAAAATAACCACCTCCCCGGATCAAAGATACCACCATCCCATGAGTAGACGACTGATGCTCTACAAGCAAGCGTGGCACACATGATTCCACGTACTTATCCCAATAGGGCACCGCGCACCAACCATATTCCCGAAGAAGCAGTAAGTTATGTGTTGGGCAGAAGCGTATTGGGCCAATTTCCTCCACCTTTCTTCGACAGTAGGGAACACATGCACAGTCCCAAAATGGGTGTAGCACACCTGGATGCCATTGCTTTCACCGAGGTTCAGCAACCTCCTGCCTGTGCAATGCTAGAGGTCCCACTCAATTGCTGTGTGAGAACCATTGCTGTGCCCGGTGGAGGAGCGTCACCCCACCTGCCAGCAGCCAAAAAAAAGAGAAAAAAACCGAAAATAAACCCTTGTTTATTATCGTTTTATTTTTGCTCTCGGAGCCGAGGCTTGGTGGCGGGGCCAGAGGGATGACAGGCTGGTGGAGGAGTGGTTGCACTGCTATTTTGTGCGCATGACGGTCTGGTCGGGCATCTCAGGATGGCCAAACCGTCATGGTCACTGAAGCTCTCTCCAACCCAAGCTGCGTTGCCGGGTCGGAGTGAGTAGGGATAGACTCCCAGTCTAACTGGGAGCGCAAATCATTGGGCTCAGGCCAGTCCTGATGCTGCTTTCAGCAGCATGAAAGCAGCATCAGGATTGGCAGCAGTGGGCCCTGGGAGCCTCTGCCTGCAGTGGAGAGGAGGGCGATGCGGCAGGTGTTTTTTTTTTTTTTTATTTGTCTCGTCATCCGTCCGTCTGTTTACCCACCTGCCCCACCCCGCCACTATATCGACACACGGAATGTGCCCATTCCTTAACTAGTGGAGTGCATCTTGTATCAGTATAATGAGGGTATGTGCAAAGCCGGGGATGTATCAACTTGTTGCTCTGCTCTCAATTTAAGTTATGTGCTAGTCAGTGCCCTCTCCAAGAGTGGGGGCTCTTGTGAATTCTTGATCATGTACTTTGATACCCAAGAGAAAATAAAACGGTGTAAGTTTGGTTCTGATATGCAGTTATTTTCCCGTTTGGATGCTGGGAACGTTTGCATCAGTTACCGATCACTTAAAAGTACTAAGTCCTTCCTGGCATCTCTCCACCTGTGTGAATTCTCTTCCTTTTTCTAAAAGGATACACGTGAGACACTGTGGTTACTAAGTTTATTAATCCAAGCATATTTTTTGTAAACCTGCATCCTGCACAGATGCTTGAAAGCGCTAGAATCCATTGTCACTTCCATAATGGAGCGATGGCTGCTGCTTCTGCTCGTTTACATTCCTTCATGGCTCCTGGTCGCTGCTTGGCCTATATTATTAAGCAGAAGCAACCTCTAAGACTGTCTTCTTTCATTTTTCACATACATTCCCTTTGAATACTTCTGTCCTCCTGAAGTGCTCCTTCAATTTGCTCATATTTTGTTTAGGAAAAAAGTTGTACCAAGCACTGCGTCTGTTTTGAACAAGTTGCAGTGTGTATTGAAACAGTCAGTCACTAAGGCGTATACTGTCCATGTATGGCCCCCATGAACCAATACTTGAATATGTATGATGTTATCAATTTGTGCTACTCTGCGTGGCACTACGGGAAGAGAAACACAAATGTCACCTAAGACAAACTCTTTATAATGCACCTTCACATCCACAGATGTCGTTCCTTTGTTGCAGCCCTACTTAGGGAGAGCCTTAACCTTTAAGGGGGCACAGGGACACTTTTCCCAATCCCTTTCTTGTCTAGGCTGTAAGACCAACAGCAAACATGACGAACAAGCAGCATACTGTCGACGGAACAGCAAGCATAAGGGACTAATGCACAAACAATAGAACCAAAGGCTGAGAACCTCAGTAAACTAAGGAATGTACAATCATCTGTAACAATAATTGTCTCAATCATAATGCTCTGGATACTAGTTTCAAGTCAAATGTTTCTTCCTAGGCAGTAATGCAGACACATCTGATGTCGAGTGAACCAATTTTTTTCTCAGGTTCTGACTGAATTCAAGTCAGAATGCCTTCTCTGTTCTCAATGTGCATTTCCTGTGTAAGTAAAAATGCTCTGACTGACACCCACAAAGTGTGCGTGGTGGATTTGCCTGCCTCTCTTTCTGTCTCTGAATGCCACATCTTCAAAAGATGTTGAGAACAACTTTAAAAGACAGAATAGGCATAAAGTTAAGAGGAATGTTTGAGGACATGAGGGCTGAGGACAAACAAAAGACTAGAAGACTTGAAAGATCAGTATCTTAACCTGTCCTCCCTCTCTCTACCACCTACTGCTAAAGAACATAGGTCAAGTGAGAGAAGTTACAGAGAGAAGCTACATAATTTTAGGCTTCACCGAAGACCAAGGTCGAGATCGTCAGTGCCGACCTGCTCGCCGTCCAGAGAGGAATTGACATCCACGCATCGTCGACACTCAGACCAGTCAAAGGTACTTGGATCACCATCAGAACAAACACGGTCGACATCAAAGAGAAGACTTATGCCGTTGACCAAATCAACATACAAAAGACACCGCTCACTGTTGGTCAGATCACCGTCAACCTCAAAGAAACAAAAGTGGACTACCTTTTTTCTCAAATTTTTAAGGTTTAGTCTTTGGTTCATGGATGCAAGATGACCGACGGAGAGGAGCTCTCCTAGGAAGCTCCAGGCTAGGGATGAACATTGCTTGTAAATCCCCAGTTTAGTCCAGCCATTCACCACTCTTTTTTGGCTACAAGTAACGAATGCAGTGCGATTCTGCGTTCTGAATTGACACTGATTGAATTTGAGGGTGATGTTAAGGCGCAAACCTACCGGAGTGAAAAGCGCTGCACGCTGATGATGTAGCTCCGAGAGTCCAGCTGATTACTTTGCCAGACAAGGATACGGTGTGGAAGGCCCCAGACTGCTATTGGTAGCGGTCCTCCAACTCATCCCAGTTGACCATTTGCCCTACAGTCCACGCTCCCAGTGATTTTGGGGCTGGCAACGACAGCAGGAGCCAGGTGAGCGTCCACAATGCTCGTGACTCCTGTCGGCTGGAGAGGCCAACTGCCAGAGTCCCTGACGGGCGATTTGAGTCGCAGCCGAGGGCTGACTAGGCTCCAGATGCTATTGAGGTCCCTATGCCCAGGACCTATAACTTGGCAAGTGTTACTGCCGGCTGCTGGAACGTCGGACGGGCTTTTTGGCTGCTGCTGCAGATTGAATTTGGGGCTCCAGACGCTGCCGATGCCTCATTGCCCAATCCTATATCTATCTATATCAGCTGATGGTGCCGGCTGCCGGTGTGCAGGTCTGCTGGCTGCATCGGCAGTGAAGGGCAGGGCACCCACTGCTACCGTCTCTCCGTCTGCCGTTGTACCTGATGCAGTATTGTACAACGAGGTACTCTGATTACGAACTGGCGGTTGAGCTGCTACCGCAGTGTGAATTGGGTGAGGGGCCTCTACCGGAGTGATTGGTGCAGCGGCGAAGAGGGAAGCTGCCAGCCGCTAGAGGCCTGACGAGGGAAGCGGCTGGGCTCTGTGGATCTCTGACTGCGGGTGACCCTGCCTGTGGGGTCTTGGCTGTGCCAAGGCTCAGGGAGGCTGCGGCGGTCATTTTAGACTCATCGGCTGCCTGGGAGATGAGAGAGGCAGAGGCGGAGTAGTCAACCAGTCACCAGGGTGCTGAAGAGAATGGCGGCTAGGGCTAGAGGACCCCAAACGGAGGGCAGTCCTGCCTGCAACGACTCTCATCGAGCCCGGTGCTCGGGGCGCTGGCCATTTTGAGATTCGGGCACTGCTGGCGCGTTGGCCCGCACCTGGAGTCTACATTGAGGTGAGGGCAGGGCCGGACTGGCCGCAGCGGGCACCGGGCGTTTCCCCGGTGGGCCGCCAGGGTGGGGGCTGGTTTTGGGGCCCTGGGGGCCCGTTTTTGTTACAGGGCCGTTTTTGCAGCATAGCTGCAATATCGGCCCCTGTAACAAAATCGTCCGAAACCGGCCCTGGCAAAAAGCTCGGCCGCACCCCCAACACCCCAGGGGGCCGGCCGAGCACTTTGCCAGGGCCGGTTTTAGTTCCCAGTCCGGCCCTGGGTGGGGGCCCTGCTGCGAGCTATAGCGGGCCAGGACTGAATGCTTTGCAACTCTCCCTTTGCCATGAGAAAAGTTTTGGCGTGTGGTGACGACCTGGAGGACAGGTGGAGTCCTGAATTAGTGCGGGGCTTGGATGGTTGCATTTTGGAATTGTTGCTCCATCCTCACTTTTGCCCCCATTTTTATGCTGCCCCTCTGTGCTTTCTCCCCCATGGCAGCCATCTTCCCTTCCTCCCTGCAACCTTACAACCAAAAGACTACCTCAGCCAAGACCTCTTCATGGTGGTCTTTGATCCTTACCTAGCCTGGAGCTCCACCTAGTGGCCTTAACTATGAACAACGTCCCACATTATTTTTACGCTTATTTGCTATTGTTCATCTTATTTGCTTTTTATCCTTATTTATCTGCTGTTTTTGTGTATTTACCTTACTTATCTGATGTTTTTAGTTTTTTTATTTAGAAGTGCATATTGTATACCTCCGTAACATTACTAGGAACAATGTCCCACATGATTTTCTTGCTCATTCACTATTTGTCCATCTTATTCGTTTTTCACCCTTAGTTATCTGATGTTTTGAGTATGATTTAGAAGTGCATATTTTATACCTCCATAACTACTCTACTCCCAGTCGACTGGAAAATATGCAACTTTCACAATTAAAGCTCCCATGCGCTTCAAATTTGCCAAACGTATTGCTCACTGTACAGCGTCACTCCTTCTAAGGCTTCAAGTTTCAGCACTCTCTTACTTACCCTGATCTTGGTGTTCAACTGTTACCAGACTTTAAATGTCTCGAACAATGTTCCCCCACAAACCCCTCGACACTGCACTCGTGAGATCTGGCCCCAACTCATGGAGCATCAGGTATCCTAAAAATGTCTCCAATAACGCAAACAAAAATTCAAACACAGAATACTGAAACAGCACCCAGAAACACTAATAGCCGATACCTACCACAGCGTGACCAATGACAACAAGAAAACCGAATTTGTCTTCTATTCCAAACGCCCTGCAAAGTGGAAAAACATCGTCCTTCTCCACCTACAAGTTACTAAGGCAATCAAAATACCCTATGGAACAAAACTCCCCACTTCTTCCTCCCCAACCTTTAGAGGGGAAATCGCTATTTCCATTTTCAGGACAAGGAACATACTTATACAAGCTACAGACCCTCACCTCACCATCTTTGATCAACACTTCACATCACTTTTAATCTCACTAACACAACATGGCCATGGGCCCCAAACTCCTCTCTCCCCCTTACCCCGGACCATCAACCCAGAACCGGCCAGCCTTCTTTTCCCCTCTGATTCGCTATGCAACTCTGTGAAACCCTCTGATACTCTTAGCAACCTTGCCTCCCCCAATAACACACACACCACCGACAAATACCCACTAGAATGACTTCACTTGCTTCCACCCTAACCAGCAGACACATGGTAACAAAACTCGATAGTGCACACCCCAAGCCAGATGACGCGGGCCCCAACTACAGAAACAACACAAACACAACAGGAGCAAAGGGGGAATAAGAAGTCAGATCGCCCCCCACTCAAACGATTATAAACACTACAAGATCTGACCCCTATCAAAAAGACAACTTTATAATTATGGGACCCACAGGGAGTTTTCACTGTACACTTTAAAACTTCCCTAGCACGGCCCGCTCATTGCATGTGGCCTGCTGGTCCGTGCTGTTCAATGTAGGCAAACGTCAGTAACCACAGCCTATATACACAGCAATTAGTGACTTCAAACCCTCACATTAATGTGTACTGCAAATTAAAAAAATGTGAGAGAAGGCCAGTAAGCACCTCACGTACGCAAACCCAAGGAGCTGCATGATGGTACTCGCCAGTATGCCCTCGTTATCATCATCGGTTGCTTACGTGGCCAAAAAGAAAAAGAAAAACATGTGCTTAAATTTCCTCAGAGGTGAGAAATTGAACGGAAAATAAATCATAAAAACTGTGTGCCAAACAACATTGAGTCTATGTAGCTCACTCAGTGCCCACTGGTCCCCAACCGTGAAAAAGAGAAACTTTTCTCACAATTAAAATGAGGTACCACTCACATGCAAGATATACTTTATTGAATGCTGCGAGTGTCCTCAGGTTAAAAAACGGGCATGTATATGGCCACTTTCACCCACGAAAGGCCAACATGTTTCGTTGCCAAACTATCTAGGCAACTTCTTCAGGGCATTCAGGGAAACCAGTCTTCATCTCTTATTCTTTACTGCACCATATCGAGTAGTTGCTGTCGTCCCTCGTACCTGCAACCCTCTTCAATGACGAATACCGCGCCAATAGGTCGCGTTTCGCCTGTCGGACTGCAAATGTCAGTCTCCACCGCACCTGCGTTGTGAAAACTGAATATTTCGTCCCAACTACAGACAGTCAGCTACTGAACTCTCAGCGGACACACCCCTCCCTACACACAGACTGTCTACACTTTCAGCCCCAATGATACTGACCACCCCCATAGCATAGCACACTCTCCTCCCTTATACTCAGGACTTGCCGCGTATCCTTCCGCTCTCAATGACACACTTACCCAGCTCCTGAACCGAATGGAGAAAAACTCGATTCCCTAGCTAATGACATCTTGCATCTAAGACAGGACCTTTCAAACCAGGCCAAGTTATCAAGCTCTCACACTCCTGGTAGTTATAAATTGCCTCCCCACACAGGTTCTCCAACTGCCATACAACGCACCCTTTGGCCCTCTTCTCCGTTGTGTCGTCAGTCCCACAGACCCTACCGAGCCCACAGCCCCATATCTGCACTGGAAGCTCATGCTATCAGAGAATCTTACCTCACAAAGAACCAGAATATAGTTCAAAATTCTCCCTCCAACATCCCAGTAATAGTGGGCACAAATAGAATCCCTAGAATTATCTACTTGCCCACACCTCTTGCTCAATACACCACCATTCAAACTCTACATTCTATTAATGATAATCCCTGCTCTCTATCATGCATGCTCCTCAACTGTAGATCAGCAGCTTAACGCTCTACAGATATCGCTAAAGCTATACTCGGTGAAGAAATAGATATCGCTTTCCTCACCGAATCTTGGCTTATTGACCACTCTACCCCCTTTACTAGACCTGCTTACACCACCTGGATACACCATTATTAGACATGACGGACCTAAAAGAACAGCGGTGGACTAGCTATCATTCACAAAGAAGGAATACATCTTTCCATCTTAAAACTGCAGAATACTCGACTTTTGAATACCTCGGAGTTGAACTTATAGTCGAAGGCTCCTCTCCTATCAAACTACACACCATCTCCCTCCCTCCTGGTGATCGCGCCCTCTTTGCAGAAGTTAACTGATCTAGTAACACGGTTCTCCCTAACTGACATGAAGGACGTGTTCTTGGGCCAGTTCAATATTCACTGGAACAACTCAGAAGACACCACAGTCCGGAACCTCACCAACCTTCTTGAAATAAACGACCTTAAACAACTCTGTAATGAACCAACACATATTAAAGGCTCCACTCTAGATGTGATTATCACTAAAAATGAGCTGGTCTCACTTAGATCCATCTCACCCATTGATTGGTCCAACCACCATCTCATATTGTTTAATATCAATACCCACTTCAGATCCCACTCAGCCTTAACAGATAAACCTAAGCACTGGACCAGGAACATCAAACAAGTCCCAATAACTGAACTGGAATCTAGGATTCTTGCCCAACTGCAGCGTCACCCTCTCACTCATGCCCTTGATGACATCATTGCCTACTATAATACAGCGATGACGGAAGTTCTCGACCAAGTGGCACTGCTCAAACTTAAACAATTGAGGTCAGTCCAATCAAAATCTTGTTTCATCTCAGATCTTAACAACGAGAGGAGACAACTCAGACAGACAGAAAGGACATGGAGACAAAACCCCTCAAAATGCACCTACCACTACTTAGACCTGCATGGCTTTCGTATAAGAAGCATATTTTTAGAGAAAAAGCCTCTTTCTTTCGCAACCAACTTGACGGTGCTAAGAATAGACCCAGGGAGCTCTTCAACATTGTTAAACGACAAACCACCCTCACATCCCCACACGAAATAACAGCCACAAAAGAACTCTATGAAGAAATTGCCAGCTTCCTCACTGATAAAGTCACAAAAATTGAGCAATCCTTCATCCAAATCACAAATCTGCCATCCCTCCTAACTGTCCCCACTGATTCACTTCCCTCCACGGTAGCCCTACCACCAGAACTTACTAAATGACCAAATGGCCCCCCAAAAAATTAATGACAACCATGATCTCACTCAATTTAAAATACTATGCCAATTGGTATGACTTCAAACCCATGAGAGAAAATGAAATATTCAATATAATTGGGAACTTAAAGCCTACTTCCCACACTAAGGATCTCCTCCCATCCACAATAGTACAAAATCTCAACCACATCATTGCCCCGTTCTGAACAAAAATCATCAATACATCTCTCACCTCAGGCTGTGTACTTGCCTCCCTCCAAATCACACCCATACTCAAAAAACCAGGGGCAGACCCCAATGATCTCAACAACCTCAGACCTATCTCCAACCTCCCGTTCCTAGGCAAAACTATGAGAAGTGCGTCCTACAACAACTTAACAAACATATAGGTGAATTCAACCTCCATGACACCTTCCAATCAGGATTTAGGCAAGGCTGTAGTACAGAAACTGCCATGCTGAATATCTCAGATGATGTCCACAGATCCTTAGACAAAGGTGACGCATGCCTACTTATCCTACTTGACTTATCAGCGGCTTTTGACACTGTAAATCACCCAGCATTACTTGAGACACTTAAGATCCTCTCTGGTATCAATGGCACAGTCTTAAAATGGTTCACATCTTACCTACAACACCGATCGCAACAAATTGAAATCAACTCCTGTCTCTCCAAACCCACACTAGTTACTTTTGGTGTACCTCAAGGCTCAATTCTCTCCCCTTCCCTTTTCAATCTCTTCATGAAACTCCTTACAATCATCCTGAAGCAAGCAGGGGTAAAATATCATTTATATGCTGACACTCAACTCTACTACAAAATCAAATCACCCAGTGACATCGTACATCTCAACACCACACTAATCAAGATACAAACTTGGTTCAATTCCAAACACTTAAAGTTGAACCCCAACAAAACTGAACTAATACTGTTCTCCCCTAAAAGTAACCCCCTACCAATCTGAGACTGGCTCAAGAACCTGGATGCACTAAACTGCTCTCTCACTCTGTCCAACTCCGCAAAGTCCTAAGGCATCACCCTGGACAAAAACATGTCAATAAAGGATCGCATCAAAAACTCAGCCAAAGGAGCGCTTTACACACTAAAACACCTCAAGAAAATTAAAACTTTTGTCCCCCCTATGATTTCAAGACGGTAGTACAATCTCTAGTCCTCTCTAAACTGGACTATGGGAATGTCATCTTTCCAGGGACGCTGAAAATTCACCTTTCCCCCCTCCCCCCCCCCCCTTTAGATCAGTTCTAAACATGGCGGCCAGGCTCATAACAGGTGTTAAACGGTTTGAACACATCACACCTGCCCTCAAGATCTTCAAATGGCTTCCCATTGAAGGAAGATATATTTACAAGACTGCTTCCATCACCCACAAAGCCCTTCACACTCATACCTCCAATTATCTAGACAACAAACTAACGAAAGCAGGAAGAACCAGAACTCTGAGAAGCTCCAACTCACTTCTTCTCATATCTCCCAAATTGAAAAGGAAATCTACCCAGACTCGCTCTTTTTCTGGAAACGCACTGAGCATATAGAACTCACTCCCTAGAGATCTCCGATGCAACCCCTTCTTCTCCTGTTCAAAAGGGACCTGAAACTCCTTCTCCCCAACAAATACTTTAACATGCACGCTAACTGAACTGTGTTCCAATAGCTCACTTTCTCTAGGGCTAGACCCTTTGTGATAGTCAGTTGTTTGATTGTTTCAGCTGTTTATTATGTCATTTACTCCCTTAACTCATGCTGTTCTCACTGTCCGCATACTGTAACCACCCTAATTGCCTAACGATTCTTTTTGTCTCTATTTATGTTTGTATTTGAATCTAAGTGTCTCGCATTATACGTAAAGCTACTTTATTCTATTTTTCATTTTTATGTTAAGTGCTCTGATACCTTCGGGTCTAGCTAGCGCTATATAAAACCTAAAAATAAAATAAATTAAGGCTTGATCCATAGCCCCTTTTCCCGTGCATTCCATTTGTTCTACAGCTTTTCAGGTTGTAATTGTCTCACCTATAAAATAACGTTCCATGCCTAGGAAGATACATAAGAAAGAAACAACATTTGTCCCCGCTGGCCTACAACAGGCTACATCTCTGGACCTGACACTCCTGCCATATCTTTCAATTTCTCCATTGACACTATTCGAGGATCCACTACAGACTTTTTTAAGACCTTTAAACTTGTCACCTTTGAGGAAAACTTCAAAAGCCACTTCAATGTCTCCTTTACATAACTAGAAACCAACCTCTTCAAAGACACTTAGAAGTACATCACCTAGGAGCTCTCCATCATGAGATACCAGATCCTACCCTAGGTCCCTGTCTGCTGCTCTGCTACTAACCTATCTTCGTATACCCCTACATCGCTGGTGCAGCCTCCCTTGGAGTGTTGCCAGTAGATTATATCATTACCTTTCATGAGGTACTGGCTAGAAGGGCAGCAAAGCTTAATATACCGCATTAAACACTTCACCCATAGCGTTATCAGGGGGAAGATCTCTCATTACAGCAGTTAAGGTAGTAATACCATAGCTGAAAAACAATTACAGACTAGTTCAGCAAGATCCTGAATTTTTCAGGGCATACCCAAAACCTGATTGAGTCATTGTTATGGTTTTAAGGCGTAAACATGCTGCAGCCCCTGAGTCAACTGCTCTTCCTGAAAGGGAAAGCAAGCGATTTGGCACAACTGGGAAGATGATGTGTGGAACAGTGTCAGCACATCTGAAGAATGTGAGTGTTACAGCACCAATAGACAGGTACCACACAGAGATTTGGGAGGGAATAAAGTCCATGGAAGACCTACCATAGTACAGACATCAAGACTTCATAAAAATGGTAAATGAAGGCTCTCTATTATATAATCAGTGATGCGGTGGATTCGGCAGAACTATCTGCAATTGAATATTGCCATGGTCCTCAGCGTGGTGGCCCCAGACTCTGGGTCCCACACCCATCCCCAAGGAGGAAGTTAAAAATTTAGGGGTTTGGCTGGACCCTAAACTCTCCTTCGAGACCCATACTAGGAACGTTACAGGGAAATGTTTTGAAACCCTAAAAATGTTGAGGAAACCTTTGGAGATCCTCCCCATTTCAGCCTGGAAAACCCTGGTCCACACTCTTGTAACGTCCCAGCTGGACTATGGAAATGGCCTCTATCTTGGAGCAACAAAAAGATTTCTCCATAGGCTACAACACATTCAGAATGCAGCAGCACGTCTAGTTCTCAACTTACCTAGGAGAGCTTCCTCTGTACTGGCTGCCTGTCAACAAAATAATTCTTTTTAAAACTTTGTGCTTCTGCCATCGGAGTCTGCAGGACAAAGGACACAGCTATCTCCATGATCTTCTTGTCCCCCATAATCCAACACGTCAACTTAGGTCATCCGGGGCTCACTTGGTTAAAGTCCCTAAAATCCAAAGAGCAAGAATGGGTGCACGTTCATTTGGTTATTTGGCAGCCAAAAACTGGAATCCTTTACCCCTTTCTCTCTGGGCAGAGCCATCGGAGAACATTTTCCAAAAAAGATTAAAAAAGTTGGCTCTTCCAGCTCTGAGGTCTCATGTTCGTATTGCCCCTGTTCCCTGTTCTTGGGTCCTTTCAGCCATCTTTACGTAGTAGCTCCTAGCACGGGGACACACCAGCTGGTGTAACCAGGCGCTTTATAAATTGATTTATTATTTATTATTATCTCGCTGAGTCTTTGTGCAATACTTTGTTTCTGTTTACCAATAAACTCTAACAAAAGCATTTTTAAAAAAAATGGTATCTCCTTGTGAAGAACTTTGTGGCTGAGACTACGGGCCTGATTTAGAGTTTGGAGGATGGGTTATTCCGTCACAAACGTGACAGCTATCTTGACCGCCGTATTACAAGTGCATTATATCCAATGGCAATTGTAATGCGGTGGACTGAATATCTGTCACGTTTGTGATGGAGCAACCAATCTGGCGAACTCTAAATCAGGCCCGTCTTCCTTGAAACCAGATGCTTAGCTCAAGAAAACCAACCTGCCTTTCTGAGAAGCAGCCCTCTTTGGTCAACATATGGAAGAAGAGATGCACTGTATTAAGAATGAAGGGGAGATCCTGAAAGAACAGAAGTAATTCTTTAAACTGTACATACCAAAAGATGCTGTTTTTTCCAGCAATTAGTGCAACATTCAAAATGGCCTCACCAAACAGCAAACCAAGGAAAAAAAATAACAGTACCAACGAAGATACTAGAAGAAAAATCACCACACATGAGGACCTCACATTCCAGAGGAAGGAATTTGACAGGCAACCTCCAGTGATGCTCCAGCTCCCCTGACAGTTACTCACTCCTGTAGAAAGAGCAATGAAGTCTGGAACAATGGAAGTTTATAACATCAGACAGATAGGTACCGAACGTTATAAAAAGGGGCTACTTCATATATTTCAAGGCAATTTCACCGCCTATTCCATCAAAACCAGCTTTGAATTACCAACTCCCTGTATTAGTAGAAGAACCTCACATTCTATTGGCCAAAAGAGCAATTCAAAAAGTTCCATCACATCAGGAAAGTAAAGGAGTATCTAAGTCTCCAAGAAAGGTTAACCAACCCAATATCGCCCAATATTGGACCTAGGATTTCTCAACAAACACAGTCTCCAAGAAAAGTTCAGAATGTTGGCCCTCCATCAAATTTTTTCTCATATCAAAAGGAGCTATTGGCTCTGTTCCATAGATCTCCAAGACACTTATTTTCACATTCCACTTACAAATCAGCTCAGAAAATAATTGAAATTCCTTGTAGGAGAGGCTTATTACCAGTATGCTGTCCTTCTAGTCAGACTAAAATCTGCCCCAAGAACATTCTCAAAGTGAATGGAAGTTACTAAAGCCCATTTGGGAAAAAACAACAGAATTTATGTTTACCTGTACCTATTAAAATGGTTCATAAAAACAGACTCTTGAAAAATGGTGGCTCAAGATTTTTAGAACTCTGTAAATGTCCTACAAAACTAGGTCTAAATATCAGCCCAGAAAAGTTAATACCAAAACCAGTCCTAAGTTTACCATATTTTAGAGTAATTTTAACACAAGAAAAGAAAGAGTGTATCCTTTGGAAGAGAGAGTCTCATCTACCCAATGGAAATGCTGTGACTAGAAGAACAGCGACATTCCCACGGCTCATCAAGTTGCGTCCCTACAGGGTTACATGGCATCTTGCATTTGCATATTCCCGCATGCAAGATTGTTTATGAAACCTCTCCAGCAGTGTCTCAAAGATCAGTAGTCTCAAAAGAGACTGGGAACTGGGAAGACCATATATATTTAACACTGTAAGTGATGCAGCCTCTGGCATGGTGGACAAAACATCAGAATCTGTTAAAAGGAACATCTTTTCAAAAGAAACACCCAAACAAGTCATATTAACAGATGCTTCATTAACAGGACAGGGAGCCCGCCTTGGTCACCATACAATATAGAATCTTTGGACCGCTAAAGATAAAACGTTCCGCATTAACTTGTTTGAAACAAAGGTGTTTTTTCTAGTCTTCAAGGCATTTATACCCTCCCTAGAATCAAAGAACATCATGATTTAATCATATAACACCACCACGCATTCCACGGACAAGCAATGGGGAACAAGAACTAGACAACTATCCATGCACGCTCAGGCAATGTAGCATTGGGTGTTTGGCCAGAGGAATCACTCCTACAGCAATATGTATCCCAGGAAGCCAAAACCTGCAGGCTGATTTCTCAAACTACACCATGAGTAAAATCACAAATGGGTCCTGAACGATGAAGTCATAGAAAACCTCTTTAGAGAATGGGGATTTCCAACATTAGATATATTCACGAGGGCAAGAAACAGAAATTGCCAAGACTTTGCATCCATGGCACCAGAACAGAACTCAGTGGGAAATACCCTTTTGATAAACTGATCAACATCCTATGTCTATGCGTTTCCTCAAAATCCTGCTAATTACATAGGTAATTGTCAAACTGCGCAGGCCCAACATCTAAATGACCTTAATTGCCCCGGATTGGCCAGGACTGTGGTCGTACCTGGACTTTTAAACCTGTCACTGGTGCACCACAAAAGACTCCCTTGCAGATCGGATCTACTGACCAGGATCCAAGGTCAAGGCCAATAACAAAATCTACAATCCTTGACTTTGGCTGCAGACTTTTGAAGTCAGACAGTATGGACACCTGAATCTTCCTCAGACTGTATGGACATACTAAAGACGGCAAGAAGGCCATCCTCAAGATCTTGCTATTATCTAAAATTGAAAAGAATTTGCTTATTGTGCCACATTAAGGGGCATGACACTGTTTCATGTCAAGAAGAAGCTCTACTTCCTTATCACCTGCATTTAGCAAAAGCTAATTTACTAATCTGTTCCATAAACCTATAATATATAGAAAGTCACTACAGCAGCTTTCTTTTTTTAAAGTTCATAAAGGACTTCATAGAGTCACTTAAAAAAGTTTGCCCTCCTGTAAAAGATGTTTCTCCACCATGAAAGCTCAAACTAGTACTCCTGTTAAAGATGTATCTCCACCATGGGAGCTCAGCCTGGTACTCTCAAAGTTGATGGTTTCTCTGTTTGAGCTGGTGCATAGAGCAACATTGCATCCTCTTTCATGTAAACCACCTTTTTTTAGTTGCTGTCACTTCAACAAGAAGGGTCAGCGAGTAACAGGCATTATCTGTAGTAGAACCATTACTGTATTTAACTCCAATAGGGTTGTTATAAGAACGCACTGTTCATTCTTCCCTGAAGTTGTGTCTGAATTCGACATAAATCAGACCATCACTTTACCTATGTTTTTTCCTAACCCCTCTTCACCGGCAGAGAGCGCTCTCCACCCTTTAGATAAAAGGAGGGTACTTCTTTTTTATTTAAACAAAACCAAAGATTTCAGAAAAACAAATCAACAGTTTGTAAACTATGGTCACATAAGACAAGGAATGGCAACTTTTAAAGAGTGTCCATAATAAGATGGATAGTGGCGTGCATCTCATTATGTTACCAACTATCAAATTAACCATTGGCAGGGAAACCCAGAGCTCAATCTACAATAAGGAAAGCAGCTACAACTGCATGGATAAGAAAAGTTCCTATGATAGACATTTGTAGAGACGCAACACGGAAATCTATCCGCACTTTCATTAGACACTATTGTCTAGAGTCTGATATCTAAGTAGACGCTAAAGTAGTTCAGGAAATCTCTCCCTCTCCCCCTCCCCCTCTCACTCCCCATCCCCTTCTCCATCCCTCCCCCTCCCCCTCTTCATCCCTCCCTCCCAGGGTAGTTATAGTTAAGACCACATTTCCATAGCAAAAACATTTTTGGTTTGCTTATAACTTTGGCGCTGAATTATGTCCAATTTGGCAGAAAGCTAGATCTTGGTCCAGAAAGCATGCTTTTTGTGATTTAGTGTAAATCAGTTCAGTAGTGTTTTGAGAAATTGTTATACACTACTAATTACCTCTCATTACATCACTCATGACATGTTCTATGACAATATTGATAACATCACTGCAACATCTGAAATGACATTGATGTCATCACTGTGCATGGTGGGGGCATGAGTTATAGTTACTTGTGATAAATATAACTAGTGAAGTTCAGTGGTTTATATCAGTATTTGTGTATATACACCATGATATTATGATTTTCAGCCTCTCCGACAATGATTTAGCTTGCTACTCTGTTATAGCATTTATGACTATCAATGAAGATCCTACAATGCAGAAGAAAAGGTTAGTTACCTGTAGTCCTGGTTTTGCATCATAGGAATCTTTATTAAAGTCATAAACGACCCACAGCTTCTCTCTCTCTCTCTCTCTCTCTCTCTCTCTCTCTCTCTCTCTCTGTCTCTCTGTCTCTGTCTCTGTCTCTGTCTCTGTCTCTCTCTCTCTCTCTCTCTCTCTCCATACATACATACATACATACATACACACATATATATGTACACATATACATTTGGATATTTAATAAGATGTGACTAGTGTCATTTTGTTACCTGCTAGTGTCCTTAACAAAGTCCAATATTGTAAGTGTAAGATACCTGCCATTGATCTGTGATTACATCTCCTTTTAACAACACTCCACATTTATTTTGAGGGATCTGCCACATTTCAAGCACATAAGGCAGTTATCGAAGTGAAATTTATATCCTTTTTAGGTCTGGTTTGGCAGTGCAGCTGTCTGCATTATTTGTTACCAAATCCTTGAAACATACAAAGATTGGGCTTTGGGCCCTTTACTATTGGGTCTTTGGTGTAGAGTTCCACCTTCCAGGAAGTGCTTCCATTTAAATGTATGAGAGACTGCCTCATCTGAAAATTTGTCTTATTCAATTCTTTAGGTACTACTCGCATTTTATACAGAGCTGCAACTCTTTTTCACATCATGGCAAAACCAGTATTGCAGACTTTAAGGTCATAAACGTCATTTGTGCAAGGAAAGCATATAAACATAGTTTATGAATGCCTGGGTTTACAGGTGTTGGTTCAATAAGCTGGGCCTAGTTGTCCTGGCAATGCTTGTTGTATATTGGGCACCACGCCAGTGATCTGTAGAAATTTTGCACCTTTGGGTTTGTTGATTTTTCTCTTTAAATAATATTTAGATAAATGATTTGATTCAACTGTTACCCCACTGCCAATAATATTGTATGCTCACGTTTGGCAGACGATTTGCTGTCCTTGTGAGCATTCCAAACAATGCCCCCATGGAAAAAGCCTTTGTTATGTATAGCTCTCATAGAGTACCTCTACCGTTTATTTCAATTTCTAAATCTGATAACTCACTGCTTTGACGTGGCAACCGTTGATAACATACTCATTACCCACTTGCAATGCTGCTTGTCTGCTTTGACTGAAAGTAGAAAGCACAGCTGCAGGCGAGGGAAGGAAGGCAGGAAAGATAATGGGGGTTGGTTAAGGATTGCTGGCAAGGTATTTTTTCACATTTGGGTCAGGGAGAAGATGCCTTGTTAAGTAAGGCTTCCCAATTTCCCCTATGGCCCTGTAACAGTTGAAAGGAGGGGTAGATGATTTGGGGGAAGGGTGGTCATACATAACATAAAATTATAGATGGTTAAAAAAGTGAATTACAGGGATGGTTTTCGCCTTGGGGTTCTGAGTGACATCATAGACTACTCTGGCTTCGCTCTTGTTGTCTACTTCCTGTCACTCAGAACCCCTCGGTGAAAAACAATCCCGTATTTTACGGTTACCCATTTTTATTAATTCTGTATGATAAGTATGGCTGTAGCGTGAATGTCAGATTCTAAATGTGATCGTTCACTAATGGAATGAAAGAAAGAATAAAGGAGTCTCACCGCTCTTCCAAACTCAGGATGTTGACATTGGACTTCTTTCAGGGAATGTTTTCTCAAATTGTTGTTTGCCCCTGTGCTTGTTGCAGATTCCTCTATTTTATTCCATAGCACTGATTTTAGCAACTTAATCCACCATGCTGTTCTCTGTCTTCTTCACCCTTCTCTTTATATGTGATTTTACATTGACCATGTGTATTTTCCCCAGGAGGCTGGTCGATTCCATCTCTTTAGTCAAAATTATGACTTTTCTGCCTCTTCAAATACAGCCGTCTCTGATGACTTGAAGCTTATCCACTACCATAGTTGGAACCATTCTGCTTCATAGACATTTCATTCAAAGCCGTTTCTGAACATTGCCCCCATTTTTGTAGCCAATTGCATTGTGTAATGCATGTGGGGCCATTTTGTGCTTTTGAGTCGTATATTATCAGTGTCTCAACCACTGGTTACTGCTTCCCACGTCATGTTATGCAAACTATCATCAGTTTAACATGAATGTGATGTGCATGTTTAGGCTCCGATTCCTAGGACCAATTCTTAAATATTGTCCTTTGAGTGTCCCTTACCTATACTCGCGCTCTTTGCTGTGCGCCATGGAATACCTACTACCAGTGCTAAATTTGAGGCATTGTTTGCTGGTGGGAGCCATTGGCACTTATTTTTGGGGACCGGAACTCATTTTTCTTGGTCAGACATTTCCTGAGACCAAGAGATAAAAAACCAAACTAAGGAGAATGAGTGAGGAAGTGAAAGACGGAAAAACTGTCACAAATTGTGAAAGAAGGAGGTTTCAAGAGTTCAATAAAGGGGAAAGGCGAGTCTGGTAGAGGATTAAAGAGGCATGAGGTGGACTGAAGACTTGGCATCTTTGGTATTCAGTGGGCTGACATTTAATAGGCCACGGGCTTTGGAGCAGAGCCTTGGGCACCAGCACTGATTTTGTACAAATTAAGCACTGCCTACTATGCTTGGTTCACACGCAGCAATAGGCTGATTCTCAGTCTGTTAATTTGATACTAATGCCATTGATTTGCGTACTCTAAGGCAACTGGATTTATTTTATCATTCAACAATATGTTGAAGTGATTGTATTATATGTTTTTACAGTTATACTCTGTGCTGTCATGTGTTGTATAGCTCAAGAGTCACATAGAACCATTTTCTCACAAAAACTGAATTTAAGTTCTGACATTTTTTGTGCTCCTGAAAATCAGATGTTACAGTGACGGGTTGTTTACCATAAATCTGGGATAGAACATCTTCTGTACTCTGTCCTTTCACCAGAGGCCATCAGTTAAAGTGCTGTACCTTTCCTGGTTGGTCTTCATTATGCTCATACTTTTATTAGTTTTTCTTCCAGTCTCTTTACTGATTCTATAATATGTTTGTCTGTGCATACACTTGTAAAGTCTAGTATCTGTATAAGGGTCTGTAATGTCTGTCAGCCCCCAGAGAGCGTAGCATAGAAACCATCCTAAGGCTGTTATTGGTGAGCTCATTTCCAGTTGTATCTCTAATCACTTTTTCTTTGGTCATGCTTCTTCGCCATTTTACTTTTAACCTATCTCTGAATCTGTTTATAACACATCTTTAAACATTCCTCCATAATGTTAAACACCGTCCATGTGTTTATTATATAAGGTGCCACTTGTTCTGTACATTTTCCAGCTGTTCTCCTTCAGTCTGCAAAAAATGATGATGATTTTGAACAGCTTCATCATTTTATGTCAAGGCAGGCTAACATTATGCACTATCCCTTCTATTACTCTACTCACAGCAGCAACAATAGATAGAATTTCGATCTTTAGAACATTCTAATATAGCCTTATAGCCCACTGTAGTGGGCTAGACTGGCCATTAAAGGCTTGCTCCAGTGTTAAAGAGGGCCTTTAACAAGGGAGCGGGACTTTAATGCTAGTATAACCCAGCTACGGAGGGTTATAAGGCTATTAGAACATTCCACCACTATAGGGCCGAATGTTATAATTAATAAAACAAAGGCCTCAAGGAGCCCGAGAGGATTGAAATCCCCTCGGGCTCCGTGATGCCTTTGTTCACAGCAACAGCTGTGAACGACAACATTAGAAAGTTGGAGCTCCTTGCTACTACCATCCATTAGAAGGCCGGAGCACTCCATTGTTTTCAGTAGAGCTCCCAACATTCCAATGGTCTAATAAACTATATATTCCAGGAACATGCAGCTCTCTTCCTTCTTTTGTTGCTACTGCTCACAAGATAAGTACTAGCTATTTGACATACTAAAGAGTATGAGATAATTGTGTTTGATTGTTGGTTTGTGTTACGTGATGTGATGGGTGACTGGTTATACTTTGAATGTTTAATTCAACACATCCAGAGCTATAGGTTTATTTGTAGATTTATCTTGGGCGTTTAATATATTATACACGTTGCCGGGTCTGGTGCTTTAGTGGACTAATGTGTGCACTGTAGTAGCCTGTGTTTGACCTCCATGGTCACAGGTTCAAATCTCGGCGGGTCCACTCAGCCTTTCATCCTTTTGAGGTCGATAAAATGAGTACCATTGAGTTGGGCTACAATAAACATCTGTTTTTTTCAGCACCAAGATACCCTTCGGGGTGAACGTGTGCTTTACAGATGCACGTTATGCTATGTTGGTTAACAACAAAAAACTTATTTGTAAGAATATGTTTAAAACAGGAGGTATTGGATTAAATACACAGCCCGATAAAGTGAATCGCAAAGAGCAAGTAAAGTAGACAGTTGGCTTCCCGATCGAACTTTGAACTTAAACAGAGCACTCAGCTCGTGGGCAGAAGCAGTCAATGTTGCACGCTTGATTTTAGCGTTGCGGACTGCTTGTAGCAAATGTTGGTGACCTGAGGCATCCAAACTAAGCGGAGAGGGTTGAAATGCCCTTCGCTGGCAGTTTTAGGACTGCTGGGTTCCAGGGACCTGTGTGAATTGAACAGATTCGAGGAAAGGACTTTCAGGCCCAAATGTGCTAATCACGTTGGAAACGATGGATTAAAC
This sequence comes from Calotriton arnoldi, assembly GCA_963921515.1. Lineage (NCBI taxonomy): Eukaryota > Metazoa > Chordata > Amphibia > Caudata > Salamandridae > Calotriton > Calotriton arnoldi. The sequence continues at coordinate 3,138,131 of CAWUFW010000321.1, read as the reverse complement.
CCAGATCTGTGGCTGGGAGTGAAAGTTTGATTTGTTCAGCATTTCGTCCATCATCTGTTCTGTAGTGTAGTTCCTATTTCCCTAATAGGCTCTGCGCATTGGAATAATATACCCTATAGGCTTGACATAGGACTGAGGTCGGTATGTCCCTATCGAGTATATTAAACTTAATTACTTTTGTGCCAGCTAGCTCAGAGGCCACTAGAAACTCCTTGAGAACAAGAAGGGAGTAGTTTCTGGCAACCGCATAAACATGACTACTTTGTTTCCCTTTAGAATCGGAACACGTCTCAGAATCGTGGAAACAATAGATAACAGTTTCACTCAGTCAATCGTGCATGCTTAGTTTCCGCAGAGTTACACAGAAAGAAAAGACGGGCGTTTCAATAAAAGGTTTTATTGAACAGTCTTGTTTCTCGTGTAAGAGATATGTGCTGTTATGATCACAAGACAGTATGCAAGATAAATAATGTACAGCGTAAGCAGTAGAAATAAATAATACTGCGCTAGCATTATCTTTTAGCATATATTCACGTACATAAATAACATGAGCTAAAAATGCGAGTACTCATACGCAGATGCGTCTCTAAGCTAGTTCTACCCCAATGTACCTAACCTAGTCTAGGTGTAGGGAAAGGTAAGAAGTAGGTGGAGTATTCTCTAGTATGGTATACTAAGAGTAAGTTAAGTCTAGTATGCCAAGAGTCCCTCTAGGTTCTAGTCAGCTCCATACCTTGAGAATGAGAGAGGTGGGAATCTCCTGCCGGATCTGGAACTCTAACACCCCGCGAAGGGAGTTAGAACACTGGAAGCTGGATTCTTCTGCGAGCCGGAATGACATTGTCTTCTCAGTGCGTCAGGCCGGGATACGGGCTCCTCTGAAGTCGAGGTCTCCTCTAACTTGCTTGGGCAATGGAAGGTATATTTATACCTGGTAGGTGTCTTGGAATGTTAGCATTGACTTGAAGTCGGACAGAGGAAGACGTCAGGAATGAACCCCTAAGGTATAACGGTTCATACATAATAGATGAGTTCTTGGAGAAATCAATAATCCTGTGCTAGGGGAACTCCCGAGAGCTTAAGGGTCTGGTTTTTAAGAACTCGTTGTGATGTTAGGGTGGACGGATGTCGGTGACCATGCCTGTATTTGGAGTGCACGGCTAATGCCTAAATAAGGACTGGGATTCTATGCCTATATAAGGGCAATGCGAATTGTGCCTATATAAGGACATGTCTCAGGAAAACCTAAATACGGACACCTAAAGCGGAATACAACACCCACTCCACTTTCGAATGAACGATAATACTAAATGCTAAACATTAAATGCTAAACATTACATTTGAGTACCACATGTTGCTAAAAACATTTCTAAAAGCATATTAAAAGAAGTTTAAAATAAACTGTTGAATGCAATAGGTACTGTACATTTAAAGCATCGTTTTCATTCTAAGCATATAATTGAAATAAATGCAACATGAATGAATAAACAGAAATATATGCATATGATGAAATGGTTGACAAGTTTTCAAAAATCAAAGCCATTGCATATCATGGTATTAAATGAAATGTTAGACAAGTAAGGTGACAATGTGTCCCTGGAAGAGTTCAAAGAAGTCCGTTTTATAAGACTAGTTCTACTGTAAGCAGATTGTTTTGCCATGTATTTTCAAAAATTAAAAAAGAAAAAGTTCAATTCTGGGAAAAGTTCCAAGTTTGGAAAATATGAAGGCCAAATTTCATTGCTTCCTGGTACACTGTGAGCCGAATCAAAGTCAGTGTATGGGTCTGGCGTAAACATGAGATCATCTATTTCCGTAGCCAAAATATCGTCCACCGAAGTTGGTGACATTTGGAACACCTCGTTCAGAAGGTTAATTGCACAGAGATGAGAAACATCGCCTTCAGCAGAAGATGCAATGTTCGCGTCCGTTGGTACGTGTGTGCCAGTTGATCCATCTCGTACCTCAGCAGCTGCAGGAAGCGTCTGTGAGATCTCAATGAATGCTATCATCAGGATTGGTAGCCTCTGGGGACAACACAGAGCATGGGCCGTTATCGGTTCCAGCAGAGTATCGACATCCGTTGGCATGACTGATGGGAGTGTTAGACAGGTGTCTAGCACGCATTCTTCACCGCAAAGGAGGCAGCGTAGAACAGGTAAGATGCAATCTTGCCAGATTGGTCTGAATGACAGGAACCACATTGTATTAAGTTCCCGTAGACGAGGCATGCCCAAAAGCTGTACTATTCGCTCACGGCACTTCTGTTCAAGGAGAGCTTTCTCCACATCGCTCGGAGTGATGTTGGCGAATAGGCTTGCCATAGCGTAGTAGTAGGAATAGAAATAGGATTCCTGCAACAAGTGCTAGAATTAACGGCACACCACCAAACACCGAATGTGCAAAGTTTGGGATGATTCCGAGGACTGCCTGGAAAGGTGCTAATAGTCCGGAACAGATGGTCTTAAATACATGTACAATTCCGCTCGTATCAGACATGTTAAAGATACGTCTCATCATTTCTACGAAATGTATAGGGCAGTTTGTACGAATTAAAGCCTGTATCTCAGCCGAAGTCCTTGCAACTTGTAAATCATAGATTTCTTTGGCCGAGGTCAGAGGCACTGTTTGTTGTATAAGCATGGCTTTCATTCTGCTTAAAGTATCAAATCGTATAAAAGAAACATTCAATGAAGGCCATAAAGGCGACTCCCTGACTGTGTCTATTGGGGGGAACAATACTTGCATACAGCAAGTGACCCTGGAGTCCACCGTTACTAGATATGGGATGCCTGGCAACATGCCACAGCAACTCTGATCATTCAACATGAGGTAACTCCCGTTAGAAAGTTGGCCAAACGCTGGATTAATCACAGTAGCTGGTGTACCCTGCTGGTGGCAGGACAAATTTGCCACAGAACCATTACAAGCCCCGTGTAAAGAGATGTCCTGACAAATGAGCGAACCACTTAGTGCATTTTCACAGTGTGTACCGCTTAGAAACACTTCACGATCCCCACTCCAACATCTATATTCGTAAGGTAAAGTCCAGGATGTCTTAATGTATTCTTTACCCAACCTTTCATATTTGCCTGCTTGCATTTGTTTGAGGCAATACTGAAACTGAAAAGTAGTGACAGGCAGAGTGATTTTGCCATGAATAAGCCATTCTGTAGCTGGTTTTTCTGCCACTGTGAATGGTAATTTTTCCAGTTTTTCAATGCTCAGCACTGTATACTTTGCTCCTCTTTGTGCCAGTTCGATCTGTTTATCAGTTAGATTGTATTCTGCAAACAGAGCCGACGTGTTGATAAAACGCCAAGGCACATAGCCCGCACGCAAAGATTGCAGCGTCCAGCTTAATAACATAATAGAACTTAACTGAGATTGGCCTTGTTGTAACATGGCTAAATCTTGTTCCAGTATGTCAATAGCAGAGGATACAATGTTGTCCAATGAATAAATTCTGGATGACAAAGTTGTTAATCCATTGTCGACCACAGTGAGAGTTTTCTCTAAGTTAATACGATCAAGTTCACGTATTCGTTTTGCGGCCTCTGCCTGTGAAACCTTCCATGCTTCATTATAAGCAGCATAGATGCCGGCATATATGAAACGTTTTTGACACGGTTTTCTTGGTCCAAGCAAGAATTCCCTAAGGTCTGCGTCTTCTTTAAGTAAAGATAAGTGTTGTTTCACATCCTTAAGTGTAGATTTTTGCAGCCAATCGAGGCATAATTTTCCTACACTGTATGTTGTTACTACCCCGGATGTTGTCTTTGGACGTATCGTGGGTCTGGCCTATGGATAGTAAACCCCTGTGTTTTATTCAGGAATCTTTCTTGACAGATGTTTGTGGCTGTGGGCCAGATCAACCATTTTCTCCAATCAGGATTTGTTCTGTTGATTTGTAGTATTGTGTCAACTGTAACCGCTGCCTGTGTATTGTTATTACTGTCAGGTGTTGGTACAGAAGGTGTTTTCATGTCTTTGATCTTGGCTAAACCAAGGCAAGACGTTTGTTGCACAGTGTCATTCAAAAACATTATTTGCTGAGGGATGATACAGGCTCTAAACAAAGCTTCTATCCCCTGCACTTGCCAATCTTTAGTACCCCAGACAGATTTTGTGTCTATTGTGTCTTTCCACAAGTCAAAACCATGTCTAGACAGTTGGGCAATAAATGCTGCAGAGTAAATCTGTTTTGTATTAGTTAACATAATTTTCAGTCCTGTTTTGTTTACATTTTTATAGTAAAATGTTTCTGGATCAGATGTATTGTATCCTGAAAAATATGGAAACTTTTAGCAAACGTTTTTGAACTACCTTTTGGTGGTGTAGGACAATGCTCCCATTGGTTAAACATAAACACATTTCTAGGTGTTGCAGATTTATGCAAAAAATGATGACCATAGTGGTTATAGCAATACAGCTGTTCATAGTCTGATGAACCCTCTAAATATTCATTATTAGAAAATGCAGCAGACCTTTCTAGATCAAACATCATATCATTCACAGTCTCAAAGTCCCAATCATCAGAATAGGTACTGGATGAAATAAAATCACTTAGTGAAATCTTAAATAAATGTGGAATGTTCAAAAGTTCCGTAGGGCCGAAGATATCGAAATCTGTTTTGTCCCACACTATACCATCCTGTATAGGAACAGCTGTGATGTTCACTGCTGACAAGTCTCTTGCTTCACGATAGGATGACTTGTGTGGTTTTAAAAGTAAGTTCACATCTTTACTTTCAATGTCCAAATGGATGTATCTACCATTTATAAGCACGCTCATAGTCATAACCAAAGCAGAAAGAAAAATATTCCAGAAATAATCCACAGTTCAATCCATGGTGAAACCAGATAAGTCTTTCTCAGGAAATGAAAAAAGTCTTGTACTTGCTGTTTGAAAGTTTTTGATGCTGGCGTCGTCTCAGGCTCACTCCGATCCTCAGAAAACGTATCAAAGTTAATGAAATAGCCAGAAGCAGTTCTGTCAATTGTTGGAATTGCATCAGGATTTGTCGAAATCGCTGGAACCAGTTGATCACTTGCTACATTGGTGTAGACAGGTGTATTTGGACGAACTGTTACTTGATTTTCAAGAGGGATGAGTTCCATAGCATTGTTGATTAGTCCTTCATCTGTTACTGCTGAATTCTCGATGGTTATCAGTCTTTCAGTCTGAACCTCTTGGATAGTAGCGAGAGGAGTGCGTCTGCTACTAGGTCGGAGTCCACGAGGCCTACTATTTAGTATTGGCCACATACTGTGGTTTGATGAGGTCGATTGACACAAATCGTTTCTCCTTTTTTCCAGCAAGGGGCGGCAGAAGTACTGTTCTTGTTCCGTGTACGGCTAGGACAGGTACTGGTTGTCTGTAAGAAGGTCCAAATTCCTTCTTGTCCGCAATCTTCTCTCTGACTAGATCCCCAACTTTTGGAATCCAGACAGGCCTTGCTGGGACTGCCGGTTTTTCCCCAGTGGTGGTTGGCTGCAGGAACACGTTGCTTTGTTTCGATTTTAGTTCATTTAGATCCTGTAAAACAGCCAAACGATCTTTGATATCAAAGGGTTTATTTTCCACCACTGTGCCTTTACATTCGAGATCAGGAACCCACATTCTTGTCCCAAATAGGACCTCATATGGAGTGACCCCCCCCATAGAGAACATCTTGGTAAATTATTTAATGAGCGTTGGACCCCATAAAGATGTTTGACCCACCCATCACCCGAACCTAATACCCTAGCTGTTATAGACTGCTTTATGTCCCGGTTTTTCCTTTCCACAACAGAATTTCCCTCAGGATGAAACGGAGAGGAGTACCGCAATGCAACGCCCAGACTGGCCATGGCTTCTTTGTAAGTCCGAGAGCTAAACGCAGGGCCCTGGTCAGAATGTAGCGTGCCTATTGCGTATGTGCCGATAAAGACTCGCAAATCTTTTATAACAGTTCGAGCGTCAGCCGAGCGCTGAGGCCATATCCATAGGAACCTTGACTTAGTATTTGTGGGATTGCATTTGTCCAAAAGGACGCCTGCGCGTAGATAGTCTAATGCTGTCTAACAATGGTGTCTGTACTGGGAGACAACCATCTCAACGCATGCGTTACAACGCATGCGTTAACATCGCGTGCCGTCACAACGCACGCGACGGTACGACGCGTGCGTTCACTACGCGCGCCATTACATCGCATGCGCTTTGACAACGCATGCTTTTAGAGCGCATGGGATGTGATGGATGGGTCGTGCGCCGGGACGGGCTCCGGGAAGGTCGTGCGGCGGGACACAGACGACGGGGAGACAACGCTGGAACCACGACGAGAGACAGGTAAGGACTCGTAGTGTTTTAGGCTTTAGGGTAGTTGATAGGGAGTGTAGTGGGGGATAGTGTTTTAGGCTTTAGGGTTTAGGGCATAGGGTTGAGGAAGTACTATATGGTCGTGTTTTAGGCTTTAGGGCTTAGGGTTGAGGATGTAGTATATGGTACTGTTTTAGGGTTTAGGGATTAGGGCTTAGGGTTAATACTAGTGTAGGGTACTGTTTGGCTTTCGGTGTTAGGGCTTAGGGTTAATAGTAGTGTAGGGTACTGTTTTTGGCTTTCGGTGTTAGGGCTTAGGGTTGAGGTCGCAGTCTAGGGTCGTTTTATAGGCTTTAGTGTTTAGGGCTTATGGTTAAGGGTAGTGTCAGGGGCGTAGTGTGTTTGGTAGGTTGCTATATTAGTGTTACGGGGCTGTTAGGGAGAAGTTTGCGAGGTAATAGAATGCGTGGTATTTGTGTGCGTTGGGAAGGCATTTTGCATGCATGTGAAGGGAAAATGCGATGTAATGGTTTGCGTGGTGAATGCACGCGGTGTAACGGTGCATGGGATGTAAAAAATGCGATGTCATGGCATGCGTTGTTTTGCTTTGCGTTGTATGAACATACATCCGTCTGTACTGGGCAGGCTACTTCGTAGCATGGTGTCTGGTGGCGTTCTGCATCACACTGTACCTTACAGTCTATGCAGTCATTGATGAAGATGTGAATCTGTGTATTCATTCCAGGCCACCAGTACATCTCTTTTAATGTCAATATTGTTTTAGCGATCCCTTGATGTGACAGACCCTCCCCCAGATGTGCTTCATAAATCAAAGCTGCTCTACGTTCCATGTTTGGAATTACCCTATCCCCCACTCCAGGGATTCGAGCAAAAGGAACGTTGTTCGCATCAATTACATAAGAGTACTTGAGTGGAAACTTTTTTGGTAACGCTGCACCACTGCCTTTGCTCGTATCATTGACAGCCAACAATATCTCACTGTCTATTCTCGTTTTTGAACGAGTGATCGCAGCTACGAAAGCCGTCTGAACAGCCCCCTTTGCGGCTTCGTCAGCCAATGAATTCTCTGCAACGTGAACGCCATCACATTGATGACTCAGTGTGTGTATCACATGAGCCTTTGGTAGTTAGTTTTTTAACTGAACTACTTGTTCCCAAAGCGTTTTATGCTTTATTGTGCCACCTTTTGCATCTTTGAACCCATTTTCAAGCCAATTTTGTATATATTCATTATACGACTGCACACAGTAGAAAGAATCGCACACTATTAGTATGGGGAATTCGCGATCTGTACTTTCAAGTGCCAGTTTGAATGCTTGTAGTTCAGCTCGCTGAGCTGTACAATCTCCTAGAGATTGAGTTTTAGTGACCATTGGTCTGAAGTTACCATCGCGCATGCGACCTTTAACGATTGCGCACGCTGCACTGTAAGCTTGCTTACTCCCTGTAGCGGGTTGTGTGGATCCGTCAGTGTAAATTATAAATTCATACTGATCGAGAGGCAGAATTTCAATGGGCAGAGGACATTCATGTTCATATTGCAGGAACGCTTGTGTTTTTAAATCAGGATCAAAAACATATTCAACATCTGTTACAGCAAGAGAATTAACCCATTGTATCCATCAAGGATGTAATGCTTTAGCATTTGGAATGCTCGCTTTAGTTACCGCCTCCAAGGCCGGTACTGGGGTTACGACAATAATGCGTTTCCCTTGGGCTAGAGCTCTTTCTTTTGCTACAGCGGTTTGAACTGCTGTCAGTTTTTTTTCAGTTGAAGTGAAGCGCATTTCTGCTTGTGTATACAAATGTGATTTGTATGCTATTGGTACTTTTTCACCCTCATTAAATCTTAAGTAGGTGAATTCGCATTCACCCGAAATTATTTGGATCACTAAATTGCGTTGACTTACGCGTGTTTGTAAGTGATTTGTTGCTAACATGTTAGCTTGGAGTGAACGCAAGATTTCTGTGTGTTCCTGTGTCCAATTTTTGATTGAAAAATCAGGTTTGATTAATGCGTAGAGAGGTTTAACCCTTTCTGCGTAATTTAGAATGTAAGTTCTTCCAAAATTTAGGAAACCCAGGATGAATTGTACATTTTTCAGCGTTTTTGGAGATTGGAGCAGCGCACACCCTTCTAAAAAGTTGGCTGCCAAGCTCTTTCCTTCACTTGAAAGCTCATATCCTAGAAAAAGGACATTGAGATGGGCAATTCTGGATTTTTAAAGTTGAACTTATAGCCCTCAGAGGCGAAGCCCAATATAATGGTACTCACCCTGTTCAAGTGCCTATCCAGGTCATCGTCTGTCAGATAGATGTCATCGACATATGACAATGCCTCATTATCATAAATTTGTAGTAACTCTGTTACCCTCGCTGAGAATAACCCTGGGCTGTTCTTGAACCCTTGTGGGAGTCGACAAAATTGACGCTGGGTCCCCATTATTGAGAAAGCTGTTAAGTACCTGCTTTCAGGTGCTATGTTTTGACAAAAGAAACCATTTGAGATATCCAATGTGGTTTTATATTTTTTACACACAATGTTATTTGTTAATGCTGTACTATGTGCATTTTGCACTGCAAATGTTTTGAACAAGTGTTTAAGTGTCTCTAATCCAAAACTAGACGATATGTATTGTCTGGTTTGGAGACAGGAAACAAAGGATTGTTCATTGAGGAGGTGCATGTTTCAATCACCCCTTGGTATTCAAGTTGATCTAAGATCTCCCTGAGCTGTTTTTTAGCTTCTTGCTTTATTGGGTACTGCCTTTGTGCAGTAGGTTCATTTTTTAGATGTATTTTATGGTGAGGTGAGTCCTCATCCCTTCCCACATGATTTTTGTATAATACTGGGGCCTGGGCAACTGCCCATTTCCTGGCATAAGTATATTTTAGGTGAATTGGAATATGGTTGGAGAAGGCAGGCATAATAATGTCCTCACCATGTGGGCACTCCCTGACAAATTGTGGTGGCCAGTCTTTTTCTGCTAGAAGTATGTCATAACCCCTTGAAAGTTTCTCCCAAAAGAGTGTTTTCACCTTCCTTGGTATGTCTCCCTCCATTCGGAGTGTTATTTCATATAACTTTTGTGGAGTACTAACCCTGGTGTCTACAGTCTCAACTGTGATGTACTCCTTCAAGTCCACTGTCTCCAGAAGTTCCTTCAGGTTCTGGCGAGCTATTGTGACTTCTGCCACACTGTCCAGCATTGTCTGAGCCCATTCTCCGTTCTTGAGTTGTGTTCTCAGTATCCTCGGCATGTCTGATCTTCAGACCTGCTACCTTCTTTTTTGAGAATTGAGGTTTTGATTTATTTTTCGGAACGTGTTTGTCGTCTTTCGATTTCACATGTTCTTCTCTATGTTCTGACCGTCCTCTTCTTTCCGATGTCTGTGACGATATCTGAAAGGTACGAGAGGAACGTGTATCAGTATCTTGATTCCTGTCAGGCTTTCTTAAATTATCCCTATTCCTGAGGTTATACCTCCTTTCAGAGGGCTCCTTTTGAGGATACCTACCTCGGGATTGAGAACGTTTCTCGTTTGAATTTTGTTTATTAATTTCCCACTTCTTTTTAGAAGATGTAGGAGTTTGTTTAATAGAGTCCTTCTCAGGACTTTCAGATAGTTTTGGCTTCAATGGTCTTCCACCCAAACTATCTCTGCCTAATTCTGCATAAGATTGTTCTATTATTCTGGGTAGTTCAGTTTGATGTTCTGTTACATCAAATTCCCTTAATCGTTGGCGGATCGCCACTGCTGCTGCCTCCCCTTTAATATTAGATAATATTATTGTTGAGACCTGGTCGAAATTTTTCAGTAATTTCATGCCTAAATTCAGAGCAGGCTCTGCCCCGTATTCGTTTTGAATTTGTTTCAGGCCATCTGGTATTACTGCAATTGACGGAACACCATGTGTTTTAGTATAGATGGCAGCAAAGACTGAGCCCCAAGTGGTGCAGTCTTCCAGTTGTGGTGTGATCCCCATTGGTAAACAGATTGTTAGGATTCTGTGTTTCTCATAAGGGCTAGTATTAGGAAATACTGCTTCGATTTGAGTAATTTTTGAGCTATCCAGAATGGAATTTGCTCACGTTTTGTGGGCATTTTACCCATGACTGCGTATAAAGTCTGTGGTGTAATTTTTAGTGTATTCCCCTGTTGAGGGGTTTGATTTGGAATGGTCAATGGTGGTTGGACTGTGAAAGTCCGCATGACATATTGGACCAATTGTCTGTAAATTTTTATTAACTCTGTAAGTTGAGTAAGTAATTCCTCGTCTGACATTATATCGAGGTCAGGATGAGGAGTGTAGCCGGCTAGAATCGGCCATGTTGCTCCTGGTCTACCTAGTAGACCGAGCCTGGTAATGTTTCTGTGATGTTTTAGGGCACCTTTAAACCAGAGCTGATGCTCCTGGTATGTTAGTGGAATTTCAATATCCTCGAAAGGAATATATTCCTCTGGTAGTTCATCTTCTTTGTAGAAGTGAAACAGTTTTGTTACTGGATTTGATTCAGGGAATACTATCCACGAATAGAATACCTCCTGTCTGAAAAGATTTGTGTGCCTCTATCACGAAAACTGCTCTACCGCCTCTTGGTGGTAGGCCATGTTTTATAAGTTTTAGAGTGATGGCTCTTCTTAAGTTTGGATGGCTGTCTATAACACCCTCCTCGTTTTCATTTAAACCTGTAAAGTTAAAAGCTGCTATGACTGGGTCAGCCGCAGCTACACCGTCCCCGGTGTTATTGTCCCCGCGTGTGGACATTTTGTTTTTTGAAAACTGTAGAACAAGTTTCAAGGAAACAAAAGATAAGGTGCACAATATTTTGGAACACTGTATCCTTCAACGTTGAACAAACCAAACAACTAATATATAGGGTTTTTTGTCCTATTTAGTTTTGGCGGATATTTAACCCTACCCACTCCAGACGTCTTATGGAGTATGTGAGTAGGGGTCTCTGGGAAAAGCACGACTGAGTTACTCAGTATCTAGCGTTAAATTACTGCCTTACCAAACGTTTGGGCGCCATGTAGTGTAGTTCCTATTTCCCTAATAGGCTCTGCGCATTGGAATAATATACCCTATAGGCTTGACCTAGGACTGAGGTCGGTATGTCCCTATCGAGTATATTAAACTTAATTACTTTTGTGCCAGCTAGCTCAGAGGCCACTAGAAACTCCTTGAGAACAAGAAGGGAGTAGTTTCTGGCAACCGCATAAACATGACTACTTTGTTTCCCTTTAGAATCGGAACACGTCTCAGAATCGTGGAAACAATAGATAACAGTTTCACTCAGTCAATCGTGCATGCTTAGTTTCCGCAGAGTTACACAGAAAAGAAAAGACGGGCGTTTCAATAAAAAGGTTTTATTGAACAGTCTTGTTTCTCGTGTAACAGATATGTGCTGTTATGATCACAAGACAGTATGCAAGATAAATAATGTACAGCGTAAGCAGTAGAAATAAATAATACTGCGCTAGCATAATCTTTTAGCATATATTCACGTACATAAATAACATGAGCTAAAAATGCGAGTACTCATATGATGCGTCTCCAAGCTAGTTCTACCCCAATGTACCTAACCTAGTCTAGGTGTAGGGAAAGGTAAGAAGTAGGTGGAGTATTCTCTAGTATGGTATACTAAGAGTAAGTTAAGTCTAGTATGCCAAGAGTCCCTCTAGGTTCTAGCCAGCTCCATACCTTGAGAATGAGAGAGGTGGGAATCTCTTGCCGCGAAGGGAGTCAGAACACTGGAAGCTGGATTCTTCTGCGAGCAGGAATGACAGCGTCTTCTCAGTGCGTCAGGCCAGGATACGTGCTCCTCTGAAGTCGAGGTCTCCTCTAACTTGCTTGGGCAAGGGAAGGTATATTTATACCTGGTAGGTGTCTTGGAATGTTAGCATTGACGTGAAGTCGGACAGAGGAAGACGTCAGGAATGAACCCCTAAGGTATAACGGTTTATACATAATAGATGAGTTCTTGGAGAAATCAATAATCCTGTGCTAGGGGAACTCCCGAGAGCTTAAGGGTCTGGTTTCCAAGAACTCGTTGTGACGTTAGGGTGGACGGATGTCGGTGACCATGCCTGTATTTGGAGTGCACGGCTAAAGCCTAAATAAGGACTGGGATTCTATGCCTATATAAGGGCAATGCGAATTGTGCCTATATAAGGACAAGTCTCAGGAAAACCTATATACAGACACCTAAAGCGGAATACAACAGTTCTTTTTGCTTTTGTCACCCTAAGTGGGAAGGGTATGCCCAGACATGGGTCTGTTGCGGGGATTCTGCACATATACAGAACTATGCGCAGGAAAACAGGACCTCGGTGTATAGTGGTGTACCAACCATACACCTTAGTACCCAAAATCCCAATCCGACTAGCTATAGTGTCTCATTCGTTCTCCGTACTACAGCGAAGCTACCAATGATTAGACATCCCAGAACACGGACTCTTAAAGGAATCGCAGGAGCAAGAACACTCTTTCATTACTCACTCATACTTGTCCACAACGTGCGTATTAAGAGACACAATGTAGTTTAAAATGTTTATTTCAACTATCGTGCTCTAAGACACAGTACCCGTGCCAGTACTAGCAGCATAATGCATAAAGATAAAACAGTAAGCATGGTTACAATTCCATAGAATACAAACGGGGACAGCATTTTATAAAGACAGTGGATATAGGACTAAAATGCCTTACCACCCTCCCCGTTCTAGTAACTAGTTTATTATAGGAATAGAAGACCTCTAGGCTTTGTCAGGGGGACCCCCATACCTCAAGAACTAGATGCAAGGGTTACATCATCGGACAAGCACAGCTCTTCTTCCTGGAAAGGCTTTTCTCCAAGTGCCTTCAACAGTGAGTTCACAATATTAAAAGCACACGAATTTCTCCAGTGCAGCTGTATGTCATGTTATGTCTAAGTGCGAGGGGCTGACCAGAACAGCAAAAACAAAGGACGTTGTTTTTTGACCTTGTACATTGTGTGCAGACGAAAACCACAGAGAACATGAGAAAGGGTGAAAGGCAAAAAGGCAGATAGTTCTATTGTGAACGGTCACAAGCAGAGTCTGGAAAAACAAAGTCACAGAGGTACGTGTGCAAAGAAGGCATCATGGCAGCTGGGCCTAAGCTAACGTAGCAATGTCGACAATGAGGCCACAATCCACACTACACCCTCCCCTGGTCAGTCCATCGGCAAGACATAGGATGAAAACAGAGTTCGAATAGATGGAGCAGAACGGAAACGTCTATAGGTGGGAAATGTCCTTTGGAAGTTAAGGGAGAGTAAAAAATAAAAAAATAAAAACGATGGAGAAAAAAATCCTAGAGAGGGCCAGACAATATGTTACTCAAAGACAAAAAAAAAATCCAGCTATGCAGTTCATGGAGAGTCAATGCAACTAATCCATCAGAGTGTATGCGCAGAAAACTGCAACACCTTCCAAAAGACATCATTGTCATCGTCTGAAAAAAGAGATGCCATCCAGTTCAACAAATCAAAACTGCATTCATGCTCCTCATAATAGGGAGCAGCGATCAGCATTGCGGGACAACTTGCGTGATACTCGATATAACTTCGTTGTAGGAGATTCCGAGCAGCCGCCCAGATATCCCATTGTGCCAAGACCCCAAGTGCAGCCGCACGCGCCATTAATCCAGCACCGGAACATACCCGTTCATGGGCCACTAAGGGGCCCATCAACTGGTCGAAATCCGGGTCCGAACAAGACGTATTGGTGAGGCAAAAATCCAAGGACCAAGAGAACGGGCATCGTAAGCAGGACATCACTGGTTGCACGCAAGTGAAATACGCAAAGCGAAAAGATAATCTATAAGACACGCTGAGGATTGCCAGCGGCAGGACGCCGAAGCTGTCAATCATGCGGTTACGGAGCATCCGCAATCGCCCTGGGTTGTGTAGGGCCACAAGTGGTGCAGCCATTGCGCCACAGACAAAGTAAAAGCAATACGCCAGCAGCTAAGGCTAGGATCAATGGGAAGCCGCCAAAGACGCTGGAAAAAATAGAATGAATAAAAGCTGGGATTACACCAAAGATAGTCTGAAAGGAGGTCAAAAGGCCAGAGCCCACAACTTTAAAAAGTGTACAAGACCTGCTGTATTTGATGCATTAAATATACGGTGAATCAGTTCACCGAAATGTTGGGGGAGGTTAGTGTTTAAAAGGGCCTGTACCTCACTGTGGGCGCTGGCCACCTGGAGAACGAAGGTCTCCCATGCGGAAGTGAGCATAACCTCCTGGTTTAATAATAGCGCCTTTATTCTTCTCAATTTATTGAAATCCGCCTTCAAAATTGGTATGTAAGGCCAAATGGAACTATCTAACTTCCCACGCGGGGGTGGAAAAAGCACATTTTTGCAGCACACCACGCGTTGCGAAACTGTTACTATATAGGGTATGCCAGCCTGCAAACCACAGCAATTCTGATTATTCAAAAGCAGATAGCTACCATTAGCAAGCATAGTGAAAGTAGGTGATATAACAGGAGCAGGACGGCCCTTTAAAACACAAGCAAGGGGGCGTGGCCAAGATGGCGGCAGAGTAACACCGACTTCTCGGGGCTCCGCTCGCCGAGGCTGTAATCTGGCAATAATCGGCGATTTTGGGACCGGCATTTAAGCCCTGGGGGTCCCGCAGCAAGTGTACTCTTGACGACGCGGGGGTGCCCCGCAATCCCCTCGGCAGTGCGGCGATCGACCGCGACGACTTGCGGCGGCAGAGGAGCCGGAGGCCGCGGAGGATCGCCTGGACCTGGCCTTGGCTTGGTGGTCGCGCAGGCCGGAGGCGGCCCAGTAGACGGCGGAAGTGGCAGAGGCCCGCCGGAACTGAATGCGGGCACTCGGGGGTCCGTAGACCCTGTGGAGGACTTCCGGCTGCTGTGAGGCCTGGTGGGGCCCAACTGGACGGGGAGCTGAGGTGGAGCGGCCGATCCGGTGAGGCCGAGGGGCGAGGGGGAACCGGCGCTCATCTGCTGGCGGCCTCCCGGACGCAGCGCTTCCCCGCATCCTTCCTCCTGTGCATTGCCGGGCGGCCGGTGCCCCCCGGCCTCTTGTGGTGAGCTCCGGCGGAGGCCCCCCGTGTGGCTGCAGCGTGGACGGTGACAGGCGCCATTTCTCACGAGGCGGTTGGAGCGCGCCCTTTCTCCTGGTGCCCTTGGACTCCCGGGCGGCGGCTAGAGCAGGAGGGCCTCGCTGGACGCACGCTGGGAGCGATCAAACCAACGCGAGTTACCCACGTGGAGCCCCGGTGAGCAGAGTGGAGCCCGGTAAGGGAATTGCCAGTGCCTGGGGCCTTGGGCGGCGGTCGTGAGCGGCCGGTGCTCGGCGGGGCGAGTCTTTGCGGTGGGACTGGCCTCCGGTGGTGCGCACTGGGACCTCTGCCCGCGTGCAGGGAGTGGGAGCCGTTGAGCCTCGGGTAGGGGTCGGGGAGTGGCCCCCCTGCCTATTTTGGTGAACGCTGAGACCCGGCTGGGGTGCCCCGTCCCCCCGCAGCTGCGGCCGCACGCTGCGCCCATTGGACTGCTGTAATGGCCACACAGAAGTCCCGGAAAGACACTGCGCATAAGGACCCATCTAGCAAAGACCTGCTCCAGAAATCAGGAGGGAGGAGGGCAGGTGAGACGGGAGCCGAGCCAGAGGGTGGATGCCCGGCGGACCCAATCACCAAGGACTTTTTGGAGAAGCTCTTTGGCACCCTCCGTGAGGACTTCGCGAGCCTGCGGCAGGAGATGGCTTCCAACGTCCGGCAGCTCCGGTCGGACCTCACCGAGGTGGGGGATAGGGTGGACACCCTGGAACGTAATGGGGACCGCCGCGAGGAGGAACTTGCTACACAAGCCCAAGAACTCATAGACATGCGAGAGCGTAACGAGGAGCTACACCTCAAACTGGAAGATCTTGAGAACCGCTCGAGACGCTCTAACGTCCGGCTCAAGGGCGTACCACTTCAGGCGGACGGAGGCAAGTTGGAGGAGTGGGTCATCCGGTTCTTCAAACACCTGGTTCCGGCGCTCAAGGACACAGAAATAGTGCTGGACCGCACACATCGAGCTGGGAGCCCTGCCTCTGGTCTGGGCCAGCCTCAGGATATCCTGACCTGTCTACATTACTACTGCCAGAAAGAGCTCATCATGGCGGCCACGCGCGATCGCGCCACAGTGGAGTTCGAGGGGCTTCAGGTGGGGGTCTTCCAGGACCTCTCCCCTCTTACCCTCCAGCGACGCAGAGATCTGCGACAGGTAACAGCCTTCCTCCCGGACAAGGGGATTCGCTACCGATGGGGCCACCCGTTCCGCCTCTCCTTTATCTGGCAAAACGAAACTCGTGGTGTCCGCAACTTACAGGAAGCGAGAGAGGTGTTGGGCGAAGCCCTGGCCGGGACGGGAGATCCCGAGGAGGCGGAGGGGGGTCACCCAGAGGGGAGACCCCCTCGTACCAACGGGAGGCGAGGCCCCAGGAGAGGAACCCAGCTGCGACCGACGGAGGAGCAACGTCAACAGGAACGGGAAGCAGTGCTACGACGACTGCAGAGCCGGGAGGGCACGGATGATGGCGGCGACTGAGGGACCCCTGGGAACACTTATTCGAGCCACGCTGGCAGAAAGTTCGGTCCGACTTCATATGATAGGCGATCAATCTTGGTGAGGGGAGCCCCATCCCTGGATAGTCGATGCCGGACCGTCGGACTCATGGACCCTTGCACGTTTGTGCCTACAAGTTCCATTGGAAATTGCCTTTTGATCTTTTCTCATGTTTGTCTTAAACTCCTTTCAACCTCTTCTCCTTTCTTTCTCTCCTTTGTCTCTTTTCTTCACCCCGGAGGGATGTGCCACCGGACTGCAGTCAGGTAGGGAGCGACAATGTCTTGGGTGGTGGGGACAGGCGGGGGGGCAGGCCATGGGACGCCACATCTGGGAGGAGGGCAAGACCACCAGGTTCGACGGGGGCAGTACGACCCGTGGGTCCTGGATGTATTTGGATGTTGGTTGGATCTCGGGGCCCACCTCTATACGTTCACGCGGGGTCAGTGGGAACGCTTCACCTGGATCTTACTCGCCGCCCTTATTGGGGGGGGAGTGGAGGGGGTGGCGCCTGCGGGCGGGCTGCTGGGGATGGGGGGCTGCCTTATATGTGCTGGCTACCCTGGGGGGGGTTTAGGCTTGCATACGCTGATACCATTTTATCTCTACCATGCCCGGACTTAAAGTAATGATTATGAGCTTCAATGTGAGGGGTCTTAACTCGCCTGTAAAACTGCGCGCGCTGCTTGCCCTGTTGAGAGATGCTGGATGTGATATTTGCCTCCTACAGGAGACTCACTTGCTGCGGGCGGACTGGCAGAGGCTTAGAAGCCAATGGTTTGATCGACAATACTTTTCCTCGGGTCCGGGGAAGACGGCTGGAGTGGCCATTTTACTGGCCACGCACTTCCAGGGGAAAGTTGTGAGTACCCATGCGGAGGTGGCCGGGCGCCTCTTGGCAGTACGGGTGCTAATGGGGGAGCGCACTTACACGATTGCTTCAATCTACAGCCCTAACGAACGGCAGGAACTCTTCCTGCGAGACACGATTACTTCTATTCTGGCATCCCCTGATGAAGACCTTATCATTGGGGGCGACTTTAACTTAGTCCCTGTGGCGGAACTACACAGGTCGATTCTTAGGGTAGGCCATTCTGGCTCGATTTCCGATACCACGCTCAAGAGACTGGGGGAGGCCGGCCTGGTGGATGCGTGGGGTCATCACTTTCCGACAGCGCGGGAGTACACCTTTTTCTCTGCGGCTCACCAAACGTGCGCCCGCATTGATCTCTTTTGGACCTCGCCCAGGGTTACGGCATCTATTGTGGAGGTGGCTATAGGGGCGGCAGCATTCTCGGACCACTCGCCGGTGATCCTGAGGCTACTACTTCCAGGGGGTTCCTCCAAGCAGAGCTCCTGGAGGCTGAACCGCAAATTGCTCACCTATGACGCCAACGTCGCTGAACTCAGGGAGGCTATTAAAGCTTACCTGGAGCTTAATGACAACGGCTCGGTGGAGGTTGACACCATATGGGATGCCTTGAAGGCTGTCCTCCGCGGTAGATGTATAGCGATAGCGGCGGGCCTGAATAGAGACCGTAGGGCAAAAAGGGCGGACCTGGAGGCTCGAATCAAGGAACTGGAGGGGGTTCATCAGCGTACAGGGGCGGTCCAAACACGGCGGCTCCTCACACAGGCTCGGAAGCAGTTGCGGGCACTGGACCTTGATCGTGCCGAATATGCCCTGCTCCGCACCAAACAGCGTTATTATGAGGGTGGTAATAAAGCGGGGAGACTTTTAGCACATGCTTAGAGAGCGGAAACGGCGGCGCTTCGGGTGGCGGAACTGCGAGATACACAGGGGGAAACCCTGCGGCAGGATGACGATATAGCGCGCGAGTTCGAATCATTTTACCGAACCTTGTACTCTGCGGAATATTTGGATCCAGCGGCGGTGGGAGATTATGTCCAGGCGGCGCCAGTGACTCCGATCGGGGCATACACCGCGACTGACCTGGAGGCTGACATTGGTCCGAACGAAGTCCAGAGGGCCATACAGAGACTCGCGGTCGGTAAGGCCCCGGGTGAAGATGGCTTCCCGGTCAAATTTTATAAAATCTTCGCGTCCGACCTGGCCCCGCTTCTGGCGTGACTTTTTAACTCCTTCAGTGCCACGGGGAAGCTGGCTCCTTCGATGGACATGGTGGACGTGGTGGTTATCCCCAAACCAGGGAAGGACCCCAGGGAATGTGCCTCGTACCGCCCTATTTCTTTACTTAATGTCGACCTCAAAATTTTTACCAGCGTTCTAGCTTCTCGACTCGCCCCTCATATGCAGGGCATGGTGGACCCGGACCAATCGGGTTTCATCCCGGACCGCAACTGCGGGGACGGGACTCGACGGCTGTGCCACTTATTAGACAAGACGCAAAGGACGCAGACCCCGACACTACTCATCTCGGTGGACGCCGAAAAGGCGTTTGATCGGGTCCACTGGCCCTACCTGCGCCAGGTTCTTAGCCGTTTCGGGCTGGGCGAGAGATTCCGGAAATGGATAGACTGTATCTATCACTGCCCGCGAGCCCGTATCCGGGTTAACGGAGTGGCCTCCCAGCCATTCTGGGTGGAGCGCGGCACGAGACAGGGGTGTCCTCTTTCCCCCCTCCTCTTCGCGCTCTACATGGAGCCGTTTGCGGAGAGAGTGCGCCAATTGCCTAACGTTACTGGGATACGTATGGGGGATAGAGAGCATAAGATCTCCCTATATGCGGATGACGTGCTCCTCTTTTTAACGCACCCGGAGGGGTCCCTCCCACCTCTGCTGGCGGAGGTGGAGGCTTTTAGCGCGGCGTCGGGGTTTAAGATTAACCTGACCAAGACGCAGGCCCTGAGCCTTACCATACCGGCAGCGGAGCGTAGTCAACTTTCGCGTCAGTTTCCGTTCTTGTGGGCAGAATCAGATATCTCTTACCTAGGGATTCGGGTTTTCTCCACCACACTGAAGACGGCCCAGGTAAACTACTTGGAGGCTTTAGAAATGGTCCGCAGTGAATTAAACAACTGGAGGAAACACACCCTCTCCTGGCTGGGTAAAATTGCTGCAGTCAAAATGAAGATCTTACCGCGTCTGCTCTATATCATGCAGACACTCCCTCTCTGCCCACCCCCCATGGTGTTGGCTCAACTGCAGCGATTGATCAACGGCTTCATTTGAGGGGGAAAGAGGCCGCGGATGGCCTATCATCTCACCTACCTCTCACAAGACGAGGGCGGTCTCGGAGTTCCCCATCTTGGGCGATACTATGAGGCGGCGCAACTGCGCTGGATGGTTGAGTGGTATCAACTTGAATCCGAAAAACACTGGTGTTTCATAGGCAGGGGAGTGGCAGGGATGCACATATGGAAAGTTCCCTGGCTCCCTCAACGCCACCGCCCATTGGGGGCCTATCTTTCCCCAGTTCTCCGAGCCACCAAGCGGGCATGGGACAGGGTGCAGGAGAGGTGCCGGCTGTCCTCCGTGGTCTCCCCTTTGATCCCCTTTATTGGGAACCCGGATTTCCCCCCCCGCCCTGAGGGGTGACTCCTATCGGCCTTGGCATGATGCCCAATGTAAACGTATTGGAGATCTCTTTGATGAACGAGGGATCTTGGACTTCCCCGGATTGGTGGCCCACTATGGCATCCCCAAGTCAGCATACTGGCAATACTTGGCTCTGCTCCACTGGGTCACACAGTCACAGATTCGCCCGCACGCGGGACGGCTCCTCACAAAATTCGAGATTTGGTATATTACCCGCACCTCCAACAAGCGCCTTCTGTCGGACATCTACGGGTTTCTCAACAGGGCAAGAATCCAGACAAAGACCCCAGCGCAGCGTCGATGGGAGGCGGAGCTGGGTCGCGAGTTTTCACTTCAGGAATGGACGGACATTGTACACAGGGCCCGGGCATCTTCCTGCAGCACTTCAGGGAAGGAGATGCTCCTGAAAATCACGCACTATTGGTACTATACCCCGGTGAGGGTGGCGAAATGGAAACCCCGAAGTAGCAGTCTTTGTTGGCGCAACTGCGGCCAGGAGGGTACCCTCTCCCATATTCTCTGGCAGTGCCCCAAGATCCAAGCGTTCTGGGAGGCCATATTACCTATTATCGATCGAATATACCAGACAGAGCTCCCTAGGTTCCCTAGCTATATTTTGATGGGATTGCCCAATCCTCTCACGTACCCTCTTAGGTCCTGTAGGGGCAGGGCGATTACCCTAGCACTGGGGGCTGCTAAACAGGTTCTCCTTGCTAAATGGGGTACAGTGGAGGTTCCGACTCAGTTAGATTGGCTACACAAAATGTGGGACGTAGTGGGGATGGAAAGAGTCACTGCCGGGATCCACCGCACACTGCCTAAGTTTGATAAGACCTGGGGGTCCACGGTGGCATACCTCTCTTCCGAGTTCGTGGAGCTTACCTGCCCTTGATACCTCAGAATCCTACGCTTCCCTGCCGACCCGACGCCTGATTCAAAGGCCCCCTCAACAGCCCCCCCAACCCTAGGTCCCTACCGCATCTGTTATACTCTGCGGGTGGAATTTTCTTTTTCTTTCCTTTTCTGCTCTCCTCCTTTTCTCATTGCTCTTTACGAAGGTGCTCTCGTCCTTCCTTCTTTCCTATTAACAAAAGTTTGAATTTGACTGAAGGTTCTCCACCGGCCGGTGGTTGTAGGTGGGTGTATTGTGTCGTCTTTCATGCATACTCAATAAAAACTACTTAATCCTTAAAACACAAGCAAGATTCGGGGCAGAAACATTACAAGCCCCGTGCAATTTAATGTTTTTACAAACAAGGGAATGACCCACTGTAGAATCGCAAGACTCCCCTGTGAGAAATACCTACCTGGTCCCTACCTGTATGTGAAAGGTAGGGACCAGAGTTCGTGCAAAAAGGCACTGCCCAAAGGTTCGAAACGGCCAACAGGATAATGTTTCATGCATGAACTAAATTCAAATAAAGAAAAAGGCCAAGCAATAACCCCGTGTACTAGCCACACAGCAGAGTCAGTCTCCGCCACAGAGAATGGTAAAGGATTTTTCGATATGTAGAAGAGTGTATGTTGCATCTTTCATGGACATGAACTGCTGTTTCTCAGTCAAATTAAACGGCAAGAACAAGGCAGATGTGTTTAAAGAATGCCATGGAACCTTCCCCATTTTCAGTGTCTGCAAAGTCCATGCAAACTGCATAACTGAACGCAATTGATTTTGACCATGATATAACACAGACACGTCATCCTGTACAATATCAACAACAGATGAAACAATATTCTCTAATGTGTAAATGCGGGAAGACAGGGTGTTAATACTATTGTCGACACCACAAGCACTTTTTCTAGATTTGCTTGATCTATTTCCCGTAAACGGGAAGCAGCTTCTATTTGTGAAAGCTTCCAGATTTCATTGTAAGTCGCATAAACAAATCTTTTAGGTCTCGGACCTCTAGGTCCTAGGACAAAGTCAGCCAGATCGATGTTGCCTGATAAGAGAGATAAATGTTGTTTTACTGAATCTAAACTAGAGTGCTGCAACCACTGTTTACATAATTTACCGACTGAATAAGTTGTAACTGTACGTGAGTCAGAAAAACGTGGATCTGGCCTATCCTGTTTGTAACCAGGAGCAGAGTCATGAAAACGCAGTTGGCAGGCATTAGAGGCTATGGGCCACACCAACTAGGCTGAGCGATCTAGGGTAGAGACGTTAAATGAGTTATTTTGAAACAACGCTTGCAAACTTTCAAGGGAAATATTTAAATGCAAGCTTCTGTTCGGCCAGGAAGACAACGCAGGAGTGGAAGGTGCATTCAATTGTTTGGAAGTTGCCAAACCCAAACAGGTTGTTTGATATATAGTACTGTTTAAAAATAATATTTGTGTGGGGATAAGGCAAGCACGGTGCAAAGCTTCCATCCCGCGAACCTGCCAAGATTTAGTGCCCCAAATAGATTTTAAGTCAATGGTGTTTTTCCAGTGCTCATTGCCACCTACAGCTAATGCATCCAGAAAGGAACTTGAATATAGCAATTTGGTGTGGGTCAACATTACCTTTGGATTTGAAGAAATGTTTAATTTAAAATAATAGGACCCTGGGTTAGATCTGTCAAAGTCTGTAAAGAAGGTAAATTTATTTATCAGTGTTCAAGAGCTACCTTGCAGAGGGGTTGGGCAATGTTCCCATTGGGTGTAATTGAAACTACCTCGAATTGTACTGGGTTTATGCAGAAAATGGTTGCCGTAATGCTGGTAACAATACAAATCGGCATAATTAGCAGAATTTAAGTACAAATCCTCAGCGTTAAAAGCAGCATAATATTTCAAATCAGAAAATAACGATTCAATGGCATGCACATCCCAATCATCTGAATGAATATTCCTTTTTACCACATCACCCATGGAGACATGAAGCACATTAGGAACATTAATAATTTCTGTTGGTCCATGAATTTGGAAATTCACTGCATCCCATACGATGCTGTCTGCAACTGGAAAGGCGGAAATGTTCACAAAAGTGTGGTCACGCTTCATGATGTGTGAAGAAGAATGCGGAGCCAAAGTCCCAGCCACAGAGTTCACCGCAGAGCGTTCTGGCAAGTAGTGACCATTGATGAGCAAGAAAAAAACGGTCACAAAGCCAATGGACATGAACAGAAAAATCAGGAATAGCACCAACCAGATGTATGTCCATGGAGGGACCTAAAAATTGTCTCTGAACCAGGATACAAAAATACTGTATTTGGTCGGGACAAATGATGAGGTGGAAGACGAATCAAAGGAAAAACGAGTTGGGTTCAGTGGGGTTGTAGGCAAATGAGCCACTGACTCACTCGTGGGTTAAGTATACTCAGTTTCCTCGTTGCAGGAGGAAGCCGGGAGGTTGAGCAGGCGATCCGGCAAAGCGACCATCCCAATGGCAACATCGGCGCCTGTGGAGTCAGGAGGGCCACGAACAGGATTTCTTGAAATTGCTGGATATGATACCGCAGGTGTCACACTATTCAGAATCGGCCAGATGGTGTAGCTTGACATTGTCCACTGAGATGTATCTGTTGTCTTTGCGACCAGGAAGCGATGGTAAGATGACTGTACGAGTACCCTTCAAGCCAAGAACTGGAACCGGTGCACGATAAGAGGGGCCAAATTCTTTTTTGTTCTCCACCTTCTCTCGGACCAGATCTCCAATCTTTGGAAGCCAGCCGGCAACCGGAATCTGCAACGCAGCGTCTGTGGCTGAAGGTAAATGTTCGTGTGCAATTCTGTCACGGGTCTCTTGTAAGTCCTGCAACATGGTAGAATGATTATCTACGTCAAAGATTGCGGCAGTTGCCGCCATGTCTAGACCATCAAGGTCTGGCACAAACATCTGTATGCCAAAGAGCATTTCGTAGGGGGTCCGCCCACCCAGAGATCTTCTAGGGAGATTATTAAGTGCACGTTGCACGCCATACAAGTGGGCCAGCCAGTTCCTGCCAGTACCTAAGACTCTAGCTGTCAAGGATTGCTTTAAGTCACGGTTCATTCGTTCCACAATTGAGTTGCCCTCAGGCCTATACGGAGATGAAAATTGCACCAGCACCCCCATAGACCTCATCGCGTCCTTGTACACCTTAGAGGCGAACGCTGGACCTTGGTCGGAATTGAAGGTGCCACAGGCAAAAATTCCCACAAAGACACGCAAATCCCTGATGACATTTCGAGCGTCAGCACTGCGTTGTGGCCAAACCCAGATGAAACGTGTGCACGAATCAACTGCAACTAAGATATATTTACGTGCAGTATCAGAAGAAAATGGACCGCCGTGATCAAGGTATACACAACCAAAAGGTTTATTAGAAATGCAGAGCTGTGTTTGTGGCGGACGTGTAACCGTAGAGGGCTTAATTTGCTGACAGATGTCACAAGAAAGGACATAATTACGGGTCTGTTTGTATAAACCACGCCACCAATAACGCTGAGTGAAACAGTTGCAGACACGCCAGCATGGGCCGAAGCCAAGCCTTCGTGTGCGGCTGTTATCAACGAATTTCTTTGATCCGCGTTGGGAATCGGCCGTTCACCAACGTCCGGAATTCTTACATAAGGAACATGGTCGGGACTTAAATGATAAGAGTACTTGGAAGGGAAACCCTGGGGGTAATTAGAGCCTTCCTTGGTTGCAGCAGTAGCTGCCAAAATCTCATTATCTATTTTTGTCATGGATCTTGTAACGACTGCTACTGAGCACGTGGCTACTGCTGATTTGGCAGCTTCATCCGCCAAACTGTTACCGACCCCGTGTGCGCCCACACGCTGGTGGCCAAGAGTGTGAATCACCTGTGTGAGAGGCAGACATTGTTGAAGATCTGCCACTCGAACCCAAAGCATTTTATGCTTAATTGCGCTGCCCTTAGAATCTCTATAGTCGTTTTGAGACCAAAAGAATAAGTTGTCATTAAAAGCCTGGACACAGTAGTAAGAATCGCATACAATAAGCGTAGTCACATCCGGATCCGCAAACTCAAGTGCTAGCACCAAAGCACGTAGCTCTGCTAATTGTGCGGTACTGTCTCCCAGTGCCTGCGTGTGCACGACACTCGACTTGAACTCACCGTTCACTATGGTACCTGCGACAATAGCACATGCTGCTGAATAAGCATGCTTAGAACCCGTGGCCGGTTGCGCCGAACCATCGGTGTAAATGATACATTTGTACTCCTCAAGTGGCAGCAAAGACAGAGGAGGGGGATGAACAAATTCATACTGTAAGAACTCCTGTGTCTGAAGAGAGGAATCAAAGATAGAGGTGACATCCGGAGATGTCAAAGAAGTAGCCCATTGTATCCAACGGGGGTGCAAAGCCTTAGAGTTTGGTACACTTGCCTTTGTCACTGCCTCAAGGGCAGGATAGGGGGTGACAACCAAGATGCGTTTTCCCTGTGCCAGTGCGCGTTCCTTAAGAATCGCCATTTGCACTGCAGTCAAAACTTTCTCCACAGTTGAAAAGCGCAACTCTGCAGAAGTGTAAATATGTGACTTGTAGGCAATAGGTACTGTGTCACCTTCGTTAAACGTCAAGTAAGTGAAACCCACTGCCCCTGGCACTATTCTGATCACCAGGTACGTGTGGTTATCACGTGTCAACAAGAACTTATATTCAAGTAGATCCGACTGCAAAGATTGCAGTATAAGCGAATGTTCCGGAAGCCAGCATGACTTCGAAAAGGTAGGTTGTATCAGGGCATAGAGAGGCTTGATACGCTGGGCATATTCGGGAATGTAAGAACGCCCAAAGTTCAAAAATCCCAGCAAAGACTGAAGTTTTTTCAGAGTTGTTGGAGGGTGCAAAAGTGCGCACTTCTCCAGGAAGTGGGGAGCTAAGCCCCTACCTTCATTGTTGAGCTCATAGCCCAAAAACAACACAGTGTATTCTGCGATGTGTGATTTGGCAAAATTAAATTTGTATCCTAAGACTGCGAACTCAAGAATAATGCGGTCTACTCGGGAAAGATGCGGCCATAGTTCGTCGTCTGTCAGATATATATCATCCACGTACGAATACGCATCTGGGTCTATGCTGTCCAACAAAGAGACAACACGGGCGGCGAAGACTCCCGGGCTGTTCTTGTAGCCCATTGGCAAACGCCAGAATTTTAATTGTTTTCCACCGGAAGTGAACGCGGTCCATTGACTGCAGTCCGGGGACAAATTGTGAGTTTAAAAACCATTGGAAAAGTCAAGTGTCGTTTTATATTTTTTACGAACAAGACTGTCTACGAGCGCAGAACTATGGGTATTCTGCACCGCAAAGGTTCGTCAATGGGAGTTCAAATGCCGGTAGTCCAATACCAAGCGGTACGACCCATCGGGTTTAGAAACCGCGAAAAGGGGATTATTCATTGGTGACACGCATGTCTCAATTACTCCTTGATATTCTAACTGTGTTAGAATGTCGGAAACGGGACCCTTAGCTTCCCGCCGGAGGGGATATTGGGCTTGAGGCTGTGGCAGAGACCCCAATGATATATCATGGGGAGGAGAATCCTCATCCCCACCCACGTGATTACGGTACAGTGCCGGGGCCTGGGCCACAGCCCATTCAGCTGCAAGACCCTCCGCTTTGTCCTTGGGGACATGACGAGAAAAGCTCGGAAGGATTACCTCCTCCCCTCTAGGAGCAGCGAGAACAAATGGGGGCGGCCAATTCGCCTCCGCCAATAAAATGTTGTAGGAAGAGGTCAGATTTCCCCCAAAAATCCCTTTAATAACACGCTCAATGTCACCTTCAATTTGAAGGACAATATTAAATAGTCTGTCAGGGGGTGCCACTCGGGTGTCAGCTGTCTCGACAGTAATGAAAGTATCAGTTGCTGTCGCCTCCACATGAGGACGTAGTGCCTCCTGCACTATGATAACTTCCGCGGCGCTGTCCAGCAGTGTCACTGCCCACGTCCAATTCAGGAGTCTCGTTCTCACCGTCTGTGGCATATCTCGCTGTTAAAGCACCAACTTTTTTCTTCTGAAACTGTGGGCGAGGACGGGGAAATTCTTTTTGTTTCCCTCCGCCAGGTTGTCGAGGTTGGTCTCGTCCCTGTGGGGCGTCACGACCCCTGCCTCTTTCCTGGCGATCTCCTCCACCAGCCTGTGAGGTCGATGGTGCCTGCGAAGAACGAGGAGAACGCTGGTCAGGAACCTGAAATCTATCAGGAGACTTAATTCTCGCTCGGTTGCGCAAATCATAAGTGCGTTCAGAAGCTACGGAAACCGGTGACGCAGCACGCGACCCTGGTTTTGGTTGTTGCTTTCCCTGCTTCTTCAACTTCCAGTTCTTTTTAGAAAAGAACGGTTTCTCGTCTTTATCAGACTGAGATTTTTGTTGTGGTTGTGTGTGAGCTTGCGTTTTAGCAAAAGGTTTAACCCCCAAACTATTGCGGCCAATGGTTTTATAAGCCTGTGCAATAATTTTTGGTAATTCGCGTGGCTTGTCCGGCTCTGGGACCAAAGCCAAAACATTAGCGACTTGAAAGTTGACTGCATCACCCTTGACATTTGCAAGGATTAGATCAGCCACTACATCGAACACTCCCACCAGTCTCATCCCCAGTTCCACAGCCGCTTCAGGGCCATGCTCATCTTGCACACGCTTAATTACGGTAGGGAGGACCATCATGGATGGAGTGCCGAAACATTTCGCATACACTGCTGCGAATACCTTGTCCCAGTTGTTGCATTCTGTCAACTCGGGAATTAAGTCTTTTGGCAAACTAATAGTTAGAATCCTGTGTTTTTCCACAGGAGAGGTATTTGGAAACACCGCCTCCAGCTGGTCAAATTTTTCTGCAAGCCAATAAGGCAAATCATCCTTATTCTGTGGGCGCTTGCCCATTACCGAATTAACCATGACAGGACTTATGGTCACAACGCCATGTCCAGCTGGATGCGCCGCAACTCCAGGAGGGGCCATCTGGACATTGCCTGTAACATATTAAACTAAAGCTCTGTGCACACGGATTAAAGACGCATGCAACAAGCGCAGTTCATCTATCGGAACCGCTAAATGATGTGGATGAGGGGTATACCCGGCCAAAACAGGCCAAGTGGCCCCATCTATTGATAAGGGGCCTAAACGAATCGGGGTGACCGGATGTGGGAGGGCGCCATTAAACCAAACACGGTGTTGCCATGCCGTGAGCGGTACTTCAAGAGCCTGATAAGGCCGATAAACATTAGGAAGGGCGGTGGGAGCGTAAACGTGGAACAAATTGTCAGCTCCTTCCACCGCCGGAAAAGTGACACATGAGTAAAACACCTCAAAGTGGTAAGCCGGATTAGCCTGGACCACAAAGATGAGGTCGACACCCGCGTCAGGCACTCCATACGCTGTCAAATGAGCTCGGAGCGCATCGCGGCTATGTGCCGGGATATTTATATTCACAGCCATTAAGACCAAGAATGAAAAACAACCTAGTGTGTGGCAGCGCAATAGAGGGTTAACTGAAAGAGAATACCTTTTAATAACTTCAAGCTTGAATAAACCTATAAAAACATCAATATAGGAGGCTACACCCTCACATATGTTTCCGGAAACAGTAGTGAAGGAGGTTGTGGACAAGCACAAGTACTACTCAAGCGTCTCGCAGATAAGAAGCCCCACGTTGGGCGCCATGTTGCGGGGATTCTGCACATATACAGAACTATGCGCTGGAAAACAGGACCTCGGAGTATAGTGGTGTACCAACCATACGCCTTAGTACCCAAAATCCCAATCCGACTAACTATAGTGTCTCATTTGTTCTCCATACTACAGCGAAGCTACCAATGATTAGACATCCCAGAACACGGACTCTTACACGAATCACAGGAGCAAGAACACTCTTTCATTACTCACTCATACTTGTCCACAACGTGCGTATTAAGAGACACAATATAGTTTAAAATGTTTATTTCAACTATCGTGCTCTAAGACACAGTACCCGTGCCAGTACTAGCAGCATAATGCATAAAGATAAAACAGTAAGCATGGTTACAATTCCATAGAATACAAACGGGGACAGCATTTTATAAAGACAGTGGCTATAGGACTAAAATGCCTTACCACCCTCCCCGTTCTAGTAACTAGTTTATTATAGGAATAGAAGACCTCTAGGCTTTGTCAGGGGGACCCCCATACCTCAAGAACTAGATGCAAGGGTTACATCATCGGACAAGCACAGCTCTTCTTCCTGGAAAGGCTTTTCTCCAAGTGCCTTCAACAGTGAGTTCACAATATTAAAAGCACACGAATTTCTCCAGTGCA
This sequence comes from Calotriton arnoldi, assembly GCA_963921515.1. NCBI lineage: Eukaryota > Metazoa > Chordata > Amphibia > Caudata > Salamandridae > Calotriton > Calotriton arnoldi. Next base: position 3,108,439 of record CAWUFW010000321.1, on the reverse strand, counting down.
GCTGTATGTCATGTTATGTCTAAGTGCGAGGGGCTGACCAGAACAGCAAAAACTAGGGACGTTGTTTTTCGACCTTGTACACTGTGTGCAGACGAAAACCACAGAGAACATGAGAAAGGGTGAAAGGCAAAAAGGCAGATAGTTCTATTGTGAACGGTCACAAGCAGAGTCTGGAAAAACAAAGTCACAGAAGAACGTGTGCAAAGAAGGCATCATGGCAGCTGGGCCTAAGCTAACGTAGCAATGTCGACAATGATTCCACAATCCACACTACAGGTCCCGTGCTCACTGTGCCAATGGATTCAAGCTTCAAGCCCGCTTGGCTGAGGAAGGGTGATACCCTGAAATCTGTCCCAGGATGCTTGATCCGGTCTAGAGAGGACGTGGCCGGGCAGTTCGGCAGGACTATTCCCATGGGGAGCAGGGTTAAGACTGATTTGCATATGGCTGGGTCCAAACTGGGGTGGCTGGTGAGCAAAAACACGAAGGCAGATTGGAAAACTGTTTTTAGAAGAAAGGAAGACTATCCACAAATTTGTGAGGAAAACGCTTTGTAAGGAAAGGATTTTGTCAGTTGCAATTCCATTTAGACTAAGCGCAGTGGTAGGTTTAAAAGTAAAAAGGGGAGTTTGAGAGAAAAATATGTTTGAATTTGTTGATAACATAAAATAGGGAAAGATGTTTGAGGAGCAGTTTGAAGGCAGATTGGAAGATAAATAAGAGGGAATGGTGAACAGGGTTTTTGGAAAATAATGGGGTCGGTATCTGACACCATTGATAAAAAAGATTGAGCCATTATGGCCTAGCGTTAAACAGAAGATTGTTAAGGCAACAGTTTCAAAAGAAAAAAAGTGGTGAAGTGGCAGAGTGTTAAGGATGGGTAGGAAAAGTCCAAAGGAGAAGATCATCAGTAGAGACTAAACTTGGTAAATCAAAGAGAGTTAAGGTAGGAGAAAAGAATATGTTGAATGATGGGATGGATGAAACGACTAGTGCAGCAGGCACTGAGGATGGGCACGAGAAAGACCAAAAAGTTGTTCCACTGACAATTGATTCTGATGAGGCTCCTGAAGCAGAGGTAGACTTCTCTTACTCACATCAGATGAGGCAAGTAAGGGTTCAGGGTCAAAGATGGCAATACTTGATTCATTAGGGGTTTAAATGTTTGTCCCTTTGTTGATAAAACACCCACTATCCCTTGAGTGGGCGCCATCCCAACACGTTGCAAATGATATTACTTTCTGGTTGAGAAGGGAAATATCAAAAGAGGTCAGATCTCGGCTGAGATCTGAATGCCCGAGACCATCTTTGCCAAATAAGTTTGCCATGACTCCAGAATTAGATGCCAAAATTGTCACATTCATAAGCAAAAATGGTAAGGACCCAAGAAAGGGTCTAGACAGGGGTTTAAGATCCTGCCAGGATCAACTTTTAGATGTAATCATGCCATTGACAAAAAATTTGGAATCGCCTAGGAGGTGTACCTAAATGACAACCCCGAAGACACAGGGGAGTTCAGATCAGATAATACTTTATTTTTGCAGTGAAACACAGCCATACAAGCACACTACAGACATAGAAAACATCATTAAAACATATCTCATGATCTTCTCAATAAAGCAATTCTAAAAAGCAGCAGATAAAGTGATTTATAAAAACTCAATCAATGTCCCCCACAAGCAAAGTAAGGGAATCCTGCCATGGGGCTCAGTGCACCACAATTATGGTACAGACAAGTCGAACTAACAGGATCAGGCTATCAGAACAAAGTTTGTTTTTCCTGGCAATAACACTGTTAAAGAAAGAACAGATGCAAAGTATGGGGGAGCTTAACCCTTACAAATAAGACAAGGCCTCAGCACATCTTCTAATACCGCAGGCTCGGATTAAAGGAATTAAAAAACATTTGGAGTATAGCAAATAAAACTTACAAAAGAAAGTGAAATGTAGCAAACTCTAAGGTGAAAACTCATCACAAGGACAGATTAAATCCTTATTGGGGTTGAACTGGCCCAAAGGAAAGCTCAAATGCCACTTTATAATGCCAAGTCTAAATCTAGTTAAAATGACTCTGTCCCAGGTGGAGTCCACCCATGAAAGATATGGTTGCATATTGGAGGTGGTCTGCAGAGGCCCATATTCCCTTACTGAGGTTTAGCAAATTCCCCCACCCCCACCTCTCTAGGTTGCATTTTCCTGGTTCGTAATGCTTGTTTTTGACCCAGGTAATGTCAGCCTTGGTGATAGTAGAGGGGGAAGAAAAGAGTTCCAGTCTCCCCATACTGGACAATTCCTGCTTGAAATATTGTAACCAAGGTATGGTCAAGCCTCTATCACAGGCTAGGCAATCAGAGATCACCTTCCTATCGAAACCTGCGTGCAAATTCGGCTTAACAGTGCACCATAACACCAGAGGGGCCAGTCGGCGAACTCAACCCCCAGCTCTTGATGGACAGTATAAGTGGCACAGGCCAAAGGTACCCCTAAGATGCGTCGCAGGACCCTATTCTCTTCCATCTGAAGAGCAGTGATGTTAGAATATCCCCAGATGCCAGCCCCTTATGTTAGGATAGGTAGACATTTGCTCCTGAAAACCTCCAAAAGGGGGGCCACAGGTTTTTTGTCAATGCGTGATGCTAAGTTGTAAATATAGCCAGCAACATTAGCAGACCTTTGAGACCATTGATGTACAATAGGAATAGTATAGGGGCCAATGCACACCCTTGCCATACACCCTTCTCCAGCGGAAAGCTACTGGTGCACTCCCCAGCTGGGCCATATTTTACAGACGTTGAGAGATCGAAGTGAAGAACCCTCAAGGATTGGACAAACCCTAAGTCCACCCCCAGACCCTCCAGCAAGGCCCACAGTTTGGATCTTACCATGCTGTCGAAGGCGCTCAACAGTTCCATGAAGGCTAGGCAGATGGAGCCCTGCTTTGCGATGGTATATCTGCAAATGCAGGTTTAAGCATTGCTCCACCATGCCCAGCCTCTCTCGGAACCCATAGTGCACCTTCGACCGCATGTTCGGCTCCTTGACCCAGGACAACAGGTGCTCCAACACTACCCTCCCTGCACTTTTTACAGCAGAATCCAGCAGGGGGATAGGGCAATAACAACTTGGGGACTGCAATTCCCCCCTTTTAAAGATAGGCACAATAATAGCAGTGTACCACAAGTTGGGGAGCACTAAAATGGGCCACCCATGACTCTGAGCTAATAGTAGTGATAACAGAGTCATCACTTGAGCCCTAGAAACCAATGTCCTTGACCACCTTCCAGAAGGTCGTAACATCCTTCGATCTACAACACGGTACCAGCCTCCCCCAATACTCAGTTTTGATCTCTTTTTGCTTCCTACTCAGGGTCCGCGTATACTCGGCTCTAAGCACTTGGATCTTCTGGCTAGCTCTGAGTTTCTCCTCCAAAGCACTGTACAGATTGGAGGAGGCCTTCCTACAGGAGGAATCAAATCACCTAGCCCCCTGGGTGACGGGTCTAATTGGCTTTACAAGAAGGTTACTAATGGCTAGCCTAAACGGGCAAAACAGTTATTCTCATCCAGCAAGTCCAGCAAGTCGACCAAGGGATTTAGACAATCATAGAGTGTGTCAAGGTGATTGGCATACAAGTTGTTCAACACAGCACCCAGGTCAGCATGCCTCCAAGCTAAGCGAAGCCCCTGGGTCTTTACTGTTAGGGATGAGACAGGACTGTCCCTGACCTTACTTACCCCCCTATGGATACTATGGCGCAGCCTTAAAGGATTATTGTCACTCAATGCCGTTACAATGGTGCCACCCGCTCTAACCAACACCATGAGAAGATTAAGAGTGTTAACCATTGTGAGAAGTTGGCCTGGTATATGCTGTTCACTAATTAAAGTGGACACCTTGCACCAGGGCAAATCGACTCTTATGGTAGATAGGTTTAAGACAACCTTTTAAAGAAAGCTATCCTAGTGGTAGCTGTGGAGAGCAGCCTTCAGGTTAAGTCTTGAAGGAATGTAAAGCAGCTTGTTTTACCATATAATCTCTTGAATCACCAAATGAAAAGACACCACACAGGTATATATATCAAATATATATGTATTTATTTCTAAATAACTCTCTACTAATCTCTTTATGAGATTAGAAGACAAACATATGCACAAATCAACGTTTCACAATAAGTTAAGCACAAAATATGGCTGGGGCCCTAGGGGCGTACCAGACCATATACTAAAAAAGGGACTTAGCAACAACGACTTGCAGGGAGACAAGGCCTAGGGCCTTCAGAAGTGCTGGGGCCTCACAAAACCACCCAAGGCAGGTAAGTAAAGGACCCACGGGGGACGCGTGCAGTGTGGATACACAGGCGCGGATCGCCGTTAACTTCAATGGGGCAAGTCGCGGTTGGAAATAAAGAGTTTTAGGATACTTCGGGAGAATCTACAAGCAAGTCACTTACAGGGTAAGTAGTTCTAGGGCCCACACCCACAGGAGCACCGTAGTGCTGGAGTTACCTCACCCAGGGAAGCCGGGTGCACAGGTGTCCTTTGGTGTCGGGTCGCGGCGTCGTTTTCAATGGCGAACAAAGAAGACTTGCTGCTTGCGGGAGCTGAAGAAGTGTCCGGTGGAATCCAAGCCTGGATTCTGAAGAAGGATGACCTGAAAGCAGAGGGGACAGTGTTCAAAGTCACTTGGCAGTGACTCGGCGCAAGGAAGATGGATGCCCACCGTCGTCGAGTGATTCAGGTCGGTTGCGGGTGCCTTGACTCTTCAGCCACGTGGTCCAGGAGGCGTCGACGACGACCAGGAGCTGGATTCGGTGTGTCCCTCGACGTCTGCAGCTGACTGCGGTGTCCGCAACTCGATTGGAGCCAACAAGCCTTGGCAGCAGCAAGTCTCGGGGAGATGAAGAAAAGTCGATGGCACAGACCAGCAAGGTCTGAGGGACTCACCCAGCGAGGGTAAGTCAGGGCAGGCCTGGAGCAACCAGGGGAGCCCTTTGGTTTCTTTAAGAAGTCTTCTGGGGACCCACAAGCCGGCGGGCAAGGGATCGCGAAGACACCTCGGGCGGAATCACTCAACAGGGGCCCACGGTCACTCGGGACGGTGTAGGCCTCTGATCTTCGGAGGGATTCCTGCTGGAGGTCGGGACCACACGTGGTCCAAAGCACAAGTTCGTGAAACGTTGTGAAGGGGTTGCACTCGACAATAGTGCACGGTACCCAGGGGTCGCGGTTCCTCGTCACTCGTGGGGTCCACTTGCCTCAGCTTCGCTGGGGACTCACGATGGCCTTGGAGAAGTCAGGAAATCCACTTCTTGGGCTGCAGGGACTTCGGACTCCGGCGGGAGCGGCGTAGTTTGCGACCGTCGTTGTAGTTTTTGGTGCCTGCCAAGCAGGGGAGTCACTCCTTGACTCCAAGGGAGATTCTTCTGTCTTCCAAAGGTAGTGGAACGTCGAAGGGCCAGGATTCTTCTGTAGAGCGTCGTCCAGGGGTTATCTGCTTTGCAATGGCAAGGTTCCCCCTCTTATACTAAAAAGAGGGGATGGACTAGCTCTATGACCCCACCTATGGGAGGGTCAAGGGAGGGGGTGGCTACACCCACTTCCCTTTGTCCAGTTTCGCGCCAGAGCAGGGGCAGGTAGCCCCTGAGCTGGTTTGAACTGGCATATGCACAGAGGAGCCTTCTGCTCCCCCAGTGCAGGACTTCAAAGCACTCTAAGAGTGCACCCACCCAGCCCCAATACACTAAACCCTGTCTGGGAGGTGGTTACACCTCCCTGTGACAGGATGCCTATTGTTGGGCTTCCTCCACTGCGAGTTTCGGTCATCAGCAGGAGGGCAGCCCAGTGTCTGTGACTGGTGGCATCCATTTTGTGATGCCAGGGCTCTTTAGGATTCTACCGTGTTTCCACAGCAGGTACATGTCTTCTCCCTCTAGAAGGGTGGAATGCTACCCCTGCCGCCAAGATTGGCGGGGGGTAGTATTCCAAGATGTTTGACACCAAACACGACATGTTTTGATGCAGCCATTCCAAAGTTAGCATTTACCGCGAGGATATAATGCACTTAAGAGTATATGGTTTAACCGCATCCACAAACAGCACCAGAGAATAGACTCTGAGAGTTGCAGAGGGGCCCTGCTCAGGCAGACGCACCCCCTCACATAGAAGCCAAGCACCCTGCCCTCAGGATTGATAGGGCCTGCCATAGGGGTGACTGATAGGTTTATATGTGTGTGCAGGAGAGATATAGGAAACCTATATCTCAGTGAGGGGTGCTAGCACCACCTCACCCAGGCTGCAGTAGCAGGCCTGTGGTGTCAGATTTAGTCTGCTTCCCAGGGGTGGCATAATACATGCTGCAGCCCCTGGTAGGCCTGTGAAGTACCTATGCCCTTGGCACCTAAGGTACCATATACTAGGGACTCATAAGGCACCACAGTATCCAATCAGTAGTGCACCTAGAGTGCACTCCATGTCATTTAGAGAGAGCAGATAGACTGGGGCCCTGAATAGCAGGGTCCCAGTCCAACTAAGTCATAAACCAGCAAAACACCATAAAAAAAGTGGGGGCAACCATATAGTCAGATTCCACCTTCCTACAACCATGTTTTTATAGCCTTGGTTTTCTGGTCCCCCTGTTGGGGTACCCCACTTAGGCAGACGTTTTCAAAAATAGTAAATTCATTAGCCTGAGGCAAGTCGGCAAGTTTGACATTAAAATTTCCACCAACCACAATATGAAACCCAGTGGCCAAGTAAGCTAATTTGATATCCAAGCCCAAGATAAAGCTAAGCAATGTGTTTATATTAATGCACGCATTTGAACCAACAGACTCATTATAAAAGTTATTAAAATAATGTTAATGCCACTGGGTCATGTCAGAAGGAGCGCTTGGACAGCGGGACTTCCAGTACGAATCGGGGGGGATTTTACACTCTTGGGTGACTTGAATATATGGAATTAAACCACACTTGGCTTTTCCAGAAGAAGAAGGAGTTGCAGGGACCACATAGGCAACAAAACCCATTCAGGTTTATAGCTTATGTAACCCAAGTTTCTTGCAGGAATATCAAGCGCGACTTGAGATTAATGCAGCCCAGTCATCGTCATCCTTTTTGTTGGATATCCCGGCAATTTTCACCTGGTGGATGGAGTCCCAAGAGATCGTCGGGATAAGGGCATCTTTATCATTATCAATGGGTGCAGGAATAGAGTATGGTGGAATTACAGGGCCTTCACCCAATGGGTAGCCGCCCCTTTCACTAGGGGCAGAAATGAGGGGCGGTGAGATGAGCTAGCCCAAACTGATCTTAGGCCATGCTCAACGGGATGCCTGCCCGTGCCATGAACGCCATCCAGCGGGGCACAAACAGGCTTACATGTATCAGCCCAAGTCAATCCACATCCGTCAAGCTCCCCAAGGGCGCAAAACGGTTCTAGACCTGGTTATTAAAAAGATGTGGGTGGGCTTACTTGGGACCCTGGGCGTCCTTGGCTGGTTTAAAAGGTTGGTTAACCATAGGCCTGTAGAAATACCCAAGGGGTAGAAGTATAACTTTGCTGGCCTTGTACCGACACTGAAAAAAGGCCCCAATCAACTTCCTTGCTACTTTTGGGTTACGGAGGGTAATGATGACACAGTCACCTGGGAATTCCTTGCGCTGCTTCCCTACCCAGCCCAACCTTCTGGCCATCAATACTTCATTAAAAAGCTTGTCTCAGTACCCAATATTATCATGCCGCCAGTGTGTTGATTTGTGGTTTAGGCCCACAATTGACTTCGCTACACCAGGTCGAAGAGTTGGCACATCAGCAAGCACAAAGGCGTAAGGGCAGCTGCAGGTGTCAAGTCACACTTTGAAGTAGAACCAGTAGCCAGCCCCAAGTTGCAGCTAGGAGTGGTGATATTACAACGTGCAGAGGGAGGCCCCCCTTGGGACGCCTGTACCATGTGGACTGATGCTGTACCTGTAGCAGTTAGTGCGCCTTTGCCCCTGCCATCACCGAGACCATGGGGTTTGTTCAAAGCCACCGCCTCGGGAGTGGGGCAATCTTGCTGCAAACTGTGAGGATGTTAGCACACATGTGAGCAGGTGTACTGCATCCAGATCCCTGCTTATGAGTAGGATAGAGAGCTTCGCCTCAATGGACTCCAGGCGATCTAACAGGCCTTTCAATTTAACATCCAGGATAGTCTCAACCATCTTGCCCAGAATATCAACCAAACACTCAGAGGTGATCACACAAGACCCAACACTAGTTGTAGGCTCGCTCCCCCTAGTGCCAATTTGAGGCCTGGGGTTAAACGACTTCCGGGTAGTACCCTTTTTGGATTTGAAACTAGGAGGTTTTGCTGGCTTGAAGGAAGCCTAGGTTGTAAGGGGGGCACTTAAGGGGGGAAAACTGTAGGTGATGAGGCCTGCACATGAGGCGTGCTCCCGGCACTATGGGTCACAAGGGCATCCACATCTGGCTGGCTGGTGGAAATAGGTTGTGAGACATGTGCATCATCAGGATTGTCACTTGAGGTTGCGGGTACGAGGGAAAGCCTTCTTTCAACATTCAGAATTTCTTTCTTGAATTCTCCCACAACCTTTTTGATATATCCTTCAAGGGTGCTAGTCTTTCTTTTAGCTACTTTGGCCATTAAGCCCCCCGTTCTGGAGTCTAGTTTCCATTTGGACATCCTCCTTTAGAGTGCAACGCACCTGTAAAGCCGGAATTACTTAAAAACTCACCCCACCTTTCAGTCAATAATAAACTGTTGATAAATGGCTCACTCCCAATATAGCAGCGAGAGGACATGGTTATAGATGTGTCAGGCGAAGTGAAATAATAAACTAAAAGGGTGCTTACCTCCAGGTAGGTGATGTTAGAAGGGTGGTCCAGCCCAGCCTTATTTGGCTGCAGACGAGGCTTTGCCCTGGCAATGCCCGCGCAGCGGAACACCCTCACGCTTTAGTAGCGCTGCTAATTGTTCACAGGTGGTAGCCCAGCAAGGGCTATGGGACTTGTGGTCCTCAGCGGTGGTGCACCACGACGGTTCCCTCCTGACAAGCAGCGGGGCACCAGACCTCATTTTCCTCAACTTTTCCTCACAGGCAAGGGTTCAATTCGATGCAGGATGGTGGCCCCAGCAGTGAAAACATGCAGCAAGCTTCGCGCTCGTCCCCCAATGCAGCGGGACTCCCTTGCGCTTTAGTAGGGCTGGTAATTGTTCACAGGTGGTTGCCATGCAAGGGCTTATGGGACTTGTGGTCCCCAGTGGTCGTGCACCATGACAGCTCCCTCCTGGCAAGCAGCAGAGCACCAGATCTACTTTTCCTCACAGGCAGGAGTTCAATTTGATGCAGGATGGTGGCTCCAGTAGTGAAAACATGCAGCAATGTTAGCGCTCGTCCCACAGGGAGCTACGCCAGTGGGTACAAAGAGCTATTGGTTGGGGGCGTGGCCAAGCCACGGAAGATGGCGTACATGAGATAGAACAGCACTGCGCCCGAGACCCACAATCTGTAAAACATCGCCGCAGCCAAAGTCGGCACAGCCTGGCAATATAGCTAGCCGAGATGTGGTAATGCGGTGGCATCCGCTGATTCCAAAATAAGGCTGCAGAAACTGCATTTAGCAGCCGAGAACCACAGCGGCCTTGCCCCTGCGTTGTATGGGCGGCGGCTTGGAGGATGCGGGAGCCCCGAACTGTGCAGCGGTACTGCCGGCTCTCTGCACTGGGGCAGACGGGTGACTTGGGCAGCTTGGAGGCAGCCAGGGGCGGAAGAGTCGTGAGGGCGGTGCGGAGTGACCAACTGCCTGTTGGGCGCACGCGGCCTACTGGGAGAATCCTTGTAGAAGTAAGTACGGATCCTCACATGGCCCCCTGTAGTGGCTGTGTGGTTACCGGATAGCCGGCCCCGAAGACCAGCGGCCCATTGCGACCACCAGGAAGCTTCACGGAGCTCGAAGCGGAGACGTGAATGCGCCTCCTTTAAGGGTTTGACAGGCCTGCAGGACCGGCGCTGCACAACATTCATCAAAGGGAATCCTGCCCACTTGAGAACAGAAGCGCTGCCCTGAGACAGCGAGGGAAAGGGCAGCACATATGCAGGGGTCAGAACATTACCTGCTGGTGACCCATCTAGTCGCTGCTATGTGAGGAGGGGGATTAGAGAAAACCTGTGGCCCCAGGCCCCCGTATGACTGGCTATGCGGAGCCAATAGTGACCGCCGGGGACATCACAGAACTGGGACCCCTCTCTGGCCTGACCAGCACCGCAGATAAGAAGCGGGAGGTACTATCCAACCTCTCCTTCTTCCCCGCTGCAACAGGCGCTACGACGGATGTTCTGCCCTCGCCTGTAGAATCCCTGGTCTTTCAGAAGGCACCGAGGGGTCGTAGCAGTGTGTAGGGGACGAAAGTGACCCCTCAGGTGTTGCCCTTATCCCCCCCACCCCTCCGGTGCCAGCTCCGAGGGTGCATGAAAATGCATGGCCTAGCGCAAGCCCACTGTGCGTCTGGAGCTGGGCGAGAGGCGGGTCCTGCCTGGATCTGAGCTTGAAGAGGCCAACACATGAGCGCTGAGATTGTCTGGATAGAGCGGAAGCACTCTTAGTTTCCTGATAAGGGCTCACGAGCTTGCACTGTGGAGTGCATACAAAACACTGGACACTGAGCCCTTGGCTGACAGAGGGGTGTGAGACCAGGTTTCACATGCCGCCATATCGCTGGACTGCATTGTGGGCCCTAGGGGTCTGGCGGACCTGGCCGTAGACGCCTGGTGGTGGGGAGCCCAGTCGCCTCTCACTTGAGCACAGACGATTAACACCAATGGCGGCATGGAAAGAAGAGGCGAAACAAGTTCCCCTGTTGAAGGGGGGGCCAACCCGCGGACGTTATGGATCGCCCTGATCCCGAGACTGGACCAGAAGGGACAGCCTCGACGGCCACTGGCAAGAAATTGGACAAAATTCTGGAAGCCATTGCCAAAACCAGGAAAGAACTAAGAGGCAAAGTCGATGCAGTGGTAATTGAAATGGGATTGCTCAGGGAGGATCAGAGGAAATTGTCTACTCGGATTGGCACCACGTAAACTGCCATCGCTGAAATTCAGCCCCAAATGTCCGAACTTATTACAAAAGTACGATTGCTTACTGCAACAGTACAGGAACTTGGATACAGGGTAGAAAACTCTGGAGGGAGCTCCCGCTGAAACAATCTCAGGGTCATATGATTCCCAGAAGGGGCTGAGGGGACAGACCCAGTGCAGTTCCTTTAAACATGGCTGAGCTAGACAGTGCCACAAGTCAAACTGTCCCTGCATTTCTTGCTCAAACGTGTCCATTGAGTCTTAGCCAAGAAGCCTCCGATAGGAGCTCCCTCATACTTTTGGTGGCACGTGTAATGAACTATCAGGACAAAGAAACTATATTACAGGTGACCCACACAGCAACGCTCAAATCTATATGGTCCCAGATTACACAGTGTCAGTGCCACGCTGGAGAGCCTCATTCCTAGGCGTGAAGCGACAACTCTGACACGCCTGAAGTACTCCCTGCTATTCCGAGCTAAATTAAAGGTAATGGCGAACAATTCAAGTTATTTCTTTATTGAACCCTCAGATGCTTGGGACTGGGTTGAGCAGCGCCGATTTGAGACAGAGGCATCAACATCGCCTTCAACGAGGCACCGGGCGGGCAGAGAGACATACGGCGTGATATAGGTCACCAGTCACAGCAGATAAATAGCATCCCCCACCAGACCAGGTGCGGGAAGAGCAGTTCCAGGCATTGACTACAGCCTCTTCCTTGTGGGCGGCGCGCAGCTCTCCACCGGTATGGACCGTCGATGACACCCATTCGGACATGGGCTTGAGAGACTCCCATAGCAGCACAGTGTCACTGATCCTCCCGGATGTCACATCGCAGACTGCTGACAACATGATTTAGGAAAGACAGGAGCTCATAAAATTTGATAAGGACTGGTGGCCGAATGACTGCTGCTCCTGGGACTGAGGGTGGAACTCACAGAGACACCAGTCATGCTGAGACTCCTTCATATGGAAGAGCTAATGGTCAAGGTTGGATGTCAATGCATGACATGGAGACCGTGAGGAGAGTCGAGGGTCGAAGAACAGGTTCTTACAGTTAGCCGCGTGTATACTAATATGTAATAATTATGTAGTCATGGGTCTCTCTCACCTTCTGCTCTGCTCGATGCACTAACCAGTTAGGGCAAGACACTATAGTGCCACAAAACAGGACCCTTGCCCCTAACGACTTCTTCACGGAGTTAGTACTGTTAAATGCAAGAGTGTTTTGAGCTCCTCATCATGGGATGTTTAATTAACTGTTTGAGCAGTCACCTCATTGGGTACCACCCTGGGTTGGGAGTTGAGTGGGTTACTATCAGTTTATGTTTCGCAGATCACACAAAGAGAACAAGCCCGGCCAATTATGGCGACCACCCCCCTTGTGAAATGACTAGTGTAGACGGACTATGAACCCCCCTCCATCACACCCTCACTACAGTGCTGACTAGTTCCCCTCTTCCCACCTTACACCACACAGACTGGAATGGATAGAATATGAGTTCTAACCTGGAACGTCAGAACATGGGTACAACGCGCAAGCGGCATGCAGTGCAGCAGTATGGGAGGAGGTGCGGTCGCAGATAGCCTTACTTCAGGAAACTCACATAGCAAAAAGTGAGGAGGCCCGATAACAAAAGCCAGGCAAGGGCAATTCTACAGCACCATTTATTCTGGGTTTGCGAGGGGAGCGCTTTATGGATTCGGCCAGGGGTCCCATTCCAGCAAATTACCTTAGACCCAGAGGGGCACTATGTCTTAGTGAAAGGCTTACTGGATGATCAACCTTTACTACTGAGAAGTGTTTATGCACCAAATATGGCCCCGCCGGTGTTTCTGGCGCAACTCTCCCTTGCTCTTACCCAGTGGGCCCACATCCCCTGGATAATTGGTGGTGACTTTAATTGCATCCTTGACGCACACTTAGACCACTCTCCACCTCAATTACCAGCCTCTCTGGTTGTGTCTGGGGCAGCTTGCTGTACGCAGTGGATCGATCACTGGTCACTACATGACAGTTGGCGAGTATTACATCCAAGGACTAGGGAGTACTCCTATTATTCTAACCCGAACAACTTGTTCGTTAGACTAGATCATATTTTCTGCCACCATACATTACAGGTAGAAGTTACGTGCGCAGAATACCCAGGGAAGACATTTTCAGACCATAAACCATTACAGATCCATCTTAGGTGGGGGACACTGCCACCTCTATACCAATCGAATGGGAGGCGCTGCTGGTGGTGTTTAGGGGCCCCTGCATCAGGGCAGTGGTGGGGGACAGGGCAGAGATACACAGAGATCTAGTGCGGACTGAGACGTTACTGGTGGCTTAGGAAATAGTGGCTTGTGCATACCTTACCGCACAGCCTGCAGTGACGGAGGCGTGGGAGCATCACGCACACCTGATAGAACAACTGCCTTGCCTAGACTTTAGAGCACACCAGGCTAGAATGCATGCAGAAGGGGACAAATCAGGCTGCCTCTAGGCCTGGCTTCTATGCAGTGCGATGCCTGTAAATCATGTCAAAATGATCAGAGAAACCCCAGCTCGCACACTCGCTAGGCAATCGGATATAGCCAACAAGTCACTCTTAGCCCCAAAATTCTTAGAGGTATGCCAGGCTGCCCTCGATGAAGGTCGCATCCCGCATTCCCTGCGAGAATCCCTATTGGTGTTACTGGCCAAACCAGACAAGGACCCATTAGAATAGACATCTTACCGCTCATTATCAATGTTAGGGACAAATTACAAGATCCTTAGCAAAGTAATAGCGGTCTGCTTGATAGAGCACATGCCCGTTTCGTCCATGCCGACCAAATGCCTTTATCCCTAACAGATCCACCACACTGAATGTCCGGAGACTACATAGAGTGATGGAGCTAGCTCCAGAATGGTGGTCATATGCAGCCTGCTTAGTAATGGACCTCGAAAAGGCATTCGACACTGGGGCTACCCTTTTCCACACTGACTAAAATGGGTATAACTGGGAGAATGCAGAGGCTGATAAGGCTCTTTATACAGAACCTGCTGCTGGGTGAAACTTGGTCAACTGGTGTCATCCTCTTTTTCGGTGAGTAGGGGTACCCATCAGGGTTGTTCCCTCGCACCACTCCTCTTTGCACTAGCAATGGAGCCTCTACCTCAGCAGCTCCGTCAGTGAGGTGGGAAGTGCGGTATCTCACGGAATAAGGATATGCACATAGTTTAGCTGTATGCGGACAATGGTCTCATTTATATAAGAGACATCCGACTGAGGATTCCCGAGATTGCAAGAATTCTGGAAGATTTTCGAAAGGCATTGGGACTGTGAGTCAGTTGGAAAAAATCATGTGTTTTCCCTCTTCGCGTTGACTGCCCCTGAAAGAGATAACTGTAGGTGATCACTTAGTGAGATGGGAGCCTCGCATGTTTCGGTATTTAGGGGTCTGCATCTACCACACATGCAGGATATTATAGATGGGAACCTCACAAGGGTTAAATCCTCCCTTTGCCCGCAGATGACATTCTGGAGCACCCAGCCACTTACAATGCCGGCACGAGTATCCCTCTCCAAAATGGTGATGCTCCGCCGGCTTCTATTCTTCTTCCACAACTTTCTGGTGCACATCCCACGATCCACTTCCAGAGCCTTACACTCTATGCTGGGAGCTTTTATATTGACTAGGGGCAGGAGGCTAGTGGCACTCTGTAAACTGCAGCTGCCGGTGGACAAGGGTGGCCTGGGAGCACCGAACTTCAAACACTACTATCTGGCGGCTCAACTACAGTGGCTCACGAGATGGCTGGCAGGGAGACAAACTGACGAGGTGGGAAGAATGCCAGCAGCCAGAGCACAGGTAATGATTGATGAGGCGCTGCTTCCAATGGCGGGGATTCAGCAAGATGCAAATAGCCCGGTGCGTATAACCTGCGAAAGCTACCAGAGGGGCATGCGTCTTATGCCGCAAATGTTGCCATACTCCTCGGCAATCAGTGTAAACACAATAGCACCGTTCTGCGAACTCATAGGAAGAGATGGCCTGGCAATATGGACAGAGGCCAGAGTGAGTACCGTCTGAGATCTGTTTAGGGATTGGGCGCTTCTGCCCTTTGATAAGCTGCACGAGGAGTGTGAATTACCGGTGGGACATTTCCTGGCCCGCAGTAAATTAGTAGATGAGCCGGGCCGCCTATGGAATGTTACAGACACTTAGCCAGAACAGCACCCACTGACTCATATCTTTCACATCATGGGGATTGGCCGTCGACTAATCACCTGGTTTGTCAAAGCCCTAGCGCACACAACAGTTGATTCCTTGCTGGTGACACAAAGAAGCTGGGAGAAGGACGTAGGCCGGGATTTAACACTTAGAGTGGGAAAGGGCTACACAATATCTGCTGGAATTATCTCGTAGTGCCAAATTCAATACATTCAACACTATGCTACACAAGGCATATCTTACCCCGCTAGCCTACAAATATGTTTAATTCTCCCTCCCTCCGCCCTAGATGTCGCGCAGACAAGGCAAATTTGGCACACATGTTCCGGTCCTGCCCTGTGGCTATGTCATTGTGGAGTGCAGTTACAAGCACACTAGCTACCCTGACGCGTTGCGCTGACCTGCAAACTATGAAAGGGAAATTACTGGGATTGTACAAATGAAAGAAGGCCCCAAAGGTGACCAATGGATTCATAGACTTGGCACTGCTCATTGCGTGCCGCCCTATAGCATAGTACTGGAAGGCACATACCCTCCCGAGTATACAGCATTGGCGTGCGATGTTGCTAAAATGGGTCAGAGCAGAGGCGGTGGCACTGCAGAGGGAGGAGGCTAGAGAACTACGGAGGACTCGTATAGCAGGGTTGTGGGAAAACATGCTTTACGAAGGTGCTTTGTCCAGGAGAAGCTTGGCTGCGGGTGAAAGGAGTAAGATTGATTATCTGTTTAGATGACATATTAATAATGGATCTGGACAAGGAGATTGTTTTACAACACACAGAGATGACTATGGAACTGTTGGAGTCATTGGGGTTTGTGATAAACGAGCAGACATCTTATTTGATACTGGGTCAGGAAACTCAATTTCTAAGTTTTGTAATAGATACAGTTCGAGCACAGCTGATATTACCAAAGGAGAAATTAAAGAGGTTGAGAAAGGAACTGAGAAAGGTACTGAGAATAGATGAGGTAACCTTGAGAATGGTGGCAGGAATTCTAGCATTGGTATAGTCAACAATTCAAGCAATTTTTCCAGGACCCCCCTGTATTATTGGGCCCCACAGAGATTGAAAATGAAGACTCTGAGAAAGGGTTGGTCATACTCTCAGAAAGTAGTGTTGGATCAAGAGTCGAAAGAGGAATTAGGCTGGTGGCTCAGAAATGTGGAGGCTTGGAATGGCAGAGCAATTTTCGTGGAGGACCCTGAAATAGTGATAGAATCAGATGCGAGTTTGGAAGGTTGGGGAGCGAGATGTGGAACGTTATCTATGGGTGGACGGTGGACACAAGAGAAGAAATTGCATATCAACTAGTTGGAGTTGTTGGCAGGTTCTTTTGCAATATGCTGTTTTACACAGGAAAAGATGAAGTGCTGTGTAATACTCCGCCTGGACAATGTATAGACAGTAAGGTATATCAACAGGATGGGTGCACCTCGATTGAAGGGCTTAGCAGATATGGCAAAACACTTTTAGGAGTACTGTTTGAACAAAGGGATTTCAGTTGTGGCGGAGCGTGTTTCTGGTCTAAGCAATGGTGTAGCGGATTGGTTCTCGAGAAATGTCAAGGATTCTAGCAATTGGAGATTAAACAGCGAAGTATTTCTGAGGATTCAGGAGAAAAATTGGGTCAGTTCAGAGTGGACCTGTTTGCGAATCGAATGAATTCACAGTTGATAACAGTTTTCAGTTGGAGACCAGACCAAGAACCTTGGGGAGTAGATGCGATCTTGCTAGATTGGAGGGGACTAACTCCTTATGCTTTTCCCCCATTTTTAATGTTGCCGAGACTTCTGGTGCAGTTACGCAGATGCAAGGAGACAATGGTTGTTGTAACTCCGATCTGGAGCTCACAAGCATGGTTCCCTATCTTGATGGAGATGACAATAGATTATCTAATTTATATTCCGAGGACCAGAGAACTGATTCTGTGTCTTCGAGGAGAATTTCACAGTATGATTGAACAGGGCCTCCTGACACTAATGGCATGGAGGATTTCAGGAGACAATGGAAAATGCCAGGCCTTTCAGCAGAGGATTTTAAACTTATATCAGAATGATGGGCAAAGGGAACCAGGAAAACACTTAAATTGGCATGGCAGAAATGGTTTTGTTGGTGCTTATAATAATATTATAATCCTATTTCAACAGACGCAGTAAATGTAGTAAATTATTTAACAGAATTGTTTAAATCTGGACTCTCATACTTAATGGTGTATGTCTATAGGTCAGCAATAGCTGCGGAACACTGATAAACGGCGTGTCTGTAGGTCAGAATCTGATGGTTAGGAAAATCATGCGTAGCATGAGGGTATTGAAACCTCCTGTGGCTAAGTATGATTTGTTATGGGATGTAAAACAAGTTTTATCCTTAGTGGAAAACTGGGGTGGTAATTTAAACCTGACATTTAAGCAGATTTCCTGGAAATTGACATTGTTATTGTGTTTGGTGTCTTTTAGAAGGACACCAGATGTGAAGGCATTGGATGTATCAAGTACGGCTTGTCAATCTGAGGGAGTTTGCTTCTATATTAGGAGAAAAAAGACTTTGTCAAAGACAATATTTTATCCTTATTTTAGATTGAATGAAAGACTGCCTGTGGTAAATTTTCGAAGGAATATGAGAGGAGAACTGACCAGATGCTGAACCATTTTCACCAGCAACTTTGGCACGATGAGTGAAAGAGGTGATGAGAAAGGCAATTGTGGCTGTGAGTAGGTTTGGAGCGCACTCGGTGTGGGGTGTGTCAGATTCAAAAGCTTTCATTTTTTTTTTTTTTAAAGTTTAAAATGCTTTATTAAATTGAAATACAAGGTATAAAGAACAAAATATCAACAGCAGAGGTCAAAGGATAACATATTCAGAAACATTTTGAGTAGCAAGAAGGACCAAATTACAATGATAGAAGTATAAAATGATAACAAAATGTACTAACAAAGCTAATACCTAGACAAATGCAATTTTCAGATTTTTATAGAAGAGGAAAGGAAAGGAAAAAAGAGGAAAGAAGGAAAGAGAGAAATGAAGAAGAAGAAACAGCAGCTAAGTAATCATATAAATGAAAAAAAATTAAAAAAAATTACAATACGAAAGTAATAGAACATAATCTAGTTAAAACAGTTCCTAACAATATAAGTAAAAAGAAAATTCAAAAGCATTCATTTTGAGTGGAGGAATGCTGGAAATTTTGAGAGCTGCAGACTGGTCAAATGAAAATATGTTTAGAAGTTGCTACTTTAATCCACTGGTGAACACAATTAATAATGTGACACAGGACTTTAAACTTGCATAATGTTGGCCTCCGTGCCTTGACATAAAATATAGATTTTCCACAGCCTGGTAGGCAGAAAATCTTGATTTTATTAAAGACATGAAAGCTAAGATTATCCCACAACAATTGTAACCCACCTTATTGGTATGAATTTTTATTTATTTTTTAAGATTAAAAGGAGACATCAAAGCGAGGAAATGGAATGTTGGCTGAACAAGTTTTAATCTTGTTGGAATTGGCATTGATTCACTAATGTATCTTGTTCTCAGCATATAAAAAAAGAAGAGAGCTGCACATTCCTGGAATAAATAGTTTATTAGAATGTTTTAAAGATCTAAATTCTATCTATTGTTGCTGCTGTGAGTGGAGCAGTAAAAAGAACAGTGCATAGTCATAGCCTCCGTGTCTTTAATAAAATCCAGATTTTCTGCCCACCAGGCTGTTGAAAATCTACATTATCCAATAACATAATACATTCTTGAACATGTTCATTGGGGAGGAAAGACTCAAGTTAGTCATTAAAGCAAACAGGATGCAGTTAGTTGCATGTTTGGAATTTTTAGTTTTGTGTGGGACTGTGTACCATTCTGTGTCTCTTGCTGTACCTTTCTTGGTAGTATGATGATGAGTTGAAGGTCCCATGTGTCCTATCTTGAGCATTCTTTGTGAAGTTTCTACAGAGTATTAGCAGGAGGAATCTCATGGAGGTTTAGCATCCTGCATTCATTGTTCCTGGTGGATATAGTATGGGTATATGCTGAAGGTTAGAAGTAACTATAACTGGAGCTGAAAGTAACTGGATTAAATCTAACCTACATTGAAGCTGCTTACTCATGGCTTCATTTATGCACTACAATATTCGATTACTCCACTCGGCAATGTTTGAAATATTGCTTTATGCTTATAAGGGAGAACAACACATAGCCCCTCCATTAACATTTGAGCAACCAAGCTATTACTGAAATCAATCTTGCTGAAATAGTGTTCAATTTCATCATGTTAAGTTTTGTACTCCGCATCACTGCATCTGGGTAAAGAACAGCATCCAACTGCTTGTGAGGATTCTAAAGCCCCTTCATAAGAAAATGAGTCATGCTTGAATGATTGTCGGTTCAGGATGTCGAAGGCTAGCAGTTCCCCTCGCTCAGTTCCCCTCTCCCAAGACAACAATGTTTCTGTGAAAGTATTTATTCTCGTTTCCCAACAGCTTGCTTTGCCATATAATGTAGTGCAAAGTAGATGTCCTTTGACTCTATATTAGGATCAACAAATGTGTAGGTCAGTACGTTTATCAGCGTTTTTATTCACAATTAAAACATTGTGACTGGAGGTGGGCATGTTGTGGTTAATAGGTACAGTATTTCTGTATTGAGTATGTAATAGAATTGCAGAATGTTGGGTTTACTACAAATTTGTAGTCTGGAATGGTGATGGGATTACTGCGCTGAAGTTTTGCCACGTGCTGTTGTGGGCCTGTTGGAATATGCCTAATTAAAGAAGATTAATTCAACTGCTGGAATTGTCTTTTCCAACAAGTGTGCCAGAAACTCAACAAAACGAGATTTTCGCATTAATAGGCTCACAGAGAGACATTCTGATTTTCAACTACAATCAAGTCTAAAATACAGAGTTTAGTATCTCCCCAACAGCGCTCTGACAATCGACTTATGAACTGATTGAGATTTCAAAGCAAAGCTAAATTACAATTTGCGAGCATTTACGGTGGGGGTGGTGGTTTACTTCTTTGTTAATAAAAAATGTTCTAGCTTATACATCAAGGATTTTCGATTCTATTAAGGACTCAATGGCGAGGATTATGCTTTCTTCGCTGTTTATTAACATATTTACCATAGCAGCCAATTAAAATTAAAATATTTCAAAACTACATTTCCCAACATTCCTCACATGACATCATCAGCAATACCCCAATGAGGCCATGTCTCTACATATATAATGACAAGACGCTATGTTAATTCCTCTTTCTTTGCCCTCAATGTCGAACAGTCTTATGAACTTGGATATGCTGTTACCTGTCCTGAACTGGAAGAGACCAACTGTCCATTCGACTGAAAATTTTAAATGAAAATTGCTTGCTGGAACCTCCGTAACAATAACTGGAGCCCTGGTTCAAATTGCTGAAACACAACTCTACTGCTGACTGGTTAAAACACATGTAGTAAACGGCATCCAAAAAATCAGCGTAGTCTTGGAAATTTAAACTGAAATCTCAATGAATCCGGTCATTCAAACAGGATCTGGGAAAAAAACTGAAGATATTACCGTGATACTCCATGTTTTGTAAGGGTGATATCAGATAGGACACAATAACCAAATCCTGTAGAATGAAGAAACAAAACACATGAATATTATAAAAAACATAATGCAGAAAAACGTTAATACATAGTCCTCGACTCTTGTAGATTGAGAAAACACTACCTGAAACAATGAAAAAACATAACAATAATAATCGAATCCTGAATATCAAAACTAATATGCCTGAATGCAATAAACATCATGTAATAACCTCAAATCTTATGATTAAACAACACTGCCCAAGAATATTATATAAAGAGAGGGTGGGCAACAAACAATTGTCAGCTGGTAGCATAATAAACCAATATTATGTAACCAATGAGGGCGAGATAATCCTCGACTCCGAGTCCTTCATAGATTTTAAAATTCTTGACGCGTAAGCTAGAATTCTTTTTATTTATGTCAGGACCAAAGGCTTCGGATTATGCTTGTTCAAAGCTGTAGAAACACAAAACAAGCATATCTAGAAACCATCTGTTAGTAAAAGGTCTGAAATTGCTACCAATAGTTCCGGACGTTTTCCAAATTAAGTATTGTAACCTATAACGGAGATAGTCATATTTTAAGGCCATATGTATCCTTGACTGAGTAGTTTCGAAATTGGAGATATTCTCTCCTGCCCTGGAAATGGCTTGACAATTGTGAAAGAAGTCTGTGCCAAAGACGCCCTTGCCCTTATTGAAACAGAGAAAGACCCTAAGTCAGGAAAAGTGAAGCTAACTTACCTGGAGCAACCAGTGCTTGGGCATTTGAACGTCTTAGAGGCAAAACAAACATAATAGACTGTTCTGATATGCCAAAATTGCTGTCCGCCCGACCTAAAGCTGAGAAACTATCTCAGCAGGGAAAACCTGGGAATATTATGGAAATCTCAGAGACTAACTAAGGGACAAGAAAGTAAAAGCCTGCATAATTCTGTAGACCTAAAAGGTCTGCCAACTGCTCCATCTTCGAAGAAGGAAAACTTGTTAAGTTGCCAGCCAATAACACTACATAGACGAAGTATATTAATCAAATGGAAACCAATTGTGGGAAATTGTAGGAGAGAGGGAAACAAAATGGGTCTGTGGTACCAGACTTGAGTATACCACTTTAGATCAAATCTGACCAGGATAAGATAGAAGGAGAAAGAATTGGGATCTGGAAGGATCGGAACTAAAACAACATTTCCTTGAATGTTAGTAAGAGCTGGAAGGACAGTCTTGTAGAAAAACGAGAATAGAATTATCGAGCTTGAGCCAAAAGAAAATCAGAGATTAAAGAAACTTAATTGGTTTATCGTACGCCAACCCAAAGGGACCATGGGCCAAAATGAGATTTCCTTATCAGAATGATTAGAAGCAATTCTGTACGGAGACTGAGTATATATGTCAATATTATACGCAAGATCAGAAAATAGAATGGAAGGCCCATTGTAGAAAAAACTCTCTAGTTTGAAGTGACTTCTGCTACTTTAAGCCCGAGGGAAACTCTGGTTCCAGATCAATTATTATGACGCTCTAAAAAGAACAATAGGCTGGTATACTGCGGAATCAAGATAAAGGTTGTATTGCCACACCGACGTGCACACCCTATCAAGAATGGGGAGCTCGTCCCTCTCCGATGAAATATTGAAGCGAGGTGTAACTAATCCGCTGTCGAACATATTAACAGGACAATGAAACAAGAAGTTCCCATACCGGGTACTTAACCTAACTAAGCAAAATCAAGGGAAAAGTTAGATTTAATAGCTATAGAATTCTGTTTGTGGTCTTTTCACAGTAAGCATTTCACTTCCACACCGATGTGTGAATTCGAGATTGAATGTTAATTAAGCGGAAGAGGGACTAGTCTGATCCAATGTACACATGCACCACCATTACATCCCGGACTAAACTGTAGATTCAGGAAGATCATCTCAGAATAGGATACTCCTTTCCACAGCAGAAAGGACTTCTGGGATGGACCGGCCTGTGGTGGAGAGGGCCAAAAGAATAAACCCGGAGACTACTCTAATGTGAGGGACCCTGGGATAACGTGAACTCAGTGTGGGACTAGAAACTAAGATTAGAAGCAGTTGGGCTTGTCAGGCACCATGTCTTTTAGCTAATGGAGACCTCAGAGGAATAGGTTCTCTCCATGGAAAAACCCCATTTGGTATCTGTATCTAAGACCCATGGGTCGGGAAAAAAGGGGGAAAGAAGCTCGGTGTCAAAAGAAACACATTGAACTGCCTCCTAGGCTAACGGGGAAAGTTGAGTTCGTCTTACCTGGGGAGTAACCAGGCCGACAAAGTCCCAAGCTTAATAGGAGGTTCCTGGGCTGAGAATGGCGTCACCAATGGTTGTGGGTCGAGATCGCCACTAGAAATCATGTACCTGTGTGCGGGAGGATGGTTTTCCACATAGGCAGTTGGTCTATTACCCGGATTGAACTGGGTATGTCAAATTGGGACAACTGGGCTTTGTCAAGAGTCAAAAGTGAACGATCCAGCAAAGTCAGGTTTGTGGTGCACAGGTCACCAGATAATATGCCCCTGGCCGGAATATCTGTCTCTGCGGAGAAGGGCTCCTCCTGTATGAGGTCAGTCTGTAGAGACTCCAATTGATGATGTTCTATGGACATTACACCATGGACGTTGGCTATGAGACACAACGCGCTGTGGGCCCATCTAGAAAGGACGTCGTGGTCCACTGGATTATTCTTGTCTTTGGCAAGGGCTGCCATGTCTATTATTTTATTTAGGGGAATCTCTAAAAAGGAGATCAAAGTAGGGTCTACCATTGCCATATTTTTACCGTCCGAGGGAAATCCATCATGGACATCCCAACCATAGGGATTACCTGTGGGATTAGGGGCTTCCCTCAAAGAGTAGGAATGTGGGTTCTCATCAAGATCAAAGCCCTGACGGCATTCTTGAACAGAAGGAAAGTGAACGGCTGTAGAGTGAGACTAGTCTTGGGGATCCCAGGGAGCTTGTGCATGAGAGTCAGAGGAAAAAGGACATAAAACTGTCATGGGCGGGGCGGAAAAGTCACTATCAGAAGAGGAGGCCGAGAGATGAGGGTGATCGCAAGGGAGGTTTTGAGCCCCATGAGCCATCACCGACGTGTGGGGCCTATTGTCGTTATACGGTGCTGTGTCATGCCGAGATAGCGGAGATATAGCTGGGGAGGGATCCAAGCATTGCCGGAATCTGTCATATTGTCTGAGGCATTGGGAAAATGGCTGGAGTACCTCCGCCACGGCTAGTTTGGCGGGTTGTGATATAGAACCTTTCAAAACCTCACACACCTGTTTGAGCGCTTCCTCGTGAGCTTGAAAACCTTCTGAGGCGTCATGGCGGTCGTCCATCAGGGAGAACCATGTTGGGGCACAGCAAGAGCTTGAACCGTAGCAGGCCAAGAAGGTACCCTTAAGGTGGCAGCTATATGTCCGAGGAGATGGTATTTGAAAAGCCCGCGTCTCAAACCTTTCAGGAGAGCCTTCATAGCTTACAGCCTTGCCCTGGCGTGTGTCTGTGAAAAGAGGCTGAGAGACGTTCAGTGGCGCCTACCGAGCGAGAGTCAAAATCCCTTTCACAGAACCACATGTCCACTTGTGTGGTCTGACTCTGGTTGGGAAATATGGTGAGCGCAGGTAACCAGGTCAGAATAGCTGTCCTGCTGAGAGGGGATGGTGGGCAGTCCCGGTACGAGTAAACGTGAGTAAGGCCGCGAGGAGGCAAAAGATAGTGATATATTGAGCCCCTCAGGCGGCGCCTGTATATCTGTTTAGACTTGCCCTTAGGGGGCGTAGGGGAAGCATTTGGCAGGGCCCTCTGGCTATAGGGTGACCAACTAGCATGGGTGCAAATTCAGGACGGTGAGTGTAAAAATTCAGGACAAAAGGTCAAAATTCAGGACAAAAATTCAGGCCAGAAGGTCAAAATTCAGGACAAAACTTTGGGACAAAAGGTAAGTTTTAAAGACACATCAGAGGAGATCGCGCAATAATATATAAGTAAATACACAATCAACATAAGTGCAAGTCAAAATAAGTTGATATTAGGTAAACAAAAGCTCTAACTTGTACAAATGCATGGCCGATTGCATATGCTTTTTAAAAAAAAAAGTAACTGGACAATGTTACTTCCATCTAATTTGTTAATTTTTTTTTTCCTTGCCTTCAGGCCCACCACATGCCTTAATTGCCCAGACTGGCCCATTGTCATTCTGTATGCCACAATCAGCCGGCAGACAGAAGGACAATGGGGCTATCACAGTTTGTGAGAGGCTGGGAATGAGCTGCTCTTGAGCACAGAGTGCGAGGCGGCGCCAGCAGGGAGTTCTCAGAAAACTGAGGCATTTCAAAGGTGAGCAGTGCAGGTCGCTGTAACCCCCAAAATTACGGACAAAAGGCGTCTGTAAGAGGGATCATCACGGACAACAGACGTGACTTCCAATTAACGGACGGTCCGTGAAATTTACGGACAGTTTGTCACCCTATCTTAGTATCTTTTTCGCAGAGGTCCCGGCGCTCAGTTTGCGAGGCAGTGTGGCCCGCTCTACCCAATATGACCATGGTTTCCCACAGCGCGACTGCCGCTGGGTGGCGAACTAGAAATGGGACGAAATGTCAGAGCGCTCTGCTTCCCATCTCCTGAGCACCCACGTCATGTACGAGATAAGCGGTAGAAGCCTGCAGGGCGGGCATGACAAAGATTATATTACAAATGCTTAACACAATAATAAGGAAATAACGTGAAGTACTAATCTGTGTGCGCAGCAGCAAAGAAAGAAGAATCAACATGGCGTCTTTTCATTATATATGTAGAGACGAGGCCTGATTGGGGTATTGCTGATGATGCCATGTGAGGAATGTTGGGCAATGTAGTTTTGAAACATTTTATTTTTGATTGGCTCCTATGGTAAATATGTTAATAAACAGCGAACAAAGCGAAAGCATATTCCGAAGCCTCCGGTCCTGACATAGAATTGGGTATTATTAGATTGCATTGGGATCCACACCTCTCCGTGTGTGATTGTGTTCTAATCATGAGCTCAATTTTGCGGCTGACTCACATGCGCATGATGTAATGTGCACCTTAATTGACTAAAATGCTGACGGCATACGAGTCATACCGTGCGCGCATCTTGAAAGACTAGAACGCTGTGCTATATAAGTCATACCCTGCATTCCAGCAGCAGGCCTCTGTGGAACGCTTATGGCGACGCACCTTAAAATGTTACGGTGTGGAGTCACACATGGTGCATGTAATTTATTCTGGGTCAGTTTCATTACATTACGATGCTTTAACGAAGTTTTAACTGCTAATATCAACATTAAAAAAAGACAGGAAGTATTGTATACAGTTAATTTAATTTGAAACATCGAAAAAAATGTAGTGAAGCCGGTTTATATTTTTTCTTCACCATTCTCTATTCTGTTAGTTCAAGAAGCTATGCAGTTAAGTTATTTTAATTGCTGTAAATCAGCATAAAACAAATGATAATCCATACAAAAGACAACATTTTTGGAATATGCTGCTTGAACATAGTTGGCATAGCCTAAGTATAAAATATTACTCAACCAAGGTTATTCTTACAGCGTGCAGGAAAATGTATTGTTAAATGTAAGAAATGGCACAGAGCGTTCGAAAATTACTTAAAAGCCATAGATGGTAAAGAGTTCTCTCCTGAGCAAAAAAAAGCTTTGTTATTTGGACTGGTAAGAGGTGCGGGTCAAGAAATATTTGATTATCTGCCAGACATAGAACCACCTGCAGGGCAATTGCACATTGGGACGAGTACAAAGAGGCAGTTAAACGAATGGAAAAACAATTTACTGAGAAACCTAGTGTAATGGTTAAAGACAGTTTTTTCTAAAAGACACTGTGGAAGAAAACATTGCTGCATTAAGAATTCTTGCAGCCTCTTGTGAGTTTGAGGATAACATGGATACCTTAGGGATCAATTCGTTTTTAATTGTCGTTCTAAAGGAAAATCAAGAAAGATCACTTGCTTGTATAAAACCTTCATTATCTGAAGGTATTGGCCTGGCTAAGGAAATCGAATGGCCAATGGTTTCTGCAAAAGTATTAGCTAATGATGAGACAACTTCTGTAATGTCTGTCTGTTCTGTTAATGATAAGCATTGCTAAGCCTAAAGCTAACAAACATGTGTTATAGATGTGGTTCTTTAACACGCGGGTAATTTTCCAGGATGTTCAGAGACTGGTAAAACATGTTGGACGCTTTCAAACTGTTCTTAAGGATACCTAGCCTGGTATAAATATGAGAGTTCATAGCACTGAATAAGCTAAAAAGGATGTGTGTGTGAATTTAGTATTAACTGCAGATGTTGGAAAGAATAGGTGCAAAGGACGCATCGGGCAGTAAATATTGGTGATATTTCTTTGAATGTCATGGCATGTTCTGAGTTCCCATAACCATTCTTTCAGAGGTGGCATGTTTTGAGTTGTGGGAAAATGTAAAGCTTATAAAAACAGATGTTATTCAAAAAAGCTTTTGGAGATCTTGAAATTTACATGGTTGGGTATTTTATTGACATATTAGAGTTCTTGGGATGCAAAATAATAACAAAAAATATAAGTAGCTAAAAAAAGAAGGAATATTGTGGGATGGCGTGATCTGGGTAAGCTTGGTATTGTTTTGAGGCCAGATACTGAGAATCCAGTTACTCTGGATAATGTTCAAGCTCTACAGGTGAACACTGGCGTGGTTTTGTTGGCTATTAATGGTATTATTGACTAACATAAAAGCTATGTGTTTTGCATTGTGGCTGTTGTATGTTTTTACAGTGGCGATCCACCCTTTGTCCATCGCCCGGCATGAGCCAGTGGCGTAACACAAACCGATGCAACCCCCTGCCTGACGTAGGGATTTTCACCAAAAACTCCATTTAAACTGCTTTCCTAAGAGAAGGAAAGAAGACGTAGAAAAGCAGAGAGATAGATATGGAGGGGTAGACAGTGAAGAGCGAATCGAGCTATAGAGGAGGGAGATGATGAACAGAGAGAAGGATGAGTGAATGGGAATAGGTCAAGAGTTTCCTGATGTTTAAGAACAAGTGAAGGGAAAAAAAGATAGTTATTTCTGAAAAGAATCACTTTTCTCAAACAAAACTGCCTTACGCGCATGATGAAATGTCACTTAAATGTCACGCTTAAGACATTAAAATGTCACTCATAAGCACATAGAAAACATGAAAATGTATACATACGCAAGCTGAACACGTTGATGCTATGTAGTAGCTTCGAGGCAGAGCTGTAGTGCTGCAGCAGATTCATCTGTGTTCAATCAATCAATCATGTGGTACTTGTATAGCACAGCTTATCACCCGTGAGGGTCTCCAGGCTCTGGGCTGTGGGTTTGAGTCGAAGAGCCAGGTCTTGAGTCCCTGCCTGAAGTCTGTCAGCGGGGGTGAAGCTTTGAATCCCATAGTGGTCACTAAGAACCATGTCAAAAAAGGAGTAAATAGAAAAAAAACAAGTAACGTGATTCCATTTTCCTCTTATTAAAATTTTGAAAATTGTGATTGTTTTAAAGACATCCTTGTTCAATTTGCTCAAATGCAATTGACACAGTGATTGATTTCTTTGTGATATGGCAGTGAATCTGGCCATTTTCAAAAGAACTCTAAATAAAGTTGCACAGTTTATACTGTTAATACCAATACTCCTGAACAGAGTACACACGCTGTTGAAACTGTTTGAAAATCACTATGCCAGCAGTAATTCGCACGATTTTACTAACGCATCACATGAGATTTTAAAGCAAATTCCAGTATCAAAAGAGATACTTGTACACAGTGAACTCCTACATTATTATGAGTAAAGGAAGGCAGTGGAAAACCCAAATAGGGTGGCAAACCCAGAAAGGTCTGCCAAACAGTTACCTGACAATTGCTCCCTGAGGGAGATAGATGTCTTAATCGAGGAGGTAGAATCAATCTTAAATCCTGAGAACACCTTCTGTTTAAAAAGCTTCTGAATAAAACATCCAAGATTGCAAAGTTATTTAAAAAAAGGTAGCACAAAAAGCGATTTAGAGTTCAACTATCATACACAAAGGTAGCTCTGGCCCCTCCCAAGAGATTAAACTGATAGAAAATGTTAATAATCGTCATCAATGACTGATGTAACCTCATGTATTCCCCACGAGGCCTAAGTGATTTGTAGCATAGGTTCACTCCCCTAATTTCTACTGAACTCACTAAAATGGGGAGAGTTCATACTAACAAGAGTAAGGCTGGGAAGATCTAATCAAAGCCTGTGAATTACTTTATATGATAATAGATTTAAAAATAGAAATAACTGAGATTAAGGATCTGGTCAGAATACTCACATGTATGATTCTCAAAAATTTCAAGAAGACTCCGAAAAAGAATAATTATAATGTGCAGGCAATTGCTATATTTAGTCATTCAAGAAAGGCTTAGAACCCAGATCCAGCAACAATTAACCCATTTACTAGGAGAGAGGAGTCTGGTCGGCTACTACCCTTGAATCAACCATTAACCCATTAAGGGTATCAAAAAACAGGAACATAGGCAATATCAATTTGTTCTGAGAAATTTCCATGGGGATAATACTGTCCAACAAACGTTGTGTCCCCAAAGCTTCCTACCACTACACATCATAGGGAACTCAAACTTTTCAACTAGAACTAGTTGATAATAGGGTGTTCCTGACACAATAATTCCCCATTGACCACATGGCCACTTGAATCATCGGTGCAGTTCTATAGGTTGTCATGATTGCAGGCTTGGAATTGTGTTTATGATTAATCTACCAAACGTTGCCCCTGTAGCCAGAGAGAATGAGTACCCCTTGGTTAATAAGACGATCAACTAGATTAGAGGGTTTGCCAATATTATAATGTGGTACTCGCTGATACTTTAAGGGCTACGTTTTATTCCACCCCTGCAGATCATTATGATTACATAAAGTTGATACTAAAGTTAGAGAAATTGGCCAATGGACTCCTGGCTCTGGATGCTTATACAACTCCTATAACAAATATTTTTGATTCAATTTAAATGCTATCCCCGAGGATCACAATATCTAGCCTCTAAGATCTCATGTCCAAATGGGGAACTTGAGATGTGTTATTGGGAATCGGACCTTGCTAGAGTGGACTGATTGGATACTATAGGAATATATCTAACTCAGAAGATCGCTGGAAATGCAAAATCAAGTACACCTCTCACCTTAACACAACAGCCTGAGAGGGAAAGTAATGTTGTGTTGCCTGTAGATATATTGTCTAGAGTAATCAGCCTAGGGGACACAGAGCCCTCTGAGTCTGGTTCACCCAGGAATGTTACTTTATTAAGTTGGAATATTTCAGGCACAATTTTCATAAAACAACTGTAATTTCAACTGCAGGCTGGGCCTCAGATGGCCTGTGCATATGGGTTAAACTCTCCTTCCACTGCTCAATTAAATCGATTTTTACAAATTATTTGGCTATATTAGGTCCAAGGACCACATTGATTAAAGAATAAGTGATCCTCCTACTTTTTCTTTAACACTTATTTTTTGTCAATAATCATAACAATCATCACTTTATGATGCAGTTCACTGGTGGTCCATACCCGG
The DNA here is from genome assembly GCA_963921515.1 of Calotriton arnoldi. Taxonomy (NCBI): domain Eukaryota; kingdom Metazoa; phylum Chordata; class Amphibia; order Caudata; family Salamandridae; genus Calotriton; species Calotriton arnoldi. Next base: position 3,077,991 of record CAWUFW010000321.1, on the reverse strand, counting down.
CATTCGACTTGCTGCTTTATGGCTTCATCCCCACTCCCAGGCCCCTATTGTGTTCAACAGTGTTTACTGGTGTGCCCCAAGTCCTACCGTCAGCCCTAGGAGGCAAGTGTGGATGTCTGGCCTGGATATGGCATTTCCCACATCTACTCCCCAGTTAGCTGCACTGGGATACTCCCCCATGCATTCGATGCCGCGGGTGGAGGGGTGCCTCTTCTCGCTGTGATTGCGTGCTAATTAGAAATTACTGGCTAATCCTTGTGTCAGTAACTTAACCAAAATCATAACCTTTTAACTGCTATCTCAGGGTGGGGGGGAATGGGGGACTACATGTCTCCTGTTGTAATTATTGTTGCTGGGGATCAATGGGTCCTATATCCTGCAGGCGAGTTGGTGGGGCAGAGGGGATAAGGCAACCTGTGTCCACCCAGCTCTTCCGTTCCTGGCAAAACTCTGCACCCAACCCATCGCCAAGTAGTGTGTGGGCATCCCCAATGCAGCATCCTCTCCAATGGCCTTTGGACCAGTCGTCCCCTACCTCCATGTCCCCCCAATGCGGTTTCCAAATCAGTCAGTTGGGGCAAGGTCCACACCCCCACCCACGTCTCAAGGTACATCCGTCTGTGTCTCAACGTCCGAGGGCTACTCCCATTCGTCCACCACCCCAAACTTCATGCCCGCTATAGGTCTCCTGCAAACACCCCAAGCCGCTTCCCTTTGTAGCTCTCTACGGGCCCACAGCAAAACATCCCTAATCCAGGTCTCCCGCTTAGACCCCACTGCCTACTTCCAAGCGATAGCTATTCACCAATATTAGCGCTAGGTCAAGTACTGAACCTGTTCCCAATCTTCTTATGCTTTGGGTCTAGGAAAGGCCCCTAAAAGGTATACCTCTATGCCATTCTCCAGTGTGCGGTTCAGGGTCGTGTTAAGCTTTGATTGGACCACCCCCACTATACCTGCAGCTAAGCCCACCCCCATGTCATATGTTTGAAGTCTGTGTCTAGCGTTGCGCAGTGGGGCAAGGCCTAGGTTTGCCCCCGTAGATCGCCATGATTCTGTGCGGTGTCAAGTATGTCATATGCGTGAAATTGTACTGGATGTACTTCAGGCGGGTGTTGTGGTTCATCTTCCATGGGAACACCAGCAGGCGCCCCCATTCAGTGTGTGATATATCTCGGCCTAGCTTGATGTTCCATTGCTCCCTGAAAGCTTCCAGGGGGTTCCTAGCCATAGTGTTTAATGCCCTATAGAACCATGTAATGAAGTTCCTTCCTGTTACCATCGACAATTGCAGTTGGAGAACCATGTGGGTTGTGGGTTCTGTGTCTCCCTGTCCCCATAGTTTGCGAAATGTACATGAAAGTGCCTTGTACATGAGGAATTGGCCCGCTGGCAAGGCTGTTGGCTCCATCAAGTCTGGCAGTGGGATTAGGGTGCCCATTTGATAGCAGTCGCTCCCTGTTACTATCCCGCCTCCATCCAAGAGCTCATCTGCCCTGCCCTGAAATATGTGAATGGGTACCCATGGGGAAGCCCCACAAGCGTAAGCTTCAGGGCATAAAGCACAGCACCGCCCACTCGCTTAAGACAGCAGCTCAACCAAGCTCAGAGTCTTTGCCAAGAGAAGACCCGGCCGTGGGATCTTCAGCGCGGGCTGGAGCAGTTTCGCCAGCATTGTCCCCTGGTTTGGTTCAGAGCCAGTCGGGCCCAGTTGCGGTAGCCCGGCCCCATCCAGCCACCTAGTCACCCAGTGAAGTTGTGCTGCCATGTGGTACAGTTCGAAATCTGCAACACCCTGTCCACCCTTCAGAGGTGGGGGACGAAGGGTGGCAAGCGAGACCCTCCGACGGCCTTCGTCCCAGATCAACTCCCACAGGAACAAGTCCAGCTGACGGAACCATGGTACCGGAACCGTCACCGGCAGGTTCGGAGAATTAGTAGAGCAACTTTGGGAGCATAACCATCTTGGAGAAGGCTATGCGTGCCATTATGGGTAGTCGGAGCGATCGCCAGAAGGGGACGTAGGGAGCATCGGCCTCGTGAAATATTTGAATACCCTGATATTTAAAGGTTTGTGGTTCCAGAGGATGTCAGTATGACAGCCAGCAGGCAGCTTGGCCCTGTTGACTCCTCGAGGAGCTGCAAAGCTTAGGCTATGTCCTTGTCCCCATTCTGCTGGTAAATTAGCCGGTCATCTGCATGGAGGGAGATGACTTGCTCTCGCCCCTGAAATGTGAGTCCCTTACCCCTGCACACCATTCGGAATCGCTCTGCCAGTGGTTAAATAGCTATGGCAAAGAGGAGGGGTGACAACAGGCACCCCTGACTCATGCCACAGAAGATTTCATAGGATTCCGAGATGGTGCATCTAGTTTTTACCCTTGCTGTGGGCTTCGTGTACAACAGCCGCACTCATCTAGCCCAACCCTTGTCCAGCCCCATATGGAGAATGACCGCTTCGAAGAAGTCCCACCGAATGGTGTCGAAGGCCTTCTCCAGATCCACTGACATGATCATGGCATGCGGTAGGCTGACAAGTTGGGACTGTAGATGATGTTATACAGCCTGCGGAGGTTGAGCGAGGTATCACAGGCATGATGAATCCTTTCTGATCAACATGTATCAGTTCTTGCATATATGGCCACAGCTGGGAGGACAGCACCTGGCTCAGGACATTAAAGTCTGTGTTGAGCATGGATGGAGAGGGGTCAGATGTCCAAAGTCCCGGCCTCCGGGAAGCTGGATTTAGGTAACAGTACAACCTGAGTCTCCCTGGTTGAGTCTGGCAGGTGCCCCAGCACACATGCCTCCATGTACAGTGCCTCCAGTCTTGCAGCCAGCACTCCATCGTATGCCACGTAAAACTCTAGGGGGAGCCACTCCGGTGGTTTACCTGTAGCCATGATCTTGATAGTGTTGTTTAGCTCCTGGACAGTAGTTTGACCCCCCCCAGCTCCTCCGCTGCCTCCGCGGGGAGGCTCTGTAGCACAGGTCGGCCCAGGAGGTGCCAGGTGTCCTCGCTAGGTCTGTCTCCAGTGGTCTGTAAAGGGAGACATATTAGTCCCAGAATGCTGAGTTTATTTCCTTGAGAGAATAGAGTGTATCCCCCCTCAGGATGGGGGTGCCTCTGCCCTCTGGGCAGATTAGCCAGGCCAAGAGTCTCCCTAGCCTCCCCTCCTCTTCATGAGCACCGTTAATGTAATCTTTGTAGTTATGGCCTCTAAGGCAATCCAGTGCCATTTTCTATTGCTCTATGGCTTCCAGTAATCAAGGGAGAGCATCTGAGTCAGGGCCCGACTCATTGTCCAACCTATGGAGCGTGTCAATGAGGCATGTGAATTTGAGGATTAGCTCCTGACGGATCCCTACTGTCTGACTCATACAGTACCCCTGCACCACTGCCTTGACGGCCTCTGATTCTGCCAGACAGTCCGCGGATTCGCAGTGAAATATTGCACTATCTGGTCTTGTAGTGTATCCTAAAAGGCAGCGTCTGTAAAGGCCGCTGTGTGTAATCCTTATGTTGGGATTGTCAGGCGCTCGGGAATCAGTTGGAATGACAGTATGAGTGGGCTATTGTCCGATATCATACAGCCGATGTATTCAGTGTGTGTTATGTATCGGCACAGTCCCCTCGAGCAAATGGATCAGTCTAGTCTAGTGTGTACCTTATACATGCTGGAGTGGTCCCTTTCTAAGTCATGCTGCATGCGCCAGATATCTTCCATGTACCAGTGCGCCATCCAATCCCTCATGCCCTCCACTGCCCTATGGGCGGTTCTCTAGGCAGTGGTGTGGGGTCGATCGATTCATTGTTGTTTCAAGTACGCCATTAACATATCCCCCGAGAAGCAGGTCTGCCCCTGCTAGGTGGTTCAATTGCATTGAGAGGGAGCTCAGGAAAGGCTCTTGATCCTGGTTCGGCGCATACATGCTCCCCAGGACCACCTGTCTGCCACACAGCTGGCTCTCCACCATGACAAACCTACCCTCTTTGTCAGTTTTTGACCACTGGGCCCTCAAAAGGTGCGTCTGCCCTTACCCATACTAGTGCCCCTCGTGCAAATGCCGAGTAAGTGGTGGTGTGCACCTGCCCCTGCCAGCGGCGCTGTAGTCGTTCTGCCTCCACTCTTGTGAGGTGCTTCTTTTGTGGCATGGCTACGTGAACCCTTCTCCTCTTGAGATACGTGTGGATTTTATGGCGCTTGGCCACCACCCCCATCCCTCCAATATTCCATGTCATAAATTTAAAAGTGTATGGTGTGGCTGTCTTGGTGGCTGTGGTGTCAATTTTCAGGTCTCCCCCCTTCCACATTCCCCCCACGCCACCCCACCCCCGCATCCTTACCCCTGAGACGATAAACCAAAAGTAAAGAAAACATTTGCCCCAACTTTCCGGCCCTGGTGCTGCCCAGCAACGGCTGACCACTCGAACAGTGTTTTTTTTCTTAAGCCTTTATTTTTCAGTTTTGTAAAACATTACATTTGAAAAAAAGCAAGCAGAAGCGTGCATGGTGGAAGGTACATTACACTTATCATATCATGACTTTGCAACAAACTTTTCCAAGTATACATGAGCCTCCCACTTTCCCCCATTAGCGTGAGTGTGTACCCTGCAGGCATGTCCCAATAAACGTCCGCGACACAATAGGGGTTGGGATTTCCTGTCTGTGTGTCACCCTGCACTGCCATCAGTGATATCACAGTCCGAGGAGGTCGATTCCGAGTCTCGATCTAGGAGAGTATCACATAGGGTTCACCAATCAGCCAAGTCATCCTGCACCTTATTGTCTCCTCTGTTAAGTTTCATTTCTCAACTTCCATTCTGACACATCTTTGTGCCAGTGAATGATCTTGGTTGCTCTTTGCCCCATCCCGGTGATTGTAACCCTACGTCTTGCCTGGGTTAGTACCAGCTGTAGAAATGTATATGATATCTACTTGCCCTTTGGTCGCTTTATATTACCTAAGAGACAACACTGGGGGGACAGGACTATGTTCAAGTGTGTGGTCCTTGCTATGTCGACTACCACCTGCCTCCAGAATTCCTGTACTAGACGGCAATGCCACGCTTAGTGTAGAAAATCTGCACCAATCGCATCACAACTGGGGCTGCTATCTGGGCGAGTCGGGAACAAGTGGCGCATGCCTCTGGGGGTAAGGTCGGGCATATGAAGAAAGTTGTAGTATATCAACTTGAAGTGGGCATTGCAAGAGACAGTGTGAGTTAGTTTGTTGACTCGCATCCAATTCCCCTCCTCTAACAGGGTGTCCAAGTTCAGGTCGCAATCTGTTCAACCCCCAGGCGGTGTCCCCGCTACATCTGCCCACATATCCCTGTATAACAGTGCTATCAGGTGAAGGCCTGAACCACAGGTTAGTAGGATCCCAAGCATCTGCGAAAGACAGGCAGGGCAAGTTGGCTAAGCCACCCTGGCTATTTCAGCCAATCTGGCATGGTGTAAGTAGTGGCGGGCCTCCTCGAAGGAGATGAAGGTCTCCCCTCGCACCCTCCCTCCTGCCATGCCTGAAAGGACATATTCTCTATCATCTGTCTGACTGGTATCAGAGTCCACAGTGAGAGTTCTCTGTGGAATGGAGCTCTTTTCAGAACAGCATGTACGAAACATTGCCAAATGAGGGCTGTCTGTCGGACTATGTATGGGAGGTCTTTCGGGACCCCTGCGCCCTCCATCAGAGCTACCGGTAACTGTTCCGCCGCCACTCTACCAGTCAGGAGGCTTTTCTCACAGTTTTCACCTGGGTGAAGCCAACGTGTCGCATGTTGCAGGTGTGCTGCGTAATAATACAAATCCGGGCGTGGGATTTCCAGTCCCCCATCCTCGTATCTTTCAGTTAGTGTGATCAAAGCCACCCTGCTGCGTCTTCCCACCCACAGGAGAGAGATAAGAATGGAGTCCAATTGCCTAAACACCTTTGTCGAAAGGGGGCAAAGCGAGTGCTGCAGCATATTTAGACATTTTGGGAGCAGTACCAGTTTAGCTATTGTCAGTCTGCCAATTAAGGAGTGCGGTAATGTGTTCCAGAAAGTCACAGGTGCCTTCAACGCCTCCAGAATCCTATCCATATTAAGGCGCAGATGTAGTTAGCCAGTAACTTACAGAGCACCTTCACGTTGGCATTTATCATTGAAAGGGTCGTATACGCATCTGGATTATCTGCCTCCCCCCCACCCCCACAGGGGTTAGGAGAATGCATATCTTGCCCTCTCGCATAGTCGGGCGCAGCATCCCAGCCTCAAGAAAGACTTTCAGGAGTCTTTGTGTTAGTGTGGCCGAGAAGGCTTCCGGGTGCCTTAGACTGCAGAAGGATGCTGAGTGCTGTCCGGAGTACTTCCAGTTCCAACTGCTCATCTAGTTCCTGCGACGCATCAGGCCCTAGTTTGGGTATGTCTAGCCCTTTTAAGAATGGGTTGTACCGGCATGTATCTATGGTCAGGTCTGCTGTGGATACGTGTTTCAAATGCTCACGGAACATGTCTAAAATGCCCGCCCTGGTTGTGACTCTGGTACTGTCAGGTGAGGATAAGTGTGTCATAACTGGGGAGGATTGCTCCCTGTGTAGAATCTAGACTAAAAGGCATCCGGATATGTCGCCCTCCCGGTGCAACTTTTGTCGGTATTGTTTCAGAGTGTATTTATCGAGTCAATCCAAGATGTCTGAAATGCGCTCACGAATTGTATGTTCCTCCCTAAGCGAGGCAGCACTAGGTTGGCGCGCCATCTTCACAGTCGCTAGAGCCAGTTCCCCTCTTTTCAAGTCCCAGTGGAACCCCAATTCGTCTCGAAGTAACCTGTCAGTGACGCTGATAGCGCCTCCCGCCCTATCGGATCCTCTAGTATATCCTTGAGCATCAGCCAAGACCTAGAGCTCTGCCTTGCATTGCTCAACTTCACCTTGCAACAGACGGGCATGTGGTCGGATCGAAAGCACGCCATGTGTGTTATTTGGATGTCTTCTAGTCTGGGAAACCCTGCCACCAATATCCTATCCAACCTGCTGTGTGTGTGTTGTGTGTTGCTGAGTAGGAGGTACATGTGTTGGGTGTTTTAGACACCATACATCTACCAGCCCTATGTTAGCCATGACCTATTGGAGCACAGTCGTCATGTCCTGGCAGGTGTCCTATCTAGGTTGGGGTCCAGACAATTAAAGTCCCGCACCCAAAGCAGGGGCAAGTTGACCTCTTGGGTGATCCGGTCCTGTATTGTAGGGAAGAAAGCGGCGTCATCAGTGTTGAGGGCATATGTGTTTAGTATTATTAGGTCCCAGCTGTCCAGGGGACCCTGAATCAAGACATATCAGCCCCCAACATCATCCTCCATATATGTAAGAGAGAAGGGTACTCCTGGTGCCACCCACACCAAAGTACCACTGAAATATGTAGAGAAGGAGACATGGTATACCTGTCCTCGCCATTTCTTGGCCAGTCTCGATGCACCTGCATTATCTAAGTGGGTTTCTTGGAGACATGCAATGTCCATTTTGTGACATTTAAGGAACATGAGGACTCTGTACCTTTTGACGTATGTTCCCAGCCCCAGGATATTCCAGGTAAGGACTGTGTTATCAACCCCCATCCAGATATGGAGTTGTAGCAAGTATCCCCTCGCCAGTTGGACACTCTCCTTCTGCTGCTGAAGAATGATAAACTGAAACAAACATTATAACACAAACCCCACATCCACCCACGGACAAATATAGTACAACAATATAACTTTTAGTGTCCACCCATTGCATGTGCCAGGACCTGCACAGCATCCCCGTCTGTCGAACCAGGACTGGATAGTGTTCAATTTCGACCAGCATCCCGGCCAGTTCATCTGTACTGCCAGTGTTGTATACTTCTCAGTAAACCTGCTCACATCCTCAGCCAGTGCCAATACGTATGCACCCCAGTCACCATATGCTCAGCCAAATCATACTATTTTTCTACCAGGGGACTCCAGAAATACAATAGCAGGCACACTGCATGTATCAGCTTCGAGCTTTCATTCTCCTGACATTCATTCAGGGTTTCTTCAAGGCTTACTCTACCCATTTATGCACTCCAGGCAGCAGATTTCAGACACCTCCAACCCCCACCTCCGGGGCAGCCATTGTATAAGGCACAAAGTCCGGTACCGTGCAGGAGGCACCTGTTCCCGTTCCGCCTGACTGCTTCTGTATGTCCGGGTCCAGCTCAATGGCGGGTAGTTCTATGGTGCTGAGCTGCATGGTGCCATCATCACTGATCGTTACTTTAAAGGGGCACAAAGGGTGAGAGTTGCGGCTGGTCGCCCTCGCTCCACCATGAAGGTCTGTGGGTGTGTGTCCCCCAAGTCCGTGACCGGCTGGTTCTTGGGAGGTAGTCCACCGCTTCGCCTCTCCTTTCCAGCCACTCCCACACATCCTCCGGGCGTTCAAAAAAGTGAGCGCTCTCCTGGTGTAAGATTTTAAGCTTTGCCGGGCACAGGAGCATGTACCTGAGATTTAAGGCCCTCAATTTCCGTTTGACGCTTAGATATGATTTACGCCACTCTTGGACTTGCTTTATGTAGTCTGGGTAGATGGCGATTTTCGTATTTTCAAATAGGGGAGATGGTCCCTCCGGTGCCACCCTCAGGATACCGTCTCTATCGCAGTAGTTTAGGATCTTGGCTATGATTGCCCTAGGTGGTCTTCCCAGGGTGGGAGGCAGCGCCAGGGCCCTGTGTGCCCTTTCTACCACGAACAGATGAGATAATCCCTGGGGTTTGAGTTCTGTCCGTACTCAGGTCTCCAGAAATCATTCTGTCGATGACCCATCTGGGCCATCTGGCATATAAGGTCTGCAACTTCCCCCTTTAGTTATGCAATGTTTCCCTTCACAGATTTGACCTTGTCTACCACATTTTGTAAGTCTGCCCTGAGAAGGTAGACATCAATGGACACAGCTTCTTATTTGTGCTCAGCGGCGGTGCAGAACCCTTGCCTGTCAGCCTATAGCTCTGACCTGAATAGTTCTAACTCACTGCTTGGTATGTCCTCAGTTTCATTTGCACCTGTTTGCCTTGTTATATGGGTTGGCGTGGCATGGTGTATTGGGTGATAGTGTCCACCCCGTGGACCTGTGTCAGTCTGTCCTTTCCCATGACTTGGAATATTTCTCTAACCAGAGCACTCAGGCCTCTGGGACCAGCACTAGTTCCTCAGATGTGGTATGTGCCCGATTTCCCACTCATGGGTCGAGTGGACAGGCCTGGATTGGGATCTGGAGAAGCTGTGCCGCCCTGCTCTCAACACTGTGTCCTCACTGCTGAGGAGGATCCTTAAAGCCCAGGATCCTTTCCTTTTGTGATTCTAGGGACACCAGTCTGTGCTGTTGCCTCCTTCAGGCTCTGCCCGGGTCTCCTGCCTCCGGGCCCACTTCAGTGCTAATTCTGGAGGCTGTGGCCCCCAGGTCATCCCCCTGACAAGAACATATGCTGCCAATGTAGCCGATTCCCTTCGTGGCGAGATATGTCCCGCCTCTTCATGATGCAGCCTAGCCTGCCCTCTGGACCACCTCACCACAGGAGTCACGAAGGGCCCAGCGCCATCAGGGTGTGGACTGCCCAAATGTCCCTGTGTCCAGCCAGGACGGTGTGATACTGGATCACACGGCCTCGTGGCCCTGCTCCATATCACTAAGTCAGCAGGGGATGTGAGTGGATTTTGGGGAGCGCCCTAACTCCTCCCCACCGCCTCAATCCTCCTTACCGGCCTTGTGTGCTTAGCCCCAGGGGGATCTCTGCTGTCGCTGCAGCACGAACCAAGGGCGGCCTGGGGCACCTCCAATGATCCCTTCAGGGAACCCCAGACCAGTCAGGGGCCTGGCCCTCTCAAGCCCTCTTGTCAGGATGTGCAGGTCCGCCAACACACCAGGCAAGCACCGCAACAGCAGTCCCCTTCACTGCGCACTGGATTCCTGTGTAGTCTGGGCTCCCAATGGCAGTTTCGCTTCTCTCTTGCCGGAGCTAATGTGGTGCTGTGTCTTCAGGCGCGGGACCCCCCACCCCCTCCAGATCAGGCCGCTGCAGCCTCTCAGACTCTGTCCCAGTAGGTATCCTGTGCTGGTTAGGTGATCCACGACTCGCCGCTGCAGGCTGCAGCCCTGTGTGGGAGGTCACGCCACTGCAGCGAGGCTTCAGACGGCCCCAGGCCACCATGAGGTGCTGACCCCCACAGCCTATGAAAGTGGGGCCCCTGCAACTGGAGCCTGCCTTGTTCTCTCGGGGCATCTAACGCCCGTTCCGCAGGGCACTTATAATTTTATCTGCAGTCTCAGTGGCCCGCTGAGATCCGAGGCATGTCTCCGGCCTAGCCCTGGTAGGCTCCAATCTCGGCACTGCCCGCCAGACGGTGCATCCAGTGTCTTCCAGCTCTCAAGTAGTGGTGGAGGGCACGTGCCACTTTCCCTGTCTGGGGAGGCAGCAAGATGCTTATTTTTGCGGGATTAATCAGGCTTATAGCATTGGACTGGCCAGGAGCTCCGGAGCTCACGTCCTGTTGGACATGTGTCCGGCTCTCAAACAGTGTTGATCAAAAGTGCAGTCATAACTTTTGTCCTCCATTCCAACTCCTCAGTAACGGCGCTTAGGGTAGGCTCAAAGTCCAACCAAATTCACGGCCTCTGTCTTACTGCACCGGCCCCATGTCGACCTCATCGCACCCACTAGAGGCTCTGGATAAGTCACAGGGAGACGGCCCCCCCTTTCTCAGAATCAAACTCCCATGGCCCTCTCGGCAGGGGGCTCCCTCGGCATAGTTCCTGGGCCGCTCCGCCAGTTTCCTTATAGGATCTCATCCGCTGTCTGGGGGGGGGGTGACATTCTGGGAATGTCATCAGCCTGATCCGAATCATCGGAATCCGAGTCCCCCGTTTGGCTTTCTCAGGTGGAAACTTCCTTGGTATTGGTTGCCCAGGCATCCATGATCTCCGCTGTTGCCTGCAGGGCCGCTGCCTTATCCTTGTCCGTTTGCGCTCTGGTGGGTTTTGCCAGCGTTCCTCAACATGAGGCCTCCCAAGAGCGGTTCCAGTGCCTTTGCGTTGCCCCTCAGTCTGTTGGGTCTGGTGCCGGATTCCCCTCTCCCACCCGATGCGCTTCCAGCCTAGACCACGCTTCCTCCAGATCCTGGCAAAAGTAGGAGTTGCAAAAAGTCTGCAGCACACCCTGTGTTTACTCCTTAATGTTAATCTTATCGTTTTACTCAAATTTAGCGTGCATACACTCCAAGTGCACTCCGTTCCTTTTAGTGCACGATTCTGACAATTTCATTCACAAAGTTGTGACACGAGACTTGCGTGTCACAGAGGAGTTGCACAGCTCCATGCACATTTGAATCCAATTTAGACTCGTACTCAGTAGTAAACTCGGGTTCATCCAATTTTTATTCAATGTTCTATTCATGTTAATCCGTCACGTCACAGAAATAAAGTTCCAAATTTTCACACATACTAATTGCTCTCGAATTGCCCATCCGGGCCTATTCATAGGCACGTGTAGAAACTTCATTCATCCGTTATTTTATATCACCCAATGCATTTCGGTCTTGTTGACCTTCCTCAGGGGTATCTACAATTATTTTAAAAAAAACATATCATTTACATATAACAATAATTCAACACTAACATATATTGTGCCTAAACCCCAAACTCTTAATTCATCCTCATTACGCGAATCACTGCTCCTGTATATATTGTGAAAGGATTGATGGGGAGTTTAACACTGTTGGTTTGGGAACTTATGGAGGGCGGAGTGAGGGAGTCACGTGGTGGGAGTGAACACAGGTGGGAGATAAGCATTCGGCTTAAAGACCGGATGCCTCGCAGAGCGGGGGTTTGAACATGGCGTTTTAGAAGGCGGTTTCACCGTTTGAAATAACAGCAGATGATTACAGGTACAAACTGGGGAGCAGGGGAGAGTGAGATAGGTGGTGTTACCGATGGGTTGAACGTCAGCGTTATTGGTGATTCGATCTGTAGAGGGACGGGTGATATGTTTTGGGCAAAGGATGAGGAGGGCACAGAAGTTGAAGGTACAGGATTTGCGTGGGGAAAGACGAAAGGGGAGGTACAGGAGCAGTGATTCGCGTAATAAGGATGAATTAAGAGTTTGGGGTTTAGGCACAATATATGTTAGTGTTGAATTATTGTTATATGTAAATGATATGGGGTTGATGAATGTATTTTTAATAATTTTTTTAATAATTGTAGATACCCCTGAGGAAGGTCAACAAGACCGAAATGCATTGGGTGATATAAAATAACGGATGAATGAAGTTTCTACACGTGCCTATGAATAGGCCCGGATGGGCAATTCGAGAGCAATTAATATGCGTGAAAATTTGGAACTTAATTTCTGTGACGTGACGGATTAACATGAATAGAACATTGAATAAAAATTGGATGAACCCGAGTTTACTACTGAGTACGAGTCTAAATTGGATTCAAATGTGCATGGAGCTGTGCAACTCCTCTGTGACACGCAAGTCTCGTGTCACAACTTTGTGAATGAAAAGTAGGAGTTGCCATCAACCATAATCTTCAGCTTTGCTGGGAAAAGGAGGGAGTATTGAAGACCCTCCTCACGTAGCGCCCTACTGACCTCCAAGAATAAAGCTCTTTTGCCCTGGACAACCGCTGTGAAGTCCAGGAACAGGGCTACCTGCTTATCGCCCACCCTGAATGGGCCCCACTCACGTCCACTTTGTAATAGGGTGTCTCTGTCCTTATAGCAACTTGGCAACCACTGGTCTAGGTGGGTGCCCTGGGACCGGCGACTGGGCCGGGACCCTGATCGCCCTCTCAAGCTCAAAGAAAGGTGTCAGTCGGTTTGGAGCCACCTCTGCTCACAGCCATGTCTACAGGTAGGTCACCATGTCAGAGCCTTCCGAGCCCTCTGGAAGACCCACCACCCGCACATTGTTGCGCCGATTGCGCCCTTCCACATCTTCTGCCCTGTGTTCAAGTGTGTGTACCTGGTCCGTCAAGTCCATCAGTTGTTGACTCGTAGCCCTCTGTGCCAGTTGTAGTTCGGTTATGGCCGCTTCCGATTCCTTGACTCTATCGGCCAATTTATGGTTGTCTGATAGCAATAGGCCCAGTTTGACAGACACCGAGCCAGTCTCCTGGTAGATCGTGGCCTTCGCGTCCGCAATGGTGTCAAGGATTTAGTCCAGTGTAAGTTGAAGGGGCTGGGGCAGCTGGTTCAGGGCCATCTCTGCCTCTGTGAGGCCTGTCTGTGCTTCCCGTGCTTCATGAGGAGGCCCCTGAGTCTTGGCTCTCAGTTTGCCCATCTCTGCCCTCAGCTCCACGGGCTGTGCCAGTGCTGAAATGCCCTGCAAGTCCCCGTCTGATGCAGTCCGCTGTGTCACTTACCCCTCCTGGGACCTCTCCCGACAGCAGTCACCGCTGTTGACTTGCCCAGTGGGCTCTGGATGTGGGCGCCTCCTCCCCTGGGCCTGCACCTTGGCAGTCGTACTTGTACGGTTGCAAGAGGGGTTCTAACTATCTCTGGGGATCAGGCTTCTCCCTGTTCCCCTGCGTGGTCCTCCATGCCCTACTGCCGTCTATCAGTGGTCTACGCAGGGCTCTCGTGTCAGCCCCCCCCACCTCCCGGGCAAGAAATGGCAGTCTGGGCCGGTCACTGCTCTAGTCCTCTGGACGCCTCAGGCAAGAGTTCTAACACCCCCCAGCGAACCCACCCGGCACAGCCTGGCTCTCCGCTGACCCCTGGCCCACCTCGCTCGCCACTACAAGCCGCCCCCCCATCTTCACCTCGGTCCTTGCTGCTTAGGTGGTGGGGGGGAAGTGGTTTGCTTGCGTTCTCCCCGTACATCTGGGCTGACTTCCGCCCCCAGGGGCTTCCTGTTCTTCTCCCGTTGTAAAGCGCTGCTCACAACACAGGCCTCCACACTACGGGATCCTCTGGGCTTCCAGGCGCCCCCATTGCCTGTGTTGTGTGCCCTCCTGGGTTGAGAGTGCCACTCCCCCTACTCAGAAATTGTGGGCCAAGCCCCCATCCACGTTCTCAGGTGGGGGCCGCATTGGCCTCCAAGCTCCTTGTGGGCTGCATGTGAGGTCAGCTGCCACGCCCTGCCTGTGTCTGCTCACTGGGGCCCAGCCGCCTCCGGGGGTGGCACAACCCCCAGTCCGTCCCTCAGTGGTGGCCTGCCCCGACTGGGGCCACGGGTGTTGGTGGCCCCCAAGTAGGTACGCTGGCATCAGGGTTCTGTTGGCCTGCCGCGGAGCACTTCGATTAAGCGTCCACTATGCTGATCAGCCAAGCCACCCCTCCCCTTGCTCCTCCTACTTAATCTATATAGCAGAAGCAACAACATGTCTGTTGATTCTCACATGTTACAATTACTTGACAATATCCTCAATTTACATAGCAAAGGTACATATATCATCATTGGGAAATACTTCAATATCACCTTTGAACCATCAGCACTAACTAAGGACCTGACATAGGATGAGGATGGATATTGGGGTATCCCAGAATTAATTGGACCATCTAGGAAACTTCTCTCCAGGTCTTCTTTATTTAGTAGATATCACACCCTCACACAGTTTATGTGTCTGCAGTGGCCGCTCTCTTTCTCTACAGAAGTAACATTGATGATATTTTGCTATATTGGGGCTGTGGGGTGAAATGGTTGATATGTATATGATTTCAAGGTATGAGAGTGATCATGACCCTATGGCCACTCATCTAATGGAACCTTGATTATTGTTTTATCTGATTCATCTCAAAATATAGATGAAGACTTAATTATTGCTAGCAGCAGAAGGAACGTAGAGTTGGGGATATATTACAACATCCACTCATCATGGAATCAATGTAAATGAGTCTAATTCCAGTACTGCTCCTTGTTTATCTTAATCTAGCCAGATCTCTGCTTTTGCTTGAAACTCAAAATAATTTCTTTCTTGAACTAAAAGATTTCTTTTTACAAGATCTAAAAAAAAAAGGGGGGGAATTGAATGAAATTTGGAGCAAAGGAGTGGTTTAATAGTGTTTGCCAGGTAGTAAAGACAACGCCCATTAACCTATGAAACTGGAATAAAAGCAGAATACAAGAGGCTAAGTGTGTTAATAAAAGGAAGTTACAAGAGGCCAGAGCAGCTGGGAAAACAGGATTATGGCAGAATTTATTGGAAGCAGCTATATCTAAAAACACTAAATCTTTTTGCATGTAGTTGCCCATGACAAGTCTATGAAACTAGAGACCCACATTCAGCCCCTTAAGTAAGTCATAAACTTCAAGGGAATGTATACAGCATCCCTTGAGGGAAGTACTACTGATGCCTCCACTAAAAACCTCTGGTGACACCCTCAGATTAATTAAAATGTGTTCCTCCACGCCTTTTGAGGGAACTATTACTGATGTTGCTGTTAAAAGCCACTGTGATACTCCCACCTATACTGACACTCATCTAGCTGTTTGCATCCAGAAAATAGGGAAGGCACCTGGTTTAGATAAAAACCCTAGCTGTTTAGCACCATTCAGAATCCTCTGTATGGGGACCATATATCAATGCACTTTCAAATGCCACAGCAACCGGTGCTCCAATTCCCGAAACATGGAAAGGTGCAGAGATAATACCAATCTATAAGAAGGGCTGTTGTAAAGTACCTGACAATTGTCGCCCCATTAGTTTAATTGCTATTATCCAGAATATTTTTTGCAAACATGTCCTTGACAAACTGATAGCCTGTAGGTCTGAGAATGAGTTTCTCAGTCATTTTCAAGCAAGGATTAGAAAAAAATACTGGCACAATGGACTAGGTCTTCTGCTTCTAGATGATTAGATGGAAGTCGTTAGATTTTGATCAGAGCCTTTGTTGCCTTAAAGGCTGCCTTTCATATGGCCCCAAGAGGGGAAGGTCTGGAAAGTACTAATGGGTTAGCAGTCCCATATGATCTATTAGATTTAATTACCTGCTTGCATATACATAATTTCTCGCTGGTATAATGGGGACCAAATGGGGAACTCACTGAGAGAATTTGCAATTACAAGGAGTACGAGAAGGTTGTGTCTTGGCGCCCACTCTTTCCCTCATTTTTGTAAATGGTTGTATTGATTACTTAACTAACTGCAAGAATGAACCACCTGCTTTGGCCAATTTTAAAATACCTACCTTCCTGTTTGTGGATGATACTCTTGATTTCAAAAACACAAAGATGGCTCCAGATGTTGCTAGAGAAGTTTGCTTTATTCTGCACCACTCATTGATTAGAGATCAATGCCCTCAAAAACGAAATTTATGTTCATCAACCCCTACAGGTACTTTAGCAGCAAATTTAAGGAGAGAGTGACAGAATTTGATTACTTTAATTACTTTGGAGTCAAACTATCCGATACCCAGTCATAAATTTCGTAAATCTCACGGAGCACCACTTTGTTGAATCATCGAACCTCTGCTGTAGCCAGGTCCTCCAGGCACTCTAAATTTCATCCAGTGTCCCCGGCCCCTGAATGTAAAGAGCACAAACAGTTAGTGTGGCCCTTCATGGTTCAGAATTATGGGGGCATTGTAATAGAGATATTCTTAGGGGGCTGAAAATAATTTTATAAGATCTTAATTGTTGCTCCCCAAAAGTATACCGCTACTCCCATTGAGACTGGATTTATCAATGAAACAAATTATTGGGTTTATCAAATTGAGGCCCATTCATTTTTTAAAACACATTTTTATTGGATCAAAAGCCACATACATTGCAGAGTTCCTAGCCCCAGGACACAACTGCCAGAGTAGACATTGCAAAGCGTTTCCATTGGCGTTTGATACATTCATTTTCTTTATCGTCGCTATTATAAAACCAAAGAACATAAACACATTCACCCCCCCTGTCACAAGAACACATCACTGCATCATAATTGCCACTGTACACATTGATCCCACATCAGCTGTCTCCCGCCGTCCCCCAAATCTCCTACCCCAAGGGCCCACGTATCCCCAAAGATATCAGAGTCTACCGAGGGTACTGGATCCAAGTCCAGGCCACGATAATCTGCCCATCTCTTCCAGATTTTGGGGTGTTTTTCGGGCAACCCCTGGCTTTAAATATCTGGATCTCCAACCCCGTGCAAAAGTCTAAACCGTTCTTCCAGGCCGAGAGGGAGGCCGGAGCTGTCGCCTTCCAACCCCTTGCTATATCTCTTTTCGCCAAAGTCAGTCCCAATAGTAGCAAGTGCCATTTGTAGATGTTACCGCCTATACCCTCCATGATGTGTAGGATTGCCAGTCTGGGGGAGAAAGGGAGTTCCCATCCCAACACTTCAGCCAGGCAGGCCATAACCCTCCTCCAAAATTTCGTGAGTGCTGTACAGTGCCAGATAGTGTGCATCAGGGACCCCTCTTCTCGATTGCAGCGCAAACATATTGGGGATGCAACAAGACCCGCCCTCCATAACCTGAGCCTGGTAAAGTATACCGGGTGGAGGTATTTGAATTGAATGAGGCGAAGGCGCATCGCTATCTCCGCTTCCCTCGGAGACACCAACGCTTCTGTCCAGTCATCTCCATCTAGTTGACCAATGTCCTCCACCCATGCGTCTCTAAGTTTGTCCAACGTAGTGGCGCTGTGTGTTACCAGGGACTGGTAGATCTTCAATATCTTGCGGTTTTGTAGATCGCCCATGAAAACCTTGGCTTCCAACGGGCTGAACTCAGGGAGCGCTTCTAGTCCCGAGACACTGGGGTAAAGGGCATGCCGAAACTGGAGGTATTTATAAAACTGAGTTTTCGGCATCTGGTACTCGCGTTGCAAATCTTGAAATGACTTCAGCGTCAAGCCCTGCATGAGGCCCATTCATTTTTGGTTTCGCATTTGATCCATAGATAAACTGGAACCTTACAGGAAGGGCTTATGTGATACTTTACTAAACCCCAAGCATTTAAGAACTTGCTGATGTACATTAAGACCTCTCTGACATCCCTCGGTTTGCAGGATTACTGGTATAACACCTCCTTTTCCCCAGCACCTGTAATACTTTAATACAGTGAAAGAAAGATTTTGGTATAATGAATGGAAGAATTTGCAATCAGACCCTTCTGTGGGTAGTCGGTCAGGCGCATATCTGGCCCTTCAAAGCCAACAAAGGTTTGAAGGAGTTCTTGAATTACATCAATTCTCCTTCAACAAGATGTTTGAAAGTTAAATTGAGGTTGTGAACTCTTCCATTAGCCTCCTTTACTAGCAGGTGGCAGGCATAATCAATCAAATATAATCTGTGTCCGCATGTCAATTAACTGAGGAAAGCGAAGAACACTTACTGTTGATTTGAACCGCCTACTCAAGACAGAGAACTAGATGGATTTTACCACTTTGTCACTTGATGGGAACTTGACTATACAAAGAAGTATTGAGGATATGTAACTCTGACACCAGTCCTCATGCAGTATTCTTTCTCTAAATTTTCAGAATCAGCTTGGCATGTGAGATCTAGCACTCTGAGATCGGATTTTGTGAGATAGAAGTGGTTCACTCTGTTAATTTTATTTTTAAATACCTATGAATTAAGAATGTTTTAATTTATAATGTTTTACTCTGTGTATTTTGTATAAACAGTCTTGTAAATGTGTTTTATCGTTTGTGTATGGATTTTAACCGTTGTGACAATAAATAAATAAAGGAAACATATATACTACGTATGCAGACGCACAGTGTAATGTTCTTTTTATTTGCATTTTTTACTGTGGGGATGAACATGGCACACAAGAGTGGAGCCTCGAGTTAGATCCATGTACTGAAATAACTTGTGCACTGGTAATATTATGGAATTTGACCTTTATCATATAGTAATAAATCTGTTAAAGTGATTTTGATAGTATTGTATTGTATTGTAATTGCATTTGTATAGCGCTTACTACCCCTGACGAGGCGTCGAAGCGCTTTTTCGGCGAGTAGCACGCTACTCCGGGACCCATAGAGGATTAGTGTTGAATTAGTATAGTGAAACATGCAAGTAAATTTTAAGTGGTGGATATGTTAGTCAGTTATTTGGATTCAGAAGGATAGTGGAGGGATAGAAGAGGGAAAAAAGGTTTGCATATATATAGCGCTTCTAACCCCTGATGGGGTGTTGAATTGCTTTTTTTTTTTGGGCGAGTAGCACGCTACTCCGGAAACCCATAAAGGATTAGTGGTGAATTAGTATGGTGAAATATGAAAGTAATTTGAGTGGTGGATATTAGTCAGTTATTTGGAGTGAGAAGGATAGTGGAGGGATAGAAGGGAAAGAAAGGTTTGCATTCATATAGCGCCTGTTACCCCTGGTGGGTGTTGAAGCGCTTTGTTGGCGAGTAGCACGCTACTCTGGAACCCATAAAGGATTAGTGGTGAATTAGTATAGTGGAATATGGAATTAGTGAAGTGAACATGCTAGTCTGTTATTTTGATTGAAAAGGATAGTTGTGGGATAGAAGAGTGAAGGATTTCTTTTTGTAGGTCATAGCAGTAGGAGGAGGCTTTTTGATGAGTAAAAAGGGTTTTTGGAGGGGAAGAGTCAGTATGTGTGCTAAATAAAGTTTTGTTGGCCCCTTTTGATTTATAACTGCCAGGCCAGTGAAAATTAAAGTGGCCAACTAAAACATGGTATTTGGAGTTAAATGTAGTAATAAACACATATTCAGGCATGTGTTACTATACTGTAAAGATCAAATCCTATGTAATTAACACAGCAGAGATGCTTCTTCTGGGCCATCATAATCTTGGTCTTCGCTGCTTCACATCATGGGCCTGTGCAGTTACGGTGACTTGTGGTTGTGCTTAAATACCTGTGTTTATGACTGCAGTAAGTGCAGCAACAGTATGACATAAACCATACATGCAGATCAACAAAGTAATACTCTATTTTGGTTGAAGGCGAGCATGAGAGCCTGAGTCACTTGAGGTGTTGCCTCTCGTGAGTTATGGCCCCTTCTCTCACTGAACTGTGGTAATAAATATGATATTACACTCAGTGCACCTGAATATGAACTATTCTCTATATATATCACTGCACCATAATCTCTGGTTACTCGTGTATCTCATATATATATAAATGTGTATCACGTGTACATAATGGAAATTACAAGCAGATGATTAGAAACCAGAAATGTACTTAGCAAAATTGAAGCTTTGGAATTTCAGTGAAAAATGTTGTTTTTCCTCAGTAATCACTAGCTTTTTGTTTGCATAAATTGCACTTATTAGTCCCGAATTTTAAAGTTTGTTTTCAGTGGCAATTGTGTGTTTTTTCAGAAACTGACAAGCTGCTATTTGGGAGTCAAAAATAATTGCATTTCAGAAATATAATTGAAGGTGACATTGGAGCGATAATTCATGCTGTATTTGGGATTTTTATGATTAATCTTGGGTCCGTGGTGCCTTATGTTACTATTACTGTGACTTATTTAATAATTTGTGTCTAGCTGTTTTAGCATATAATTTGATCATACCTTTTTTATTACATTAGCTGTATTGCAGTCTTAGTCCTGAGAATGTAAAATTATTGTACCCTATCCTCTAATGTCTCTGTAACTTTAGTGGTAGCTCGCTTGTATGAGTTTGGAAGATTTGTGTAGCTCTACTGCGAGAAAGACGCTGCACGTATTTTGAAAAATGATAGGCCATGTGAAATTGCATACTTATATTTTATGAACTGTCTTAAATATGTATAGCTTTTCAACCGATTTGTAGGAAAATTGCTGAGAATCTTTTTTTTAAAATTGTTTTGCCACCATTATCTCAAAGTATCATTAAAATGGTTGAACCTTCGATGTCCCTGGGAGGTTATGCATTGTCTTGCCCTCCATGAAAGTTTTGAAATAGTTCATTAGTGTAGTGTCCTTTTGAGATTCTTTGGATTTTTAGCTTGCTCATATGTAAGTCGTGTTGTTAAATGCACACCTAGACTCCATTTAAAAGGAGAAAATTCTCATTTGGGGTCAATTTCTCTCTGATTCCCAAAAAAGACGAGGTTACGTTCGCTTGTGCAGTCTAATTTGAAGTAGGTATTTACATTCATCATTTTCAAAGCTCTCCAGCGCCACGGATCTATAAGTAAGACAATAATACATTTAAACAATGAAAATCTCAAAACAAAATTATGCCATTGGTATAAGCTAAATTCTGCCAGTGAAAGGTAGACAATACCTAAACATTCTGTCCTTAATCAGAAGACCAGTGTTTTTTGAGGTTTGTAGAAAGTATCTGTAAAGACCTTTTGCTTCGTCATAGAAATGTGCTTCAACAAACACAATCTTCACTAAAACACAACTAAACTGTGATCTAACATAAATGAAAAACAAATGCTATTCTTTAAACAACACTCAACCAAATAATATTTTACTGTGTTAAATATAGGTTTTCCTCTTTGGAAAAACAATCTTTTCATTCTTATATAAGCAAATTAAGAATTTAATTAAAAATGACACAACTGGTAACTCGCTTAATGAGTGTTTCCTTTAATAGAAGGTGTTTTTGACTTTCCAGCCCTGCGAGCGATGCAGACTGGTCTGGCTCCGGAGAGGGAGAAAAGGGTTGTGTGTGAAGGTCTTTTGTCTTTCTTTACATATTTGAGTTCTGCTATCTCCATTAGCCATGGAATAGGAAACACAAGGGTGCATTGAGCAGAAGTGGCGGCCGGCTCCTAAAAGAACCTGCTGGTTGTTCTAAAATTAGGTCTGACTGATCCAGACGTATCTCATGGACGCTCCTCATTGTGACCTTTCCCTTATCCAGACTTTTGATGACTACTTCATTATGCAGTAAATAATTTCCATTCCGTGACTTCTGAATCATATGCCAGTGGGTTCAGCAGGTGTTAGGTTGGTTTCCTTCGCTACAGTTCATCAGCAATTTAGACAGCAAACTTTAAAGTTCACCTCCTTGTATAATTGCAGTTATTTGAGCTTGTTAATGCCAATATATTTAGAGCCCCCAGGTTAAGGAGGTGAGGCAAGAGCGATGGTGGAAAATAAATCCTTATGTATACAAGTGATTAGAGCATGTGGCTAGCACGTCCTATGACTGCTTCTACATAGGACTGTTCACATTGAATAGGTACCAATTTTCCCAAGTTGAATAACACTGTATAATTTCCAATTCTCTTTTTTGTTTCCCTAATACCACCACATATTCTTCTTTAATCCATAGTCATTTAAGAACACATTAGTAGTTTTCTTTTTGTAACACCATAAATAATAAAATCTGCTTGTGCAGAAGCCACGGACTCTAACAGAAGGGGGTAATCTAGAGAGTGGCTGTAAAAGTGTGTCTGACGAAAACCAGCAGATTCCCAGTTACGTCACACTCCCTGTTACCCCGCATCATTTAGAGGTGGAGAACTGTTGTATCTCTTACAGTGGATCCACAACTAGTTCTGCTGTCAGAAACCCTTAGGCGCCGCCCACCTGCCACAGGGCTTCCCGATTTACAAACATGGGAAGGATCACTTCAGTTAGGGCAGGTCTTTCGACATATTTTTTCTTGCATAAAATTCATGCTTTGGGAGGAAAGGGGGCGGGATGTTTTGCAAAAATAAAATGCTGACCTGCATCATTGCCTCCATGACATGGTGGGTTAGTTGGCCTTGACATGATTGCCAAAATTGCTACCTTTATTTTGGAGGGGGAACTTTCAGTTAAAATTATATACCACAGTGATAACAAGCTGTAGATAGGTAGTGCGGGGCTAAGTGAGGCATGACTTCTTTGTGGCCAGCCCAGCGAGGTCTGACTCACCCTCATAATCTAAGAAATATATTAACCAAAATGTTGACTAACAAGTATTCTGCATATGCAGAATTATTTTTTAAATATTTGTATGCAAAGAGACTGCACATGTAGATTTTTTTATTCTAATTTATGTGGTAAAATAAGATCGTAAGAGAACACTTTTTATGTATCAAAACAGAAAGATGTCTTTTTCAAGACCTATTTTAACATGGCATTTTTTGATATGAGATATTAACTTAATACACAGATTTAAACCCCTAAACTTTGGATCTAGTATTTGGTAACCATATAGCACCCCAAATATAGAGAGGCTTTTACAGTGGGTGACCTCTGAGTAGTGAGGCATTTAAATAAGGCGATGCATTCTTGCTGACCATTTAAATAAGTATTGACAAAGCCTTTTTGTTTTTTCATGTTGTAAATCTTTAAATTTGTTTGCCACCTGTACTTTTATGTGTGATGAACTTCCAGTGTGAGAGCAAAGACAAGGCTGCATATTAATTGTAGAGTTTTAGCAAGGAAGGCTTGGCACAAATCAGTGACAGAGAACCACTCGGCCTCACATGGAATCTGAAACAAAATCACAGCTATATTCGGTACCACAGGACAAAAAGGAACAACAATAGAGTTAACCATTCTAAAATCTTGTACAATGCAGTACTTGCCATTGGGTTTCTGCAAACCCTTGATGGGCGAGTTATATGGACTCCCCATAATCTCCTTCAGAATGCCTTGCTCAATCATTGAGTCAATTACTGGAGTAATCCCAGCAACAGTTACAGGGATCAGATTGTATTGTGGGCTTCTCAGGTACTCAGCATTCGGCTTCACTGTTATGTGGACTGGTTCAATACCTTTGATGAGACCTACGTCTTTCCCTGAAAAGTCCCAGACTTCAGGTGACACTGAGAGTCTGGGGGCAAATACTCTTTTGTCAACATAAGGTACAGTCCGATTTCTGATCTCTTTCTGACAAGTTTAAAGGCAATGTCCTTGTCATTAGTTTGAAACTCGATTCCATTTGGGGTACAATGAATGGAACAATTCAGCTTGCACAAGATATCTCGTCCAAGCAAATTGAGAGGACTCTAATCACACACCACAAATCGGTGATTCTCCTCTAAGGACCATATTTTGACAGGTACCGCTTTATAAACTGGATAAGTCATTTGTTTATTTTCTACTCCTACAACTTGGATTCTTTGTCCTGAGAGGGGTAGGTTAGGAACCTCTGCTGTTCTCACAGTAGAGTGGGTAACACCATTGTCAATGAGGAATGAGAAGGGATTCCCATTTACCTCACCATCCACGAATGGATCACTCTGGTCTACCTCTAGAGTTGCGCCAAGTACGCAATCCTTCTCCCCTCTAAGACCCCGTTATTGCAACAGGTCTGAGCCGTAATCATCATCTTGTATCATAGAGTACTGTTGAGAAGTAACCTGATTCACTGAAGGATTGGTGTTTGCATTGGGAATTTGATTCAGATTGTATCTTTGGACATTTGCGTTTTGTTGTGGCATTGGGGCTTGTGGAACCGGCATCACCTGAGCTTGGGTTACATTGGGATTGTGCTTGCTGGGTCTGAACCATTTTATTTCCTTGAGATTGTTCAAATCCACCATTCTGAACCTGATTCCCATTTGCCATGTTACCAGCATTAAATCAACATTCGCTCTTCCAATGCCCTAGCCTACCACAGACGTGGCATGAATGTGTCTTCTTCAAAGTCGGCACATCGGCACCTGTACTCGGATCAATCGGAACACCATGTTCTCTACCTTGCTGTTGAAGTCCATTACCACCTTGCATCATCTGGACTCCCTGCTGATAAACTCCCTGCATGGGACCAGCATTCCCAACAAAATGTTGATTCTGACCTTGCTGTGCAGCTTTCATATGTGCTACTATTTACTTTTCCTTAAATTTCTTGTGTTTCATTTCCAATTTGTCCCTGCAGTACTTCGCATATCTCGCCAATTGACTTACCCTGCCAACCAATCAAATGCTGCTGAATCATGGAACTAACCTCAGATTTCAATTTATACACAAATCTGTAAACAAAATGTCCCATATCCTTTGCCTCAAAAGTCTCTGTCCTACTGAACTGTTAAACGCCTGTAACAGTCGTTCATAGTAAGCATGTACTGACTCTTTGGACTCTTGGGTTGTTCTGTCAATCTTGACCCAATCACTTTAGAAGAGATTTTCAATGTCAGAAATGTAATCACCTTATTATACTTCTTCAATACCATGGGTGACGGAGCATGTGATAGAGGACGTATTGTTGGCTCCACTTCGGGCCAATCCACAGCAACTTTGCATTCAGCCCACAAATCACCTGTAACCACAGTCTTGATATTTTTACAAAGCAATCAACCTGTATGTGCCATTCCACTGGGTTCTCTCTCAGTTTCTGGGAAATCATTTGTGAATGACGCAAGATCAGTCCTGCTCCAAGGTCTATGGACATGTCCTCCACCAGGCACTTCTCTCATGGGAAGCATGTGTATATCCTCGTCTTCCTCCTCTGTTCCAGACGGAGGCAGTTGTAACCGGACTTTCTTCGGTTCCTTTTTCTTTGACCATCTACCTTCCGATTTATCTAACTCACTCCACTTTCAAACAGGTAACAACGGTCTCATGTTTGCGAGATCTCTGTCACTAAAGCTTAACTGGTAACGCCATTGTAAGGCTTCAAATTTCTGCAAATCAATTCCATGTCTGTGAGCCAATTCAGATAATCTTTCATGTACCTGTCCTGCACGTCTTGTAGTATCCTTACACAGGAACAATAGTTCATCATCTTGGTAAGCATTTAATTGTGACATGTCAAGAGTTCCAATTATCATTTCTTCTAATTCTAGTTTTAATTTAGCCACATACATGACCCTTTCTCTCTCTGGGACCTGAATAATCCCTCCACTAGTTCCAGGATTTCCACTTCCAGTCGAGGTGTCTATGTCGCTGAGCCAATCATCAAATTCTCCAATAGGAAGACCTGGTTGTTCTGCTGGGGTATTAAGAATTATCTCTCCGCTATAGGTCCCACTACTTGCATTTGGCGGTGAATCCAGAAAGGGACATGTCATAAGTTAGCGTTTCGATAGTTAACTCTGTCCTAAGGGTATTGTAATTTACATTTGGAAGCTCAATCGTTCTAGGCAGGAAAAAAGGTGATGATCTGTGAGGAAATCTTGTTGGGTCAAACTGAGTCTGATTTAATGTAGGGTCTGTACTTGTAGCACAAGGGGTATTCCCTTGTGTTGGAACCATAGAAGTTTGAGGAATTGGCCTCATTGTTGAACCCACTGAATTGCCAGCTATAGTGTTCGTTCCAGTAGGAACAGCCAAAGTATGTGTAGTATTTCCTACTGATCAAGGCTTATACAAACGAACTACAGGAGCAATTGTGACAGGAATGGTCAATGCATCTGGAGCATTTAGAACATGTGAATTTGAAGAAACCGTCATTTCCGAATTCTCTCCCATTGATTTTGGATTATTATTTTCTCGTGCCATAGGCACATCATAAGTCTCACCTATAGGTACATTATTCACTACATCAGTTTGGGTTACATTGTATGGAGGAGGATGGTTTAAAAATAATTTAGTTATATAATCCTCATTTAAATCTCTGTCACTGTCCTCAGCTATATTCTCTGTGTCATCTGTCTCTTTCTTCTTTTTCTTATCCTTGCATTTACCTTTCCCCTCTTCGTCACTTTTTAGTGCAGGGCATATTCTAGCTCCCTCAATTATGTCAGTTCTCCAGGATTTCTGCTCTGCATCCCATCTAGCATCTGCACAAGCACGTATGGCTTTCTTTACCCTCCCTTGAAATCTCTCTCTCTGTCTA
Organism: Calotriton arnoldi; assembly: GCA_963921515.1. Classification (NCBI taxonomy): domain Eukaryota; kingdom Metazoa; phylum Chordata; class Amphibia; order Caudata; family Salamandridae; genus Calotriton; species Calotriton arnoldi. The sequence continues at coordinate 3,051,378 of CAWUFW010000321.1, read as the reverse complement.
AGATGGGATGTATGTTCCCAGGCATTAAGTGCTTCGTATTGTGTAGTTCTAGGAGGCGGTTTCATGTTATACAACGTCCTGCTTAAATGTTTACTAATTCTCAAATTAAATGTCCCATAACGAGGAAATGCCAATGGACCATCTTTATCAGTGATCTTATGCAATTGTGCGAGCCAAACACGTGTGAAGACCCATGTCTGTCGCCATAGTCTGACCTGGGGTATCTTTGGGTGATGTCTCTTCCCCCTCTCTAACAGGCACAGCCACATCTCCCTTGACTAGGCTTTGTAATGCTTTAAAGAATTTCATTTTCAATCAAAATATGCAGTATTCACAAATGACTTTTCGTTGAAACCAGGAAATGATTTTCACCCACGATTCCCGTTCAGCGATGACAACCAATACCAGCGCGGCTCTACACCAACCGATCTATACCAGCGCGGCACACTGTGACATCAGTCTCACTCCTTGCAGCAGTTCACCCTCCTTTACAATTTTCACGAGCGCATTCTCTCAGCAATTTATTCAAAACAAATGCAAGCAATTTCAACAACTAACTGTCTGCTCCTCTAAAGAAACTACAGATTATCATATACACAAGAGACATTCCGGAGCAACACTTTCCGACCTATCCTGACATTCACTTCAAATGAAACCTCGACCAGCGTGATCTCACTCTGATTGATACAGTTCCTCGCTGTGCACTGAGATCAACTATACCAACCACATCCCACAATCACACAAAGATAAAGTCCCTGTCTCAATAATGCTGTCGACGACAACTCACGATCAGCACCACAACACAGCAGACAACTACACCCAGTCTCTTCCAGACTGAAACTCCTACCATGTAGGTATGTATCCCGAAATCTTAGGCCACAACGGACCCCATAACCACTTCAACTTCTCTGCATTAAGCACCACATTCACGCATCAACTTAAATCATCTCTGCAGAACACCACACAGCCACTGCAAAATATTGCAATATAAGAATAGCAATTGCAGCACGCAACTCTATTAAAACTCACACTCCTCCACTGCTACAATTAGTTTCCGAACCGTTGGAACTCCATCAATCCTTCGACTGAACCATGGGCTTTTGGGGTTTGGATTGGGCTTGGGCAATTTCTATGTAGGACACCCTAACCCCCTCATGTCAGTGGAAAACTATCCGACGTGCTACCAGGTTTGATTCAACATTGTCTGGGCCCACTTTCTTACCATCTGATCCTCCGATGGACATTTTATTTCCCGCCTGAGAGGTGATGGGAGATAACATTTATACAATCAATTTCATTTAACAGTGTAACACATTTGGCTACACAATAAGGACCAAGAATCAATAGCTGGGGTTAAGAAGGTTTATTACAAATTAAGAATCAAGTTAAGATACACAGCTCTTAACACCATGCTATGAAGTTATATAATAACAAGAATAACAACGGGAAGGCCCAACCTCCGGAAAAAATTGAGGCGGACCAAAGATAGGCAAACAAGAAGTTCAGTCACACCAATATAAAAGATTAATAAAAGTATTTGATGCTCAGAGAAGTGTCTCAGGTTTTCTTGTCTATACATGGGTAAATCGAAATCACCTAAAGTAAAGTCCAAGCTAAAAGGATGGTTCTAAAAGATTTAAAAAATCTGGTAATTCCATAAAGGAAAATAGAACTAGGCAGGGAAATAAGTAGGAAGGTGTCAGCATTTCAGAAGCTCGGTCAAGAGTCTTTTTGGGTCAGGGATGTAAGTGTTAGCCTAAGCCACTCTCAGCAAAAAACCAAGGGAATCATAGCAGTCTAAAGCTCTCAAAGTCCAGGGAAAAGTGAGTCTCTAATTATTCACACCAAAATCGTTCAGGTAACACCCCTCTGTTCGCATCCTCAGGGGGTCTATGTCTTTCTCCACTTCTCACGTTCTAGAGTGCAAAATTCGCACAGTATCCCACACTGGACATGGCAACAATCTAGTCTTCTTACACGCAGGCCAGGTTGTAACATTGCTGAATAGGCCTTTCAGTTAATGCTCTGGCTCTCCATGTTCTCTCGTGAAGGTCTTCTCAGACTCTCTCTCTCTATCACTTGTACAGTAATGTATCTATTCTTCAACTATCAATGTGTGTGAATACCTGCAAGAAGTGTCATGTTATCAGAAATGGAAAACAATATTTTATGCATAACATTAATCAGGCCTACTAAAGATAACTTAAAGTATTAACTCAGTGTTGCACATTTCATATGCGTGTGCACCTTAAAACACAAATTCATATAAATTGTCAGTACATTAGGTTCATATTACATAGAGCACACAGTAAAATCTTAAAAGTATATGTGTCAGTATGTCTAAGAACTACGTTTTAATGCAATATATGAAACATTAGTGCACACATTACATAAATTCTTTGACGTTTCAAGAGTAATCACATTCTACATATATGAGGATGGTTTCTATTCAATCATCTAAACAGTAAATGTCATTACATTTATCAAAGCTCACATTATGAAAGTCGAATTTCATCTTTAGGATAAATACATGGCTACTAAGTAAAGATGGCTTATTAATTTCCCGCTTAATACGGTTAAACTCAGTTTGAGTAAATTCACTAGTCCAACGTTAAATGTCCTTTACTACAAATATCAAGTGCAACACTAATTTTAATATCATTGGACCATAGAAGAAACATGCTAAATTAGCACATTCATTAAATGTATATGTTATGAAGTTATGACATATTTGTGACGTGTAAAGGTTGGGCAAAATTTTGTTGCACCACAGGCCTGGGGACTAAGGCTAGTCAGTGGATTAGCAGAAACCCAGAGGTCTCATTCTGCCTTCAAATATTTAACTATCTTTTTTTATAATGTAATCATCTTCTCTGGGCATTAATAGACTTGGAGGGTAGGTGGGATATATAATGTTCCAGGAAGGGGACTCAGCAGACTAAGCCCCGAATATGTGTTGAAGTGTTACCGATATACTGTACATAATAATATCAATTGTGCAGGGGTAACTGGCACTTAATTTGTGCTTGTGCATAATCTCCAAGCCCAATAGTCTTATCTTGTACAGTAATAGTGCATCTGATAATACTGCACACCTTGGTGACACAAGAAAAAAATTAGGAACAGGGCCAAAAAGAGAAGATGAAGGCTGAATGGATACTACTCATCTTGGTTAGGAATTATCACAGGTGCCACTTTTCTTAAGTTTTTGGCCAACAATCCAAACATCAATTCATCATAGAGCTGTCATTTTGCCTGGTTTAAAACCTGTCTGAGGACATGTTCGGAATCCAGTGTGCCATTCTCCATCTGCAGCTGACATCCAAAAGCCAAACCTGCCTGAAGTGGATGGCATGCCATCTGCCCGACAGAAGAACCTGCCGTTTAGTGCAGGGAGTTGAATGTTCTGGCGAAGGTGGTGCTAAACCATAGTCGAAGTTGATGGCCTACCTCAGAAGACACCTCCAAAGATCCGATCACACGTCTAGCAATCCATGCCCAACAAGGTAAATGCCATCTCATCATATCCATGATCCATTGAGTACTGCAAATAGCACTAAAGTGTCTTGAAGAAGAGGTTGAGAGACCTTCTTTTCAGATAATGTAGGGAGAGTCTGTTCACTCTCCTGCACCTGAACTGTCGCGGCAGCCATTGAGGAGAGTGACAAAACGTCCCATCATCTAGCTGTCCAGCCTCGTAGAGTAAAATATCTCTCATTAGATGAAGTTGTTCGCACAGTTAAAGTCAAGAGCTAATGTTACTTGATCAACCTCCACAGGACCAGAGTCTGTATTTTTTAGTTTAGTTCACGGTGTGTCGCCGGGAAACCGACTTCCCTTTTCCCATCCATTTATATTCTCCATCTCAGAAAACTGGTTGTACTCTTGTAAGATGTTCATGATCCTCAGAGCTGAGTTTTATTTTGCATCTAGAAGTTTTTACCTAAATATGTGTTACTTGTGTTAATAATCACCTATTCCCAAAGTGTTCCTTTAATAATGTTGTCACTTTATTTTCTCACAAACGCACTTGTGCCGAATGAAATAAAACTTGAAATTTGAGAACTTGAATTATGACAGAGTGTTGGCAGAAGCCACTAGTACTGAACGAGAGAGCAATAAGAGTCAGTTGTCAGGAGAAAAAATAGGTACACTTGTGTAGAAAACTGATGAATACAATGCTTCTCCATCACTGACATCTACAGAATAGATGAGAGCGAGTTTACTGTTCCCATCAGGGCTGTGGCTATAACAATGCAGCAGGCGCAGTGGCACCTGGCTCAGCGGTATAAGGGGCCCATTAAAACCCAGTTTTGTTTTTTTTCTTCCCCTTTGGAGGTTCCTAGTTTGCATTAGGACCCATGGTACCATTGCTGTAGCACTGGTTACCATTTATTCAAGGCGCTATACTTGGTTTTCAATGCTGTGATGTAACACTGAGAAGGGTGCAGTGGAAGGGCGGGTGCTGATTTGCTGGTCCAGCTAGGTTGCTATAGTCCAGAGGGAAGCAGTGGGATGGTGGGTCACACTCTGTCGTTGTCACCTATCACCTCCATGAATCCTGCAGTTAGGTAATACTTGCTGGACACACTGGATCTCTGCTGTGCCTGGCAGAGGTTTGGCGCCAAGCATGGCGCCTCTGATAGCAGAGCAGGAAGGGGTGAGGAGCGAGTGAAAAAGCCACAGATCGGTACATACATTTTAAATCTATACTAAAGGACTGGGAACTTCTGAGATAAGTTGAAGAGGGGGGCAACAGGACAGCAGATGATTTATGATTTTCAAGAGAAGAGGGTAGGGAAGCCCTATGGGAAATGTGGAAATTGCCAGAATACTTGTTTTATTTTGTTGAATATAGTTGACATGGGTCCAGATGTAAGGGGCACTGTGAAGAGTGTTAGTTGGACACAGTTTTTGAGGAGAAACATTTATTATTGCTACATAGCTTCTGTCACCCCCTTCAGCTCGTCCATACGATCAGCTTAGGGGAAAACTCATGGGGGCATGGATTATATAACATTTTATATGTGGAGACACGAAGGTTTTTTTTTTTTTTATGAACTTGCACGTCACTCTCGCTGTTTACAATGTCACTTGCAATGCCTTCAATGGAAAATGAGCCAGATGATGCTATCTGGCCATCTACTGTTCTATATGAAATTATGTTTTACATCATTAGTAGTTCTGAAAAAGGGCTGTGACTATTACACACTAAATAAACAAGCCCTTATGCCAAATGGAGAATTAACAGTTACAAAAGTAATTAAAGTTGCATTAAGAGCGCCATAAATTACTCCACAGTCTAGAATGTAAACGGAAGTGCTCTACAAAGTCATGTTCTCTCGGTGCACTTCCCTTTCCTTATGTTATAATAAATAACATTTTGCATGGTATGACTAATTAACATTATAATCGCATTAGAAATATTTTTAGCAAGTGTAAAATAAACATCTACCTTGTTTTGTCTGCCACTACTGTAGGGATTTTCGAATAAACGCTGCCTTCATTTGCACGTTTATATAAGAATGCCTGATTTAGTCACGAAGTTAAGTCATTTATTTAAAGGTTAGGTAGGTTTACCTGGCGTTGGTGTTTCTCATAAACGCCAGTATATTTATTTGGCATCTGACTCTAAAGGTTAACTGTCTGGGTTGAATTGTAACATTCGGTTGCCTCCCAGGGCTGACGCTTTAAGTACCAGCAATTGATTTCTTGTGTCTCTACTCAAAAAAAGTGAAACGCGCCATAGTTGCCAACTTTCCCGTTTTTGCAGGGAGAGTCCTGGCAAGTTGGAGACTGTCCCGGGTAATATTGTTGCAGAAACTGGTCCTCTTTGTTGCACACAGGTACGCAAGCAAGAACTTTCTATCTGCAGCAGCCCTGTGCTTCAAAGTGTACCCGAATTTTTTTCTCTCCAAATGCTGGCATCTATGGACGCCTAATTACAACCGCAGTGGCTGTAAACGGGGCCTAGATTAGATATGTTCTTCAGATAGTGGTGAGCGTGGGGTTCCTCAATCAGGTCTATGGGAGTTAGATTGCATTCCCATTTATGGATGGAAATTAACAGCTGTTTCCCACTGTGCAGCTGTATGTAGAAATGATTGCATGTAGGGTGCTCGTTGCTCGTGTGCTCACATGAAAAGACCATCCAAAACAGAGAGTGGCATTGGAAAAACGCAAATGGTGCCAGTAGGCTACGTTAGACAAGGAAAGTCCCGATTTCATTGCCCACGTATTTGTTCTGTTTTCTTATCCTCTCACTACGTGAGCAGTGACAAGAGCACGGGGCAACCAACCTACGTGTATCATTTCTAAATTAAATCCCTTTTCTGCATGGTTATTTTTTATGAAGTCATTCTACCTTAATTGTTCAGTTTCTGTTGGATGGGGCTATTTATTAGCGTTGGAACTATGATAAATTCTCTGAATTTCTACCACAGTGCACTACTGTTAACCAGAAGATATTGCCAGGGTGGTTTACAGGGTAGTTCTTGTTCTTTCATGAGTCAACAGGTCTGCAGTATAGGATCTACATCTTCCATGTGTGCTATGTAAAAGAGTGTCTGTTTGCTCTGTGCACCTTGCATAAGTTAAAGAAAATGAGATAGACATGGCAAGACCCTGAATTAAACAAACCTACCACATTATTCGCAAGTCATATATGTAGGCGAGTGGAACTTGTAATTAGATTCGCAAAAGGGGCCAGGTGTGCTCGGGTGAAGTGGCGTGCACATTTTGTGGTGCTGAAGGAGAAGACTTTAGTTAAATGCTTGTTCCACCCATCTGCTCTGACTTGTACATCATTAACAAACAGGCATCTCCTGTAATATCACCACATCAACCTGAAGATTTCGTAAATATGTCCCCTAATATATAATGTAATACCTTTCTAGTGACCTTATTTGCAATCCAAATTCATTACAAAAGGTTAATTTTAGTGGAGCATCTGCTCTTAATGGCGTGGAGTCTGTTGTGTTTACCCCCCAGAAGTTCCACTCAAAATGTTGCCCAGTAAGAGGTAATTTTTTAATCCAGTACACACCAAGATGGTTATGCATGTTGTCCCTCGGCCATGTTGGAAGCGGTGGGATTTCAAATGTAATTGAAGCTTTTCCTCAAATAAACAACATGCAATACCTTAATGTTACTTAACTAACTCATGAAATCCTAGAAAACTGCAAGTCACTGATTAATGAATGTTATCATTAGCGCTTTACACCTGTAACCCTCAGATTAAATTACATATGGCACCCTACTTATGAGCTCGCAGAAAAATTATTAACCACTACTGATCATTTTAATATATTAGTAAAACCTCATATGTGTGGTTTACAAAGGCCTGATCAGAGGAATCATTTCTGTAGCATCAAGTACTCTTACAGTTATTTAGACAGGGGCGGCCGGCATGGATTGCGGGTGGCGCGGGGGTGGGGGGATCGCATGGGGGAGGGGGGTTGCGTTGAGGATTGCGCGTGAAGGTCATGCTTGTATAAATTATTTTTAAAAAATTCAAAAAAATTAGGGCCAACCAAATCATTGTGCATTTGAGTGGGCAAACCACTCCGCCCCTGCCCTGCTCAAAGAGCAGAGCAGCTCTGCCCACTCACCCACCCGCAAAGCAGCAGGAAGCAGCCTAAAATGATAACGCAAAGTTATTATCATTTTAGGTTTCTGCTTCCCACTGCTTAAAAGCAATGGGGTGACGCTCCTCCGCCATAGCGGAGGAGCTGCCCCTGTGTTTAGATCAAATTAGGTTACTACCAAATTTACTACCAAAGCTTTAATGGGACAGTGTGGAAGGATTTCCTGGTTGCTATGTCGGCTTCTGCTTTGCCCTGTTCTGTCCCCACCTCTTAAATATGTGATCAAGTATGTAAACAAGTAAATGTTAAAACAGTTATTCCTCATTAAAACGCAGTTCTTCATCCTTTTGTTTAGGCAGCTTGCTAGTCATCGTCAGAGGTGTTCCAGAGTTCTTAAAGACGACAAACATGGTTAGATGCTTTCCGAGGGTTACCATCATTATGTTTGGGTGGAATATGGCACAGATGACATTTGGCTTTATTATGGTGTTAAAATTGTATCCTGGAACATTGCAGTCAATGCTGTGAATCCTTCCGATTGTGGTTAATGCTGTGAAACCTCATGACTGTCCTCCCCGTGCACAAAATCTTTCAGATCTGGCTGTTTGTCATTTGGCAGAATGTTGAGTCTTCACATGTTATTACTTCTTGAGGGAATTCAAAATGTATTCATTTGCTCCCATGTTGTAGACTAAGATTGCCAGAAAGCAGAGCAAATAGGGTAGGTCCAGACAATATCCATTGAAGAACAGTTGGACAATCTCTGTGACCTCTCTTTGATTTTGATCTTAATGGTTCAAGTTGAGGACCCTCAGTGGTATGATGCATGATGTGTCATTCGCTGGGTGTTTGCTATGCCCTTTCAATGATTTGATTAGTGTTTCTGTGCATATGTAAATATTTCACAACAAAGGTATGCAACTATGCATTTAGAACAACTGCATGTCATAATATTGAGCCCAAAATATCATGCTTCAAAAATATTTTAGCCAAAATGTCGACTACTACAATATTGTGTAGGTAAATATATGGAGATAAGTATTGATGTATTGTTCTTAACTCTCATCTATGTACCTTGAAGCTGTATATATCATCCGAGTACATCTATGTTAAGTATAGTAAATATATACTTACCCATATATGTACCTGCCTTCTAAATGTTGTGGTAGTCGATATTTTGGCTAAAATATTTTTGGAGCACCATATTTTGGATACAGTATTCTGGTGGAATATCTGTAAAACCTGGTACTCTTTGACTTAAGGTCCACTAAACATATAAGGTCTTATATCCTCCAACTTGATGTTGAGTCATATAATTTCTAAGGTGGCTGGATCTGTTTCATTAACCAGTATGACACCATCATCCACCAGTGACCTAAAGTGTCTTTAATTTTCATTTTAATCTTGTTGGGCAATACTTTTGATGATATCTTGTTATTTATTCTGCATATTGATCGTCTCGTTAATGTTTTTCTCACGTTTATCAAGGTTTTCAATTCTCCAGTATTGCATTCAGTTGATCGAGTGGATTATCCATGCTGGCCTGTTTAGCTCTAAATGTAGTTAAGGAATTTAGCATGCACGCTCTAATCCCTACTATGGCACAGATCCAAGTGCTAACCATCATGGCCACAGAGTCGTAACTGGGCACTCTGTTAGTGCTCATATCTTAGAGGTGTTGAATATTTAATCATTGTTTTGTGTGTGAGCTTCGTCCATTGAGCCACTCTGTCATTGTTCTCGTGCCCCCTTAGCGACTGCAGACATTCATTGATAGATTATTTATTTAATTTATTAGTTTTATGATACACTCAGATGGCCATAGAATGCTACAGTGTACTAAATGCAAACGGAAAAGGAGGAGGAGAGACAACAAGTAACAGCAAAGTTGTTCAGGACTAGAATTGGATTAGATGGGCTTTCGACTTCTTATGAAATGGTCTGATATTAATCTTATGACAAAGGTGCAGATAAAAAGAGTTCTAGGCGGTGATGTCCTGAAGGTGCAGCGACTTGCCCCGTACCATTTGCCTTATCCTGTGAACATTGCGAATGGTGTTGAGAAAATGACCTTAGGCATCTGGTTGTGTTGTAAAATGTGAATTATTTAGAAAGGTAATCTGGATCTGTGACGCAGTGCATTATGTACTAGTCAGGAGGTTCTCAATTCTATCCTTTATTTGATTTACGGCCAGCAGAGTGTTGGTAGAGCTAAAGCAGGGTTCTCCAAAGTCGGTCCAGGAGAGCCGGATCCATGCCAGAATTTTAAGATAACTACATTTATCTAAATGAGGATGTGCTAAAGTCTGGCATGGATCCGGCCCTCCAGGACCAATTTTGGAGAACCCTGAGCTAAAGTGATGTGATCAGAACTTTTCAGGCTGACGATGAATCAGGCAGGAATATTGAAGTTTACATGTGGTTTTTGCCATAAGGCTCACATAAATTCAACTGCAATAATCGCTCCATGAAAGTTTTGTATATTTTTATATGAATAGGTTGATGTACCAAACCGTTAACGTTTCAAATAGAACACTAGACTAAACTGGCCTCTTGGTTAATAAATTATCATACATTGGCTAAACAAGCCAAATGGAAAGTTCAGAATTCTGAGGATAATAAGAAAACCTTTTGCCTGAAAATACAGTTCTTGCGGGTAAGTGTAGCATCCGGTCACACAATAATCTGTGATTGTTCCTAACATTTATAAGAAGTATAAAAAGGTTGCATGATTACCTGCAGTTATTTGACTAGCCGTAACCACAGCTTAGCAGAGGCCGCCCCCAAAGGAGGCCTCACGGACCGGCGCCATAACAACCACTGGGGACCCGAAAAAAACGGTTTGGGCTGCTTCAGTGCGCCCAACAACAAAAGGGGAATTCTACCCCATCCCCAGGAAAGAGTGCATGCCAAAGGTGGCACGAAAATACCTGGCCAATAGGTGGCCGGGTGATGTTTTGAACCCCGCCCCCCAATGGGGGGATGCCGCCACATGCCAGGAGGGGACAATGTGGGGCCATAAGCGCACCGCCATCCCAGCACAGGTTACTTTGGAAGCTGGGGGCGGTGCGCGGATCAACTTTCGAATTATTACACACTTGCAGCAGTTGTGCCTTCTGTGTGTAGGCGAAGAGTCTGTGTTTGAAGGCACCTCTGGGGGCCTTGGAGGCTGCATCGAGGAGTCTTTATACGAAATCCTGCAGGGTGGTGGGGGTCCAGCCGAGCGCACCGTTGCAGCCCGGCATCACTGCATCAACCAAGCTGCAAGCCAATGCAAAAACGAATGGAAGAATCAATGAATATAAGGAAGAGGCTGAAAAAACAGTTGAAGAACAGGTTGATACAGATGTCCCAATCTCAAGGGGCCTCAGGACAAGAAGCGCAGACAAAGCTCGTGAACCTGCCCATCAAGAGAATGTTGAAGTACGCCGAAGTGGTAGAATCCGTAGGAGCCCGCGAGCAGCTGCCTTCACGTTTCCCTTTCCTGGTTGGAGCCTGCCAATCTTGGTCCCCAAGTCACGTTGAAGAGGAGGACCGCTGCATGCGAGGTTCGCGGGGTGGCTCCCCCCTAGCAGCAACGTCTCTGGAAGCAGCGGAGGCCTTGGGGTCTGTTGAGGTGAGCACGGGCCGGAATTGTGAAGGTTTCGTTGCCTCACCCCGCCCCCCCTGTTCCCACCCCAGGCACGATAAGATTGAGTGGGTCAGCGTGCAACTAATTCGCCCGACAGTGAATTCAGGATCAGGGCTCACTTCGGTAGGTTCTTATCTATGTGTCACGGCAATTGGGTGGTCCTGCTTCCCGCGTTGTAAACTTATTTGTTATAGAATTTTCTGCCATTTGTTCTCTTTTGTTAAGCATGTTCTCAGCTGGCTTTTTCCCCGAGGAGCTGGGTTGGAGCCTGGCCTTAGTTCGAGCTCCTATGAGCAACAGCTACAGTTGCTGCCGCATTTGGAGCCGGGGTATCCAGGTTCGGATCCCGGCCTCTGCGCTTGACTCAATATCATGTGATGCTGGTATAAATGCTTAACCCCCCAGTGCCTGAATGTGTATAAAATGTTTGGCTGTGTAGGCAGGCAACAGTTGAGGGTTTGGAACCCAATCCTCAGAGGAATGGTCAATTTTAGGCGTGCGCGAGGTTTTGGCGTAAGGCGAGGGCTGCAGACTTTCGAGCGGAGAGAGCTGGTTCGATCCTGACATCAGCTCAACATCCTGTGATTCAACAAATGAATAGTCCTTATGTGATGTAACTGGTGCTCATATAAAGCGCTCCAAGTTGGCGCTGTATAAAACTAAAAACGAATTTCTTTGAAATTACATCAAAAGCAGTGGCGCGCTAGCTAATGGCAGCAAAGTCATTTAGGAGTTTTGAAGTCGTGCAAATGGACAGCAGGTTTCCTTCCCGAATGCAAAATCATGCGTTTCAGTTCCCCATATAAAGTGGCCTGTTAGTCGAGGCGCTTGAAAGCACGGCAAAATAATGTGTAAACTCCCCCCCCCCAAAAAAAATAAAACTGTCTGTAGCTCTCCAGTTCGATTGAGCTCCTGTTCATGGTAAACACAACCACAAGTCGTAGCACGTCGAGTGGGATGCGAGGCATTTAACCCCCAGCCTGTAAAAAGCCTATTGCTTAGTTGTTAGACTGGGAGACATGTTAAACGTAAGAAGGGTTTTTCGCTAAAATGATATCGTACGATCACAAGTTTCTGCAGGAGCCTGGTGGCCTCTGTGGCTGGTTTTGTGTTCTCAGACTTGATCCTGCTGGCGGCAGAGGTCCCTCTTAGCTTCTGGATAGAGTGGGCCTGTTCACAGTCGCCTAAATGAACAGCATGGGGGTGTCCTGGGCAGACATTACAAGCGTCACCAAGGGCAATAATCTTTACTGTTTTTATGAAACTGCCCTGGAGGTCACAACTGATGACCACTGGCTGCACTGCAGTCAGTTCACCGGTATCTACAGATCCAATATATCACTGACTTCAGCAACAAAGATTACTTAAGAACCACCCTTTGTTGCTGGATGATGATGATGGATACAGTGGGCTCCATAATTGCTCTGAGGGGAGGGTTTGGAAAAAGCCAGGATGATCATTTCTGGAAAGACTTGTAAATGTATTTCATGCCTCAATGCCTTTCTCTTAGCTTCATGTGGTTCAACGGCCAGACTGGCCGACTTTGAAGCTGGGAAACCAGGTTCAAGTTTGGTGGGAGGCTCAAGCATCCTGTGATTCTGGGCAAATCACTTAATCTGAACTTGTCCGTCTGTATTGCGACTGGTGCTCGTGTAACTCGATCTGATTTTTGCGGTTTTAGTTTGTGCCAGATACAACTGCAAAAAAAAAAAAGCCTGGCAGAGACTCACTTTTGCCCTGCCTGAATGTAGCAAATGCTGGGGGGCAGCCATGACTTTTCAATGCATTACAATTTCGCTCTTGCTATAGTTGAATCCCTGGTTCTTCTTGCATGCTTCCAGTCCGAAGTCTTGGGGTATTTCTAATGTCTTCCCAGACAAGGGACTATGTTGTGAAACGCATGAAAGTCGTATGCCTTAGCCGCGCAGCAGTACCTGGCCCTGACTGTGAGAGGGAGCTGTCTTAGGAAATAATATGAGTTTTAGAAGACCCTGGGGCACAGCTCCTTGCCTGACCGGCAGCTTCTCAAACAAAAAAAGAAAAACACTAGTGATGAATGAGCCTACTGGCAGGAGGTCAAAGTTTTGTTGCAGTTTTGACTCCTAATTCAGTAGTGCAGATGGTTAACCTGCCTGCTGTAAAGAACGTATGCCATGCAGATCATAGAATTGTTTAAATAGATAGCTCAGGCATACCGCTTTGGTCACAGAGATTCCTTTGTTACTGGCAGGATATAAGTCACCAGCCTAATATAGGGGAGTGAGCTATGAACTGGCAGGAAAGGGCTGCATGCATACTAAAAGGCGTGTGTGATGTGGAGTGCTCTGATCCCACTACAGGGTTATAGGTATCGCTTTACAACAGATAAACCTACAAATTAAAATGCAAGCATGATTCAATAGATGCCTATGCTGAGTAGTGACATCATCTACAATATCAAAGTCTTTTAAATTTAATAATAATTGAATAAAAGAAGCCAATAAAGCTGTGTGTGGTGCCTCTCGGGGCATGGGCACACACCTGTGTAGATATGCGAGGCATGCTCCAGCAGGCATGTTTTATTTCATGTAAAAAAAAAGAAGAAAAAAAGAGGCCGGCTTCTCTGGGGTAAGTGGTAAATGGCACCAGGACCTTAGGTTCGAGCAGTGCGATCCACTGACTGCCATCTTCGAGAAGGGCCATCTGCAATCTACGTAGCGCCCATGGTTGTATGGCACGCGGCGCAGAGTGCGTACATCATACCGGGATAGTGGGGCCCAATTAAAAAAAAAAACCACAATAATAATAATGAGAATATAAGCGCACGTTTGAGCACTAAGGGGACATTGGACATCACCCCAGCAGCCCAACTGGTATTGCCATTTTTGACTGCAGTGGCCATACATTTCAAGCAAAGCTAAAGAAACGCGCACCTGTCTTAAGCTAGGACGGTAGCTTCTTGCGAGAAATTTCTACTGTGTCTAAAAAATAAAATAAAAATAAAAAACCCATCTTTTACAATCCTTACAGCATAAATGACCTTCCTGGTTTGAAGCGTGGTACAAACAGGCAAATGTGTCTTTGTGGGTAAGTCAACGTGACACAAGCCTACTAACTGGGATATTCACGGTGGCTGCCTATCGACTAGTTTGAATTTAATAATACTGGCTGGACTCAATGATAAGCTCGCTGAGACGCTAGCTCACTGTTACAAGTCATTCACAACTGCACAGGAGGAAACAGCTGCAGACAGAGAATTGTGGCTCTAGGTGGACGTGTGGTGTAGTGCTATCAGTACAATGTTTAACAGAAGTAGGTTAGTCCCCCCATGTTACGTTGTGTTTTCTGGGTAATCCCATGTGGATCTAATGGCATTAAATTAGACAACGGTAACAGTGGGGTACAGCCTGGGGGCCGCAAACCATGGCTGGGGCCTAAGTGGTGGGCAGGAGACCAAACAAGCATGTAAAAATGCCCACGCATTACCCAGCAGACTGTCCAATACACTGCAACAATAACTCTCAAGGTTAAGTGCTCATTTCTTGGTGTTTCAATGTGTCTATGCACCCAGCTACAATGATAGTTTCTTAAAGTGGTGAAATAAGAGGGTCCCCCCCCTGTCCTGTTTGCCAGCAGTCCATGGTATGGGTGTCTAACTATGCCAGATTTTTGGCGTTAGTCAAGCAAATGAGTTGTTGGTGAAAGGTGCTACATCACTCCTCCCAAAATTGGTATATGACTGTCTCTTTTCTTTCATTTATGACATCTATAAGTGGAGACGACACGCTGGGTGGCTGAATAGGATCCGACTGTGCCCGCACACAACTGCGAGAAATGGAACCAGTGTTCTGCAACCCTAAGGGGATTAAAGTTGGCATCCGAATGGCACCCCGAGGTCTTGGTGATCAAACTGGGAGGCGGCGACCTCGCACAGCTCGGGACGAGGGACCTCCGCCACTCCACCCAAACAGGCTTGGCAAAAGCGGCTAAGCTGTGTGGCAGCACCACCATCATATGGTCTGAAAAAAGAAGAAAGGGGAATCGACAAATAGGATGGGGGAGCTGCACGGAGACAGAAGCCTCCCTTGTGGCGTGGCGGCTCAGAAGGGGTACATTTGTTGGTAAGGAGGCACACCGGCAGGGCGGTGTGCAGGAGGAAGGCCACTCACCTTGGGATGCCTTACGGCAGTGTGAGTAGACCGGAAGGGGGAGCATGCGGAGACGGCACTCGCAGCCCAGACCCGCCGAATGGCAGGGCACAAAATGGACAAACGAGGTAGCGATTTGGGGCCTAACTCCAGGGAGAGGCTAAATCCCCCCACCCACCACGCTCAATCAGCGTGAAAACCAACAGGAAACTATATGACCCCCATAAAACGGCATGTATGATTGCCTGAACAAACTAGGTGTCACAAGTATGGTAGACAGATAACAGAAATTATTTATGACCTGTCAGCCATTGTGAGTTATGACCTGTCACGTGATTTACAAGCCTGTCAAAATGATTTATGACTGCTAAATGGATTGATTAATGAACTGTCATGTCTATGATTTATGAGCTTGTGAAAATGATTTATGACATCCGGTGACGTTGGTTCATGGCCTGGTCATAGCAGGTTAAGACCACGTTTCTGAAACTCAAAAAGTAATTCGTACATGTTATACAAATAAACTGCGGCCAACATATACCACAAGAAACAAGACACACACGTGTTGGCAAACTTTATTGGAAAATATATGTGCAGAATGACATGCATGGCAGTTTGGGAGTGGGCCCAGTGGGGAGGTTATAGCAGAGGCTTCCCCAGAAGGGGGCCTCACGGGCCGGCACCATAACAGCCGCCGGGGACCCCAAAAAAACAGTTTGGGCTGCTTCAGTGCGCCCAACAACAAAAGGGGGATTCTACCCCTCCCCAGGAAAGAGTGCGCGCCAAAGTGGCATGAAAATACCTGGCTAATAGGTGGCTGGGCGATGTTTTGAACCCCCTCCAATGGGGGGACGCTGCCGCATGCCAGGAGGGGACAATGTGGGGCTATAAGCGCTCTGCCATCCCAGCACAGGTTACTTTGGAAGCTGGGGGCGGTGCACAGATCAACTTTCGAGACCCACCCACCCACATAAGCAACAGCATTGTCGCAGTGCTGGGCGGCAGGCGAGTCAGCTAAGAAGGGGTGCATTTGTTGGTAAGGAGGCACACCGGAAGGGCTGTGTGCAGGAGGAAGGCCACTCACCTTGGGATGCCATAAGGCAGGGTGAGTAGGCCGGAAGGGGGGAGCAAGCAGAGACGGCACTCGCAGCCCAGACCTGCCGAATGGCAGGGCACAAAATGGACAAACAAGGCAGCGAGTTGGGGACTAGCTCTAGGGAGAGGCTACCCCCCCCCCACGCAATCAGCGTGAAAACCAACAGGGAACTATGTAACCCCCATAAAACGGCATGTATGATGGCCTGAACAAACTAGGAGGTGTCACAAGTATGGTAGACAGATAACAGAACGTGATTGTGATACGTCCGAAATGATTTATGACCTGTCAGCCGTTGTGAGTTAGGACCTGTCACGTGATTTATGAGCCTGTCAAAATGATTTATGACTGCTAAATGGATTGATTAATGAACTGTCATGTCTATGATTTATGAGCTTGTTAAAATGATTTATGACATCCCGTGACGTTGGTTCATTGACTGGTCATAGCGGGTTATGACCACGGTACTGTAACGCAAAAAGTAATTCGTATATGTTATGCAAATAAACTGTGGCCAACATATACCACAAGAAGCAAGACGCACACGTGTTGGCAAACTTTATTGGAAAATATATGTGCAGAATGACATACATGGCAGGTTGGGAATGGGCCCAGTGCGGAGGTTATAGGCTCGACTGTTAAATGAGGAAGAGCCAACTGGTTGTTCTTAGATAAATAACTCTGGCTTCTATTCACAAAATGCTTGTTGTAGTACTACAATAGTAGTACACAAGAACTACAAAATGCTATTCACAAACTTACGTGTGACACTTCCGCCTCTCCTATCTTTTTCTGTAGGGAGATCTGCGCCCTGACTGCAAAGTCTCTGCACACATGAGAATGAGTTTTAGTAGTAAATGTGGGAGGGACAGGGTGAGTGGCTGGGAAACGGTGTATACTTGCGACTGAAGATGAGGGATTGAATGAATGAAAAGCCATTTGTACAGCGCAAATGCTGCGTCCAACAGAAGCGTCCCTGTGCTTACAAATACAGTGACTCATCCTACTACTAAACCTCCCTAAAAAGGAAGGTCTTCAAACCTGATTTAAATAGTGATTCCGATTCGATCTCTCTCAGCACTTTCGGCAAAGCATTCCATAGAATTTAGCCACCAATAGTGAGAAAGATAGTCATCTCGATTTTGCTTACTATCTCTGGGAATACATAGTAAACCCTGATTGGAGGAACAGAACTTTATGACCAGGGCATATTACCTAAATCTTCTCTGCAGATATAGAGGCCCCTTTTTATCCATAGCTCTAAAAATAATCAATAGGGCCTTAAGTTTAATACTTTTAATTATTGGTAACCAATGCAGTTTCTTTAAGCCCGCTCGAATAGACAGCCTCCTGTGACAGTTCAGGGTCAGGCGAGCAGCTACATTTTGAACTAGCTGTAACATGTTTAATAGCCCCGATGCGGCCCCCAGATAAAGAGAGTTCACATATTCTGACTTGGAGATCACTAGGAAGTTCACAATGTGCTTTCGAGTGTGTGCAGGTAGAAATTTCAAGATTTGTTTACTGAGATGAGTACAGCAAAACAAGTCACTGTGATTGCCCTCACTTGTGGTTTAAAAGAAAGATACCTGACGTCCTCTTGTTTTTGGACGATCCTGAGGTATCGGGCTCAGAGTGCTCTAGATTTTGAGCATTTACGGATCCTACTCTGGCCTTCGGATGAATGCCCAAAAATATGCAATGTATCCCATTGCTCCTTGCCCGGTGGATATGCTGTGGGTGGTGGGGATTCTGATCCTCCCCCTTGGCTTTAAATACTTGGGGGTCTACGTTCCTGGCACGCGACCCGATCCTTTGAATAGAACCTTATACCTCAATTAGTTGCCCTTGGACGGTACGTTAAGTTCTGGTCTACTCTTCCTCTGTCCTTTTTGGGACGCTCTGATATTTTTTTAATGGTATCCCTGCTGCCTCTACTCCAAGTCTAAAGTCAGCGCACAAATCAGACTGCTGCTATGGGGAATCGGTGTGCACCATATCGCTTTGGGGAAATGTCAACCGGCTGTTAGGGGTGGGATAGCCAACCTGAACATGCTCCTACATTACTGGGTGGCGCACCTGCTTGTTGTGAATGAGTGGTGGTTCGGGGGCTTTGCGGATCCTGCGTATGCTGCGAAGGGCTGGATAATGGGCAGCCGGGACCTCCCACGTCTACTATATGGAGGTAGAGTCTCTGCGGCTCCCCCGCCCACCACACGAGTAGTGTTCGTGGTATGGAATGCAGCCCTAAAGACCGTGGGTGGGCTGATCGTCTCACAATGGAGACCCTGTTGTGGCAGGGCGCCACACTTCCGCTGGTGATGGTCCTAAGGGGCTTTTTGTCCTGGGACGTTATAGGCATTTCAGCGTTGGGGATGTGCTTCATAATGGTACGCTTAAGTCAGTGCTTAATTTGTAAAATATTAGGTGCCAGGGCCATGACTAGGAGATCACTGCAGCTTGCACCACCTATTGCCCCTGTCATCTTTGCCAAAACAACTACTAACCATCTCTCTCGCCTGTAAGTGAGACAGTTCTGATTATTCCAGGTCCCCAAAGCTAAAGGAATGGCTGGGGAGGCAGGTATTAGTAATTTTTAATGTATATTTTATTCATAAACAACTGTTCTGCTCATCACTAAATTAGATGTGCAGCGCCACCATGTGGCAGACTGTCATAAGTGTGGTGTTGACACTTAAGTGCCGGTGCCAAGCACCGGAAACCAATTAAGTGCCGGTACCGAGCACCCAAAACCACCGGCTCAAATTAAGCACTGGCTTAAGTCCTTCCAAGACCTGTAGGAGGAGTATGACCTGCATCGCACACAGTTGTTTAGGCATCTGCAGCTTCGCCACGCCCTTCTCCCTAATATACAACCAGTGGAGGATATTCCCTAATTGTCCCCGATGGAGGACTAAATCCTCCTCACAAACCTTAAGGAGCATAAATTGTCAGAAATACATAAAATAGTACTGCGCAATGTACCAGACCCGATGGTGGGAGTCTGGCAGACGTGGAGGCAAAACTTGGCCTTTTGGAGAATGACGTTTGGAGAGAGGCGATAGAGGCCCTCAGAGAGGCGGTTATAGCCTCTCAATTCAGATTAATTCAGCTGAAAGTGCTTCACAAAGTATATTTCACCAGGGCCAGGCTCCGTCGCATGGGCCTGATCCCCACGGGAAAGTGCCTGCGGTGCAATGACCTGAGGGGAGACTTACCCCTCATGT
Organism: Calotriton arnoldi; assembly: GCA_963921515.1. Classification (NCBI taxonomy): domain Eukaryota; kingdom Metazoa; phylum Chordata; class Amphibia; order Caudata; family Salamandridae; genus Calotriton; species Calotriton arnoldi. Next base: position 3,031,711 of record CAWUFW010000321.1, on the reverse strand, counting down.
TCCGGCACTGCCCGGTATTGGCCCACTTCTGGGGTGGTGTGCTGGGGCGGCTCTGGAGGTTTCTGGTATGGGACATTCCCCGAGACCCTAAACTCATTCTCCTGCATATCACAGATGATGTGGGGGGTAACACGCTATCAGAAGGTGCTTCTTTGGTTGGGCCTAATTGTCGCTAAAAGGGATATTGCGAGGGTTTGGAAGGAGAATGAGGCCCCCCCCTGTGGAAACTTGGGCTAAGTGCATGGGTCACTGCATGGGATTAGAAAGTCCAATATATTTGTCTCGGGGCTGCCCCCAGAAACACTTTAAGATCTGGAAAGACTGGGCAGAATACAGGAATACATATTGGGTGTACGAAACGCCAAGCCTCCCTCACCTGGGTGTGGGATGACCACTGCTGTAGGTGTTTCGTCGGGGATATGGATTGCGCACCAGGTACCGGTAAGTGGGAGCAATCAAGCTGTACATCAGGGATGCAGTTATAATCACCTTCCCAGTAGCATGGAGCCAGTGTGTTAGTCTGTAAGGCAGGGATTAACTAATTAAATAAGGGTACTTGATTGGAGTTTTTGGGCGTATATTGATAATTGGGAGAAGGGGAATCCATCCAGTGATCCCTCCACCACAACATATCTCCCTTCACGGTCGGTCTTAGTATACAACATCGATAGGGGTACCCCCGGGGCAACCCATATCAAAACCCTGGAGCACGCAGTGCCCACTACTGTTCTTCGCCAGCGTCTGCCTAACCCCTCCAGGGTCAGGAGAGATACATGCGTCTCCTGTAAGAGGGCTATATGCAACCCCACGTCCGTAGATACTGATAGATGAGATACCTCTTAACATGACCAGCCATGCCCCGGACATTGCAAGTCATAGGCTTGTACTGCGCCCCAGCTTCATGGTCATCTACCGGCATGGTTGCCAGTGATCATTGGTGCTCCCCCATCCCCACCCCGCACCCAAGACCACTCCCACATCCAACCCCTGGCACACCATAAAGAAAAACCAAGGAAAAACAAAGGCCAATGGAGAACAGTCTCAACTTCCCAACAGCCCCTCCGAATCCAATGCACCAACGGGCATTCGGCCAGCAGCTGTAAGATGCAACAAAATAAAATCACTGAACAGGCAATAATCATATCTGTAATACAATGGGGGGCATAATGTGGCACAGCGGGATTAAGTCCATCAAGGGAGCAGGCCCCACGCAGCTAGTCCATTGCTTGCTGTAGATCCCCACAGCTAGTCCAGGAAGAAACAATAAGTACTTACATTGTCCCTGGTGAGCGCTCCCCTCAGGGAGAGGGTGCCAACACCAAATCTCAGGGTGGGCAACCCATTGGCCTCCTGCACCTGCAGCACAAAGCAAGTCCTCTGATGACATAGAAGTAACAAGAGGCCCCTCCCGACAAGACATCCGCCAGGACCAAATCAATGTTCAATGTGGGAGGATCCTGTCGCTCCACCTCGATCTGCAAAAAGGAATGAGATGCGCTGTGTTGGCCTGCCACAGCCACCACCTGGGCCCTCTCTCTGGCTGCCTGTTCCTTTGTAGGGTCCCCTCCTCTGCCCCTGTCCTGTCTTATCTCCAGAGCCCGAAGTTGCAGTTTCACTTCTAGAAACTAGGTACAATGTCTTTGAACGTCAGACGTGTAGTCCAGAAAGATTTTCACATAAGATTTGTCGATAAGCCAGGGCCCCTCTGCTCGTGCCGTCTGCAGTATATCGCCCAATCCCTGTAGTTAAAAAGACGATCAACCACTGGTCTCGGAGATGCCCCTGGAGGGGGCGGCCCGCTCGGGACCCTATGTGCCCGCTCCTCAGAGAAAAAGGTTGATAGTTTGCCCCCTAGCACAGTTTGCCCCAGCCAGTCCTTGAGGTAGAGCTCCATGCAGGAGCCTTCTGCTCGTTCTGGTAGCCCCAGGAGCCTTAAGATGTTGTGATGGGAATGACCCTCGTGGTCTTCAACTCATTTTTTGAGGTATTATATCTCTTCCTGGAGTGCCTTAATGCGAGAGTCCACCTCAACGACCGCAGGCCAGAGTGCTGCCAGCATAGATTCCGAGTCCTCTACCCAGTCTTTGAGTTTCTCATGATCTTCGCACAGGAGGCCCATATCTATGCTGAGGGCTTTAATCTTAGGTTCCAGGGAGGATTTAATATGAAGCACTGCCTGCAAGATTTCTTCAAATTTCCGTGAGTGGTCAGAGAGCGTTTGTTCCAGCGTGGCATCCAGAGGACACAAAAGTCTCCCCTCTAGTCCACTGTCCACTGCCTCAGATGTGTGCACTGTGGACTTATCGTGCTTGGGGCGAACTATGAGGGAAACCGTAGGGGCAGGTACACCTGCTGGCAAGATCTTGCTGGGGATGTATCTGCACACTATAATCCGAGGGTCTGGGCACAGTAGAAGAGCTCCATGGTGAAATAAAACAGGCAGGTGTTCCAGTAAAGGCCAGTCAAATAGGGGGTAGGGCGTGAGTATAGGGCACAGTGCGTTGCCAAGTTCATGAGGCGGGGGAGTCCCAGATTTCCCCTTAAGGATCCCCAGCAGTTCCCGGGGAAGGGAGGGAGTGGACAGCAACAGACACTGTAGCCAAACCAGCAGCCCCCTCCTTAATTTGTGGGCAGTTTGTCGCACGTGCTAAAGAGGAGGAAAAGTGAGGGGAGGGGAGTCTTCATGAGGCCAAAGTCCATTGCATGCCCCACACTCCCTCCTGTGTTGCCCAAATTTGTGACCAGCTGAAGCGAGGAGGGATTCCCCCAGTGATCAGGCCCAGGCAGCAAAGCAAGCCCAGTTATGGAAAATGGCAGTTCACTCTGCTTGCAAGAAGCAAGATTCACCGAACCAGCGAGGCCTCACTCTAGCATCTGCCGATATCTCCACAGGTCCCGGTGTGGACGTAGTGGGCGGTGTGAGTGGAGGGGGGATAAGGAGGGCATCAAGGCTGCACAAGAAGGACCGGGCCTGGCAGACGCACTCAACTCCTGTGCAGCCGGGCCACTCGCCAAATATGTAATAAGAGGGCTGCACCCAGCGCTGGCCAGATCTTCAATGTGCCATGGTGTTCCCTCGTGGGGGGAGTCCACCAGCGCCCGTGGCGGGAGGCCTCCACTTGCTGCCACACTCACCCCAGTCCGGTGCAGAGGAGAAAGGCAGCTAGGAGCTCCCAGCCGTCAATGGGAAGCATGCCGAGGACCTGGAACTTACCTTGAGCTTCTCCCTCAACAAAGCACCGGACTCAGGAGGCGTGCACAGGCCACTCAGCAACCTGGCCGCCAAATGCACCTGCCCAGTGTCCTCTGGTCACCCACATAATCGCCACCGGGTTGTCACAAGCTTGAGGACGGTTGGTTCAGCACTTTTGTGGGAACCAAACGGATTCAGGATCATTGGCGATGGGCTGGACTCCCGGAACACAAGGCTGTGCAACTCACCCTGTTGCCATCTTGGCCACGTCTCCCGAAGTTTCTTTGTGATACATGGAACATTAAGCAACTATGATTGGCCAACTGTAATCGTCTTCTCCTTCTCCCAATTCTTGATCTTGGGAAATGAACCTTGCCTATGTGTATTAGATGATAGCCTTCTCTCTACAAGACCATATTTAATGCAAATTATAGTTTCAGGCATTTGTCAATATCTAAAATAAAGAAATGACCTCAAGTTCTGTTTTGCTCAAAACATCTTAATATTCATATTTTCTCTATATGTTTTTTTAGTGGACAGCTTGTGCCAAGGCAATGCGATGATGTCACATCTCTGTTAACAAATTACTGCAAGTAACAAAAGCCATTGGCCTGAACTTCTTCAAGGGCAAACACTGTTAGATCTTGTAATGATGTAATAGCCTTGCAGTAAGTCTTTAATCCTTTCAGCAGTTATAAATGAGTTTATAACACCTCATATTATTTTTCCTGCGGCGGCCCATGTCATTACCTGACTCACAGCTCCAGCGAAGCCCATGGACTGCTGCATGCTCTACACTGAAGCAGTGTGCAAGCAAATATGGCCCCAGTGAAATATACGTTAAACAGCAACTCCCCACATCGTACGTACTATTTCTTTGAAGTAAGTTTGGCAATTTCAACTAATTCTTTAACTCCTCTGGGAGATTACAGGAGAAATTATGTCACAAGTTTCTTCAGAGATACTTCATGGACCAATCAAATTCACTATGTGTTAGGTGATTTTTGAATTTTTTGCCAACATGGCAGCTGTTCGGTAAGCGAAGGGTAATAAATACGGAACTGCCTGAGACCTTAAAAAATAATAACCTAAAACTTACTTTTTTATACTAAATTCATGCAGTGCAAGTGATGTTGCTCAAAAGTATGATTTTTTGTTTAATTAACCACTGCAGAAAAATAATTTTCCTTTTGAAGTCTTAATGAACTGTAGTGAACATAATTAGATTAGTGTATTTTAGTAGGTGTCTTTCTTAGGGTTATATTAAGTTATTAGGTCACCCGTCGCTGCCCCCCAGGGTTGAGAGTTGTTTCTACTTCAGCTATGGTTTGCATGTAATTTCTTTCGTGTGACTATTTTACTTTAGAAAAATAAGAATAAATGTACACAAACACTTGACTGCAAATAGTTTCTTTCAGCGTAAAACGGTGGTTTTAAGCATAGGCCTGAACCTGCCATTGTAGCTAGCCTAGTAGGCTGAATTTGCTTCACCGCACGAGACTTTTCTGCCTCATAGCAATTGTGTGGTAAAGAATTTGTAGGTGTAGGAGAACGAGCCACATATCTCCCCGAATCCCCAGAAATGTATGCTTTTATGAACTATACTTCACTCTAGAGCACTAGATATGTAAGGAACCAATTTAGTAAGGGTAAATGTATAGCTTGACGTATGGCTATTTTTCCTCTTAAGAGTGCCCTCACTATTGTATGTTATGGGGTCCTAGGTGACCTTGCTAGACCTTTTTTCTGGTTCCTGAGGCGCTCATGGTTAGTTGGTAATAGGTTCTGGTATTTGCCATTGGTGCACCAGAACCTTAGATACTCTTACTTTCCAGTAGGATAACCAAGTACCCCATTTGTTTTTTGTTGTTAACTTGAACGAATGCGAGTGCAGCTGTGACCTCCAAAGGTATGCTACAAGGACAAGCAGTCAAGGCTTTCTGTAGGCGGTGGGAAGCAGCAGGTTTAGATCTCGGATACGGTCTTACAGTAATTAGGCACACATGTCACATACAGGCTGCTGTAACGTGCAAATGAATTGGTATTTATTTACATGCAGAAATGTTTTAACCATGTGCTCTAGATTTGCAGCAAATGTGACATTTTAATACACACTGATTGTGATGATCAGTGAGGGCTTTAGCAGTTAATTTCTATGTCCTTCGATAACCTTGAAGGATAATAACGGGCATATCAGTATTAGCTCAGTTAATGAATGGTAATAAAGCATCTAAGCTGCTATGAGATACCTGCCCTTTTTCTTGGTCCTGTTACAATAATTTGCTTTATAAGTATAAAGGAGGTGACCTTTCCAACATCCCCCAACACCCAAAAGGGAAGGGAGAGTAGACACTTTTCAACATTCTGGGTTATCCAGTATAACGGTGCTTCGCAACTCCGATAATGGTAATGGGTTACTGGACTCGGGCCAGGGGACCACAAGTGGGTCACGCCAAGTACCACACAATGTTCTTGGTGCCAAACTGGTACAGAGATAGATCTGTTGCATTTGGCATACATTTAATTTCCAGCTGGTTGTAATCTGAATTGAACAGTTGTTATTGGACAATGCATTCAATAGTTCTGAGTTTATGGTGACAAGCCTCGCCTAATGGAACACACCCTGTGTTCCGGCACCTGTATTACCCTTCCTTCCACTGGCTAGGTTTTACATGGTGTGAAAATGCAGCCAGTAAAAACCTCAGGGATCAAGGTGGGGCAGTGGTTCCCACCATCCTGACCAGAGGGGAAAGTATACCCTGCCCCACCCAGTAGCCCGGAATCAAGCTCTTCTTCGCTTTGAAGAAAGGGTGATGCAGGCATCTACAAGTCAAATGGGGTTTACTAACCTTAGGGCCATGCTTGCATCATTCATTGAGTCACAGCCCAAGGCTCAGTATCAGCCAAAAGAGTTGATGTCCGGGGTGGGTCGAGGGAGGCAGTACAGCCTCATCAGTCGGTGCAGTCCTTTGGTGCCTCTGGCATGGCATCCGCCCTGCTGTGGTGCATAAGTCAAAGATATGCTTCAAATTCATCTAATGTAAAGACTTAAGGCAACAATAATACCAACATCACATAATTTCAATTATAAACTAAACAAAATATATGAACCAAAGGAGAACCAACAATATCTGTTTTTTTATATAAAGTAAAAAATATTTTTATTGATAATCAATTAAATACTGAAAAAACGTTTAATACTAAAACAATACCCCATTTATAATAATTCATTCATATCTTCATTCATACAATATGTAAATGACACACAATAAAAATCACAAGTTTTTTTTGACAAGGACAATGATAACAATTAATATCTAATTTTCGTGATCGTAGAGAAACAATGTAACACAATGGTAATAGACTGTTGTGTTCAGAGAAACAATGTGGCGCAATGGTGATAGACTGTTGTGTTCAACATAAACAGAAAGTATGCAACTTATAAAATCCATAAACCACCAGAGGAGGGTTTAGAGCTAGGATTATTTTCATGAGTTTCCTATTCTGGAGGCAATGGGGGAGTAACAACTGGTCAGAAGAATGTGTATTTGATGTACAGCTAGGCATCTCTTTTTTGGTTGAACCGTTGCTGATCATATCTGGAGGTAGGCCTGCCAACGCAGCCAAACCTATGTATGTTAGTAAAATGAATGTTAATTGTAGTCCAATAGCCAGATATGGGTGCACTTATTAAGGACTCTCTGAGGGGCATGCTCCATGGACTTCTTTGAGTACAGGGCATCGTGAATGGCATCAACATTGTTGAAGAACATCACAATCTAGTGCAACCTAAGTGTGTCATTGTAAAGAACTCCCTTCTCCTAGCACATGGTGTACAAGCATAGCACACAATCATGCAACATGTACTGAGGAGAAAGTGAAGAGAACTGAGCGAATGTTCCACAAGTGGGTTCGTAGACACATTTCCAGGGGGCACATGGAAAATGGACTGTACCCCTGAACGATCAAATAACACCTACCACCTGTCATTGTCCCCATAGCCTAATGAGGAGACAGTAGATACCTGCTACTATGGATGAGGATACACTTTGTGTGCACCCTCAGTCAAGTAGATCCTTGTGCTTTTCTCTGATGCAACAAAATCATGTGATTCACTTCAAGTCCATTCAACGATGTATAGTCGCTGAAGGAAGATAATAGGGTCAGCCAGAAGTAGTAGAACAAGGGTAGGATTGTAGAACATTCCTCACAGTGCAGGGATTTTATCTATACATGCATGGTATAATTGTATCTTGTATTGTATTTGATTTGTGCAGGATCCAAGAAGTTTCTACCAGTCATTGGTATGCGATGTCAGTGCTGCTCCTATTTCTAAAGCAATTTGGGAAATTGTTCTTTGGCTCATCGAACATTTTCCAACCATTTTAAAGAAACACTGACCATGACACTATGGAAAACGTACAAAGGTGGAGTAGTTTTCTTTTAGTCATTCACTACCCACATTAACTTTATTGTCCTTCAGAGGCACTACTGTAACTCAGAGATCCACTTTGAGATCACAAACACGTACATAATCATGCATCATTCATCCAATAAGCATTGGCATAACCAACAATTCTCCCCTTTTAAGAGGAGGTTCAAAGCTTGTGGCTTTGTCATTGCTTGTTTCTTGCATAACGCATATTCAGGAATGTCTGCTGCTGCATCACTATGCATGTACATGCAAAGGTGGCTATCTTAGAATGCTTTTCCTTTTATGATAAAACCAATTCCAAGATGGCCTCCCATGGTTGAACACACATGCAAACGCATGAGTGGCCATCTTGTAATGACTTTATCATGAAGAAGAAGCATTCCAAGACGGCTGCCCATGCATGCTGGTGCACCGTGTCCATTATGGATTTTAAATTTTTATTTGAATTTAACCATTCAAAGATGAGTAGTGGCCTTTAGAGAGCAGCAAATCAAAAATAAAGTTTTTGTGAGGTGCCGCTTTCCCATGAAGTGCTAAAAGAAAAAAAGAAAAACTTATTTCACCCATTAGATCAATGAAGCAATACAACTTATCTATCCAAAAGAATTGAAAAGAAGCTATACTGTAGTAGCAGGACAAAACAAGAATAGGTAGGAAAGCCTATGAAGCAAGAGCAGGTAACTATTATAGACTGGAGAGTCATCCATTCATGAACAGTTGGCTGACCCAAAGCGCGCGTGTGTATTGTATTCTTTACAATAAGTCTTTGATTGTCAAGACCTAAAAATAGTCATCTATGCCAGACACAGATATCAAAAGATGAGCGTACACTCTCCCACATTTATCCCCCCCACCCAAAGACACCCCTCTCACATACACATCATTCCGACCCACACCTTTATTAATATGGACTTAAGGATACACACAAGCTTTTCTGTCAAATATACTCTTGCATACCAGAAAACAAAATCTCTTCACACATAAACAGATCATACTTGTAATCAGTAGTAAACGTTTCTGGAAAGAGAAACACACACATCATACGACTCACACTTATACACGACACACAAACACTTAAATCATGATACGCACACTTAAATCACACGATACACCCAAATCATAAATCTAGCATCCTTAGCGCACATATCACAAAGAGAATCACAGAGCCCAGAAAGAATACATAAACGTTAATGTTGGACACTCGTTGGGAAATATATATGGAGATCCGCGCCTAAAATATACACTCGCTCTTCTCTCTCTCTATCTCTTTCTCAGGCTTCTTCCTACCTACAGCAAACTCTCAACTTGATGTCTTTTCTTTTTTATACAGCTGTTAAATGAGTATAGTTGTCAGGATTGCAAAGTAATTGTCTTTAGTTTTTAATACCAGATTCGTGTTATATGACACTTTAACAAGGCTGGCATCATACGTTCAGCAGTGCACACATTGTCTGCTGGGAGTCCTGTCAAGATCACGGTACAGTCCTGAGATACCATTGACTGAGTACATGTAAAAGACAAGCTGCACCGGTTATTATTAATCCATTCGACCTGCGCACTCCTGCTTTCAGGAACTAGTAGTGGGAACCCGTATAGATCACAGGTTCTCCAAGTGGAGAATTCCTAATAGTTAACTTTAGAACAACAGGCATGTTACCGATTGCTTTTACTCAGGCTTACTTAAGCTATACCTGTGCTTAAAATGCGGTTGTGAATGTGTGATATCCTCCCCCAGCATCTCTGGAGCCTGCTGTTTTTCCCACCACTCTTTGCACCCCACAGGCCCACCACAGGCCCTCCACAGCATCTCCCGGTGGCCCTCTCTCCCATTTAAAACCTGCTTAGAGCAGATGGCGAATGGGAGCGTTAGACTCCACGGTGTCTGAGAAAACCTGCATAGAAGAGCCGAGGAATTTCCCCTATTCTGGCAAGTTTAATTCGAGGTACCCATTATCAGTAGGGGCTCCTCCAATTCCAATTGAGGTCTGTAAAGAGTTATTCCTTCAGCTTCAGGGATTTTTCATTTCTTTGTTTAACCAGATTATTGCAGGGACTACAATCCTGATATCATTTTCACAATCTATAGTGGTCAGCTTCCTTAAAAAAGAAAAGCCCTCTGATAATTCTAACCCATATAGACTTATCAGCCTTATTAATGCTGACTATAAATTATTAAATAAAATCCTTACAAATTGGATCTCCTCTATTGTCCAAAAATTGATTCATAAGGATCAAAATGGATTTTTGCCTCAAGTCAATTATGATCAGCACTAATTATTTAATACAAGGTATTAACTACTATAGTCAATAAGATTAAAACTGCAATTTTAATGATCAACGCAGAAAAAGTGTTCGATCTTGTGAATTGGGCGACTTTATTTGAGATTTTTCATACTTTTGAATTTCCTGGACAATTTAATAAAATTTTAAAGAATTTATATCAAGATGCTTCTGCCAGAATTGCAATTAACTCCTGCGATGCTGGACAAATTGCAATATCTCAGGGTACTCGACAGCGGTGTCCTTTATGCCCCAGGTTATTTAAATTTTTATTGAACCCCTGGAATATCTACTTTGTAATTTCCCCTCTCTGGGGCATCCAAATTAAAACTGTTCGCGAGTGACATCATTCTTTATTTGTCAGCGGATAAAGATAATATTCAGAGAGCCTTTGACAATATTAAGGAGTTTACGCAATAGGAGGATACAAGATTACAAATTAGTACAACGCCTTTACGTAGGTGTACATTTAAATATTGTCATGTTGTTTCTTCAGAGATCCAGAACATAGTTATGGTTGGAATGTTCCTTAAAGATCAAAAGAAACCATATATCCTAACTCTGTAGGAAAATAACAATTTTAAAACTCTTTGTCTGTCCTCACACCTATAGGCCAAGAGAAGTAGTGTATTGTGAGGGGGGCCGGTCATCAGCATCTGGGTAGGGGTGGGAGATAACAGAAAGGAGTGCTCAAAGGTGTAGACATGTAAGTTGGGAGAGCGGGCCTCCTCTTTTCCATCTCCCTAACAGGTAACCCTCTCGTTCCACCCATGACTCCTGCGTGATCATCTGAGTATTTGACCTTCCCTGTTGGGTGTCTGTAACGGTCTCTGCCATTTTAAGGCAGCTTCCCTTGCCTAGGGATTGCTTTGTGGTAATTGCTGTATGGTGAGCACTCAGTGGGGCTTGCTGTCATTTTTAATGTGGTTCTGCAGTTGTTCAATGAGCTCCCCCCCATCTATGTGCCATGGGGTATTTGCGTAGCGCTCCTATTTCTTCGGCATACAATGACTGTTGTTCCGCTACCGCCAGATGTATCAGTGCACTCTGCTATTTAACCAAGGAAGGGGGGTGTGGTGCTCTTCCATGCCATTGTTATAGTATGTCGTGCTAGCAAAAGAGCTAGATCAATCAGTTGAGTCAGGGCCCTGTCCACCTTAGGTTTCTTAAGCAAGTCTCAAGGGTGTGTACGCTGGGCTTCCCAGTGGCAATAGCTAGTGTATCAGCCACTTGACTCCAGTAGGGAGTGAGACACGTGCATGACCACAGCATGTGGAAAAAATCAGCATCTGAGGTCCTGCATCTGGGGCAGTGTGTAGAAGCATTAGGGAACATTTTTCCTATTCTGGCCGGGGTAAAGAATACTTTGTGTAAGATATAAAATTGTATTAACTGAAATCTGGAAATGTGTGATACTTTATGGGAATATTGCACTGCCTTAGCCATTCCTTGTTATTAAGTTTGCTGCCCACGTCAGTTTCCCACTCGAAGCAAGGACAACTCTGCATCGACAGGTTGCAATTGGGTGCGATATTGCCACGAAACGAGTTTACGGCCCAGTCCAAATGTGTGTAAGGTCTGTAAGAGCTCATGTGTTGGTGGTTCTTGTAGATCCGCCTCCCTTTGGGCACGTGATGCCGCTTTTATGCGTTCATATGTTATGAATTGCCTGCCATGCATGCCATATTGCTCGCGGAGCTTGTGGAAGCTCATCAGAGTGCCAGTGTTATATAATTCCCCAATTTGAGTGATATTACTGACAGACCATTGGATTAATGACCTTGAGGACAGCCTCCCGATATGCAGGGGGAAACCTATGAATGGTAACTCTGGTGAATGGGGTGGAGATCGGGTGAGCAGTAGTCCCACCTTCAATGCAGAAGCGGCAACGGATAACAGCCTCAAGCCCCCAGTAGCGAGGTAGGAGCGCCCTGCTTCTTGCTCAAGCTTGGTCAGCGTTGTTTCATCGAGAGAGTGGCCAGCTAGCCATCTGATAGGCCACTGTAGTTGAGCAGCTTCCTTGATTTCATGCTTAAGGAGGTAGAATATCAGCTCCTGGCCCTTTAAAAATACCCAAACTTCCAAAGAAAACAAGATATTAAGCGTCGAACCGTGGTTGCGTAAAAGTGCGTTTTACTTGGAATATAAGATTCCTGACTGCCATGAATTCTTGTCATTAGTTGATTGTGCGGGTTTGGGCTTCTATATACCTTATAAAACTATTGAGTTATGGAATCGATCGGGGATTACATTAATTGCTGATTTTATTATCAATGTCTCACGAAAGATTTGGGAGCAGATTCATTTGCAGGGTTTGGAAAGTGGGGCTAGACTATGGTTTAGTTTTGCTCAAATGTACATATTTCTTAAAGATTAGTCTCCGATTTTTGGCGCTTATACTCAGTTGCTTTTAAAACTACTTTTTAAAAACAATACTAAGGGGTTTGCTGCTAATACAAAGTTCTTCACCAGAATATACAATTTTGAGCACTTTCTTGAGACAATTTTTTGATTTCATTAGTATTCAGCGTGCTAAAAACACTTTATCTACATCGGAACAAAAATGTATTTTTATATCAATTGCACATTCCTTGATTCTGCAGCACTAGAAATCGACAAAAAGTCCTTCTTTGGCAGAATGGCAGACGAAAACTGAAAGGTTTCGAATGTTTGAATGTATTTATGCTACAAGGAACAATCAACTTTGTAGATTTTTCCCTAAATAAGATGAATTAATGACTCCATGGTTGGAGTATATTGGGTTTATGTTTTGTTTCCACTTTTTAGGTCTCGCCTAGCGTTGCAGCGCATGCGCTGCTCGCTCGGCGAGATTTATTGTTAACAAGGACTTTCAGAAGAGGGCTTTAAGCCCCGCCCCTCATTTCCATTGGCTGGCGTCACCGTTTATGCTAAACGGTGGCCTGCCATTGGAAATGAGGGTTTTTGGTTCACGCCCTTTGGCATCCGAGCCGGACTCGGTGGCCTGCTTTGCTGCTGTCGCAAAGCACTTTCTTATCTTTATGGGGCCATGTGTTTCTAATTAGAAACACATGGCCCCATAAAGACAAGAGATCGATGCTTGTTTATGTAACCAGCGTGGCCGCCTCAGCTGATATAATGGCGGCCCACCTTTCTTTTGTTATTTGCGGTCGCATGTTTGTTTGTTTTTTCGATATATTAACTTTTGTTGCAATCGCGCACCCAGGCTTTAGCTTTTAACATCTTAAGCTAAAGCGCGGGTGCCGCGATTGCTTTAAAAGTAAAGAAATAGAATTTTTTTTTTTTCTATTTCTTTACTTTGGAAGCAATCGCGGCACCCGCGCTTTAGTTTGAGATGTTTAAAGGGAAGCGCGGGTGCCGCTATTGTAACTAAAGTAAATAAATAGAAAAAAAAACACAGCCGCCATTTTTTTTCCTGTTTGTTTACTGTTCTTACAATGGAGGCAGCCGCGCTTTAGCTTTAAACATCTTAAACTAAAGCGCTGGTGCCGCGATTGCTTTAAAAGTCAAGAAATACAAATAAATTCTATTTATTGACTTGTAAAGCAATCGCAGCACCCGCGCATTAGCTTAAGATGCATAAAGTCAAGCGCGAGTGCCGCCATCCACTTGCTAAAAGAAAGTCTCCTGTTCGCCGTTGAACAGCTTGGCATCTGCGCCGTCTCGCTATAATGGAAGTCTCTGCACCGCCAGGTTGTTCGATACAGTGGAGAACTGAAGGTCCGATGCTCGTCTATCATTCTGTTTTTCCCTGTTTACATCCTTTTTGAAGGTCGTCGCTAAGCCTGGTCCGTGTCCCTTGCATTTGTATACAGGTGGCAGGACTGCTCAACCGTAGACTCGTTCATCTCAGGCCGCCCCTTTGGCACAGTCAGTCTAAGAACACCCGCCCCACCGGTGCTCCTGGCACAGAGAAGGGCGTGGGTGCAAGTGCTGTGGTGGTAGTATCTTTAACCATGTTTGTTAAATTATATTTGTATGCCTTTTTGTGGTGTTTTATTTGATGATCGAAGCTGTGGTAAAGTAAAATGCTGCTCCCAGATTTGTAGTTGTTTGCACAGGGGAGCAAACGTCCCTGGAAAAATACTGAATTCCGTTTAACCGTTTGTGTAAAAACAGCCCCCTGCTGAGATGTTTTATTGCGATGATTATTGACGTCAAAACATAATTTTGTGCATGTAGAGTTTACTGGGTGCACGCACGGTACTCTGCACTCTTACGGGGTGAGTTTTCTGCCTACTGATATTCTCTCGCTCCTCTGCACACTGCGGTAAATCCAGGGCCCGAGGAAATGGGTCTAGGGGACACCATTTGCTTATCTATTTATATTATGCTTTTGGTGGCTATAGGGTCGAGGGTGGTTCAAGAAGATAGGGGGTTTAATCCCGGCTCCTGCACTCAACCACAAAGTGTGATCTGAACTGGTAATTTGATCCCTCTATACCAGTAATATCCACGAAATGGGTGAGGGGTGGTCACTTAAATTCCTGACAGAAGGCCTCGCTGATAATGCAAAGCATTCGGGTTCAAATAAATATCGACAGTATCCAAATGCAAACAAACAATTGGACAAATGTTCTATTGTCCCGTGAAAGCAGTCCCCTCGGATTGGTATACGTGGGGTACAGACAGTACACCCCCTCGCTCTTGTGTCAAAGCAGCCGTTGGGGCCACTTGTGTGCTCTTCTGCATAGACTTGAGATCCGCCCGCACCTCAGCTTGGATGTAGAATATCACCTGGCATGTGTGATAAACTGCATGCGAGGATCCTGTACCAACGGAGACCCGATCCCCTGCTGTTACCACCAGCCTTTGATCCCTTCAGACACTGCAAAGCTATGGCCCTCTTCCCCTCCATGTTTTATGAGTGACAAAGACGAAAATAGATACAATTTCGTATATTGTTTTTAGTAGGGTTTGCAACAAAGCAGCGTTACAGCTTTGCTTTGCCATTTCTAAACGCGGTCAGTACATTTTTATTATTACCCGATTTTACGGTACTCTGCTTTTTGATCTTGGAAGGATGACCAGCTGAGATGGCCCTGCAGTATGGCAAACTGAATTTCTCAACCATGGCTCAGTTTGGGTGAGACGAGCCCATGAACTGCGGGCCACGTGCATAATGTCAGCTGTGAACATGTAATGTTTGCTTTAGGGTAAAAAGCTGTTCTCCAAAATATTCGGTATATTTCTCAGGTGGGCAATATTGAATGCAGTGAGCTGGTTTGACGAAGAAGCGTCCGCCGTGGGAAGTGTTTGGAAAAGTAGTGGACGAGTGCTTTGCACTTTAAGAAGTGCTTAGAGTCTGTGGACAATGGGTATACAGCATATCTCATAGAGCACTAGCCTCAATACAACAGGGCACATACGATCGCTTTAAGAGATATTGTCCCTTTGTAAACTCACCCCTCTCCTTTTCAGCAGCTATTACTAGCATAGTTACCTGCCCAGGATCACACATTGTGGTCAAAAGTAAAAGCCCGGATTGGAACCGAGTCAATACAAATTTAAACACAACTTGACCCTACACTGTTGCCTCCCAGACTTGCCTGGAATAGAAAAACAGAGACTTTAAAAAAGTTAAAATACTCTGGCTGGGCAGTGTGGCAAAATCTAAAACGAAATATGCTGCAAACTGGTGGTTACAGGAGGGTAACATTTTCCTCCTATGGTGTTGGCATCTTTCATAAATTCGCATGCCTCTCCTTACCCATCATCTGTAATTAATTTCCTTTGGGTCTTCTCATAGGAATGTGGATTTAGACCTTTCCACTTCATTGGCTCTGATGCAGAACCTAGCAATGAGGCTGATGTTCTCAAAATCTATAGTTTTAATCATATATATTTTAATACTATTGCGCACAACATTGTAAGAGCGATTTCCTCCTTGATGACATTATTTAATTCCTTAAAGTATACAAAAAGTGATGGATGGAATACATGAAAGAAGCTTTGACCTGCCTGCTGTTGCAAGAGGGACACCTCTCTTCTAACGCTTTAAAAAAAAAAGATTATAGCATGCATTTGCAATGCAATAGGTGTCGCATTTGCAAGAGTTTGAGCTATTGGCATTGTAAATGACAATGCCTCTTATTTATCTGTTTTGAAAACAACACATAAATAAAAGGCATTGTCATTTACAATGCCAATAGCTCAAACTCTCGTAAATGCGAGACCTATTGCATTGCAAATGCTTGTTATATATATGGAATGTTTCTAATTTTCAAACGATGTTTGGCCGTGCTCCTTTCTATAAGATACATTTTTATGTGAACTTTCATTGTGATCTGTTATATTGGTTGTATTGATGAGTTGAGAGATGACTATGCTTTTTATTGTGTCTTGTCTTTTCCTACTACCAAATGAAAAGCCTCTATGCAGTGAGGCTCTAGAAACCTAAGGGGGAACGTGGATAGACTTGGAGGTGAAATGAGTAAGCACCTTTGCAGCCATGCCTTTTAAAGCTGCAAATATGAATGCATTCACGGACCACTGTGATCTTTGGCATGGCCTAGCTCTTGATTTGACTTGTTACCTCAGGAACACAGGATATATGATAAAGCATTGTAAAGGAAGGAGAACAAACTTCTGCTGCCTCTCTGGAGATAGCCACTAAGATCGTTTGGATGGGACTAGGATATACACGCCGAAAGGCAATGCAAACGGAGACCAAAAATCTAATTGGGAGAACGAAACGAAAGAATGAAATGAATGAGGATAGATAAAATTGCCCTGATGAAGTCCCTTTAAGGGATTAAACGCGTTGGCTGGATCTGTTTAAGGTGTTATTGAGAATTGGATACTTAATAAAAAGAACTTTATATGAAAAAGACACCAACGTCTGGGAATTAATTGAAAAATGTGATATGGAAATTAACTGAAAGCAAAAGAGTGATTACAGATACAAGCAACTTGAATTGGAAAATTCAATGAGAATGAGGAAATTGGTTTGCCCTCCTATCAATGAGACAATATTTTACTAAGGATTGAGTTTTGTGGGCAGTCAGAACTCCCGAGAGTTGGCATACATCAACTAAAGGATTGGGATACCTGACCTGTGCCAACCAAGAAACACTACTGCTGTAGTTTTTTTGGCAATTATACTACTAATTTTAGACATCGTGCTAATGCAGCACTCCTTTGGCACCATGACGGGCCACGCCATGCAGTAAATCATTTAGATCTTAAGTGCAGGCAAGAACTCTGGCCCGTTACATGCATTCACTCATTGACAGACATGTTGAGGAGGTATTCAAAAGCATCAAGTTGAATACAAAACCAAGAAGGTCGCTGACCTCACTGCAGAGGATATATTGCTGATGTATATATGAGCAGAAAGTCTTATGCTGGCAGAGGGTCTGACTTCTATACATTCATGTCAGCAGTACTCCCCAGCAAAGTTACCATGAAGATTACAGAAGGTCCCTTCAGCAACCACAGATGTACAGGTCAACTACTGGGAGCACGTTACCTATGAGGACATGTGGATTGAAGGGCTAGAATGTAAACTATACTCTGCAGAAGATTGTATTACGAAAATTACAAAAGTCCTAACTTCTCTCAAGAAAACTGCACAATTCTGTACTCCAAATGCTGTGACTAGTGAGAAATGAGCCCAATGTGCTATTGAAAAAATCTTAGGACTCGGAGGATTGTGAGGGCCACGATTCATGTGTCATTGCATATTTATCATATAAAGCCTTCCATAGCTCAAGGCCTGAGATTTTGTTTCTTGTTTTTAAAGCTTTTTCTTGAAGGAGCAATTCCTGTTTAGAATGAAATTCAACAACGCTTTCACATTTGATAACTTGTCCCAGGTAGAAAGATTTGATCTGGGATGTAAACTGCTTAGAGAAGGTGGCTGTTTAAGTTGTTGAGAGAAAGGGGCTGTTGAAGCTGTTATTATTGAGATTTAAAGCACTTGAGGCCTGATTTGCAACATTTTTTTACGTGGATTTAACTTATTTATCCAAGAACAGCCAATTTAGAGACATAGGTCAAGATGTATGTACATTGGATTGGATAAATTTGGTGGCAATTTGCATAACAACTTTTAGCGAATCCAACAGTATATTACGAACCGACCTTTGTGCTTATAGGTCAGTTCTCAAAATACTGAATAGCAGTGGGTCACAATTCAAGCTACCTCATGAATACTAATGAGGTAGGTCGCAAATTGTGACCCACTGCGATTCACTGCTGTCACAAGGGTGGTGGCCTACTAGGGGCAGCAGGTCACCATGTCTGTGATTGAATTTAAATTAAGAATTATTTTTTTTTAATGCAGGAAAACATGATGCATTTAGAAAAAAAGATAAAAACTTGTAAAACTATTTTTTAAGTGTAGGCAGTGATCCAGTGGGCCACTGCCTACTCTTAAAAAGTTTTTTTGACCATTCACAAAGGGGAAGGTGTTACCACCTCCTTTGAAGTGTCGGTAAATTATTAATGTTTTACAACAGCATTTTGGTCGCAAAGTATTAATACATACCATAAGGAATTGCCACTTGGAAGGGACACCCTTATCAAGCCCCTTCCAAATAGTGATTCTTAATGATTTCCTAAACCCATTTAGTGATTTGGTAACATGTTAACGAATCGCTAAATGGGGTTACATTCGAAAATCATTTTTTCTTGTGGCAAACCCTGTGATTTACCTGCAGGGTTTACGACAAGAAAAGTATTAGTACATCTAGCCAATAAATTGTAACTCCTAATAGAGAATCAGGATTTTATTTTTTATTTTATTTTTGGGTGGAGTTTTACTTCCTGAAGTGTAGTTACTTATTTTTTTTTTAAACTGCCAGCATGGGGAAGTTACTATATTTGCAATTTTAGGATGAGGGATGAAGGCTCTCAGCGTTGTAAAGTGTACAGCCCTCCAAAACTTAGTTTGTTGTTATTTAAGATCATTTTGCAGTTATATTCAAGTTTGAACATGCATGCACATATACTCTTGTCAGAGAATGGAGTAAATGTATATCTAGGGGGGAAATGGAGGTAACACCGCCATTTATTTTTTAAATGTAGAATGCATTATGCAGGTAGTGTACACCTCATTGCACTTTTGATGGGGTGTTGAGAAGATTGCAGATACAAGAAATAGTTCTAAGGGTAGGACAGGACAGGAATGTGTCTTAATACCTTTTGACAGTGATACTCCAAGCAACCACTGAGGGTGTGAAGGAAATGCCTAGTGAAAGATGAAGTAAGACATGCCTGGCCTTGGATTACATCATGATGGGACCAGCCATAGGCATCTCACCAGACTGAGGTGCCAAGAGTAGTCTTGGAGGGTAGGAGGTGGAATTATGTTCATGGGTGGAGCAGAAGAGGTAGGGATCTTCAGACGTCTCAGGAACTTTAAGAAACTTATTTACGTGTGTAGGCAGATTGTTACACATAGAGAGGTTCCCTTGCATATGGAGTGATCTGCCGCCCATCTAGTTAGCATCTGTAGGGATGACTGACAAGAGCGGTGTGGTTAGATGACCTTCAGCTCCTGGAGGACTCTTAAGTCTGAAAGCTCTTGGATGGATATTCCAGCATGTGACAGTGTCAAACTTGTGGACAGTGCAGAGTTTTGAACTGATATTTTTCTGACAGGAAAACATTGTAGGCTGTTGAGGGTGGATGTGATCCGTTAATGACCTCTCGGGTTGAAAATGGGGCAGGCTGCCAGGTTTTATGCCCTTTGGAGTTTGGAAAGGTTTTTTTAAGTAGATGTAGTAGTCCAGCTAGATAGAAACCATGAGAATACCAAGATAATCTTATGAGGAAGTAACAGCAGAGGACATATTCGGCAAGGTAGTTTTCATAGGTGGAAGAGTGCATCCTTAATGACCGCTTTAGTCTGTGGTGTGAAAGAGGACTCTATCAAACTTGACGGCTAGGTTTTGTCTCTGCAAGATAGGTGGTTTGGAGTGGGGCACATATTAAGCCAAGTGAAAGGTTGTGGTGTGGTGCAGTAGTGTGTGACATGTGTGACAAGAGGGACCGTCACGGTTGTTTCTTCATAGATAGAAAATGTTTCTCCATGGAAAAATTATAAATCTGCAAATCATTTGCACATGCATAATTTTTCAAAAGGTGGAAATTCTACATTTTTGCGTTTTACTTATTGGAGTATTTCAGGTTTGTCCATAGATTTCAAAGATAATTCCTGTGAGTCTTTTTGAGTTTCTAAAAAAGTTTGAAATTTGCTCCAAACATATTAGTTATCACCGGGGAGCAGTCTGGCTTCTCCAGATAGCGCTTTGGTAACTGTTCCTTTGGTGAGAAAGTGCACCTTGAAAATCAAGGCATGTCTGAAACTTAAGCTGAGGAGAAAATGGTATTTTATAACTTGATTGCAGAGACTATTCAACTCCTGTCCTAATCGCAGTCAGGATGATGAAGACGCTGCTTGTCACTGAGCTGACAAAAAAATTATGTACATTCATATTGCAATAGGCATGTTTTTTATCTCTCAGACATTGACTTTATGCTTTTTCTGTTGGGCACATGTAGCTTAATATCCACAAAATCATATATATCAACTAAATTGAGTACAAGTGATTGTACCTGGTCAGTTGGTGTTTCCATCAGACGCGTGAGCATTAAAATGTGTTCGTCAGTGCGAAGATGGCTGCATTCCCTTTTAATCAAGTCCATGAGCGAAAAGAGTAAATGTCGCTAGAGGTCTTCTGTAATAGTGTTATTATATGTTGAGTTTTATGAAACAGATATTTTATTTAAGAAAAATCGTGAATCATTCCTGTGCCCACAGCATAGCAGGGTGGCTCAGTGTGTTGGATACTCCACTGAACAAGCAGTGATCGCCAGGTCACGAGTTCGAATCCGAGCAGGGCCATCTCAACATTATGCACTTCGGGAGGTCGATAATGATACTGTTTAATTGGGTATCTGTTACTTACAGTGCTTAGAAATGGTTGTTCTTGTTCTTCTTCTTATTTTGTATATTATTACAAGGATCCCCGCCAGTCACTTCTCTGCTGTGGGCAACAATGGTGATGATATTGTGAAATGATTGTGACCATTAGAACGTAGAAACATTTTGAGGGGGTGCGGCACGTAGTCATTCGCCATTACAGCACATTTGTACTAATACAAGTGTAGTTTTGAGCGTTGGTGTTTAGTACTTGATATGATAGACCCCTTTGGCCCCTTCTTTGTTAATGTATTTATTTATTCATCCTTGACACAGCACTTCAACAATACTGTACGTCCCAACAGTATTGTGATACATCGAACAGAAGTGATTGTAGGCGGGTAAGTAGGGACTTGAGGGTAGGGGTTGGATTGTCAAGTGATCATGTGCAGTAGGACTCTTGTGGTCCTTGGCAGATTCCCTACAAAGTTACATAATCAGTTGGGAGGTATCTGGGTGTGGTCAATAAAGTTTATGATGTAGTGTGTTCAGTTAACGGATGCATGTTGAAGAATAAAGACGTGTGCTACAGAGCTTCATATGTGGTGTGGTCATTTGTGTGCTCCAGAGCTAGGGAGGACGCGACAACTGGCGACAAAGGTGGGATACGTGCCCTGAAGAAACAAAACTGCTCTCCCAGAGAGTTTGCAGAGGTCCAGCAAATTGCTTGTGTGTGCCATGCGTGCCCCAAGAAGCAGTCTACGGTTGGCGTATGTGGAGTTGAAGCGCCGCTCTAGCTCTTACAGGGCCCTCGAAGAAGGTGAAGGCCCTACAGAGGAGCACAGTCAGAAAACCCGCCAGAAGGCTACTGGTAAGGCGAAAGAAGAGATAATCCACCACAGCGTAAACACAAAGCCATTATCCATACAAAGCAGAAACGCTAAAGGCAGCGACAACCAGGTACGAAGAATCGCTAAAAGCAGCGACATCCAGGTGCAAGAAAGCACTAAAAGCAGAGCCGACCAGGCGCAAAGAAATGCTAAAGCCAGTGACAACCAGGTACAGAGATTGCAAGTGCACTTACCAGCACGAATGAAGGAAGTGCCACCCAACCTTGTATCAGGCATGGTCGGAGGCCAGTGCGTCCAAAGTAGCCGGTGGCATCCAATCTGATGAAAAGCCAGCCTGAATAGTGACGTTTTTTAATGGTTGCAGAAAGGAGCGCCAAATACGGTGCAGCTGCCTTTCTGAAATCACCTCTTCCCTTCGATAGCGCCAACATACAGAATATTGGTGCTTGGTGGACTGCATGGATTGAAACATTTGAATACTTCATACGTGCCCTAGAAGAAGTAGATGACAAAAAGATCATAAAATGCTTAAAGAACCTTGCAGGTGAAGAAGTGAAAGAAGTGATAAAGAAAATATCACATGCTAATAAAGTATCGTACCGTCAAATCAAAGAAACGTTAGAAGCCAAGTTCAATCCAATGCTGAATGTCGACTATGAAAGGTACATTTTCATCCAGGCAAGACAGCAAGCTGGTGGAACGATGGACGAGTTTGTCAAAAGACTTGATACCCTCATCAAGCACTGCAAGTTTATTGAATTCAATGACGAAGCCATGAGTCGCAGAGTCATCGATAGTTGCCTCTCCGATTCGTTCATATGACGCATGCTTAAAGAGACACTCAGTCAAGAAAAGGTGCTCATGGATGCGAGAGCTGAGGAATGTACAGATCGACAGGCTGCTGATATGAACGCTGGAACAGCCCAGAATGAATCAGTGTTGATCATGAAAAGTAAGCAGAAACACAAAGTGGAGGACCATAAGACGATGTCTCTGAAGAAAACCAAATTGTGTTTCCAGTGTGGATTCTCGTTTCCACATGAAGGTAAATATCCCGCTATTGGACAGATATGCAAAGGCTGTGGGAAAGAAAATAATTTCATAACGGTCTGCAAAGCGGAAGAGAAACTAAGTGTGTTTTGACGAGAAGAGAAAATGGGCACCAGAAAGTTCCAGAAGCATTCTAGCCATGCCGACAAAGCCAAGCGGAAACATCAATTAAGGCAAGTAGAGACTAAACGGAGTCGATTGTCATCAACTTCATCTTCCAAAAGCTCTTCAACATCATCATCGACAACAGTGAAGAAGATAGTTGTGCAATGGTGAAGTCAACCGCAGAACGACGTGCACATGTAGGATGGGCTTTTTGCAAAGAAGAACACAAGTCAAAGAGATCGCCATGTGAAGTGATCAAACTCATATGGCCAGTGCCCCAAGATTGTGCTGAAGGTGAATGGCTGCCCTACAACTTTTATTATAGACAGTAGTGCATCAATCAATATCAGGCCGGCAGAAAAATGTGAGGAACTGTCTCCGATACCATGTCTAACGCCTTCTAAGACAAAGGTGTACACATGGGCTGCTTCTACGCTATTACAAAGTCAAGGGTCATTTGTTGCGACCATGAGGCATATGAAAACGACAGTACAAGCATCACTTCATGTCCCCCAAGGTACTTTGTTAGTGAATATCTACTTAGTTTCAGCACTGCTGTTGACAAGGGACTGATATTCATCAACTGCAACCTCAATGCACATTCTGAAATAGTAAGTCAATTCCCGTCGTTGTTTCACGGACTAGGGAAACTCAAGACAATGAAGGTGCAACTTCATGTTTTTTTGGGGAAAATTTATATATTCAGATTTTCAAAACAATACAAAACAAATCAGTGCAGCATTGCTTTATTAAGTATTCTCACATTGCCAGAGTGACAAGAGTAGGGACAGATTTCCCAAGTGGGGGCGAAGAAGTAATGGGGGGGAACCAACAGCAAACATTCACATACAAACAACCATCACATGAGGGAATGCCGCAATTAGCTGAGCTATTGTGGTTCTTAGATGGACCCACTAATTCCAGGAGGGGCAGGTGAATGTGGGTGTGGGGGGGGGGTTCAACAGCCCAGGTAGTCCAGTCTCAATATCGTCTATTTCATGCAACTTTGCATTAATGAGGACATTCGTCGTGTTGCTCAGCGACACCATCGGATTGCTTTTCATTTACAGGAGGCCGTTGAGAAAGAACTAGAAACGTTATTAAAGCATGACATCATAGAGCACTCTACTGGTCCGACGCCATGGGTTTCACCCATAATGGTAGCGCCAAAAAAGGCGAGTGGAGGTGCAGTGTGCATTTGATGATATGCGCCAGGCAAGCAAAACAATCGAGAGATCGAGAGCCATCCAGGTCCACACATACCAGACATGACTACACAGCTAAATGACGCCAAAATCTTCTCACATCTTGACTTGAACAAAGGATACCATCAACTCGAGCTGTAAGAGAACAGTAGGTACATTACTACTTTTTCAACTCATGTTGGTTTGTTCAGATGCAAAAGACCCAGCTTTGGTGTTTCGTCAGCTGCAGAAATCTTTCAGGATGTCATTCGCTGAGCAATTCAACCCATCACACATGCTTTTTACTACAGTGATGATATACTAGTATTTGGGGCCACACGAAAGGAGCATGACAAAGCTCTTACACAAGTATGCACTCTGTTCGCTAATGCTGGTCTCACTTTAAATGCAGAAAAGTATGAATTTCACAAAGCCAAAATCAAATTATTTGGAAATATTTTCTCTGAAGAGGGAATGACTCCTGACCCTAAAAAGGTACAACCATTGTCATCCACTTGTCCCCCGCAAGATGTAACCATGCTGTGATCTTTTTTAGGCATGGGCAGGTATTGCTCCAGATACATTCATGGCTTTACCATGGTGGGTCCCCCACTAAGATTTGACAAAGAAAAATATTCCCTTCCAGTGGTCTTCTTAATATGACTGAAGTTTCAAGAAAATCAAACACACAATTTAAGATGCAACTTAAATGGCTTATTTTCATCCAAAGTTGAATACTGAAATTATAGTAAATGCAAGCCTGGTGGGGTTGGGTGCCATCCTTGCTCAACACAATGGACATTCAAATGCTCAGAGACACATTGTGGCTTATGCTAGCAGAAGTCTATCTCAGACTAAACGTGCCTATTCTCAGCCAGAAAAAGAGAGCTTGGCTGTAGTGTGGTCTTGTGAACATTTTTATGTGTTTCTGTATGGAAAGCATTTCACCTTTGTCACTGACCACTAGGCGGTGCTCACCATTTTCGAAACTATGAAAGCCAAGATGCCCCCTTACATCGAGAGGTGGGGGTTGAGAGTGCAAGAGCATGATTACACTACTGTGCATAAATTGGGGAAGGCTCAAAACCCAGCAGATTACTTCTCACAAATGCCATTACAGCATCACAGTGGAATGTCTAAAGCAGCTGAAGAGTAAATCAATTTCATAGTAAAGTCCAGCACCCTTGCAGCTCTATCCATTGAACAGATCATTGATTCTTCAAACAAAGACATGTTCACACTTTAGGATATCAGTGCAACGTAATCATGGAGAAAACATACCCGACCTCTCACAGACGACGTTAAATATAAAAAATGTGCAGGAAGAACTTTCCGACACTCAAGAGGTATTGTACTAAGATGTTCGAGAATTGTCATACCTGAGAGCTTGAGGCAACAAGTCATTGATCTGGCACACAAAGGACATCATGGCATAGTATCCACTACGAGAGCCCTCAAAGGCCGAGTGTGGTTTCCTCGCCTTGATGAACGAGTTGAAAAGCAACTGAAAGCATGTCACCTGTGTAACTGCTTATCTCCCAAGACAACACAGCATCCGCTTAATATGTCTGACCTTGCTAAACAAGCGTGGGAGAAAATTGCAGTTGATTTCTTTGGACCCTTAAACAATGGACATCATCTCATGGTAGTTATTAATGAGTACTCATGTTTTCCCTAAGTGGAAGATTTATCAACATCCACCCATGACAAAGTCATCGAGAGGCTGGATGATATTTTCGCAGCGTGGGTGGTTCCCTCCATTCTTAAATCTGACAACGGTCCATCTTTCAATTGCAGAGAGTTTAAGGACTTTCTTGGTCGCTTGAATGTCAAGCATTAGAAAAGCACACCTCTCTGGCCACAGGCAAATCGCGTCGTTGAACGATTTATGGGCACCCTGAAGAAAGTGATTCAGTGCGCTAAGCTAGAAGAAATCTATCTCAAGTCAGCCTTATGTCCAGCCCTTCGTGCCTATCAGTCAACTCTCCATTCTACAACATGGGAAAGTTCCACCTTGCTGTTTGGGAGAGCCATCGGGACAAAGCTACCACAATGGACCATGAGCCGAGTAATAGACACTGATGAGATTCGTGTCACTGACACGTCTCGCTAAAGCAAAATGAAGACCTATGCAGAAGAGCGCAGATGCGCTCAGGACATGGTTTTTGGAAAAGGAGACCTGGTCCTAGTCAAATAAAAATGGAATCGCAAGACTGAAGCTCGGTTTGATGCTGATCCATTGAGAGTCGTGACAAGTAAAGGACATATGGTTTATTTAAAACTACGACTTGGCTGGTATCCCACTAAAGACGGCACTCCGTAATGGATTCAACAATGGACAACTAATGATTGTAGACTGTGTGGACTTTCACAGGAAACTTTATTGCATATTGTTTGTGTTTGCCCAAACTTGCTTAATGGATGCTGTATTCTTTTGAAACCCTCTTTTCTTAATGTATGGGTGAGATCTGCCAGTCAGGCTCTTATTTTGTGTTTATCTGGTGCTTCAATCTCATTATCCTGCCAGTTTATAAAGTTTTTGATCATCGCAGAAGGAATGCTTGCATTAGCAGTTTAAACACTGTTAATTCGTCTGTTTTTTATAACATTGGGTGATTATTGTCTTACTATGTGACTTAAACTTCTTTTCTACATACAGGTTTAAGCACTTGACATTTTCTTGGCTACAGTCTGAACAAATTATATGATAGGATATTTACAGTTCCATATTGTACCAAGGCACATGGCACTTTTTCATTATGACTAATGTATTCATAAGTCTAATGTTGTAGTTTTAAGTTTATCTTGTATGTTCTTATATAGGTACTGCAAAATGCCAATTTTTGGTGATGTTGTTGACCCAAGATTAAGTAGACTATTTGTCCCTAAACACGTGACACTTTGAAATATTGCAAAAAGTTATTTTGTGGTATCTTACACTGACCAAATAAGCATGCTGCATTTTAACGTTTGTTTGGTCTTCTGCCGGTGGCAATAATTTTAATGTAACTGATTGTCTCTGAATAGGGAATTTATGAATAGTCGTGCTCCCTGTTTTAATCATTTGGTAATTTTTATGGATCTTGTTTTGATTCTTTTTAGGATAAATGAACTCTTATGTCCATTGGAGTTAGCTTATGTATTTAGGTTTGTAATTTGGTTTTATATGTGTATTGTAAAACATCATTTTGTGATCATTTGTATTAATCAGACAATAAATACTTATTACTACTGATATGGTGACCGCTCAACGTCCCGGAAAGTCCATTTAAGAGACATGTCACATTTCAAGCATCTGCCTCGATGTTTGTTGCCTTTAGACATCACGAGTGAGACAAGTCCACCTGAGTGCCCAAGTCAAGCATCTGAGACTACATCCACGATGCCAGATGGCAGTCCAACTCGTATGACTCGATCTGGAATATTGGTGCGAGCACCTCGATGACTCATTGAGGAACTCTAATGTATATATGTTGTCCGTACTTTTTATTTAACAAAGGGAGAGATGTAGTGTCATGTGATCATGTGCAGTAGGGCCCTTGTGGTCATCTGCAGACTCCTTACAAAGTTACATAATCAGTTGGGAGGTACCTGGGTATGGTCAATAAAGTTGGACGTAGTGCGTTCAGTTAACAGTTGCATGCTGAAGAATAAAGACGTGTGTTACAGAACTCCGTGTGTGGCGTGGCCATTTGTGTTCTCCAGAGCTAGTGAGGACACGACAGGGGTGATTTACTTAGCAAAAAGGCCAACCCAGAAATTTTCACTTTTCTCACAAGTTGCTGCATCCTCTGCACTGCTGTGGAACCACAGTTCTATGCTTAGAATACAAATTGCTTAAAATCAGTACACTAATAGCAGGACTCAAAGTGTATGATCAGTGAAAGTGTCCATTACAAGTCTTTGATAGCTAATAAAAGTATCCTATGATCCATAAAAAGATGCGTCTACATTTATAGTATTGAGTATAAACGCATGCTTGAGTTAGGAACATTTACTGCAAACACAGGAACCAACCATTTTTCAATCCACTATTTATTTTTTAAATGATGAATTATATAAATGCTACTTTGTACCACTAGATGTCGCTGCATAATCATAAACAGTACTGTTTACCATGCTGTCCCCGTGCACTGGCGTATGTCTTGTAAAGATATAACTGGCTATTTCCATTTGTGATGTACTTAGTACACTTGCTCTTCTAAGTTGTGCTACAAAATGTGCAAACTTTATGGTGTATTTTGTCTAAAACTGAAAAAAGTGTGCTGCCTACTTGAGTCATTTACTTTTGTGTTGTCAAAGAATCGCTTTCTAGAATAAAAACAAAAATATGTTTTCTCTAAACAAGTAATTTCTAATTATTTGTTGTTGAATTATGAGCGAAAACTATAGGGCGTACATACGTATTCACTGAAAAAACTCAGTTAAAGGCTAGTTATGGTTCAGTGAACTCAAAACCTAAAGATACCCAATGAAACCAGTTATGGTATGTAGCGGACAACGCACACACATCATAACTCATAGCCCATGCCATGCACAATACACCCCTTTGCAGTAGGCATGCGTTAAATAAAAAAACAGACTATTTACCAATATTTACCAATAGCAAAACATGAGTTAAGATGTGTGCTCCATACCATATGTCCAGTTTTCATTGTTTTTGGGGTTAGCATTAGCTGAACCATTCAGACCTTTCAACAATTTAGTTTTTTTTAGTGAATTTCAGTGTTTTGTAATGATTTACTGCGTTTACCTGGCACCTCCCACGGTGTGCTGCACACAGCCTTTGGGTTGGCCTCAGAGTCCACCTGTGCGCCCCAACAGGGTCTTTTTAACCGTAGCCTTGATTGACTTACCTTTTGTTATATTAAAAATGTGTGAATTTTGTGAAAACCTAAAATACTGGAATTCGAGTTGCATATGATAAGCAAGTGGCAAATTTTGTCTAGATTTGTCCATGGGGTCCAGAGTTAAAGGCAAATAAAAAAAAGGTCCTTTTCAATGGAAAGTTGTCCTGAACTTGAACTGGGCTGGGTGGGTGGGTGGGTTTGTGGGAGGTAGGTGTGTGTGTGTGTTCACGCACAATTAGTGGCTTCTAGAACAAAACAGTCAAGTGTCCCCAATCATTCAGAGAGTAGACAATAGGCATACATTAAGTCACAGATAAAGAAGACAGTTTGAGAACAAACCGATATATAGTTAAAATTCCGGGGATGCAGAAGTTCAGGCCCAATTGTGGTTAGGCTCTATTTTCTACACTGCAATACACTGGGATGTGTATATCTCAGTGTATTGCAGTGCAGAAAATAAACCCTAAACACATTTGGAACTATATATCTATATATATATATATATATCCATCACCAAGGTTGCCCATGAGGAGTCGCCACACACGTAGGGGTTACCGCTCAGGACGCCACAGGTAGCAAGGTATCAGCATGCCTCCAGTCTTTCAAGCAAGCCATACGCGTTTCGAGCAATAGAAGTGCTCTTGTTCACTGGCATTAATGATGAAAGAAGCAGGTGAGTTCGGAACAACTAATTTATTCAAATATAAGTCCCGCCCATGTGGGCGTCATTCAAACAGGCATTCTGGTTATAGTAGTATCCTGGTATGCCTGAAGACTTTACAGTTCCTTAAAGCAAGTGCGCTGCTGCATTCATCAAAATTAAAATGTAAATCCCGGTTGGGCGAAAGGTCTGTGATAGCACCGCTGACCACTTCCCAATATATGCCTGTGGCTCAGGCCCCCTCCGTTCCAGCGAGTGTCCATGCTGTCGAACACTCGGGATCCGCTCATGAAGCGGTGGGGCAACTCCGCGACCGGACTGGCCGCATTAAATCCATCACCAAGGTTGCCCATGAGGAGTCGCCACACACGTAGGGGTTACCGCTCAGGACGCCACAGGTAGCAAGGTATCAGCATGCCTCCAGTCTTTCAAGCAAGCCATACGCGTTTCGAGCAATAGAAGTGCTCTTGTTCACTGGCATTAATGATGAAAGAAGCAGGTGAGTTCGGAACAACTAATTTATTCAAATATAAGTCCCGCCCATGTGGGCGTCATTCAAACAGGCATTCTGGTTATAGTAGTATCCTGGTATGCCTGAAGACTTTACAGTTCCTTAAAGCAAGTGCGCTGCTGCATTCATCAAAATTAAAATGTAAATCCCGGTTGGGCGAAAGGTCTGTGATAGCACCGCTGACCACTTCCCAATATATGCCTGTGGCTCAGGCCCCCTCCGTTCCAGCGAGTGTCCATGCTGTCGAACACTCAGGATCCGCTCATGAAGCGGTGGGGCAACTCCGCGACCGGACTGGCCGCATTAAATCCATCACCAAGGTTGCCCATGAGGAGTCGCCACACACGTAGGGGTTACCGCTCAGGACGCCACAGGTAGCAAGGTATCAGCATGCCTCCAGTCTTTCAAGCAAGCCATACGCGTTTCGAGCAATAGAAGTGCTCTTGTTCACTGGCATTAATGATGAAAGAAGCAGGTGAGTTCGGAACAACTAATTTATTCAAATATAAGTCCCGCCCATGTGGGCGTCATTCAAACAGGCATTCTGGTTATAGTAGTATCCTGGTATGCCTGAAGACTTTACAGTTCCTTAAAGCAAGTGCGCTGCTGCATTCATCAAAATTAAAATGTAAATCCCGGTTGGGCGAAAGGTCTGTGATAGCACCGCTGACCACTTCCCAATATATGCCTGTGGCTCAGGCCCCCTCCGTTCCAGCGAGTGTCCATGCTGTCGAACACTCAGGATCCGCTCATGAAGCGGTGGGGCAACTCCGCGACCGGACTGGCCGCATTAAATCCATCACCAAGGTTGCCCATGAGGAGTCGCCACACACGTAGGGGTTACCGCTCAGGACGCCACAGGTAGCAAGGTATCAGCATGCCTCCAGTCTTTCAAGCAAGCCATACGCGTTTCGAGCAATAGAAGTGCTCTTGTTCACTGGCATTAATGATGAAAGAAGCAGGTGAGTTCGGAACAACTAATTTATTCAAATATAAGTCCCGCCCATGTGGGCGTCATTCAAACAGGCATTCTGGTTATAGTAGTATCCTGGTATGCCTGAAGACTTTACAGTTCCTTAAAGCAAGTGCGCTGCTGCATTCATCAAAATTAAAATGTAAATCCCGGTTGGGCGAAAGGTCTGTGATAGCACCGCTGACCACTTCCCAATATATGCCTGTGGCTCAGGCCCCCTCCGTTCCAGCGAGTGTTCGACCATGTCATGAGTGATGTAATATGTGACGTCATCAGCAGTGCATTGCGGGGGCGCGAGTTATAGTTAGCTGAACTAACTATAACGGGGGAATTTCACGGGTTTTCTACGAGTGCAATGTCCAACTAACTATAACTGTCCCTAAAACCTATGGTTTTTTCAGTGAATTTGTAAGGTTTTTTAAATGCTAATTTCTAACTATAACGTGCCTGAAACCTATGGTTTTTTCAGTGAATTTCAATGGTTTTTTAAATGCTAATTTCTAACTATAACGTGCCTGAAACCTATGGTTTTTTCAGTGAATTTCAAAGGTTTTTAAATGCTAATTCCTAACTGTAACGTGCCTCAAACCTATGGTTTTTTCCAATGAATTTCAAAGGTTTTGTAAATGACAATTTTTAAATGTATTGTTATATTTATTTTTTGATACTGATTTACTACATTTTTTTAAACTATTTATTTTTAGATATTTTATTTTTTAAATTACATTATAATTACATTATACATTACATTACAAAATATACTTTCTCAGAATGAATTACTTTAGTTTAAATACTTTGCAAATAGGCAATAGACTTTTAAGTACAGTAGTTACAGTTGTTGCAATGGGCAACACAATTTCAAACACAATGCAACATTGAGCTCAATGTGAATTTCTAGTTAAATGCAATTAGTTACTTTATGGATTACTTTTCTAACCACAGGACTGGATCCTAGATTCAGTCCTGGGACATCTCCTGTAAACAGTTGAGTAAAAGCGTTTTGGTTACAGTAGTGATTTTTAAGGAATATTATTGTATTTTAAAAGTTGACACTTAGAAACTTATTCAAATAGAATCACCAATGTTATCCTATGGGATGAAATTCACTTAGCAGGTAAGTAGTGTTATCGTTACTTTTTCTTACTCAGTGGTGGATCCTGGATCCAGCACTGGTGCATCTCCTGTAAACAGTTGAAAGAATGCGTTTAAGTCATACAGGCTATTTTTAAGGAATATTTGTAGTTTGTGAAAATCGACACTTTGAAACTTTTCTGCTGAAAACCAGACAATGGATTCCTATGGAAGGAAATTCAAGTTACTGGTAAGTACGGTTAGAATTACTTTTCAGGATCTGTACTGGGCTCAAAGATGCAGCACTGAGGTTTCTCCTGATAACAGGTGAGTAAATTGGAATTCGTAGTTCGGCTGATTTTAGAGGAATATTTGTATGTTTCAAAAATCGACAGAAACTTTTTCAGCAAAAAGCAGGCAATGATATCCTATGGAAGGAAATTCAAGTTACTGGTAAGTACGGTTAAAATTACTTTTCAGGATCAGTACTGGGCTCAAAGATGCAGCACTGAGGTCTCTCCTGATAACAGGTGAGTAAATTGGAATTCGTAGTTCGGCTGATTTTAGAGGAATATTATAATGTTCCAAAACTCCACACTTAGAAGAATTTCCAAGTGAAACCAGTCAATGATATCCTATGGAAGGAAATTCAAGTTACTGGTAAGTACGGTTAAAATTACTTTTCAGGATCAGTACTGGGCTCAAAGATGCAGCACTGAGGTCTCTCCTGATAACAGGTGAGTAAATCGGAATTCGTAGTTCGGCTGATTTTAGAGGAATATTTGCACAATGGTGAAGGAAGGGGTGGGGCCTGAGGTGACATGTCTGCAAACACGCCCTGTGGCGCGTTTTAAGTTGGAGAATTAATTCCTCCTCAATCCCGAGGGTCCCTAGGGGCCAACTAGCCCACCAGATACCTCCAGTATGCGCCAGAGAGCTGCGTTGCAGAGAGGTGTTCAGAGGCCACGCCCCTTTTTGCACCTCTCTGCAACGCAGCTCTGTGGCGCTTTCTGGACGTACCTGGTGGGCTAGTTGGCCCCCAGGGACCCTCAGGATTGAAGGGGATTTAATTCCCCATCTTAAAAAGCGCCACGGGCCTGTTTGCACACGTCACCTGAAGCCCCGCCCCCTCCGTTCACCACTGTGCAAACGCGCCCTGTGGCGCGTTTTAAGTTGGGGGATTAAGTCCCCTTGAATCCTGAGGGTCCCTGGAGTCCAACTAGCCCACCATGTACGTCCAAAAAGCGCCACAGAGCTGCGTTGCAGAGAGGTGTAAAAAGGGGCGTGGCCTCTGTACACCTCTCTGCAACGCAGCCCCCTGGCGCATACTGGAGGTTCCTGGTGGGCTAGTTGGACCCCAGGGACCCCCAGTATTCAAGGGGAATTCGTTCCCCCTCTGCAAACGCGCCAGGGGGCGCGTTTGCAGAGTGCTGCAAGCAGGGGGCGTGGCCTCCGGTGCGATGCCGGTCTTTTTTATTCATTTTTTAAGAAGGGGGCTGTGTGGCCCCCCTTCTTTTCTAATCTATTGGCCCTGGGGACCCCATCCCCCAGGGCCTGCCCCCTAATTATTATTATTTTTTTTTAATTTTGGAAGGGGGCCGCGTGGCCCCCTCCCGAGGCCTTAATCGGCCCCGGGGACCCCATCCCCGGGGCATGGCCTTCTTTTATTTTTTAAATAAAACTTATGGAGGGGGGCTGCGTTGCCCCCCTCCTCAGGCCACTTATGGCCCCGGGGACCCCATCCCCCGGGGCCGGCCTTTGTATTTTTTTTTTATTTTTTTATTTTAATTACATTTTTGGGAGGGGGGCTGCGCGTCCTGCGGGAGCCGGCATTGCTTTTCCATAAGGGGAGCTGCTGACATGCAGCTCCCCTTATGGAAAAGCAATTCTGCTTGCTTCATTGAAGCGAGAGCAGGTTTCCCTGCTCTCGCTTCAATGAAGCAAAGCAAGTTTGCAATCACAGGACGGGAGCCGCCAGGCTCCCGTCCTGTGATTGCAAACTACAGTGTCCCGGGGGTAGGCACCAGGAGCCGGCCCTGGGGGGTGGTGGTCCCCAGGGCCATTAAGGGCTCCAGGAGGGAGGCCGCTCGGCCCCCCTCCCCACTTCTACATAGCCCCGGGGAGGGGGTGGTCCCGGGGCCACATGTATTTTCTTAGTGCCCCGGGGAGGTGGCGGTCCCCGGGGCGTGTGGGGGGGCAGGAGCCCCCCCCACACAGGTCATTCTTTTTTAAAAAAAGAAGCCCCGGGGAGGTGGCGGTCCCCGGGGCTGCGGGAGGGCGGAGAGCCCTCCCGCACCATTTTTTTTAAAAGCCCCGGGGGGTGGCGGTCCCCGGGGCTTGGGGGGCCTTAGAGGCCCCCCACATAAAATTAAAACCAACCCCCGCATGCCCCCGGGACTTGGCCCACCCGGGGGCAAATTAGCATCGAAGCGCGGGAGACCGCGCTTCGATTTTTTTTTTATCGGCGGGATCCGCGCACCCTAAGCGCATCCCGCCGATTTAAAAAAAAAAAAATGCTTTTTTCTGCCCAGGGGGTCCTTGTGGGACCCCCTGAGCAGACCTAGGGGGTCAGGGTGTTTCTACCCTGCCCCCTTTGTGCGTTTTGCGCACTTGTTTCTTGTGCCTCGGTTCTACCGAGGGACAAAATGGCTGCCAACACTTCCTGATTTGGAGTGTTGACAGCCACTTGAAAGCCAATTAGCATGCAGCTCGTGATCGGGAG
Source organism: Calotriton arnoldi (assembly GCA_963921515.1). NCBI lineage: Eukaryota > Metazoa > Chordata > Amphibia > Caudata > Salamandridae > Calotriton > Calotriton arnoldi. The sequence continues at coordinate 2,996,955 of CAWUFW010000321.1, read as the reverse complement.
GGTGCGCGAATCCGACGCGGCCATAGATATATATGTGATTTTCCTTTTGATTTTCTCAGCAACTACTGAACGGATTTACACCATTTAACAAAAAGGGTTCTTTCTGAACCAAGAACTACCTCTTTGCCAAATTTGGTGTAATTCCGTTCAGCAGTTCGGGCTGTAGCCGTGGCTAAAGCTTCCTATGGGAAAATGAATGGGGACAACACGTTTTGGGACCCCCCTTTTTTCTCGGCCCCCGCTTGATGAATCACCCCGAAAATTTCAGGGTAGGAGCGGACCGGAGCGGGCCATAAAGTTTGAAAATTTCGCGAAGATTTGTCAACCGACGCAAGAGTTATTTCAAATAGAATGTTGCGGATTTCCTATGGAAAATAGGTCCTAACTATAACTATCTACTGGCGACCGCCAGTAGATAAAATATATATATATATATATATATATATATATATATATACATGCACTACAAGAGTAAATCACACTTATCAATAGTAAAATGTTTGTGAATCAGACCCATCCATTTTATCGTTACTCATGGTATTTTTTTCAAAAGTAAACCTGTCACCAGCACTACAATGCAAACATTTTTTATTTTAAAAGTATTATTGATGTAGTTGGTGTTTCATTTGATAAGGGCAGCTAGATGGGCAATACATCACCCATACAAGTCAGTGGATTCTGGGAAAGAACAATTATCCCAGATCCTGCCAGTTTTTCTACTCTTGTTCATAACGTTATGGGTCGTTCTAGGACCCGTTTAACAGTGTGATCGCCTCTTTACTGCCATGTTACACTTGAAATATTTCTTCACTCCTTAAATCTATGAAACACAAAGCAGCAATAGTACGATAAAGTTATGCCCTCTTAGTGGCCTTTATTGGTGATGCAGCCATCACCATAAAAGCACATTTTAGATTCACTAAGATCTGTTGGACAAGAAGCAACAGTTCCTAGAAGCCAACTCAATCAGTGACTGCTCTGCCTTACATTCCACTCGCTCATTTTGAGACAAGCAAGTCATCCAAACATGATTTTGCTTTGAAATTGTTCTTCTCATCACTACTCCGAAAAACCCACAGCAAGTCACTGCTACAGGTCGATATAACAATGCAAACTACTTGATGCTGTATTTTGTTCTCGATTTCTTCCAGACATGCTGATGTGCCAGGCATTGTAATAATCCAATTTTGACAGCAACAACATGTGTACCAAGCCTGCTTTGTATCTGAAACACATTCGGAACAGAATCTTGTCTAACATCTGTGCTCGGTTGTATGCTTTATAGCCAACTCCGTGACTGGAGACTTGAAAGAGATGTTTAATGTCAAACTTACTCCTAGATTGCTTGTTGTCTGGCTGGTTTTGTCAGTCCAGTTCCACAGACCACAGAGAGGGAGCTATCCCCTCATCAGGGATTCGAACTGGTGCACCCTATGGTTGGATTCATGAACAGATACATACACTGTTTTATGTTCTACATGTAACATGTGATAGTGATGTCAAATGCACTCCTCTTGTCTGACTGGGGCAGCGGCTGGACCTTGCCCACTAACTCTTGAAAGGCTATCTTCTTCTGGCAAGTGATATTATGCTAGAAACTTCCACTCTGAGATGAACACTAAAATACCTTAGTACCTAATGTGGTAGGCGTGTCCATACCCTTTGGGGCAGCACTGTCGTATGCCACCTATAGGTGGCCTATTGTATAATTTATGGCCCTTTTAAAAAAAAATAAGTTTGTATTTTTTAAAAGTAGAAAAATTGTATGAATGAAATATTTTTCTTCTATTAATTCCCAAAATGTAATTTGCATTTTATTTGCCTTTAAGCTTTTGAAAATGTGGCAGGTTTTGAACAACAAATTACATAATTTTCTCAATTTGCTTCTCCCCAGGACGAGATTTCATTTGTATCCAGTCCATGGATGGAATGCTTATGTTCTTTGAACAAGAAGGCTATGCTTTTGGGCGATTTCTCCCTGGGTTTCTTCTGCCTGGTCCTCTAAGCTACAACTCAAGGACAGATTCGTTTATTACGGTCTCATCTTGCAGACAAGTTGAGAGCTACAAGTAAGTCAAACAGTTATGTCATTTGAGATGTCATGAGTGATGGCACTGACCATGTCATGAGTGATGTAATATGTGAGGTCATAAGCAGTGTATTGCGGGGGCTTAAGTTATAGTTAGCTCAGGTAAACTATAATTGCTGAATTTCTCTGGTTTTGTACAAATGAAATGTCAGCCTAACTATAATGTCACTGTAACCTCTGGGTTTTTTCAGTGAATTTTTAAGATTTTTTTCATTCTATCTCCTAACTATAACGTCCTTGTAGCCTTTGTTTTTTTGTGTGAATATATTATATATATATATATATATATATATATATATATATCTCCAATCCCGTTTCATGGATAAAAACAGGTCTGACACAGCTCGAGTTGGCTCACGGCAAAGACTTTATTACCACCACTAGGCACATCAAATAACGTGTCCTCTAGTCGCAGCACCTGGCAAACGCGTTTCGGCGGATGCCTTCTTCAGTGCAAGATTCATGCTCGACAGTTCAATTTTAAGTTTTCGCGGGATTTGTTAAATGCTGGCTGGAGGAACCCCATTGGATCGCTGGTATCGACACAAAGAGAGGACTGGAAAAGTTCCACAAAGTAAGTACTCTCCTCTCTTTCTTTGTTCTAGGGTCCGCGATGTACAGCCCACTGCGCCGGTAATCCTGCCGTATGTACAAGGGCAGCCCAATTTGCAAGCCTGGTTCAGTGACCGGCCCGTGCACACAATAATGCACTGACAAATGTCAGTCGTTGTGCTGTTCACTCCTCTCACTGGCAGGATCGGTGGTGGTATGCCTCACAGAGAACCAGCTCGTTCCGCAGTAAATCTGCTGCTCTCTCCCCATTGCCACAACATCTCACAGCCAGGGTGGGGGGGGGGCGCCGCGTTGTGCAGCCTCATGCACTTCCACCACATCTTGCCGGCTGTACGCGGTGCTCCAAAACGAGAGGCGTGTCAGGATGCAGAGCCGACCTCTGCCTCACATATAGCTCCAATCCCGTTTCATGGATAAAAACAGGTCTGACACAGCTCGAGTTGGCTCACTGCAAAGGCTTTATTACCACCACTAGGCACATCAAATAACGTGTCCTCTAGTCGCAGCACCTGGCAAACTCGTTTCGGCGGATGCCTTCTTCAGTGCCAGATTCATGCTCGACAGTTCAATTTTAAGTTTTCGCGGGATTTGTTAAATGCTGGCCGGCGGAACCCCATTGGATCGCTGGAATCGACACAAAGAGAGGACTGGAAAAGTTCCACAAAGTAAGTACTCTCCTCTCCTTCTTTGTTCTAGGGTCCTCGATGTACAGCCCACTGCGACGGTAATCCTGCCGTATGTACAAGGACAGCCCAATTCGCAAGCCTGGTTTAGTGACCGGCCCGTGCACACAATAATGCACTGACAATATATATATATATATATAATACATAAGATGCTCAGTGCTCAGTGCATGCTGACATGTACTCAGTTCTCTTTTTTCTTCAACACCATGGAAGCAGTTATGTCCAAGAACATCTGAAGATGGTTCCCTCCTCTATTTCTTCTTCCCTGGTAAACTCCCTTTAGGAAGCAGGTTTTCTTGGGTGGCTCTGCGGTGTCAACCTGGTGTAGATTAGGTGACTGTTAGAGCCTACCTAAGGGCCTGATGTAGAGCTTGGTGGACAGTGAATGCAACGGAGTACCCTATCTGCCAAACCATGGTCCACTCCCTAATGTGGAGATGGGCTGACTTTAACTTTCTCCAATGGCTTGAGAAAGAAGGGCCCGTCAGAAGAAGGAGATTACACTGTCAGCCACATTTAGGGTGGATGGTATAATGTATTTTTTTCCTTCCTGTCACTGCCAGGAAATATCTGGCGGTGAGAGACAGAAAAAAATAATAACCCCCGTGCCCTGGGAGGAAGCTCCCAGGGTGTGGGTTCAATATTTTTTTGTTTTTCTGAAACAAAATCCCACTTTGTGAGTTTTCTTCAAAAAATCAAAAAGTTTGAAAAAGTTTGAACAGCAGTCCACCTAACTTTTTTTCAGTGATTCTTTTCAATGTACAGAGATGACTGCTGGGCAGGTGGTGATCTCTGAATCTGATGGACGGTAGTCAGTCAGTGTGGCAGACAAAATGTCCTCCACCACCCTGACAGAAGGAGTGTAACGTCTGTCAAACTATATAACATGCCCTACGTCTTAATGACTGTGGCGCTTGGGTTCCCTAGGTGGACTTGAGGCATTGTGTTCCCAGGTGCGGTGAATATTCATTATGAAATGATCCGGCACAGAGTCAATTGTTAACCACTCCGCAATATTGATTTCAAGTCTATTACATTGCACTGCCCTGAATACTGGTCTAATAAGGCCCAGTCTCTCTCTCTTTTTATTTTAAGCAAGGATCTTTTGGATCGGACACTGTGAGGTTAAAAAATGCTAACATTTTAGCTGTTTCTGCTAACAAACCTGGAATCGGAGTGTTGAACTTCAGCTGTCTTCTGACCTGTTTTTACTGTGTTCTTTCAAAAACTAATTTGTTCCTTCCCTGGCCGCACATCTGTTAACTAAATCATTATTAACATTGTGGCAGATTAAATATGGTTACAATGCCTCATTGTGAAAGCTCATTTAATATTAATATTTTTGCTATGTTCATTGGGTTTGTGTGATATGGTTCAGAAAAAATGATTTTTTACTCTTTGTACTATCTAAAGAGAACGTAACAATTCACAAATATAACAGATCCAAACTAGAATAGTTTACAACTTCCTTACTTTTGTTGGGGGAAGAGGTTTTCTATTGTATGTCTTAGGTAAAGCAACTTATACATCAAGCCTTCAAGTTATGCTTGAGTGATGTTCTGTGTGGACGAGACACTGTCTCTAGTGTTTTTTTTTTTAATGCAATCTTTTATTGCAAATATCTGTATTTTCTTATTTATTGGCACGTAAACAGTTTCTACAGGCAACGCTATACAAAGTAATAGTATCACAAATTACATGTGGACATGAGCCTTTTTGGGTGGAATACTTAGAAACAATGGGATTGGGTGGATGGTGAGTGTTAGAGAATGACAGGACAATACACAAATGTATCATATATACCTAGATCCAGACTTGCAGTGGTAGATTAGGGCTAGGATGGGATTTGTTAAAACCGTTACTGTTGATCGAGGTTCTCCTTGAGAAAGCTTTAGACTGACCAAATTCCCACTGCAAAGTGTATCGGCCACAGTAACTGAAAGGATCGGCATCTCCATGCAGCACCTGAAGGTTTGGAAGTTGCTAAGAAGATTTTGTTGTTAAGCATAGGTTGGCAAAAGAAACGCAATTCCTCAAGGGCTTTAAGAGGTAGTTCTGGGAGAAACCACTTATGATCTAAAGTTCCAGGATTAGTAACTTGTGTAGAGCCCTCTTTTTAGCTGACCGCCATCTGCTTGGTGACAATACTGTGAGGTAGGAGTGATGTCAGTGTAGATTGTAGAAAGTCCTTATAGCACAATTTAGAAATGGATCTAAAGGGGAAAAGAATATAAGATTAGAGCTCCTGGTGGAGCGTTACAGTAGTCAAGTTTGCTTGGAAGACCCAAGGAGAGTCGAGTTTTGGGTGCATGGAATGAAATGCTAGAGCCTATGGGCCAGATGTACGAAAGCTTTTTGCATTTATTAACGGGTCAAATCGCAATTTCGGCCAGTTAAGAAATGTAAAACAGCCTTTTCATTTGTACAAAGGCCAAAAAACTGTTGCAATTTGCGATTTCTACCCCGTAGAAACCGCAAATTGCGCCCACGATTTAGGAAACGCAAATAGGGATTACCTATTTGCGATTCTTAAAGCATTTCCTAAATGCAAATTGGACATTTAGGAAATGCTATTACTATCGACTCAAAGTCGATGGTAACCATGTGCAAAATTTAAAAATGTATTTAAAAATACATTTTTTTATGTGACATGAAGCACACATTTGCCCCCAGGGCATATGTGCACTTACATGTGCACTACGAATATTGGGGTGCCTCCAGGGGGGCCTTGAACCCAGAGGCACCCTTGGGTTTGGATTTCCTAAATTGCTATTTCTGATTAGGAAATCGCAATTTAGGAAATGCAAACCATTTCCTGTTTGGCCCAGGGGGGAATGCAATAGCATTTCCTATTTGCGATTTCCTTATAGCGATTAGGAAATTGCAAATTTTGTACATACCATTTTGCATTTCCTAAATAGCGATTCGTATGGAATCGCTATTTAGGAAATGCAAAATAAGAATTTCGTACATCTGGCGCCATGTTTTGTGTATTCACAGATAACAGAAGTGTGGCTGATGAGAATGAATGTTTCCATGTGCAAGCAAGGTTTCTGCTCAAGGTGGAAATGGCTGCTAAGGGAAGGGGTGGCCAGTGCAGAAATGTCAGGAAAATTATTTTTGTCTGTGTTTGAAAAATTCAACATAAGACAGCAGACTGCCGGTTCATCGCTATCAGGCACTTAGAGATCTGTGTCAGGAGGTTGAGAGTGAAAGCAGAAAATTAGAGAAAGATTTGGGTGTTCTATTCGTAGATATGATAGGAAAAGCAGAAGGAAGGACTTGTGTTGCTACTGGAAGAGGTATAGAACGAGAAGAGGCAGACGCTCTACAAAAAATATAAATGAAATAAAACAGTACATAACCACTTCTCCCATAAACCTTTAAAAATAAAAAAGAATAATATCTCATTTGGTAGTTTTCGGGTAGTTGCGTCACAGAATTTAAAGATAGACACAGTCACTTAATTGCCTTCTCTGCGTTTTCCCTTGAACTTGGTGATATAGGTTCTACCCTATTTCACGGAGTTGTGGTATATCGAAGAAGATGGTACGCAGGGTGTAAATAAATACATGTGCACCATGAGTTTCTTACTAGCTCGTTTTATTTAACAGGTACCAAGTCCTGGCTGTTGCTGCGGATGCTGATACGCGGCGGGAGGTAGAGCAACAAAAACTTGGTTCTGGAAAGAGGCTAGTGGTGAGTACTTCATAGCCTTTTATTGCACCTAGCATAATTTGAAAATGTAAAATATTTATTTACAACACTACACATTTTCTGTCACTTTCTGGAATGAGATAATAAACTTCAAATTCATTGTTGTCGTTTTTAGATGTATGCCACGAACCCTAGTGCAGCATGAAGTAAAAAGCAGAATAATAAGGAAATCAAATATGCAAATAATAATTACAGCATCAATGTCAGTCGCTTCTTTTTGTGCTATACAATTGCAATAACTATATTGAATCAAAGCAGCAGTGGCAATTATTTACTGCAGTAACTAGAGAAATGAATGATTTTAACGAACCAAATTGCTTATAAAAGTTGCTGACAAAATAAAAGGGTGAAATGTATCGAAGAAAATGTAAAGATTCCTCATTTATGAATAATAATATGCAGTCGCGGCTGGCATGACTCGCGGGTAGGGAGGCGGGGGGGTCTCGTGGGGAGGGGGGTCACGCGGGGAGGAGGGTGGTTAATTTAATAATAAAAAAAAAATTAAACTTACCTTCCCGCCGGCCGGGCCCCGCGTCGTCTCTGCTCCTCTCCTGCCTCAGGCAGGAACAGGAAGCAGGCAGCCAGGCTTCCACCCCTAAGCCAATCAGAACGCTGCAAGCAGCGTTGTGATTGGTCGGGACGCCGCCCAGCCAGGGGCTAATGGCCCGGTCATGTTCTCCATGTAGGCTGCATTGCAGTCTGCACAGTGGCGACTGGTGACATTTGTAAGTGGTGGGGCAGAAAATGAATTTCATAGAGCACCGTAGCGAGCGAGCGAGCCCGAACAACCAAAGGGGGGTTCGGGGGGGTTATCCCTCCGAGAAAATTTTGAAAAAAGAGTGGACAAATGGTGAATTTTCAAGCAAATTTGAGAAAGCAGGAAGGTTAATAAAGCAATTGTGAAAGTGCAGTTATTATATTAATAAAGAGAAGTCATATAACATAGGTAGGTGCTTATTCAGTATAACCACAGAGCTTCATAACAGACTTTGAGATACAATGCATTTCTGAGTACCTCACAGATGTTTTTTATTTAACAAACAACTAAACAGGTCGCAAACTAGCAGCATTCAATATATTGTTCACTTTTTGTAGATAAAATCAGCACGTCTGTCTTTAAGAGCAGCAAACTTTTCAATAACTTGAACGTTAAAGTCTGGGATTCTTTTAACTAGGTCGCTCTCTATAGAGAGCATTGCTAAAGCATTCAGTCTTTCCTCAAGCATGGTGTTCCTCAGGAATGTCTTAATCCTCTTTAAGGTGGAAAAACATCGTTCAGACTCTGCTGTTGTCATAGGAGTGGTAATGACAATTTTTAGTAAAGCCACTGTCTCTGTAAGTGACTTTTCCATATTAAGTTTATAAATTAAAGCCAGCAAAGAAATGGCACCTTTGGCCTTCCGGTATACACTCATTCCGTACAGTACAGTCAACTCAGTTTTCAGGTCCTCTTTGTTGAGCATAGGATAAGCTTCCACAGCCTCATTCGGAGCTTGCTCAGGAAAGGATTGATCATATGTTGCAAATTGTTCACTTTGCAATAATGCAACACTTACCAAATGTTTTGTGAAAGAAAAACGTTCTTGTGCATGCACAATTACAATGTCACATATCTCCTTTGCAATTCGGACCAGACTGCTGATGTTTTTCCTGCGGTTTGAAAAAGTAGAACCCTCTGGCAGTCTGCTGTCTAAATTGTCAACCCCATCTCTCACTTTGCTGATGTTGGTGACAAACATACTGGTATCTCTTTGCACAGAGACAGTATCTATGGCTCGTGTTTGCAACTGGTTGTATAATATCTCGACATAAAACATTATGTCATGAAATAAAAACAGAAAGAACTGAAACTCTCTGTCTTGTAGTGTTCTAGCAAAGCCACGGGCTTCATTCTGACTTCTGTAATCAAAGCCTTCATTGGCTTCAATGGCGTCAAAACATTTCTCAAGGTCCTCCCTATGTTTATATATTAGGTTGACTATACGTATGTTAAAGTTCCAACGAGTTGACGATCCCCTTGGAAGCCTTTTGTCCACAATCTCCTGAAGTGCTTCCGTTCTTTTGGGGGAACGTGAGAAGAATGCTGCCATGCCTCCTACATCCTGAAAGAAAATTCGTGTCTCTGAGATCCTTGATACTGCCTGTTGCATAATAAGATTAAGTTGGTGGGCGTAACAGTGCACATAATGAGCATTAGGGTACACATCTCTAATTCTTTTCTGTACTCCACCAAGGCTTCCACTCATTACGGACGCACCATCATAGCTTTGTGCAATAAGTTTTTTTTTTGAGGCAGCTCTGGAAAAATGAGGTTAAGTTGACGCAGTATAGCTGAAGTAATGGTTTCTGCACTAGAGTCTCTTAAATGTGTGAAACCATAGAACCTCTCCACAACTTGACTGTCATTGTCAAGGTACCGAAAGACTAATACGGACTGTGTTTTTGTGGCCACATCAGTGGTGTCATCAGCCTGAATAGCCACAAGTCTGTGTTTTGCAACTCTTGCACAATATGGCTTCTCAATATTTCTAGCATACACTCAAGGAGTTCATTTTGTATTGTTTTAGAGGTGCCCTTAAAGACTGTAGCACTTGCTAAATGTGCTTCCATGTCATGGTCTATGCTTGCTATTAAATCCACAAGGCCTCTGAATATTCCAGGTTTTGAGGAATTTTCCGATTCATCATGGCCTCGCAATTGCCAGTTTGAAAGCACCACAGAAACAAATACAATCAACAATTTTTGCTAGTATGTGTCTATTCCTATCAACTGCTTCATTGTGTTTCTGTATTGTTTTCCGGTATGCGTCGTTTATGTGGTGTTCAATCGGTGTGTCTCCCAACATTCCCAGTCTCGTCAGGCATTCCATATGGCTTCTTGTGTGTGCATGCTTCTTGATTTTGTCAGACAAATGCTTCAAGTCTATTACTCCTTGTTTTGTCCAAGGCAATTCACCACCAAACAGCATGCAGGGGAAGCAGAACAGAGAATTTTTTGACACACACCCTGTAAGCCAATCAGCTTTTGTGTACCAGGTGTTTGAGAATGTACGTGTGTAAGTCTTTCCTCTGTCCTGGGTAGTTTGTTGTAGTTTCAAGTCAGGACGATCAGGTCCTAATTGCTTTATCTGTAGTTTCTCTTCACGTGTCTGTCCAAAGAATGACCTTGCAAGTAGCTGTTCTACTGTATTCATGCCGATGCTGGCCTTACCAATATTAAAGAAACCTGTCAATAATCAAAGTGCAACGTATAAGGTTTGGTGCAATTATATCAAATTTCAGTATAAATACATATATCTTGTGAATTATCGCAATAGATCTTGATGCAGCGCGTACAATAAAAACTATTCTCCTCCTAGGTTACTTATAGGTCATCCAGGGGCAAACTATATTTCTCATATCCACATGACGATGGGGCCCATAAACATCGTCTAACACACACGCACACTCCTGGATTTCCTTTACACCTTTGTGAAATTCTGTACTCCTAGGAGAAGCATGAGAACTAAATGGAGAACACCTTTTTATGTACCGCTGGAAGAGCCAGGATATCTTATTACCTTATTTTGTCCCTTTATTTTAGTTATTTCTTAAGATATTCCTGCTCATTATTTGTCGATGAATCATTCATTTAAGAAATTAGTTCATAGTGATTAAGACCAGCTGAATCACAATAAACAATTTCCTATGTCACAATCATTTAGGAAAATAACCACTGAGTCATTTTGAGTTTAAAGAATCTTAAATTTTATATAATTTTAAAAGCATGAAAAGAATTTTTAATACTTTATTCAATTATTCAATCTTAAATTCACAATTTTATTAAACATAATCAATTTATTGCAGAAAGGAAATTTTGTCATGAAGCCAAAACCCTAATTACCTGCCTAACTTCCTAATTTTGCCTAATGATTTCTAACCTAAGTTAGGAATTAGAAATAGCCTGATTCTCATACTCAACTGTAAAATTAAGACAGCAACAGCAACTTTAGCTCGTCAGCATCAGCTACCTGCAACCCGTCTCCTCTAACAGTCTTTCAGCATCTCCCGCTCAATAAGGGATCGATCAGGACCACCCAGCACTGGAAGCCACCAACACGACTCTTCAACTCCTCTCCTGACTGTGACTGCAACCACGACACTCGAACTGCCTGGAACTTGTGTACCCCTCCCACTAAGAGTAGGCCCTCTTATACCCTAATTCTAACTTTGCTAACTAACTGTTGCAACATTAATATCACGCTTTTCTTTCATTGGTCCATGCATGTCAGCTTATTCATTCTTTAATCAAGTTCTCTTGGATTCAAGGGTCCTTGGATCATTTCCTTTCCCATACGCTTAAACATTTCCATCCGATTCGATCAGTTCATTTGTAACTTCTTTCGACACATTCGAGAACTCCGCAGTCATTGTCCTTTCTCTTAGACTTGTTTCTCACGGGCTCTCCGCTGATCATCATGGCACACTATCAGTTCAATTAGGTCACACCAGCCTTGACCGTTTCTTGCATCCTAGCCTCTCAGAGACATCACGAGGTTCCAGATTTCTTCAATCTCATCCCGTACCACGTGTCCCCTTGCGCCTGCGCACATCTTCCCACTGGCGGCCATTTTATATTGCCACTCGGTTCTACTTTAGAAGCACTAATTTGAGGCAAATAAAACATAATTAAAATAGAGAAAAATATCCCTTTCGTTTCCCTCCCGTCTACGTACCCCAATTAGTTGTTACCTAGCAGAAAGCAACATTTAAGCTGTTCCTTACTTACCATCACTATTTGTTTTTGCAACGACACGTTTTATTTCTATGAAGCACAAAAACATGCATTTATTTTTATTAGCACGCATTTATTTTTACGTTATAATTAGACACATAGACATTTATTAATAGATTATTTAGCACACACATTGGCATATTACCATTCCCACACATACAGTGTTGATTAATACATTTAAACGAACATTTTATTTAATTAATTATAAAATTTGTTAGGGGTTAAAATTTTTATTTTTTCTGCTCCATCAATCCCCCTTTGGTGATTTTTAAATCACCACATAAAACCCAAGTCATACTTCTTTTCAGGCAGCATGTCTTTCATCCTTTGCCTTCTGTTATTTATACATCTGTTTCTTCTTCATCTTGCCTTTTAGTCTCTTTGTACATGCTTTCTTTCATTTTCTCCAGCTCAATTTCACCCATTTCTCTCTCTCTTTCTCTTATTATTCTGTTATTTCTTCTTATCTTATTCTGTCTTACTTTTCTCTTTATACATGTTATTACTATTTTCAACATCATTGCTAATAATATTATTATAGTTGCTACTATTATAACTTTCCCTATCACTAGTCTACTCATCCTAGTTAACCAATTCGCTACTGAGGAAAACCCTCTACCAAGTTTTCCCAAAACACTTTCAACCTCCAGTGGAACTAGTTCTTTGTGCAAACTTGTAATATTTGTAATATACTTCTGTATGTTTTCACTGTTATCAGGAATGTAAGTACAACAATGTTGGACTTTCAACATTCCACAGACTCCACCCTCTTTTGCCAAAAGAATATCAAGGGCAAGCCGATTTTGCATCACCATAGCTCTCATGGCAACCATTTCGGTATTTACCATTAAGAACCCTCCCGCAGTATCTGTAGATAAACGATCTACTACTGTGGATAACTTCGAATTTTAAATGCATTCAAAGATATTCCCACTGCTGGTATCAATGCTCCAAAAATATCACCTACAATTTCTGAAAAACTTTCCCTCTTTCTACGTGTAAATCTATTAATCATCTTGTATGTTCCCTTTTCTTCTCTGTCCATGTGAATTTTTTTGGAAAGACCAGGCCTACATAGCAAGTTCCATACCAATGGTCCGGTAACCTGTAATAAGCTCTATTCCCACAAATATAATAGATACCTGGAAATATTGGGTCTTTTCCACCTTTGAATCCCCAACCTCCCAGAATTTGATAATTGTCATGGCAGATACTGGAACCTACAAAGTAATTGTCATAGACTGTCTTATTTCTCTTAATGCACAACTTTCCTGTTTGCGGCCAGTCTAATGTCATTGCTGCATTTATCTTTTTCCCTTCATGATTTCCTTCCTCAAACGTCCATAAGCGTTTTCCTTCCTCTTTATTGCTTCTTTCTGAAATTTCATTCTTCTTTCTTCAACCATATCTAAAAATACCTTTTCTTCTTTCTTTAACTCACAGGTAAGGTTGTTACTAACTATTTCTTCTAACATTAATTTTCTATGTTCTAAAAAGAATTCTCCTAAAACTTTTGCTGGTTTTACTTTGTTAAGTTCTGGTACTACTGGAATGTTTGCAAAAATCTTATCTATATCAGTATAATAAGATTCTAATCTACCTATTTTATAAAATAAACTTGCTATTACACTACATGTTATTCCATAAGTCAAAGGTAGGTGATGATAAGTCACACCTTCGGATACTGATGCAGGCAACTGCATACAAACATAACAATCTCTTACTTCCATTGTTTTTACGTACTCATACAACAACTTTGTAAAAACATTCTTTGAGAAATCTGTTACTGACCTATCCTTATGCAACTCTGCACTACTTCTTAAAATAACTGGTTCTTTAATATTAGTTTCTTTTTCTGGTTTAGTATCAATCTTTGCTTCTATCACAGCTACACTAATAGGAATTGTGATTGCTAAAACTATCCATATGGTCATTAATAACCCTGTACAAAAGCAGCACATTTTGCACCATCTCTTTATAAATTCACATTTATCTCTTCTATCCCTATTATTTTCCATTTTCCTTTTTCTATTTGTTAAGTTTCAGAAAATTGTGTCACTACACCTCAGAAATGACTTAGATGCCACTCTGCTTTCAAAAAGTCTTTGCTTGGTACTTTCTTTAATTCTCTCCAGAATTCTTTCGTTGTCACATCCGGTGATTTGTCACGTCCAGTAAATTTGTCACGTCCGGCAGAAGCACTATAAGTCTTCACTTCAGTTTTGTTGCATCTCACCTTTTCCCATCCGACTTCTCAGTCTCTGGTTTCCGTGAGTGTTTTCTTCTTCTTCTTTGTAATCAGTTAGTGCAATATACAGCCACTCAGGTGACTTAAATTTTGAATTCACTTTCTTTGTCCTTTTGGACTTTTGTAATCTTTTTCCACTGGGTTTTTCTTGTCCCTTTTGACTTGTTACTTCATTTACTTGTTCAGCATCTTCGTCTTCCGCTCTTATTATTCTATATCTCAATTTTCTTACATAGCTGTTGGGCCAATTATCTCCTTTTCTTGGCCTTTTGGCTTCACCTTCTCTTTCTTCTCTTTCTGATTTCCAATTTCTTTTTCTTGATTCAGTCTTTGCTTTTTCCTCTCCTCCACTTTCTTCTGTTTCTGTTTCAACTGTCTCACTATTGTCTCTTATTTTGAAACTTATAATCTCGTCATCTCCTACTGGTGGATCTGTCTTCTCCTTTTTGTTTTCCCTTATTACTGTCCCTCCTCGGGGTTCTTCCGATTTGGTGTTTTTCTCCTTTTCTGTTCCTAAATTTCCCTGTTCTCCTGTTTCTCTATCTATCCCTATTGCTCCTCGGGGTTCTTCTCTATTTTCTAACTTTTTGTGTACTTCTTTCCCTACTTCATCTATTAATATTGTTTCTGAAGGATTTCCACCATAACTTGTACTTGGTTGTTCATCTAACTCAATTTCTTGCTCAGTTTCTTCTCTAATTGGTTTATAACCCCAAGTTCTCTTTCGGAATTCTTCCCAGTTTGCAGCTGAATCATCAGATCCTGAAGTTGTGTCAGATATTTCCAGATGTCGACTTACAGGTCGATCTTCAAGTTCTGGAACTTCTGAATTTCTTTCTTCTTCTTCTTCTTGTTCCTCTTCTTCTCTAGAGGTGTTTTCCGTTGGGGTTTCCAGATGTCGACTTTCAGGTCGATCTTCAAGTTCTGGCACCCTTTCTTTTATCTTGGTTGTCCCAGCCGTTAAACTTTTATCCCACACTTCCAGACGCCGACTCACATGTCGATCTGTAGGTTCTGGAATTCTGATTGTGTGGCTGGCATGAACCCAGTTCTTCACTCCTGCACACTTGACAGCAGTCGTTGTTACTAGGATTACCTGTCTTGGCTCATCCCAACGTGGAACTAGACAGTTTCTTCTCTTGTGGACTTTTATGCGGACCCAGTCTCCTGGATTCAAGTCGTGGGCTGGTTTTCTTTCAAGAGTGGTCGCATCCGGTCCAACCTGATGAAACACAGAATGCACCACATCAGCCAGTCCCTTGCAATAATCCAGTATTAGATCATCAGTTATAGTTAATAACTTGTTGACAGGTACGTGTGCTTGTCTCATTGCTCGTCCCATGATCATTTCATGAGGACTGAGTCCCGTTTTCTTTTCTGGGATGCTTCCGATGGTCATCAGAACAAGAGGCAGTGCATCCGGCCATTTGAGTCCTGTAGCTTGACACATTTTTCCTAATCTGTTTTTAATTGTTCCATTAATCTGCTCTACTACCCCAGAAGCCTCTGGTCTATAGGCACAATGCAATTTTTGTTTAATACTCAGAGCTTCACAAATCAATTGGATCAACTCATTTTGGAAATGTGTTCCTCTGTCCGTCTCAACCGTGACTGGAAAACCATACCTTGGAATGAACTCTCGCAGCATAAGTTTTGCCACTGTTGTTCCATCATTCCTTCTTGTGGGGTATGCCTCCACCCAACGAGAGAACAAACAGACGACCACTAGAACATATCTTAATCTGTTACTAGGGGGCATCTCAATAAAGTCCATCTGTATTCTTGTGAATGGACCTCCTTCTCGTCCTATTGTTCCTAGACTCACTACGGTTTTTCTTCCTGGGTTAAACTGTTGACAAATAAGACATCTTTGACAAAGACTTTCAGCAATGGCTCTGAATTTTGGGTTATACCAGGTCTGTCTAAAAAGTCTGATCATTGCATCTCTCCCAATATGAGCTTGTCCATGGTACATCCGTGCCATGTCTGCAATCATGCTATCAGGCATAACTGGTCTTTCATCTCTGTATACCCACACACCATTATTTTCCTGTCTTCTACATCCTGCTTTTATCCAGTAATCTTTTTCCTCATCTCTTGCTGTTTCTTGTAACTGCCTTACTTCATCCCATGTTTCAACAGTATTAGTGAAAAGCAAAGGACAAGAGACATGCTCCCTTTCTCTATTTTTGTTCAGGGACGCCATGTTTTCCGCACAATATCTAGCGATCTCATCAGCATAATTATTGCCGACCGCTATGTAATCTTCGTTTTTCTTATGCGCCTTGCACTTCACTACAGCTATTTGTTTAGGCAACTGTATCGCCTCAAGCAGTTTTTTAACATACTCTCCATTTCTGATAGGTGTTCCTGCAGATGTCAAAAATCCTCTTTGTGACCAAATCTGACCAAAATCATGTACGATGCCGAAACCATATTGGCTATCGGTCACAATCGTGATTCGTACATTTTTCCCCAATTTACATGCTTGAATCAAAGCAATTAGTTCCGTAACTTAGGCAGACCTAACTCCTTTCAGACAAGACGCTTCCATCACAGTTGCCACTGTGCATACTGCGTAAGCTGCGCTTAACACTCCTTCTTTTGTGCGTAAACATGAACCATCTACAAACATGACATAATCCGATTCCTTTAATGGTTCATCTTTTATGTCAGCTCTTGGTTTTGTGCAATATTCCAGGACATTCAGACAATCATGATCTACTTCGTCTTGTTCAATTATACTCTCTTCATCTGGCAATGATGTAGAAGGATTTACATTTATGCATCTATCTATGGTCACATTTTCAGCACTCAAGATGACTTTTTCGTACTTAGTCAGCCGACTATGTGTCATGTACTGTGTTTTTGTTCTTGTCAAAAGAATTTCTACTGAATGGGGAACATACACTCTCAGTTGATACCCCATCACTATACCTTCACTTTGTTCCAGACTTACACAAGTAGCAGCAACTGCTTTCAGACACCCAGGCAATGCTTTTGCTATAGGATCTAAAACAGCTGAGAAGTAAGCTATAGGCCTCTTCATGGTGCCGTGTTTTTGTACCAGTACTGAAAATGCACATCCATCTCTTTCACTGCAGTATAACTCAAAATCTTTCTCATAATCAGGCATGCCTAATGCAGGGGCCTCACACAGTTTCTTTTTCAATTCTTTGAAAGATTTCATTTCTTCTTTGTTTAACTCAAAAGGGTCTTTTACATCTTTCTTTGTCAATTTTTGTAAGGGTTTTGCAATCAAAGAAAATCCACTTATCCACTGTCGACAATATCCAACCATTCCCAAAAACATTCTTACCTCTCTTTGAGTCATTGGTGCTCTCATTCCTTGAATCATTCTTACTCTTTCTGTCGCTATTTTCCGCACTCCTTTCTCAATTTTATGTCCTAAATACTGGACTTCTTTCTGACAAAACTGTAATTTTGAAGGAGACACTTTATGTCCTCTTTTCTCTAAATGGTTCAGCAAAGCAATTGTGTCACTTACACATGCTTCTTTGGTTTTCGATGCCACCAATAGGTCATCGATATACTGCACCATCACTGATTTTTCTGGCATCTTCAAATCTTCCAGAGATTTCTTTAGAATCTGATTAAAAATTGAGGGCTTTCTGTATACCCCTGTGGAATTCGGCACCATGCCAAAATACGCTCTCCGAAACGGAATGCAAATAATGGCTGGCTATCTGGATGCAAAGGAATAGAAAAAATGCGTGACACAAATCTATCACAGTGTACCACTCAGCTTCATGCGGAATTTGATATAGAATCACTGCAGGGTTTGGCACTATTGGACAGCATGGTACAACTATTTTGTTTATCTTTCTCAAATCCTGTACTATTCTATATGTTCCATTTGGCTTTTTCAGTCCCATAATAGGTGAATTACATGGACTGCTCATGATTTCTTTCAGAATTCCTTGTTCAATCATTTTATTTATCACAGGAGTTATTCCTTCAATTATTTCTGGAGTTAATTTGTACTGTGGCGTGTTTGGATAAATTATCCCTTCTTTCACTGTCACTTTTACAGGATCAACTTCTCTCATTAACCCAATGTCTTCACCTGTAAAATCCCACACACTTTCTTTTACAGCACTTTTAGTTCTTCTGGAAGTTTTCTGCATCAAATGCAGGAAACAAACCATTCGTTTCAGGTTCTTGATTCATCAAAGTTACTTTGTACAAAACATCTTCATCTGAAGTCTGAAAACCTATTCCATCTGGCGTACAATAAATTGTGCAATTCATTTTACACAAAGGTCCCGACCTAAAAGATTTACAGGACTACAGTCGCACACTACAAATTTATGCATTTTGCTAAAAGAACCAATTTTTACTTCTACCAATTCAGTAAGTGGGGTTTTAATCTGCTGATTGGCTACTCCTACCACTTGGATGTATTCACCTGAGAGAGGAAGGTTCGGAATTTCCACTGACCTAACAGTAGAACGGGTAGCTCCAGTATCGACAAGGAATGTTACGTTTGCACCATTCACTTCTCCATCCACAAAGGGACCAGACTGATCTACCTCTAGAGTTGCGCCAAGCACGCACTCTTTCCCCTCTCCTGCGCACCGTCAGAAACTTTCATCCGGGTCATCCTCACTCTGACGCAACCAATACTGAGAAATGTTAGCTGCTCGCGGCAACTGTGTTACCTGCTCTCCTCCGTAGAATCCTGTTTCTGTACTGTATCTTTGCTGGTTAACAATGTTGGGAAGTGGTGGTTGTGGCACCTGACTTTGTTGAACAACTACCTCATTCTGCACCTGTGGAGTTAATGATTGATGTTCCGGATTAGGTTTAGGTGGGAACTTACACTCATTCCTCCAATGCCCTAATTTTCCGCAATTATGACATGGCCATTTCTTCTTTGCCTCTTCTAGACTCACCTGTCCTTTTCCTTTACCTATGTTTGGTCGCATCTTATTCTGTCCTGATTCATTTCCATTATTATTGTCCAATTGGGCTTCTTGTTTTTCTGCCACTTTCACTTGTGCCCACATCGCCTTTTCTTTCAATTTACGCTGTTTACTTTCTATTTCATCACTACAATACTTAGCATACCTCAACACCTCATCTACACTTCCATTTTGCCAGTTTATCATATGTTGTTTAATCATATCGCTTATTTCTTGTTTCAGGCCAAACACAAATCGGTATACAAAATGACTCATGTCCTTTTCACTCAATTCCTCATAACCGCTATACTGCTTGAAAACCAATAACAAACGTTCATAATATGCATGTACAGACTCCTTACTTTCCTGTGTAGTTCTATCAATCTTAACCCAATCTGTCTCTTTGGGAGGAATCTTATTCTTCAAAAAGGTAATCACTTTGTCGTATTTCTTCATCACATCTGGTCCTGGAGCTCCTGTCTTAGGATCTCTTGGATATTCTGTAGTTGGCCAGTCAACTGTAATCTTACATTCTGACCACAGATCCGTTGGTACCACTATGTCAAACAATCCATCCAAATCTATCCACAACACTTTTGAGACCTTTACAAACCTTTCTACCTGTCGGTACCATTCAACTGGCTTCTCTCTTAGTTTTGGAAAGTCATTTGTAAATGACAGGATGTCCTGCCTAGTCCATGGAACATGCACGTAACTACCACCTGGAGTTTCTCTCATAGGGTATTCTTTAACAACAGGTTCTTTTTCTGTTACCATAAAAGCCAATGAACCTTTGTCTATACTTTTCTCATTCTTCTTTGTCCATCTAACCTTCCATCTGTCCACATCACCCCATTTTCTCAATAAAACAATCAACTCTTTTATCTGTGTCAGCCTTCCTGCTGTATTCAAATTTTCAATATCTTTTTCACAAAAATCCACTCTGTATGGTTTCTGCAATGTTTTTACTTTTGCAAAATCTATTCCAATCTCACTAGCCACTTCTTCTAATTTGTCATGTAAATTCTTTGCCCTCCATGTTATACTTTTACACAGAAACATTATTTCATCATCCTGATAATTTTTTATCTTTTCAGTACCAATCGTTCCTAATATTAATTCTTCCATGTCAATTTTTAATCTGATCACATCTAATGGTTTTTCTTCCGTTTCTTTTATTTTAAAAGCTTTTATCCACTCATTTAACTCATCAGGAGTCGGACCTATGGGAGTACTATTTATTTCTGTCCAATTTCCACTCTTTTCAGGTGTCACTGTTGCAGATTCAGTTACCATAGGTATTTTCCTACCGTTACACTCATTTACTGTTAAATTTTCAGGTGGACTTGGTCTGTAAGCACTAGCCAAATTGCTTGTACTTGGACTTGTTTCCATTCTTTCCTTTTCTCTCTGAAATTGTGAACTCAAGGGAATCACCAAGGATCGCTCATCAATTTTCTGATTCTCAAAAACTGGTATTACTGGACCTATTGTTACAGGCACAGTAACTGCTTCCATATTTTTCGTTAATTCTCTAATTTTCTCAGTTAGTTCTTTTGTTGTCCTTGCCAATTCACTTGCATTGTCGCTTTCTATTCCCTCATTTTGAGAAGCTCTCATTTGTTCTTGTGACCTATTTACTTCATTTCTCTTTTCCGGACTTTTATTTCGCATAGTCTCTATTGGTGGCGCATTTGGTGTCACCACTGTAGAACTCTGCTGATACGGAGGTGGATTTCTATTTAAAATATCTTCCAGCAACTCGTCATCCGTTTCGCTCTCATGCATATACTTTTTTCTCTCTAAATGTTTCTTTTTCTCAGTCCGTTTTTCTTTGTCCCCTCCTCGACTGTAAAAGCTGGAAACAAACCTCCTGTCATGTTAGCACATCTCCATCGTTTTATTCTGTCCTCATGATTCATTCCCCACAATCTTCCGGGCACAAACTCATAACCTTTCATTCCTCTGAACCTTTCTCGCTCGTACATCTCATCTTCCCATTCTGTTAAAGCCTCAAACTGTGTCGGTCTAGGTCTAGGTTCCAATTTAAACATTTTTCTCTTAGATTCCGTAAAACCGCTACATTAAAAGAACCATTTTCAGGAAAAGCTAATGCTCCTTCATTCTTTGTATTTTTTTACCCAATTGTCCAACCATATGCACGTATGATATCCATATTTCAGCATCATATGTGAAGCTGCTGATTTCGGCGGAGGAATTACTTGTCCCTCTCTAGTCACAACCTTTTTGTCTTTCTTAAAGAAATTCTTCAATTTCGTCGTCCATGACGTTCTCTCCCTTTCATACTCGTAATACGGCATGTTTTCTCTTTACTCTAACGCTGTTTCTGTGTACGGAACTTCGTCCAATTACAGCGCGATTCACACTAACGTACCAATCAGAACAATTCCCACCGTCCGCGAACCAACCAATCCTAGCGCGGCACTTTTCTACGTCACTCCTGCTCTGTGTTCACGTGATTAGCGCACTATCCAATCCTAGCGCGGCACTTTTCCACGTCACTTCTACTCTTTACCCCTCCTTTACAAAATTTATCGGCAATTTTTCTTTTCACTGTTTTCTTCGTTAGTTACAACAAATAAACAATTCCATAGTCTGATTCGCTAAACAAAGTGACAGCCTTGTCCTTTTACACAAGAATCCTGTTTTTCCAGTAGGCAGCGCTTACCTCTACCCTACCACAGAATTATTTACTCTCGCCGATAAAGTAGCACTTCCCTCTACCTTACCCTTCTTTCAAACAAACAATTTACTCGTTTCTCTGGGGATAAGACACATGTGGAGACTAGGCTCCTGAGAATTAAGGCCAAAGTTTCACAAGTAAACGTGATTTGCTATTTCATTTACACACTTTTCACACCGAAATCCCTAACATAACACAACCTGCGTTATAACCAAAATGAATTCAGACCATGTACCAAATTCCATGTGACTTCTCTTGCCACACGTGTTCCACTTCCTACATCCCAGAAGCGTGAAAACTTACATATAACATAACGTGACTCAACATATAGTGTTAGTCATCAAAAAATAATCAATAATCAATAAACAATAATCACTAAACTAATCTATAGAAAACCATAACTCTGCTACCAAAAATCTGATGCAGCGCGTACAATAAAGACTATTCTCCTCCTAGGTTACTTATAGGTCATCCAGGGGCAAACTATATTTCTCATATCCACATGACGATGGGGCCCATAAACATCGTCTAACACACACGCACACTCCTGGATTTCCTTTACACCTTTGTGAAATTCTGTACTCCTAGGAGAAGCATGAGAACTAAATGGAGAACACCTTTTTATGTACCGCTGGAAGAGCCAGGATATCTTATTACCTTATTTTGTCCCTTTATTTTAGTTATTTCTTAAGATATTCCTGCTCATTATTTGTCGATGAATCATTCATTTAAGAAATTAGTTCATAGTGATTAAGACCAGCTGAATCACAATAAACAATTTCCTATGTCACAATCATTTAGGAAAATAACCACTGAGTTATTTTGAGTTTAAAGAATCTTAAATTTTATATAATTTTAAAAGCATGAAAAGAATTTTTAATACTTTATTCAATTATTCAATCTTAAATTCACAATTTTATTAAACATAATCAATTTATTGCAGAAAGGAAATTTTTGTCATGAAGCCAAAACCCTAATTACCTGCCTAACTTCCTAATTTTGCCTAATGATTTCTAACCTAAGTTAGGAATTAGAAATAGCCTGATTCTCATACTCAACTGTAAAATTAAGACAGCAACAGCAACTTTAGCTCGTCAGCATCAGCTACCTGCAACCCGTCTCCTCTAACAGTCTTTCAGCATCTCCCGCTCAATAAGGGATCGATCAGGACCACCCAGCACTGGAAGCCACCAACACGACTCTTCAACTCCTCTCCTGACTGTGACTGCAACCACGACTCTCGAACTGCCTGGAACTTGTGTACCCCTCCCACTAAGAGTAGGCCCTCTTATACCCTAATTCTAACTTTGCTAACTAACTGTTGCAACATTAATATCACGCTTTTCTTTCATTGGTCCATGCATGTCAGCTTATTCATTCTTTAATCAAGTTCTCTTGGATTCAAGGGTCCTTGGATCATTTCCTTTCCCATACGCTTAAACATTTCCATCCGATTCGATCAGTTCATTTGTAACTTCTTTCGACACATTCGAGAACTCCGCAGTCATTGTCCTTTCTCTTAGACTTGTTTCTCACGGGCTCTCCGCTGATCATCATGGCACACTATCAGTTCAATTAGGTCACACCAGCCTTGACCGTTTCTTGCATCCTAGCCTCTCAGAGACATCACGAGGTTCCAGATTTCTTCAATCTCATCCCGTACCACGTGTCCCCTTGCGCCTGCGCACATCTTCCCACTGGCGGCCATTTTATATCGCCACTCGGTTCTACTTTAGAAGCACTAATTTGAGGCAAATAAAACATAATTAAAATAGAGAAAAATATCCCTTTCGTTTCCCTCCCGTCTACGTACCCCAATTAGTTGTTACCTAGCAGAAAGCAACATTTAAGCTGTTCCTTACTTACCATCACTATTTGTTTTTGCAACGACACGTTTTATTTCTATGAAGCACAATAACATGCATTTATTTTTATTAGCACGCATTTATTTTTACGTTATAATTAGACACATAGACATTTATTAATAGATTATTTAGCACACACATTGGCATATTACCATTCCCACACATACAGTGTTGATTAATACATTTAAACGAACATTTTATTTAATTAATTATAAAATTTGTTAGGGGTTAAAATTTTTATTTTTTCTGCTCCATCAATCTCCAACAGCTCTCCTTCGCACATGACTGCTAAAAATACATCCTTACTGCCTGCTGCCTCTGTGTGCCATACTGGTTGCTGAAGGCACTGAAACAGACTCTGCTTGAAGTGATAGATAGTGTTTAATACAAAAAGAGCCGCTCCCAGTATGGTGACCTGAGTGCTACAGTGTTATTTTGTGAGTGCAGGCATCTCACAAAAAGTAAAAGACTGGTCTCACACACCACCTGGTGTCATGCTTCATCATTGGCCAGTCCTCGCCCTCTAAAAACTTGGTTTGATAGAGGGCGGGCATACACCTGATGACAGGGATGCACTTCTAAAGCTAAGTGGGGGCCCTTTAGAAAAAAAGTGTGAGGTTTAAAAAGCCATTACAGATGTCAAACTTTTTTAATGTAACTGGCATCTGTATGGTGGCTAAAAAGAATGATCGGTGTGTTGTGGATTCTATTGTCCCCCCACCGTGATGTAAGTGGTCTACATGTTTCTGCCTATTGGCCCAGAAGGGTCCGAGGCATTCATCAGGGCCTATGTTACTCAATCGTGCTCCACCCTTACCGTGCTATGTTGGCAGGGTTCCACTGAGTGGGGTGATCACTATCACACTCCACCGTTGTACGGCTAATTAATTCAAGCCTTTTCAAATGGGACCTACTAGCCCCATAGGAGGACCCCTTTGGTCAAGCGTGTTTGAGGGAAATCTCCTGCCTCTGCACCTACGTCCGTGTTCCTCACCTCCTCCAGTGAGGCAGACGTTGGTGCAGAGGCAGAGATTTCCCTCAAACACGCTTGACCAAAGGGGTCCTCCTATGGGGCTAGTAGGTCCCATTTGATAGGGCTTGAATTAATTAGCCGCACTCACAAAATAACACTGTAGCACTCAGGTCACCATACTGGGAGCGGCTCTGTTTGTGTTAAACATTATTCATTGGAGGCTGCCTGCTCCTATGCCCCGTGCCTCTAGTTCCCTTCCCTAGGTCTTATCTGGGGTCTTTGTGGTTAAACAAGGGATAGATAGTGCCTTTAACAACCGTTATTGCCCAAAGCACAGGGCTAAGGCTATTAGTAAATTCCATCCACTGAGGGTACAATGTTCAAAATGTGCCCCCACCCCAACCACCATGTAGAGTGACCACATACATAGCCCTAACTCCAGTGTAAAAAAATATAGCATCAGTTTCCTTACCTTTAACACCGGTGTTTGCTGGGTTGTAGCTGGGGTGATAGAGCAGCAAAGGAGGTTGGGGCCTCTTGTTCTTCGCCCAAAAATGGGCCAAAAATTAGGTAATGCTGTTGCCAGGCTTTACCAGGTGCTGCAAATTAAAATATAACAAATTATTTTTGAAACATTAGGATAATCAAGCAAAGACTGGGGTACAAAAACATAACGCTCTAATTGTTACCTTGCTGTTTGCATGCAGCTCTTAGATGACAGTTAATAGCTCACTGTTCTATGTTAGCATTTTAACTTACAAACTGCAAGTAACAAAAGGATCTCTCTGACAAAAGCAATGACTCATTGACACTTTGGGGCCATGTGCATTAGTGGGGCAACGCCACAGACCACTGGAGAAGATGTACAAACGTAACCATTGTGGTGCCAGAAGTGGCAAGCAGAATACATAGATTTCCCTCAGGTAATCAGTATGATATGTCAAGTATTGCAGGGTCCAGGGAGGGAGACGGAATGATGAGTGGAAACAGAGAGGACTGACAAGGTGATGGATAGCACTGTTGAGCAGAAGGGTCACGGTACAGTGGAGAATAATGAAGGAGGAGAAATGGGTCAGCTCCTAGTGAATATCAATTCTAATATTGCCAACTTGAAGAAAGTCAAAAGCAAACACAGAACAGCACTGCTCCAAATAACTGTTCGAAACTAAAAGTAAAATTAAACAAACGCCTTTGGGAAAATACAAAGTAACGTTATTGTCTATGGGGACCATATCTTTTAAAATGACACAGCAGGTGACATGGGTGCGTGCTTGTTGTACACTGCTATAACAGAAGAGCATTGCAAAAACGTTATTGTCTTGCATTTAATGAGTTATTGAATTGCTCATGTTAACGTTGCTCTGCGCTCTCTAAAGTGCACAATCAAAGCGCCGGCCATTAATATACTCTTTTCCTGGAAAAGAGTATATTAATGGCTGAGCGCTTGATTGTGCACTTAGAGACGCCGAGCAACGTTAACAAAATGCTCATGTTAACGTTGCTCGGCGCTCTCTAAAGTACACAATCAAAGCGCCTGAGTTTATTGAGTATCCATCGCCTCTGCCTGCCGGGAAGAGTCTCAAACTTGAGGAGAGTAAGAGCCAGGTGTATATAGTGCAGAATATGTGTACATTTGATTTCCACTATAAAGTGAAGAGGTAAACTCGATTTACCATTATTTTTCAGGGCGTATGCATCATGAGCCAGTTAAAAAGTATTTCAACAGTAGCAACCCATGCTTCAGTCAGCACATCAACAACAATGCAATTGAATTGAGCTACACTAAGGACAATGTATACTTACTGAGAGCATTTGATGTATACTTCTGATACAGGATTATTGTAGTTCCACTTTTCTGACCACAGAGAAAAGCAAATGAAAATGTGTAATCGAATCGATCATTTAACTATCTAACTGGAAAAGAGTATATTAATGGCCGGCGCTTTGATTGTGCACTTTAGAGAGCGCCGAGCAACGTTAACAAATTGCTCATGTTAACGTTGCTCGGCGCTCTCTAAAGTGCACAATCAAAGCTCCGGCCACTGTTTCCAATCAGCTTGTTGGCATAACGTTGCTCGGCGCTCTCTAAAGTGCACTATCAAAGCGCCGGCCATTAATGCCGGCGCTTTGATTGTGCACTTTAGAGAGCGCAGAGCACCGTTAACAAAATGCTCATGTTAACGTTGCTCGGCGCTCTCTAAAGTGCACAATCAAAGCGCCGGCCACTGTTTCCAATCAGCTTGTTGGCATAACGTTGCTCGGCGCTCTCTAAAGTGCACTATCAAAGCGCCGGCCATTAATATACTCTTTTCCTGGAAAAGAGTATATTAATGGCCGGCGCTTTGATTGTGCACTTTAGAGAGCGCCGAGCAACGTTAACATGAGCATTTCCTTTCCCCCGTGCCACCAAGCTGATTGCTGTAAGTAATTTAAAATGTACTATTACTTACAACAATCAGCTTGGTGGCGCGGGTGAAAGGTAAATTGTATATTTATCGTCATCAGGCATCAGCTCACTTTTTAAATACTTACTTTATGTGGTGAAGTCTCGTCCAGTCTCTTCTTTACCGGAGCCACCCACCCACGACGAGCAGTAGTAGCAGGCAGCCTCGGCCCTCGCACCAGAACACGAGGTGTGTCGTCGTTGTCTCGTCTTCGTGTCGCAGTCCGAGTGTCCGACTACAGACTACAGTTAACGCTTCCCAAATCCCGTGCCTCGCTCTGACTAAGCCAATCCAGACGCTGCCCCAGCAGCGCCAGGATTGGCTTGGGCAGGGGTACACACCCGCCATTAGGAGACCGGGGGCTTTATTTTAGTTGAAAATACAAAAACATTATTGTCAGTGACAAAGGTCAGAGACAACACATTTCGATGTTAAACTAAAATTGTAAAACATATTAAGTAATTAAATCACCTTAGTCTAATTTGCTGATCCTTTACTGTTCTTGTGTTTTCATGTATATGCTAACATGACTTTATTTAATGACAATATTTGGTATATAAATACATGTTGAAAAAACATACCCAGAAATTCCCAATTGGGCTGCGGTTGGACGGCAGTGACTTAAGGACTCATTAATGCCATTCACAGCCGTTTTTGATGACGAACTCGTAAAATATCAATAAACCGACCAGAAGCACATAGTTCAAGGCTTATCTATAGCCATAAATTACCCCCGAAGTTATATACCTTAATATCATGCAGGCCAGGGAGGAGGGTGATGGGGGTGTCAAGATGCTGAATTATATCTTCTGCTATGAACATATAAGTGCCTGAAAAATACACTTGAAAAAGCAAGTTTTGGCATAAAAACACCTCGCACTGCATTCCCTGTCCTCTCCTCTCATGGCTGTTTGTTTACCTCAAGTAACATGCTTGTATGCTGCTGTTACGTCAGCGCACCCTTCTTTCGTCATTACGCCGCATCAGTAAAGCTTTGTGTCCTGTTTCCTATCACCATCAGCATCACTATGTTTGTTTACCCCAAGTAACGTGCTTGTATGCCGCTGTTACGTCAGCGCACCCTTCTTCCGTCATTACGCAGCAACAGCAAAGCTTTGTGTCCTGTTTCCTATCACCATCGGCATCACTATGTTTGTTTACCCCAAGTAACGTGCTTGTATGGTGCTGTTACGTCAGCGCACCCTTCTTCCGTCATTACGCAGCAACAGCAAAGATTTGTGTCCTGTTTCCTATCACCATCGGCATCACTATGTTTGTTTACCCCAAGTAACGTGCTTGTATGCCGCTGTTACGTCAGCGCACCCTTCTTCCGTCATTACGCAGCAACAGCAAAGCTTTGTGTCCTGTTTCCTACTGTCTTCTTTCGGGCTACTTACCATTTTCATGGTCGGAGAGATGGAGAAAAAAACCTTTCTACGCTGATAGAAATGTGTAGACTTACCATCGTTACAACATTACTAACGGTGTACGCTGTAGCCAGCATGTTTGCTAAATATGAATCTTGATGACTAACCTCATTTGTATCATATTATCATATTAATCATCTACCATGCAAAGCTAATGCCAAATATTTTGTCAACAAACCCTATATTTGAGCAGTCACAATGTATTTATTTCACACCATCCATATATGCTGTGCTTTAAAAATAAAAAAGCTGCTACAAATGTTTCATTTGTCAATCGAGGAGGCACTACCATGTGGTGGAGAAACAGTATATTAAAATCACCGTAGTTCGAATAAGAATTCATAAACACGGGGTTAAAAATAGTGTGCACTCGTTAAGCACCCTAGTTAAAGGTGAGGCATGAAAAGTGAGTCACTTTCATTTTTCATAGTTATGGTACCAAGCTCAACAATTAATCTGAATAATTTCATACCTCCAAATCGGTATGTAATCAAAAAATCATTTGTTCTAATCAGAGGAGGGATTCTTGCATATTTTCAGTCTTTTATTCACCTTTTGTACCACTATCTATTAAACGGTCTGCTGTATGGTTTTTCTCTTTAAAATATGTTACCAATGCGGCCATCAAGATCCACCGTCTTATTGCACTCTAAGTTCTTATATCCTAATTTTCACTTGTGTAGTTGTCATTCAGACATATAGCATATGACAAGAGCAAGTGCTTCAATATACTTACATTCGTAGTATTATTACAAGTAGTGAGCTCTCTTTGTTTCCATGTGGTCTGTAGAACCAAATCCAAAGAGTTACTAATTTGATTTTGTGTCTGCCTGCACAAATTACATTGACAACTGGGAAAGTGTTGCAGTATGGGGAGTACATTTCACAATCTCTTCCTTTACTCCTTATGCAGGCCATTCTAGCATGTACCATACATGCCTCACATAATCATGACCACCCGCCATGTGATGGTAACTCTGGGGCATATGAACAGATTTTGTCCATCTGAGGCAGTTGCATGTGCGAGTCCTTGATGAAAATTAAACTGTTGTTTGGGTACCACATGCATATTTAGCATGAATGAAAACGGGTATTTTGAGGCAGATACCGTGTTTTTTTAAACAGGTTCTCCAAAAGTAAAAAGTCTGTTTTTGATAGCGAAATGTGCATATTTTCAAAAACTCATACGCTGATGTGGTTGGGGACAAAATAATGTCATGCCCAAAATGTGTAAGGCATATAGTCAATGGCAATTAATGCTAGGCGTGGGAGACCTAAATGTAAAGATAATCTTGTGGTGCCAAATGGCACCTGCTGCTGTGACTGGTATTCTGTCATTAATTTAGAGACATTTCATATTTGTAAAGCTTTTTATGATGTTACTTCTGGTAACTCCTGCCTGGATATTACTCTGAAGCCTGCATGGGGTGGCCACTAATGTAATATTGACTGATGTGGTCACTATTGCATCACTGTTAAGAGTTTTAGTAGCTCTGGATGATTTTCTTTGATCAGAAGTAGCAGGAGTTGCTCTTGCTATAGAAAAGGTTGGACTCCTGATCTGTCTTCTTTTGGTTAAAACAGCGCCATGCCAGAAGGCCAAGGCTCAATCAGTGGCATTCTCCACAGATGTTCCCATTTGGAGATATCTGTAGGATAGTTATGTGAGCATTTAGCAATCACAGTGCTCTTGATGCTTCATCCTATGTGGCCAAGAGGTCCTGATAAACCTTTTTCTGATGGATACATCTTCCTGCCAATTCCTCAATTTAAGAATACCCACTTGTTCCCAACTGGTTCGAAAAACTTTTTCATTAGCAGTAGCTCTCCTGGACATCCAGTTGTCACAATGCGGCTTCAACCATGACTAAGCCCACCAGACTTGATGACACCAGCATATAATCAGCTCCAATCTGTGAGCTGACATCAGTTCCTGTTTTTGTGTGCGTCATCAATGCGTCCAGAGCTCTCTTGGTGCTTCACTGAAGGAAAACCCCTGTGGTATCCTGTAGCAATCTTGTAGGTTCTTGTAATGTTAACATGTTAGAGTGCTGTTTGTACCAGCACTCCATCGAGTCAGTTGCTCAATGGACTCCTTATGGATAGGACGTTTCTATGTATCCTGAACTACTTTAATAAAGAAACTCTTCTACAATTACATATGGATCACCATTGTACTTCTTCACGCTGGCGACGACCTGGAGGATTTTCAACAAGGCCCCCTTCTTATACTCGTAGAGGAAGAAGCTAAGCGACTGTTACGGACTTTATGAAACATCCCAACATATTCTTGGAGCTACGTGTCCTTACAAGGTACAATCTTCGTATTTATGAGCCCCAGAGTGCTTTGCTCTGTAATTCTGGAAGAACATGTTTGTTTGGGCTCCTGTTTAGATTTAACACTACTAACTGTGGGGCGCGAGCGCGTGCAGTCGAGAGCGTTCATCACCGCATCACGAGGACCCAGCAGCGCGTGCACTTCCGAACTCCGCGTTTACTCAAAAGAGAAGAGCGTCCGACGCTGGACGTCACGTCCTACGTCGGTCACGGCGCAGCACATCTTGAAGTCAGGCACAAACTATTTCCTGGTTCCCCTGACAACGTCCGATTCGTGTGCATGCATTGCTTCTTTCGGCACAGTGAAACACGGCGTGACTTGGCGATCTGTGTTTCAGGCGAATTGGACAGCAACCACTTCTGCTACACGTTACAGTTGGTTGAACTGGATGAAAGAAGGCTATGAACTTGGTATCCACTGCAGTGAGTTTTTTTTTGTTTCTTCCTTCATTATTTTGCGTAGTCTACAGGGGCGTTCGGGTGCGGCTGTCACGCACCGGCGAGTCATACAGTCTTGGGTGTGACACCGCACACCGGGGTTGTGGTGGTTATGTGTTGCACACCAGTGCGATAGACAGTGACTCATCAGTCTAGCAACACAACACCCCTAGGAACTTTGTTCTTCTCCATTTCAAGTTATTTGCAACTTCATCTATTTGACTTTCATCAGTTTTAGTTCTTTTTGAAAAAATTGTAATGTGCACATGTATGGTTTTACATTCTGACATATAGTTAGCCATTTCTGTATTTCGTTATCTTTCCACTTAAGTATTGTGTGGTGTTGACTGTTGTAGTAATAATGCAGAATGTTACTCCGCCACCATTTTTCTTATCTTGCCCTGGTGAACCAAACATTTGTGGGTCTAAGCGGAGAAAAGTTTTCCTCAACTATGCCCGAGTCCGTGGGGTGTCTTTAAGTGCAGAAAGGAAATCAGCTTTGTTGATGCACTGTTTGGGGTCAGAAGGCCAAGAAGTATTTGAGCATCTTCCTGCACTTAGTGAGAGTGAGTCTGAAGATTTGAATGAATTCAACATATACTTAAAAAAATTAAACAAACATTATTTACCGAAGGTGAGTACCATACTGGAACAATATCATTTTGGGAGGAGATTTCAAAAGTCTCAGGAGTGGGTTGAATCGTATGTGACAGAACTTCGTAAGTTGGGGGCCATGTGTAAGTTCGAAGGATCCTTAGAAGAAAGGATCCGTGACCAATTCATGTTGGGATGCAATATAGAGAAAATAAAGGATGAGTTATGGCAGAAGGACGATCCTAAATTAGATGAAGTTGTTATGATTGCAAAAAGGATTGAACACTCCCTTGCGTGTGTAGAGGTTATAAAGAAAGAGAACGACCTCACGACTGAGAAAGTACAAAGTGTGAACAAAACTGTCTCGAAACACACAGAACTTGTGTACCCCAGTACCCCTGCACATAATGTTAAGAAAGGATTTAAAGGCAGGTGTTTTTGTTGTGATTTGATTGGACATTTGGCGAATGATAAAAGTTGCCCTGCTCTGACATCTAAATGCCACACTTGTGGTAAAGTCAAGGTTTGCAGGTCTCAAAAAAATAAAAAAGACAAACGAGTAAAAGAGGTCATCCTAGAAGGTGAGAGTGATTGCGAGTTTGATGAGCTACATTGTGGGGAGGTAGTACTACAGATTGGAGCAAAAATTTCCCTCGTCCCAAAATATTTTTACGACAAGACTTTGAAAGGGAAAGTAAAGGTATTCAAACCTGACATCAAACCCCTGGCATAAGGGGGCCAGCCTATAAAACTGTTTGGTTACTTTGTGGGTGACATAGATTATAAGGGCAGATTAACATCAGGTAAGATTTACATTTCTTGCAGAGGCGATAGTATTATTAGCTGAATACATTAGGGCAGTGGTCTTCAAACTTTTTGATGTCGAGACCCCCTTGTCAAACCTTTTTAGGCATAAGGACCCCTTCTGACAAAATTTTCTAGAAACTGGTTCTCCTCATCATCAACATCTATCGACAACCATAAATGCCCCTGTTAGACTTGGCATCTTTTGGCATGTTTCCCCTGTTATTTTCCTTTCTGACCTCCTAGTTTTGGCTCTGTTTTTGCTGGTTCAGTGTCTCTGCACACTTTCTCACTGCTTTTCAGTGTTAAAGTGTAAGTGCTCCTATTGTAAATTGTATTATGGATTGGTGTTTCCATGATTGGCATGTTTGACTTACTAGTAAGTCCCTAGTAAAGTGCACTGAGGGTGCCAGGGCCTGTAAATCAAATGCTGCTGGTGGGATTGCAGTACTGATTGTGCCACTCACCCATGCAGCCCTGAAAAGGGTTATCAGACCTGCCACTGCAGTGTCTGCGCGGTTTGTAACTGCCATGTCGACCTGGCAAGTGCACACACTTGCCTAGCCCTAATCTTCACTTTTCTTACATGTAAGTCACTCCTAAGGTAGGCCCATGGTACCCCTGTGGGCAGGGTGCCGTGTATATTAAAGGTAGGACATGTACTGGTGTGTGTGAGACATGTCCTGGTAGTGAATTACAGTGTGTTTCGTTTTTCACTATGGAAAGGCTATCTGTCCGATAGGATAGAATGGGAGTTTACTTATAACATCTTATAAGCATATCTTCCCATTGGGACAAGATAGAGAAATGGGGTTTAGCATGCCTGAACTCAGAATATAAAAATGCATCTTTTAGTAAAGATGATTTTTATGTTCTGTGTTTGAAAATACCACTTTTAGAAAGTAGGTATTTTCTTGCTTAGCCATCCTGTGTGCCTCTGCTGGGTTTGTGGATTGACTGTCTGGCTTTGGAGTGACAGGGGCTGTGGATGTGCATTCTCATCAGACAGCCACTGGGGGGGTCAAGGTGTGTCCTGCCTTTCCTGGATGAGTCAGGGCTGAGCTGAATAGACCTGGGCTGTATTTATAGTGGTGGGAGGAGATTTCCTTGCACCTGAATGGGCCTGGTCTGCCTAGGACAATGCTGTCTCCACCTCCTGCCAGGAAGCTGGGCCAGAAAAGATGGAACTGGTTTGGGCTGGGCACAGGCACTCTCTGCCCAAAAGCACAAAGAGAAACTGAGTATAAATATTGGGGTCCAGACCCTAGAACTTTAGAACTTGTTGGAATCAAGGAACCTGCCAAGAAGAAGAGCTGGAAGAACTGCCAAGAGGAGTACTGCATCTTTGCTGTGTTGTTGCTTTGTTGGTTTGGCCTGCAGTTGCTGCTTCTGCCTTGGGCAGTGAAAGGACTGGACTGAACTTTCTTTACTTGTTGCCTCCTGTTCTGAAGTCTCAGGACCACAAAGACTTCACTGACCTCTGAGTACCGCCTCTGGAACCGTGGTTTCAGTTGCCACAGAGGGGGAAAGCAACCGACTCCGTCCCTGACTCTGCTGCTGGCTCCGTGCCCAGAAGGCACCGCAGAGGGCACCGCTGCATCTCGAACCGCAACCCTGGTCTCACTGATGACAGCCGCCAAGCTGCTGCTTGCACCGTGACCTGTGGGCACCGCACTCCGCACCGCCTCGCTTCACTTCGCCGCCCTGGTCTCACCGATGCCGTCACTGACTTCGACAACCGTGACCGCACCGTGGGTTGGGGGCACTGCTCGTAAGTCTTGCGACACACTGCCCTGTCCCACACCGCAGTCCGGACCGACCGACGCCAGCTCCCCGCAAAATACATATTTTTAAGTACTGTATGTTGGATTTTTATCGTTTTAGTCTTGTTTTGAATATATAAAGTATTGGATATTTTTCTAAACTGGTGTGGTGTCCTTATGTAGTGTCTTCAGTGTATTGCTGTTAGTTATGTGCAAATCCTTTATACACTGCCTCTGAAATAAGCCTGACTGCTCGTGCCAAGCTACCAAGGGGTGAGCAGGGGTTATTTCAGTAGTGTATCCCTCTTACCCTGACTAGAAGGAAGGGTCCCTACTTGGACAAAGGTGAAAACCATTGCCAACTAGAGACCCCCATTTCTAACAGCCCCCAATTACCACAGCAAATAATTTTTACGGTGGGAAATTATATTAAATTAGCAAACCAAAGGTCATTGAGCGTAGGGGTGTAGCCAAAGGTGTAACTAAAAACAAAGGGCCTCATTTATGAGGAATTGGTGTAGGGCAGCGCTGCAAGTCTTCTTGCGGCGCTGCCCTATGCCAATGTGAAAGGGCAGGAATGCACTGTAATTATGAAATATGGTGCATTCCAGTCCTTTTCCCATCACAAATTGCTACCTAGCACCAACGTAGGCAGAATTGTTTTTGTACGGGAAGAGGCACCTTCCTTCACCAAAACAATCCTGAGGGGCGTTTTCCTATTTCTATGAGAGCTGCAGAATGCAGCACACATGGAAAGAGGAAAAAACGAGGAGAAATGTTTTAATTTCTCCTGGAGAGGCGTCAGTTTTTGGAGCTGCCCCAGGTTTACGTGATTTTGTAAATATGGGGCAGCATCAAAATCCATAGGCTTTGCGTGGGAACCCCACGCAAACCCATGGAACACCTCCTTGACACAGAGTAAGGCAACGCAGTGACTTGCGCTGCTATGTCTTACTCCATATCTATGAGGCAATGCAAAGCCATGCAGGGTGACTTTGCACTGCCTCATAGGTATGGTTGAGATGCTTGCGCCACCGGAGCATCAAAAAAAGTGATGCTTTGGCGATGCACGCCTCTCATAAATAAGCCCAAAATATTTTTTAGGTCTTTCACCTTCAGGTATCTACATATAAAATAATGGGCAGCGTAAATGAAAAATAAATTAAAAAAAGTTATTACTCAGTGGGAAATGCACTGTAGTACATTATGAAACCTCTATTAGTTAATGGACTGCAGAGGTCTGTGTGTAACCAGAGAACCACAGAATTAAAACTTGATTGGTGCAGTGGAGTATAGTGATGTGTATTTTTAGTGCTACGAAGTCACAGCCTGTGACGGAAAGCACTGTGAATATGTAAGTCAATTTTTATACTTGCATTTCACACAGGGTAAGATAGAATGCTGCAAAACGTGCGCATAGTTTTACAATAAAATGGTGCTTTCAAAATGTAGGTTTTAATAATACCAGAGCGTATGTAATGCAGTTTTCTTTTTTACATAACTGTCCCTTCAACACCTCTTTAGGGGCACTAAGGGCTGTGTAAATGCAGTTAAAATTAAAAGCAAGAACTTCCCAGCCCAGTAGTTAACTCTTTGCACTTCCACTAAAAAAACACGCATCTTTGCCTTCACAAAGAGCCAGAACTGCCCCCAAGAATCCTTTACACTTGCAGATTACCAGATAAGGCGCATTTGCCTTTCATTCAGGCAAGCAGCTGATAACGA
Organism: Calotriton arnoldi; assembly: GCA_963921515.1. Lineage (NCBI taxonomy): Eukaryota > Metazoa > Chordata > Amphibia > Caudata > Salamandridae > Calotriton > Calotriton arnoldi. The sequence goes on along the minus strand of CAWUFW010000321.1, from coordinate 2,960,870 downwards.
TCTCAATTAGCCCTCCCAGGACGGCTGTATTTTTACAGGGACAAGTGAAGCTGGGGAATCTGCGACCCCCTTCCTAGGACTCCACGACCCCCCTGGGGGTCGCGCCCCACAGTTTGAAGACCTCTGCATTAGGGTGATCTCGGTGTGCTCTTGGTTCCTGATGGTGAACCATGCATAGTTCTCAAACACATTAGTACTTGTAAGCCTTCTGTGGATACTATCTCTTGTGATTCTAATAAAACCAAAGATGGGCTGGATACGTCGTGAATTTAAACAGGTGTTTAGTGAGAAGTTGGGGTGTCTCTCAGACTACACTCATAGACTCACACTTAAGGGTGATGCAATTCCGGTTACGTGCAAAGTGTGAGGTGTGCCTTTAGCTTTGAGGGAGTCAATGCGCACTGAACTTAAGAAATTAAAGGATGATGGCATTATTGTAGAGACCGAGGCAACGGAATGGCTTGCTCCTGTAGTTCTTGCACACAAAGTTTCTGGAGAAGTGAGACTATGTGTACATCTTAGAGCTCTCAACTGGGCAGTTGTTGCTGATAAATATCCCCTCCCGAACATTGCCGAAATGTTAATTCAATTAGAATGTGCTGTTGTTTTTTCGATGCTGGATCTCAAAGCCGCGTATCACCAGATCCCGCTTGATGACAAATCCACAGATTTGACGGCGTTCATAACTCCGTTTGGGATTTTCAAGTTTACTAGGTTACCGTTTGGCTTAAATTCCCCAGCCTCGGTGTTCCAGCGTGCAATGGAGGATGTCTTGGGAGGACTCCTTGGAGTTAAGGTCTATCAGGACGACGTCTTGGTGTATGGTTCTTCTCAGCAAGAACATAATTGCAGGTTGAGATCTGTTCTTGAGAGGTTTAGTCTTCGAGGTCTCACGTTGCGAGAGAATAAGTGCAGGTTTAATCTTTCTGAAATAGAGTATTTGGGTCACAAGTTAACTAATGAGGGGGTTAAGCCCAAGGACCAACTTGTAAAAACCATTTAGAATCTTCCAGTACCGGGGTCTAGAGATGATTTGGTCACCTTTTTGGGTATGGCTGAATATTACAACAAGTTTGTACCTCAGTTTGCCAGCCATACTTTTGCGTTGCAGGCTTTGTTGAAGAAAACTGTAAAGTTTCAGTGAACTCCTCAGTGTGAAGCTGAATTTGTTGATATAAAGAAAGCCCTTAGCAATGTGCCTTCCTTACAGAATTTTGATACTTCTTCTCTCTCTATTTTGATTACTGATGCGAGTGCCAAAGGGTTAGGAGAGGTTCTCAAACAAATGAAAGATGGCAAGGAGGAAACTATCATGTTCTTATCCAGGGCGTTAGTAGGCCCTGAAATCCAGTATTCAGTAATTGAAAAGGAAGCCTTGTGCATTTTATGGGCCATCAAGAAATTAAAGAAATTTCTCTGGGGAAGTTCCTTAGTTGTCAGGTCTGACCACAAGCCCTTGAAGGATGCTTTTTGCAAGAAGAGCCTGGAATCCATTTCATCTAGGATATGTAGGTGGGTGGTAGCCTTACAAGATTATAGTTTTGTTGTGGAGTACATACCAGGTACTGAGAATAGAGTTGCAGATTGCCTTTCTCGCCTGGTTACTGGCCAGTCGGGTACCGGGATCAATGACCATGAGAAGTTGTGAGAGGATGATAACTCTAAGGTCTGTGAAGTCACGGAGGAGGCTGTCAGAGAAGATGAATGGAGGACTTTAATGAAGTCTGATGTCGAAATTTGTGAAGTTTGTAAAATGGTGACTGAAGGATGGTGTGGGGTAAAAGATGTAAATGAGGAACTTCGCAAATACTGGAACGTGCAGAATGAGTTGTCTGTGAGTGGGGGCTTGCTTCTGAGAGGTACTAAGCTCATTCCCCCAGTATCAGTCAGAACGAAAATAATCCAGTTAGGACACCAAGGTATATCGAAGACCAAGGAGAGAATCATGTTACATTTCTGGTGGCCGGGCATAGATGTCCAAGTAGAGCGTGTGGTGAGAGATTGCATGGAATGCAATGTGTGTGACGAAGTGTGCAAGACCAGAGTGCAACCTATGGTGATAAGAGAAGTTCCCAAAAGGAGTAGGCAGGAAGTGGCACTAGACATATTAGGGCTGTTCACCTGCAGAACAAGTCAGTCATACGTTATTGTTTTGATGGATATGTTCTCTAGCTGGCCGGAGATACAGGTTACACAGAGCATCGAGACAAAGGATGTCATAAAGTTTTTAGATGGTGTTTTCAGCAGAGCGGGACTACCTGAGTGCTTGTTAACGGACAACGGTGTTCAACTGGTCTCAAAAGAGATGGAAGAATTTTTGCTGAAGAGAGGGATCAAACACAAGCGTTGCTCTCTCTATCATCCCGAGACTAATGGCATGGTGGAGAGATTCAATAGAGTGCCAAAGGAATCTATCCAAATTCCAAAGTCTCAGTGCAAGGATTGGAAAATTGAGATTTTGGAGAGGGTGAAGGTATACCGACTGACACCTCACAGGGAAAATGCCCTTTGAATTGTTCAGGGGCAGAAGGCCCAACACACTTATGTTTCAGTCTTGGATGAGAGATAAGGGGAAGAGTGTTGATGATTCTAGGGCAGAATCGTGGAGGGTTGCACAAGACTTAAAGGTCATCAAGAGGAAGAAAAATGTTGACGTAAGACATGCTAATTCAAAAACTGATGTCAGGTGGGTGACCGTGTGAGAGTGAGATACCCACAAAAATTTGGAGCTTCTAGGTATTCACCAGCTTTCAAGGTAGTAAAATTGTTTCAGAATGCAGTCAAACTTGATGATAATCGCATCTGGAATCTTGGTAGGATTGTGGTGATTCGCCCAGGGGTACAAACCAAGAGAGTCACTTGTGGAAAGCTCAGATTTACAGTCACCCTTGCGTAGAAGCACACGCAAATGTAAAGCCCCTAAAGCTTTGCGCAATTATGTCATGGACTAAAGTGAATCTTGATTTTATGTTGTTTGGTGCTCAGATTTACAGTTATTCTTGTGTATTATTACATATTTTTCTGGTATAGTTTATTGTTCTGTTGTAGGGTGTAGGCCCCTTGTCTGTAATATACAATCTTAAATGTTTGTTGGGGGGAAGATGTGTGGTATCTTACTTTCCACCCTGTTCTCTATGCACCTCTTGTCTCCTCCTTGGCTCTCAATTCTCCATCCCTCAATTTTCTGCCACTTCTATCCACTGTCAGCTTTCTTACCTGCCTCGACTCTTACTATTATCAACGTGTCACATTCTGCCCTCACTTCTATATACTACATCCTACTTTCAGTTTTCTGTGTTCCACATCGATTTCCTGTCTGTGACACTCTCCAGTTCGCCATTCTCTTACGGATGTCTCACACTCTTCTGTTTTCTTCCTGTCTCCGATCTCTTCTTTTTTTTGCATAACTCACTCTCTGACCTCTCTTCGCCATGTTTTCCCCTTATTACTCTTTGCACTCTGCCATGCCTCAGTGCTTGGTGACCCCCCGAAGGGTCAGGGTCTCTCGGCTAAAACTAGAAATCGGCCTGTTACACTGGAACACGTGCTAGAAAATGCACCGTTTGCCTATTTTTAAAAAAAGGTTTCCCTGATCCCTCCAGTTGATAGGTGAGGGAGGGCAAGCTGGGTATGCTCGTTGCCTACACTCACGTTCATACTGAATATGTGGTACATTCTGTGCCTCGCCACTTTCAAAGTTCACCAGCCGCCCCTGCAGACAGGTCGGTAATAGGCGAGACCCAATAGACTTAGGGCTTCCCTACAGTTGCAAGTGATGCTGGGCAGAATAGGGAATACCATGCAGGCTAGGTTTTACCAGGTCAAGAACCACATGGATTTATACTCTGGGCTGACTGATGGCCTCTTTTCTGCTCCTTTTCAACAACTACTTTGGGTCAATGGATGTGGGGCAGTTGTCTGGGGCGGGGAAGGCTGGGGACAGGAGGTGCGAGAGCCTTCCATGCTCCCAGAGGAGGGTCTGCAGGGGCAGGAGGGGGTGGGGTGGGATATATGTGCTTGTGTCCTCTGCACCTGTCTTGTCCCATGCTCAATTTTACTGGCTAGCGCATTCACCTGGCAAAATTGGGCCCAGTGTTCCCACACCTGGTAATCCCAAAGGTGGAAAATCTGAGGCACCTGTGATGAGACGGGATCTCCCCTGGGGCCGGAGAGTAAGAGACACTGTAAACATAACTTTACCAATTTCATCAATCCTTCAGTTCCTAGACGTCGTGTACTACTCTCTTGCGCCGTGAGGAGGTCACCCCTACTTTTCTCTAGTTAGATAGGGCACCCCATGTTCTCTATTTTGTCAGATTATGGCTGAGGTGGGTTACAAGAGGAATTTATATATTCTGAAGGAAACCATGTGGCCAAGATGGTTAAATGAGTTAACAACCACCACTTGTGTATGCTGTAAACTGCAGATCACAAGTTAGAATTCCAGTAATGTTGATAAATTGAGTACCCTTAAATTGGGTAGTCTTACTGCGCTCAAACACGGCAAACGTGCAGAATAAAGCAATATTATATTTAGTCTCTCGGAAGAAGCCTGAATAGTCCACGTTGGCATTGCACAGTTCTTACCAAATTGCCTCAAAGCAGCTGTACGTAAAACATATGAAAGTGATAGTCACAGTACCAATGCCATTCTTGAACTAACAATCAAAATGTTAAAAATATATATCTCCATATTTTGTGGATGGCTCACTATGTATTTCAGTCCCCCAGTGGGCGTTTCTTACAAGTCCCTGCCGTCTACTTTCTCCTACTGACACTGGTTTTGCTCTTAAACGCCATCTGCGCGGCAGGCAGCAGGAGCCGAGGAGAGGCCTGGCTTCCAAGGCCGGTTGTTTTGGTCTAGGTACTGGTGGCACAGCTTCCTTCCTAAGAGGCCCTCTTCGGTTTTACTCTTACTCTGGGACGCATCTGCTTCATTCAGCAATGCCACTGACCTGAGCACTGAGGTCGAAAGGTCACTGTTTTGTATACACAGCCTGCCCAATGGTGCTTGGAATTCAATTTAGCCTGTTGAGAGAAGGATGCTTCATTACCAACACTCACCCCTGCGATATCACCACATCCCTGCTCGGGATCCAGCCACAGTCCCGCTCACAACTACACGTCATTTAAGTAATAGAATTGTTAAACAACTATATATGCTTTTTAAACTATTAATAGGAAGCATAGCAAGAACGCTGATCACAATAATGCTACAACCTGTAATAATGGTTATAAGAGTAAGAATATATGGAATAAAGTAACATCTGCTTTACAAGGATATTGCCATCCTCTGACGAGTTCTGTGGACATATTAAGGCTGAAGTAAAGTGAGGAACATGGAGGAGGCTAGCATGTGACACATGGTCACGTCAACACCCTCTCCTACCCCTATTTATCACGTCATGGGCCTCTTGTGCGTTCAGATATAATAGATCGTACTGTTTCATAAATGCAGAATAAATGTGAACCTTATGTGGTTGAATAACACTAAATGGCGCCTGTATTTTCTCGTAGCTGCATTGTTTTGCATTGATAGTTGCTTTTGCGCTTCACACTTCTGACACGGTTCTGCAGTGTTTTGCTGCCATGGTAAGTATTCTGATGTGATGACCCAGACTACAGTTAACCAAAATGTAATATTGTACACATATCAGCAGCTTCTGTTGCCCCTTGGGTGTGAGAAATGTTAATTCCAATTATGTAGATCTGTGTTGCTTTGATTGTCTTCTCTGCCATGATCTGTAACTAGAACCATGACATGGTTCTTGTTCTCTAGCAACAGGTTCATCTCAGTCCCTGAGCACTGTTCCTTGTCCTGTTTCTAGACCTTCTGAATGGACTATAGTCTCTGTCTGTGTGCTGAATCTTTCTGGTACTCCGTCCTCAGCCACAAAGTGCTGCCTAATCTTTGTGCCATGGAAAGTATTTCTATCTCTAAGTACTATTTTAATCTTATCCTATACATCTTTTTTTCTCATGTTTTTGTTTTGAATATTTTATAGAAGCATCGTAACTCCACTGAACCATTTTTATCATGACTTTTGGATTTAAACAACAATTAAGTATTTATACATCAGGTTGTTAGTTAAAAATTGCTTCTCATTTACACATTTTATCATGTTTACCCATTCTGTTTTGCATTACATGAAATATTGAGGGAACTATAAAAATAAAAAAATAAAATGTTATAAAAATACACAAATAAATTAGCTCAAGTACAGCAACACTTGAAAGTCTGAGTTTATACAATACAACTTTAAATCTCAATATATTATGTTCCTTATACATGTACACCCTTTCAATGTAGTTATGTATCTATTTATTTATTACTTTACTCCTACTGTAGAAGAAAAAATAACCTTTGACTCTCTTCAATGCACTACTCTGTCTCACCCTATAGCTCTCTCAATATATCCTCTACCCAGGGCCGGACTGACCGTAACGGGCACCGGGCATTTCCCCGGTGGGCCGCCAGGGTGGGGGCCGGTTTTGGGCCCCTGGGTGGCCGTTTTCGTAACCGGGGGCCAGCAATATCGGCCCCCTGTAACAAAATCGGCCGAAACCGGCCCAAGCAAACAGCTCGGCCGCACCCCCCTTTGCCCCCCAGGGGGGCCAGCCAAGCAGTTTGCCAGGGCTGGTTTCGCTTCCCAGTCCGGCCCTGACTGTAGACCACCTCAAAATTCTCATGTTCCGATATAGTAATGGTTGGGTTATATATAGGTATACCGGGAGCAGTGCAACACAGTTGTCACATTCTGTGTCACACATAAGCTTATATAGGGGAACAATTACACCTAATACTCACACTCAATGCACCTGCAGCCCATACGTAGCAGCGGCGTACGCTTCCAAAGATGACTCACTGGAGAACTGATCACCTGTCAAGTAAGTGTTTTGCAATGAGGATGGAGCATGGTTCGATGAGGACTGCAAACAAATAAAGGAAGTTCTTAAGTGCTTAGTCCAAACCTGTACAGGCACAGAGAAAATCAAGCAGGCTAGAAAGATTTACACAAACTTGATTAAGAGAAAGAAATCAGAGTCAGTGCAGATGAAACCTAAAGCCCTGGAAAAAGCTGCACTGGAGAAGGACACACAAACCTTCTGGAGAGAAATGGGCAAAGCACAAGATGCTGCAAAGAACACATTGGAGGCAAATATGACCGAAGACAACTGGATAATCTCCTTCACAGAAGTTTTTTACACAGCAAACTTGTAAGCAGTGAAACAGAGAATAGTAATGTACCATAAACTTCTTCAGAGAACACAAGTACAGGTGAAGAATTCGGGATAAGAGAAAAATATGCAGATTTCTTCACGGAGGAGAAAGTAAAGAAGGCAGTCTGTGACCGTACAAAGCAAAAAGCCAGGACTGAATATGATTCCACCAGTGGTCTATAAACATCAGCTGGACTGGCAGGTATCAGTACTGGCACTATTTGTCTTAGAGATCTCAGTTTATCAGGCTTACCCTTTTTCATGGCTGAACAGCATAATTATTCCCTTTTACTAGAAGGTCCTCAAGAATGATCCAAAATCTTACAGACCAGTAAATCAGAATTTATGAAGAGCGGCTAATCACCCGATAGGGTATCCAGGTACTATCCAGGCAGATCCATTAGATTTGCTGATATAGACTGCAAATTATGCCTCAAACTAGTTATAGCCACTGTGGAAGAATGCATAGAAGAACAGAACATACTAAATCTAATGCAAGCCAGATTAAGACAAGGGCTTTCCACAGAAGTCCATGTTTTGAATTTTCTCACACAGTGTATAAATAAAGCACAGTCAAAAATTTAGCTTTTTTGGACTTTACATCAGCTTTTGACCTGCTAGCCAGGGGCAGATTATTGAATAAACTGGTGAACTTGGGCCTGGAATCCACTCTCCTGTCACTTATAAGAATGCCGTGTTTGCGGACAGTCTCCTATGTAATGGTAAACCAAAGAGAAGTGCTCAGCAGACAAGTTCCAATCTCTGGTGGAGTAATCAAGGCCACTTGCTTGCCCTGCTTCGTTTCTCGCTTTACATGAATGACATCTGCAGAGGTCTTGCAAGCCTCCCAAGATGTGCCCGCCATAGAAGGCTTTTAGATGCCAGCATTACTATATGGTGACAATTCCATCCTCATCCCTTCTACTCCAAAAGGTCTTCAAGCACAGCTGACAGTCACAGAAAAATACTGTACAACAAATAGCCAAAAATAAACTCCCAGAAGACAAAGATAAAGGTCTTCCAGAAAAATTGACGCATGGATACAGTTTTTAACATCAGGGGTAGAGAGCTTTAGGAAGCTTTCCTTAACTTTGTCCAGCAACATGAACTGGGAAGCACACAATAAGAAGGAACTGAAAAATCAGAGGCATCACTGAACGCTCCCGTTTGCTTGCTCACATGGGAATAGATTGTTCCAGCAAAATTAACAAAGTATTATGGGAAAAAGTGGGATGCCAAATAGCCTATAGGGCACAACTTTCGGGCCTGGACAAATGTGCAGCTAAAATCGGACCACGTGAAGGTAAATTCGGGAAAATACTCCTCATGCTCCTGCTAGGCTTTCTCACTGGAATCCAGTGTTGGCTACTGCCTTATCTTAAATAGATGCCGAATGCCCCTGTCCATAATATATGTGTTGAAACACAGGAAGTGAATCAGAATCAACAAAGCGTGGAAGGAGCATTTCAACATTAGCCAAGAATTTAAATACACACCTGCATGAACAAAGGAAGCGTTATCCTTAGCCTTAAAACAGGCACTCAAGAGCACAGCTTGAGAGCTGTATCATTAAAAATAACTTGCACATTTGTGAAGAAAAAATCCAAACAGTGCCAGCAAGACTGAAGGCACACAGCAGGTCCAGTGGGGCTATCTGACGCAGTGCTTAATTTCTAATCGATAAATAAGTGCCAAGTTCCAATGTATTTCAAGGGCGGCCACTGAACCTTGCACTTCTTGCGGGTGCTGCCAAATACAGTGCCACCGTTACCAACCAACCATCGCACTCCAACACTGTGAATTATTCTATGCCACCAAAACTGTAAGGATGGCCTAGACGAGATACTGGTATTTTAATGTGTATTGGATTTTTACTAATGGGTGGTAGGAAGTACTTGCAAAGCGCCCTTCTTTTATGAAGTCTGAGGGTAAAAATGCTGACATTAGCACAACTGGTTGGTTACGAGCTCTACCACTTGCTCTGTGCCCCTTAGGATGTGTGGTGCAAGAAGTGGCAAAAAGGAGGAATTTGAACATGGGGTGAGTACGTCAGAGGCGCAACTAGAGCCAAATTTCGGGGGGGGGGGGGCTAAGAAAAAATTTCGGGGGGGGAGGGCTAATTCTTCCAGCAATAGGCAGAGTGGAGATGCAGGGGCTCTAAGAAGGGGTGAAAAAACAACAAAGCCTCATTAACAAGCAAATGATCTTTTAAAGACCTGTGAAGTACTCGGGTGCGGCTGTGTGTGTGCCAGGGAAGCTGTCTCAGCCCGGGCTGCCACACACAACGGGGGGGGGGGAGCTGAAGCCCTTTGAGCCCAATGGGTGCTGTGCGCCTGGAGTACGTAAACATAACATTTTCACAAATTCAAGATGGATGGAATTGGTACCTATGTAACATTTTCCATACCTCTTGTGACGTCTAAAGTTCGTTCTTGGGACTTGAGTAAGTTGCTACTCACTGGACCTGATTCACAAAGGTAAACATGCACTTCTATGTATGTTTATAATTTTTTTGTATTCACAAACTACTAGTTAAATTTTACTAATGGTAATTTTACGACTGCGGAGACTCCGCACTCATGGCAAAGACTCTGTACATAAAATGATTTATGGGCAGAGTCCTCCTCTCCGACGGGAGAGTCTCCTCCGTCGTAAAATAACTATTAGTAAAATTAAACTCGTTTTTTGTGAATACCCAAAAAAAAGTAAACTTACACAAAAGTGTATTTTTACCTTTGTGAATCAGGCCCTCTATGTGTTATTTTTACAGCGATGGCAAGCTCTGGGTAGGACCACAAGAGTGTTGAGCACCCTTTGGGTACATGGTTGGGAGTTCGATGATTGTAGATGTTCTGTGTATGTGAAAGCTGGATGTCACAAGTGGGGTTTCAAACAGGTTAGGTGTTATGGAGATTTAACTTAGCAAAAAAGTGTGGCTGTTCCAGAAAAGTGTGATAAATAGATGCAGTTTCACATTAAGCTTCTCTCCATATATACGTCGATGTTTTGTGTATATGGTATTGTGTGGGGGGTGCTTTGTGATGATCTGGATAGGTATGCATATGTCAACGATGGTCCCTCAATGGTTTCTGGTATTTTTAGTAGAAACATGGACTTAGCACCTTCAGCATTTGATCAGTCTTCTTCACTTTTTAGACCTACCTGGACTGAAATACTGTATAGTCTTAAAGTGTGTTTTGGGGGAACAGACAAGCCTTTCTTGCTTTCCTGAATTCCAAGTAGTTTTCGATCATCCTTAGTTTCTTCGGAACAGTGTTCTACAGTTTGCAGGTGTGTATCAAGAATGACAATCTATCGGCTATTGTTTTTGCTGTACTGAGGAATAGTTAGCAGTAGGGCCAGTCTCTATCTAAGGTTCCACTTTTATGTGTGAATGTGAATTTTGATTGGAGAAAGACTAGTATACTGCCGTGTTGTGGGTAATACGGAGCACTTTGAAGGATATTTTTCTTACAAGTGACCAGTGTATGGCTGCCAAGGCAGGGGGTTCCAATTGGTTCTGTTCAAGTTCAGTAATTGTCTGACAGCAGCATTCTGGATTCATTGCAGTTTATCGAATATCATTTTGTGAGTTCCATGTACAGTGCATTGGCATTGTCTAGGCGTCATAGAACTAGGGTTCCTGATGTGTGGACTATATGAATGTGATCTAGGTAAGAGAAGATCTGCTGTTATGTTCTCATGATGTTGAAGGTGCTTTTTTAAACCTGGTTTATCTCTTTCTTAAGAAACAGTTTGGTGTCCATGGTCACTCCTGAACCTTCTACGTCGGACAATGTAATGGGAAGAGGTCCAATCTTCATTGGCTTTTTGTAGTTGGATGTAGGAAGCTGGCTCCTTATATGATATATCAAAATGAGATATATCGTGCAAGGAGTCCAGGGGTTCCCTTTGAGTGGACAGGGGCTTGCTCTAGCAATCCCAAGGTGCTTTTCTAGAGGGTAGTGTTGTCGAGCAGCCTTAGCCTTATCAGAGTGTTAGACATCTGCAAATACACACAATAGTCAATAAATTATACACACGACTCAACAAGGAGATTCACACCAATTTATAAAAATAACATGTATCTTTATATGTATATTTATGCACCAGAATCAATACGATCAGGTAAGTACGTTTTTCAATAGAAATACTTTTGTATTTAAGAAGTCGACACTTAGTGCATTTTTCAGAAGCTGCTATGTTGTCTAATGGGAGAAAAAACAAGTATGGCAGTCATGTACATTACAGCGACTTACGAGACCAATCTCCGGGACTAAAGGTGAGTGGAGGGCAGGGGCCAAGGCTACACCAGCCAGACACCACCAGCGGCACTAGGGTGGCCGGGTGCAGGGGTGCAAAACAGCATTGGGAGCCCAATGGAAGTCAGTGGGGATTGATCTTTGCAAAAAGAGGCTGCAGGCTTTGACTGGGGGGCAGTCAGTGTGAACCAGCTGGGGGGGGGCTCAGGCCTCACGATGCTCAGGGTTGTAGGTACACCTTTGGTCCTCTTCTCCACGACCCAGGGGCGACAGATGCAGAGGTGTCCTTAGGCATCAGGTTTTTCTTACCAGGAGCAGTCGCAGTAGAGAGGGCCTACGAACAAAGGCTGCAGACGTCGTTGAGAAATCCACAGTGGGAACACCCAAGGTGGGCTTCGAGTCTGGAGGGCTGGGGACCACATTGGCACTGTTGGCCCACTTCAGCTCGAGTTAGGAGGCTCGGGTGCAGAGGTGCTTTCCGATGTCGGGTTCTGCGGTCTTGCAGCCTGACAGCTCAGTCTTTGGTACCTGCAGGATGCAGGGGAACAGGTTTGCTTTCCCACGGGAATTCTTGGATCCTGGGTGAAGTACTGGCAGGTCTCCCCGGCTTTGGAGACACAGCAGCTTCAGGACAAGTCATCTTTTGGTGCAATTGTTGAGGTCAGTAGGCAAGCCGGCCGGGTTGATGCCAAGTCAGTTGCTGGATCTTCTGTTCTTGCTCTTTGCAACTCTTCACATCCATCTTCTTCTTTCAGGTCGGCAGGATCTGCTTCTCTGGTGCCAGGGGCTACCATAAATACTGAATTTAGGGGTGTTAGGGTTAGTGTAGGGTAGTTGCCAATGGACTACTTACCCTTGGGGTCACTACACCCCTTATATGACCACTTCCAGTGGGAAGTGGGCATAACCCTGTCCCAGAATTCCTAAGTTTGCCATCTTAAAGATGGCCAACTCTGAAAAGTTATGTCCACTTCAGGTAGCCCACCTTAGGGGTGGTACTAGCCTGAGGGTGGGCACACCTCCCTGACTTGCTAATTTTTCCACCTGTCCAGGTGCCAGAGGGCTCTGGACAAAGGGGATAGGCTTCCTCTCATGTGAGGGGAGCCAGATTCGCATTTCAAAGGCGGTGGCTTCTTTAAAGCTCCCTTGCCTAGTGATGCTAATCAGCAGGTCATACTGTGGGAGGGGATGGGATCACCCTCTTCCCGAGCAGGCTTTGTTTTTGACCTCCTGAGAGCAAAGGCCCTCACCCTTGGTGGTCAGAAACTCGTCTCTGGCAACAGGCTGGCAAGAACCAGTCAGTCAACACACCAGAGGCTGGCAGGTTTTCAGGGGGCACCTCTAAGGTGCCCTCTGTGTGCATATATTAATAAATCCAACACTGGAATCAGTGTGGGTTCATTAATACGAGATGTTTGATACCAAACATCTCTATATTTAGTGAAGCCATCATGTAGCTGGTGAACTCTTTTTCACCAATGTCCAGTATATGTACTCAAAATGGCTTCCCTGTTCACTTGCACTAGCAGCAATAGGGCTGACCAGCACAGGGGCATATCTGCTCATGCAGTTATGCCCTCACATGTAGTATAGTGCACCCTGCCTTAGGAACGTTAAGGCCTGCAGTAGGGGGGACTTATCTATACTTCATGCAGTGTCTGTGGGCATGGTACAAAGGGCTGTTTGCTATGCCGTGTTTTCACTTTTGTCTGCACCAAGAAACACAGCCTGCAGTGGCAGTCTGTAGGTGTTTGGTGAGGGGTCCTTTAGGTTGGCACAATTCGTGCTGCAGACCTTAAGGAGCCTCTTTGGTCTCCTTGCCCTAGGTACAGGGGTACCACTTACTAGGTACTTACAGGGAGTGCCAAAGGTATTGCTAATTGGGGTACAATGGTACAGTTGCTGGGAAAGAGATCTGGAACTGGGGACCTGGTTAGCAGGGACCCAGAGCTCTTCCAGTCGAAATCACATCAAATACCAGGCAAAAATTGGGGTGACCATGTCAAAAATAGGGCACTTTCCTACATTAGGTTATTATCTTTCCATGTCCCGCATGTTGGGAGCTCTCTTTTAGAAGAATTTAATTTTAGGTGATTTTGTGGCATCCATTTGCTATCTACTTCTAGGCCTTTTGTGACCATAGATGTCTAATGGTTTTTCTAGTTTTGGGATAATCTGGTTGTCATCCACATAGTCGTAACAGGTAAAGTTTAAAGGCATATATAAGCTCTGGGAGTAGAGCAAGGTATATGTTCAATATTAATGGTGCAGTTGTTGAACCTTGTGGAACTCCTGATTATTCAGAGAATGGTGCTGATAGGTGTTGTTTAGAGGCACACTGGTGTTCTGTATGCGAGGTAGGACTTTACCCATTTTAGAGCTGTGCTTTTTATTTGTGTTTCTTTTGATTGTTTGAGCAGGAGATTGTGCTTTATCGTATCAAAAGTAGCTGAGAGATCGAGTAGCAGGAGTACTCCAACCCTGTTAGAATATGCTGTTTTCATAAGGTCATCTCAGGTTGCATTTAAAGCGAATTCAGTGCCTCTGTCAATTAGGACACCTGTCTGCTGGTCAGAAAGGAGCTTATTTTTTTTATCAAGAGTCTGATAACTCTGCGAATGCTGCTTTTTCAATTCGTTTAAACAGGAATGGCCCATTTGATATTGGTGTGTACTTTGTTGGGTCCTTGGGGTTTAGTCCCCATTTCTTTAGGATTCGCATGCATAGCCAGTTTTAAGTTATGACATGGTAGGTGATGCCCAGCTGGCTCTTAATAGATCTGATGTTCTTGTGCCGGTTAAAAGTATAAGAGAGTTGGCAGCCATTAGATCATGTCATATCTAGCTAGTCTTTCTCAATCCTGCGTGTCCTAATGGGGTAGGTTTTCTTACTACATAAAGGTTAAATTTAACTTGCCTCCTATCCCAGTTCTAGCAAACGCGGATCGTATGCATTCTAAATAAATAGATGCTTAATCTTTTTAATATAGATTGAGAAATTGCCTTGTATCCCTCAGGGGATTTCAGGGGTACACTTTCAAATGAAGGTGTGGAAAAGCAATAAACCTCCTGTACAACTGGCGTAACGTTACTGAAACGCTAATTATAATCTCAGCTAGAAAATCAGATACATAAATGGTCCCTAGGATCAAAGGCGAGAAATGTTGATTGTCTCTATTGCTACTTTTCAACTGAAGGGGAGCTCTTAAGGGACCCGTACCACTGGAAATCGTCTTCAGCTAGTAGATTGTGGCATGAGGTGGTCTATAGTCAATTCATTGATTTAAACGGAATTTGAAATTGAAGATATCAATAAAGTGCATTCATGGCAGTCCGATCTGTCATGCAAAGAAATGTAACCAAACCTTGGAAAGACTTGTATTTGGTTCAGTAGAAAATATGTCAGTGTGTAGAAGACCTTGATTATTTTTCTTGTGAGATAATTGTGTCTTAAAGAGAATTATTTAGTTTGTTGTGCAGTTGATCTCTGCTGGTTCAAGTCGTTTCAGTTTGCTGCTCAAATGGTTGCTAATCTGATGGTTTTTGTGTGTTCTTTGCTTTTCTTGAAGGCGGACTGGACTTTAAATATCGGCGAGCAAGCCTTGGATATATGCATCGTCTCCTTCAGTCAGGCGCCATCGTCTGTCTTTGTGCTCGGTGAGAGAAACTTCTTTTGCCTGAAGGAGAATGGCCAAATTCGATTCATGAACAAACTTGACTACAGTCCTAGCAGCTTCCTTCCATACTGTTCAGGTTTGTACAGTGTTGCTTAATCGTCGCATGCATAATTACCTAAACCAAACACAAAGCTAGTGGAAAATGAGACATTCCTTTATTTGTGGGGAAGACATGTTGATGTAGGAAAGATCATATTTAACAGTTTTACTCACTTAGCATGAAATATCCCTCTGCACTACACAGTGGCGTGATCCACAGGGAACACAGGAATAGAGTATGACAGCAAGATGACACTCACCGCTGACATCTGCAGTGTTATGAAGGGCACGAGTAGGAATCCCGGCAACGTAGACTCAGCCTTACAACCCTTCCGATTGGGTAATAGTAGCATCTGTTCATTACAGTGCCTAGAAATGGCAGGAGTGCGTTTGGAATTGTTGTATAAAAACAAACTACTATTAAGACTATCGCTCCATTGGCATACATTGGGAATGCCAATACAGGAAGCGACATAACTTGACTTTTGACCATGGATTGCAGGCTTTTTATATCAAATTTTTCTGAGTCGTTATATTAAAAAATAAACGAATTGTTAAGTCACAAACGTTCACCTACAGAAGCTTATGGCATGCACAGCACCACGGGCCCTATAGATGCTCTCCAATAGATTTAATCTCAAGGATAATTCTTTATCGTAATGCACCTGGTACAGCTACACTGCACAGCTGTACTCACCATCCATGTCACAAACGTCATTGAGCTGTGCAAGCAACATAGCACCAAGCATCACACAGAAGCCACGAGTCGTCCTCCATTACCAGTTAGCACATTCAGAATAGTCCAATTCTTGCACCGTGATGGATCATCTGAAATGACGCAGTAGAACACAACCAGGCCCTTTGGACATAGCCATTCCCTTCTCTCGCATAGCCACTCGTGACAGTAGAGGAGGAATGCAGGTCTTCAAATCACCGACCACGAGTAAAACCGTGACCCCGATAATGATCACAACGTATTTTTATATACCGCTTTCTTTAAAGTCCCTAACAGTTGTAAATAATCAATGTTACTATTACTTTTTTACACTTTTTATTGATACTGATTAAACCCAGTCCTGCAAATGACAAAGGAGCAGACTTCACCAATCACAAATCCACTAAGAGCCTTGGTCCATAACCCACTATACACGTCATGTCACAATATCATACTATCAACACAATACCAAAAACTGCACAAATTACAATATGGTACTCTTCTCACTTCTTAGCACAATAAAAATCCCTCCACATTAGCAACACAACACTGACCGATAGCTTAGCAACCAGTGCTGCAAATACAAATATAGTTCTCATCAGTCACAGCAGAATAACATCCTTTCTAAGTCAGCCTGTACTCGACAGACCATCCTATTCTCTTGAGCATCCAACACAGCACCAAAGCCATGCAGATGGCAATGTTGATGCTCTCCAGCAACATAAGCCACAAATAAATAACCACAACATCTACAGCACAGTTCAAAAGCATAAAACACAACAAAGTCACACTACAATGGCCATTATTGCGATCAGTATCTACCATTCCTACACTAGACAGCCATTCACTGTATCTAAGCTAAAGAGTTGGTGAGCTGTATTTGTAGCTGTTTGTGGGCCTGTATTATGGTCTGGTTTGTTTATCTGGTATTACCACAAACATTGCCTGCAGCAAGCTAAAATACATGCAGTCGCCTGTGTCTTTACAAAACACATATACAGCTTGTCTTTCAAGTTAAAAACTGCCCCACCTTCCAAATGTGGGCCACTTTTTTAGCTATCGGATTCGCAAATGGGGGCCACTTTTTTCTCAGTCCAAGCCTTGCTTTCCTCTCAAACCGTCCCAATCAAACTTTCACATAAATGCCACACAAAAGCTACAAATTAAGAAACACAACCACAGTATTACACAACAACAGACAATGCACCCTAACACACCCCCTGGCATGGTAAACCGTATCCACATCTTAACATAACCACTGCGCAGTGTCCAGCATCACGAAGCCAATCTATAAAGTCACCAGGTGCACCTCTCCTACATACCAGCATTTTGCACTGGGTAAGAAAGAGATTTTGAAAAAAAATATATTGGGGTAATTGATTTTCCTCATTGAGCTACATTGAAGAGGAGCAGATTTCAGGCAGGAGACCCCAAAAACAAAGCCATTTTGAGCTCAAATGATTGGGAGTCTCTTACCTGAATCGATCTGTTTGCATGTCTGACCTCTCATCCACCCCCGATACAAGCACATACCTCTCTAAGAATGAAGCACTCCAATAGCCAAAGAAATAACACGACCATTCCAGCCGACTCCCCCACAAACCTAAACCAATGTCCCACACTAAAAAGCACCACACGCGAGATTAACTGTGTACACCAATGGGTCTCACAACCAGATCCTCAGACAGTACTCAAAAATTAACAATGTCTCACAACAAAGACAACTGTGGGTTTTGTTGTAGACCTTTGTGGCCTAAAAACTAAAATGAGTATGGAAATGCACTCTCTGGACAGGCTAAAAGTGTTATTAGACCTGCAGTAATGGCAGATGCAGATGTTCATTGTCATAAACGTTAGCATAATAAAAGTACAATACAGCATCCTAGTCCTAAACTGCTGCCAAAAGGTTTCTGAATGAGTGTAAAAGGAGGTCTGACAGGCATTACATGAATGTAGTAGGAACAAAGACTGCCTATACCTTTAAGATTAAGAAGCCTTGTTGTTTTGAATCCCAGGATGCACTGTACTTGAAATTGCCTCTCAGAGCCCGTTCTTTTTCCGTCTCATGACCATGGAACCTAGCTACTCAAATTCCACAGCCTTTTCAGTCACAACTTATATTTATGCACCATCATTCAATGTTTTTCATCGCTAGTGAACGTTTTCAAGCTTATTTCGGCTTTTCCAGCAACATTTTCCCCATAATGCCTTCACTGTCTGTAAAGTAACCTTCATGTGGCAGGAAAATGGCAGCTTTGTACCCCATCCAAGTCTGTGTGGTCTGCCTCCCAAGTTCACATTCTACTGCTAAATATGAATTTTGTGATAAAATGTCTAAAAGGACACCTAAAAAGTGTGAAGGCTTCAGCCTAAGAGACAAGCCTGAAGACTTGAGGGCCAAGGAGAAGGAAAAATAAAAAGTGGCCTGTAGAATGGGATCTTCCTCTACTGTTTCTAAGCCCTAAGCCATCAGTCCCAAAGGACACCTGAAGGAGATCCATCAACAAAAGATCTAAACAGGAAGAAAAAAGATGACTCGCTATTCCTACCACTTTGGTGCCAGTTGATCCAGCTAGACTTCAACTAAAAGTATGGCACTGACGTGTTCACCGTCAGGGTTGGATCTTGATCGGCGCCAAAGTGCCACCACCATTCAGCATCGGGAAGAACTTGGGCATCGAAGTGCGCTCATTATCTGGCATCACCTTCTTGATCAACATCATACCACTCGATGTCGAGACACGTTTCACTGCCATGATATGTATCAACTTTGAATCATTTGATGATAGATGAAGTCACCTAAGGGTTGTCCATCACACCAGACACCACGTTCAACCCTGCTCTGCAAGATATTCTTCTGCAGGACTATCAAATGTCAAGACATGAAAAGTCAACTTCAG
Source organism: Calotriton arnoldi (assembly GCA_963921515.1). NCBI lineage: Eukaryota > Metazoa > Chordata > Amphibia > Caudata > Salamandridae > Calotriton > Calotriton arnoldi. Next base: position 2,942,057 of record CAWUFW010000321.1, on the reverse strand, counting down.
GGTTTCTTTCCAGATTGCCTCAGTGGCACACAGACACGTATAGTCAACAAACCTGGGGGTGGTAAAAGATGTTTTGGCACTCACCTATACTTTCAAATATTTATGTACAATTTCTGTGAGTGCTCTGCAGGATAGGCACCCATTCTCTTGCCTATCAGTCCAGAGACTAGTGTCACCAATTACCAGTTAATCCAACTGTCAGCACATCAATCACTCAATCAAACAATGTCAAGTTCCCGCTCTAATTAATTACTGCTTTATTAATTGCTCAAAATATTCAGATTCCAGCCAGCCAACATGTGATTTGTCACTGTATACTGTCTGATTTCTTCAGGGTTGTAATACTGTAGTAGGTATATTCCCAGTTAAGATAAGGCAATGTATTTTTCATAGGAAGTTAATCTTGTGAATGGTATTCTGCAATGTGTGTGTAACTACTGTGACTTCTTATACTCTCACATCCTAGGCTGGATCACCAGATAGAGTTTCTCCCATGGATGACAACAAGACATTTCTGGATGTCCTAGCTAGAGGTGCTGTGAAGCTATATATTCCTCTGGAAGCTTCCCCTTTGGCTGTGTCTGTTATTATGGAGACCTTCCAGCCTCATTTGATGCTTAGACCATTACTTCTCCTCTAGTTCCTAGCTGCTTGGAGTTAGCAGAGGAAACATTTTTACCACGGATTACTACTAAGGCTGCGCCACCTTGCCTATTGAAAAACTACAGGCCTCCAGAACAGAATCCAGTATTACATAAGGCTTGATCCAAATCTTGACTCGGTCATAGTGTCAGCAGTCAAAAAACGCCCCTACTAAGCTCCAGAAACATCTGCTCCCTTTACAAGGAAAGCAAGAGACTAGAAATTGCAGGAAAAAAGTCTACGGTACTGCTGCTATTGCCCGAAAGCTGCCAGTGTTATGTCCCTCTTATGAACATACGAATGGGAACTATGGGAAACGTATCACAATTTTGCCAAAGAGTGGTCTGGAGGAAGTCTGCTGGATTTTACTAAGGCGATACATGAAGGCCATCTGATTTCAGATCAGATCAAAAGTGCTTCAATGGACTCTGCTGATCTGGGGATATCAGAGTACTGACATGGGATTACTCTAAGACGAACATCCTGTTTATGGCTGACATCTCTGAAACCAGATGCAAAATTTGAAATTCCTTAATCTTCCATTCTCTGGGTCCTTGCTATTTGAACAACATACAGAAGAGGAGATGGTCTGCATGAAGACTGAAGCAGAGACCTTGAAAGCAGTGGGGTATGAGGTCAGAAAGAAGTACTATAGGTCTCAGTATAAAAAAAAGACTGCAGATTTCATCATCAGCAGATGGTTCAATACCCACAATGACCCTACCAGTTCCATCAGCAGTAACAGCAACCTCAGCAAAGGTGCCCCTACCATCACAAGTAAGTTGCCAAATCAATATCATCCAACCAGCTGAAATTGGCCAATTTGTATGGCTAGCTTCCATCAAACACCAGACCATGACTGGTCCATCTTTCCCCGCCCCAGTGCTGAACTCCTTTGGAGGGTTTTATCTCACAAAGAAAGAGTGGTGAAGAATAACAAGCAACGAATGGTTCTTAAACTATTGTCCAGGTTGGATATCCGCTTCGTTTCAAAGCACCACCACTGACCACACCATTGCAGTCTACACCAACTAGCCACTTTGGGCAAAGAGATAGCTATTGCTGAAAAAGAAAGCAATAGAATTGGTCCCTTATCTCCAAAGGGAGAAGGGCATCTAATCAAGATAGTTCCTGATCAGAAAGAGGCCCTAAGAGGGACTTAAGACCTATCCAACACCTGTGCCTAGTTAATAAATGAATCAGATAGGAGAAATTCAGTATATTAGCATTACATTACATTTTTCCTCTCCTGAGGACCGAAGGCTGGATGTGTGTGATCGATTTTTAGGATGCATGTATCCACACCCCAATAATGAAGAAGCACAGAAAGTTTCTTAGTTTTTTTGGTGGGAAAAGATGCACTTCCAGGATGCTGTCCTTTCTTTCGGTCTAAAGCCGTTTCTTGGACCTTCTGCAAATATATGGTTCTAGCAGCAGCCCTCATACATCACCAGAATATCAACATGTAACCATACCATGAAGATTAGCTTCTGAAAGCCGGCAATGCAATCAGCCTAAAAGAATATCTCCAAAGCACAATCTGACTCCTTCATCGATGCAGCCAATTAATCTATGACCAGAAACCAACACTAACTCTGATACAGTCCCTGATTTACTTGGGAGTGATTCTAGACTCAAAGCAAGGAAGAGTGTTTCCTTTGGAGGACTGAGTATCATCAATCTGGAAAAAGTGTAAACTTTTCAAGAGGTCTCCAAATCTGACAGCCCGTCAGATTTCATCGCTGTCGGATTTAATGGCATCATGGATTGTGATTGTACCACATGAACAACTTAATATAGGGCTATTAAAACAGTGTTTGGGGGAATCACTGGGCTCCGCAGAAAAACAACGGGGATGACAAACTCAAATTTTCTCAAACAGCAAGACAATATTTAGCCTGGTGGTGAAAAAGCAACAACCTACTGCAAGGAGTTTCTTTTCAATGGTTATTGTACTTGGATGATTGTAGCTGATGCCTCATTGCTGGAATGGGGTGCTCACTCTGGCGTCAAGGAGCTCAGAGTAGTCCATCTAACTCTCAAGCCATTCTGTCCGTCTCTGACAGCAGATTAGACCTTTAGTTATTGATCTGAAGCATATTGGAGAAGGGGGATCAGAGAGCAAGTGTTATCTCTAACAGATAGTGTGATTGGCATGAGATCGGCATAGAAAGGCACATGCAGAAGTATATGTGGGATAAATGTTGACAATAATTCCCACTACATGTGCTAAGGGCTACTAGTGACGTTACATTGCAACCTAAAGTGGGGACAGACTTGACGTTTTAGCTTTTTTTTTTTTTTTTTTAAAGTTCCAATATGCTCTGTGTCAATAGAAGTTTTCAGAGGCTGGTTTTATGTGGTGAGAACTAAAATCACCTGTCAGTTACTATGTGCCTTCAAATGAATTTATTTTCCTTAGGATTGTGTCTTGTAAGATAAATGTACATTCTAAATAATGCAACTCATAAAAATAAGGGAGTTTTTTCCTGTAATACTTTAATATTACTATTTTTATTGTATGTATCCCACAGTGTCTGAAGGAACAGTGAACACTCTGGTGGGAAACCACAATAACATGCTGCTAGTTTACCAGGATGTGACCCTGAAGTGGGCAGCTCAGCTCCCGCACATCCCTGTTGCAGTCAAACTTGGCAGTTTCCAGTAAGCTGTTTTAATATAATTTATTGTATATTTTGTTAGAAGATGTTCTAATATTAATATGTGTAGTTGATTAGATGATTTAAGGCAGCAGGTATCTATTTTGGTCTGCTCTCAATTGTCTTCGGCACTTTGCAGTATACTCCATTGGAAAATGCTGACACATGAGTTGGTGATTTCTGAATTTCACACAAAAGTAACATCTAACTTGTGTATCTTTGAAGACCTTGTGTAAAATAAGCCTAGAACTTGCTCCCAAATATATATACTCCTTTCACAATGTGTCTAATTGCTAGTAAATGCTTCTGTTAAGTAAAAACTAATGGATCTGACTGAAAAAGGCCTCATGTATTAGCAAATTGCACATAAATCTAATATAGCCATAGTCCCCACATCTCTACTGGAATTCTGAGCTGAGTTGCACGCGTATTGAGAATGTTTCACACTGTGCTCTAATTCAGTATGGTTAGGTTGAGCCTACTAGTCAGCCCAAACTATCTGGGTACAAAAAGCCTATTATGGGCTTACCAAGAAATTACAGGGGCTTACAGCTCACCCGCCCATTGCTTACCATTGATTGACTTTATTATCACTCTCATTCAGTTGCTTTTTTGATCGAGCGTACAATGCAGAAAAACTGTCTGATTGCGAATGACATATTGCGGGCATTGGTTAGCTTTACTGACACTCATTTGGCTGCTTATTATTAAATAGCTTGCCTTGTCCATCTGGTGTTTGTCCCTCCTCTGGAGCATTGCCAATTTACTTGTGTCCTTCCGTTGCTCACTTTTGAGCTCTCCATGAGAATGCCTTTGTTTTCCAGCTGTGTCCCCAGAGTGTTTCTCTTTTCCCCTATGTGTTGCTGTCTCCTATGTGTGTGCTTCTCCCTGCCCCCTCCGTGATGGGCTTGCCCTCATGTGCTTGTTTCACCCCGTGTTTTCTCACCCATGTGCTTCTCCACCTGGTTCAATGTTGCTCGCACTCATCCTTTGACTTTTCTCCGACCGCACTCCATGTTACTCTCTCTCACCGATTTGCTTTTTTACAGCCCTACCCGTGCCTCTTGTGCTGCTTCTCCTACCTCCCCCAGGCATCCATGTGGCTTCACCCCCGCCCTCCCATGCTGCTCACAGCCCTCTCATGTTGCTTCCTCCACCTCCTTTAGAAAAAACAGTTTTATGTTCTTTTTATTTAACGACCCAACGCGGATGAGTAATTAAAAATAAAAACATCAATACCATTTTGTAGGCAAGCTGGTGTGTGGTGTGCGTGCCTTCAGAATGACACGGGCAGCCATGTCATAGGATTTGTAAAAATTATTTTTTAGCTATGCTGCACAGCATCGCTAAAAACCAATGGCAAATCCAGTAGGCCCCAAAGGCCAAAGCTTGTAATTATATCGGCTTTCCATGCTGCTTCTTGTCCATTTTGGATTAATTTCTTTCCTGGAGCATAGTCTCTCTAGCATCTCTGACTGCCTGGCTTCTATCCTTCCATTCCTCACGTATAGGGAACTACCTTTTTCTTTTTGCTTAAGCACTCCATTAGAGTGAATATGTTTTCCAGCTCTCTCCCACGTGCTTCCCTCCCCCTCAAACACCTGTCTATCCGGTGCTCTCTATGTGTCTTCTTCGTATTGCAAGCGTTATATCCTGTGCTTCTTTCTCCACCAAACTCCCTCTGTCCCCAGCACTCCATTTTGCTTTCTCGCTAGTCGGCTTCTCCCCCCACTCTCGTATTTCTCTCCCTCGTATGCTGCTTCCCCCCTCCTCCTACCCACTCCACGATGCTTCCCCCACCTGCTCCTCTGCTTCCCCCGTACCCGCAATCTTTTAATGAATCTTTTTAAAAAATAATTAATTAATTTAGGAGCTGGGAAGGAACAGGCAGCACATTGCTGCTGACCTTTTCGCCTTAAAGCAGCGGCTTCTTTTTCATTTTTTTTCATTTTTATTTCTGATCCATCTCGGATCAGTAAATTAAAAAGAAAATGGCACCATCATTTTGCAGACGTGCATGTGTAATGACGAATGCGTAATGAAGCATGCGCGCACACGTCATTATGCATGCACATGCCTACAAAATGACATGTCTGCTGCGGCTGTCATCGCACCCCTTTTTTTTCTTTTGGCCATGTTGCGCAGCATCACCAAAAAAAGATGAGATTGGCGTTGCCGGTGTTTGTTTTATTGAAGCGTTTTAAGCGTTGCTTCTCTCCCAGTAGCTTTCTTCCCTTACAAATATGTAATGTTACATATGGGGCTGAGGCAGGGTGTAAAGCACAACACTGCAAACTGAATTGCTACAGGATATTTCTGAAAGAGAAGTAAGGAGCGAGCAGTAACTAGTTCAAGGTACGAGCCCTGAGGATATTTCTGAATGGTTTAGATTCAGTGGCATTTGTTTGTCCCTATAGAGGGTGCATTGACAGTTGTGATCACTTGGGTGCTCTCCTGGATCCTGTACCATTTCTTTACAGTTGGACATGATTGAGTCCACAGACTTAGTCTGTGGATAGCAAGTGTTTTGAACTGCTTACAGGTATGAGGGCATTATTCACAAATTAATAGAAATAGAGTCCGCAATTTACAAAACCATAAATCAATAAAAGAAACCCACACATTAGTAGAATCAAGACAGTGATAAATACGTGTGCCATCCATATAGCTACAATAGAGACTGGATATGTCTTTTATTATGCATCAGCGTTTATATGTACATAGTGAAAATGTTTGGTGTATGAGGAATTTTGAGGTGTTTTGTGTGCTGGTCTAAAGTAAGTGGTAAAGTATTTTGTATATAGTTCATCAGAACATAGCATGTGTATTTGTAAAGCGCACGTTCACCCAGGGGTATCTTGGCGCTGAATAACAGATGTTTATTGTTACCCACCTCAATGGTACTCATTTTCTCGACCTCAGAAGGATGTCTGAGTGGCCCTGCCGGGATTTGAATCTGTGACCATGAGGTCGAACACATGCCCATACAGTGGACCCTTTAGTCCACTAAGCCACCAGACCCGACATGAAAGAAGAAAATGATAGATTGTGTTTCTGTAGCGACTATTTCTTAAGACTGTTATGTTTTAATTTGTCAAAAGGAGTGCTGAATAATAGCAGATTTCAGGGGTGTGGAATTTAATAAAATATCTACTTGTCCATGGGGCAGGTTGCTTCATAAATCTACTTGTCCTGTAACAAAATCCACTTGCCCTTTGGTGCCATGTAGTGCAGCAACAAATTATGGCAGCAATCTTATTATATAAGAGCTCTGATATAGCCTCTCTGATTATGCTAGGGCTCATACCATAGTAGCGTTTGAATACTTTCAATCCCCTTATGTTGCCACGTTTCTGCAGATCTACATGCTGGGGCTGAAGGTAGTGGTAAGCAATAGTTCCAGGGTTCGAATGCCATTTTGAGTCTGTGCAAACCTACTAACTTGCATGTTTTAAGGGTTTTCAACAACTCTTCTCTAATCTTTTCTCATACTGAGAAATGTTGAAAATTTGCTCCTGATAATGGCAGACGTAATCCTTCTTCCAGAGTTGGGAAAAAAAGTGGTTGGAGGGAAAGTGAACTGGCAAACACTCAGATTTTCGCATGAGCAAATATACACATAGATATTTGCTCATGCTAAAATGCAGTTCACAAATATTTTCTAGGAGTACTATTTCTTGTCCTACTTCTGTAAATTCTTGGGAATTCATGAAAGCCATATAGCTGCACTTAATGCAAGGACATATACCATGGGTGCACTTTTGAGACTTTCTTTAATAATTGGGCCCCTAATTTGGTCTGGCATTGACCATGACCTTTTGTGTTTATTAAAATTCTATCTCTCTCTCTGTATGGGCTGGCTTCACTGTGAGTGACAGCATTCTGCTCTTTCACAAGGAACATATCAGCACACAAAGTAGTTTTGTTCATTGCCAGTAACTACTGTGGCAGTGTGTGCATTTTGAGACCAAAAAACAATTTTTGCTTTTGCCAATGTTTGTTATAATGGTGAGGGCCCGGCAGCTCCCACAACAACCATACCAAAACAAGTCACACATTGACATAACTAAAAATCTGACCACCAATTTCAGACCTACTGGCTTTGCCAATGCTTGTTTATTTGCGTTTCCCATAATCCTAATGAAACTGGTTACACTGATTTTCTATTATGAATATTTTTGGGAAATACTAGTGTGCATCCACACATGTTACTAAATGATACTGCAAAGAAATGGTACCTGAAATTTTACAATAGTTTAGCAAAATGTTTTTTTCCTGCTTTCATTTTTTTATGAACATTTTACTTTGAAAGCAAAGAATCATAAATCTTTCTTTCAAGCTTCTGCAAATATTTACATCAAATCAGAGAGAATTCTGGGAGCATTTTACTTAGCCTCATATTGCTAAACTTTGATAACGTGTGTACGCATTTTTATACTGGAACCACTGTCAGTAGTGCAGTTGGAGTTTACAACATTTACTTAGAGCGCTTACCCTAATGATAAAGGCTTTCAATTAATGAACCATAAATACAAGTTTGAACAGCATTAACATATGGGCAAAAATATTACCTTAACTGCAGACAGTGCCCTTCCCTGATCCATAATGTGGTAACAAACTGTCAGCCAAAGGGTTTGTGCTGCAGGGAGTTGGGCCTACTTGTCCCAAGGACAAAATACACATGAAAACTTGTTGCCCTTGACCCCAAACAATATGTCCTGGGCGTCGTGCTATTAGGAAATTGCAATTATAAATGTACAAAGCTCTACGGAATTTCATTTGCGATTCCCAGTGGGTTGCAGATGGACCTACCTCATTAATATTCATGAGGTAGATTGCAATTTGCGATCCATTGGGAATCCTTAAAAACACAGGGGCAGCAGACCAGCATGTCTGTGCTCGCTTTTGAATAAAGCAAAGTTTCTTTTTTTTTAATGCAGCCTGTTTTCCTTAAAGGAAAACGTGATGCGTTTCAAAAAGAACAAGCATTTGCAATGCAATCGGTCTCACATTTGCGAGAGTTAGTGGCATTGTAAATGACAATGTCTTTTACCCATGTGTTTTGGTTGGGAGTGGACGTATGTGGTTTGGAGTGGAATAATGCGGGTTGAATTGGAATTGTTAGTTGTGGAATTGTGTGGGGTGGAATTGTGTGGTGTTTCGTGTATTTGTGTAGTGGAATTATGTGGCATGGTGAATAGATAGGGGTGAGAGCTGCACAGAAAAGATAGAAAGGAAGCTAGAGAGAGGTAGGTAGGTTCTGCATGAAGTGGTGAATGAACTCCAGACAGACAAGCAGAAAGAGTGTTTGAGAAAGAGAGAAAGAAGGGGAGAGCAGTTTAAAGACGCATAAAGAGGGTGCTTCTGTATACGCAGAAGACACCCCAAGAGGAGAACGTGGTTTTATGGGACGGAAAACTTGAAAAGGCACAGGAAAGAAACTGTCCTCGAAGACCTGAAGTGAACCAATATGAGAGCAGCGGGAAGAGTGCATGCGAGAGAGATGTGTGAGAGAGAGTATGAGAGCGATAGAGGGACGAGTGGGAGTGGCACCCTGGGGAGCGCGGTAGACGAGAGGTGGACCAGTGCACAGCACGAGGAGGTACAGGAAGGAAGCATGTGTGAGCAGGCAGTATAGAGAGGAGATAGGGAGTGTGAGAGTGGGAAGAGAGGAGGCAGTGGAATTGCGAGCTGAGAGGGGTAGTGGGAATGTGAGAGGGAGATGAGACAGTGGGTGTGTGGGGGAGAGATGACAGGGTTGGTGGAAGTGCGATGTAGAGATGGGTTGTATTGGAATTGTTTGTTGTGGAATTGTGTGGTGTGGGATTGTGTGGTGTGGAGCTGTGTAGTGGAAATATGTGGCATGGTGTGCTGTGGAAGTATGTGTATAGCAATTAAATGGTATTAACCACTGTGGAATTATGTAGAGTGAGATTGTGTGTTATGCTGCGGGATACAAAAAACAACTGAAGAAAATGTGAATTCACCTGCTCACAACGTTCAGAAAATATAGAAAAATTCAACTTTTGATGTTATGAAAAACGGTCTATCGGCTAAACGCGTTTTAATAAGCAAGCAACATTGAAGCATGAGGGGTTGATGTTAAGATGTTAACTGTGCTGCAAGTTTGTAGTGCTGAAGACCTGGGGATCGGAAAGCGAAAAATTCCAAATGCCGTCAGGTGAGCGAAAAAACACAGCATTTCAAAAGCAATAGCTGAGACCAGAAAAAAAAAATAGTTTCGCCAAACCAACATTAATAGACAGCAAGGAAAGAGCTCATGGGAGGAACCAAACACGGGAAGGAGGGACAAATAAAGCCAATGCCCCACTAAAAAGCAAGGATTTCCAAACGCCAGAAAAAAGCACCAATGGAAAATGATGGGCGTCTTTGAAGCCCATAGATGAGATACAGCATGTCTCCAATGGACAGCGCATGCGCTGGCTAGGTGAAACCTAAAAACTAGAAGAGGATCATACAATCTAAATAGTATTTATAAATCTTAATTTGTGAAGCACAAGTCTTAATTAGATTAGACCTCAAAGGATAAAATAAATAGTACTCACATCAAGTTGCAAACATGTAAATAGCCTTGTTAGTATTAAACTGAATAAATGAGCTTGGAGTACAAATGTGTTAAGGTAAAGTTAATTGGCGGACTGGCTCGTTATTTAGTGGTGAATTGTAATCAGGGCCTAAGGGATGCATTCACCTATATATCAACTTAATCAGGGGTTAAACAATCAGGCAGTCAAATTGCATCATTATGCTGTTGAATTCAATTATACAATCATGACTTCAGTGATGGGCAATTGAAAGCGTCGCATTAGAGTCTCTGTATGTAACTTGGAAAAGGGTGCTAAGTGCATTGCAACAACTAGAACGTTACTCTTATTGGCCATGTTGAAAGGATGAAAGTATTCTCAAGGACTGTGTTATTTATTTATTGATTTTTAAGATGAACCAGTTCGGAGCTTGGAAAAATAAACCAGCCAGGATGCAGGCTCAGAGCAAGAATTCCGCCCGCAAACTAACTTGGGCAGAGCACTGAATTATTTGTCATTGATCAGTGCGTGAACCATGCGCAAATTAGCGCCGCCGACATTAGGGATCTCCTCAGTGCACTCCATGAAGTGGGGGGAACAGCAGCCTGCTGCAGACTGGGCTGAAGGGATTGATCAACCAACATAATGAGGCTATTGCTTCGCTGCGGAGAACTTAAATGATGGGTATGTGAGGCAGCGACATAAAGCTAAGCAGACATTAATTTGCACATGCTAGCTAAAAAGAGAGGAGGATTTTTGTGTATTCCTGGGATCCTGGGTAAACAATACAAAAAAGGGTGGGCTAGCATGATTTACTTCCTACTGTCAACGCAGATTTCTTCAAAAACATACATCGTTTTATGTGTTCAACTTCGCCTCTCTGAGACTCGCTGATCACGGTGTATTCTGCAACGCCTCCATGACAAAGTATTACTGCAAATATTGTGACTTTAGCTTGAGATGCAAAAATGAAATACTATAGCTACTAAACTACACAGGAAAGGCTGCTTTAATACATTTACGGTCTGACTCTTAGTTTTCAGTGTATAAATTATTTAGACACTGAACTATATGGACTTAACCCTGTCTGGGTGTGTACAAACAATCTACCATGGCACTCATTGAGTTTTCAACTACTGGTCCACCCATGGAAATATATACACACCAAACTTCAGGGGGTAGTTTCTTGCACTTATTCCCTTGCAGTATTGGAAGCATGGGCCGTGCACCAGATCAGGCTCATTCAAGCTACTCTAATATGACCTGCGGCGCACCAGTAATTTTGTAAACATGTCTCCCGTGAGCAGCTGCAGAATTCTGTGGTTCTCCGGGTGGGAGAGAGCCTGGGACCGGGCGGAGGACTGAACAACTGTAGGGAGTTAAGCACATGACGCAGACTTGACGAAGGTACAGTCTGGGTGGTGCAGCAGAGGATCTAGTGCGGTTGAGTTCAACCAAGCCAAAACCCGCCCATGTTACTTTACTCACCAGCACGGTTCCCATTCGTAGAAATTACGGCGGTCCTCAGCCCTTACCTCCGACTTCCTCGTACAGACTCATCATGCCCAAAGTTCGTGCAACTCGGAATCGCTCAATAAACAAGAGGGAGGAGAGTGGGAAACAAAGGTGGCCAGCAAGAGGATCAAAACCAACGCCGGTGGGTGGGCGGATTGAAAATAATGGAAATCAGAAATCCATGGGACCATTGCCTGCTCTTAAAAAACGTTTTTGCATGCATTCACAAAGGTAAGGGGTCCGCTGGGGAGCCCTTCCCTTTTGCGAATGGGTTACCACAAAATTGAATTTGGTGTTAAAAAGCAAATGTTTTGTGACTGCATTTTGGTCGCAAAACATTTGTACATGTCACAGCGAGTCGCTATTAGGAAGAGACGCCCCTTAAAATGCCCCTTCCTAATACCGAATCGCAAAATCCAAATTGTGATTCGCTAACAAGTTACCGAATCTTTATTTGGGCTTTGTAAATGCCAAAAAGCCTTTTTGCGTTTGCAAAGTGGGCGAATCGGCCCTGTTGCAACAGGCAAAAAGGTTTGTACATGTGGCCGATAGTGGGGAGTCGTTTTTAGGTCTCGCCTGAGCCAGCGCTTAGCGCTGCTCTCGGCGAGAGTTTTAGTAAGCGGATTTTGGAAGTGCAAACAGCAGTGGCTTTTGCTGGCGACCAGCTTGCGTTCACGCGAGCGTGCACGCGCGATCAGGCGCCATATGGCTTCCCTCGTCATCTGGCTTCCCACCCTGATAACTCGCAGCGGCTTTTATCGCTCGCGATTACTTTCACGGCCGTGTCAGTTTCACGGCCGCGAGGTCAATGCTTGTTCTAACAAGATTCTTTGATGGATTAGGAGTTGTTAAAGTCTTTTTGACTCACTTAAGATGATTTATAAGCATTAACAGGGTTCCACGTGATTTCACACCCGTTTTTCTCCACTTAACAAGGTGCAAAAATCATTGTGTTATAGGTAGTGGAATAACATGTTTTTGCTCCAGCTGCAGAAATGCTTTGCCGTAATGTTTTATTTAATTTTTTGCAGAAATGCATGGTTTGATATGGCCCTGGTACGATCCTGTAAATGCCTATATGCCCATCAACTACCGTGTAGTACTGTAATGAGGATGTTGATGCAGACATCACGAGCATGGGCATTCAAATGATTAATTGCCACAGGAGGGTCTCTCTCAAATACATGGAAGACATTGCACAAGATACAGTTGGGACATAAATGAGTGTGGACTTTGTCCATCCTACCTCCCTTCTGGCTAATGGGAAGCATAGATTCTGGAGCAGAAAACGTGCGGGTTTGCCTCTTTTTACTGAACACTAATGAGCCATTTTGAGGTTATGTCTTGGACAAGCAGCAAACGGAGGCCTGTTCTATGGGAGCTCTGCTAAAATTAGCTTCTTCACTTCTCTCCACACGAGTCTCCATAATTGCATGGCGGGGGCATGTGTCAAGCAGCAATTAGCCAGCCTTCTCCTTCCTTCCTTGCAATTTACAGATTTGGAGGGCAGGAGTCTAACTAAGAAAGCAACAGAACGCGTGGCAAGGGTGTCACAGGCAAGCACCCTCCCTTGCGGGCCGGCTATATGGATCGTAATACACAGCAATAATCAGGGTTCAGTGGGCCCCTCGAGCTTCTTGGCCTGGTGCCACTGCACCTTCTGCACAATTGCTAGCTACCCCTATAAATGCATGTGCAAAAACGGGTCATATGCAGTTCTGACTACGCGAGCAAATATCCCCGTCTGTGTGTACTTCGAGTAGTATGATGCACTCGTGCACACACGCTGGTCTATCTCTCTCTGAGCTGGCCTCGTCAGCCACGACAGAAGACACGCCTTAAAACCAGACGCTATGGCAACTCCTTACTAATTAAAACCTTCCGTAAAGTAGAACGTACAGAGGTGTAAGAAGTCTTAGAAACACCAAAGGAAAATTGAATGTTATTAAAACATATCACGGATGTGGAAACCATTTATTATTCGTGCCTACTCCTCTGGTGCATCACATTTTTCATAGCTTGGGACTCCCAGGCCTGTCTTGGAAGGATGATCTTGTTTGTCTTGCTTGATATCAAATAGTTTTCCAAGTAAATAAACAAAATGTTCCCGATCATTGCCTCTCCCTTTTACAGCACACTATTTCAAAGCGGATTCAGGTTGTTGTTGTTTCAGAGGATTGGCAGTCCTGCAGCAAATAAAACAAGCATTTGCAATGCAATAGGTCTCGCATTTATGCGTGTTTGAGCCATTGGCACTGTAAATGACAATGCCTTTTGTTTATGTTTTGGTTTTAAAACATAAATAAAAGGCATTGTCATTTACAATGCCAATAGCTTAAACACGCGTAAATGCGAGACCTATTGCATTGCAAATGCTTGTTGTATCTGCGTTCTCAAATGAGTCATCCCAGACCTTTTGAAGTGCTTTTCCTTTTCATGTCTGGGATCAATGGCTGTGGTCTGCGTACTGGTAAATGTGAAGGTGTTTTTTGTGTTGGGCTATTGCAGTTTTCTCCGTAAAACAGTTATGAGGCAGCTGTCGTTAGGCACTGGAGAATTGCTAGAAAATGTGAGTTATGTTCATTGTATTGAAACTGTCCGATGTTAGGTATGAATTAGTATTCCTAACATGTCGTGTTTGGTGTCTGTGGTGGGGAATGGATTATGGGTTGGTTTACTGGTGGTGGTGTTTGAACTTATTTGAAGCTGTTATGTTCTCACCTTGACAGTGCCATGCTCTTAGGTAAATAGTGGCTTATTTGTAAAATATGTAGTTTCATTTCAATATTTCTGTTGGGTGTTATATATATTTTTACACAGAAGGAATCCCTTTTCATATTTATGAGCGGTGTTGGCTTTACTTTGTACATTTCAAGGACCTCCTTTTGCAGAGTAGAGCATTTTTGACATATTTAATTACTGCATTTATAAGTATTTCATGTTCTTGCTCAGACACAGAACTGGGAATTTAGACAAGGGTGCAAACTTAGCTTTGTGGATGGCGTATAGTTTTAATTCAAACCCTTCCCTACATTTGGTCTCAGATCTAGTGAGCTATGTAAAACACCTCTGCATAGTTTGATGTGACCAAGTGACTGTGCTACTGGGTTATTAACCGGAAGGTCCTTGCGATGAGTATAAATCCCAGGAGTGCAGATGGTCCTTCTCTCTCTCACTCGGAGAGACGGACTGATACAGCCTTTGTACCTGCATAAGGTAGTTGCCCAGTGTTGTTGGGCGTGGTTACTTGATAACCTGTTGCTTGGTTAAATTACCTAGTAACCAGTTACTCTTGCTCAGTTGCTTAGTAATTTGTTGCCAGGTAGGGTAGCACTCTAACTACATACTGAAGAGTTCTGTTCTAGCAGGAATTCAGTTGAATACTGTTATTGAATCACAAGCATTATTACTGTGGTGATACACTTCCTGCACATATAGTTTCTGTAAGAATGTACTGTGTTGGCACAATCATTGTGTTATAACAGTATACACAAAACCAAATATGGTTAGACCTGAAAGGTGCCTGCTCTCAGAAGTAGTACAAATAGTTAGTAAGGCACTATACAATGAGTTATCATGTATCATATATAGATGGCATAATGAGTGACGTAGTGAGAAAAGAAATACCTCCATGCAGCTGGGGAGGTGATATAAATCTCACCACAGCCATTAATTAGGAGGTACCAGGGGTGGCACTATTTCTATCCAAGTTTTAAAGATCTATTCTAAGCATGCTTTGAGTTACAATCCTATGTTGCACAGAATCACATAAAATGACACAAAACAGAACAAAAACACAAATGATAAAATATGAAAAACAATGATTTAAAGCTAAAATGCTGTTCATAAAGGCTTCGGCTTTAGTTAGGGAAGGTAGGATTTACGTAGAACCCTGTTTTGATCTGAAAATGCAGATTCATTCTTGTAAAGATGTCTTCATTTTCCCTGTTCTAAGGGATTTATATGATGAGGCAAGTAAACAACATTTCATCTGGGGTCTGTGAAAGACATGGGCAGCGGAAAAGGAAAGGGTGGGATGATGAAGTGCATCATTAATTGTAGCTTTTTGATGTTTCAGTGGTTGATGTATTAAGTTGACTTTTTTATGTTAATAGCCTGAGCGGTAGTTCGTGGGAAATGAGAAGTGACTTTGATTGAAGCATGGAATAGATTTTCCTAATCCATCTGATATTTACCCTTATCCACTTTGGTTTGTAAATGGAGAGTCTAAAGTTATCTTGAGAGTTTAAGGATTTCCTTCTAATTCTTTTTGGCCCATAGAGTGTTTGGTAGTCTAGCCTTTCTGCAACTCATTTTTAAGCAGTCCTTCAGTGTCTCCCGTTGAGTGATATGTTCAAATGTTCTTCAGAGTTTTTGTTATGATAAGCTTCACAAGGCCCTGTCATCTTGAAAGCATTGGTGATGGTGATAATGTTTTGTCAGGCACTGGTGAAAACCTGAATCTCTTTAATCTTTGAGCTTCACCATATTCATGGTTCTAACTGCAGATTCTTCACCCTGTGAATACTCCCCAGTACCAGACTGATTCCAGAGATTTTTTCTCAGCTATTCCCTTGCACATTGATAGGTTCCATCGTGCGGCTCCGTATCCGTTCCGTCGCATCCTGATAGTGATGCCGGGACCCTACATAGCCGCCACCTCCATGCACTGACATTAGTTCCTTTCTTTCCATGGCACAGATCCGGAGCTCACTTCCTTGATTTCAGTCATGCCTGACAGGCAAAACTTTTCAACATTTTTCGATCTCTTTACCAGTGTGCAAGGGTCCTGTTTCAAGCCCTCCTACTATGGCAGAAGAGGAACCGATATTCCTTTCAGACACTGAGGCGAATCATCAGCAGCGATCTCATTCAAAGTCATGCCCCTCTCGACCTCCACCTCAACCTCATTCGTACTCGGATAATCTTCCCCCACATTGCAGATTTTCTCACCCAGAGCTACATGATGATGCATATGACAACTCTCAGTTATGTGACGATGAGAACCTTTTCGTGGACCTACAGAAGGCCTGTGTTTTTGATACATCACGAGACGCAGGCCTCCGTTCTCCTATTCATGGTCCTTCCACTGAGGAATTTCCCTTCTGTGCCCTGGTGATATGGAGAGCAGCAGAAGTGCTAGATCTTCAACTTCCATCTAACAAAGTAAAAGTAAATATGCTAAATGGTACTGCAGCCATGGCAGACCTTCTAAGAGCCTTTCTTGCCCTTTAATGAAGCACTGATGGACACACTACCGGCACCTGGACAAAGCCAGGATCTTGTCCTCCAGTTAATAAACAAATAGCCAGAAGGCATAGGCCAGCCCCAGGGGAGCCATTCTTTCTCCTGTAACATCCAACACTGGAAAGTTTAAATGTTCAGGCCTCCATCAGCATGCTGAGCCCTCCCTCCCACCAGACACGGAGTTGTAACACATGGAAGTGTTAGGCTGATGCTTATTGGCAAATGGCCTAGTGGTTATTCCGAAGCAGATAAAAAGTGTCTTAAGACTGCGGTAGGTGATTAAAAAAGAGAGGTTGGTAAAGCCAAGGCCGAATTTTATGCTAATAATATTCTTGCAGCCAACAATGGGGCAAAAAGGTTTTTGAAATTCTTCGGGGACTAACAGACTTGGATTACATAAAGCAAGAAATTACATCTTCCCAGGAACTCTGTGATTATCTGGCTGATTTCTTTGATAAAAATATCAGCAAGATTTTGGAAGACATTATTACATCTGTTCAGACAGCATCTCCTGGTCTGAATACTGCAGATAATCCAGAGACACTGTTCGGAGTGACTGGTGACCAGAGCTTTACGGAACTATCAGTGCTAAGTGCCACTATGACTCTAAAGGACTATTGTGACAGCCATGATGGCAGACTTAACACCTGTGATGCTATCTCGGAGAAGACCTCCTTAGATATCACCAGGTCCACTACCTCGGGATATCCCTTGGATCCCCTAACCTCCGAGGATATGGAAAGAGCTGGGAGATGAGCTCACTCTCCCTACACTGCAGGTGTGCAACCAATCTTTGAAGATGGGTAAGGAACCTCAAGCCTGGAAGAAAGCAATTGTCACCCCCCTTTTGAGGAAATCATCAGCTGATCCCATGGTTCTGAGTAACTATAGGCCCATCTCACTCCTCCCCTACCCAGTGAAGATTCTGGAACGATATGTAAGTAGAGGTTTGTCTCAATATCTCTAATCTTACTCTCTCCTTGAGGATGAACAATTTGGCTTTCGACGTGGACATGGTATGGAGTCAGCCCTACTTGTCGCCTTGGACGAGTTACGGATGCGGGTAGATAGCGGGCAGTCAACAGTCCTGATCATGCTCAACTTGTTGGCCGCTTTTGACACGGTTGACCACAAAGTCCTCTTGTCCAGGTTAAACTCAATCGGAGGAACAGCATTAAAGAGGATGGAGTCCTACCTGTCGGACAGATGTCAGGCTGTATCTGTACCCCCTACTGCTCTGAATTTTAAAAAGCTGCAACAAGGAGTACCGCAGGGCTCAGCTCTCAGCCCTGTCCTATTCAACATTTTTATGAGGCCACTTACTACCTTGATAAAGGAGCATGACATTAGTTTGGTCAACTATGCCGATGACACCTAGCTGATTTTGTCCCTTAATAATAATGAAGAGGAGGCAGTAGCAGCATTTCACAAAGGCATGCTGGATATTGTCAGTTGGATGAATGCAAATTCATTCAAACTAAATGGGGGAAAAACAGAATTTCTTTGCTGCTCGGCAAGCAAGGCTCCCATGACTCTCCCCTCTAACTTCTGGCCCCTCTCATCTGGAGATGAGCTTCTGCAATCAGACACAGTCTGTAATTTGGGCGTCACCTTCAATAACAAGCTATCAATGGAGAACCATGTCACCAAAGTGGCAAGCCCATATTTTGCACTTTTACGTAGTCTCAGGAAGGTGCTACCACTGCTGCCTACTCAAGCTAAATCGCTTGTAGTGCATAGCGTCATACTCAGTAGATTGTACTACGGTAATATCTTGCTACTTGGGGCTCCTGACTATCTGCTTAACAGATTTATATAGAGCCCAAGTGGCAGCAGCCAAACTGGCCTTAAACAAACCTCGCAGATCTTAAGCATCTAATGTCTTGAAGGAACTGCACTGGCTGCCTCTAAAGCAGAGGATTGTCTTTAAAGCCATGTGCATTGTGTTAAAGGCATTAAAGGGCACTGGTCCGGTGCTTCTACAATGAAGACTGAAGGGGCATGCTCCGGGGCGACACCTTCGCACCAGCACTGCAAACTTAGCTTGTATTAATAAGTTTCGGAAGGCAGGACAAGGGGGTCGGGCCTTCTCAGTCAAAGCTGCCCAACTCTGGAACAAGCTGCCGCCATCCCTCAGATCTGCAATGGTTTTGCTGTATCTTTTCCCCCTGATGGTTACATTTTGGCAGTTCTGCACCCACCTACATGCTTTAGCTCCAGGATACCAGTTTGGTGACAGCTGCGCTCTCTCTATAAACGGCATAAATAAATAAATGCATATTCTTGTCTGCCAGGCTTGCCCTCAGATCCATCAATTCCAGCTGCCTCCTGCGGTATTATTTGCATGGGTTATGGGACATGGGGGCCAACATCTTGCCAACATTCCCTGATGACCTTCGGGCCAACCTATAACAAATCATCGAGGATGGCCAGGATGCAGGAAATATGTGATAAGATCAGGCCTTACACCACTGACTGTTTGGGTAGGGCATTTGGTACCAGCATGGTGCTTTGGTGTCACGCTTGGATTTGCTCACACATTATTTCCAGTGACGCCCAACACTCCTTGATGGATATGCCCTATGATTGCATGCATCTCTTTGGAGGCAAGGCAGTCCCAGCCCTGGAGTGATTCAAAGAGAGAAGAGACATAGTGTGCACCCTCGGGCTAGCACTGCCCATGCTGCTGTTCCCACAACAATTTTGCAATTATAAACTTTTCCTCAGCAACAACAGACCAGGCCTTTTGAGGCAGAGCTCAGGGATCTGGCTGCCATGTCAAGGACCATAGGGACAACTATCTACACAAATCCCTGCTCCCTTCGCCGCTGCTGAATAATCACTTTAATTTGCCCTTAGTGGTGTATGGCTGCCTGGTAGGAGGTTGAATCAGCCACTACCTACATGGTTGACAGAGCATCACATCGGACACTGTCCACCCCTCTAAAAATGGCTCCTGCATCACGCTTTCCGGAGAACCACTTGTCCATTCTGTGAGCATAAGTTCAAGCTCTCTTGGACAAGGGAGCTTTAGAGCCCCCACAGTCCCCATGTGCTGCATCACACATAGGCATACATACCTTACAGAGCGCACACACAACCACATGCGTGTTGCACAGCGCTACATACTAACATGTTGTAGGCCAAGGTTGAGTTAGGTACACAGCAGGGGAACTTTACAAGAGTGGGTCGGTAGGCCTCATGTCAGTGAAACAGGTAAAAAGGCCTGTTCACTGAACTGATCACTGTTACAAAAACGGTATGTTTCCACCACCGTGCTTGTGCTACTCAACTCTCTGTAAGGGCAGTAACTCTTTACCACTACTAACGCTTTGAGCTCCCATCCTGGTCTAAGAAGACCGCAATCTGTGAGACAGGCCTAGGTCACACGCACACGCATGTTCCGTGTTCGCCCATGATGGAAAATTGGTACCAATGATTTAGATTTTGCTGCAGATCACCCAGAGCAGAGTTGCACGTCCCTCACCATGCAGGGGACTTTTCTGACCCAAGAGAGGACTTTGCCTTATTTTAGATCTCCGCCCTCTAAACTTCTTCCTCAGGAGGAACAAGTTCAAGATGTTCAGTCTGGCCCAAGTTCAGTCTGCCCTAGATCCTGGAGACTGGAAGGTGGCAGTGGCTCTTCAGGTCGCTTATTTCCATATCCCTGTTCTGCAGTCCCACAGGCGCTACCTGTAGTTTCAGGTAGGCCATCAGCACTTTCAGTTCTCTGTGCTTCTCTTTGACCTTATAAGTGTGCATTATGTGTTAAACAAAAGTGATGGTGGTGGTCACAGCCTATCTTTGGAGGTTGGGAATACTAGTCTTCCCATATCTCAACGACTAGTTGCTGAAGGTGAGCTCACCTCAAACCTTCATCAATCAATCAATCATGTGGTTCTTGTAAAGCGTGACTAATCACCCCCGGGGTCTCCAGGCGCTGGATTCTCTTGTCCTTGGTTGAAGTGCCATGTCTTGAGCCTTTTGCTGAATTCCGCGAGTGAAGGGCAGGTGCACAAGTGGAGGGGGAGGTCGTTCCAGGACTTTGCGGGTATGTAGGAGAAGCAATGACCTCTGCAGCGGCTTTGGCGGATGCGGGGTGTGGGCCAGGGGGAGGGAGGCAGAGCAGAGCTCTCTGGTGGGTCGATGGATAGTCAGGTGATGGTTGATGTATGTCGGTTTGATGTTGTGGAGGGCCTTGAAGGCGTGGGTGAGGACCTTGAAGAGGCATCGTTTGTGTACAGGGAGCCAGTGGAGGGTTCTGAGGTGCGGTGTGTTGCTAGTTCTTCTGGGGAGGTTGAGGATGGGTCTTGCAGCGGAGTTCTGGATGGTCTGGAGGCGGTTGAGTAGATGTTTGGTGGTATCCGGGAAGAGTGTGTTGCTGTAGTTGAGGCAGCTGGCGATGAGGGCCTGGGTAATCGTTTTTCTGGTGGGGATGAGGATCCAACAGAAGATCTTGCATAGCATGCAGAGGGTGTGGAAACAGGTGGAGGAGACGGCATTGATTTGGTTCTTCATTGTTAGTTGGCTGTCAAGGATTATTCCAAGGTTGTGTGCATGGTTTGAGGGCCCCTGTGCTGGGCCGAGTGCAGTGGGCCACCATGAGTCGTTCACGGGGAGGTTTAGCTGAGGGGGCTATGTAGTTGTTAAACAGAGTGAGGCTCAAAGAAGAGCCCTGTTGTACCCGAAAACAAATCTTCTTACTAAACGAAGAATAGGGTGCAAGCCAAATCTCTTGTTCTTTTTCTGCTAAGAATTTACCCTCCACCAAGCCGAACCACCAATTCCCATCTTAGCTATCTTATGCAGTAGAATAGAGTGAGACACAGTATTGAAGGCCACAGTACAGTGATCAAACTCAAGGTGGCACTTTTACCTTCATCCAACGCAAATTTAATCATTTCCATCACCTCAAGAAGGGCGGTTTGAGTGCTGTACTGCGGGCGCAAGCCCAATTGAGTGCGGTGAAGCAGACTGTTCGCCTCCAAATAGTTGGAAAGCTTAATATTAACAAACTTTTCCAACATTTAAATGACAGCAGGCAGTTGAGAAATAGGATGATAATTGGACAATGTTGAAGGATCCGCAGATTATTTTTTAAAGAAGAGAGATAACTTTAGCCCTTTTCTATCAAACAAAACTTCAGCAGATTCTAACGAGTAGTTAAAAAGCTGATTGAGAACTGGAGTGGTAGCTTCAGCAGCTAACCTAAATAGAACAGGAGGGTCCGGTCAATGGGGAGCTGGATTTACATTGTAGCAAAGCCTGCTGAGTTTGAGCCAGGGAGAAAGGCCCCAAATTATTCAAAGAACATGACACACTACATTTAGTACCCACAACAGAAGATGAGGATTTAAGGCCCTGGTGTATCCTAAAAATCTTATCTTCAAAAGAGAAAATAACTTATCACAGAGATCTGCAGATGCAGGGATTGTCGAATAATGCTTTATCAGGTTCAGATATGATTTTACAATTTTAGAAATCTCCCATGAGGAATTCTCTGCCTCAGCAATGCGATGGCATTAAAAGGAACATTGAGTGTTTTAATAGCTTTATGATATTCTTTTAAAGCCATTTTATAACAATCCTTGTCGCCTCTTATGCTCGGGTTGTTTGCAATGCTTCTTTGAGGTCAAGCGTTCAGTAACAAGAGTAAACAAAGGTGCAGAAGGGCTTCGGAGTAAACAAAGGGGCAGAGAGTCTTCCCTTGTTAGTCATGTATTTTTTTGAATGGACTAAAGAGGTTGCCGCTTCATGTAGTATCATGTTAGAAAGCTCGGCAGCCTATCCATTGAGCTTGAAAAGATGGATTGAAAAGATGACTTCCTGCATCTTGCTTGTGGACCACACCAACTGGCATGTGCAGGCTCTGCAGTGGGCTCAGCACCAAGAGATCCTTTCGGATCCCATCCAGGTGTTGGAGGAGACCTCAAAAGATCTGCAGTGGTTACTGCTGGCCCGCAACTGGAACGGTGGCCCACTTAGAGCTAATGAACATGATGTATGTATCATTGCTAGGTTGGGGAGGTCACCTGAGAGAGGTGGCAATGAGAGAACTCTGGTCTCCAGCGCATATCTGCCTCCACATCAGCCTGTTGGAGTTGCAGGCAATGCGCAAAAGGGAGATATTAGAAGGGAAGGGAGAGGCAAGGAGTTATAGAATGGAAAGAGAGGGGAGGGGAGTGGGAGGATAGAAGGAATAAAGAAATAGGGAACGGAGAGATGAGAGGAGATAGGGAAGGAAGAAAAGGAAGGGGGATGGAATGGATAGAAGGAGTAAATAGGGGTAAGAGAAGAGGGAAGGGAAGGGGAGATGATGGAAGAGGAGAGGACAGAAGTGATAGGAATTGGAAGAGAAGAGAAGAGAAAGGAAGGGAAAAGGGAAGGGAGAGGAGAGGGAAAGGAGAGATAGGGAAGGTACTAGAAGGGTAGGGGCAGAGGAAGAGGGGAGGGGACAGGAGTTAAGTGAAAGGCAGGGGTGAAGAGAGGAAGGGAGGAGACTGGAGGGTAGATACGGAAGGTGGGGGAAGGGAACAGAAAGGGGCATAGGGTAGGGAGAGGAGAGGTGAGGACAGATAGGGGAGAGAAGGGAAAGGAAGGGATGGAAGGGGGTATGATAGACCAGATACGGGAGAGGAAGGGATGGGAGGTGATTGGAAGGGAAGACTTCAGGAGACATAGTAAAGGGAGAGGAGAGCAGAAGAGGGAATGGGACCAGGAGGAGTGGAGGGGAAAGGAGGGAAGGTAAGGAAAGAGGTGGGGATAGGAGCTGATATATTAAAATAAGAAAGAGAAGGGAATAGGGGGGTGGGGTGGGGAGGGGAAGGAAGGTGAGATGGCTGGTATAGGGAAGCAAGAGGAGAGGCAAGTAGAGATATGGAAGGCATTGGAAGGGAACGAAGGGGATGCAAAGGCAGTTGACCGAATTGATAGGTGAGAGGAAAGGAGAGGAGAGATGAGGAAGCGAAGGAAACCAAAGTGAAGAGTGGATGGAAAAAAGAGAAGAGACTAGAAGAGAACTGGGGTGGTGAAGGAAGTTGCAAGTGAATGAAATGGAAGGGAATATGAAGGAAGCTCAGGAGAAAGGAAGGTTAGGGGACATAAAGGAAGTGGAGGAAAGGGTTAGAAAAGTTGAAGCTAAAGAACCATTGCGGAAGGTGAGGGGGACCATGGTTGAGCTCCAAAGCACCAGAGAAAAAAAGTAAAGGGATGGTGTACAGTATAAGAAAGAGTGTGGGTGGGCAAAGCCTGCGGATGGAAAGGGACATGGAATGGGAAAAGGAGGAGGGAAAGAATGACAAAAGTTAGGAAGGTTGAATGGGTATGTAAAGGGAAGTGTGGGGCTGGAAAGAAAAGGAGTGTCTAGGGTAAGGGAACTACTGGGCACGGAAGGGACTGGAAAGGTGCTGGGTAGAGATGAATGGACGGATAGGGTATCGAACCTCTTCAGGAAGTAGGGGTAAGCAGTGCTTGAAATGGAAAAATATAAGTGCAGGTACTCTGTACCAGAGTACCTGCTTGTTTCCGAGAAGTGCCGGTACTCTCCAATTAAAAGTATAGCTTTTCTCTTGAGAAGTGCCGGTACTCTCCCTCTCAAAATAAAAAAGAGCAGGTACTTCGTACCGGACAGTACCGGCCCATTTAAAGCACTGGGGGTAAGGGTAAGAGGGAAGGGAATCTAAGTTAAGCAAAAGGAGAGAAGTGGTAGAAAAGAAATTGGATAGTAGGGGGAAGTAGGAACATGGTGAAGGCAAGGAGAGATCAGGGATGGGGTAGGGACGGAGAAGGAAGGGAAGCAGGTGGAAGGAAGGGTTAAGGAAATAAATGGATTGGTTTGCAAATGTGAAATATAAGGTTGGGAAGGGAAGCTAAGGATTGAATGGGCTAAAGGTTTCAAGAATGGGGGTGAAGAAATTAAGGATTATGGTAAATAGGAATTTCAAGTCCGTTTTACGTTTAGTTTTCAGTTCGGTTTTAAGTTTATTTTATTTTGGTATATTCACTCACCTTGGCCCCATGACACCGCCCCCCTTGCCTCTTATATTTTTGGAGTCAGCGCAGCCCCCGCAGCTTCGGCCTCTTACTGCCACCAGCTCCATCTGCAAGCAGTGGTCCTCCTCGTCCTGAGTCCTTCTGTGCAGTGCTGCCACTCCCTGGTTACCAGCCTTTTATACCGTGGACACGTCACAGTAGAGACTTTTCTACGTGTCGTCCTATAGCACCACTTCGTGGACGATGCCATGTGTTCCAGGTCAACAGGGGGCGCAGGCAAGGCACGGCTATTAACAAAGTTCTTGAGAAAATCAAAGTATTTAGTCACCATAGAAATGATCCTGCCATAAACCTGAAAGAAGATCTAATGCTATCCAACAAACTCGATCCACAGTGGCCTCTCCTACCTGCTGCAGTGGAGGCCTCTTCTGGGCACGTACCATAGGGCTTGTGAGATCACAGGGCAGGGCCTGTGATATTGAAAGTGTTCCATTCACAGGGTTCTGCCTCCGGTGCTGTTGGAAAGGCACGATTCTTTCAAATGAATTGCTCGAATGAATGTTTTTCTCAGCGGTCGTTTAAAATAAATGATATTTTCAACATAATCCTCATCATCTGCCTTGGTTGTGTGTTTAAAGGATTCTTACTGGGTCTCTTCCACATCTCTGGGCCGCCCTTCTCTTCCCCTCTAGTAATGCCAGTAACAACCTCACTCCTTTCAGGAAGTGCCAATATCAATGGCGTTTGTATTCTAGGATAGATGAATATTAAAGTTATCAAGCGGTGATTATTTAATCCAGTGATCAGAAGGGGTGAGTCGAAGACCTGTAGTTCACACCCCTCGTCATGGGCCTCCTTTCTCGAGTACAGACCGGATCATTATAGTAAATATGAAGATGCTTCAAATTCGTGTTTTACACATTCTCAGCTTTGTTCCCACACTTTTCGCATTTTTCAATATATCGTTTTCACTGTTTGTACGCTAATAGTTCTTCTATGCGCTATAGCACATCGCACAAAGTGAACAAGCATTGAAAATGCAATAGGTCTCGCCTTTGATTAAGTTAAAGCCATTTGCTTTGCTATACAATACCATTAGCAAAGCAAATGGCTTTAACTTAATCAAAGGCGAGACCTATTGCATTTTCAATGCTTGTTTTAATTATCCCAAAGTCAGTCGCATCACCAGGATGTTAAATCCATTCTAGCCCAGCGAACCTCCTCCAAGTCGAAATGGTCCCTTTGGCCTATTATTCCGGGGCCAAATGGATCCGTCATTTCCCTTTAACAGAAACCCCCACACCTCTTACTTAAATCTCCGTTTACACCCTTTATTTTGTTTTTGGATTGAACCTCCCCCTCTCCAACCCTTTCCACATCTGTTGTCTCTCTCCTCCTTCCTGTTCTATTCTCTTTACCCCGTCTTCTGCCCAGGGGCGTAGCGTCCATTTGTGCAGCAGGTACAGTGGCACTGTGGCCCAGAGGGGCCAACGGAACTCTGATTACTAGTGCATTTTATAATTCAATCAGAAGCCCCGGGCTATTTCCCTCTTTGCACTAGAACCCATGACACACAGGACACGCTACTGCGCTCTGACGAATCCTTGGCACCTCTACCCAAGTGCCTATCCTCTACTACCTCCACCCCTTATCTATCTATACCCCAGGGCTTTAAGTGGGAAAAAAAAAACTGGGGGTGCTCTAAAAGGGGCGTGGCAAATTTCTTAAAGGGGTGTGGCATATCCGAGTAGGGGCGTGGTCTAAATCAAGATAACTAGCATTGTGTGCTTAAGAAAATCATGAAGTCGCATCCAGCAAAGGATAATAAAATACGCAAAAAGGTATATTTATTAAGTATAAGCCATAAAATACCAAACACTTTAAAAAACATGTAAAAATTATTTACATTACTTAGAAATCTATTGCAGGATTTCCCAAAACCCTTGAAGATATTCACTGTGTCTATTTTGCTGGGGTTTCTCACAACAATTTTCTTCAGCAGACCTTCTACCAGCCAACTCTTTACATACAGCTTTGCGTCAAATGTTTCAAATGGAGGACCATTGAGTTTTACCCATAAGCATGAAGAAATGGTCTCTACAAGAAGAGAGGCCCTTGTTGGACTAGCAATTAAGTTCATTGCGCTGAAACCTCTCTCGCAATCCGCATTACTTGCTGGCAGGGTTTCCATGCAAACTACTAACTTTTTTAATGCTTCAGGCGTTTTCTTTCCACCAAAATCTTTGAAAAGTCTAAAAGCTTGGATAGTATCTCTTGCTGGCAGCTGAAACTCTGAACACGGTTTCTGGATATCTGTTTCACCATAAAGAATGCATTCATCACCAGAAGGCAAGTTGCCTGCATCTAGCACACTGAAGCTGGCTATAAGTTCTTTCTCAGAATCCGGGGCACATTGTTTATTGATATTTACAGACAGACTTTGGTAAAACTGATTTTGATTAAGGGCAACAGAGTTACTTCTACCATGGAAAAGAGGAACATTCTTGAATTTGCCCTCGTCAACTGCTCTCTGAGCCGCAGAAGCAAACTCCCTGGTGAGTCCTTCATTGCTCTAAATATACGTACTTGACTAACCAAAAGTCTGTGGGCATTAACAATTGTAATGTCCCTCCTCTGGAAGGAGAGTGATAAGTCTTTGAGCTCTTGAAGTGCATCACACATTACCCCCAAATCTACCTTTGACCTTTGAGGCCCGAAAATAGAGCCCCCTAGAGACCCCTTTTGAGGCCCCCCAAAAAAACTGGAGGTGCTCAGACCCCCACAGACCCCCCACTTAAAGCCCTGCTATACCCTACTGTACGTCTACCTATCCCTAGCGTCTCCATATGCCATTTTTCCTTTCTAATTTGCACACTTTTTAAAAATGTATTTACCTCATTTTGAAAAATCATTAAAAAAGGAGTTTTGCCACCCTCGAGTCTTTGTTTTTTGTTTTTTTTTGCGAAATGAGATGGAAGGGCTGTGAACACGCGAGGAAAGAACTCCACAGTCTGGCTATTTGTCTCGGAAAGGACTTTTCTGCAGCGCGTGTCCTGCTGCATTTTAGCTTATTTAGCAGATTGTCTATACTTCCGCCAATCATCGGTCTGGATGGTCATCGAGCTCTTACAGCAGTGTAGAGCTGAGGGGAGATGTGTGTGGGGGAGACCAAAACCTGGAAATCTGGAACTGAGGGGAGATGTGTGTGGGGGGTGCGTGAGGGAGACGGGGGCCTTGAAATCTGGAGCTGAGGAGAAGTGCGTGTGGGTAGACCCAAATCTGGGAACCTGGAGCCGAGGAGAGATGTGTGTGGGGGATGCGTGGGGTAGGTGGGGTCCCTGAAACCAGGGACTGAGGAGAAGTGCGTGTGGGGGAGACCAAAATCTGGAAACCTGTAGCCGAGGAGAGATGTGTGTGCGTAGGCGAAACGGCGGCCTTTAAATCTGCAGCTGAGGAGAGAAGTGCGTGGGGGTAGAAGATCGTTCATATATCTATTAAACCTGTTTTATGCACATTTATGGATGTTAGAAGTTGATACAACAAGTGCTGTTTGATGTCCTTGTTCCGTTATTTTGGGGGCTGGTCTAACGTGATATCCCCCGTTTCCCAAAGAAATTTGAACACTGTCCCGCACGCGTTTATCTGCAGATTTGGACTCCCCCGAGGACACATTATTTTTTTTATTTTGAGGCTCGCGTGATATTTTCTTGTGCTGCAAAGATCTACTGGAACCAAATCCCCGACGGCGCCGACTCGGTAACTCATCATTTCCGCGTGATAAAATAAGTGCCAGTAACTCGTGCAGGACGGTCGTTCGCGTTACAGCGCCAACACGCAGTAGGACGGCAGCAGCAGGCGCTGTATCCATGAGGTTTCAGTTATTAGAACCTCAGTTACGAGTTCCCTTTTTAGGTCTCGGCCTGCACCAGCGCTTGCGCTGGTCTGGCCGAGAGTTTTAGTAAGCGGGTTTTGGAAGTGCAAACACTGGCTTTCGGCTGGCGACCAGCTTGAGTTCACGATGGCGTGCACGCGCAGCTGCCATCTGGGTTTCCTTATCTCTTCCTCATTTCCTCGTCATGGCTCATTAACTCTCTGGACTCTGATGTTTCAATCGCAGCAGCAGCTCACATTACCAACTGAGGGCCCTGGACTACAGTCACATGAAAAACAACAGTGATTAGCATTGAAATGCAAGCTTTTTTTGTCTAGTTAGAAATATTGCTTCGGTGGGTTGATTTCACCTTATATCGCTATTTGTTTTATATTGGGAGTCACAGCCTAATTACCAGTATTTTTGTCTCTCACTGTTTTTTTAAAAATATTTATTCGCGCAAAGCACAAAGCTATATTTAAGGTTACTTTTTCCGCGTCACTTCTTCACTCTATTTAAACTCCACACCCCCACTCTTATTGTCTCTCTCCTTCTCTCTCTCTCCCTCTCTAATTCTCTCTCTACTTAATTAACTCTCCCCTCTCTATCTTTTTTAGCCTTTCATTCTCTCTCACCCCTTTATCTGTTTCTCTTTCAAACTCCTTCATTCACTCTCTCTCCCCTTCTTCTCTCTCTCTCTATCCCGCTCCACTCTTTATTCTATGTACACCCTTTCTCTCTCTTTCTCTCTCACCACCCTCTCTAATTGGGCATTATATCTTCACTCTATCTCTCACTCGGCAACACCACAGCATCAATCAGAGCCAGCACAGCATCAATCAGAGCCAGCACAGCATCAATCAGAGCCAGCACAGCATCACTCAGCACCAACACAACATCTCTCAACGCCATCACAGCATCACTCAACGCCATCACAGCATCACTCAACGCCATCACAGCATCACTCAACGCCATCACAGCATCACTCAACGCCATCACAGCATCACTCAACGCCATCACAGCATCACTCAGTGCAACCACAGCATCACTCAGTGCAACCACAGCATCACTCAGTGCAACCACAGCATCACTCAGCACAACCACAGCATTACTCAGCACAACCACAGCATCACTTAGCGCCACAACAGCATCACTCAGCACCACCACAGGATGACTCAGCACCACCACAGCATCGCTCAGCACCACCACAGCATCGCTCAGCATCACAACAGCATCGCTCAGCGCCACCACAGCATCACTCAGCGCCACCACAGCATCGCTCAGCGCCACCACAGCATCGCTCAGCGCCGCCACAGCATCGCTCAGCGCCGCCACAGCATCGCTCAGCGCCGCCACAGCATCGCTCAGCGCCGCCACAGCATCGCTCAGCGCCGCCACAGCATCGCTCAGCGCCGCCACAGCATCGCTCAGCGCCGCCACAGCATCGCTCAGGGCCGCCACAGCATCGCTCAGGGCCGCCACAGCATCGCTCAGGGCCGCCACAGCATCGCTCAGGGGCGCCACAGCATCGCTCAGGGCCGCCACAGCATCGCTCAGCGCCGCCACAGCATCGCTCAGCGTCGCCACAGCATCACTCAGCGCCGCCACAGCATCACTCAGCGCCGCCACAGCATCACTCAGCGCCGCCACAGCATCACTCAGCGCCGCCTCAGCATCACTCAGCGCCGCCACAGCATCACTCAGCGCCGCCAAAAGCATCACTCCGCGCCAAGACAATATCACTCAGCACCACCACAGCATCACTCAGCGCCAAGACAATATCACTCAGCACCACCACAGCATCACTCAGCACCACAGCAGTATCACTCAGCAACACCTGAGTATCATTCAGCATCACCTCAGCATCGTCTCCGCAACAGTCACCACCACCACCACTACCACCTCAGCATCACTCAGCACCACCTCAGCCTGCTCTCGGAATCTGGCATCTGTTGATTCTCCCTAGCGTCTGGCCGCTGCTAGTGTTATAATACAGGTACTAGTTCCCAACCTTCACCCTCCGATTGTTTATGCCCCCTCAAAAAAAAGCTTTAACAAACAACCATTGCAATAGGCAGAAACAAGTTGCCAGCATTGCAAGAACAAAAGAAAACTGAGGAAATTTTTATTGTAAATACTTTTTAATATGGTCGTTCAGTTTTACATAATGCCTTCTTGGTCATATATAAAGTAACAAAAATGCTTCTGACACTTTTTTATTATAACTTTTCAGCATGCCGCACAGCAGCCACACTTCTCTACAGCACAGCTTGAAGACATTGGCAAAGTCAATAGCTCTGGCTAAACACTTATAAGGCCCCAAAGGCGAGACCTATTGGCTATGCCAATGCTTGTTTATTTTCCCTCAAGCAGTGGCGCATACACCCCTAGTAAAAAATATCCCACTCCTTCTGCTTCGCACTAGCGTGCCTGTCTCTCTGTTGTACTGATAATAAAATATATGTTTTTGAAAATCTCACTTGAGAGCGGGTTATCTCCAGTGCCCCGGGTGTACTTTGAAGGTACCCACCCCGGCTCCTGTCTCCTATGGACGGACCCCTGGAGACGGACTACTCTACAACTACAACGGGAATTATTTTGCGAAACAGCGTAAATTCGCCGACTATGCATCACTCAGTATTGGATTCTTGGCGCTGTTCGGCGTCTTCATTTATATAAATCGTCTGCGCCCCCCTTTCTGTTCCTAGTCTGAGGGGTTTCAGAAGTCCAGCGGCAGGTCCAGATTCTGTCAAATATATCGAATTACAGACCTGAGGGGCAGGCGGCGTCAACAGACACATGTAGGCGCTAACACTTTCTCTGGGGAGGGGGGGGGGGGGAGTCGTCGGCTTACTTGTCCCCATGAGCAACTTGGCCCCTAATGAACTCTGTAGAGGCAGCCCGGCTTAAAAGCACAATTAGGGGAGGCATTTTATTTTCAGCATGGCAGTGTTGGTTGCGGAAGTGCGGCTCACAGCCACCAAGTAATTAGTCACAGGCGCTGGTTTATGGTGAGCGTGCCCCTAATGAACTATGTACATGCACCAGCTAGAAAGCATAGCGAGGTGGAGGCATTTTATTTTTAGCATGGTGTTGGTTGCGGCAGCACGGCTCACAGCCACCATGTAATTAGTCACAGGCACTGGTGTATGGTGAGCGTGCCCCTAATGAACTTTGTACATGCAGCGCTGCTAGAAAGCATAGCGAGGGGGAGGCATTTTATTTTCAGCACGCCAGTCTCGGTTGCGGAAGCATGGCTCACAGCAACTGCATAATTAGTCACAGGCATTGGCGTACGGTGAGCGCGTCTCGTAGTGGAATAATTGAGGAGCTGCTCAAAAAGTGCTGGGTTGCAGAGAGCACATATGGTGGTCGGGGAGAGCTTTCTTACACCGACAGCCTCCGAGAACCCTCTGCTGACAGACAGGAAATTCAAGTTTTAACACCCTGCTTCCTCCACGTCTGCTGCGGGCTAGCCCTGCAGAGAATCAAAGAGGCCCGCGGTTATCTCTTCAGGACAGAAACGTGCCTCTTTCATCTGTTTTCAGGGTCGCTCGTAAATACTTTTCGTGTTTTTGCTGAGGTAGAGAATGACCAGTCTTCACAAGCATGGATCTCTTGTCTTTATGGGGCCATGTGTTTAAACACATGGCCCCATAAAGATAAGAAATCGCTTACGACAGAAGGAAAGCAGGCGAGCCAGTCCAAGTGGGCCGGCACAAAAAGCCAAAGGGAGGCAACATACATAGCTCATTTCCAATGGCTGGCCACCGTTTAGCATAAACGGTGACGCCAGCCAATGGAAATGAGGGGCGGGGCTTAAAGCCCTCTTCTGAAAATCCTCTCCTACAAAATCTCTCGCGGAGGCGGAGCAGGGCTCTGCCCTGCAACGCAGGCGAGACCTAAAAATGGCCTTCTTAGCCTAACACGCAGAAGAATTGAAAACATCTACTCTCCACTGCCTCTGGGGTTCATTATCCGAGCTCTTTGGTGATTTGACAGCATTCTTACGTCCATCTAAATGTGCTCCGATGAATCTGTATATTTCACCCACTGATCTTTGCATTAAGGATCCTTTTTCTTTGTTTTATAGCTGGTATATGGGACAGCAATTTCAGCCAAAGCACAACCTGTTGTTCATACCAAGAGTTACAGGCCATACACCTGCGCTAAAACGTTAAAAATACCAGGGATTTTCTTATAAATGCCCATAAATTAAGATCCAAAAATTAAGATACAAAGGTCCTTACAGTGTCTGGATGTAGGGTACAGTGTCATTCGCCATTATCTCATGCTACAGTCATAATCACTCTTGATAGGTTTGTGGAAGTTCTATGGAGTTCCCCCTTGGCCACTAATTAATAGTTCTGAGTAGCTGGCAGCTTTTTGTTACCCACCCTGCACTTTCTCACTGGCAATCCTTGAATTAAAAAAAACAAGGGAAATATCACTCCGGAAAAAGTGTTCTCCAACATTTCTTTGTGCCTGAGATGACCAGCAATGTATGGTACGGCACTAGGGACATTAGCTAGGGCCAGGAATCCTTTTCTTCCACACCTGAAAGCACACAAAATGACATCTCTTTCAAATGGTTCTTCTCTCTGATACTTCAGACCAGGCTTTAGGTAATGTACCTCAGCCTTCACAGGACTCCTGGCGCCCTTCGCAGCAAAATCCTTCATCCCAGGAGTTCCTTTCACCTGCCTTGATGCACTATTGTCAGGATGCTTGTTGTTACAGAAAGACCATACAAAGGTGATTAGAATGGCTGACAGCTGTGATTCATAGCCATTCCTCGCTCTTACATGAGTATTATCACCAATTCGTCTTAAACAAGCATTTGCAATGCAATCGGTCTCGCCTTTGGGACCTTACAAGTATTTAGCCATGCAGCATATTATCCTGGGTGCTGCAGCATCTACTGTTCTTTAACATGGAAGGTTTGACACTAATAGGCACATTATAGCACTGCTTTGAGAAGTACTTGTCATGACAATTATGGTCATATGTGTGTGCAATGAGAGTGGTTGCTAAATTTGTAACAAAGCACTAGAGCGGACCAGTGATTGTACTTCAATATTGAAAATTTCCTTTTCTTGCCGCATAATTTACTCAACCCTGCCGCATAAAGCGTTGTGAGCAGAAGCAGCCAGTCAAACCAATCCTTTCATTAAAATTTACAGAAATATGTGGGAGTGAATGTTTTTTGATGAGATCAAACTCGAGTTTTTAATATGGTTTAAAATATTTTTTAAAGTTATGATTGAGAAGTGCAACCATTCGTTAACACTGCTTCCCTAAAAATGATTTCCCTTTAAACACTGAAAGATGACACACCATGCCAGAGGCTTGGAAAGGCTTGCTAAGCTGAGGCAGAGTCAATTAATAGGCATTTCACAAGATAAAAAAATGTAGGCAAATGACACTTCTCAGTAAAGAGGCACGAGAGTGCGTTCAGAGTTTCTCTGCTAGTATCTTAATGAAAACGTGAACAGTTCTGCTAAAGCGTCTCGGTGATGAGGACGTACAGGCATTTCTCTAAATAGTATGGGCACATGAATGCACTAAATAGTCTGCTAAAGCTTCTGAGTATGCGCTGCATGTTAAAACATGAATGTGATCTGAACTAAATGAGGGGTGTTTGAGTCCGCCATATTGACCAAAAATCTAAATGAAAAAGCACGTGAGCGTGTTCCGAGTTGCACTACATAAAAAATTTAAGTAATACTTCTGGAGTTAAAGCATCTTGTTAAGAAGGGGTGTAAGTATTTCCCTGAGTTGAAACTCGAAATCCTCAGAGACATTTATTCTATGCAGAATGCGACCTGTATATCAGTGTCATGTTGACCTTCATGAGCGCAACCAGTGTCAAATTAACAAAACATTAATTGTCCATAAAAATACCAAATATGCATTAGAAAAATGCCATCCAGTATGCTGCAAGCACTCAGTTGTAAAGCCATCAGCATAGCTTGAGACCCTGAAATCTGAGCAGCAACCTGCTGCTTGGCCACGAGTGGCAGGTTCTGGGTCATGCACAGACTGACCGGCACCCAATGAGACGCATTGACCTAGTCCAACCATGGCTCAATATGACCACACCGGGTCAGTCCTTCGCGCTTCTGTCCCTCTTTTTAATCATTCCCTCTTGTCTTCCAAAACAGTGGGCAGCAGCAGACTTGCCTACCGAAGGTGACATCCACTGCTATAGCCCTGTCTATGACATTCCCCTAGTCCCTCACCTCCAGCAAAGGCTGAAGTTTCTGCATTTCTGGGCAGCATGCATTGAATTGTTGGA
Source organism: Calotriton arnoldi (assembly GCA_963921515.1). Taxonomy (NCBI): domain Eukaryota; kingdom Metazoa; phylum Chordata; class Amphibia; order Caudata; family Salamandridae; genus Calotriton; species Calotriton arnoldi. The sequence continues at coordinate 2,907,287 of CAWUFW010000321.1, read as the reverse complement.
GCCTGGAGGAAGACTCAGACAGTAACTCTGCAGCCAATCAACACTATGAACTTTTCTGTGACAAACTGGGATTGGTTGAAGTACCACTAGTGGTCCAATCCTAGATCCGCTTACACATTATGAACCATCCTACTCCTAGACGATTCCTAGTATTTGTATTGCAGAGGGATCTGTTGTTATGTGAGCCGGAAGTGCTAAAATCATAGACAGATGACATCCGTTAAAAGATCAACTGCGGGTATCAGGCTGAATTCACGGCCTTAGGATTGAGAGACACTAAATAAAGAGGTGGGCGAACCGAGTAGAACAAAAGAAAGGCACGTGGTGCCAATGTTAAAGAAGAAGCGCTGCCCAAAACCATAGAATGTTTGGAAAAGTAAATAGAGTTGGGCGAGCCACACAGAACAAAAGAAAGATTCACGGGCGTAATTGTTAAAGATGAACGCCAGCGTGCCGCCCTGCCCAAAAAAAAACCAGAACGTTGCCAAAAGTATTTAAAGTTGGTCGTTCCATGCAGAACAAAAGAAAGGTGCGCGGCAACCATTGTTAAAGATGAAACATTGGCGTTGTAGTCATAAACAAAACAAGCCGGGGCATGAAGTAAACACAAACACTTCTGACTACATGAGCAGAGGCAGGGCAACAAAAAAAGAGTGCCCCGAAAATATCGTAAATAACGATGAAGTGTAAGAGCACATGTTCAGGGGCAGTCCTTATGGGAGGTTACAAAAGTGCAAACGGAGGGACCATTATGGCATTTTACCAATCAAAAGCCGGAATTTATGAAGGACAGTAAGAAGAGTCAACAGAAAATATGGGAGGTGCTTGAAGCCCATATTCCAGATACAGCATGCCTCGCAGAGCAGCGCTTGTTCTGCCTAGGCTCGACCTAAAAATGTAAGCACTACTGTAAGCATTACTGTGGGTGAATAGTGCATGGCTTAGATGTTCTAATCAAGGTAAAGTACTGTCTCTTTTAAAATGTTTTACTTTGTGTGGTAGCTGAGCTCATTTGCATGTGATCCAGCAGTATACTAACAACAGATACTCCGCTACCATATACTCACCTGGGCCCATAAAACACAACACACTCTGAATCGAGTAGACCGCTTGAGTTTTTAGTTTATAATTTCATATTTCTCAAGATTAGTTATTTAACATTCCTAACTAACCTTTCACTGATCAAAAGTTCTTTCCTCTGGTCGACGGACCATTAGTTGAACTAATTGATGGTGATAATGAACATAATTCTTAACTGTTCTTTAATTAAAGTAAATAACCACAGACTCGGGAAGTTTTAAAATCTTTATCTAAATTAAATGAATGTGAACCATCTTAAAATTTCAGCACAAACACCCTCATTCATGAGTGTAAATTCAATCGAAATAATCATTAAACAAAAATACTTCAGACTCATGCAATAACTATGCTCAGAAAAGAGAGGATAGAGAGAAAAGAACATCTACAAACGGACAAGAAATAATAATTACCAAGGATGGTGTGAAGACCAACCCCTGGCCAAAGGGCTGGTGAGGGTCCCCGAGATAGATCAGGAGACAAAGACTTCAGGACAGGAATCAGGACAGGATACTTGACCTCTCTAAATACCGACGGCTGCGTCGCACCCTCTCTGACACTCTCTTCCTCCTCGAGTTTCTTCCGCGATCTTCTTATCTAACCCAATTAAATTAGGATAGAAGGTTCTGCATTCGGTTTCTTCATCAGCATCTCACAGCATCCCTCCCTGCGTCAGCATCTCAGCAACACAAACTCCCAGACAGCATCCCGAGCTCTGCTACCTAACTAACTAAAAGCTACCTCAATTATACCTTTCGTTCATCATGTACCACCCACTAAAGTTTCAATATCGTAAAATACGAAATCTAATTGGTCAGGCAAAGCGGATGATCATCACACCATGCTTACATATTACTTTTATTCTATCATTCCACTGTTTGCAAAACCCATCCCCTTAAACTTCATTCATTTCTTTCGTTCCCATACATATCCAAACTTTATTAGTAACATTTATTTCAAAATCATGAATAAGAGTCTTCTTGGCTGAACTCTTCACCCTCCGTACTCAGGGCACATCATTCTCGTCCTTGGACGGCTGTCGAAAACTCGGTCATCCTTCCGGGTTAACTTTCTTGTGGGCCTGCGCACAAATCATGTGACTCAGCTCACTTTGGTCATTCTCGAGAGGCCCAAATGCGCACTAATAATAAAGTCAAAAAGACAAATGTTACTTTCACAAATAAATGGTCTCACTGTATACCACCCATCTCTACTCTAACCCTCTTTACTTATTAATACTTTCCCCACATTAGCATTAGTAAAATAGCTGGTTTTCATTTCGGCTAAGCAGATGCCATGCACGTGAGTCTTCAAGACTCCATTTTAATGCCTTCTGCACATGCGCTAGAGTTTCCCTCCAAGCATTACCTCGTCATATTGTGTAGATGCAATTGACGCATGCGCCGTAAAGATTTCCCCGTTTAAAGCTGTATTAGTCCGTTTTCATTGTTATTTTCATTAGTACACACATAAGCAAGCTTCGCTAACCCGCGTGTTTCTGTGGTGCGTGTTATTATTTACAAGACACGGTTAATAATTTGTTAGCAAATTAAACGAGAGGATCACTTTCGAGCAAGTCTCTTTCTTTACGAGTCCTTGCTCCATCAATCCCCTCTCTGATGGCATTTTAAGCCATCACAAAATTACCCATCCAATCCCAAATGCCAACTTTTCTCAATTTTCTATTTCTTTTCTCATTTTTCCATTTGTTACTTCTTTTCCTTCTAAATCTTTCATCTTTTTATATATTTTTCCTTTAATTTCTTCTAGTTGTATCTCCTCATATTCTCTTTTTCGTTTCTTATCTTTTCCCTCTCTTTCTAAATGTATTCTTCCTTTCCCTCTGTTTCTACAACATTTATATGTAATCATTAATATCATTACTATTGTCATTATCACAACTAATGGTAATATTATTTGACCTAGAAAACTTTTCCCAAAATCAGTAAACCAATTCCCTATTGATGTTATACTCTTTGTTAGTTTTCCCCATGCACTGTCAACCTCCAGTTGGGTCAAGTCATTATGCATTCTTGTAATATTTCCAATATAACCTTTAATTTACAAATTTTCTGCAAATTTAGAATGACTCCAACTGAGGGTATCAATGCACTAAATATATCTCCTACTATTTCAGAAAAACTAGCTCTTCTTCTACGTGTTAGTTCATTAGATTTTCCATTGATTCCATTGATTCTGTCCACATGGTATATTTTCGGAAAACTATTCCAAAATAACAGCTCCCGTACCATCTTGCAGGTAACCTATAATAGGCATTGTTCCCGCAGACATAATAAATTCCTGGAAATACAGGATCCGTTCCCCCTTTTAGTCCCCACCCTCCTAGAATTAGGAAGTTGTGTTCACACTCACTGGAACCAATGTAGTTATTATTGTAATCTGTCTTTAATCTATGGAGGCAGAATTTTCCCCTTTTCACAAAATCCAGGGACATCGCAGCATGAGCTTTGCCTTTTGCATAAATTCCCTCTTTCTCAGCCCATGGAGATACATCGGACTTCTGTTCAGCAGCTTTCTTTATCAAATCCTGTCTCCTTTCTTCTACTAAATTCAAAAACTCTTTTTCTTCTTCGCGTAATGTACAAGTCAAGTTATTTTTGTGTGCCTGAGCTATATCTATTGAACCCATTGTTAAAAGAATTCACCCATAAACTGTGCATTCCTACTACTAGCTACTGGATTCATATTCTTTCTAGTAGGCAATTCTGAAAATACTACATCTAGATTTGAATAAAAATACTGAAGTCTCCTGTTGCATAAAATAAACTTGATAAAATACTACATGACACACCATATGTTAAAGATATATGGTGATACGTCACCCCTCTGACACTGATGAAGGTAACTTCATACAAACATATTACTAATCTCCATTGTATTAACGTACTGAAATAACAATTTATTAAACACATTTGAAGACGTATTATGGTCTGATTCATTATGATAATTTGCCTCATCTTCCACCCCTATTTCTATTTTAGTTCCCTTTATTCTATCTACCTTTTCATTAGTAGTTGTATTACTTTGTCACTTGTTTCCATTAGCAAAGGTACTGTTAGGAATAACCATAATAATACTACCAATAAAATACTACATAAACAAAATCTAAAACATTTTCTTTTTAAACCTCGTTTTGGTCTTACTGTGACTTCAACTTCTGCCATTTCAATTTGAGAAAATTTCTTCTCTCTTTTTCTTTCTTTGTCTGTTTAATTTTTATTTTTATTTTAAGGAGGTCTCAATTTGCTTTCATCAATCTGTGCAACATGAACCCTTTCTGTTTCTTCACTTAAATCTAAGTTTTCAAATTCTTCGAGTATAACGTAGGTCCACTCAGGGGCCTTGTATTTTCTATTTAAATTTCTCAATCTTGGGCTTCTTCGTGTAAGTTTTACTAAGGTTTGTTTAGATTGCGTTTGACTCGTAACTTCGTTTACTTGTTCTGGATTCTTTTCTGATTTTCTCAAATAATACCTTAATTTCTTCACTCCTTCTGGCCAATTGTCTCCTTTTCTAACTCTTTTGACCTGAACTGCACTTTCACCTTCCCTATCTCCTTCTAGAGTTCTTTTATTTTCACTTAATCTAGGCACAATCTGTCCTTGTTCTTTATTTTCTGTGTTTGGACCTTCCTCTACTTGCACCTGTTCAGGTCTTATTATAATTTGTTCTTCTTCTGCCTGAACTTGTTCTTCTAGATCTACCTGATCCTGTTCAGGTCTTATTTCAGATTGTTCTTCTTCTTCTGCCTGTACTTGTTCTTCTAATTCTGCCTCTCCCTCCTCCGGTTTCTGAATGTCTTTATTTATTTCTACCCGATTGTGTTCTTCTTCCCCTGTCCTTTCCTGTCTACCTTCCTGCCTTTTCAGTTTTGTTATTCTTCTTGTTTCGACAGCATCATCAGGTATTTCAATTACTGGTATCCACTCTTCCTGACTGGTACTTGGCTGTTCGTCATATAGTTGTCTTTCAGAATCTATCACTCTAGATTCTTCAATTTCACAGCTTTTAACTTCTGATGTTTCAGCCTGTTCAGTCAGTGGTTGCTCTTGTTGTTCTGATGGGCTCGGAACTCTTCTGGTATGACTAGCATGAATCCAGTTGGGCAAACCTGCACAGTTCACTGCCGTGGTAGTGACTAGTATGACTTGACGCGGTTTATCCCACCTTGGTGCTAGACACAACTTCCTTGCGTGTTTCTTCACTAGCACCCAATCTCCAGGATTCAAATCACGTGCTTGGTCTGGCTGTCTTTCAACTGCGTCTTCTCCAACCTGATGAGAGACAGAGCGCACCATTTCAGCCAATCCTTTGCATTAGTCCAATACCAGATCATCAGTTATAGTCATTAATTTATTTCCAGGAATAAATGCTTGTCTCATTGCCCTTCCCATGAGAACCTCATGTGGACTCATTCCTGTCTTTCTGTCAGGAATACTTCTGAGACCCATCAGTACAAGAGGTAATGCATCTGGCCATTTCAGCATTGTGGATGCCCACACTTTCCCTAATCTTGACTTGATTGTGCCATTTAGCTGTTCAACTATTCCAGAAGCCTCTGGACGATAAGCACAGTGCAGTTTTTGTTCAATGTTAAATGCAGCACAGATTAATCGAATTATCTCATTATTAAAATGAGGTCCTCTATCTGATTCCAAAGTGACTGGAAAACCAAAACGAGGAATCAACTCCCTCAACAATAGTTTAGCAACTGTAAGACTGTCATTTCTTCTGGTGGGGTATGCCTCCACCCATCTTGAGAACAGGCACACTATGACAAGTACATACTTTAGTCCATTACAAGGAGGCAACTCAATGAAATCTAACTGCAACCTGGTGAAGGGTCCTTCTGCCTTTCCAATCTTTCCCCAGCTAACCACTGTCTTCCTACCTGGATTTTGCTGCTGACAGGTTAAGCATCTTTGGCAAAGGCTCTCTGCGACTAACCTGAACTTCAGATTGTACCAACTCTGTCTGAATAATCTGATCATTGAATCTCTCCCTATGTGTGTTGCTCCATGATATACTCTTGCCATTTTAGAGAGCAAACAATCTGGCATGACTGGTCTTCCATCTAAGTACACCCATACTTCATCTTCCAACCTTTTTGTACAAGCTGATTTTATCCAAATTTCTTTTTCCTTTTCCTCAACTTCTTCCTGCAACTGTCTAATCTCATCCCATGTTTCTGGAATTGAGAAAAACATAAGTTGGCAGCTGGTTTCACCCGTTTTAATTTTTCTGTTTATTGCCATTGTATTTTTCGCACAGTATCGAGCAATTTGGTCAGCATATCTATTGCCAGCTGCCACATAGTCATTTCCTGACTGATGTGCAGCGCATTTAACAACTGCTACTTCTTTTGGCAATTGTAATGCTTCCAGCAGATCTTTCAAATTTTTACTGTTTCTAATAGGAGATCCTGAAGAAGTCAGAAATCCCTCTGCATCCAGAGTTGGCCAAAATCATGCACTAACCCCGAAACCATATTGACTGTCCGTAAATATGGTTATTCTCCAATTTTTCCCATTTTTGCATGCCTTTGTTAAAGCCACCAATTCGGCTACTTGTGCAGATTTGACTCCCGGTAAACAGGATGCTTCAATTACCCCCGATATTTTACACACAGCATAAGCAGCACTTAATCCTCCTTCTTCATTTCTTAGACAAGACCCATCCACAAACAACTCATGATCAGCTTCTTTTAATGGTGTTTCTTTAATGTCAGGACGGGGCTTAGTACACAATTCAGTCACATTCAAACAATCATGATCAATTTCATCTCTTACTTCCTCATTGTATGGATTTGGCAATAATGTGGCAGGGTTCATGACCGTACATCTCATCACTGTCACATTTTCTGCTCCCAAAATCACTCTTTCATACTTAGTCAGCCGACTAGGTGTAAGATGTTGCGTTCTTGTTCTTGTCAGAAGAATTTCAACTGAGTGTGGAACGTAAACTTTTACAGAATGTCCCATCACTATTGACTCACTTTGCTCCAGACTCATACAAGTAGCAGCTACTGCTTTTAAGCAGCCAGGTAAGGCTGAAGCTACTGGATCCAATGTGGCAGAAAAATATGCCACTGGACGTCAGCTCAGTCCATGTCTCTGTGTTAAGACTGAAAGTGCACAATTTTCTCTCTCACAGCAAAACAACGCAAATTCTTTTGAATAATCAGGCATGCCCAAGGCAGGAGCCTCACACAAACAATTTCGCAATTTCACAAAGGCCTCCAAACAGTCATCATTCCAATCAATTGGATCTTTTTCTCTTTTCGGGTCAATTGTATCAATGGTTTTGCTAGCATGGAAAAACTGTTAATCCACTGCCTACAGTACCCAACCACTCCCAGCAACATTCTCATCTCTCTTTGTGTCTGAGGTAGTTTCATCTCTTTGATTATTTTTATTCTTTCCGGTGTCACTTTTCTTACTTCTCTTTCCATTTTATGCCCTAAATATCTAACTTCTTGTCGACAGAACTGTAATTTTTCTGGAGACATCTTGTGTCCTCCTTCTGCCAAATGGTTTAGTAATGCAATTGTGTCAATGATACAATCTTCTCGTGTTTTCGATGCCACTAGTAGGTCATCAATGTACTGAACCAGAGCTGATTTTCCAGGCATAACTAATGACTCTAAACACTTTTTCAGGATTTGGCTAAAATTGAGGGACTCTCTGTGTACCCTTGAGGAACTCGGTGCCATGCGAAGATACGATCCTCAAACTTAAAGGCAAAAAGATAATGGCTGTCTGGGTGCAAAGGAATAGAAAAAAATGCTTGGCACAAATCAATTACTGTAAACCAGCCTGCATTCCAAGGTATCTGAAAAAGGATCACTGCTGGATTTGGCCCTATTGGGCAACATGGCACTACAATTTTGTTAATTTTTCTCAAATCCTGCACGATCCTGTATTTTCCGGTAGGCTTTTTCAGTCCTATTATTGGCGAATTACAAGGACTACCCATTATTTCTTTTAAAATGCCTTGTTTAACCATTCAATCGATTTCTGGAATAATTCCTGCTTTCACTTCTGGACTCATCTTGTACTGTCGTGTGTTTGGATAAACTGCACCTTCCTTCACTGTCACTTTCACTGGGTCTACATTTCACATTAGCCCAATATCTTTTCCTGTAAAATCCCACACTTCTGGATTGACTGTGGCTCTCAACTCTTCCGGCAATTCATTTTCAGTCATTAATGAAAACATCTCATCTACTTCTGTTCCTTGCTTAACTAGCATCATTTTGTATATAACCTCCTCATCAGGGGTCTCGAAGCGACACCATCTGGTGTACAATAGAGCGTGCAATTCATCTTGCACAACAGATCTCTTCCCAACAGATTTACGGGACTGGAATCGCAAACTACAAATCGATGCATTTCTTTAAAGTTTCCGATATGCACCTCCATCGGTTTTGTGATTGGTGTTCTAATCTGTTGATTTGACACTCCTACAACTTGGATGGACTCTCCCGAGAGGGGTAGGTTTGGGATGTCTACTGTTCTCACACTAGACCGGGTAGCACCAGTATCCAATAGAAAAGTGATGTCTTTGCCTTCCACTTTCCCATCAACAAATGGACCTGACTGATCTACCGGCAAGGATGCACCAAGCATGCACTCCTCTTCCTCCCCCTCAGGCACCGTCATTGCACGAAGTCCGAATTTTCCTCATCATTCTGCAAAAATATTGTGTAACTGTTCTATTATTCTTACCACTTTCTCCTTGAAATCCGGTGTTCGTACTGAACTTTTGGTGGTTCACAAAGTTTGGCATAGGAGCTGGTGGCACCTGATATTGTGGAGTAACTTCCTGCTGCTGATGATTCATAAGTACTTCATTCTGCATCTGTGAAATAAAATTTTGATTTGGCCCATTATTATTCTGAATACTCTTACACTCATTCTTCCAATGTCCAAGCTTTCCGCATGCATGACAAGGAAACTTCTTCTTTGCTTCTTCTCTGTTCATTCGTCCTCTAAATTTACTACCATTCGCCACTTGATCATTCTGACTCTGCTCTTTCACTTGATTATCAGTCTGAGTATTTGTTTTATTCTCCTGCTGCTCTGCCAATTTTACTTGTGCCGACATCATTTTCTCCTTTAACTTTCTATGCCTCGCCTCAATGTCGTCTCCGCAATATTTTGCATACTTTAAAATTTCATCCACTGTCTTACTCTGCCAACACAACATGTGCTGCTGAATCATCTGACTAATCTCCGGTTTCAAACCATATACAAACCGATACACAAAATGTCCCATATCCTCATCCCCAATATTCTCAAAGCCACTATACTGCTTCAACACCTGCAGTAACCTTTCATAATACGCATGTACAGACTCATTTGGTTCTTGAGTTGTCCTATCTATCTTTACCCAATCTGTTTCTTTAGGAGGAATTTTCCCTTTCAAGAATGTAATCACTTGATGATATTTCTTCATCACCTCCTCTGAGGGTGCTCCTGTCTTCGAGTCTCTAGCATACTCCTCACTTGGCCAATCAATTGTAATCTTACACTCTGTCCATAAATCAGCAGGTACTACAATGTCAAATAAACCATCCAAATCTTTCAATAAAACCTTTGAAACTTTCACAAATCTTTCCACCTGTTTATACCATTCCACTGGTTTTTCTCTCAATCTTGGAAAGTCATTTGTAAATGACAAAATATCTTGTCTACTCCAAGGAACATGAACATATCCACCTCCGGGAACCTCTCTCATTGGACACAATTTCTCAACCTTTTCTGTTTCCCTTACTGGAAATGCAGATGATGCTTCTCTCGCTTGAACTTCCTCTTTCTTTCTTATCCATCTAATTCTCCATTTATCAATGTCTCCCCATTTTTGCAAAATATTCATCAATTCCTTTATCTGTAGTTTCTTACCAGAAGTATTTACACTTTCTAAATCCTTGTCAGTAAAATCCACTCGATATGGTTTCTGCAACAATTTCGATTTCCCTATATCTATTCCAATCTCTGAAGCGACTTCTGTTAATTTCTCATGAAATACTCTTGCTCTCCTGGTTATACTCTTACATAAGAATAATAACTCTTCATCATTATAAAGGTTCAATCTTTCTATACTCGCACTTCCCACTATCATTTCTTCCAATTCCACTTTCAATCTGCTAGTATCTAGAATCTTTGGTGGTGGGTTTCGATTTTCTATTTCCTGTGTCCATCTTTCTATATCTTCAGGGGTAACTACTGTTGCACCTCCAGTTCCTATAGGAACCAAAGACCTCTTCTCTCTCAAATTTGTAGGCGTAACTCTTTTCGGAGTTTCAGTTGAAAGTTCTACATTCGGGAGATCCATTAGTGAAATAACTGATTCACTTTCACTGACCTGATCGTCTGTAATTATTACTTCTTTTCTGGGACTATTCAACGGAATTGTTACAGTTTGTGGTTTCTGGCAAGTCTTTTTATCTCCATACAATGGGATTACCGGACCAATGGTCACTGGTACTGTCAAAGCTTCAGCATTTAAATTCAAATGACTTATTTTATGAACTAATTCTTCTCTTGTTTTATTCAAAACATCTCTCTCATTATCCTGCAGCACCCTATTAAATGACGTATCATGTAAATTTTGTGGGGTTAAAGGCATTCCTATCACTGGTGCACTTGGGGTAACCTTACTAGTTGCTTCTTGATACGGTGGTGGATTTTTAATTAAAATATCCTCTAATAACTCATCATCTGATTCACCATATCCTGTTGTATTCATGTGTTTCGTTTTCTCTTTACACTTTCCTCCAGACTGTTCCTCAGCCATTAACACTGGATATAAACCTTCTGATACCATAGCTCTCCTCCATTGTTTCATCTGCCCTTCGCGTGACTCATGCAAGTATCTGGGGAAAAATCCTCTATATCTCCCACTTCTGCCTTTCTCGCGTTCATATGACTCAGTCTCCCATTCTTCTAAAGCCTCGTATTGAGTTAACCTAGGTCTTGGTTCTAAATCATTCATTCTCATTCTCAAATTCTGAAGAATTCTCCCGTTAAACGTACCATTTTCAGGAAATGCTAGCACTCCATCACCTTTTGTATAATCTATCCAATTTTCCAACCACACGGAAGTATGATATCCTCTTTCCATCATCATAAAAGAAGCTGGTGTCTTCGGTGGCGGAATAGAATTCCCTCCCTAGTCAACACAGGCTTATCTTTCTTAAAGAAATTCTTAATTTTCTTTATAAATGACATTTTTCTCTTTTCTCCATACATCCTGATGAACGATATATAAAATTGTATTCTGCAAACCCTTGAAATCTTCTATCTGCGCGTCTCACACTGGTAGTCAAATCAGAATCCTGCATCCAATTTCTCTTTCTACCAATCCTAGCGCAGCTTCTAACTAATTATCCAATCAAACTCAGGCTCACGCTCGTGGTCCGACCAATGCCAGCGCGACCTTTTGTGACGTCAGTTCTGCTCCTTACTACTGACCCCTCCTTTACAAGGCTGCTTTTGTCACACGCCCGCTGTTTCTACCAATCCCAGCGCGGCTCACTGTGACGTCAGTACAACTCCGGCGACTGACCCTCCCTTCACAAGGTAATAAGGAAAACTTATTTCGTAATACTTTTTATTAAATTCTTTGTTATTAACAACATAAAAACATTCGCTACTCTGTCTGTTCCAATAAACAAAAGGATAGACTTTTTCGACTTATTCTAGAGTCTCTGAATTGCTCCTCTTCTACTGCGAGTAAAAACCTCTGTTTACCCTTCACTCAAGCTCCAGAGAACCTGCTACTCTTCCAGTGTCACCCGTATTGGGAAATGAGACCAAAGTTTCACCAGCCAACCCCTTTTGCTATCATTTGCACTCTACTTTTATACGAAATAGTCCCTAGTTTAACACTGCCAGCCCTACCTAGCTTCTCAGTGTTATTCCAACAGACGAGTAACCTCACTACAGTATGGCTTCTGTCACCACCCGCTATTCATTTCCCGGGAATTCTGGACAACATAAAACAAAGACGCTAACTCTTTTGTTAAAACTGTCGTGTGGTTTGTGGCCTCCTGCTCTGCCTTGCTACGTTGACTTAGGCCTGGCTGCCATGGGGCCTTTTTGCACACGTTACTTTGTGCCGTTGTTTTCCAGTCTTTGCTTCTGCCTGGCTATTTTAGCACTGTCTGCATTTCTATCTTTCACCTTTTCTCCTGTTCCCTTTTGGGCTACGTCTGAACACCATGTACAAGGTCGAAAAACAACGTCCCTTGTTCCTGCTGATTTGGCCAGTCCCTCGCACTTAGACATAACACTATGTACAGCTGCCCTGGAGAAATTCGTGTGCTTTTAATATTGTGATTTTCACGGTTAGACACACTTGGAGACAAACCTTTCCAGAGAGAAGAGCTGTGCTTATCTGATGATGTAAAGTTTACATCTAGATACTGAGGTATGGGGGTTCGCTAGACAAAGCCCAGAGGTTTTCTGTTTTTATAATAAACTAGCAACTAGCTCGGGGAGGGTGGTATTGTCATTTAACCATATATCCACTGCTTTATGAAATGCTTTCCCCATTTGTATTCTATGGAGTTGTAACTATGCTGCTTATATTATCCTTGTGCATTATGCTGATAGTACTGGCACGTGTACTGTATCTTAGAGCACAGTAGTTGAAATAAACATTTTAAAATATACAGTGTCTCTTCTTACGCACGTTGTGGACAGGTATGAGTGAAGTATGAAAGGGTGTTCTTGCTGCTGCGAGTCCTGAGAGAGAGAGAGATACCGTGTTCTGGGTTGTCTAATCATTGGTAGCATTGTTGCTAATGAGACGCTACAGCTAGTCGGGTTGGGGTTTTAGGTGCTAAGGTTTATGGTTGGCTCACCACTATATTCCGAGGTCCTATTATCCTGTGCATAGCTCTGTGTATGTGCAGAATCCCTACAACAAGACATAAATCAATAATCAATACTTATCACCAAACTATTCAATAATAACCATAACTCTGCTACCAGAAAACTGATCCAGCGGTATACTAACAACAGATACTCCGCTACCATATACTGACCTGGGCCCATAAAACACAACAGACTTTGAATCGAGTAGACCGCTGGAGTTTTTAGTTTATAATTTCATATTTCTCAAGATTAGTTATTTAACATTCGTAACTAACCTTTCACTGATCAAAAAGTTCTTTCCTCTGGTCGACGGACCATTAGTTGAACTAATTGATGGTGATAATGAACATAATTCTTAACTGTTCTTTAATTAAAGTAAATGACCACAGACTAGGGAAGTTTTAAAATCTTTATCTAAATTAAATGAATGTGAACCATCTTAAAATTTCTGCACAAACACCCTCATTCATAAGAGTGTAAATTCAATCGAAATAATCATTAAACAAAAATACTTCAGACTCATGCAATAAATATGCTCAGAAAAGAGAGGATAGAGAGAAAAGAACATCTACAAACAGACAAGAAATAATAATTACCAAGGATGGTGTGAAGACCAACCACCTGGCCAAAGGGCTGGTGAGGGTCCCCCGAGATAGATCAGGAGACAAAGACTTCAGGACAGGAATCAGGACAGGATACTTGACCTCTCTAAATACCGACGGCTGCGTCGCACCCCTCTCTGACACTCTCTTCCTCCTTGAGTTTCTTCCGTGATCTTCTTATCTAACTCAATTAAATTAGGATAGAAGGTTCTGCATTCGGTTTCTTCATCAGCATCTCACCGCATCCCTCCCTGCGTCAGCATCTCAGCAACACAAACTCCCAGACAGCATCCCGAGCTCTGCTACCTAACTAACTAAAAGCTACCTCAATTATACCTTTCGTTCATCATGTACCACCCACTAAAGTTTCAATATCGTAAAATACGAAATCTAATTGGTCAGGCAAAGGGGATGATCATCACACCATGCTTCCATATTACTTTTATTCTATCATTCCATTGTTTGCAAAACTCATCCCCTTAAACTTTATTCATTTCATTCGTTCCCATACATATCCAAACTTTATTAGTAAAATTTATTTCAAAATCATGAATAAGAGTCTTCTTGGCTAAACTCTTCACCCTCCGTTCTCAGGGCACATCATTCTCGTCCTTGGACGGCTGTCAAAAACTCGGTCATCCTTCCGGGTTAACTTTCTTGTGGGCCTGCGCACAAATCATATGACTCAGCTTACTTTGGTCATTCTCGAGAGGCCCAAATGCGCACTAATAATAAAGTCAAAAAGACAAATGTTACTTTCACAAATAAATGGGCTCACTGTATACCACCCATCTCTACTCTAACCCTCTTTACTTATTTATACTTTCCCCGCATTAGCATTAGTAAAATAGCTGGTTTTCATTTCGGCTAAGCAGATGCCATGCACGTGAGTCTTCAAGACTCCATTTTAATGCCTTCTGCACATGCGCTAGAATTTCCCTCCAAGCATTACCTCGTCATATTGCGTAGATGCAATTGACGCATGCGCGGTAAAGATTTCCCGTTTAAAGCTGTATTAGTCAGTTTTCAATGTTATTTTCATTAGTACACACATATAAGCAAGCTTCGCTAACCCGCGTGTTTCTGTGGTGCGTGTTATTATTTACAAGACACGGTTAGTAATTCGTTAGCAAGTTAAACGAGAGGATCACTTTCGAGCAAGTCTCTTTCTTTACGAGTCCTTGCTCCATCAATCCCCTCTCTGATGGCATTTTAAGCCATCACAAAATTACCCATCCAATCCCAGATGCCAACTTTAGCACATCTCAATTTTTTATTTCTTTTCTCATTTTTCCATTTGTTACTTCTTTTCCTTCTAAATCTTTCATCTTTTTATATATTTTTCCTTTAATTTCTTCTAGTTGTATCTCCTCATATTCTCTTTTTCGTTTCTTACCTTTTCCCTCTCTTTCTAAATGTATTCTTCCTTTCCCTCTGTTTCTACAACATTTATATGTAATCATTAATATCATTACTATTGTCATTATCACAACTAATGGTAATATTATTTGACCTAGAAAACTTTTCCCAAAATCAGTAAACCAATTCCCTATTGATGTTATACTCTTTGTTAGTTTTCCCCATACACTGTCAACCTCCAGTTGGGTCAAGTCATTATGCATTCTTGTAATATTTCCAATATACCCTTTAATTTCTTTGCTCTTGTCCGGAATATAAGTGCAGCAATGTTGAATTTTCAACATACCACAGACTCCACCCTCTTTTGCTAATAAAATATCAAGAGCAAGACGGTTTTGTAAAACCATAGACCTAATTGCAACAATTTCTGTGTTAATCATTAAGAATCCTCCTGCAGTGTCTGTAGAAAGACGATCAACTATGGTTGATAATTTACAAATTCTCTGCGAATTTAGAATGACTCCAACTGAGGGTATCAATGCACTAAATATATCTCCTACTATTTCAGAAAAACTAGCTCTTCTTCTACGTGTTAGTTCATTAGATTTTCCATTGATTCCATTGATTCTGTCCACATGGTATATTTTCGGGAAAACTATTCCAAAATAATAGTTCCCGTACCATCTTGCAGGTAACCTATAATAGGCATTGTTCCCGCAGACATAATAAATTCCTGGAAATACAGGATCCGTTCCCCCTTTTAGTCCCCACCCTCCTAAAATTAGGAAGTTGTGTTCACCCTCACTGGAACCAATGTAGTTATTATTGTAATCTGTCTTTAATCTATGGAGGCAGAATTTTCCCCTTTTCACAAAATCCAGGGACATCGCAGCATGAGCTTTGCCTTTTGCATAAATTCCCTCTTTCTCATCCCATGGAGGTACATAGGACTTCTGTTCAGCAGCTTTCTTTATCAAATCCTGTCTCCTTTCTTCTACTAAATTCAAAAACTCTTTTTCTTCTTCGCGTAATGTACAAGTCAAGTTATTTTTGTGTGCCTGAGCTATATCTATTGAACCCATTGTTAAAAAGAATTCACCCATAAACTGTGCATTCCTACTACTAGCTACTGGATTCATATTCTTTCTAATAGGCAATTCTGAAAATACTACATCTAGATTTGAATTAAAATACTACATGACACACCATATGTTAAAGATATATGGTGATACGTCACCCCTCTGACACTGATGAAGGTAACTTCATACAAACATAACAATTACTAATCTCCATTGTATTAACGTACTGAAATAACAATTTAGTAAACACATTTGAAGACGTATTATGGTCTGATTCATTATGATAATTTGCCTCATCTTCCACCCCTATTTCTATTTTAGCTCCCTTTATTCTATCTACCTTTTCATTAGTAATTGTAGTATTTTTGTCACTTGTTTCCATTAGCAAAGGTACTCCTACTGTTAGGAATAACCATAATAATACTACCAATAAAATACTACATAAACAAAATCTAAAACATTTTCTTTTTAAACCTCGTTTTGGTCTTACTGTGACTTCAACTTCTCAATTTGAGAAAATGTCTTCTCTTTTTCTTTCTTTGTCTGTTTAATTTTTATTTTTATTTTAAGGAGGTCTCAATTTGCTTTCATCAATCTGTGCAACATGAACCCTTTCTGTTTCTTCACTTAAATCAAAGTTTTCAAATTCTTCGAGTATAACGTAGGTCCACTCAGGGGCCTTGTATTTTCTATTTAAATTTCTCAATCTTGGGCTTCTTCGTGTAAGTTTTACTAAGGTTTGTTTAGATTGCGTTTGACTCGTAACTTCGTTTACTTGTTCTGGATTCTTTTCTGATTTTCTCAAATAATACCTTAATTTCTTCACTCCTTCTGGCCAATTGTCTCCTTTTCTAACTCTTTTGACCTGAACTGCACTTTCACCTTCCCTATCTCCTTCTAGAGTTCTTTTATTTTCACTTAATCTAGGCACAATCTGTCCTTGTTCTTTATTTTCTGTGTTTGGACCTTCCTCTACTTGCACCTGTTCAGGTCTTATTATAATTTGTTCTTCTTCTGCCTGAACTTGTTCTTCTAGATCTACCTGATCCTGTTCAGGTCTTATTTCAGATTGTTCTTCTTCTTCTGCCTGTACTTGTTCTTCTAATTCTGCCTCTCCCTCCTCCGGTTTCTGAATGTCTTTATTTATTTCTACCCGATTGTGTTCTTCTTCCCCTGTCCTTTCCTGTCTACCTTCCTGCCTTTTCAGTTTTGTTATTCTTCTTGTTTCGACAGCATCATCAGGTATTTCAATTACTGGTATCCACTCTTCCTGACTGGTACTTGGCTGTTCGTCATATAGTTGTCTTTCAGAATCTATCACTCTAGATTCTTCAATTTCACAGCTTTTAACTTCTGATGTTTCAGCCTGTTCAGTCAGTGGTTGCTCTTGTTGTTCTGATGGGCTCGGAACTCTTCTGGTATGACTAGCATGAATCCAGTTGGGCAAACCTGCACAGTTCACTGCCGTGGTAGTGACTAGTATGACTTGACGCGGTTTATCCCACCTTGGTGCTAGACACAACTTCCTTGCGTGTTTCTTCACTAGCACCCAATCTCCAGGATTCAAATCACGTGCTTGGTCTGGCTGTCTTTCAACTGCGTCTTCTCCAACCTGATGAGAGACAGAGCGCACCATTTCAGCCAATCCTTTGCATTAGTCCAATACCAGATCATCAGTTATAGTCATTAATTTATTTCCAGGAATAAATGCTTGTCTCATTGCCCTTCCCATGAGAAC
This sequence comes from Calotriton arnoldi, assembly GCA_963921515.1. Classification (NCBI taxonomy): domain Eukaryota; kingdom Metazoa; phylum Chordata; class Amphibia; order Caudata; family Salamandridae; genus Calotriton; species Calotriton arnoldi. Next base: position 2,889,529 of record CAWUFW010000321.1, on the reverse strand, counting down.
CTCATGTGGACTCATTCCTGTCTTTCTGTCAGGAATACTTCTGAGACCCATCAGTACAAGAGGTAATGCATCTGGCCATTTCAGCATTGTGGATGCCCACACTTTCCCTAATCTTGACTTGATTGTGCCATTTAGCTGTTCAACTATTCCAGAAGCCTCTGGACGATAAGCACAGTGCAGTTTTTGTTCAATGTTAAATGCAGCACAGATTAATCGAATTATCTCATTATTAAAATGAGGTCCTCTATCTGATTCCAAAGTGACTGGAAAACCAAAACGAGGAATCAACTCCCTCAACAATAGTTTAGCAACTGTAAGACTGTCATTTCTTCTGGTGGGGTATGCCTCCACCCATCTTGAGAACAGGCACACTATGACAAGTACATACTTTAGTCCATTACAAGGAGGCAACTCAATGAAATCTAACTGCAACCTGGTGAAGGGTCCTTCTGCCTTTCCAATCTTTCCCCAGCTAACCACTGTCTTCCTACCTGGATTTTGCTGCTGACAGGTTAAGCATCTTTGGCAAAGGCTCTCTGCGACTAACCTGAACTTCAGATTGTACCAACTCTGTCTGAATAATCTGATCATTGAATCTCTCCCTATGTGTGTTGCTCCATGATATACTCTTGCCATTTTAGAGAGCAAACAATCTGGCATGACTGGTCTTCCATCTAAGTACACCCATACTTCATCTTCCAACCTTTTTGTACAAGCTGATTTTATCCAAATTTCTTTTTCCTTTTCCTCAACTTCTTCCTGCAACTGTCTAATCTCATCCCATGTTTCTGGAATTGAGAAAAACATAAGTTGGCAGCTGGTTTCACCCGTTTTAATTTTTCTGTTTATTGCCATTGTATTTTTCGCACAGTATCGAGCAATTTGGTCAGCATATCTATTGCCAGCTGCCACATAGTCATTTCCTGACTGATGTGCAGCGCATTTAACAACTGCTACTTCTTTGGCAATTGTAATGCTTCCAGCAGATCTTTCAAATTTTTACTGTTTCTAATAGGAGATCCTGAAGAAGTCAGAAATCCCCTCTGCATCCAGAGTTGGCCAAAATCATGCACAACCCCGAAACCATATTGACTGTCCGTAAATATGGTTATTCTCCAATTTTTCCCATTTTTGCATGCCTTTGTTAAAGCCACCAATTCGGCTACTTGTGCAGATTTGACTCCCGGTAAACAGGATGCTTCAATTACCCCCGATATTTTACACACAGCATAAGCAGCACTTAATCCTCCTTCTTCATTTCTTAGACAAGACCCATCCACAAACAACTCATGATCAGCTTCTTTTAATGGTGTTTCTTTAATGTCAGGACGGGGCTTAGTACACAATTCAGTCACATTCAAACAATCATGATCAATTTCATCTCTTACTTCCTCATTGTATGGATTTGGCAATAATGTGGCAGGGTTCATGACCGTACATCTCATCACTGTCACATTTTCTGCTCCCAAAATCACTCTTTCATACTTAGTCAGCCGACTAGGTGTAAGATGTTGCGTTCTTGTTCTTGTCAGAAGAATTTCAACTGAGTGTGGAACGTAAACTTTTACAGAATGTCCCATCACTATTGACTCACTTTGCTCCAGACTCATACAAGTAGCAGCTACTGCTTTTAAGCAGCCAGGTAAGGCTGAAGCTACTGGATCCAATGTGGCAGAAAAATATGCCACTGGACGTCAGCTCAGTCCATGTCTCTGTGTTAAGACTGAAAGTGCACAATTTTCTCTCTCACAGCAAAACAACGCAAATTCTTTTGAATAATCAGGCATGCCCAAGGCAGGAGCCTCACACAAACAATTTCGCAATTTCACAAAGGCCTCCAAACAGTCATCATTCCAATCAATTGGATCTTTTTCTCTTTTCGGGTCAATTGTATCAATGGTTTTGCTAGCATGGAAAAACTGTTAATCCACTGCCTACAGTACCCAACCACTCCCAGCAACATTCTCATCTCTCTTTGTGTCTGAGGTAGTTTCATCTCTTTGATTATTTTTATTCTTTCCGGTGTCACTTTTCTTACTTCTCTTTCCATTTTATGCCCTAAATATCTAACTTCTTGTCGACAGAACTGTAATTTTTCTGGAGACATCTTGTGTCCTCCTTCTGCCAAATGGTTTAGTAATGCAATTGTGTCAATGATACAATCTTCTCGTGTTTTCGATGCCACTAGTAGGTCATCAATGTACTGAACCAGAGCTGATTTTCCAGGCATAACTAATGACTCTAAACACTTTTTCAGGATTTGGCTAAAATTGAGGGACTCTCTGTGTACCCTTGAGGAACTCGGTGCCATGCGAAGATACGATCCTCAAACTTAAAGGCAAAAAGATAATGGCTGTCTGGGTGCAAAGGAATAGAAAAAATGCTTGGCACAAATCAATTACTGTAAACCAGCCTGCATTCCAAGGTATCTGAAAAAGGATCACTGCTGGATTTGGCCCTATTGGGCAACATGGCACTACAATTTTGTTAATTTTTCTCAAATCCTGCACGATCCTGTATTTTCCGGTAGGCTTTTTCAGTCCTATTATTGGCGAATTACAAGGACTACCCATTATTTCTTTTAAAATGCCTTGTTTAACCATTCAATCGATTTCTGGAATAATTCCTGCTTTCACTTCTGGACTCATCTTGTACTGTCGTGTGTTTGGATAAACTGCACCTTCCTTCACTGTCACTTTCACTGGGTCTACATTTCACATTAGCCCAATATCTTTTCCTGTAAAATCCCACACTTCTGGATTGACTGTGGCTCTCAACTCTTCCGGCAATTCATTTTCAGTCATTAATGAAAACATCTCATCTACTTCTGTTCCTTGCTTAACTAGCATCATTTTGTATATAACATCCTCATCAGGGGTCTCGAAAGCGACACCATCTGGTGTACAATAGAGCGTGCAATTCATCTTGCACAACAGATCTCTTCCCAACAGATTTACGGGACTGGAATCGCAAACTACAAATCGATGCATTTCTTTAAAGTTTCCGATATGCACCTCCATCGGTTTTGTGATTGGGGTTCTAATCTGTTGATTTGACACTCCTACAACTTGGATGGACTCTCCCGAGAGGGGTAGGTTTGGGATGTCTACTGTTCTCACACTAGACCGGGTAGCACCAGTATCCAATAGAAAAGTGATGTCTTTGCCTTCCACTTTCCCATCAACAAATGGACCTGACTGATCTACCGGCAAGGATGCACCAAGCATGCACTCCTCTTCCTCCCCCCTCAGGCACCGTCATTGCACGAAGTCCGAATTTTCCTCATCATTCTGCAAAAATATTGTGTAACTGTTCTATTATTCTTACCACTTTCTCCTTGAAATCCGGTGTTCGTACTGAACTTTTGGTGGTTCACAAAGTTTGGCATAGGAGCTGGTGGCACCTGATATTGTGGAGTAACTTCCTGCTGCTGATGATTCATAAGTACTTCATTCTGCATCTGTGAAATAAAATTTTGATTTGGCCCATTATTATTCTGAATACTCTTACACTCATTCTTCCAATGTCCAAGCTTTCCGCATGCATGACAAGGAAACTTCTTCTTTGCTTCTTCTCTGTTCATTCGTCCTCTAAATTTACTACCATTCGCCACTTGATCATTCTGACTCTGCTCTTTCACTTGATTATCAGTCTGAGTATTTGTTTTATTCTCCTGCTGCTCTGCCAATTTTACTTGTGCCGACATCATTTTCTCCTTTAACTTTCTATGCCTCGCCTCAATGTCGTCTCCGCAATATTTTGCATACTTTAAAATTTCATCCACTGTCTTACTCTGCCAACACAACATGTGCTGCTGAATCATCTGACTAATCTCCGGTTTCAAACCATATACAAACCGATACACAAAATGTCCCATATCCTCATCCCCAATATTCTCAAAGCCACTATACTGCTTCAACACCTGCAGTAACCTTTCATAATACGCATGTACAGACTCATTTGGTTCTTGAGTTGTCCTATCTATCTTTACCCAATCTGTTTCTTTAGGAGGAATTTTCCCTTTCAAGAATGTAATCACTTGATGATATTTCTTCATCACCTCCTCTGAGGGTGCTCCTGTCTTCGAGTCTCTAGCATACTCCTCACTTGGCCAATCAATTGTAATCTTACACTCTGTCCATAAATCAGCAGGTACTACAATGTCAAATAAACCATCCAAATCTTTCAATAAAACCTTTGAAACTTTCACAAATCTTTCCACCTGTTTATACCATTCCACTGGTTTTTCTCTCAATCTTGGAAAGTCATTTGTAAATGACAAAATATCTTGTCTACTCCAAGGAACATGAACATATCCACCTCCGGGAACCTCTCTCATTGGACACAATTTCTCAACCTTTTCTGTTTCCCTTACTGGAAATGCAGATGATGCTTCTCTCGCTTGAACTTCCTCTTTCTTTCTTATCCATCTAATTCTCCATTTATCAATGTCTCCCCATTTTTGCAAAATATTCATCAATTCCTTTATCTGTAGTTTCTTACCAGAAGTATTTACACTTTCTAAATCCTTGTCAGTAAAATCCACTCGATATGGTTTCTGCAACAATTTCGATTTCCCTATATCTATTCCAATCTCTGAAGCGACTTCTGTTAATTTCTCATGAAATACTCTTGCTCTCCTGGTTATACTCTTACATAAGAATAATAACTCTTCATCATTATAAAGGTTCAATCTTTCTATACTTGCACTTCCCACTATCATTTCTTCCAATTCCACTTTCAATCTGCTAGTATCTAGAATCTTTGGTGGTGGGTTTCGATTTTCTATTTCCTGTGTCCATCTTTCTATATCTTCAGGGGTAACTACTGTTGCACCTCCAGTTCCTATAGGAACCAAAGACCTCTTCTCTCTCAAATTTGTAGGCGTAACTCTTTTCGGAGTTTCAGTTGAAAGTTCTACATTCGGGAGATCCATTAGTGAAATAACTGATTCACTTTCACTGACCTGATCGTCTGTAATTATTACTTCTTTTCTGGGACTATTCAACGGAATTGTTACAGTTTGTGGTTTCTGGCAAGTCTTTTTATCTCCATACAATGGGATTACCGGACCAATGGTCACTGGTACTGTCAAAGCTTCAGCATTTAAATTCAAATGACTTATTTTATGAACTAATTCTTCTCTTGTTTTATTCAAAACATCTCTCTCATTATCCTGCAGCACCCTATTAAATGACGTATCATGTAAATTTTGTGGGGTTAAAGGCATTCCTATCACTGGTGCACTTGGGGTAACCTTACTAGTTGCTTCTTGATACGGTGGTGGATTTTTAATTAAAATATCCTCTAATAACTCATCATCTGATTCACCATATCCTGTTGTATTCATGTGTTTCGTTTTCTCTTTACACTTTCCTCCAGACTGTTCCTCAGCCATTAACACTGGATATAAACCTTCTGATACCATAGCTCTCCTCCATTGTTTCATCTGCCCTTCGCGTGACTCATGCAAGTATCTGGGGAAAAATCCTCTATATCTCCCACTTCTGCCTTTCTCGCGTTCATATGACTCAGTCTCCCATTCTTCTAAAGCCTCGTATTGAGTTAACCTAGGTCTTGGTTCTAAATCATTCATTCTCATTCTCAAATTCTGAAGAATTCTCCCGTTAAACGTACCATTTTCAGGAAATGCTAGCACTCCATCACCTTTTGTATAATCTATCCAATTTTCCAACCACACGGAAGTATGATATCCTCTTTCCATCATCATAAAAGAAGCTGGTGTCTTCGGTGGCGGAATAGGAATTCCCTCCCTAGTCAACACAGGCTTATCTTTCTTAAAGAAATTCTTAATTTTCTTTATAAATGACATTTTTCTCTTTTCTCCATACATCCTGATGAACGATATATAAAATTGTATTCTGCAAACCCTTGAAATCTTCTATCTGCGCGTCTCACACTGGTAGTCAAATCAGAATCCTGCATCCAATTTCTCTTTCTACCAATCCTAGCGCAGCTTCTAACTAATTATCCAATCAAACTCAGGCTCACGCTCGTGGTCCGACCAATGCCAGCGCGACCTTTTGTGACGTCAGTTCTGCTCCTTACTACTGACCCCTCCTTTACAAGGCTGCTTTTGTCACACGCCCGCTGTTTCTACCAATCCCAGCGCGGCTCACTGTGACGTCAGTACAACTCCGGCGACTGACCCTCCCTTCACAAGGTAATAAGGAAAACTTATTTCGTAATACTTTTTATTAAATTCTTTGTTATTAACAACATAAAAACATTCGCTACTCTGTCTGTTCCACTAAACAAAAGGATAGACTTTTTCGACTTATTCTAGAGTCTCTGAATTGCTCCTCTTCTACTGCGAGTAAAAACCTCTGTTTACCCTTCACTCAAGCTCCAGAGAACCTGCTACTCTTCCAGTGTCACCCGTATTGGGAAATGAGACCAAAGTTTCACCAGCCAACCCCTTTTGCTATCATTTGCACTCTACTTTTATACGAAATAGTCCCTAGTTTAACACTGCCAGCCCTACCTAGCTTCTCAGTGTTATTCCAACAGACGAGTAACCTCACTACAGTATGGCTTCTGTCACCACCCGCTATTCATTTCCCGGGAATTCTGGACAACATAAAACAAAGACGCTAACTCTTTTGTTAAAACTGTCGTGTGGTTTGTGGCCTCCTGCTCTGCCTTGCTACGTTGACTTAGGCCTGGCTGCCATGGGGCCTTTTTGCACACGTTACTTTGTGCCGTTGTTTTCCAGTCTTTGCTTCTGCCTGGCTATTTTAGCACTGTCTGCATTTCTATCTTTCACCTTTTCTCCTGTTCCCTTTTGGGCTACGTCTGAACACCATGTACAAGGTCGAAAAACAACGTCCCTTGTTCCTGCTGATTTGGCCAGTCCCTCGCACTTAGACATAACACTATGTACAGCTGCCCTGGAGAAATTCGTGTGCTTTTAATATTGTGATTTTCACGGTTAGACACACTTGGAGACAAACCTTTCCAGAGAGAAGAGCTGTGCTTATCTGATGATGTAAAGTTTACATCTAGATACTGAGGTATGGGGGTTCGCTAGACAAAGCCCAGAGGTTTTCTGTTTTTATAATAAACTAGCAACTAGCTTGGGGAGGGTGGTATTGTCATTTAACCATATATCCACTGCTTTATGAAATGCTTTCCCCATTTGTATTCTATGGAGTTGTAACTATGCTGCTTATATTATCCTTGTGCATTATGCTGATAGTACTGGCACGTGTACTGTATCTTAGAGCACAGTAGTTGAAATAAACATTTTAAAATATACAGTGTCTCTTCTTACGCACGTTGTGGACAGGTATGAGTGAAGTATGAAAGGGTGTTCTTGCTGCTGCGAGTCCTGGAGAGAGAGAGATACCGTGTTCTGGGTTGTCTAATCATTGGTAGCATTGTTGCTAATGAGACGCTACAGCTAGTCGGGTTGGGGTTTTAGGTGCTAAGGTTTATGGTTGGCTCACCACTATATTCCGAGGTCCTATTATCCTGTGCATAGCTCTGTGTATGTGCAGAATCCCTACAACAAGACATAAATCAATAATCAATACTTATCACCAAACTATTCAATAATAACCATAACTCTGCTACCAGAAAACTGATCCAGCGGTATACTAACAACAGATACTCCGCTACCATATACTGACCTGGGCCCATAAAACACAACAGACTTTGAATCGAGTAGACCGCTGGAGTTTTTAGTTTATAATTTCATATTTCTCAAGATTAGTTATTTAACATTCGTAACTAACCTTTCACTGATCAAAAGTTCTTTCCTCTGGTCGACGGACCATTAGTTGAACTAATTGATGGTGATAATGAACATAATTCTTAACTGTTCTTTAATTAAAGTAAATGACCACAGACTAGGGAAGTTTTAAAATCTTTATCTAAATTAAATGAATGTGAACCATCTTAAAATTTCTGCACAAACACCCTCATTCATAAGAGTGTAAATTCAATCGAAATAATCATTAAACAAAAATACTTCAGACTCATGCAATAAATATGCTCAGAAAAGAGAGGATAGAGAGAAAAGAACATCTACAAACAGACAAGAAATAATAATTACCAAGGATGGTGTGAAGACCAACCACCTGGCCAAAGGGCTGGTGAGGGTCCCCCGAGATAGATCAGGAGACAAAGACTTCAGGACAGGAATCAGGACAGGATACTTGACCTCTCTAAATACCGACGGCTGCGTCGCACCCCTCTCTGACACTCTCTTCCTCCTCGAGTTTCTTCCGTGATCTTCTTATCTAACTCAATTAAATTAGGATAGAAGGTTCTGCATTCGGTTTCTTCATCAGCATCTCACCGCATCCCTCCCTGCGTCAGCATCTCAGCAACACAAACTCCCAGACAGCATCCCGAGCTCTGCTACCTAACTAACTAAAAGCTACCTCAATTATACCTTTCGTTCATCATGTACCACCCACTAAAGTTTCAATATCGTAAAATACGAAATCTAATTGGTCAGGCAAAGGGGATGATCATCACACCATGCTTACATATTACTTTTATTCTATCATTCCATTGTTTGCAAAACTCATCCCCTTAAACTTTATTCATTTCTTTCGTTCCCATACATATCCAAACTTTATTAGTAACATTTATTTCAAAATCATGAATAAGAGTCTTCTTGGCTAAACTCTTCACCCTCCGTTCTCAGGGCACATCATTCTCGTCCTTGGACGGCTGTCAAAAACTTCGGTCATCCTTCCGGGTTAACTTTCTTGTGGGCCTGCGCACAAATCATATGACTCAGCTTACTTTGGTCATTCTCGAGAGGCCCAAATGCGCACTAATAATAAAGTCAAAAAGACAAATGTTACTTTCACAAATAAATGGGCTCACTGTATACCACCCATCTCTACTCTAACCCTCTTTACTTATTTATACTTTCCCCGCATTAGCATTAGTAAAATAGCTGGTTTTCATTTCGGCTAAGCAGATGCCATGCACGTGAGTCTTCAAGACTCCATTTTAATGCCTTCTGCACATGCGCTAGAATTTCCCTCCAAGCATTACCTCGTCATATTGCGTAGATGCAATTGACGCATGCGCGGTAAAGATTTCCCGTTTAAAGCTGTATTAGTCAGTTTTCAATGTTATTTTCATTAGTACACACATATAAGCAAGCTTCGCTAACCCGCGTGTTTCTGTGGTGCGTGTTATTATTTACAAGACACGGTTAGTAATTCGTTAGCAAGTTAAACGAGAGGATCACTTTCGAGCAAGTCTCTTTCTTTACGAGTCCTTGCTCCATCAATCCCCTCTCTGATGGCATTTTAAGCCATCACAAAATTACCCATCCAATCCCAGATGCCAACTTTAGCACATCTCAATTTTTTATTTCTTTTCTCATTTTTCCATTTGTTACTTCTTTTCCTTCTAAATCTTTCATCTTTTTATATATTTTTCCTTTAATTTCTTCTAGTTGTATCTCCTCATATTCTCTTTTTCGTTTCTTACCTTTTCCCTCTCTTTCTAAATGTATTCTTCCTTTCCCTCTGTTTCTACAACATTTATATGTAATCATTAATATCATTACTATTGTCATTATCACAACTAATGGTAATATTATTTGACCTAGAAAACTTTTCCCAAAATCAGTAAACCAATTCCCTATTGATGTTATACTCTTTGTTAGTTTTCCCCATACACTGTCAACCTCCAGTTGGGTCAAGTCATTATGCATTCTTGTAATATTTCCAATATACCCTTTAATTTCTTTGCTCTTGTCCGGAATATAAGTGCAGCAATGTTGAATTTTCAACATACCACAGACTCCACCCTCTTTTGCTAATAAAATATCAAGAGCAAGACGGTTTTGTAAAACCATAGACCTAATTGCAACAATTTCTGTGTTAATCATTAAGAATCCTCCTGCAGTGTCTGTAGAAAGACGATCAACTATGGTTGATAATTTACAAATTCTCTGCGAATTTAGAATGACTCCAACTGAGGGTATCAATGCACTAAATATATCTCCTACTATTTCAGAAAAACTAGCTCTTCTTCTACGTGTTAGTTCATTAGATTTTCCATTGATTCCATTGATTCTGTCCACATGGTATATTTTCGGGAAAACTATTCCAAAATAACAGTTCCCGTACCATCTTGCAGGTAACCTATAATAGGCATTGTTCCCGCAGACATAATAAATTCCTGGAAATACAGGATCCGTTCCCCCTTTTAGTCCCCACCCTCCTAAAATTAGGAAGTTGTGTTCACCCTCACTGGAACCAATGTAGTTATTATTGTAATCTGTCTTTAATCTATGGAGGCAGAATTTTCCCCTTTTCACAAAATCCAGGGACATCGCAGCATGAGCTTTGCCTTTTGCATAAATTCCCTCTTTCTCATCCCATGGAGGTACATAGGACTTCTGTTCAGCAGCTTTCTTTATCAAATCCTGTCTCCTTTCTTCTACTAAATTCAAAAACTCTTTTTCTTCTTCGCGTAATGTACAAGTCAAGTTATTTTTGTGTGCCTGAGCTATATCTATTGAACCCATTGTTAAAAAGAATTCACCCATAAACTGTGCATTCCTACTACTAGCTACTGGATTCATATTCTTTCTAATAGGCAATTCTGAAAATACTACATCTAGATTTGAATTAAAATACTACATGACACACCATATGTTAAAGATATATGGTGATACGTCACCCCTCTGACACTGATGAAGGTAACTTCATACAAACATAACAATTACTAATCTCCATTGTATTAACGTACTGAAATAACAATTTAGTAAACACATTTGAAGACGTATTATGGTCTGATTCATTATGATAATTTGCCTCATCTTCCACCCCTATTTCTATTTTAGCTCCCTTTATTCTATCTACCTTTTCATTAGTAATTGTAGTATTTTTGTCACTTGTTTCCATTAGCAAAGGTACTCCTACTGTTAGGAATAACCATAATAATACTACCAATAAAATACTACATAAACAAAATCTAAAACATTTTCTTTTTAAACCTTGTTTTGGTCTTACTGTGACTTCAACTTCTCAATTTGAGAAAATGTCTTCTCTTTTTCTTTCTTTGTCTGTTTAATTTTTATTTTTATTTTAAGGAGGTCTCAATTTGCTTTCATCAATCTGTGCAACATGAACCCTTTCTGTTTCTTCACTTAAATCAAAGTTTTCAAATTCTTCGAGTATAACGTAGGTCCACTCAGGGGCCTTGTATTTTCTATTTAAATTTCTCAATCTTGGGCTTCTTCGTGTAAGTTTTACTAAGGTTTGTTTGGATTGCGTTTGACTCGTAACTTCGTTTACTTGTTTTGGTTTCTTTTCTGATTTTCTCAAATAATACCTTAATTTCTTCACTCCTTCTGGCCAATTGTCTCCTTTTCTAACTCTTTTGACCTGAACTGCACTTTCACCTTCCCTATCTCCTTCTAGAGTTCTTTTATTTTCACTTAATCTAGGCACAATCTGTCCTTGTTCTTTATTTTCTGTGTTTGGACCTTCCTCTACTTGCACCTGTTCAGGTCTTATTATAATTTGTTCTTCTTCTGCCTGAACTTGTTCTTCTAGATCTACCTGATCCTGTTCAGGTCTTATTTCAGATTGTTCTTCTTCTTCTGCCTGTACTTGTTCTTCTAATTCTGCCTCTCCCTCCTCCGGTTTCTGAATGTCTTTATTTATTTCTACCTGAGTGTGTTCTTCTTCCCCTGTCCTTTCCTGTCTACCTTCCTGCCTTTTCAGTTTTGTTATTCTTCTTGTTTCGACAGCATCATCAGGTATTTCAATTACTGGTATCCACTCTTCCTGACTGGTACTTGGCTGTTCGTCATATAGTTGTCTTTCAGAATCTATCACTCTAGATTCTTCAATTTCACAGCTTTTAACTTCTGACGTTTCAGCCTGTTCAGTCAGTGGTTGCTCTTGTTGTTCTGATGGGCTCGGAACTCTTCTGGTATGACTCGCATGAATCCAGTTGGGCAAACCTGCACACTTCACTGCCGTGGTAGTGACTAGTATGACTTGACGCGGTTTATCCCACCTTGGTGCTAGACACGACTTCCTTGCGTGTTTCTTCACTAGCACCCAATCTCCAGGATTCAAATCATGTGCTTGGTCAGGCTGTCTTTCAACTGCGTCTTCTCCAACCTGATGAGAGACATAGCGCACCATTTCAGCCAATCCTTTTCAATAGTCCAATACCAGATCATCAGTTATAGTCATTAATTTATTTCCAGGAATAAATGCTTGTCTCATTTCCCTTCCCATGAGAACCTCATGTGGACTCATTCCTGTCTTTCTGTCAGGAATGCTTCTGAGACCCATCAGTAAAAGATGTAATGCATCTGGCCATTTCAGCATTGTGGATGCACACACTTTCCCTAATCTTGACTTGATTGTGCCATTTAGCTGTTCAACTATTCCAGAAGCCTCTGGACGATAAGCACAGTGCAGTTTTTGTTCAATGTTAAATGCAGCACAGATTAATCGAATTATCTCATTATTAAAATGAGGTCCTCTATCTGATTCCAAAGTGACTGGAAAACCAAAACGAGGAATCAACTCCCTCAACAATAGTTTAGCAACTGTAAGACTGTCATTTCTTCTGGTGGGGTATGCCTCCACCCATCTTGAGAACAGGCACACTATGACAAGTACATACTTTAGTCCATTACAAGGAGGCAACTCAATGAAATCTAACTGCAACCTGGTGAAGGGTCCTTCTGCCTTTCCAATCTTTCCCCAGCTAACCACTGTCTTCCTACCTGGATTTTGCTGCTGACAGGTTAAGCATCTTTGGCAAAGGCTATCTGCGACTACCCTGAACTTCAGATTGTACCAACTCTGTCTGAATAATCTGATCATTGAATCTCTCCCTATGTGTGTTGCTCCATGATATACTCTTGCCATTTTAGAGAGCAATCAATCTGGCATGACTGGTCTTCCATCTAAGTACACCCATACTTCATCTTCCGACCTTTTTGAACAAGCTGATTTTATCCAAATTTCTTTTTCCTTTTTCTCAACTTCTTCCTGCAACTGTCTAATCTCATCCCATGTTTCTGGAATTGAGAAAAACATAAGTTGGCAGCTAGTTTCACCCGTTTCAATTTTTCTGGTTATTGCCATTGTATTTTTCGCACAGTATCGAGCAATTTGGTCAGCATATCTATTGCCAGCTGCCACATAGTCATTTCCTGACTGATGTGCAGCGCATTTAACAACTGCTACTTCTTTTGGCAATTGTAATGCTTCCAGCAGATCTTTCACATTTTTACTGTTTCTAATAGGAGATCCTGAAGAAGTCAGAAATCCCCTCTGCATCCAGAGTTGGCCAAAATCATGCACAACCCCGAAACCATATTGACTGTCCGTAAATATGGTTATTCTCCAATTTTTCCCATTTTTGCATGCCTTTGTTAAGGCCACCAATTCGGCTACTTGTGCAGATTTGACTCCCGGTAAACAGGATGCTTCAATTACCCCCGATATTTTACACACAGCATAAGCAGCACTTAATCCTCCTTCTTCATTTCTTAGACAAGACCCATCCACAAACAACTCATGATCAGCTTCTTTTAATAGTGTTTCTTTAATGTCAGGACAGGACTTAGTACACAATTCAGTCACAACCAAACAATCATGATCAATTTCATCTCCTACTTCCTCATTGCATGGATCTGGCAATAATGTGGCAGGGTTCATGACCGTACATCTTATCACTGTCACATTTTCTGCTACCAAAATCACTCTTTCATACTAGGTGTAAGATGTTGCGTTCTTGTTCTTGTCAGAAGAATTTCAACTGAGTGTGGAACGTAAACTTTTACAGAATGTCCCATCACTATTGACTCACTTTGCTCCAGACTACAAGTAGCAGCTACTGCTTTTAAGCAGCCAGGTAAGGCTGAAGCCACTGGATCCAATGTGGCAGAAAAATACGCCACTGGACGTCGGCTCAGGCCATGTCTCTGTGTTAAGACTGAAAGTGCACAATTTTCTCTCTCACAGCTAAACAACGCAAATTCTTTTGAATAATCAGGCATGCCCAAGGCAGGAGCCTCACACAAACAATTTCGCAATTTCACAAAGGCCTCCAAACATTCATCATTCCAATCAATTGGATCTTTTCTCTTTTGGGTCAATTGTATCAATGGTTTTGCTAGCATGGAAAAACTGTTAATCCACTGCCTACAGTACCCAACCACTCCCAGGAACATATTCTCATCTCTCTTTGTGTCTGAGGTAGTTGCATCTCTTTGATTATTTTTTATTCTTTCCGGTGTCACTTTTCTTATTCCTCTTTCCATTTTATGCCCTAAATATCTAACTTCTTGTCGACAGAACTGTAATTTTTCTGGAGACACCTTGTGTCCTCCTTCAGCCAACTGGTTCAGTAATGCAATTGTGTCAATGATACAATCTTCTCGTGTTTTCGATGCCACTAGTAGGTCATCAATGTACTGAACCAGAACTGATTTTCCAGGCATAACTAATGACTCTAAACACTTTTTCAGGATTTGGTTAAAATTGAGGGACTCTCTGTGTACCCTTGAGGAACTCGGCGCCATGCGAAGATACGATCCTCAAACTTAAAGGCAAAAAGATACTGGCTGTCTGGGTGCAAAGGAATAGAAAAAAATGCTTGGCACAAATCAATTACTGTAAACCAGCCTGCATTCCAAGGTATCTGATAAAGGATCACTGCTGGATTTGGCACTATTGGGCAACATGGCACTACAATTTTGTTAATTTTTCTCAAATCCTGCACGATCCTGTATTTTCCGCTAGGCTTTTTCAGTCCTATTATTGGCGAATTACAAGGACTACCCATTACTTCTTTTAAAATGCCTTGTTTAACCATTCGATCGATTTCTGGAATAATTCCTGCTTTCACTTCTGGACTCATCTTGTACTGTCGTGTGTTTGGATAAACTGCACCTTCCTTCACTGTCACTTTCACTGGGTCTACATTTGACATTAGCCCAATATCTTTTCCTGTAAAATCCCACACTTCTGGGTTGACTGTGGCTCTCAACTCTTCCGGCAATTCATTTTCAGTCATTAATGAAAACATCTCATCTACTTCTGTTCCTTGCTTAACTAGCATCATTTTGTATATAACATCCTCATCAGGGGTCTGGAAAGCGACAGCATCTGGTGTACAATAGATCATGCAATTCATCTTGCACAACAGATCTCTTCCCAACAGATTTACGGGACTGGAATCGCAAACTATAAATCGATGCATTTCTTTAAAGTTTCCGAAATGCACCTCCATCGGTTTTGTGATTGGGGTTCTAATCTGTTGATTTGACACTCCTACAACTTGGATGGACTCTCCCGAGAGGGGTAGGTTTGGGATGTCTGCTGTTCTCACAGTAGACCGGGTAGCACCAGTATCCAATAGAAAAGTGATGTCTTTGCCTTCCACTTTCCCATCAACAAATGGACCTGACTGATCTACCGGCAAGGATGCGCCAAGCACGCACTCCTCTTCCTCCCCCCTCAGGCACCGTCATTGCACGAAGTTCGAATTTTCCTCATCATTCTGCAAAAAATATTGTGTAACTGTTCTATTATTCTTACCACTTTCTCCTTGAAATCCGGTGTTCGTACTGAACTTTTGGTGGTTCACAAAGTTTGGCATAGGAGCTGGTGGCACCTGATATTGTGGAATAACTACCTGCTGCTGCTGATTCATAAGTACTTCATTCTGCATCTGTGAAATGAAATTTTGATTTGGCCCATTAATATTCTGAATACTCTTACACTCATTCTTCCAATGTCCAAGCTTTCCGCACGCATGACAAGGAAACTACTTCTTCGCTTCTTCTCTGTTCATTCGTCCTCTAAATTTACTACCATTCGCCACTTGATCATTCTGACTCTGCTCTTTCACTTGATTATCAGTCTGAGTATTTGTTTTATTCTCCTGCTGCTCTGCCAATTTTACTTGTGCCCACATCATTTTCTCCTTTAACTTTCTATGCCTCGCCTCAATGTCGTCTCCGCAATATTTTGCATACTTTAAAATTTCATCCAGTGTCTTACTCTGCCAACACAACATGTGCTGCTGAATCATCTGACTAATCTCCGGTTTCAAACCATATACAAACCGATACACAAAATGTCCCATATCCTTATCACCAATATTCTCAAAGCCACTATACTGCTTAAACACCTGCAGTAACCTTTCATAATACGCATGTACAGACTCATTTGGTTCTTGAGTTGTCCTATCTATCTTTACCCAATCTGTTTCTTTAGGAGGAATTTTCCCTTTCAAGAATGTAATCACTTGATGATATTTCTTCATCACCTCCTCTGAGGGTGCTCCTGTCTTCGAGTCTCTAGCATACTCCTCACTTGGCCAATCAATTGTAATCTTACACTCTGTCCATAAATCAGCAGGTACCACAATGTCAAATAAACCATCCAAATCTTTCAATAAAACCTTTGAAACTTTCACAAATCTTTCCACCTGTTTATACCATTCCACTGGTTTTTCTCTCAATCTTGGAAAGTCATTTGTAAATGACAAAATATCTTGTCTACTCCAAGGAACATGAACATATCCACCTCCGGGAACCTCTCTCATTGGACACAATTTCTCAACCTTTTCTGTTTCCCTTACTGGAAATGCAGATGATGCTTCTCTCGCTTGAACTTCCTCTTTCTTTCTTATCCATCTAATTCTCCATTTATCAATGTCTCCCCATTTTCGCAAAATATTCATCAATTCCTTTATCTGTAGTTTCTTACCAGAAGTATTTACACTTTCTAAATCCTTGTCAGTAAAATCCACTCGATATGGTTTCTGCAACAATTTCGATTTCCCTATATCTATTCCAATCTCTGAAGCGACTTCTGTTAATTTCTCATGAAATACTCTTGCTCTCCTGGTTATACTCTTACATAAGAATAATAACTCTTCATCATTATAAACGTTCAATCTTTCTATACTCACACTTCCCACTATCATTTCTTCCAATTCCACTTTCAATCTGCTGATATCTAGAATCTTTGGTGGTGGGTTTCGATTATCTATTTCCTGTGCCCATCTTTCTATATCTTCAGGGGTAACTACTGTTGCACCTCCAGTACCCATAGGAACCAAAGATCTCTTCTCTCTCAAATTTGTAGGCGTAACTCTTTTCGGAGTTTCAGTTGAAAGTTCTACATTCGGGAGATCCATTAGTGAAATAACTGATTCACTTTCACTGACCTGATCATCTGTAATTATGACTTCTTTTCTGGGACTATTCAACGGAATTGTTACAGTTTGTGGTTTCTGGCAAGTCTTTTTATTTCCATACAATGGGATTACCGGACCAATGGTCACTGGTACTGTCAAAGCTTCAGCATTTAAATTCAACTGACTTATTTTATGAACTAATTCTTCTCTTGTTTTATTCAAAACATCTCTCTCATTATCCTGCAGCACCCTATTAAATGACGTATCATGTAAAATTTGTGGGGTTAAAGGCATTCCTATCACTGGTGCACTTGGGGTAACCTTACTAGTTGCTTCTTGATACGGTGGTGGATTTTTAATTAAAATATCCTCTAATAACTCATCATCTGATTCACCATATCCTGTTGTATTCATGTGTTTCGTTTTCTCTTTACACTTTCCTCCAGACTGTTCCTCAGCCATTAACACTGGATATAAACCTTCTGATACCATAGCTCTCCTCCATTGTTTCATCTGCCCTTCGCGTGACTCATGCAAGTATCTGGGGAAAAATCCTCTATATCTCCCACTTCTGCCTTTCTCGCGTTCATATGACTCAGTCTCCCATTCTTCTAAAGCCTCGTATTGAGTTAACCTAGGTCTTGGTTCTAAATCATTCATTCTCATTCTCAAATTCTGAAGAATTCTCCCGTTAAACGTACCATTTTCATTAAATGCTAGCACTCCATCACCTTTCGTATAATCTATCCAATTTTCCAACCACACGGAAGTATGATATCCTCTTTCCATCATCATAAAAGAAGCTGGTGTCTTCGGTGGCGGAATAGGAATTCCCTCCCTAGTCAACACAGGCTTATCTTTCTTAAAGAAATTCTTAATTTTCTTTATAAATGACATTTTTGTCTTTTCTCCATACATCCTAGATGAACGATATATAAAATTGTATTCTGCAAACCCTTGAAATCTTCTATCTGCGCGTCTCACACTGGTAGTCAAATCAGAATCCTGCATACAATTTCTCTTTCTACCAATCCTAGCGCAGCTTCTAACTAATTATCCAATCAAACTCAGGCTCACGCTCGTGGTCCGACCAATGCCAGCGTGACCTTTTGTGACGTCAGTTCTGCTCCTTACTACTGACCCCTCCTTTACAAGGCTGCTTTTGTCACACGCCCGCTGTTTCTACCAATCGCAGCGCGGCTCACTGTGATGTCAGTACAACTCCGGCGACTGACCCTCCCTTCACAAGGTAATACGGAAAACTTATTTCTTAATACTTTTCATTAAATTCTTTGTTATTAACAACATAAAAACATTCGCTACTCTGTCTGTTCCATTAAACAAAAGGATAGAATTTTTCGACTTATTCTGGAGTCTCAGAATTGCTCCTCTTCTACTGCGAGTAAAAACCTCTGTTTACCCTTCACTCAAGCTCCAGAGAACCTGCTACTCCTCCAGTGTCACCCGTATTGGGAAATGAGACCAAAGTTTCACCAGCGAACCCCTTTTGCTATCATTTGTACTCTACTTTTATACGAAATAGTCCCTAGTTTAACACTGCCAGCCCTACCTAGCTTCTCAGTGTTATTCCAACAGACGAGTAACCTCACTGCAGTATGGCTTCTGTCACCACCCGCTATTCATTTCCCGGGAACTCTGGACAACATAAAACAAAGACGCTAACTCTTTTGTTAAAACGTAAATCAATAATCGATAATCTATACTTATCATCAAACTAGTCAATAATAACCATAACTCTGCTACCAGAAAACTGATCCAGCGGTATACTAACAACAGATACTCCGCTACCATATACTCACCTGGGCCCATAAAACACAACACTCTCTGAATCGAGTAGACTGCTAGAGTTTTTAGTTTATAATTTCATATTTCTCAAGATTAGTTATTTAACATTCCTAACTAACCTTTCACTTTTCAAAAAGTTCTTTCCTCTGGTCGACGGACCATTAGTTGAACTAATTGATGGTGATGATGAACATAATTCTTAACTGTTCTTTAATTAAAGTAAATAACCACAGACTAGGGAAGTTTTAAAATCTTTATCTAAATTAAATGAATGTGAACCATCTTAAAATTTCAGCACAAACACCCTCATTCATAAGAGTGTAAATTCAATCGAAATAATCATTAAACAAAAATACTTCAGACTCGTGCAATAACTATGCTCAGAAAAGAGAGGATGGAGAGAAAAGAACATCTACAAACGGACAAGAAATAATAATTACCAAGGATGGTGTGAAGACCAACCCCCTGGCCAAAGGGCTGGTGAGGGTCCCCCGAAATAGATCAGGAGACAAAGACTTCAGGACAGGAATCAGGAATCAGGACAGGATACTTGACCTCTCTAAATACCGACGGCTGCGTCGCACCCCTCTCTGACACTCTCTTCCTCCTCGAGTTTCTTCCGCGATCTTCTTATCTAACCCAATTAAATTAGGATAGAAGGTTCTGCATTCGGTTTCTTCATCAGCATCTCACAGCATCCCTCCCTGCGTCAGCATTTCAGCAACACGAACTCCCAGACAGCATCCCGAGCTCTGCTACCTAACTAACTAAAAGCTACCACAATTTCCTTTCGTTCATCATGTACCACCCACTAAAGTTTCAATATCGTAAAATACGAAATCTAATTGGTCAGGCAAAGGGGGATGATCATCACACCATGCTTACATATTACTTTTATTCTAACATTCCATTGTTTACAAAACCAATCCCCTTAAACTTTATTCATTTCTTTCGTTCCTATACATATCCAAACTTTATTAGTAAAATTTATTTCAAAATCATGAATAAGAGTCTTCTTGGCTGAACTCTTCACCCTCTGTTCTCAGGGCACATCATTCTCGTCCTTGGACGGCTGTCAAAAACTCGGTCATCCTTCCAGGTTAACTTTCTTGTGGGCCTGCGCACAAATCATGTGACTCAGCTTACTTTGGTCATTCTCGAGAGGCCCAAATGTGCACTAATAATAAAGTCAAAAAGACAAATGTTACTTTCACAAATAAATGGTCTCACTGTATACCACCCATCTCCACTCTAACCCTCTTTACTTATTAATACTTTTCCCGCATTAGCATTAGTAAAATAGCTGGTTTTCATTTCGGCTAAGCAGATGCCATGCACGTGAGTCTTCAAGACTCCATTTTAATGCCTTCTGCACATGCGCTAGAATTTCCCTCCAAGCATTACCTCGTCATATTGCGTAGATGCAATTGACGCTGCGCTGTAAAGATATCCCCGTTTAAAGTTGTATTGGTCCGTTTTCATTGTGGTATTTTCATTAGTACACACATAAGCAAGCTTCGCTAACCCGCGTGTTTCTGTGGTGCGTGTTATTATTTACAAGACACGGTTAATAATTTGTTAGCAAGTTAAACGAGAGGATCACTTTCGAGCAAGTCTCTTTCTTTACGAGTCCTTGCTCCATCACATGTGTACAGGTGAAAGTGATGCATGCAATTCACAATGGGCAAAAATAACTGTGTGATTTTCACATTTATATACATTAAAAAAATGTTGTATTTGTGTTTACATAGTACGCAGCCAGAAGACTGCTCCAGAACAATAATAAAAACTAAAAATTATCACAAACCTCATTTACTGTTTCAGACTTTTAAAAAAAAGATTTTATTGATTCAAATACAGCGTACATTGAAAGCATCAATAGATATCATCAATCGATACATTTAACTGGTAAACAAACAACATCCCGTGGCTATGCTGTACAAATACCAAGGCAGCAGTCAAGTTCTGCACAGTATAACAGAATGAGGCATCATACACTTATGGGAAAAAGAGTCATACTCAGCATTCCGCACGCCAAGGAGACGCATCTTGGTCTACAGTTCTCAGGTACTGTAACAGGGGTTCCCAGATATCATTAGGTCTCGAGGAGGTAGGAAGTTCCTCTGCATAGAGCGCTAAGTTTTCCCGGCAGTACACTAAATCCCTCAGCCATTGTGCAGTGGAAGGCCCAGCCACACTCTCCCAAGTCATTGCCACACGCCTCTTGGCTAACAGCAGTGCTACTCTCACAAATTTGCCGTTGCACCCTTCAGGAATGGCATCCAGCCCAGCAAACAGATATGTGGTGAGCATTGCAATTCTATGCTAACCGTAGCGGATAATTTTTGGATCACGTTGGCCCAGAACACCGCCACCCCCCGACACGCCCAGGCTAAGTGCCAGAAGTCGGCCTCCGCGGCACCACACCGCTTGAATGTGTCAGTATCTCTGAGCCCATATTTGAACAATTTACGTGGGGTGTGGTAGGCTTGGTGAATATACTTGAAATGAATAATTCAGAGGTTACCGTTAGATGTTAGGGCCCCGGTCAGTTGACAGCAGTGCTCCCAGTCCTGTTGCGTCAGTTGTGGGTCCAAATAGGCGTTCCATTTCTCCATGCTTTTGTTGTGTGGAAGGGGCTTCTCAGCCCGGGCCGCCCGGTAGAGCTTTGTAAGAAGTTTGCGTCGTGTTGGGCTAGTGAGCATAGTGTGTAGGGTCTGAAGGATGGGAGGTTCGGCAGGGAAAGTAGGATAGTGCGCCTGTATTGCCTTTTTTAACCTATGGAAAAAAAAATGTGAATAGCGGCGTCTTATGTCGCACATAGTTAAGATCATCGTTTGTCAAGAAAGTACCGTCCGGATACAGATCCGACATTTTATCTATTCCCACTAATTTAAAAGTATGCATAGCTCCCGCCTCATGTGTGACCGACAGGTCCGAGTGGAACGCAAGGGGCAGTAGTGGGGAATACAGTGGTAGCTTCCCTGCCATGCGGCCTAGTTCCTGCCATGCCGTTATAGTGGTGTCAATAGTGTTGATCTCAGCGCGAGGCATTTGTCGATGGGTGTGCGTCAGGATAGCGCTTAGGGGAATAGGGTGTGCCTCCCCATCCTCCACTGCTATATGTGGGATGAAGTCGTGAGCTCCATACCAGTAGTGCGCATATTGCGCGTGAGCGCATAAATAATACATATGAAGGTCAGGCACACTGAACCCCCCCGTTTTTATAGTCCAATGTAAGTGTCTCCCAGCTCACTCGAGCCTGCTTGCCCCCCCATATGAGTCGGAGGAGCTGTGAGCGCACTTGTTTAAAAAATTGTTGAGTTAATGTGTTAGACTTGGCATCTTTTGGCGTGTTTCCCCTGACTTTTTGCTTTCTGACCTCCCGGTTTTGACTCTGTTTTTGCTGGTGTGATGATTCTGCGCACTTTCCTCACTGCGGTCCAGTGGGAAAGTGCAAGTGCTCCTGTATAAAATGTGTTATGGATTGGTGTTTCCATGATTGGCCTATTTGGTTTATGTGTCAGTCCCTTGTAAAGTGCACTGCGAGTGCCAGGGCCTATAGACCAAATGCTGTTGGTGGGCTGCAGCACTGGATTGTGCCACCCACGCAAACAGCCCGTAAAGTGTAACTCGGGCCTGCCATCGCAGAGCCTGTGCGCAGCCTGAGGCTGCCATGTCGACTTGGCCAGTGCACACACTTGCAAGTCCCTAAACCTTCCCTTTGCTACATGTTAGTCACCCCTAAGGTAGGCCCAAGGTACCCCTGTGGGCAGGGTGCGTTGTACGCGAAAGGTAGGACATGCCCGGGTGTGTGCGGCATGTCCTGATAGTGAATTACAGCCTAGTTCGTTTTTCACTATTGCAAGGCTACCTGTTCCCCTAGGCCAGAACGGGCAGTTTTGATTATTACAGCTTATAATCCTAACTGACCCCGGGAACATGGTAGAAATTCGAGTTTAGTATGCCTGGACTCAGAATGATAAAATGCAGCTTTTAGTAAGGTTGGTTTTAACATTCTGTGTTTGAAAATACCACTTTTAGAAAGTAGGTATTTTCTTGTCTAACCATCCAAGCCTGCCTCTGCGAGATTGTGTATTCCGTGTCTGGAATGTGAGTGACAGGGGCTGGGGGATGCCAGGAGACAGGGTGAGTCAGCGCAGGGCTGAATAGCCAGATCGACCTGTAGATGGGTGGGAGGGGTCGCACCTGGGCCCTGAATAGGACAGTGCCTTCCCTCCACAATGCTGGCTCCACTTCCTGTGGTGCGTCTGATGTCCCTGGCCTACTCACTGAAAGAAGGGACGGAGACTTGTCAACAAAGTGCTCCAGAACTGGTTTGGACTAGGCAAAGGCCTCTCTGCCTTCAGAGAACAAAGGAAATTGGGATATAAATATTGGGGCCCTGACCCCATGAATTTAGATCTCGCTGGAATCAAGGAACCTGCCAAGACGAAGAGCTGGAAGAGCTGCCAGGAGGAGTACTGCCCCTTTGCTGTGTTGTTGCTTTGTTGGGTTGGCCTGCAGTTGCTGCTTCTGTCTTGGGCAGTGAAAGGACTGGACTGAACTTTCTACGAACTTGTGCTGAGTATCTCCAAGGGCCAGGAACCGAGCTGGCCTCCTGTTAAGAAGTCTCAGGGACTACAAAGACTTCACAAGCCTCTGGGTACCGCTTCTGGAACGCTGTTTCAGTTGCCACAGAGGAAGGGAACCGCAACCGACTCCGTCAACCGAATCCATCCCTGGCCGGTGACCTGTTTGCACCGCAGACCGCATCGCCCCGCTTCGCATCGCAACCCTGGTCTCACCGTGGGCGACGTCCGACGCCGCCAACATCGAGCCGCTGCTTGCACCGTGACCTGTGGGCACCGCAGTTCGCATCGCATCGCTTCACTGGGCCAGCCGGACCAGACCGACACTGTCGCTGCAACTGGCTCAAGAGTCGAGACCGCACCGCATTTGGGGCACCGCTCGCACGTCTGCGACGCACCGCTCCGACTCGCACCGCTGTCCGACGCCAGCTCCCGCACTCCGGCTAGGTCGCCTGCATCGCAACCTGTCAGCACCGCATCGAGCATCGTCTCGCCCTGCATCGCACGCCTTGGACTCACCGACTCCGTCTGCACGACGCTCATCGAGCCGCTGCCTGCACCGCATCGAGGGACACCGCACCTTGCATCGCTCCGTCTTGCACCGCAACCGCGACGAACGCCGACCGGCTCGTACACTCCGTACCAGCCACAACGAGAAAAGGTACTGTGACCGAGTCTGTTCACGACTCTGCTGGCCCGTATCGACGCGGTCGGCTGGAACTGTTAGACTCTGTAGTTCTCAGCATCACGGTAGGCTCGGACGGAGCTACCGACTCGTACGAACTTTGCTTTTGTGCTATTCCTGCAAAGAAGAAGTTAACGTATCAAGTATTCATTCGTAAAGTATAGTATTGTGGATTTTTGTCGTAATTGGTCTTGTCTTGAGTATATAAAATATTGGTTATTTTTCTAAACTGGTGTGGTGTCCGTTTGTAGTGCTTACACTGTATTACTGTTGGTTATGTGCAAATGCTTTACACACTGCCTCTGAATTAAGCCTGACTGCTCGTGCCAAGCTACCACGAGGGTGAGCAGGGGTTACTTCACGAGTGTAACAACCCTTACCCTGACTAGGAAGAAGGGTCCCTACTTGGACAAAGGTGCAAGCCCTTGCCAACTAGAGATCCCATTTCTAACATTGGTTGTCAGCGGTGAGGATAGGACTTGTGTTTGCACTTGACTTACAGTGATTGGTGTGCACTACTACCATATCGCAGACCATTACGTACCACATACTGGTTCTTTTTCTTTTGGCCTATTTTTGATCTTGCCAGTTTCAACTCACGACTTTTGTCATGCCTGAATCAATTGCATCATCCGTTGCATCTCTGGAAGTTATCTTTGAGGAGGACAGGTTGGAGTCCTACGCCGTAAAGGAGTTACGAGCGATTTGTAAAAACCTGAAAGTCCAAATTAAAGGCCTCACAAGGAAGGAGGAGCTACAGAAGGCGCTGAGGGCCTGGGTAGCAGCCAGACATGCCAATGGGCAGCCTGGTGATCTCAGTGAGGAGGCGGAGGAGCCTATTTCCAGGGTGGATGTGCTTTTGGGTAGGGGGAACCCGCCAGGTCGGGCAGCAGCAGTCTGTCCCCAGAGGAGCTGGAGGACAGGCGGGAGGCAAGGCAGTTCGAGCTGCAGAAGCTCAGGCTGGAGAGTGAGCGGGAGGAGAAGAGATTGGCCATAGAGGAGAGGAAGATGCTCTTAGAGCATGAGAGAGAACTGAAGGAGCTAGAACTTAGGAGTAAGTCAGGCTCAGATGGTGGCAGCAATTCGTCCAGAAAGGCAGACAGGATTGTGCACATTCCCAAGAACGTAGGCAAGGAGTTCAAGAAGGGGGATGACATACAAAGGTGGTTCCAGGGTTATGAGGCAGCCATACACATGAATGGGGTCCCTGAGGAGAATTGGGGAGCAGGATTGTGGCCACTTTTCCCGGAAGAAGCAAGGGATGCTCTGATAGCTTTGGGTAAGGGGTATCACCTCACCTATGCTGACATGAAGGATGCCCTTCTCACGAAGTATGGTCTTACTCCTGAAAAGTACAGGGATCAGTTCAGGTCCAGTAAGAAGTCTGATGTCAACACTTGGTTGGAATGTGTGGATGTGTTCTGCAGGTCTCTGGATGGTTGGGTGAAGGGCAGTAGTGTAACAGATTTTCAGGGGCTCTACAACTTGATTGCATGGGAGCACTTGTCTAGTCTATGTTTTGCAGATCTGCGCCAGCACCTAGTTGATAGTAAGCTAACTGACCCCAGGAAGCTTGCTATGGAAGCGGACCGCTGGGTGAGTACCAGGGTCCACAAGAAAGCGTTTGGGGAGACTCAGCCAAAGGTGGGCAGGGTCCCCAGCAGAAAGGTGGGGGGACAAGGGTAAAGCACAGGAGTTCTCTAAAGGGCCCCAAACTAGTACCCAGGGTAAAGGTTCCCAGCCCCCGGTGATAAGAAGAAAGGGGTCTCTACAGGGAAGCCTGTTGAGACCGGCCCCTGCAAGTGTTATGCATGTGACCAGGTAGGTCACTTTAAGGGGGACCCCAAGTGCCCGAAGGGGACACAGCCACCCACCGGTGGACAGTCCAAAGTGTTGGCTAGTGTAGCGCTTGGGGAGGAGGGGTGCCCACAGGAGGGTGGGGATCCCGCAGAAATGACCCTTGTCTCACTCGGGGACAGTGAGATGGTCCCAGGAAACCAGGTGCCCCCTAACACAAAGAAATATAGCACCTGGGTGACCATTAATGGGAACAGGGTAGAGGCTCTCAGAGATACTGGAGCCAGTGTGACCTCAGTCCGGTGTCACCTGGTGTCTGAGAAGCAAGTAGTCCCAGGAGCATTCCACCAAGTAGTTGCTGTCGACAACTCAGAGCGCCAATGTATGGTGGCGCAGGTTCCCTTTGAATGGGGGGGGTCTCAGGTCCCTTAAGGGTGGTTGTGAGCCCTACCATGCCTGTAGATTGTCTGCTAGGAAACGACCTGGAGCAGTCCTCATGGAAGGAGGTTGAGCTCAGGTCCCACTTGGAGATGCTTGGGTTGCCAGAGTGGGCATGCGGGTCTACTCGGTCAATGGCAGCCAGAGAGGGTGATCAAAAGGACTTGGAGCCTGAAACAGTGGCCCAAGTCCCTGCCAAGAGAAAGGGCAGGGGCGCGGGAAACCGGCCCCCGAAGTTCCCACGGACCGGGAGGAGGCGGACCTCGAGGGGACGCCCGGTGCCTACAGGGGAGCAAGTAGCCGAACTGGGAGACATCTCTGAGCTGACCCATTGGCAGCAAGAAGGGGGTCCCACCAGGGAGGAGTTCTGCAGGGAGCAGAACGAGTGCCCTACTCTGGAGGGTCTGCGGCGGCAGGCTGCAGACCAGGCAGCTGGTAATCAGTCCGGGTCACATCTGATCTACTGGGAGAGTGGTCTCCTATACAGTGAGCCTAAGGTTGCTGAGCCTGGGTCAGCCCGTGTGCTGGTGGTACCCCAGCGCTTCAGGACCTTCCTACTGGGTCTGGCTCATGACGTGCCTTTGGCAGGACATTTGGGGCAGGACAAGACCTTTGACAGGCTTGTCACCCACTTCTTTTGGCCCCAAATGCGAAGGCAGTCCGATGCACACTGCAGGTCTTGCCAAACTTGCCAGGCAAGTGGTAAGAGTGGGAGGAAGGTCAAAGCTCCTCTCCAACCTTTTCCGGTTGTTGGAACACCCTTTGAAAGGGTAGGGATGGATATTGTGGGGCCACTGGATCCCAAGACAGCCATGGGCAACAGGTACATCCTGGTCTTGGTGGACCATGCCACCCGGTACCCGGAGGCAATCCCTCTCAGGACAACGACGGCGCCAGTGGTGGGCCGGGCGTTAATGGGGATCTTTTCCCGTGTGGGATTCCCCAGAGAGGTGGTTTCCGATAGGGGGACCAATTTCATATCGAAGTATATGACATCCCTGTGGAAGGAGTGTGGGGTAACCTACAAGTTCACCACTCCTTACCACCCACAAGGAAACGGTCTGGTGGAGAGATTCAACCAGACCTTGAAAGGCATGATCAAGGGTCTAACAGAACCCATGAGGCGTAAGTGGGACGTCCTCCTGCCATGCCTACTCTTTGCATACAGGGAGGTGCCTCAGAAGTCTCTTGGGTACAGCCCCTTTGAGCTCCTGTATGGCCACCCTGTCAGAGGACCTCTGAGTTTGGTGAAGGAAGGCTGGGAGGCGGCTCCCAGGAAAACTCCCCAGGATGTATTTAGCTACATGCTGGCCTTTAGAAACCAAACTGCCCGCTTCAGGAAACTCGCTCAGGCGAACCTAGAAGCAAGCCAGGAAGAAATGAAGAGATGGTATGACCAGAATGCCACTCTGGTCGAATTTCAACCTGGGCAAAAAGTGTGGGTAATGGCCCCAGTGGCACCTTGTGCCTTGCAGGACAAGTGGACTGGGCCATATGAGGTAAAGGAGCGCAAAAGTGACGTCACCTACCTGGTGGATTTGCAGGCTCCAAGGAACCCTTTGAGGGTCCTTCACGTGAACCGCCTCAAGCCCCACTTCGAGAGGTCCGAAGTGAGTATGCTCTTGGCGACAGATGATGGGGTGGAAGAGGAGAGCGAGCCTCTCCCTGACCTCCTGTCGACCAAGGAGCATGATGGGTCAGTAGAGGGTGTGATCCTCTCCCCTACTCTGACTCAGGAGCAGCAGGGGGCTGTCGCCAGTTGTTGGGACAGTTCGCCCCGCTGTTCTCTCTGACCCCCGGTGTTACTCACTGGTGTACCCATGACGTGGACACCGGTGACAGCCATCCTGTGAAGCACAAGATTTACAGGTTGACTGACCGGGTCAGAGCCAGCATCAAGGAGGAGGTCTCTAAGATGTTGGCGTTAGGGGTGATTGAGCCCTCCCACAGTCCTTGGGCCAGCCCAGTGGTATTGGTCCCAAAGGCTGCGGCGCCCGGTGCCACTCCAGAACTCCGGTTTTGTGTGGACTACCGTGGGCTCAATGCCGTCACCAGGACTGACGCGCACCCCATCCCCAGAGCTGATGAGCTCATTGATCGGTTGGGAGCTGCCCGGTTCCTCAGCACGTTTGATTTAACGTCTGGGTACTGGCAGATTGCCTTAACCGATGGGGCCAAGGAGAGATCAGCATTCTCAACCCCAGAAGGTCATTACCAATTCCGGGTGATGCCCTTTGGGTTGAAGAATGCCCCTGCCACCTTTCAGAGGTTGGTCAATCAGGTGTTGGCCGGGCTGGAGGATTTCAGTGCCGCCTACCTGGATGACATTGCTGTGTTCAGTTCCAGCTGGGAAGAACATTTACAGCACCTTGAGAAAGTGTTGAGGGCTCTGCAAGGTGCAGGCCTCACGATCAAGGCCAGTAAGTGCCAGATCGGGCAGGGTTCTGTGGTGTACTTGGGACACCAGGTAGGAAGCGGCCAGGTGGCGCCCCTACAACCCAAGATTGACACCATTCTGGCTTGGGAGCCCCCAAGACCCAGACAGAGGTGAGAGCCTTCTTAGGTCTCACCGGCTATTATAGGAGATTTGTTAAGGGCTATGGCACCATCGTTGCCCCCTTAACAGAGCTGACCTCTAAGAGGCAGCCCAGGAAAGTGATCTGGACTGAGTCCTGCCAGAAAGCTTTTGATGCACTGAAGGCAGCCATGTGCACGGCGCCCGTGCTCAAGGCACCTGACTTCTCCAAGGAATTTGTCGTGCAGACTGACGCTTCAGAGCATGGTGTGGGAGCGGTGCTCTCACAACTGAACGAAGAGGGCCTGGATCAGCCTGTAGTCTTCCTTAGCAGGAGACTACTTCCCAGGGAACAGAGGTGGAGTGCCATAGAAAGGGAAGCTTTTGCTGTGGTCTGGGCGCTGAAGAAGTTGAGACCATACCTGTTTGGGACTCACTTCCGGGTTCAGACAGACCACAGGCCCCTCAGATGGTTGATGCAAATGAGGGGCGAGAATCCAAAACTGCTGAGGTGGTCCATCTCCCTACAGGGAATGGACTTTACGGTGGAACACCGTCCTGGTACAGAACACGCCAACGCAGATGGTCTGTCCAGGTTCTTCCGCCTTAGTGAAGAGAACTCCCATGGGGTTGGCTAGTTCTCCCTACTTTCAGCTGGAGGGGACATGTGTTAGACTTGGCATCTTTTGGCGTGTTTCCCCTGACTTTTGCTTTCTGACCTCCCGGTTTTGACTCTGTTTTTGCTGGTGTGATGATTCTGCGCACTTTCCTCACTGCGGTCCAGTGGGAAAGTGCAAGTGCTCCTGTATAAAATGTGTTATGGATTGGTGTTTCCATGATTGGCCTATTTGGTTTATGTGTCAGTCCCTTGTAAAGTGCACTGCGAGTGCCAGGGCCTATAGACCAAATGCTGTTGGTGGGCTGCAGCACTGGATTGTGCCACCCACGCAAACAGCCCGTAAAGTGTAACTCGGGCCTGCCATCGCAGAGCCTGTGCGCAGCCTGAGGCTGCCATGTCGACTTGGCCAGTGCACACACTTGCAAGTCCCTAAACCTTCCCTTTGCTACATGTTAGTCACCCTTAAGGTAGGCCCAAGGTACCCCTGTGGGCAGGGTGCGTTGTACGCGAAAGGTAGGACATGCCCGGGTGTGTGCGGCATGTCCTGATAGTGAATTACAGCCTAGTTCGTTTTTCACTATTGCAAGGCTACCTGTTCCCCTAGGCCAGAACGGGCAGTTTTGATTATTACAGCTTATAATCCTAACTGACCCCGGGAACATGGTAGAAATTCGAGTTTAGTATGCCTGGACTCAGAATGATAAAATGCAGCTTTTAGTAAGGTTGGTTTTAACATTCTGTGTTTGAAAATACCACTTTTAGAAAGTAGGTATTTTCTTGTCTAACCATCCAAGCCTGCCTCTGCGAGGATTGTGTATTCCGTGTCTGGAATGTGAGTGACAGGGGCTGGGGGATGCCAGGAGACAGGGTGAGTCAGCGCAGGGCTGAATAGCCAGATCGACCTGTAGATGGGTGGGAGGGTCGCACCTGGGCCCTGAATAGGACAGTGCCTTCCCTCCACAATGCTGGCTCCACTTCCTGTGGTGCGTCTGATGTCCCTGGCCTACTCACTGAAAGAAGGGACGGAGACTTGTCAACAAAGTGCTCCAGAACTGGTTTGGACTAGGCAAAGGCCTCTCTGCCTTCAGAGAACAAAGGAAATTGGGATATAAATATTGGGGCCCTGACCCCATGAATTTAGATCTCGCTGGAATCAAGGAACCTGCCAAGACGAAGAGCTGGAAGAGCTGCCAGGAGGAGTACTGCCCCTTTGCTGTGTTGTTGCTTTGTTGGGTTGGCCTGCAGTTGCTGCTTCTGTCTTGGGCAGTGAAAGGACTGGACTGAACTTTCTACGAACTTGTGCTGAGTATCTCCAAGGGCCAGGAACCGAGCTGGCCTCCTGTTAAGAAGTCTCAGGGACTACAAAGACTTCACAAGCCTCTGGGTACCGCTTCTGGAACGCTGTTTCAGTTGCCACAGAGGAAGGGAACCGCAACCGACTCCGTCAACCGAATCCATCCCTGGCCGGTGACCTGTTTGCACCGCAGACCGCATCGCCCCGCTTCGCATCGCAACCCTGGTCTCACCGTGGCGACGTCCGACGCCGCCAACATCGAGCCGCTGCTTGCACCGTGACCTGTGGGCACCGCAGTTCGCATCGCATCGCTTCACTGGGCCAGCCGGACCAGACCGACACTGTCGCTGCAACTGGCTCAAGAGTCGAGACCGCACCGCATTTGGGGCACCGCTCGCACGTCTGCGACGCACCGCTCCGACTCGCACCGCTGTCCGACGCCAGCTCCCGCACTCCGGCTAGGTCGCCTGCATCGCAACCTGTCAGCACCGCATCGAGCATCGTCTCGCCCTGCATCGCACGCCTTGGACTCACCGACTCCGTCTGCACGACGCTCATCGAGCCGCTGCCTGCACCGCATCGAGGGACACCGCACCTTGCATCGCTCCGTCTTGCACCGCAACCGCGACGAACGCCGACCGGCTCGTACACTCCGTACCAGCCACAACGAGAAAAGGTACTGTGACCGAGTCTGTTCACGACTCTGCTGGCCCGTATCGACGCGGTCGGCTGGAACTGTTAGACTCTGTAGTTCTCAGCATCACGGTAGGCTCGGACGGAGCTACCGACTCGTACGAACTTTGCTTTTGTGCTATTCCTGCAAAGAAGAAGTTAACGTATCAAGTATTCATTCGTAAAGTATAGTATTGTGGATTTTTGTCGTAATTGGTCTTGTCTTGAGTATATAAAATATTGGTTATTTTTCTAAACTGGTGTGGTGTCCGTTTGTAGTGCTTACACTGTATTACTGTTGGTTATGTGCAAATGCTTTACACACTGCCTCTGAATTAAGCCTGACTGCTCGTGCCAAGCTACCACGAGGGTGAGCAGGGGTTACTTCACGAGTGTAACAACCCTTACCCTGACTAGGAAGAAGGGTCCCTACTTGGACAAAGGTGCAAGCCCTTGCCAACTAGAGATCCCATTTCTAACATAATGGTATCGGTATATTACTAAATAGATACAGAAATTGGGGCAGCACGACCATCTTGATGAGGGCAATTCGATCGGCCAAGGAGAGCGGAAGCGTCACCCATCTGTCCACCTGTTGTTCTAGTTTCGCGTATGCAGTGCCATAGTTCTCTCGAATGACCGTGTCAGGGTCTCTATGGACCCACACCCCCAAGTATTTCACAGGGTCCGCGGCCCACACGAGAGGATAGTCAAGCGCATGAGGGAGAGTGCTCTCAGTCAATGGCACTACCACCGACTTGGCCCAGTTAATGTGTAGCCCTGAGAACAGCCCAAATCGAATGTATTCGCGCAGAACTGGTGCCATGAAGGTACACGGCTCTCGCAGAAAAAGTAGCATGTCGTCCGCATAAAGTGAGATGCTTACCGGACGGTGAGCGAACTGAAGGGCCGAGGCTCTGTGTCTCTGTCTGATAATGCAGGCAAGTGGTTCTAACGATAACGCGAAAAGAAGTGGTGAGAGGGGACACCCCGGTCTTGTCCCTCTGGTGATTCGTATAGGTTCAGAGGTGCCGCCCTCCACCCGAATGCGCGCTACAGGGTCTGTGTTCAGCAGGCGCGCCCAATTGATGAAAATGGGAGAGAGTCCCATGCGCCGTACAATGTAGAATAGATAACCCCATTCTATAGAGTCGAAGGCCTTGGCCGCATCTAGCTTTACAGCCGCCGCCTGGAGCCCAGGATTAAGTATGTGGAACATGGCAAAGAGGGTGCGCAGATTATGAGAGGTAGATCTAGTGGGAATAAATCCGGATTGGTCCGGAAGGACCAAACCTTGCATGAGGGGTTGAAGCCTGGTGGCCAAGATCTTGGCCAGTATTTTGGCATCTGTGTTGATGAGTGACAGCGGCCTGTAAGAGTCGCAGCGTGAGGGCGACTTATCCTTTTTGAGGAGGGTAATAATCAGAGCCTCCCGGAGAGAGGGTGGCAGTACACCTGTGTCGTATGCCTCAGAATACATTTCCAGGAGGTGGGGGGTCAATTCCTCTGCATATTCCTTGTAGAATTCACTCGGAAAACCGTCGGGCCCAGGTGCTTTTTTGTTTGGGAGTGCTTTAATCGCCTCGCGGATGTCTTCCTCAGTAATTGGTTGGCTAAGGAACTCTCTCTGTCCATCAGAAAGCCACGCTAAGGCTATATCAGTCAGGTATGCGTCCAGCTCAGTTGTGTCTGTCGTGCCTTGTGTGGTATACATGTGTGCACATGAGTTTCTGAACTGAGCAAGTATGTCCTGAGTAGCGTAGTGATCCTGGCCAGTCCCATCAGTGATTTTGGTGATAGTTTGTCGATTTGCACTAGCTTTGATCTTGTGGGCTAAGTGGTGTCCTGGTCGTCCCCCCTCCCCGTATGCTCGGGCAACATGACGCCTAGATATATACCTGGCCTCCCTCTCAGCCACTTCATTATATTCTAATATATGCTTTT
Organism: Calotriton arnoldi; assembly: GCA_963921515.1. NCBI lineage: Eukaryota > Metazoa > Chordata > Amphibia > Caudata > Salamandridae > Calotriton > Calotriton arnoldi. The sequence continues at coordinate 2,855,983 of CAWUFW010000321.1, read as the reverse complement.
TAATTGTCGCCAATGTCTGAGAGGAGGGTGAGCGCTCGTAGTCGCGCTCGAGGTTTTGTAGGGTAGTTTCGACTTTAACTAGTTGCCCACGCAAATCCTGCAAGATGCCAGCTGAGGTTCCAATGCAGGTGCCCCGAATCGTGGCCTTAAACGCCTCCCAAAGGGTCGTAGCACTGTCAACCGATCCCTTATTGTGTTCAAAGTATTGTATGATGGCCTCTCGAATCATTGTTACATACAACGGGTCCAGCAGCGCTGTAGAGCGAAAGCGCCACGTGAATGCTCAACAGATAATGTGCGGAATTCGGAGGTTAATTTGGACAGGATTATGATCAGATAGGGTGCGGGGTAAGCTCTCCACATCAGAAACCCAGTCCCCGGCCCCCTCACTTAGGAGCCAGTAATCTAGCCGGGACCAGCTACTATGTGCAGTGGAAATGTGTGTACCTTCCAGTCTCTCTGCATGACGGTGACGCCATATGTCCAGCAACCCCAACTCAGCCATCCCCTCATTGATGACCCGGGCTGCCCCAGGAGATTGGCCCCCTTTGCCACTCGACTTGTCCCTGCTGGGATCTAGATGCGTATTGAGGTCGCCACCCCATAAAATTACGGCTTCAGGCCAGGCCCGCAGTGTGGAGATAATGCGTTCGAAAAGGGCAGGGTCATCTGTGCTCGGGCCGTAGGTGTTTACAATAGTAATCAGGTTGCCCGCCAACTTCCCATGAACAATGGCATATCTACCTGTATCATCTACACATGTTGTAATCATGGTGAAGGGAAGATATCTCTTGATAAGTGTAAGTACGCCTCGGGAGTAGGAGGAATATGAGGAGGCTAATCGATAACCTGCCCATTGTGAGCCTACGTGGACTTCAGAACTTCGGGTCAAATGCGTTTCTTGTAGGAGGGCAATTGCTATTTCGTGACGATCTAAATATGTCAAGACCTGGCGTATCTTTTTAGGTGTGTTGAGTCCCCGTACATTCCATGTGAGACAGTTAATTAACGTGTGATCCGGATGCGGAACTTTAGCTTGTGATATGCCGAGCGCGACCCAACTGTGATGTATAATGGGAAACAGCCACTACAACGCGGCCGTTTCCACGCGTACCCTTAACCACGCATGCATTACAACGCATGCGTGGTTACCACGCATAGCCTTTACCACGCATACCTTTACTACGAGATACGTAGTAAAGGCATGTGTGGTAAAGGTACAAGCTCTCATGACATTTAACAAATGAATGGTGCCTACCAGCACAAAATCATTGATTGCCTCTAATTATCAGCTCGCCCTCATTTGGAATGTAACCCCTAACCTTCACTTCCTGAACAACGCTAATGGAAAAAAAATGCGGACTTTCATTCACTTCAAAATGATCATTAAAAAGAATATTTAAAAAAAAAGGCACTCACCAGCATTCTAGCTACGTTTTTAAATAATCCCTTCTAATCATATCCTCACAATATGATCATGTCACCTCTTTCCGTCGCCTTCACAGACACAAAACATTTATTGATGAAAGATGTGGAGGCTATCGGTGTCGTTAGAGGAAACGGAAAGACACTTCCGCTTCCTCTTTACGACGTGCACAGCACCTCGGAAGAGCTTGGAGAGGAGAAGTCGTGGAGAGGTAAGGGGATTTTTAGTTTAAAAAAATAATAATTTCAGGGCTGAGGGGGTTGTGTTGCGAAGGGGTCCGTTTTTAGGGTGAAGGGGAGGGGTATTTGTTAGAAGGGTTTGGGGGTGGGGGAATCGCGCAGGGCAACATTTTTAGGGTTCCGGGCAGGGGTATTTCTAAGAAGGATTGGGGGGTCGGGGGGTCGCGCAGGGGTACAGGGGAGGGGTATTTGAAAAAGAAAATTTGAGGGCTGGAGGGGGGAGGTCGCAAGGGAGCAGTTATAGGAATTGGGGCAGGGGTCTGAGATAACCTTTACCATGAATATGCCCTTACCATGCATGATTTTACAACGAAAATCGTTGTAAAGGTATGCGTGGTAAAGGCATTTTCGTGGTAAAGGTTATGCGTGGTAATGGCATTCGCGTTGTAACGCATGCGTGGTAAAGGCATGCGTTGCAACGGAATGCGTTGTAACGTCATACAACCATGTATAATGCTACATTGTCACACCTCGAGATCTCTGAAAGGCAGTCAGCCACATGAACAAATCCCACAATTCCCACCCTCCCACCATCTCCCCCCTCCCACTTTAGCGTCCCCAACATGCCAAAGCCATCCCGAGCATCCCACAACAGTTCCCAAGAGCAACACCAAGGGAATTGGAAAGTAAGGGGAGTACCCATGGGGGGAGCGCTGAGGCACATTACCCTCCCGGTGCACAAGGAGGTGGCCGGGTTAAATTATTAACATTTCCCGCCCGCCATATTGCAGTTACTTAAAAACAGTACTAAAGCCCCTCAGCCATAAAAAGCATAGCAGGCCTGAAACAGCAGGAAAGACATTATGTATACACTTAGAGTCTTGCGTGTAGTGAATGCCACTTGTGGTACGGCCCCTTCGGTCTTACAGGCAAGCATGAAGCAGCCAGGACATGGCGATAATGTACCTGCATCTACAACTCACTCGATCTAGCGATTAAAGTGTTCAGCTGTCGTCCCAGTGGCACCCCCACTATCCTCGTCCGCCGCGCCGGATGGAGTCAGGCTGCGGCGCTTGAGAGACTTGGCAAAGTCCATCGCCGACTTGGGGGTGGTGAATATTCTGGGCTTCCCATCCACCTCGATGCGCAGCCGCGCTGGATAGAGCATGGCATATGGTATCCACTCGGAGATGAGGAGCTTTTTCACTGGCTGATACTCTCTCCATGCCTCTTGCACGGCTGCAGTTAAATCGTGGACAATGGTGCCTTTTTCGCGAGCCATGCGAAGTACAGTTTCCCGGTCCCTATAGTTCAATAGGCGAGCTATGATGGGACATGGAGGAGCGCCTGGGGGGGGGACGGGCAGCCAGAGATCGGTGAGCCCGCTCCACTATCAGAACCTGGGACAGGTGTTCCACTCCGAAGATCGCTTGAAGGAGTTTTTCCACATAGGACTCAAGGCGGCCCGTGTTCGTAGATTTGGGTAGACCAGTGATGCGCACGTTGTTGCGCCTAGACCTGGCCTCCAAATCTTCATTCCGGGCTTGTATGATGGCCAACACTTTCTCCATAGAGGATGCTTTAGCGGCGACCTGTTGTAGACCGTCCTCGGCCTCGGAAATGCGTGCTTCCGCCTCTCCTAGACACATCGCGTGCTTGTCCAATTTGGTGGACATATGATCCATTCGCAGGTTGAGGTTGTCGATTTTCCCATCGATGGATTGCAAGCTGGCTTGAACCGCTAGTAGAGGTTTATCTATGTTGGTGAGTTGGTCACTGGGTGTATCGGCCTCTGAATCAGAGGCTGCGTGCTGGGTTGTCTTGCCTGACTTGCGGGGCTCAAAGTTAAAGCGGGGCTGACCACGGTCTGTTTTCCCCATGTTGGCGGTCCTGGGGCCAGAAGCACGAATGTCACAGAGGCCCCGCCGATGCGGGCGCGCTTGTTGCTCAGCCCCGGAAAGCCCGGTGCGCCACCCGGGCCTCGCACCGTGCAAAAGTCCGTGCAGTAGATGGCTTCACCTCTCAGGATTTGACTGTGTGTGAGTCACAGACTGTCGCCGTCCCAAAAAAGAGGCCCAGTAGGCCACGGCGTAACCGAGGCTGCACACGGCCACGGGGCTGCAGGTGGCGAAGTAATCAAGGGCAGCGATATGGGTAATCCCAGCCAGTAGCGTGTAGAGTAGACAAGAAGGTGTTTGTGCGGTGAGGTCGTCAGGCTACAGGGCCGAGCAGAGGCGCTGTTATAATCAAGCGCAGCCAACAAGGAGAAGAGTCCCCCCGTGAGCGACCCCCGACTGGACCCCGCAGTGCAGATGAGCGAAGGTAATGTAGTTTTGTTCAGATAAACACTTTTAGGGTAGGCTGCAGTTTCAGTCAAACGCTCGGGGCAATGGCGGCTGTCATGTTAGGGCGCGCACGGCGCGGGGAGATCTCCCGGGCCCCGTACCAGGCCACCCAGCGGGGGCCGTCGCAACTTTCTTCGGCGGTGCGGCAGCAGGGCCGCCAAGGGCTGAAGTTCAAAATAGGGCTGCGTGCAAAGTCAGGCTGCACCGCTGCACTCACCCGGCGGCCGGCCCGATCACAACGCAAGGCCACAGTGGTCCCGATGCAGGGTGTCGCAGTTCTCTCTGGTAGCGTGGCAGCAGGGCCGGCAGGCGTTGGATATTAGATGGGCCGCATGCAGCGTCAGCTCTCACTGTGTTACTCACTCGGTTCGTCTGTCCGGTCGCAGCCGAGGGCCGCAGCGGTCCCGATGCAGATCAGGCCGACGGCCCCGGGCGGCAGACCGGTCCGTCTCGCCACCGGCCGCCGCCTCACTCAGGCCGGGTCCGGAGGCAATCTCGCTCACCAGGCGCGAGGCTATCTCGTGATGTCGCCCAGGCAGTGCAGTTGGTGACTCCTCAGTTATGCGCTCCGGTCCTGGCGCCCCGGGGCCCCAGCTCACACCACCACCGGGCCACCGCGACTCCGCGCCTAGACGCGCTCCAAGCCGCCATGTTGTCAGCGCGGCCCCGGCCGTTACTAGTCGCGTTTTTGGCTCAACAAGCTCACAGCAGTCGGTGAGATGCGCCAGGTGCAGCCCACAGTGTGCCGCCTTCGTTTTTTTCTTGGATTTTGGGCACCGATCACAGGCGGGAAAGTGAGGATATTGGTCGGATAGATGTCTCGGCCGGCGGAGCTGCTCTACAGAGCGGCCATCTTGCTGTGCGCCCTCTAGCGCCCCCTACTGTTTCAGACTTCTTTTCATGTATTCCTGCTATCAACATGAGTTTGAAGTACAACTATTAACTGTAAAATAGTTTATAGCTTCTTAATGCAATCTATTCATTCCTTAATTTGTGCTATTTGCTGAGATATAATTGCTTATAAAGAGCTGTAAAGTTTGCATGTATCTTGGCAAATGTATTACTATTATGTATGGTATATGCCAAGGATTCAACCTATAAGTTAAATAAGTAAGCTGTTATCAAGATTTTGTAAGTGTTGACTCTGCCTTAAGGAGAGTTAGTAATTCACAACTGAAATATTCTGTTTTATATACCACATTCCAAAAATATCTATAAGAAATCTTTGTGTTCAATACTACCAGATATAGTTTTCTTTCACATAATTTGGGTTTTATTCAAAACAGCAACTATGGATTTTAATTTTTTTCAAGGAATTAAATAATTGCTAAAAAACAACCAGTGAATATTTTGGAGAGTATTAAAAATTGGAGCACATCCACTGCATTACAAGTTCCATTACTTCATAGGAAGATTTGGTAGTGATTTTCTTTTTAGAACAAATTCAGGGTGCTATGGAAGATAAAAATGGCTGCTAAATTACTTATCTGCAAGTCACAAAATACTTGAGCTGAATCTCTGAGAGATGATGAAGGCAGAAAAAATTTATTGATTTAGATATTTTGAATGTTTCGGTAAAATTTTAGAAGAGCCTCTATCGACCAGAAAATGTTCCTAATGATGAAGATATAAATGAATATTTGTTTTCAGTTAACGGACCTCCCACAAATGTTCATTTGCCTCCTTTTGCTATACCTGTGTTGAGAACAGGTCACTCCACAAGTCAAGGTGGTGTCACTATTAAGTTTTCTCTATATTTTCCAAGTACATGTGTCCCAAACTTCCCGATTTGTGAACTTATTTTTGATCAGAAAAGAAAGCAGAAGGTACTTTTTGTAAGCAATGCAGTATCTTTTACTGAAAGATGATCATATATTGTGTAAAAATATAAACCTCTTTCCCTTATAAGCACTGAAGGGAATATATTTGGATCTAAACAATCTGGCGTTATAAAAAGTAGATGCAAAAAGGACAATTGATGGACGGAATGCTGAAACAATGTCAAACATTCACCCCAGTACAAAGATCTGGCCCTAAATCCATTGTTTTTTTGCACACCATGCCCTTCCAGTTTAGACCCAGCCATATGCAAATCAGTCTTGTCCCTGCTCCCCATGGGAACAGTCCAGCCCGAACTTCCCGGCCAGGTCCTCCCTGGACCGGAAACAAGCATCCTGGGACTGGTTTCGGGGTATCACCCCTCATCAGCCAAGCTAGCATGACTCCTGTGGCATGGTGAGCACAGGACCCACGTCTGGGCATACCCATCCCACTTAGGGTGACAAATGCAAAAAGAATAATTGATGGACGGAATGTTTGAACAATGTTAAACATTCACCCCGGTACAGAGATCTGGGCCTAAATCCATCTTTTTTTGCACACCGTGCCCTTCCAGTTTAGACCCAGCTGTATGCAAATCAGTCTTGACCCTGCTCCGCATGGGAACAGTCCAGCCCTAACTGCCAGGCCAGGTCCTCCCTGGTTAGGAAATAAGCATCCTGGGACCAGTTTCGGGGTATCACCCTGTAGGAAAGTAGGATCTACTTCTATTGTTAGCCCCAACTTTTGCCTGGTGCGAAACTGTATTTTGACTAGTCTGACTGGGATCCTGCTAATTAGGACCCCAGTCTATCTGCTTACTCACTAAATTGTTGTGTTGAGTACTTGGGTACACTCCAGATTGGATACTGGGGTACCCTTATCAGTCCCCAGTATTTGGTACTAAGGTGCACAGGGCATAGGTACCCCAGAGGTCTCCCATGGGCTGAAGCATGCATTATCACACCCATGGGAGGCCATGCAAAATGGATCTACAGGCCTGCCATTGCAGCCTGTGTAAGTTGGTGCTTGCACCACTTACTTAAGATATAGGTTTACTATATCTAAGGTTCACTGCACTTAAAACCTATAAGTCACCCCTATAGCAGGCCTTTGCAATCCTGAAAGCAGGGTGCTTGGTTCTAAGTGAGAGGGTGCCCCTGCATGAGCAGGACACCCCTGCAGCCTACGGAGTTCATTCTCCCGGGTTGTCAGTGAAGCAGCTATATACTATATAGAGGGGCACCGCGTAATTACACCATGACCATCTCGAAAACGGCTGCAACGAATCCTATCATGTTTGGTATCAAACATGTTGGAATCATACCCCCACACCGTAAACGGTGTGGGAGGTATGATTCCATGCACTGGAAGAGCCCTCCGTTAGGCTCTCAGTGTTCCCGGTACCAGTCTTCCAGACCCGGACAGCACAAAATGGTTGCTGTCGACCAGAGACACATTTCTGCCCTCCTGCTGCTGAGCCAAGCTCGAGCAGAGAAAGGTGGAACAATAGGCATCCTGTCACAGGGAGGTGTGACCACCTCCCAGACAGGATTTAGTGTATTGGGACAAGGTGGGTGCACTTGCCAGCGCCAGAAAGACTGCATGAGGGGCACACTTGGTGTCCCCGTGCATAGTCCAGTTCAAACAAGTTCTGGGAGCCATTGGCTCCCGCTCTGGCGCGAAACTGGACAAAGGACATGGGAGTAACCTCCCCCCTGTCCAGACCGTCCCCTGGGAGGCTCCCCTGAATCTTACTAACCCTTTCCCTAGGGTACTTAAGGGCTTACCTGGGTGTAGGTCCCTAGATTCGTCGTGGGATAAGATTCAGATCAGACACCACTTCACTTCTACCGTCTGGGCACTCTGACTCCGCTGGACTTCGTTTGGGCCTGACTTCGTCTCCCTTCCAGTCTGCTGCATCGTCTGTGCCTGTGCATCATACAGGAACCTTCCAAGGCCTGTGAAGCATCCAAGACAACCGAAGTAATCTCCCTTGGAGTGAAGGAGTCACTCCCCTGCATTTGCAGGCACCGCAACTAAGTTGACCGGTCTGCAGATCCTGAGCTCCTCCGGACTCCGTGGGCTCTGCAACACAGGTGGTGGTTTTCCACAGCTCCCGAGGCCTACTCTACCCTCTCACCAAGTTTGAGGCCAGTATCCCTTGTGCGGGTTGCAATAACTGATCCCCTGTGCACCGCGTCCAACTTGCAGTTGCAAAGGCTTGTTGGCGTCTTTGCAAGAAGATCTTCGGGCTCCAAGTAGCCCCAACCTCGAGCACCTCCAGTGACCAGAATCTTCAGCCTCACTGCATCGTGTGCATCCTGGCCTGCATCTTTTGGTGACCTGCTTGAGGTCCTCTCGCAGCTCCAGTGCCTCCGGCCTGTGGGTCCACTTGAGGGTCACACTTGTTACTTTTGGGCTGCCCTGATTGCTCCGGGCCTGCCCTGACTCCCCTGCCTTTGGTGAGTCCCCTGGACCTTGCTGGTCCCAACGTTGCACCTTCTTTGATTCCTGCGTGGCTTGCCTTGGCAAGGCTTGTTGTTGCTCCTGCCGGGCACCGACCCCTTAGCACTCGACATCCTTCGTAGGACAGCTCGTACCCAGGTCCTGGTCTTCCTCAGCGTCTCCTGGTCCTCACAGCTGCAGAGTCAAGGTCATCGTCATCTTCCTTGAAGCACCTGACATCGGAGGGCATTAGTCTTCCAAGTCTCCTGGTCACCCCTGAGTGGCATAGACTCTGTCCCCTCTGCTTTCAGGTACTCCTCTACAAGAATCTACGTTAAGATTCCCACGGACACTTTCTCTTCTTCCAGCAGCGGCACTTTCCTGAAGTCCTCCATTGGGTTCGACGGCGGTTTCCGACACCACTTCACACATATGCACCCGGCTTCCCTGGTATAGGTAACGTGGGTACTAGGGTATCCATGGGTGGGGTGGCTCTCCAACCTTCTGTCTTCCAAGGGGTTTCTTCAGGGTCCACTGGGAAGGGTCCCTAATCTTTAAAAATCCAACCGCGACTTGCACATAGAGTTGTACGGAGCACGCGGTTGTGTTTCCACACTGCACACGCTCTCCGTGGGGTCCCTATCTACTCACCTTGGGTGGTTCCTTGGGGTCCCAGCACTTCTACGTCCTCTCGACACTGTCTTGACTCGAGTCGTGGTTCTTATACCACTTTCTTAGTATATGGTTTGGTCCCCTCCTGGGGCCACTGTGTATTTCGTGCTATTTACTGTGTTTCTATGCTAAAGTATTGTGTGCATTGTGTTTATCTCCGGGTTGGAGATATTAGAACGTACTAGAGAGTATTATAAAATAAATACATATTTTTATAAATATTTGGTGTGGTTCTTTTCACTTAATCTATACTATAAGATTGCATTCTGGTAAAACAAGCTGCTTTACACTCCTTCTGGACTAAGCCTGAAGGCTGCTCCCCACAGCTACCACTTAGAGAGCTTTCTAAGGTTGTCTGAGACCTCTTAAATCATCACAAGGGCTGCCTGGACTGGTGCAAGGTGCCCACTTACATAAGTGGACATCATATACCAGGCCAGCTTCTCACACATCCTGTAAGAAACTTCCTCCCGACCCAGCAGAACACCCCTACTTACCTTATATTCCTTGAACATCTTCCCTGTCCTCCTCCCACCTACCACGCTTGAATTATAACCATAAAAGAGAGACTCAGAGGGGAAAAGGAGCACCGACATTAAGGAAGGACTACTATACCAGCTTGGCTGATGAGGGGTGAAACCCTGAAACCCATCCCAGGATGCTTGTTTCCGGTCCAGGGAGGACCTGGGTTAGCAGTACAGGCTGGACTGTTCCCATGAGGAGCAGTGTCAAGACTGATTTGCATATTGCTGGTCCAAACTGGGGTGGTGTAGTGAGCAAAAGAACGATTGATTAAATCCCGATCTCTTGACTGGGAATGAGTGGTTGAAAAGTTTCAGCATTCCTTCCATCATCTTGTTGTGTTTGTTATAAAAAGTAGATATAAAAAGTAGACCATCTTTAGATAAAAGCAGAACCTTTTTCAGTATTTTATATAAGGGTCTGAAAAATGTATTCGCTTCCTGCTATGTCATTAGACATGAAAAACGTTTTTAATCATTTGTGTTGGAATCTAAAGTTTTTGAAATGGCATGTCTTGGGCCCAAAATGTTTACATTTTAATTTGTCTTCTGTATATTTCTTCCCCTTCTGCTCCTTATCTTCCTTGGTATTTATTTTATCATTAGATCCCTTTTTTGATATAGAAAGACTGAACAATATCAGTGAATTCAATTATATTTAGTGATAATCAAGTTAAAATGTATGTTGATGCTGCCAATATAATTTGTTACTGCTGCAAATGTGTTCAACATAAATATTTGTCGGGCATAAGGCAAATCTAGATAAATCAGAAGTTCTGCCACTTACCAAATTTTGTCTCATGTTTAATTCTTATGGATTATCATGGAATAATACTAAGGAAAATAAATTGGGTATTTGCTTCTGCAAATAATAGGTAATTTAAAATATAACCTAGAAAACATTTGGCAAACATTTATATCTTTACTGTTACCAATGAAACATGTGTTTATGTCTTGGTTGTGTTGACAGTCATTAAAAATTATGCTGTCCCTTGCTGACAACATGTGGGGGTTGGCATCTGCTATCGACGCTGTGGTCTTTCATGGCGCTCTCTATTCTTCTTCCTGTTGTGTGCATTGCTGACAGACAGACGGAACAGAATCTTCCAAAAGACCCCAAAGTTAACGGAATCCCCCCACCACCAGAAAGGTAAAGGGGTAGGAGAGGAGGCCTCCCATGAGTGAATCTTGGGCTAGGAGACCCATGTTTGACTGGCTCAGTACCATATTTTATCAAATATTTAAATTGGAGTATACATGGCAACTTACTGCATGCACTGCTTTTAAGTGTATCAAAGTAATAGGTTGAGCATTTTTCCCTGCCCCCCCAGTCTCAGAAACTAGTATGATTCTGTGAGTAATTTTCTCTCTTCGGCATGGGCCCGAGGAAGAGTTGTATTTGGCCAGAAAACAGGTGGACAACCTTGACATCAGGAATTTAAGTGCAGCCGAACTCAAGGTGGAATTGGTTTTAAGCCTTTTGGTCAACCCGGGGCAGGGCTACCATGGTACCATGGTCTGTAGAAAAGGGATGGTGACGTCCGCTACCCCGATTGTCCATAGCCAGACAGGATACTCCATATCACACCCCTGGGAATGCTAGAGGGATGGTGACTGTGTCAGGGAACCAAGGAACGGCTTGGTTGCCCAGGCCCATCTCCTGTTTGGGTGCTAGGGGGATTCCCACTATTGGGTGGCTCTGGCACACATAGTTGTTTTGGGAGACCAGTTTTAATGCTGGCCCATGCTCCCTCTATCTTGAGAGAGCTGGTGGGTTTGCCTTGTAATGGACTTCCGATGGTGGGCTCTGTGAGGGGGCTTTCTCCCCAGTCAATTAGGTGATGGCACAAGACTGTTGAAACAAGCCTCTCTACATTCTTCATGGTGGAAAGAGTCCATAGAATCCCAGCTACTGCTACCCTTCCAGCAGCACACTTCGACTAGCAGTAACCTTGAAACTAAATTACAGAGCTCGTGACAGCTTGTTACAGTGAGCAAGGTGAAAAGGCAGATTCAGGTGCCCAAGAATAAGGTCTCAATCTTTCCTGATCACGTGGCATCAGTCCATTCCCAACATTGCTCCTTCTAAGAAGTCAAAAGAAGACTTAGACCGATAAATGTTAAATATATTTTGATTTTTACTGATAAGCTTAAGGATTTCACTGTAGGCCAAACTCATTTATTTGCTGAGCCAAAGGAAGCTTGTAACTGACTTCTGTAATAGCAACAAATTATGTGAAAGAAGATAAGCTGTCATGGCTAACAGAAGGAGGAACACAAATGTCTTTCGAGAGGTACTAAACTCACTTCTCATCAAAAATCTGAGGGGTAACTTTCAGCAGTTGATGAGGCCTGTATTGGAAGACAGGCTGTGCAACCATTACATCACAGGTGACATCTGATGAAGCTGAATAGGCCCCAAATGTCAGGAGTACTGGGGTAGGTTAATGTAGCATGGCTGGCTGTCCGAGATTCCACATCAACTTCGAAAAGGGACGATTTTCTAGATGCTGCTGTTTAAATCTTTGGGAAGAGACACTGCACCTGCTCTCTGTTAAATAAAGTCTCATCTATTATTGATCATAGCTTTAGGTATTAATTGATTATTACATGCTGTGCAACATAAATTGTTGATAACTACATCGCATCAAACAGAAAAGAGAATAGATAAGCCCATCTGCATATGCCTTTGTTATATGTCCGGGACTAACAAGGCTGTAGGTTACGATAGGTTTATGGTTTACATTGGATGGAATCAGTTCTGTGCCTGTCCTGCGATCCCGGGGGTGTTAAGCAGGGTACTATCAAAACAAGTTACATGCACATTATGCAGAAATCACGTAAACAGAATTCTACAGAGAGGCACATACACCTCTCTGTGTACCACTGTTCAAAGTCATGATATTTGCAGAGCACAACAAAAGCTCACAGAGAGATTCTCGTTACATGAAAGACGAGCACGTATAGCTGAATGTCGTTGTATAGAAGAACTGTCTAACACGGTATAGGTTTCTTCGGTTCAGTGCTAATGGGATAAGTAACCAGTCACAACGCTACAAAATATATAGCTTCTTACCACACGACGGAGTAGACGCGGCTGTGCTTCAAGAAACTCATTTAGTCAAAGATGAAGGATCTAAGGTCAAGAAACGCTGGAGGGATCAACTAATACACAGTTTAGTCTCCTTATATGCCATGGTAAAACTAATATGGGTCAGGCCTGGGAATACTATATGTGATTAGCTAGAAATACATCAATACAGAGAGCAGATACATGTTGGGGGATGGTTGTTTAAACAGGGTCCCATTGCTAATAGTATGCACCTATGACCCAACTCCTCATAGACAGAATTCCTGAATATCTTTAATAACTAACTCGCAAACTTGATATGATCTCTGATGATATGGAGGCTGGAGTTCAATTGCTTTCCCAGCAAAAAATGTAGATAGATCATTCCCCCATCCCTAATACAAAAGTGTAACTAACATCTGTTGAAATGCAAGCCTCAATCACAAACTGGAGTCTCACAGACATCTGGAGATAATTTACATCCCTTAAACAAGGGATATTCTTTTCACTTTTTGATGTGCAATCTCTACTCTCATTTTGATTTATTTCTTGGTACTACACAACTGAGAGGGCAAGTTGATGCTGTGGAGTAATTGGACAAGATATGGTTGTGCCTTAGTCCCTCAGTGTTACATATGTTTGTGTGTGGGAGCTTAACATGTAACCTTTCTTGAAGGATGCAGGCAAAGTTTCTTACAATGGAGCTTTGAGGGGCAATCTGCAAGAAGTCATTACTAAGTACTTCCTAGACTACGTGGGATCCATGATGGGCTCATTAATAGAATAGTAGGTATTTTGGTTGCTTGTGAGGGAAATGTGGATGAAGTTGACCCTTTGTGTTAAATCACTTCTTAAGAGGGCGATTACTTTTTTGGAAGACACCATTGAAAATAGGGAGGTAGGAAGTCAGACGGTGAGAGATGGCATGACGGGAGTGACTTCCACAAACACTTCAAACTCTGAGAAAATAGACTGTCTAGTACTCTTCGACTATTACAAATAAATAGCGAGACAACACAGTGAGGACGCCACAGTGGGAGCTTAACATGTAACCTTTCTTGAAGGATGCAGGCAAAGTTTCTTACAGTGGAGCTTTGAGGGGCAATCTGCAAGAAGTCATTACTAAATACTTCCTAGACTACGTGGGATCCATGATGGGCTCATTAATAGAATAGTAGGTATTTTGGTTGCTTGTGAGGGAAATGTGGATGAAGTTGACCCGTTGTGTTAAATCACTTCTTAACAGGGCAATTACTTTTTTGGAAGACACCATTGAAAATAGGGAGGTAGGAAGTCAGACGGTGAGAGATGGCATGATGGGAGTGACTTCCACAAACGCTTCAAACTCTGAGAAAATAGACTGTCTAGTACTCTTCGACTATTACAAATAGATAGCGAGACAACTCGGTGAGGACGCCACAGTTCGTCACATTTTAGCTTGGTTGACAAAAGCTGTACACCTAGTCCTGTGCATGGCCCCACCTCAAACTAAGGGAGTTTCTCCAACAGACCAAGCTGAAAAGGTTAATTCCATTGCAGGTTAAGGAAGTTGAAACCCCACGTGCCTTGTCCAAGCTTGAGACTGCAATCGAGGCCATGGCAAGAGCTGAGACATGGGGGGGGGGGGGGGTGTGATTTATCAACTGAATTGTATGCCACATTTCAAAACGTATTAGCACCCTGCTTGCTAAATGTGTATAGTGCTGTTAGAAAGGTCAACTTAATTCCCTCCTCCACAGGAGATGCTATAGTGGTTGCACTCCTGAAACTTAATAAAGACCACTGGATGTGAGGACATACTGCTCTCTATCCATAAACAGCCTATAATATAATATTCTCAACAAAGGGCTGGTGAACAGAATACTTCCATGTCTAATTCATTCTGATCAATCGGGATTTATTCCATGTAGAAGCACTTCACCAAATATTAGAAGACTATGTAATTTACTGAACAACTTGCAAATGTCAGTACCTTCTCCAGCTGTAGTCTCCATTTACATGGAGAAAGCATTTGGCAGTTTACACTGGGATTACTTATTCATTGTTTTAAGGGAAATGGGATTTGGTGAACACATAAAACATTGGGTCAGATTCCTCTATACTTAACCCAGTGTGCTGGTTAAAAGTGGACTGATTATCTCAGCTTCATGGACAGTACGTAGAGGGCCCGACAAGGATGCCCTTCACCAACCCTACTGTTCACTCTAGCAATGAAACCGCTAGCTGTGCAGTTTCTCAAAAAGTGAGCTGTTAGCCTGAGGAATATTTTTACATGATTATGTAGACAATATCTTGCTATATGGAGATGAGGAGCTGATTTATGTCAGAGATGCATCTACTGACCTAACTCAGATGATGTCAGAGATTATTTCAGTTCATTATGTGACCCACAAGTAAACACTAGTACGTTCTGCTGTTCCCGCTTTGGTAACTAGCCCCCTTCAAACATAGCACAATAAGACAACAGTTACAAATGGGAATATAACTAAGGCACTGGAAATAATCAGACAATCTGTCACAATTTGGAAGAACTCACCCTGCACTAAACAGAATAGCACTCTCCAAGATGGTAGTCCTGCCAGATTTTTATAATTATTTCACAAATATCCCTGTTACTGATGCAAATATCTAAAACCATAACCTTGCTGTTATTAGAATTGATAACCAGGCACAAGACTGCACTCCAGAAACTACAACTTCCAAAAACTGAAGGTGAACTGAATACCCCAGATTATGCATTTTACAATTTATCATCACAGTTACATTGAGTGTCTTGGTGGCTTGGAGGCTTGACTACAGAATAAATAAAATATCTAAAATTACTCATCCCAGGCACATCTCTCCAAGAGGCTCAATTTGAAAGAAGGAGCCAAACTTATCCAACACTGATATACACCACAAAATGCTGTTGGCAGCGAGCTCTCAAGAGAACAAGCGCCTAATGTGGCATATGCACCAGGCCTGCTAATGTGGCGCTGCCCTAGGTTCAGGGAGCTGAGAAAAACAGTGACTTACCTAAATGGACTGATGCAGGTGCTATATTAGTGGGTGACCTTTTTGAAAACGTGAAACTTCTATAATTTGAGTAAATCCTACCCGATTCCGTGTCGATAATTAAGGACAGTTCCCATAAAATGCAGTTGTTGTAAGAGCAATTTAATCCTCACTCATTATTCACTCCTGGTACGCCGAGGAAACTCATCACAGCACTTTATTATACACTACAAACAATGACTAGGTTGTTCTGGATCCCTTCAAGGAATCATAAACCAGAGGATTGGGTAGCTATAATAGATAGAATAGTGGACAAGTGTCCTGGATTATTGTCCTATGGTTTAAAACAAACGGGAGGTTCGAATTGATTCAGTTAACATACTATATAAGTCAGTCAGTCATCTTTATTGTATAATTACTTAAAATCATTACAAGCATATTAAAAAAAAAAAAATACGCCAATGTACAAAGAGACACGGACCCAAAGGTGCTGATACAACGACATTAAGGAATTTTTTTTAAAAAGTTGTACATATACAAATTTGCCGCACAGGAATTTAAAACCCAGAAGTAATCAAATTTATAAAGTGTAATTTTAGTGAACATGCAGGAGCATGCTATGTGCATGCATAAAATGAGGTGTGGAATGCCCTAATGCACGGGCTATGACACATGCCGGGCCAGGATACCTTACAAGTGTGCAAGATTTTACCGGATGCACAAGGCCCAATTCTAAAAGCTGTGCACCGGCGAGGCTGTGTGGAACCAAACTATTCGGAAGAGGTGCTGCATAATGGTAAAGCACCTTGTAAGTGCGCACGGCAATAACATGGAATGTGCCCATGCTGATACCAGGGTGTCAGGCCATACCTTATCATACCCATTCTCGGGGGGAGAAGCTTTTGTTTAAAGTGCCACGTTCTTGATCATAAAGTGATTAATAGGCATGCATAGTGACATAGTGCGGTTCGCCCTGAGCAAGGAGATCTTCCCACGTGCTTAAAACTCAGGAGGGGCCAAGCTATTTGCTTAAAGTGCCACATGCTAGGTCAAAAGGTGCTTAATAGGCATACATAGCAATAAAGTGTGAAGAGACCTGTGGTTAAAAATTTTCCACATAGTAAGCCAAATCATCAGTACCTGGCTAACATTTAGCCTTCAGTCATACTTCAGGTCATGTAAACTAAGTTCTATCTTAATATGATGGATTTGAATCTGAGATGCAACTCCATTGAGGTCAACTTTATGCACATTTTGGTTCTGTCCCTCCTTGCAAGGATATTGGTGGGCAATCGGGGATAAAACTACTTGTAGTTATGAGTCACTGCAGACCTAAACATTGCCTCCTTTGCTTGATATCATGGCCTAAAATACAGCAGGCTACTTGTAGGTTTACAGACCTAACTTTTGTACTGGCAAAAAGAAGCATTGCAATGTATCGGGAGCCACATAACCAAATTCCTCCCTCCAAGATCTCTACTTGGCATAAAGGATTAGCAGAGTGGGCTGATGCTGAGTCTGTGACCCTCCACTGCCTCCAAAATAGGAATGGCTCAAGTGCATCAGTCACTAAATAGGACCTGATCGTAATCAAATTGACGACATGATGAGAGACCCCCCTCAAAGAAGTATACAGCACAGGAGCAACATGGGAGTTGAAACCAGATGTTGTGGGCTCATCACTCTATTACTGGGTTTGAACTACAGATAGAGGGACCCCCTAGCCCCCACGAGTACTACTTCTTGAGGGGAGCCCTCGATGTATTGACATTTAATCTCCATCTCCCTCTGGCATCCTCTCCATGTCAAAATTAAGCGTGATGTTATGTTATAGCTCTTTGAGACATGGCACCACATGCTGTCCTACTGATGTCTCAGGGTCGGAGACATTGATGTTATCTCATTAAATTGCATCATCACTGTAACAGCGCTCACTCTAATTGTAGGCACTATTGCTTTCACTGGATCCTCAACCACATGATTCTTCTATAGTGAGTGCAAGGTTATTCAGAAGTATATGAGGCAATTCAGTGCTTCTTACTTTCATCCAGCTTGGTTAGAATTTGGTTTTCACGTCTTTCAAAGATTTCTGCAAGGTAATCAAGGGCACATGATGCTAGCCTTTCTTCATGGCCCCTTTTACCACATCACCCTGCTGTCCCCCTTTGCTCTGTCCTACCCCTTGGGAATGCTCTGCATTTTCCCACTTTTGCTTAATTTAGATTCTTGATCTCTGGCATCCAGTTTTCAAGTAGATCTCTAAGAGGCTTATGATTAGTGACCCAGTCTCTGCGGAGTCAGGGCCTTGCCATAAGGGTTAGCTGCCAATTCATGACCTTGTCAATAAATGCCTCATTTGAAGGCCTGCACTTTCACATAGCTCCATTGTATAGATTCAGACATAACGTCACATTAAAGTTTTGACAGATCGATACTTTATAATCCTTGTCGCAATCTAAACTCGGCTGCCACCACATACTCTAGCACTTCCAATGAGAATTAAAAAACTGCGTAAGGTGAATGAGATAATAAAGACAGTGGCATGTAACTGCACATCATTACTCCTTTACAAAGTTAGCTGTTTATGCTTAGCCACTCTG
Organism: Calotriton arnoldi; assembly: GCA_963921515.1. NCBI lineage: Eukaryota > Metazoa > Chordata > Amphibia > Caudata > Salamandridae > Calotriton > Calotriton arnoldi. The sequence continues at coordinate 2,837,910 of CAWUFW010000321.1, read as the reverse complement.
ATATGCTTTATGCAGCTTTAGCTTTATATTTCTCCTCATTGTGGTGGTCATACGTGACTATGGACACCATTGGTGAAATGGAAATGGGACAATGCAGGAGGAATTTTGAGATAATTGTGCGCCCCATCCCAGGATGGTAAAGAAAAAAGACCTGCTAACAGTGGTTCGTCCTGCAGGCCCTTAAGGGGTGATGGTCTACAGTTACTTTCTTTCATACATATATTAATTAATTGAGAGCGCTTTTTGTACGTTTGGTGCCTTTGGTTTGTGAGGGATCTAAACACCTTCTCTAGGAGACTGGTAGTTGAGATGCATATACATGTTCAGGTTATATTTCTCCTGGATATGGTACCACTGGAAAGCGTCCAAGTTGTGAATATTCGGGTAAGCTCAAAGATCGCGTTTTTGGTTCACTCCTTCTCACCATCAGCTGTAACTGATACCGTTCAGGACCCTGAACCTCCCTAGACACCTCGGGCCGCCTGCTCGCGTTTTCGACGTTCTGCTTCCCCGCGCATCCGTTGGCCTTTTTCCCAAGGCTTTTATTTACTTTTGAACACAATATTCCTTACCTTTAAAGAGCTGATCTGTCATCACCAGATAAATGGGGCTTTTGTGTTCGTCTAAAACCCTTCAGTGGAGTGGAGTGTTTGCCAGTTCATCAGCTTACATCTTTCACAAATTCCTGCCAGCCAAATTGCAACTAAAAACACAACGTCGAGACGTCTTTTCTGTATGTCTATGTTGAAGAGAAATGTCTGCCTTATTTTTTCTTCTTTTGGTAAAATGTTTCATATTTGTGCAGTAGGGCATTCTTTAGCCCGTGTCACGCTGCGCTTGCTTTTATTTCGGCGGAGGTGTGCCAGCCCTGCAGTGACCGTTATGTTAAGATTGAGCCACGTCGAGCACATATATATATATTTTTTAATTCATCTTGTAGGGCTAAACTAAACCCCCAGCTCTTGTTGAAAGTCCTCGAGGTTTCTTATCAGGCTGCATCTCCACTCTCACTTCTCTTAATGCAGCCGAACCTTTTAGCAGCCGGCCATAGGAGCTGCTCGCGATGATAATCTGAAATCCAATGCCCAGCGGGCATGCTCTGCTTGCTAAACAAATCACATTAAAAAAGCTTTTCTCCAAGAGTTATGGTGGCGCACTATTAAATGATCGCTACCAAATCCTCATACACTTTCTCATGAAGAATGAAGACGAGGTTTGCTTTCCACATCACCTATGAAATGTGTAAAAATGGCCTTTTCACCATCATCATTATAAATCTATTCGTTTTCGCCCCTTTAATTTCACCAAAGTGATAGGAAAGTAAATTATGCTGTTATTATCCCGACTTTCAGCACATCTGGTAACTCCTATGAGGTCTTCTCTTTTTAGTAAATATAACTAATTAATACATCAATCAAATACACTAACTAGTTTTGAATATTTGTGTGGAAACTAAAGGATTCTTAACTGCCAAAGTGTTACTGTTTTACATCCCACCTAAATGGTGAGGAGTCGCTGACGAATAGTACTTCTCTAAAGGGCATCAACGCAAGTGGTGTAACTATGGAGAGTTGAGAGCGGGAACTTTGATCCCTTCATTTTCTCTCCTCTAAAATGCGTGGTAGCTTAGAACAGCCTAGTAAAATCGTCCTGTGATGACAAATAAGCGTGGTAACGATTTTGCTCTGTCGATTTTACTGCCTGGTAAATTTCGAATAGTAGTGAGGGCCTCAGTGGTATGTTTACTCAGTATGAAAACAAGACTTTGGCTTACAGGAAGATATTCAAATGTGTATACATTGGCCTATATCATGTCAGTATTAACGTCCATGTCTTTATTTTGTGCTGTTAGACTAAAAATATTTCTACAATCTCTATATGTTTGGCGTTTTTTGAGTTAAAAAAGAGAAACCTCAAAACCTGGCTCTTCGACAGACCCCCTCCTTGATGGAATGGAACCTGCAACCCCCCCTTCCCCCCCCAGCGCCTTGAGACCCTTACGGGTGAGTAGTCGCGCTTTAACAAACCCCTGATTGATTGATTGAGTTTATGAACATTTTCCCATATAATGCTAAAATAAGTGTTGGCAAATCCCAAAAATTTCTTCTGAGTACAGTATAATGATTTCAATTGTAAGTCTTTGATTTAATCTAAGTTACTTGAATAGGTTCAAGTGTCACAAAGGGTTGTTCCTTAAAGTCACGCTCATTGTTGATGTGGTGTCACTTTCGCCAGATTCTGGATTTGCTGTCTGTACCCTCAGTCACGAATGCCAGTATTAGTGCCTGGCATTATGAATAATGCCTACTGCCTACATCAGGCACATTGAATAGTGAAAGTGGTTATGTGCATGTCAGATGCCCCTCAATGCGCTGTGGCTGTTGGACTATCTCAGACCCCCTGTTGCATTATATACACAGTAAAAGGACAACTTTAAGTACAACTCACACTTGAATTTTGCAAAACACAATGGAAATGGTTTGCGGGGGGACTCTGCAAAACCAATATAAGTTCTTATTTAAAAAAAATCAGCCTGCTAGTTGTGTGTATCACCCAGGATCAGGTCTTGGACTGCTTGAAAGCTGGTCACAGCGCCCACACCAACCAGGGCGGTGAACAGTGGTGCAAGACATTCAAGCTTGAACATAGTAAACACCTGACCAATCAAGCATTCTATCACCTCTTAACTTTACTTAACATTGATAGCAAGATGGGTGTGAGTGAGATTTCATTCCAATCCAATTGATTTATTGTGTACCACAGCAAGTCAGGACGTCGTGTGTTGGCATCACATTCTGGATTGAAAGTTCATTAACGCCTAACATGGACGTTAGACAAAAGATGCAGATTTGTTTCCAATAAGACGCCACTTTTGAGCAATATACAAACAACCAGCAGCTAAGGTAAAACGAGGAATTGAAATTTATAACAATCGTGTTCTCCACCACTATGCCACCATGACTAAATCTATTCACAAACACTGCATGATGATCCAAGCCGACAAATTGAAAGTCATTCCTACACATAAGACTTAGGTACTCAGGTGTCACCACCTATTTTTTCAGCTTTACACTTGGCTTTTCTCAATAATACTCTAATTGAATTTTGTATATATGTAATTATATTTAGGCCTATCACACTCACCGTCCCGTCCCGCTCACAGCACCGAACACAATGAGTTTATCTTAGGCTCTTCTCCAGTCGTGCGTGCCGCGAGCAAGTAATCAATGATCTTACCTCCCGGACCCGGTCCCACCTCCACGACTCCAGCAGTGCGAGGATTTGCTGGGTCAGGGGCTGCCAACACTTGCTACTTGCTACTACATTGCAGGGCTTGGCGAGGGTTCAAGTGCGCATGTCGGGCTGGTCGGAGCAAGATACCAGTCCAAACCGACATGCGCACTTCACCCCAAGAAGGCCCGGCATCTGCCAATCAACAAGCTGGCTCGGAGCAGAGGCCCCCCCCATGTAACGTTTTTGCCCAGGTCATGCCGCGCACTGCCGCAAAAAAAAAAAAAAAAGATGTAATCTTTATTATTAAACATTTTTAATATCATGGCAAACAAACAAAGGGGTGACACCCCCATAAAGAAACCGCCGCTGGTTACTTTGCAACTATGAGACTTCCTCAAACAAAACCAGATGATTTCAAACTTCCAATCAGGCTTTAGACCCAACCACTGCACCCAACCGGCTATCAGTCATATCTCAGAACATCTATGCAACATCTGAAACAGAGATCAAAAGGCTACATTGATCCTGCCTGAATTATCTGCAGCCCATAACACCATAAATCGCGATTGGCTACTCGCCTGCTTAGATCAAAATCAAAGCATGACAGGCAGTGCCCTTAATTAGATGTGTTCTTTTCCGTCTAAGAGGAAACAATGTGTCAAGCTTGTAAAATTCACATTTACAAGATAGCCAAGTGCACCAAGGATTAGCATTCTCGCCACTGCTCTTCAGTTTCCTTAGGCAATGCTTAATTTGTAAATTAATAAGTCCTGGGCCCTGTTTTGCTCCGAAGTTTACGGTCAATGATACTGAATGTCAGTGTGGCGAATACCAAGGCTACGTAGTCTTGATTCCACCTCATGATTCTTTAATTCACCCCCATCACTCTCTGTTCCTTTATCTCACTCATACAGGTTCTTTTTCACCTCTTTGTCACATTTTTGTCTGTCTTTTGCTTCCTCCTGCATCATTCCTGATGTGTTTTTCACTCACTTGCTCTGGGTCAAAGTCTGATGAGGAAAAAAAAGTGCCAGTCCCTAAAATTGATTGCTGATGGGCCCCACCTGCAACCGCCGGCTCAAATTAAGTACTGTCTATGGGTGCCATCTGGCAAACTAAGTTGCATCTTACATCCTCAGCTTTTCGGTGTATGCCAATCATTTTCAAATCGTACCAAACATACATTGAGACTGCCTAGTCGCCCTAAGTCATCTCTCCATTTCGGTGAGCCATAAAGGAATGGCTGGTGAGGAACTTTATCTTTCTCAACACAAAAAGCTGAGCTCTTGACTTTTATAACATCTAGTCCATCGGCGATCCCTTTTGAATGACGGCTGTATCTTGATCCTCCTCCAGCACCTGTTAAAACAGCTTGTAAACTTGGAGGCTGGGTCTATTCTAATCTCTTGTTTTCTCTGTAAATCCAAGCAGCACTTCCACCTATGCAATCTATCTAAATTGTGTCCAATGCTAGGTATCTTTCACAGAAGCCTCTTCACCCAGGCTACCCTAGTCTCCAAAGAATTGTCCTGCTCCACAGTTCACCCTCATGCATCCCAGAAGCAAACAAAAATGTGCATAGAGCAGATCTTTCCAAACCGAACGGGTTATCTGCGGGAACACAAGTGAAGATGAACACTTTAAGTATCATCTGGAAGTCCATTCATCACCAAGCTCTTAATTACATCACAGAGCTCTTTATCCAGGCCATGACTAAGAAAAACTTCACCCCCCCTGAAACTGTCCACCACCAAATGACTACTTAAAAGAATGGGTCGGCAGGATCTGCTCTGTGGATCCATCTACCCCAAACATGCACAAACACGAACATTCTAAAGATCACAGTGAAGATGCCTTTTTCTAGTCCTTCTCCTTTCAGCCTTCCCCCTCCATGATGTTCTGTTGTTCATTTAACAACGCCTTCTTCACGCAGCACCCGCCCCATGGATGTTCTGTGGCTTTTCCGTTTCCTCCTCTCTGTATTAGTGCTGTAAAACTTCATTTTCTTCTGGTAATTGTAGAGCTTGCAAATAAATAAAAATACAATTACAACTCTTTTTTACATATTTTTTTATTGTTTTTAAATTTAACGGAGGCGTAGCGTTTAAACAATATCTGCCTCCTACTGCACCGAACTAACTGCATGCGTTCAGAATGAGCAAAAACAACTCATTCATGGTAGCTGCAGGTCAGTGTATTGCAGTTATACAGCTTCACGACAGGCACCACTAAATGACAGTTACATAGTCTGTGGGATGCGATGGGAAGCCGCTGTCTCCACACTTCTTTTTAATCATTTTTTTTGTTTTCATATAACCTTATAAAGTAGCACTTTAACATTACGGTATTATCAGTCGCATACTTAGTGTAACGAATATTAGTACGCAAGGTAGGTTTATATCGTATCAGCCCTAATCATTACAACAGTAAAGTGGTATTAAGTTAATAACCTAAAAATTAACCTCGACCGTGCTTGGATTCTTTTGTTAACAGGGTAAGTAGGCGTTATTCACTGGGGTCAAGGGTTAACTGAAACTGTGTTTCTGCATATAGGGAGTAGTGTTTTATTGGAGTTGCGTAGGGGGACAGGAGTCGTGTACCTCTGCTGTACGCTGTTCCGTTACCTTTTCTATGTGGGTGTAGTGTCTGGTCCCACGGTTACTCAACTAGTGTTTGTGTAATGGCCCTCGTGAACCAACCAGAAGACTGGACCCCAGGTTGTTGTCAGTCTTGGCGGTCTTCTGGGGGTTCTGCCCCCAGTTTCGAAGCTCTCCAGTATTTTTGCCACAGTGAGCGAACAGAGTCCCTACGCCAGCTTCTCTTTTCTTCCCTGTGTAAAGCAACCCTTTCGCTTCTAGCGCATGCTCCAACTGCGCTTCACAGCGGTGGATAGGGGCATGCCTGGTTAATTTCTACAACATGGTGATGGCTCTTTTTGCTGCTTGTAATGCTGAATCCAATAACTTATTGGGCGCCTTATTCAGTTTACTGCGTGAGAATAGACCCAGGGAGCATCTCCCTGGTGTAAGCACGTCCATTCTGTTCAGAAACTTCTCCAGGAAGACCGTGTTCAACCTTAATACTGGGCCAAGCCTGGGAATCCCCATACCATGTGGAAGAACCACGTGGGAGTGGGTATAATGTCATGCATTTCACTAAAACAAATTCAATTAGTACAATGACTGATGCATTTAGACTTAGAGTTCTTGTACAGTGAATAATTTGTTGACTTATAGTAGAGGTGGCTCTTTATTATTGGACGTTTTGTGTACACAGTACCAACACAGAAACGTCTGTGTTCATAACCGCTATTAAAGCAGTTTCCAACCCATTCTCTACAGAGCTACCCACAGGTTGATTATGGAAAGGAGCTTAAAGAGTAACAGAGTCACCAGTACACCAAACACAAAAGAGTGAGTACTAGAAGCTACTCAAACAGGAAAACTTCCATGGCTACAACATTGTGATTTAAATAGGCTATATTTGTCCCAACGCGAGTCTCCTCTGGTTTATTCTGCAATCGAATGGTAACTGCAACAAAGAACAAAAAAACTGTGAACTGTTATTGTGTATTTCACAAGAGATCTTTAATATTTCCCGCTAAAGTATTCTTTCATCATAAAGATCATAGTAGGGATCTTCTTCCACAAGGCATTACCACATCTAGACAGTGCAAATAGAAAAAAGTCACTCTAGCAGTTTTGACCACTCAGCTGCCTGCTCCTGTCAAAATAAGTTCACTGTACCAAATGGAAGTGTGGAGCGGGAGAAAACTCATGCAACTGACCTTGTATCTTGAAAGTAGGTTAACATGCGACCTATCCACCTGTTGGATTAGTTACAAGAGGTCTTTGTTTAGCACATAATCCTGACAACCTGAAAAGTCAAATATCACAGCTGATTCTCTACCACTGAAGCATAGTTTCATGCTGTCAAACGTTCTAGAGAAATCTGTTTGCACCCTACCCAACACTGATCACACAATGTTCTTTCTGTTGCCCCATGATTGGTAATATTTCTAATGGTTATTAAACGTGCTTCTGCTTACGTAATCAGGTGAATGGTAATATATATATATGTAACCAAAAACGCCCAGAAGCTTGAGGCCGCACACAGCTGCAGGTGAGTTACAAACTCCATTTGAACCAAGCAGGCAGCTTAACATCCCTTTGAAGTCCATGGCCTGACGCGTTTCGATGCCGCTGTTTGCATCTCCTCAGAGGCCGTGTCAGCGGAGGTGATTTATGGCTGCCGCATTTCCCCTGCGTGTTTGTGGTTAGTGAGCTATCAGTGCTCCTCCCTTGGTGGAAGTTCATTTTCAAATGCACGCTGGGATATGAAGTCTCATTTTGCCAAATAACGCCCTCTGGTGGGTTACCTCCGCTGCAGCTAATTATGGACGATTATTCTCGGCCCTCCATTGAGCCTTGGATGATACTCTGCCGGCTTCATTAAAGGTACCCTGCAGCTTCGGAAAGAGGAATCTTCCTCTCCCTAGTCCCGTTGGTTGCGGGCAGTGCGATCCCTCTGCGGCCTGGAACCGCCGCATAATATGTAACCAAAAACGCCCAGAAGCTTGAGGCCACACACAGCTGCAGGTGAGTTACAAACTCCATTTGAACCAAGCAGGCAGCTTAACATCCCTTTGAAGTCCATGGCCTGACGCGTTTCGATGCCGCTGTTTGCATCTCCTCAGAGGCCGTGTCAGCGGAGGTGATTTATGGCTGCCGCATTTCCCTGTGTGTTTGTGGTTAGTGAGCTATCAGTGCTCCTCCCTTGGTGGAAGTTCATTTTCAAATGCACGCTGGGATATGAGGTCTCATTTTGCCAAATAACGCCCTCTGGTGGGTTACCTCCGCTGCAGCTAATTATGGACGATTATTCTCGGCCCTCCATTGAGCCTTGGATGATACTCTGCCGGCTTCATTAAAGGTACCCTGCAGCTTCGGAAAGAGGAATCTTCCTCTCCCCTAGTCCCGTTGGTTGCGGGCAGTGCGATCCCTCTGCGGCCTGGAACCGCCGCATAATCTGTAACCAAAAACGCCCAGAAGCTTGAGGCCGCACACAGCTGCAGGTGAGTTACAAACTCCATTTGAACCAAGCAGGCAGCTTAACATCCCTTTGAAGTCCATGGCCTGACGCGTTTCGATGCCGCTGTTTGCATCTCCTCAGAGGCCGTGTCAGCGGAGGTGATTTATGGCTGCCGCATTTCCCCTGCGTGTTTGTGGTTAGTGAGCTATCAGTGCTCCTCCCTTGGTGGAAGTTCATTTTCAAATGCACGCTGGGATATGAGGTCTCATTTTGCCAAATAACGCCCTCTGGTGGGTTACCTCCGCTGCAGCTAATTATGGACGATTATTCTCGGCCCTCCATTGAGCCTTGGATGATACTCTGCCGGCTTCATTAAAGGTACCCTGCAGCTTCGGAAAGAGGAATCTTCCTCTCCCCTGGTCCCGTTGGTTGCGGGCAGTGCGATCCCTCTGCGGCCTGGAACCGCATTGAAACGCGTCAGGCCAAAGGATTGATTTTCCAGAGGGGAACCAATATGCTTGAGAAATAAAGACTTGTTACCTACCTTTTCAGCGGTGTGCGGCTTCATTTTCTGGGCAACTTTGGGACATGTTTACACGGCGGCCCTGGCCGTGGAAGCGACGCACCTCCTGCAAAGCAAAGAAAGGACCGGCTGGGGGGTAACGTCCCCTCTGCATCGGCGCTGAAGGTTCATGAATAAGGCATATTGTACCCTGTTTGGGGCCCACTGGAGGGCTAGTTTAATGTATCCTGGATTAGGCATGGGGTCTGGACCCACTGGAGGGTTAAAAATGCCTAAAAAGACTACATTCCCCAGCAAGCAATGTTGAAAGTAAACGTGATGTCACGAGCACACCGGAGGCTAATTGAAATAAATTTTGCATTGCAGAAGGAGTGTAGCGGCGGAGAATTCCTTCCCCATGTCGGCCTCTGAAGAGATGCACAAAAGCATTGAAACGCGTCAGGCCAAAGGATTGATTTTCCAGAGGGGAACCAATATGCTTGAGAAATAAAGGCTTGTTACCTACCTTTTCAGCGGTGTGCGGCTTCATTTTCCGGGCAACTTTGGGACATGTTTACACGGCAGCCCTGGCCGTGGAAGCGACGCACCTCCTGCAAAGCAAAGAAAGGACCGGCCGGGGGTAACGTCCCCTCTGCATCGGCGCTGAAGGTTCATGAATAAGGCATATTGTACCCTGTCTGGGGCCCACTGGAGGGCTAGTTTAATGTATCCTGGATTAGGCATGTGGTCTGGACCCACTGGAGGGTTAAAAATGCCTAAAAAGACTACATTCCCCAGCAAGCAATGTTGAAAGTAAACGTGATGTCACGAGCACACCGGAGGCTAATTGAAATACATTTTGCATTGCAGAAGGAGTGTAGCGGCGGAGAATTCCTTCCCCATGTCGGCCTCTGAAGAGATGCACAAAAGCATTGAAACGCGTCAGGCCAAAGGATTGATTTTCCAGAGGGGAACCAATATGCTTGAGAAATAAAGGCTTGTTACCTACCTTTTCAGCGGTGTGCGGCTTCATTTTCTGGGCAACTTTGGGACATATATATATATTTATATTTTTAATAGCAAATACCCACACATATATTTTATATAATATTGTACTTCGTGTGAAGTCTTGCGCTGAAAGCTTGTCGTTTGTAGATCAATCTTTATTAGTTACAGCAGGTAACTCTCTTAAGACAAGTAGCAACCATTCTTCACAACATTTTGCATCTCTTGATATCAATATTTGCACCGTTTTACTGTTTTTACTTAACTAAGCCCTTCCAAAGAAGCCTGATGAAGACAGGCATTCAAAGTGCCAACACCTACCAAATAAACTGGGTGCTTTGTGAGTGGAGCTAGGGAAAGATAGGAGAACAAGAAGTAGTCAGTAGAAAAGTGAATTATGGCCTGCATACTGTTTGTGTTCTGTCTTTGCCAAGCCTTTTAGGACAGTATTTCTTTTTCTTAATTACGTTTTTATTGACATGTATTAAACAATATAAGCATTTAAAATCATTACAAAATATTCAATTAACATCCAAAGACATTTTACAGTCCAATAAACCTTTCTGGAACGGGGAAAAATGTTTATGGGATTACCTTTAAGAATCCACCCTTTTTGGTGGATATTGTCCCTGCATAGCTCCGAGATCTTACAGTGTTTTAGGGGACATCTTGACTTTAACAGATGGGTGGCATTAAGAAGAGGCATTTATTCATTCCCCACCACCACTCCGTATGAGGTGAACCACTAACCCTCCTATATTGGGTGATATCTCTCTCTTTGCGAGTTCTAACCCTAGGTGCAGTAAAGCTTTCATGTAGCAGTTGGTGTAGAGGTCATCCATAATGTGCAATAAGGCAATCTTGAATGGAGGATGTTATTGTCAAACCAGCAACCTTTGAGAGGGAATCAAAAACCTTCCCCCAGTATTTCTGGATATTTGGGCATTCCCAAACTGTAGGGAAGAGGGAGTCAATTTCGATATGACATCTTATCAGTATGGGCACGGAATCAGGCGATTCCATGCCCATTTTCCAAAGTCTTTCTCTTTTGTGATAAAGTCTATGTAAGTATTAGAACTAGATCAGGTGGTAACCAGACAACTTTGCCACCTCCGCAGGAGACATGAGGGCATAGCTCCTGTCTTCTGGTGACTCGCCCATATTAGACTCCCAGCCCAGGAAAGTGTCAAGGTAGTTAATGATTAGTGTTCTATAAAGTTTAGAATTCCCGTAGGCTCCAAAAATACTAGTTGTCAGTTTAGCCTCCAAGGGATTGGGGTGAGCGATCCAGGTATATTGTGTCGGATGAGTGGCCATTACATACCTAATTTATAGATAGCAATAAAATTGCGATATATGGAGAGCAAATTCTTGCTGCAGGTCAGAAAAGGCACAAAGCTCAGACTGAAAGACTGTCTTTTAATTGGGAAATCTCTCTCCAATCCTATTTTATAAATCAGTTTTATCTTAATGCAAAGGGGAGTTTCGACCATCAGCTTTGTGTCTCATTTAATGACCTGAAAGGTGACATGCCAAACCTCCACGACTACCTTGTTGTTGATAGCAGTACGGGGAAGTTTGGGATTTCTACCACTGTAGAAATAGTGTAAGGGGGTGTTTCCCATGGACCATCTTTTGGTAGCATAGGCAGGATCAACACTAGGTCCAAAGATATATTCATTTGTAACTAATAGGTGGGCGTGCTCGTAATAAAAGAGGATGTCTATTAGACTCAGGCCCCCATCATACAGAGGCTTGAAACTGTTAACCATAGCAGTGCATAAGGCCTTCTCCACACTCCCGAAGGTGTGAGTCAGTTTTACGAAAGATGGACGGGAAATATGAAGCAAGGTTCTGGATGGCCAATAGTATCTTAGGTAAAACCACAATTTTTGTAATCGCTACTAACCCCATTAACGATGAGAGCAGGGGGGTCACGGGGGTGTAGAGGGGAACAATGATCCAAGTCTCTTTGTAGTGCATCTAAAGGGGAGGATAATGTTATCCCAACAAGGTTTTAGAGAGCTGGTCACAAACACATTAAGTTGTTGAAACCCTCTGGCAGAATCTGAACATCAGAAGTCCAGACCATCTATGGGCTAGATCCCACACTAGAAGAAATATTGCCTTGGACTCGCTACCTCTTAACCTGGAGATTTGCCCAAAACAATAGGTCCGTCTCTGAACTCCCTCAGCTCTGCTATGACTGTTCCACCTTCTTTCTCCTTGCCAATAGGTTCCTTGGTAAGCAATCTGAAAACTTTGATATTTTTGCTTTCTGTTTCCGTAGTAGCTTCTTGTATTAGCACTTCGTGGTGCTTGATTACCCTGTAAAACCAAAAGTATTTCCGAGGTCCGTTTGGATAACTATTCTGGCCTTGTTTTCAAGTATTCCAACCTTTTGCTCCAGATCTTTCCAGGATGTTAGAATAGAATTCACCCTGTTCTCTTTCATTCCAGCGTATTCATTGCTCGTGTCACCGACATCGATTCTCTGTAAACAACTTTCAGTGTGGATTTATGCCACAACAGTTTGCAAGTATACGAATTGCCACTGGTTCAATAGATAGTACATTTTGGGCTTAAGATACAATCAAACATGCAGGGTTGATTGTTAAGGAAGCCAAAGGTTTGTCTGGTATAAACCAAAAATTAAGGTGCATTAAAAAACAAAAGAAAATGATAACAATTCAGGTAAAAAAACAGATGCTACTGAATCTGGCTTCCAATGTTAAGTTCTTGACAAACTGAGTTTCACACAGAAATTGACTGTACTTGGCAGCTCCTGAAAATGGCCAGGCTCGAGCCAGCTTTTCACATGAGCAATGTTGGTTAATCTATGGATACTCTCATCCCCTGCTTTGTGCCTGGAATTTGGTGCAAAACCCTTGATAACAATCTGCCAATCTCTGTGCTAACTCAGAAGCAGAAGCATAAAAATAGTTATGTTATAAATCATATGCTCGCACGTACAAGAAACATATACATTAAAATGTACTAAAACTGTTGATTTCTGTGTACTTATTATTAATTTTCTATTATACGATTATGGTTAAAGTCCGAAGACACATTTTAGTATTTGTTTATTTTTTATTTTTTTTACAGCTGGAAAATGATTTTCCAGGTAGACAAATTTATTTTCCTCAGCCCACAGAAAGTATGGTTCAATTAGTGTTTTTACAATCAGTTTTCAGAGTTAATGTAACTTTTTTCACTCTAAAATGAAGTGTTCAAATTGGTTGTGAAACCTGGTGGGAATGTTCATGAATACTCATAAAGGTGTGACTATGGATTGCCCTATTGCTATCAACAGCCACCTTCTGTTTCTTCCCTGGGAACACCCCAAACCCTAAATCTCGAGCTGCAAAAGATCTGCTATGTTTATTGATTTTTCGAGGTCGTAGGATCCACCTGCAGATGTAAATGTCTTCACATGCATGAATCAAGATATGTAATATTTACTAGCATCACATTTTTCTGCACCTAAGCTGAACTTAGGTCAGCACAACGTTTTGTGAGGTGTTCCATTATTAGTTTTTGAGTAATTTAAATGGCTAACAGAAGACCTGCTTAGCAAAAAGTAACATTTGCACACAAAGCATAAAATGTTGTGTTTTAAAATTACTGCAGCAGGCAGGCATAGAACAACTCAAGACTGGTGCTTCATTTAGATGTTCCTCAACTTTTCGCATGCTACTGATGGGTTCTTACTGGGCTAGGGGCGGTATACACCATTCCATATTTAGTAAAGAACAAAGGAAGTTGGAGAGTGGTTGTCTTATTTAGGACCCTGTTAGAAATGGGGGTCTCTAGTTGGCATGTTTGTACCCTGTCCAAGTAGGGACCCTTCCTTCTGGTCAGAATAAGGGAGTTACAGTTCTAAAATAACCCCTGCTCACCTCCTTGGTAGCTTGGCACAAGCCGTCAGGCTTATCTCAGAGGCAAAGTGTAATGCATTTGCACATAACACACAGAAATACAGTGAAAACACTACAAAAGAACACCACACCAGTTTTAGAAAAATAGCCAATATTTATCTGCGTAAAACAAGACCAAAATGATAAAAGTCCAACATACAGTAATCAAAATATGAATATTGCAAAAATAGACTTAAAATACAGTTCCTTGAAGGTGATAGCTATGTCCAGGGCTATCAATGCATCATGACCAACAAATCCACCGTGAGGTCGCAGGCCAGCTACGGTGTCAGGAACACCTGCAAAACAGTACCTTGGAAATGCAGGGCTTCTGGGACCTTGCGATGAGCTCTAAAGAAGCAGCGTCGCCGGCATCGTTGTTGGGCTCTTGAAGTCCTATGCATTGCTGATCAAACTCTTTGAGGTTGTAGTCGGGAGCGCTGGTGTCAATGGCGTCGGGGCAGCGATGCAAAGCGGGACAATGTGACGTGCGGTGCCCACTGGTCACGGTGCAGGCAGTGGCTCGGTGGCGGCATCCAGTGGCATTGGTGAGACCAGGGCTGCAGTGTGAAGCGGGGCGATGCGACGTGCTGCGTTTTCAGGTCATGGTACAGGCAGCGGCATCGTTGTTGCTAAAGCTCTGTTTGGTAGACCCAAGGTTATGATGCGATTCTTCGTTCGGTGCCCACAGGTCGCGGTACAAGTAGCTGCGTTGGTTGACGAGGCTGGAATCGATGGCGCTGACGTCGGTGGACCAGGGCTGTGGTGTGGGACGGGGTGATGCTTCATGTACCTCACAAGCGATGTCCACAGGTCACAGTGCAGGCAGCGGCATCGATGTCAGCGTGGTGCCGCGTTGTCGGTGATACCAAGGCGGTGATGTGAAGCAAGCTGATGTGAAGTGCGGTGCCCATATGTCACAGTGCAAGCAGCGGCTCGGTGATGGCGTCAGGCGGCGACATCGGGGAGACCAGGGTTTCGGTGCAAAGTGGGGCGATGCTCTCTGCGGTACCTTCAGGTCACGAAGCTGTCAGTGACGGCGTCGTAGTGGTTTTCTTTCTGTTGCAGCACAAAACACTCAGTTCACAGTGCTGTTGGCAGGTGAAGTCGTTGATGTTCTTGAGACTTCCAATAGGAGGCAAGCTCTTCTTTAAGCACTTGGAGAAACTCAGGCAATAAATTGCTGAAAGTTCAGTCCAGTCCTTTCACTGTCCAAGACAGAAGCAGCAACTACAGGCCAACCCAACAAAGCAACACTCAGCAAAGGGGCAGTACTCCTCCTGGCAGCTCTTCTTCTTGGCAAGTGCCTTAGTCCAAAAGAGTTCTAAAGTTATGGGGTTTTAGGTCAAATACTTATGCCCCTTTTCCCCTTTGAAGTCTTTGTTCAGAAAGTCTCTCTTGCTCAGCAAAACCAGTTCTGTCCTCCCTGGTCCAGCCACACTACAGGGGTGGAGACTGCATTGTGCAGGGCAACCACAGCTTATTCAGGTGTTAATGACAAGTCTTCTCACCACTCTAGCCCAGAATGGGTCATCAGCATATGCAGGGCACACCTCAGCTCCCTATGTGTGTGTCTGGAGTAAATGCAAAAACCAGCCCCAGTGAATCTAAAACCAGACGTTGATTCTACAGCCAGGCAGAGGCACGGGATGGTTAAACAAGAAAATGGCCACTTTCCAAAAGTGGCATTTTCAAACACACAATTTAAAAAACAACTTTACTAAAAGATGTGTTATTAAATTCTGAGCTCAGTGAACATAAACTCCATCTTTTCCCAATTGAAAGTTACACTTGTAAAATGTTACAAGGCAGCTCCAATGATCACCTATGGGAAAGACAGCCTTTCAATAGTGAAAAACCAAATGCATAGTATTTCACTATCAGGACATTTAAAACACACCAGCACATGTGCTACCTTTTACATACACTGCACCCTGCCCTTGGGGCCACCTTGGTCCTACCTTAAGGGTGACTTATATGTAATAAAAGGAAAGGGTTAGGCCTGGTAAGTGGGTGCACTTGCCAGGTCAGCATGGCAGTTTAAAACTGTCCACGCAGACACTGCAGTGGCAGGTCTGAGACACCTTTGAAAGGCAATCAGTGCTGCAGGCCCACTAGTAGCATTTGATTTACAGGCCCTGGGCATGTACAGTGCACTGTACTAGGGACACACAAGTAAATCAAATATGCCAATCATGGAAAACCATTCATAACACAATTTACAGTAGGAGCACTTGCACCTTAGCACTAAATAGCAGTGAAAAAGTGTGCAGAGACACTAAACCAGCAAAAACTAAGTCTAGCATACCATCAAAAACAGGAGGTCAGAAAGCAAAAAGACAGGGGAAACATGCTAAAAGATGCCAGGTCTAACACGTCCTCTTGCTGAGCTACATTGTCAGTTGCTTATAGTTGTTTTTTTTTCAGAATATCGTCAACATAAATACTGTCTGACATAAAATGATGTCCTAAAAGTAACCCTCTCCCACCCCTCCACCTTGTCATGTAGACCCATTACAGGGTTATGATTAGGGCTCCCGGTTTTATGGTATTTATATTTTTGTCATTTCCGTCTATATTTATCCATATTTATTTTTTGCTAATTTTACCTGTATTTATCCATATCTATTTTAGGTTTTGTGAAAAAATTAAGCTGAAATGTGTATATTTCTGCATTTATTTAACCAGTTAATGTGCACTTGTGCCTGAACGCCTGACAGGTTTCAATGATATATACACACTCAGATGGTAAAATATGCACTTTTAAGAAAATATGTAAATTTTAGAATCAAGGTTGTGCAAATCTACTGCTGTTTAAGGCTCTTTACTAAAATCCCTATTTTTTTAAATCCCATGCCTGTCAATCTGCACAGCTATTCGGCTGGCAGTCATGATTGATAGCATTTAGAATCACTCAAAAACAACCCAATTTCCGTTTTTATTCACATTTAAAAATAAATACAGACAGGAAAATAAATGGTATTCTGTCTGTATTTATCTGTAAAAATCAGTAAAAACGGAAAACAGGAGCCTTAGTTATGATTTAAGCTCACAGTATTATAAGAAAAGCAACGTACCTATTGGTGAATCGTCACATAACTGTTTGATCAATCAGATTGCTTTATGTACAAACATTTTCTGATTAAAACTTCTAGTGAATCCTCAGCGTTAGAACATCTACGGACAATGGACTGGATCTGGCAACTGTTATACAGCAGTGCTCTTGCGCGCAGGTAGGTGACTCCATACAGCTACTAGTTTACTTTGTTCCATTAGGAAGTTAGGAGTGGGCCTGCTTTTAAGCAACAGCCCTGCATGCTCACCTCTGCTCCTTTTTTCCGTGCCTTTGAATGTAGATCTGGAGCTCCGCTCCTCTCTACTTTTTTTTTCCTCATAAGCTAACAATATTCTTTCTTAAAATATTCCATCCAGTGTACAAGGCAAGTATGTCCCTTACTAAAACTACAGGATTTCAGCCTTGCAGGGACTGTCACAAATAAATGTTTGTGACAGGCTTATAAGGTATGCCTATGGTGTTTGTACTCAGGACACTACTCCAAGTTGTGTCAGGAATGCATTCTTATGAATCTGAAGGCGATCTGAAAACGTGAAGCGAAGCTGCATGTTGCCAAACACCAGATGAAACTGCGCAAGTCCCGCACCTGTTCAAAGTCGAGTGCAATGACCCGCTCTCGGACCCAAGGTCTTCCTGTGACAAGTGCTTGTTGTGGTCGAAGTCTTCGGGTAAGTCCAAGAGGAAACAGTGGAAAGTTAAACAGGACTCGTCCCCATCTCTCCAGAGAAGTCGTGAGGGTGTCAGCATGTTATTCACTCTCGCTCCTGAACCACTGAAGAGCTGATTGCACTATTGGTCTCAATGCACCCTGAGTTCCCAGGGTCAATGGAGACCTCGCAACAAATTGAGGACTTTACAGACCCCCTACGGAAGATTTTACCATTTCTTCCAATGGAATTGAGGAAAACTGTGGGGGTAGCTCTTTTGATATCTCGGATTGACTACTGCAACACCCTCTATTTAGGGGTTGATAAATGGCAGTTAACTAAGCTACAATCTATCCAGAACACCACAGTCCGAACTTTACTCAATATTCCTAAATTCAATCGCATCTCAGGGGCCATTAGGAATCTCCATTGGCTTCCTGTTAAGCAGCGTATTGAGTTCAAGGCTCTGTGCCTGGTCCATAAAACCTTGTACGGTGGCGGTCCAATGGCGTACCGCAACCTATTCCATTGGTACTGTCCAGGGCGTCCACTAAGGTCTGCCAATCAGGCTCTGGTTAAAGTTCCGAAATGGAGGAAGGCTAGATGGGGCGGCAGATGCCTCTCCTACCTTCCTCCCAAACTCTGGAACAAGCTGCCTTTGGAGATTAGATCACAACCGGTTCAGTCTAAATTCCGTGGCCTACTAAAAACTTGGCTCTTTCCAGTTTAGCAGTGCACTTACCTCTTTGGGTTCCTCCTCTCCTCTGTGTTTTTCTCCAGCGCCAAGACGCCACGGCAATCGAGCACTATATAAAACCCCCTACTTACATGTTGCGCATCTTTTGTACTCTTCCGGTTATCTCTGGTGCATCTTTGGGCCCCAAGGATACGCAGGGGCCTCCAGTCTGGTCACTGTTGGTGGATCTGCCCTCGGCGCTATCTTTGGTTCTAGAACCTGCTTTGGTTGCTGCACCAGATTCAGTGCCGACTTCCACTCCAATGCCAAAATCTGCACCAGCCCCTTAGACTTTGACACCATCCCTTACGGTTCCGGAGGAGGACCCTCTACAAATACTGGTGTCCGACTCTCAGCCAAATCCCTTTTGGCCTTGACTGAGGTCACGTCCCGAATCCACTTTGATACACCCAGTCCCCATTCAGTCAGAAACAGATAAAACACTGCCTCTTCCACAGAGCCACCCTGAGGTGCTCCACCAACTTTTTGTTTCCCTTTTGGCCTTGACTGAGGTCACGTCCAGAATCCACTTTGATACACCCAGTCCCCATTCAGTCTGAATCAGATAAAACACTGCCTCTTCCACAGCGCCACCCTGAAGTGCTCCACTAACCTTTTGTTTCCGATTCTGAATGGAGTCAGACAGCCTTTGGAGATGATTCGGATGATTTGCCATTTCTTATGATGATGACATGGACTTGCAGGAGACCAGTATTCTGGATACTTCCCCTGATAGATTGATTTCTCTCCCTGGACCACGGAAAAGTGCTTCCTTTGCTGTAGTGATTAGCCGTGCACCTAAGGTTTTGGACCTGCCTCCCTTCTGGGAAGGTAAAGACTAATGTCCTCACAGGGTTGTTGCAGCCTGGGCAGGCTTCTTTTGAGCCATTGCTACCATTCTTCAAAGCCTTACTGACACACTGCTGGGCAATTTGGCGAATATTTTTTCCTGCACCCCGGTGAACAGACGGGCTGCCAGGCACCATAGACCAGCACGAAGCGATCCAGATTTTCTGACTGAACATCCGACCTCAGACAGTCTTGTGGTTCAAGCTTCCACAAGCAATGTGAACCCCAGTTCATTCCCCATGACACTGCCCCCTCTCATCCCCCACCACGGATTGAAAGAGAACTCTTTTGGCCAGTATTGCTTTGAGGTCTGGTAATGGATGGACAGAAGTTGGCCAAATACATAATTAGGTCTGGCCTGCATACTGCTGACGTCTTGGTTCGGGTAGTCGACAGCAGTGTGGTGCTCCTTTGCCACGCTTGGATAAATTCTGCTGACTATTCTAAAGATGTCCAGGCATCCCTTATGGATCAATCAATCAGCCTTTGTAAAGTGTGGCAAATCACCTGTGAGGGTCTCGAGTTTCTGGCTGCTTCGCGGTACTCTGTTCAATCGAACAGCCAGGTCTTGAGCCCCTTCCTGAATTCCTGGAGTGATGAGGTGGTCCTCAGGTGTAAGGAAAGGTTGTTTCAGGCCTTGGCCGCCCAGTGAGAGAAGGCGCCTCCTTGACTGTTGCTTCGGTGGATCTGGGAGGGGGGCTGCGAGGAAGAGGGAGGCAGATCGCAGGTGTCTGGTCGGTTGGTGGAAGGTCATTCATTTGTTGATGTATGTTGGTCCTTCATTGTGCAGGTCTTTGTATGCGTGTTTCAGCATTTTTAAATGGCATCTCTTCTGGATCGGGAGCCAGTGTAGCTCCTTGAGGTGCGGTGTGATGTGGGTCCATCTGGGGAGGTCGAGGATGAGTCTTGCCGCGGAGTTTTATGTTGTCTGTAGTCTCTTCAGGAGGCATGTGGTGATTCCTACGTAGAATGTGTTCCCATAGTCTAGCCTGCTGGTGGCAAGGGCTGGCGTGACTGTCCCTCTGGTGTTGAATGGAGGCCACCTGAAGATCTTGCACAGCATGTGTAGGGTTGGTATCAGGCAGATAATAATACTGCATTTACCTGTTTCTTGATTGACAGCTTGCTGTCCAAGATGATGCCAAGGTTGCGGGCGTCGTCTGTGTGGCGGGGGTGGACTGAGTTCAATAGGCCACCATGCGTCTTTCCACGGCGAGGTGTTGTTCTCAAAGACGAGGACTTCCGTTTTCTCTGTGTTGAGTTTGAGACAGTTGTCCTTCATCTAGTCGGGGACGTTCATCATACATCTGTGGAAGTTGGCTCTGGTGGTGGAGGCGTCTTCTGACAGCGAGAGGAGGAGCTGGGTGTCGTCGGCTTGGTAGATGATGTTGAGTCCGTGCGATCTAACTGTGTTGGCCAGGGGGGTCATGCATGTGTTGAAGAGGGTGGGGCTGAGGGACGATCCTTGGGTTCCGATGTGAACGGTGGGAGATGGATTCTCTGGGTTCTTCCAGTGAGGTATGATGCGATCCATTTGAGGGCGTCTCCCTGGATTCCGATGTTGTGAAGTCAGTTGATCAAGATGTGATGGGAGACAGAGTCAAAGGCAGCTGACAGGTCCAGGAGAATGAGGGCTGCTGTTTGGCTGCGGTCCATGAGGGCCCTGATGTCGTCGGTGGCTGTGATCAGGGCTGTCTCTGTGCTGTGGTTGGCTCGGAACCTGGATTGAGAGGGGTCCAGGAGTTTGTTGTGTTCCAGGTGTTTGGTGAGTTGTTGGTTGATTGCCTTTTCGGGAACCTTCATGGGGAAGGGGAGCAGGGAGATGAGCCGGTAGTTCTTTGGTTCTGCTGGGTCGGCAAATGGTTTCTTCAGGAAGGGCCTCACTTCAGCATGATTCCAGTCCTCAGGGAAGGAGGCCGAGGTGACGGAGGCCTTCAGGACGTTTTTGAGTTCATTGCCAACCGTCTTGCTCCCGAGGTTGAAGATCTGGTGGGGACAGCAGTCCACGGGTGCTCCCGAGTGTACGGAGCTCATGATGGTGATTGTGGCTTGTGTGGTGAGAGGGTTCGTGGTTTGTGGATAGTTTCCCCAGCAATTTCATACCTTTTAAGGTTACTCCGAAGGGCTTGTGTACAGGTAGTGCTAGCTCCCCCGCCTCACACCCACAACAATTAACCAAATCTTTTTGGGGTGGGGCTGAGGTTCGGGCAGAAAATGTGAAGGTAACCAGGGACAGTGATCATCCCAGCCTGCCAACCCTGCAGCATCAGCTTCCAAGCCACTCTAGTTTGCCCGTAGTGGCACACAACCACTATGTAGGAGGCAGAATCCGACCCTTTCTTAAGTTGTGACAAAGCATCATGTCTAACAGGTTGGTCCTCCAGTTCGTTCAACAGGGCTATGCCCGTCCATTCCTTTCCGATTCACTGCATCTTCCACCCATATCAGACTGGCTTTCAGAGGAGCACCATGTCATTTTGTTGCAGGAGATGCAGGTTGTCTTATTCTAAGGAGCCGTAGAGAGGGTACTGGCCTCGGAAATAGAGACTAATTGTTACTCCCGCTATTTCCACGTGCCGAAGTACGGAGGCAAACCTCCTGACATTATTGGGGTTCACAATCAACGTGCCGAAGTCACACCGGAGGTGGGCAGGGCATCTTCCAAAAGTGGGGAGAACCCTTGTTGGATATTTTCATCGTCATCAAGAATGTGCAGTGTCCACATTTCTGCACTTTGGAGTCCCAGGGAACACTCTCTCTAAGAGAAGCATTCAGCTAGAGTGGAACGTGAGATTCCTGTACACCTTTCCACCTCTCCTGACCCAAGTTCTGAAGAAGATTAGGAACTACCAGGTCTCAGTCATCCTAGTGGTTCTGGATTGGGCCAGGAGAATGTGGTACCTGGAACTTCTGGGCATGAGCATCTGTCCCATGATCAGACTTCTGCTTCAGGAGGATCTTCTTTCATAGCAACAGGGAGTGTTCTGCACTCTGTGGGCACATACCACCTACACCACAGCAACTTCTGGAGGACCAATAGTCCATTCTACAGAAGAACGTCAGGCTCTCTTGAACAAGGAGGGCCAGGGAGAGGGTCCCAGTAATAGTGGCTTGATGCTAATTTTGTTATTTCCTGGTAACGAGAAAGGACTGGGGATACATCCTACCTTAGATCTTCACCCTCTGACCTTTTTTCTAAAAAACAAAAAAACAAACAGGGGCAAGTTCAACATGTTCACCCTGTCCCAACTATTCTCTTCATTGAATTCAGGCGACTAGGTGGTGCAGCTAGATTTGTCCTGCCTAATCTACACCTCTTTGCATAGAGATTGAGAGGTGGTTTGATCTTCTTACTAAGTCCATTTACGTCTGGTGCGCTGCCCACAACACAGACCAGTTACAAGCCGAACTGTTGGATGTCTTATTTGTTTGTTTGTCTTTGCCCAGCGAAGACTTGTAGTGGGCACCATTATAGGTTATTTGTCTGTCATTTCAGCCTTTTTGCTTTTACCAGACCAGTCTTCCTTTTTTAAATCACCTGTTGTAACGAGGTTTCTAAAAGGATTAAGATATGCTCTCCTGTAAACCCTTTATGATGCGACAGTGAGATATCAGTTTAGTCCTGACTTTCTTCATATGTACTCCCTTCCAGCTGCTGCACTGCTGCTCATTGCATCTTCTGACTCTGAAGACTGTGTTCCTTGTCGTGATTACTTCAGCTAATAGCATGAGTGGGTCTCAGGCTGTCGTGGTATAGGAGCCCTGCACCAACTTTTCCCCAGACAAACTGGCGTTGAGGACCAAGGTGTTTTTTTTTGTTGCTAAAAGTCATGATTCCTTTTCACATTGGGAAATCCTTCACCCTCCAACATTTTTTGCTTTGCCTCACCTACGAAGGAGGAGAGACTCCTTTGGCTGGACCCCAAGTGAGCCCTGGGCTTTTACATCGATTGCACCAAAGGCCATCACGTGGGCGATTTTCTTTTCGTGGGCTCTTCTGCAGAAAAGAAAGGCAAGGTGGTGCAGAAAAGGACATTGTCAAGGTGGATAGTCTTCTGCATCAAGATCTGCTGCACACTGGCCAAAAAGCAGCCTCCAGAAGAGCGGAAGTCTCATTCCAACAGAGACAATGTTGCTACCACTGCATTAGCCTACAGAGTGCTGGTTCTCTACATTTTTTAAGCCATGACATGGGCATACGTATGCACATTCATGAAGCGAGGTCCGACGGGAAGGACATTTTCCTCATTTGGTCCTGCAGGATTTTTTGATCTGAGCCCTCCACCTTGGGAGGTGCTGCTTTGGTATCTTTTCTAAAAGTGCAGAATCTTCGGTTAGAAGTAACCATTAGAAGAAAAATGTACTTACCTTTGGAAACACTTTTTCTCATGGATACTCTATCTACCCATATATTCCTCACTGCCCTCCCACCTCCCCATTCTGTGGAATGGTCTATTTTTCCACCTAAAATGGTCCCAAGCTAGAGATTTGGACACTGGTGCTCTGACTGGTTTTTAGGCTTTCTGTCCGAGGGTGCGGGCAGGGTCAAGTAAGAAATTGAGATCAGTGTTCAGGGGTGATGCTTAAAAAATTCAAAGTGGAGCTGCACAGTGCCACATACTGGCACACTGGAGCACTGCTGTGTAAAAGTTTCCGGATCCAGTCTGGCATTTTGGGATAGTCTAAAGGTAGGGAGTTTGTAGTTAGATTTTTCACCAGAAATAGAGTCACCAAAGGCAATTAACTTGTTCTTTATGAATGTATTTATCAAAGTCCTGAGGAGATATGAGTAGGGTGGGCTGTGCCAAATATATGTATGTATTGATATTTCTGATGGATACTTCAAACCCCATATTCCTCATTTTGTAAATATCCTCCAGGTACCAGACTGGATCCGGAGAATTTTCTCAGCAATTCCCTTGCATCCCTGTAGGTGACATCATACAGCTCTGAGTAGACTCCGTCCCGCCTTGGAAATGACGCCGGAGGCATATACAACCGCCACCCGTGTGGGCTTATATCCGTTCCTTTCTTTCCATGACTTGTGTCATAGAGATCCGGAGATGGTTTCCTTTTTTTCTGTCGCTGACAGGAACATTTCTACACTTTTTTACAGTGTGCAAGGGATATATCTCTCCATAAAACTACAGGATTTTAGCCCTGCAGGGACTATCACAAACAAATGTCTGTGACAGACCCTCAGCAAATTTGTCTCTGGTGTCAAGGTTTGTCCGACGAATCTAAATCGTGCAGAGACTGCACTAGGATGAACCCGAAGATTATTCAGAACTGCAAGGCCAATCTCTATGCCGCCGAACATTGTAGGTGCACAAGGGTCGGCCTTGCTCGAAGTCAAGTATATGTATGCTTTCTGACTCTCAAGGCTGTTCTTGAGAGAGGTCCTCTTCGAGTCCAAATGTACAGGTAAGTTGAAATCCAACTAAAAAACACAAGAATTTGAAACATGAGTCCCCCTCATCCCTACACTCTCATGAGAAGTTGCATGGACGTCACGGTGCCTCCCACTCCCGGTCCCCCACTGCAGAACTGATCCCTTTGCTTGTCCCGATCCAGTCTGAATTCCTGGGTCCATCAGCAATGCCGCAATAGGTTGAAGCTTTCAAAAAGTAGATGTTGTGCACAATTGGTCCCCTTCCGGCTCACCTAGGGGACCTAGTCGGGTTACAGTAGGCACATATGTCCCCAATGTCATCTGTGTCTTCTGAACCCACTATGGGGCCACCTCCACTCTTGAGCCCATGCCCACCCCAACTTCGAACCAGAAGCGAATCCGCCAGGACCTTGTCCTAAGTCACGTCCAACTCAATCTCAAACACAACCGATTCAGCCCCATTCGGAGTCAGATGCCATGCTACCTTTATCTAGACAAATGCGTTTGTCTTCAGGTTCAAAGCACCATGATGAAGGTAGATGATGGAGATGTCGATTCTCAATGCTGGGAGGAGGAAAACTTATTTCTGGACCTTCAGGATGCCAGTAGGGTGTGGGCACATACCACCTACACCACAGTGACTTCTGGAGGACTACTAGTCCATCCTACAGAAAAACTTCAGGCTCTCTTGAACAAGAGGGGCCACGGAGAGGATTGCAGCATCAGAAATAGTGACTGATGCTCCTCTCGTCATTTCCTGATGATGAGAAAGGACGAGAGGTACATCCTACTTAAGATCTTCACCCACTGAACTTGTTTCTAAAGAAAAAAAGGGCAAGTTCAAGATGCTCACCCTGCCAAACTACTCGCTGTATTCAGGCGACTGAGTGATGCCGCTAAATTTGCAGGATGCTTATGTCCACATCCCCGTCCTGCAGTCCTACAGGTTCAACCTCCGGTTCCATGTGGGCCACCAGCATTTCTTTTCTTTGTGCTCCCCTTCGGCCTCCCCAGTGCCCCTCAGGTGGTCATAAAAGTAGGAGATAGTGGTGATTGCAGTACATCTTTTAAGGTTGCCAATACCAGTTCCCCATACCCCCACGACTAGTTGCGGTAGGGGTCCACGCCTTAGGCAATCATGGACCACCTTCAGACGACAGCAAACCTCTTCACATCGTTGGGGTTTTCGATCAATGTGCGAAGTCACACCTTACTTTGCAGCGGCTCTTGTTCATCAGAGCCATTCTGGATAAAGTGCAATGTCAAGCCTTCACTCCAGCTCAGCGAGTTCAGTACATTCAGGCTATGATTCAGATATTTCAACCTCTGTCCTGGGTCGCAGTGAGAGTGGCCTTCTGCATCCTGGTAGTGGACTACACAAGATGCACATGCAGGCTTTGCAGTGGAAACTGAAACCTCATTGAGCTCAGCACGAAGGGAACATCTTGGATTCCATCCAGGTGTTGGAGGATACTGCAAAAGATATGCTGTAGTGACTGTTAGACCGCAATTGGACTGATAGCAGACCCCTTTCCCTACCCCACCCAGAGCTGACGGGAATGAGCGATGCATCGTACCTGGGTTGGGATGGTCATCTGGGAGAGGTGGAGATCAGAGGATTCTGGGCCCAGGCGGAGACCCGCCTCCACATCAATTTGATGGAGTTGTGGGCGATTCGCCTGGCACTGAGAGCCTTCCTCTCGTCCATCAAGGGAGTGCTGGTGCACGTCCAACACCACTGCCATGTGGTGTATTGCAGCAAACTGTGTGGAGTGGGTTTATGGATTCTGTGCCAGGTGGCTCTGCATCTTTGGAAATGGAATGGTCAAGGCATATTTCTGATAGTCAACCACAGGGCAGGATCTTTGAACTCCAGCCCGGACTAAATTAGTTGGTGTTGCCTGCGGATCACGTATTGCAATTACACCGACAGGTGATGCAGGGTTACTGCCGGCCATAGAGAGGACCCTGGATTGATCTTTTCACCAGTGCTGCGAAAGGGCAGTGTCCAAACGTTTGCGCTTTAGAGTTCGAAAGCCAAGTCTTGCAGCAACAGTGCACCTGAGTCTGCACAACATACACCTTCATGCATGGAGATTGAGCGGCGACAGTTAACTACCTGGGTCTTCCGAGCCGAAGTAGTAGATGTCATGTTGACATGCATCATCCACCAAAACCATTTATGCAGGACGCTGGGCGAAGTTTATCATTTGAGTACCTGTCGACAGATGCAACCACTTTAAGCAAAGTTGTGTGATGTAATGCTGTTGGTGCTTTTCCTAGCCTGGCAAGGCCTTGCTGTCGCAAATGTTAAAGGTTATTTGTAGGCCCTTTCGGCCTTTCTACAGTTACCAAATCAACCCTTGCTGTATAAATCACCAGTTGCGATGTTTTTTCAAAGGGATTTACCCACAGATGTCCATCTATACCATATGTGAACCATACCCAGTATGATCTCAACTTGTTCTCACTTATTTGATGTGCACTCCATTTGAACGATGCTTAGTTATTTTCTGTGTCTTTTGACTCTAAAAACAGTGTTCTTTACAGTGATAACATCAGCTCATCGCATAAGTGAGTTGTAAGCACCATCCGTACAACAACCATACACCTCCTATTTTCAGTACAAAGCTTGTGCTTCGGACTAGTGAACCGTTTCTGCCTAAGGTTGTGACACCTTTCCATGTCAGACACCTCATCACCCTTCAGATGTTCTTTGTTTCTCCCCATCACTCCAAAGAGTAAGAAACACTCCATTGGTTGGATCCCAAGTACCTTCTGATGGATGATCAGCTCTTTGTGGGGTTCACAGGGTCAAAGAACGGCATGGCTGTGCAGAAGAGAACCATTTAAATGTGAATAGTTCTCTGCCTCAAACTTTGCTACGCATTGGTGAAGAAGCAGACTCCAGAACACTTGTGGACCTATTCTACAAGGGCAAAGGTTACTACCACTGTGCTGGCATGCAGAGTGCCCGTCTTGGACATATGTCAGGCTGCAACATGGGCGTCAGTTCACATGTTCACCAACCACTACTGCCTTGAGAGCCAGGTCCGGCGGGAGGGACACTTTGCCTGTTCGGTCCTGCTGAACTATTTGGTTTAAACCATTCAACAGATCCACAACCTGGTGAGGTACTGCTTTGGCATCTATTCATAAGGTGAGAAACCTGTGGTTAGAAGTACCCATCAGAAGAACAAGTTGCTTATCTTCGGAGCTGCTCTTTCTGGTGGAGACTCTATCAAACCGCAGATTCCTCACCGGCCCTCCCACCTTCCCATTCTGTAGAATGGACTCTTTTATCAAAGTTTAAAAAAGGTCTCAATTTTGTGATCTGCACACTGTCAGATATGATTAATTAAAGGCTCTGCATCAGATGGCGCAAGCAGGATTCAGAAAGAAACTGACCTCAGCGCATACAGGTGGCAATTACAAATGGCTCTGGCATCATTTCCGGGATGGGATAGAGTCAACATGGAGCCACACTATGCCACCTACCGACGCGGCGCGCGAGGCAATTGTTGAGAAAAACTCTCCAGATCCAATCTGACACATGGTGGGTATTCTCAAGGTGGGGAAGCTGTAGATCCACCAGAAAGAGCGTTACTGAAGGTAAGTTACTTCTTCTTCTAAAGCACGAACCTAGGTGACTAGCACCTGTACAGGGACCAACCCCAGTGGGAATGCATAGGGGGAGGAAAAAAGTGAGGAGGTAGACCAGTGGATGGGGTGAGTTCCACAATATCGGAGGTAGTATTCCTTGAAGAGGTGATTTTACAGTTTCTTCCTGAATTGTAGCAGGGTTGGTACTGTTCTAATGCCGAAAGGGATGTTGTTCCAGATCCTGGAAACGTTTGGTGAGATGGCTTGTTTTCTTGTTTTCTTCTTCGTGGAGTGGTTAGTCTGTAATCTGGCGATGTTGGAGCTCCTCGTCTGACGTTGACCTACAGATATTGTTAGTTTGTTAGGTAGGTAGATAGGCGTCTTGGTGTAGGGAGCCTTGTAATTGAGTAGATGATCATGAATGGGCTTGCAGGTGGAGCCAGTGCAGACTATAGTGTGAAGGTGATATGGATGGATATCTTTCGCCCCTTGATGAGCTGTAAACAATGCTTTTCAGAGAAAAGAGGGTAGTCTCTGGGACTCCGCTAGCCAGGATGTTGCCTCCATTTAGGTGGGAGAGCAGGGGTGGCTCCTCCACTAGGGCGGAGGAGCGTCGCCCACTGCTTTCGCAGTGCGAGAAGCAGAAACATAAAATGGTAATAACTACCATTTTATGTTTCTGCTTCTCGCACTGCGAGAAAGCAAAAGGGTTTGGTTGCGGGCGGGCGGGTGGGGGGGCTGCTCTGCGAGCAGGGCTGGGTAGGGGAGGAGTGGTGTGCCCACTCTTGAGTGCACATGACTGGTTTGGGCGGCCCTCTGGGGCCGACCAAACCAGTCATGCGCACTCTGCCCTTCTCCATGCAGGCTGCAATGCAGCCTGCATGGAGAACATGGCTGGGCCATTAGCCCCTGGCTGGGCGGCGTCCCGACCAATCACTACGCTGCTTGCAGCGTTGTGGTTGGCTTAGGGCTGGGGCTGGGAGCCTGGCTGCCTGATTCCTGTTCCTGCCAGAGGCAGGAGAGCAGGAGAGGAGCAGAGACGACGCAGGACCCGGCCAGCGGGAAGCAAAGTTAATTTTTTTTTATTTATTAAATTAAACCCGCCCCCGCGCGACCTCAACCCTCCCCGACCCCAACCCTCCCCTTCCCGACCCCAACCCTCCCCTTCCCGACCCCAACCCTCCCCTTCCCGACCCCAACCCTCCCCTCCCCGACCCCAACGCTCCCCTCCCCGACCCCAACCCTCCCCTTCCCTTCTCGACCCCAACCCTCCCCTTCCCTTCTCGACCCCAACCCTTCCCTTCTCGACCCCAACCCTCCCCTTCCTGACCCCAACACTCCCCTTCCCGACCCCAACCCTCCCCTTCCCTTCCCGACCCCTTCCCGACCCCAACCCTCCCCTTCCCTTCCCGACCCCTCCCCTTCCCTTCCCGACCCCAACCCTCCCCTTCCCGACCCCAACCCTCCCCTTCCCTTCCTGACCCCAACCCTCCCCTTCCCGACCCCAACCCTCCCCTTCCCTTCCCGACCCCAACCCTCCCTCCCCTTCCCGACCCCAACCCTCCCCTTCCCGACCCCAACCCTCGACCCCAACCCTCCCCTTCCCGACCCCAACCCTCCCCTTCCCGACCCCAACCCTCCCCTTCATGACCCCAACCCTCCCCTTCATGACCCCAACCCTCCCCTTCATGACCCCAACCCTCCCCTTCCCGACCCCAACCCTCCCCTTCCCGACCCCAACCCCTCCCCTTCCCTTCCCGACCCCAACCCTCCCCTTCCCGACCCCAACCCTCCCCTTCCCGACCCCAACCCTCCCCTTTGCGACCCCAACCCTCCCCTTTGCGACTCCCGACCATCCCCCGCGCCTCCCCGACCCTCCCCCGCGCCACCCCGACCCTCCCCCGTGCCACGCCAACCCTCCCCGCACCACGCCAACCCTTCCCAGCGTGACGCCAACCCTCCCCGCGCGACGCCAACCCTCCCCGCACGACGCCAACCTTCTCTCGCGCGATGCATTGGCCCCCATAAGTCAGTCATGTGGGTCTTCTGATAGTATTATGCTCCACCCCTTTTGCCGCGTCGTGCATTGGAAGGGTATTGGCATGTACGGCCTTATATGTTCCCTCTATGTCATTGCATCGATTTACGTTCCTACCCGAGCTTAGGAGTAGAAGTGTCTGCACTCATGCGTTTCATGAAAGGTGGAACACACTGTCTATAGTACAGGCAAGGAACATTTTTATCCCGTCTTAATTGGGACTTACCCCGTAGCAACCCTGCACTGCTAGTTCGGGACTGCTCGGTGGGGATGGGAGATTTACCACGCACAGATCTCAGGAGCTTTTTCAGTGAATGAGGGAAGCATTGCACCCGAGAAGCCTTTGAGCACTGATTTCGCGCAAGGCATTTTGCACATATGCCACACACTGTTTTGTTGGAAATTTCTTTTGAGAATTACTACATTTAGTGATTCACTTCCATAATGTCTGAGATGGGCGTACCATCACTTCAGTTCACACACAGTTACCCCTTAGAATTAACAGATGTGTTCTGTTTTATTTTATATAAAGTTTCTTTCCATTTGTGTTGCTTTGTTTTATAGCATTGCAATAAGATTACAATCAAAGCAACATAGTTTGACGTATAAAAATTCTTTGTTGTTTCACATGTTTTTGGGAGTAAAATTCCAGATGTGGTAGTTGCTTAGCCAAAGGGGAAGTTTAAAACCAGCTCATGACCTCTCCCAGCCTCTGTGGTTAAATCTTATAACATAAAACCGAATTTTATTTGCGATGTTTACAATTACGTGCGTTCACTTTACAAAAGCACCGTTTTGTCTGTTCGGTGACTGTTAGTGAGGCTAAGGATCTGTTGTCGGATCAGTGGTGTGCACCTGTTAATTTTAAAGTGAACGAGAGAGAATTCCCATAAACTCACTGGAAATAGACACAAAATGAAAATACCCAGATTTTTAGGCAACATCTAATGTTTTGAAGCCATGTGTTTAATTTTGCTTGGAGCATCAGATGTACGATTAATATTTCATGGAGTCTTTATACTAATGAATTTTTCGTTTTTTCCCACGGCTCTCATGCCTATGCACACAAACTTCTGCATCGCTGCCGGGGTTTCAGATTCCTTATGTGTGACATTTTCATAATTTCAGTGTAATTATGAGTGACATTAAACGACTATGAGTGACACTTAATCGCGAGCAAAATCAAGCAATGAAGAATAGGGAAACACATAAATATCAGAAATTTCCATTTGGGCAACGAGAAACTCTAGGAAGATCTTAAAACTGCTGCAAAGCACCAGAAATGGAAGGGCACTAACCTCGTGCCAAGTTTACTTGGGCCCATGATCATGAGGTGCTAAAAGTAAATTAAATAAGGACTTGAGAGGGTACTAGTGACACTTACTATTCTGTAGCGAGCAGCACGTGACTGGACAGCCGCTGTTGACATGGATCTTCCACTGTCTTAGAGCGTGATCCGCTCAACAGGTCCGGCAGCACTGAGGGGTCGGGCATGGACGAGGTCGGTACTCCTTGTCTGCTCCGGCAGCCGCGGGTACGGCAAAGAAAAACAAAGCTGCTGCCTCAGTGACTGCTTGAGGCCGCCAATAAACCCCAATCAAACACTGCAGTGAGTGTGCTTAATTTTTATATCACCCTGACTAGTCATAATGTGCTGCAAGACCACATGCTAATGAGACACTTAGAGGCCGGCTCAGCTTGATTGAAGTGAGCCGTGGCCTGCACGGTGCCTTAGGTGCAGTGCTTTAAGTGGGCCGGGTCTGTCCGGGTCTGAGCACCGGCAGTTATTTTCAGGGGGCCTCGAAACGGGTCTCTATCGGGCTCTATTTTCGGGCCTCGCAGAGGTAGTCCGTTGTCTTTTTTTTTTTCTTGCACCATACTTATTTTGCTCTAGCTGGAATTGCCAGGCTGGATCCTGAGGCCGCTGACCTTTGTGCATGCTGTAGATCCTTTCATGGTGAACAGTTGGGCAAACACTTATATAATTTGAAGGAAACTAGCCGTGGCGGAGGAAGCGAGGAGTGTTTTACCACGGGGAGCAGTGCGAGGGAAGTGTAGAGGAAGTCTCTGAAGTACTTCTGGGCCCCAGTCTTTCAGCTCTGATTGGTTTTCCAGTGGTCCCACGCCGAGCACCAGCGCTTGCTATAAACAGTCTGCTGACCTGGCAGCGGTGGCCGCTCTGAAGTGGGCTGGTATCAGTGGCCAGAGACCCTCTGTGCGGGAGTGCACCGTGGCTGTCACGCGTGGACGGCCCTGGAGTTTCCAGCACATGCTTCTCTGTGTCTGTCTGGCACCGGGGGCAGGGTACGCTCGCTCGCCCTCCCGCGGGTCTCTCCCCGTTTAGAAGGCAATGGAAAGCACAGAGGGTTTATAGATTTGCCATGTTCTGCTCTCATCCCTTGAGAGGTTCGTGTTACGGGCCTTTCACGATGGGTGTCTTGCTATATGAGAGAGACTCCCTCACAGTAGACTTGTGCTTGCCAGAAGGCGGGCAGTGCTTTCTGCCTGAGATGAATTGGTGGAGCTAAACGTGGTCCCGTTACCTGAATTGCACCAAGTGCCCCATGTCAGGCCTGCGGTTCATTGGCAGAGCTGTTTGGGGATCACTTCCCTGTTACATGCTGGTTAGGTAGGTCAGCATTGAGATGCGTCGCCCATGTGACACGGGTGGTACTGTCGGGCAGCGTTGAGGCGCTATAGCAGACCTGTGTTCATTGTAGTACTGGGATACCAGAAGAGAGGAGGAGAGTCTTGCAACCACGAAGGAACTGAACATGGATTTTAAGACTTTTTTTTATTTTGTATTTTATAGAAGTTCCGGTATTGGGCGATATCTTGCCTTGGATCTTGTGAGACAAAGCTGGGGTGCGCTGATAGGAGTGTGTGGAACAGCAGGAGGAGAGCCTCTAGAATCAGGCGCGCAACGCCCATTGGGCTCAAGAGGGCTTCAGCCCCCCCCCCGTCGAGTGTGGCAGCCCCCGGCTGAGACAGCTTCCCGGGCACACACACAGCCGCACCTGAGTACTTCACAGGTCTTTAAAAGACCATTTGCTTGTTAATGAGGCTTTGTTGTTTTTCACCTCTTTGTAGAGATTCTACAGCTCCACTCTGCCTATTGCTTGAAGAATTAGCCCCCCCCCCGAAATGTTTTCTTAGCCCCCCCCTCTCCAAATTTGGTTCTACTTGCGCCTCTGGGGAGGATGTATGGCGTTATCCATACATATCTTTATTTAGACCACGCCCCTACTTGGATAGGCCACACCCCTTTAAGAGGTTTGCCCCGCCCATTTTAGAGCACCCCCAGTTTTTTTTTCCCACTTAAAGCCCTGCTTAGGTGTAATAACTAGCGCTAGATCATCAATAACTCTCTAAAACAACAGACGCTAGTCTCATGAGACACAGTAGGCTCTCCTCTGGGCAGCTCAGCGCTACTGACAGTGTGTGCTGCCTCCTTAAATGCAACACTGTACCCTCGTATGTATTTTATTTGTTAAAAACAGTGAGTGCAGACCTGACTCGTGCCCAGTAATTACCTTGCAGCACTTTCTCTACAGCGAGGCAGGCATACACACCCAGCGGAGGGGACGGATGGCAGGCTGTAAGCACGCCTTCTTCAGAAGCCCTCCGTGGTGTGGATGCGTGTGATCATGAGAGATCAGGTCACCGGCTTCCTTCAGCTCCTCTTTATTATAATCCCTATCATTGCGACACTGGGTTAAGGCCAGAAGCCCCCTCCGCCAGTGGCGGCTGGTGGAATTTGAAACTGGTGGGGCGTATGCAGAGCGAATCAACGCATGCGAGCGAGCGCAGTTAGCGAGCCCAACAGCAATAAGGGGGGTTCGGGGGGGTTCTCCCCCGTGAAGAAATTTTATAAAAATTGGCATCTTTTTGGTGCGATTTTCAGCACTATATCTGTGATAAATGGACTGAAAATTCAGTAGTTCTAGGCATTCATAAAAGAAAACAAACATTATTTCAGAGAATTTCTGGGTTGCCAAGCAAGTCTGACTTCTGAAGAGGGTTAGGGTACTAAGCAAGACTGCTTTGGCTCTACCCTTTCCAATAGAAAACACTAGTTAGTGATGTGAACAAGTTCAATGGACAAACCTGGGGTCTAGGGAGAGTCCCTCTCCTGAGAAAGAAATTTAAAAAGATTGGCAAATGGTGCATTTTAAAGCAAATGAATGCAGCGATAAAGCAAGGCTTATTAAGCAGTGGGAACGTATAGTCTTGAAATATTAAACACATTAAAAACTGCCCCGTATCTTCTTGCATTAATTTGTTCAACCGTTACTGTAATATGTAAATTGTTCTGCATGACAACTTTAGCCCTTTAAAATGTATGCTTAGCTTGCCCAGTGTCTTGCACTGCATGCAGCATTAACTTTGGAAAAATATGCTCTAACCAGACTTCGGGAAGCACCCACAGCTGCTGGCTGTAACCAGTCATATAGAAATATGTGCAGACAGGTCTTTAAGTGAGATGAAAAAAGTGGGTGCTCCCTATAAAGGAACATGCCAAATACATTTCTGTGATTCCCATAGTGTGCCATCAGACCGGTATTTTGGTTTCTCTCTGAGATGTAATTTTATCCAGATAAATGGCACAGCAACTGACATACGCCTAAAGCCTGTCAGTATGATTGGCTTTGTCACTGGGTGTTAGCTGTTTAAGATAAATGAGTTAACAACAATGATTTCTTATAAATAATTAACATTGAAAATGTTTAAATTCTGAAATAGTGAGTCTGTGAATTAAATAGGATTGAGGCCTGTAGAAGGAGTTTTGGCCTTCAATTATGTTTGCTTTATGTTAGATATGTATCCTCTTTTTCTCTGCATATCTTGTCCATCTGCACATCTTCAACCCCATCTCTTTCCTCTTCAGCATCCTCTTTTCACGCTTCCCCGAATGCCCTTCCTCACATCGCTGTCACTTCACCGCCCCCCAACATGCAATGCACTGCACTCCCTCAAATATAAGCACCTTAATTTCTCTTACTTTTGCCTTGCAAATATTTTGACATCAGTGTACCCTCTTCACACACATTTCCACAAAATCATGGACCGTGTTCATAAGGTTACTGGAATCAGCCACAGGCTGGAAGTGGCTTACAGGACCCATTCCACCCTGCGGACAGGTGACAAGGACAGGATGTGCACTGTCGGACTCTGCAAAGAAAAGGAACAGACTCTGGTCTGTTTAATCTTGGAGAGGAGTGCGCACTGTTTTCCTCAACAGTGAAAAGGAACCTGGACTGTGTAATCCAGTGATAGAAAGGAAACAGACATGGTTATGCTCTGGAAATGGAACGTGTGCACACAGTTGTGTTTCATAAAACAAATGAATGGACACTGTTTTATTAAGTAATAGAATGGAATGTGCACTCTTTTATATAGTAATAAAGAGAAACACAGACTGTTCTAGTCAATAATAGTAATTTACAGTGCTTCATTTTGTAACAGAATACTTAACTGCAGATTCGTTTTCAGTGCTTAGTTAAACAAATGAATATTCATTTATATTGCTTAAGGTAAAGAACAATGCTTCTTTTAATTACTGAATAAAACGGTGCTTAAACCAACGCATACCGCTTTTAAGGTACAGAAGAGTACATGCTTGTTTCAGTGCTATAAAGAGACTGGACCACCGTGCCCCAGAAATTGAACTATGTTAAGCATTAAAGAGAGGAAAGATCATCGTTTTACTGTGTAGTGGAAAGAAATGTGTCATCATGTAATAAGTAATGAAACAAAATGTGTTCTATTTAATGATATCAATGAATCTGCATTGTTTAATTCAGTAACGAAGAGGTCCTCGTACTATTACAATCAGGAACGAAACGCAATCCGCACTGTTTCATTCTGTAATGAACAGGGTACTAGGGTAAGAGGAAACAGGAGCGTGTTTTAAGGACATCTGTGTAAGAAGGATACCTCTTTTAAGTATGCTCCCTAACAACGGCGGTCTCGAATGCCGAAAAGATTTCCTTTTCCCAAGTCAACAAACAGCTGCACAAATCAAAAACAAACAAAAAAAGAACCCCGCCGAGTTATTTGGATAATATGGTTCCTGCGCAACTACGTGTCGAGAATGCTCGTTCTAGTCGGCCCTCGCTGCTGAGGGTGCTTGGCCTCTGTCAGACAGCTAAAGCGCTCTCTTCCAGGACGAAAAACAGCTGAGATCGCAGGCGCTGTGACTTGCTTTCTTCTTGTCCATCATACAGTGCTCTCCGCTTTACAAGAATGGCAACCAATACCAACACAGTATCCGAGGATCTCATTCAAAATCTGGCTTACTAAAAAGAGGCTGTTCTAAACTCTAAACCCCGACTCCAGGTCGACGTCAGTGACAGATTTGTAAAATGTCTTAAGATAATCACATTTTTTTCCAGATTTTTTTTTTTTTTGCTGTTTTATATAGCGCGAACTCGACCCGAAAGTATCAGAGCGCTTTACATGAGCACCAGTTGCATTACAGACAACCATTCATTTTTTAGGGACGGGGAGATTAAGTGATATGCCCAGAATCACAGGGTGCTTGAGCCTCCAGCTAGACTCGAACCTGGTTTCCTAGCTTCAAAGTCGGCCACCCTAGCCGTTAGGCCACATCCTCGGGCTTCACACGTCCACTTGTGTGCGTACAGGGAGGAGTAAAGCTACAAACCAAACTTGGATTCCAAGGAAAATGGAAGCTACACTGGGTGAGGCTTTGCCTCAGCCCAACCTATTTTGAAAATGCAGCAGCTATTGAAGGAAGGTAGAGTAACTGAGCAAAACCTTAGTAAAATAATACATCCAGTGGGACACTGTTAGCACTGCCGATGGCGAAAAACACCTTGCAAACATCAATGAGACATGATGTGTCCGGGCCACCAGCGCCCTTGCGCAATCTAAGAGGACACTCAAAGGGGCTTGACACAAGTGAAAAGTAACTCAAAGAGCAGCAAAGACATAGGTGCGTTACTCACTGGTCGGAATAAAGTCTCAGCTGCGAACGTTGTCTGTGTAAATACACAGCGGTGCCAGAGTATGTGGGTGATAAGGAGCAGCGGCATAAATAGACCTTTCAGACGGGTCCTGCAAGTCATTAGCACCTGGACCTCACTTGGGTATAAGTGCATGTGGACGGGGTTAACCCTTAATTGTACACAAAAACCTTTCGCAAACTAGGCCTGCTATACTGAAGAGCAAACAGAACATCAACTATCCTAATCCAAACGGCGCAAAATACAAATATTCCATGCGGCCCCATAGATTTCACCTGGTAGGCCTACTCTGATCACGGAAGCAAGTGATGAGGCACGTCCTGTCCGTGTGCTCTGTGGAAACCTAAGATCTGTAAAATATGCTGCAGTCGCGGCTCGCAATACTGGGGGGGGGTCGCGCGAGGGGGGGTGTTAAAAATAAAGTGAAAAAAAAAACTTCAACTTACCTGACCGCCGGGCGGGTCCGCGCCGCCTCTGCTGTCTGCTCCTGGGCCGGGGTCCGGTGTGTTGCCGTTGGCGCCTTCTCAATCTCACGTCTTCTGTGTGAGTGGCTGGCAAGTGGCAACCCCTCTCGCTCTCAGCCAATCCTGGCGCTGCCAGGATTGGCTGAGGGCAGGGATACTCCCTGCCCATTAGGAGACCGGGGGCTGCGCGTGAAGCAACCCTCGGCTAGTGCGCATGTTCGGGCTGATCGTAAAAATGATCAGCCCAAAAACGAACATGCGCACTATTGCGCTGTCACTCAACCGTGACAGTGCTGCCGCAGCCCCACCCCATGCAGCGTCCGTGTTCTATTTCTGAGGCTAATTCCAATCAGGAGTCCTGATTGCAGCAATTAGCGTCAGAAGTAGAACGATTAGTGGGGCAACGCCCCAACGCCCCCAATGGATGCACCGCCCCTGCCCTCCGCAGAGACCATTGTGGGCATGAATCAGATCAGGTCGGCTCCAGGGGTTGACTCCAGGGCTCACAATGCTCCTGCCTCATCCCTTGAGAGCCGGCTTGTTGCAGGTGCTGGCTGTGTATCCCCGCTAAGGCACATTGCCACTCATTCAACACTGGGACACCTCGCCGCTAAAATTAAATGCAGCTCTGACGGTCGCTGCCGCCCTGCTTCATACCTCACAGCGCACAGGTGGTCAAGGTGCTAAAAATGCGTGATTAATGCATTTTAATGCAGTGATGCGGACCACCACATTAAAATGCGTTAGTCTAACGACTGATGTGTGGTACTTGGCCAGTGGCGACTGACTGCTTTAGAAAGTGGTGGGGCGATTCTTGCATTCTGTGTAATGTCCTCTCTCTTGCTCTCATTGGTCCTTCCCCTCAGGGAGATGGGTATATACTGTGAAAATACTGTGCAAGTTATATCTTGCATAATTTTACATTTTCCTTGCACCTTCGCCTCTCTCAGACTTCTTCATACTTTTGTGTTAGCATTATGTATGTGGTCAATTGCTTCACGTGACCCACTTCGACTTTTTTGCAGTGTTATATAGCGCAACCTTGGCCCAAAAACATCAGAGAGCTTTACATGAGCACCAGATTACATTACACCAGGTCAAATTGATTTTTTAGGCTTTCCCCTACCCCATTCTATGTATTGTTTTATACTGTTGGCTAAATATTTAGTATGCAACGTGTTTCCATGTCTTCTTGCCCCCAGAGCCCCATTGTCAAAGAAGCTCCCGGATTGAGCCCTACAGCTCTCAGTATATAACGTGCACAGATCTGTACTGTACTTCTCACCATGCACGGCAAATCTCGTGCCACTGCCACCTTGTGACAGAAGGAATTCTGCCCAGAGCAAAACCCGAATTCGTGAATAGACTGGGTGTGTTTGTCCACCCTGCCTGTGGTGCCCCCTTACTGCTGTGTGAGGAGCTTCTGTCTGCTGGCAGCACTCCTGCTTATATGTGCCAGCACGGAGAGAGCATGTTGTGGCACTCCTGGGATGCGAGAGATTTTACAGTACTCACAGACTTGTGGTGGAGAAGCAGGCCTCTCCCAAGTCTCACTAAACGAACCCCCTTTTCTACAGAACCCTACACCGCACTGGAGGAGCCCACTTCTGCAGGACTCCAGTGCACATCGCAGGAACATCTCAGCTGCAGGAACCCTCTCCTCCACCTCCCAGGTGCAGGGACCCTCTCCTCGATCTCTCAGCTGCAGGTACACTCGCTCCTCCACCTCTCAGCTGCACAAAAATAAATAAAAACAGTACATAAAATTTAACAAAACGTACTTACCTACTCCTCTCTCCGGTCCTGTAGTCCGTCGAAAAAGTAGCAAGGGGTCACTGAGCCAACTCTCTTAATCAATCCAGATGCAAACAGCATGAGAAAAGTGACAGGATTGGTCGGAGCAGGCTGGCTCTGCACTCCCACAGGCACTGGAGGCCTGTGCCTGCTCTCTACCCAACTGCCTAAGACAGCTTGGGTGGAGTTGTTTAAAGTGCGCATGTCAGGCTGGCCGTCGCAAGAGAGCCGACCAAAGAGGCATGCACACTTTAAACTTTACGTGTGTACTATTCCTCTTCCCCTGTGCCAGTCAGCAGTGCTGGCCCCGCCCCAGCACTTGGCTCGGGCTGGCCGGCTTCACTGAAAAATAAAATGGTAATAAAAGAATTATATTACCATTTTATATTTCATGTTTGCTGCGCTGGAAGCAGGGAGGGCTGCGCTGGAAGCAGGGAGGGCTGCGCTGGAAGCAGGGAGGGCAACGCTTTTCCGACCTTATGGAGGCACCGCCGCTGAAAGGGCTG
This sequence comes from Calotriton arnoldi, assembly GCA_963921515.1. Lineage (NCBI taxonomy): Eukaryota > Metazoa > Chordata > Amphibia > Caudata > Salamandridae > Calotriton > Calotriton arnoldi. Next base: position 2,798,127 of record CAWUFW010000321.1, on the reverse strand, counting down.
CCTGCATATTCGAGCTTACCTTTGATCGCATAGGTCTTACAAATTCTCCTATGCTGGCTATTTCTTCGCTGAAGGTGCTCAGAAATCTCTGATGGTTCATGGAAGTGCCATAAATTGCTTTATTCCTTCGTTATAGAGGAGAAATTTACACCTGTGTTCTTCAGGTTAACACATCGCTCTACATGAAAACCCATTTTTGCAGTGTTAGTAATTTTTCCCCTTAATCAATTTGTACCAAATTTCGAAAAACAGCACAAAATTCACAATTCCTTCAAGCAAAATTCGGTAGTTATTGATCAAAGGAGGGAGTGCGGGGGGATGCATGAAGATAGAAACAAACAAGTGTTTTTTTTTCCAATTTAACATAGAACTCCAAATATGTTGGTGAAAAAAATATCAAATGTGACATAACAAATAATGTAAATTGCTGAATGTCTGCACTGAGGAAAACAAAAACTTGATGGGTGAATGGCTTGAATTAATGCCAGCCACTTGTCTGGGGTTGCTTTTGTTTCTGATCAGAGGCGACCTGACCTGGCATTTCAGGCTGGACTGTTCCTATTGGCGCAGGACCAAGGCTGTGTTGAATATGGCTGGAGGTGACAAGGTGGACAAAAGAACGATGGACTACATTGTTACTCAGAGAAATTTATAGTACCTGAGTTTAATTCAAGCAGTCCGCCCATCACCTTTTTGTTTTTCTCAGTGCGATGGGTCCTAAGTGCGATGGGTGTGCTCAGATGTGGGTCCCTTGCTCACTGTGCTATGGGACTCGAGCTGCACCCTTCTGACTAGGCCCAAAGAGGCCGAAATTGGCCTGGGGTTCCTTACTTTCTTGATCAGCGGGGAGACGGCCTGGCAGTTCAGACTTTACAGTTCCTTTAGGAGCAGGACCAAGGCTGATTTGTTTATGGCAGTTTCCCGTCTACGGTGGCAAGATGGGCATAAAAAATGATGGACTGGTTTGCGGCCCTAAATAATTACCAGTGGCTGAGATTATCTCAGGGAATCCACCCATCACTTTTTTATTTTCCTCAGTGAGACGTTGGATGCAACATCACCTTAGAGTCAATTGTGTGCCGCCAGTATTGGAAAAGGGTGTCTCAACCCAAATGTTTCTATTCACCTCATTTGTATCATTGAAACTTCTTAGATTAACATATAGTTTATGGACAATAAGGGCTAGGTAGAGCCACTCAGATGATTTTATGGGTTCTGTTGGTCCCACCGCATGTATTTTTTCCAGTTTCAGTTTCAAGCGTTACGTTGCTTTTATTGGTAAATCCCTTACCTTATGGTCACATTGTTTTGTCCCTTTATCATCAATACCTGATATTGGAATTGCATAGCCCCCACCTATTTGAACCCAAATGTTTTATGCCATTTGTATCTGCTGTCACATTCCAATACACCATTATGTATATGTTGTCCCTCCCTCCACCACATTCCCATGGTGTTATGTTATATTATATTGTTTGTTATGGAGGACACATTCGCCAATTACTTGGCTCCTTAAGTTCTTTAATACAGATGTCTATGTCTGTGATTGGGATTTGCTCACAGAGGATCCACCAAGTGGCTATTCAAGGACAGGCTTCACTCTAAGTAAAGCATACAGTGTTGTGTGGTATATTGGGTCTTCCCTAAGGCTATATTCTATGACGTGGTGGTATTGTAAAATGTCATTGAAAACAGCATTAGGGTGAGGAGTCCTAGCAGTTTCTCTCCAGAGCACACCTCAGAGAGTGTGTGAAGTTATTTGACCCTTACCTAACCTATGTCAGCTGAGTGGTCAACTTAATAGTTTTTGAGTCCTTTAGGATCTCATATAGCAAAGGGTATTGCTGCACTTTCCTAGGTCTTTGTCAGGTTTGTGCATCAGTTATTAGGTGGAGTGTTTTTGGTTGGTTATCTTGGTGGGCTGTTTAATTTGGGCCATGGGAATAAGGGTGTTCTCTTGGTTACTCTTGGCTGAATGACTCTTTGCAGATGGCATTGATAAAAAAGAATTATTAGTAATTTACATCACACAGCTTTCCTGTTTCCACTTGTTATCCTGGATGCTCAATCGCAGGAATTTGTGGGTATATTTAGATTTTACATATCTGGTTTATGTTGTGTTTTATCAGTCAAATCTAGGCGTGGTCTTGCTTCTGTTGTAATGTGCTCTGAGATGAATCAGCAGGCAGTTTGTTGTCCGAATGGGAGGGAATTTGGTACATGTGGAAGTCTGATGAGCAGTCTGTTGTTGAGTTACTATTAATGGTAGGGGAGTACTACAATCTATGTAACGCATGGAGTTTGTGTAATTGATTGAGGTTTGAGAGGAGTTGTGCGTGAAGGTGCTGGTTATCATAGTTGGTTGCCCTTTATCCCTTAGGGCAGTGATGGTCAGGGCTGTTGCTGCTGTTAGGTGGGCGGGTTGGATATGAGTTGGATCAGTGTTAACAAGAGGCATTAAGGATTCTCATTGGTGTGGTGCACTTAATGTTGCAGATGGAGTTTTGTATGGTGAAGTGTAGTGGTCTTGATGAAGCCATGTGCATGTGTTTTCAGTCTGTTGTGTGAATGCTGTGCATGATATTGTGCATGTTGAGTACATTATTCAGTGCTTGGTGGACATGGATTTGAGAACTGTAGGATGTGGATTAGTTTGATGGTGTGATGGGTAGTGTTAGAAATGGGGTTTCTGGTTGGCTAAAGTATGCACCCAAGCCAGGCAGAACTCACCACTCTAGACAGGGCAAGTCAGATACACACCAAAATAAGCTGTGCTCACCCTCTGGTAGCTTGATGCAGAGCAGACAGGCTTATCTACAGAGGCAATGTGTAAAGCATTTCTGCAACACATACCCACACACACACACACACACTGTAACACAATGAATACACCACAAAAGAGACTCCACACAGGATTATGTAAAAACAGCGCTCTATATTGTTCATAAAACAAGACCAAAGCGCCATGAATAAGACCATTAGTGCAAATAATGCAGGATTTAAGAAAAGGCTTATATGTTGCAAACGACATGAATCACATGTATACATTCAATTTTATAAGCTTTTCAAGTATGCAGATCAGAAATGCATTCAGAGGACATAGGGAACAGGAGCACCTGCGCGCCTATTAGATGGTATGTAGTAATTTCGGTGAACCCTGTTGAGAGACAGAAATTCCCTTTGGGGATTGACCTCTGGACGTTTGAGGCACGGGAGCGGGGAAAGTTGAACCACCAAAACGTTCTGGTGAGTGGCCTCAGTGCCTTACAACAAGAAATGCCCAGGGTGACCTCTGGCGAGTCCGGGGCCTGTCGTAGTTGCTTGGAGTTGCATTTCCTTTACTGAAAACAGGGCTGCTCGCGACGGAGTGCGGGATGGCTTTTCTCCATCTGTGGCCTCAGTTAAGTCCACAATACCTTAATGGGCTGGGACCAAGCTCAGAGGATCAGGAACCGTTGGCGGGCCTTGGGAGTGGGGCCCACATTGGCACCTCGGCTTATGTACTACACCCCGAGGTCTTCTCCTGTAGGAGCTGTTGTGTCGCATTCATGGGGTAATCCACGCAGGCATGAAGCAATGCGCCGGCCTCTGGCAGTCCTCTGGTTGCTCTGGCAACACAGGGGTGGGGAAAGCCAAGCTGCTCGTGGACTTCTTCTGAGGCCACACACCTCTTCAGCGGCAGCCAGTGGTTCACCACGGACCCGGGCGCACAGGCGGAGAGTAGCCCAGGGTAGAGGTGCATGTCCCGGGGCGCAAGCCAAAAAGGCACATGCCAGTCCCTGGTGAAACGCTGGGGCTTCGTCCCTCACTACCAGTGCGCAAAAATCACGAGGGACACGCCGGTCCCTGGGGTAAAATGATGAAGCGCTTACCATGCGCTGGTTACCAAGCAAGGAGCAATCAATCACAGCTCCTCGTCAGAGCATGCTGCTACCGGACTCACAGGAGTCCCATGGCAGAGGTGCTTAAACGCAATCTTTGATGGCCCTTAGATTGCAAAACAGGGGGCAAGCCAACAAGCCCTCGGAGAACACTTCTTAATGGGTACAGAGGAAGGTGGCAGGCAGCAGGCCAGCACATAGAGACAGGTTGCAAAGTGGCAGTCCCTCCGACAGCCCAGCACTTCTGCAGACAGCAGGCCAACACAGCAAAGCAGTTAGCAAAGATGACGGTTCCTCCTGGCAGCACAGCAGTCCTCTGGCAATATGCACACGTAGAGCCAGCAGCGTCTGGATACAAGTCCCACGCAGTGTCTGAAAACATGGGGTCAGAGACCCAGTACTTGTACTCAAAAATGCCTTTGAGTAGGGAGTGACTTCAAAAGAACCCTTAGAAGTGCACAACAATCCCTTTCAGCCCAGCCCTGGCTCCAGATGATCAGTTGGGGGTAAATCAGCCCTTTGTGTGAGGGCAGAACACTACCTATTCAAATGTAAGTATGAACCACCTCTCCCTCTCCCTGCCCACCAAGACTATCTGTATGCAGATGAATGCAGATGTATGCCCTGTCATGCCCAGCCCTTCCTGTGTTGTGGCTGTCTGAAGAGAATGCACAAAGTGTAGCTGTCAACAAGCCCAGACATGCATTGGAGACAGGCTGCAAAGAACAAAGAGTTATCATCACAGAGAAATGCCCACATTCTAAAAGTGGCATATCTAAAATAGTAATGTAAAATCCAAAACTAACAAGTAAGTAGGATTTATCACTACCATTCTAAACATACCAAACATGACAACGCCACTCCTTTATGATCAGGAATTACCACTTAAAAGTATATAAGGGAATTCCTGATGCTAGCCTAAGAGAGGGGCAGGCCTTGCAGCAGTGAAAAACGAAATAGGCTGTTTGTCACTACCAGGACATGCAAAACATAAAGACTCATGTCCTACCTTTTACTTACACAGCACCCTGCCCATAGGGCTCCCTAGGGCCTACCTTAGGGGAGATCTATGTGTAATAAAAGGTATGTTTAAGGATTGTCAAGTTGAAGTGGCAGTAAACTGCACACACAGGCACTGCGGTGGCAGGCCTGAGATAGGTTTGAAAGGCTACTTCTGTGGATGGCACAATCAGTGCTGCAGGCCCACTAAAAGCATTTAATTTACAGGCCCTGGGTATATGGTATACCACTTACAAGGGTCTTACAATGTAAATCAAATATGCGAAACAGATGTAAACCAATCATACCATGTTTAGAGGAGAGAGCACATGCACTTTAGCACTGGTTAGCAGTGATAAAGTGCCCAGTGTACTAAAGCCAACAAAAAGGTCAGAAAAATAGGTAGAGGAGGGCAAAAGGTTTGGGGATAACCCTGCACATAGGGCCAGGTCCAACAGGTAGAGAGAGTGTGGCAGCAGTGCTGAATGCTGAGAGATGTTATGCTTGATGTAGAAATGTTCTATTCATGAGATGACTTGAACTCATTGTGCCAAGTGGTTTTGGTTTGTAGTATTTTACACATGTGTGTGTAATGGGGTGTTGTGTGTTTGAAGCAGTAATTGTGTGTGGTGGAGGAGTCATATGCTTGTTGTTTGGGTAGGTAGGAGAAATGTGTGTACCAGGCATGTGTTATGTGTTTAGGTGAGGTGTTAGAAGCATGGGAGGGAAGTAAGGTGCAGTATGGTGTGATATTATGTTGTGCTCTCAAGTGATCAGTTATAGCGTGTTACAATGTACAGGTCCAAATTCCAAGTCATTTTGACACAAAAACGACAAGCACTGAGTGCTTTTTTTACCTAAGCAGAATAACGTAGGGTGTGAGGGACGGTGGTGTGGTAGGGGCACTGGGGGCTTGTGGCATGTTCAGCCATGGAAGAAGTTTTAAGGGACCGAGTAAAGAAGGAACTGTGCGTGTGTGGCAGTGCGAGATAGTGTGATGAGGCAAGAAGGCTGGGGAGGGGAAGGGTATGGAGTGGGCAATGTGTGGGGAATGTGGGAGGATCGGGTTTCATGGTTGTGGTTGACTAAGTGATAGGGAAAAAGGAAAGGTAGTGGACACTGGTGAAATACTGTCAGTGGTAGTAGAAACTGGCGGAATATTGGGGAAAGAGGGGCTCGTAAAAATAGGGAGGGGTGTTGTAGGGAGTTCTTGAAGGAGGTGGGAGTACATATCAGAGCTAGCATGTGAGCTGATAGAGTGGTTGAATGACTTGGTTAGTGGATGGTGTGAAGGTGGGTGTGGTTAGCGGTAGAGGTAGAGGAAGGTGGAAGTTGAACTGGTATAATGTTTGAGAGAATTAGTGCCTAGACAATGGAAATATTGGTTGGGGAGTTAGAAGAAGGTGAACTGGTAGCATGGTTCCTTAATTGTGGGTGAATGGACGGAATAGTAGGAGGGAAGAGCGGTAGAATGGTGAGGATAAAGGGACTTGGTTTAGGGTATGAGATGGGAAAGAGACAGAAGGGGGTGACAGGCATATGTAAACTACAGTAAGAGAAGTGGGAGCTGATGGATGGGTTTCAAGACTTTGTGGATGTAGAGTAGGGAGCCAGGTTTAGGAGAAGGAAATAAGAGGTAGAGAGAAGAGGGGCTTTGGGACTCCTGAGTTCCTGAAAGGTATAGGGTGATATTTTCCTTTTCACCAGTTCGCTTATCTTTCCCTTCTATTCTCCTCAAATACGTTTCTTTGAACTTAAAGGAGGGCCAGAATATATTAACAATCTTACTGTTTTTACCCGAGCATCAGCGAGCATGCATAGTTTCTGCTGACGTGCCTTATCGGAATCAGTAAATTGGAAATCCTCCAATAACTGGTGTTTATTACGTTAGCTGAATTTAATTAAAAAACTTTTCGTGCATCATGTTCTGGATTGGAATGCCTTTTACTAGATCTTATATTATCACTGTTAACACATTATATACTACTCTTTCCAATCAATTAATTTACATATCATGAGTGAAGGGACAAACCATTATTTTTTTTCAAATTGCTGTATGGGCTCACACGCAGAGAGCGTTTCTTTTCATAGTTCATTTTGCTTCTACGTTCAGTGCTGGAGGGACTACAGCTACCAGGTTGAAGACGAACTTCCTTTGACACTCTGGCACCACCACACCTTCCGCCATCCCTGGGTTCAAGGTAGGATGGCTCATCATGCAACTATTCACCAGCTCAAAAAGACTTTGAAGCACTTGGCTGCACCTCCATTAGCCTGCATTTGTGTTTGAATGTGCAGACCCAGCCATGTGGGACTTTGTTGTTGTGCCCATATCAACTCTGCTCTTTCATGCTTTGCATTCTTCTGCATGTTTTGTCATTTAGGGAGGTCTTTCAGACACTGCTACCCGGGTATCCATCAGAGTTTGCACCTTGTGGGTTTGGAAGCTGTCGGGACTCCCAGATAGGCTCAGCAGGGCCAGGGCATGCCTGCAGTTTGCATGAGTCTAAAGAAAAGTCTGTTACTACGTCTTCCCCACCAGAATGCTCCAGGTGGCAATCTGTGAGTGTATCAGCTCAGCATCCACCATCTCCGGCTCAGTTATGACATTATCCAGATGGCAGGCTCAGTAATGACTTTATCCAGATGACCATCTGTGTTAAAAGCAAAACGACAATCGTGAACATTACCTGCGCCATCTTGTCTGGTGGAATTCTATGTGCACATAAGTTGCAGTCATTTTAATCTATCACAGCCATTTTGTACTCTGTTGGTCACCTTTGTTTCACCCTGCCCTTACTAGCATCCCTCTGACCCTCTGTCCGACCTGGTACGTGTGCTGGGGGCTATAAACTCTATTTGCCGCAACAAACCTCAGCGCCACTTGCTGCCACAAACTCGTTTTTCCTCTCATCTCTGTTTTCAGGCAAACCTTTGGACACTCTACCCCTCATGGCACCTAGTTACACAAACAGGTTCCAAACACCAAAAAGACTCTTGCAACATGATTTATTGCACTGCAAACAGCAAGACTTGTTGTTACCAACAATGGAACCTGTTTTTATCAACAGAACGGACTCTTAGATCTGGCCGGTCTCACATGTTTTAGACCCTGAAGCAAGGTCCAGCTGCAAGATAAGATTGTCTGTTTGACCTGGGTGGGAAGAGAATTACTGTTGGGCTTGTGTGACAACCTGCCCGGGGCGGGGACCCCAAGCTTGTGTAACCATGATGATGAAACCAATGCATTGTGTCAAACCTGTATAAAAGGAAGAGCCAAAGGAGTTATCAGCAGAACACCTCCCTCAGACATCCCGGTGTCTGCAGTTGACGTGATCTCCTCATGAGAAATAAACCTTTTTCTTGTCTTCCAGTTTCCAGCGCTTGCCTCATTATTTTGATAGCGAACCCAAAGTGAATTAGAGGTGGAACCCTGCACCGGGCAGCATTGAGGGTCTTAGAAGACTCGCTGCCTTTCACAAATTGGCGCCCAAACGTAGGGGCCCATCAGCGACGCGTGGGTCCGGTAGAGAGGTCCTAACGACGGAGTGAACGACTAAACGATTGGGGTATACCTGCCTGAGAAGACCCTTGTCTGGCTGCCGATCGACTGAACTTCACCGGTTCCGATCGGACCTCTCTCGAGTGACCTGCGGTCCTGACTGGGACCTTAGAGGAACGCCCCATTGATTGTTGGAGTGAGAGGACAACCAGGCGCTGGAAGGGGAAGACGAAGAACCGTCCATACGGTCCGGGTAAGGTCGTGAAAAACGACTTAAATTGATTGATTGATTGAATAGTTTGATTGAAATACTAGTATTCCTTTTTGATATTGAGTTATTTACGACATTTCCCTGCTTGCAAACAACGAAGAATAGGAATATTCTCTCTCTTTGCAGGCAGCGAAGGACAGGTAGTGCAGACTTTTTGTCTAAATTGATTGATTGAGATATTCATATTTGACCGATAAATAAGTCATGCCTGTTTTCTCTAGATTGTTTGATTGTAATTGTTTTGGACCAGACCGTTCGTTAGAGGTCAGTCAGCCGGCACCGCCGGAAGGCACCCCTAACAAGGACATGTACGTAAAGTATGGATTAGCCACCGTAGCTTATAGCAAACTATGGCATAAATACACTAGGAAGGACAGGGTAAATCAGTGGCCACTGACGGGATCTTTCGATCCCGCTAAAATAGAAACGTTAGAATTAGCTCTCCACAAAAGAAAACTAGACCAGCCATGTTTGACAGTTTTGGTCTATGGCGAAAAGAGGCAGCTCAGAGAAAGAAAAGGGACGAAGCTAGACAAGATAAAGAAACGCGAAAATCAGCTTACCAAACCTGTAAAAGATTAGAAGAAAAACTAAAAGAAAAGGAAATCGATAAAAAGGAATAGGAATCAAAAATATCAGGTCAATGCCCTGTTAGAACGCCCTCGACTCTTTACCCCAAGTTACCAGCAAAACAAAGGGTAGATGATGATTTATTGTTAGGTCCCCCAATCATATACATGCCACCCCCTTACGCCCCTACTCATCCCGTAGTACAACGCCAGGACCACCAAAGTATAGCCGGAGATGGCACGATCGCCTCAGTCTCCACCGCCTCTGCTCCCACCGAGTCACCCACACCAAATGCCTCATCAAAGGATACTGTAGTAGAGGTAGGATCAAAAGAAAAAAGAGCGCCCAGGGTCCCGCGATTAAGTAAAAATGAGCGAGCAGGCATTGATAAAATAGTTAAATCCCTCATAGATAGGAAGGAGACAGAAGAGTATGTAACTGACATATGCAACTCCTATGTTGAAAACCGCAAATGATACATTATTGTACGTCTCTGTTACCACACTCTTACTGCATATGAAGAGAAGTACCAAGATGTAGGGCCCGAGCGGCTAGTGGCTCTCTATAGGAAGGTAGACACCGGAGATGAAGGCGACAACGATGTTACAGAACTCTTTTCATCCACACTGGAGGTATTCCGTCACCTCGTGGAACAAGGACGGATAGATAAGGACAGGACATCTAAGATAGCAGGACCCCCGGTGGAAAAACCAGATAGCATGATGCCGATAAAAGAAGCTGCCCCTTATTGGGTACCTCCTAGAGGACAAGGGACTCATGACGATATGAACCATCAAGACGCTAGAGGAAGGGTGGTCTACAATTGGGTGTATCAACCATGGGACAGACAGGACATTTTGACGTTCCGTAAATCTTTACCGGATTTACGAAAGAACCCCACCGCCTTTTACACCAAGCTTGGTACCGCTCTGGGATCAACAATAATGACACTTGCCGACATAGACTTGTTCTTCGGGTTATGTTTGCCAGCAGATGTGTGGAAACAGATTAGGAAAATAGACCATACCGAACTGCTTGGTCATACCTGGGAACAACTCAACACACTAGATAAACAGCGGAACCCTGGTCAAAAACCGGTTAAAGTAATATTGGACCTCCCTGACAAAATAGTGCAGAAAGTGAAAACGCTGATCCCAGAGAAAAAGATAGACTGGTCCATAGTAACCGCGTGCCGCCAGAAACCACAAGAGGATGTCTCAGAGTATTTCTCCAGATTTGAAACGGTGTTCTCCGATTACAGTGGACAAGACATGTCCACCGCAACCGGACACCACTTATTTGTGCAGAACTATGTCAAAGGACTACTGCCAGATGTATCCCAGAAATTACAAGCCAGCGAAAGTAGTTGGGCAGCATCTAAACCAGCGGCCATTCTCCAAATGGCCCAGTACTATGAGCATCAGAGAAACGAAAATGACAGGGCTACAGAAAGGAAAAAGAAGGACTTGAAGGAAAGGGTAATGGTAGCACAACTCCAGGGGGCGAATACAGGAAGGGTGCAATATAGGGGAGGATACCAGCAGAATACCCCTAGAGTACAGCCACCTAGAAACAATTCATCGACATCATATGTAGGACGCCAAGACCTAGGACAGGATCAATGTGCATTTTGCAAAGAATATGGACACTGTAAAACCCAATGCCCGGCTTTGTTAGCAGCTGGTAGGGGCAGAGGGGTGAGGGAAATAGCAAGTGGACAGAGAGGAAGAGGACGTGGGAGAGGGTACGCGAGTGAAGCAAGCGAGGAAAGGCCAGGAAGAGTGAACACATTTGACCATCCCAAACAGAATCAGTACCAACAGACAGATTATGACAATACGTACGACTTTGCATAGGACAGCCAGGGGCAAGGGAGGGATCCAGTCAAGCTCTATGTTGATCAGCAAGGCCCTTATGTTACCGCTGAGGTTCTGGGCACAAAGTCGCCATTTCTGGTAGACACGGGAGCAACACGTAGTGCACTATCCAAACGACTGATTCCAAGGGCACCCTTGTCAGGCTCACATGTGACCTCAATAGGATTTGACGGTACGCCCTCCACCAACCCTTTGTCCCGACCGATCCCTTTTAACCTTGACAACAATAGCGTCGAAACGACATTCCTCCTCTCTTCCAACACCCCAGACGCCATTATGGGTCTCGACCTTTTGAAACACTTCCATGCGACTATCAGATGCTCACCAGACGGAGTGCGTGTCGTCCTGTATGACAACCCCCAGCGCCATAGAGAGAACCCTTCTCAGCACATGTTTCCCATCTCCGAGACTGACGCATCCCTACTGGACACTTTGCCATCACACTTATGGGCTAGGGCTGATTCAGACGTAGGACGAATGATGATTGACCCAGTACACGTAACAATACGACAGGACGCAACCCTACCGAAAGTACCGCAGTACAAAATATTGCCAGAGGGTGAGAAGGCACTGACAGAGATCATACACTCTTTGGTAGAGGCAGGGGTGGTAGAGGAAGTAGTGAGCAATGTTTGTAACAGTCCCATACTACAGATTGTAAAGAGACAGGGAGAGGGAGACGGAAAAGCCTACCGCTTCATCATTGACCTGCGGGAGATAAACAAAATCGTAGTGCCACAATACCCAGTAGTTTCCGACATCACAACAATTTTGACTTTAATCCCCTCCACTGCCACCACCTTCACTGTAATTGACCTCATAAAACGCATTCTTTTCCATACCTATACACAAGGACAGCCGCTATCTATTTGGATTCACCCTAAACTCCCGTTCGTACAGATTTTGCAGAGCACATCAGGGGTACACTGAGAGCCCAAGCATCTATAGCCAGGCGCTTAAAAGACAGTTGGACGCCATACAATTGCCAGATGGAGTGGCACTAATACAATATGTAGACGACATCCTTCTAGCAGCGGACACCATACCAATAGCCGCCACAGCCACCATCAAACTACTCCATTTTCTTGCTGAGAATGGTCACAAGGTCTCCCGAAAGAAATTGCAGTTCTGTAAATCACAAGTGACCTATTTGGGTCACCTTTTATCCAAAGAAGGGAGGAAACTCACGCCTGACAGGATCCAGACAATTCTAGACACCCCTGTCCCCAAAGATCAGAAACAAGTCCGCTCTTTGATAGGTCTCACTTCATTTTGCCGACAGTGGTTACCGAACTTTAGCCTCATTGTCAAACCCCTTCTCTCCCTCCTAGCTAAAGACATCCCCTCACCTCTCCCCTGGACCCCCGAATGCCAGTCAGCCTTTAAAGAACTACGCAATGCCCTTTGTTCAGCGCCTGTCCTAGGAACCCCGGATTACTCCAAACCATTCTTCCTCTACACGCACGAGAGGGAAGGATGTGCATTGTCTGTCCTAACACAATCAATTGGTCACAAACAACACCCTTGTGCATATTTCTCTGCCACCCTCGATCCAGTAGCCAGAGCGCTGCCAGCGTGCCTGCGCGCTGTGGCAGCTGCAGCAGTATCGATACGCCAGAGCGAAGGAATAGTACTCTCCAATCCAGTCACTGTTTTAGTACCCCATGCAGTCGACACACTACTAAACCAGACCAAAACCCAACACTTGACTAGCGCCCGACTGACAGGATATGAGTTGACCCTGCTAGCACCGCACATTACCCTAAAGTGATGCACCACCCTCAATCCAGCCACACTGTTACCCCTACCCGAAAATGATCCTAGCGTGACTCCACTACACGACTGTGTGACACTAACCGATGAACAAACAAAGAGTAGAATAGATCTCAGAGACACCGCCTTTCTAGAACCAGATGGAGAACTATGGGTGGATGGTTCGTGCATCAAACTCCCCGACCGCACCACCTCAGCTGCATACGCTGTCACCACAGCCCGAACCGTTCTGGAAACAGCCCGTATTCCCCAACGTTCAGCCCAGGCTGCAGAACTCATTGCCCTCACACGAGCATGTATCTTAGCGACTGACACGACAGTTAACATATACACCGACAGCCAATATGCCTTTGGGGTGGTTCACCATTTTGGGATCTTATGGAAAGAAAGAGGGTTCCTGACTTCACACGGTGCACCCATCCTGCATGGAGATTTAGTCTCCGCCTTGACGCAAGCAGTCCTCCTCCCCAAGAAGTTAGCAGTGATAAAATGCCAAGCACATAGGAAAGTGACTGATCTCATTGGACAGGGAAATGCACTAGCAGACGTTACTGCCCGAGCCACGGCAGGAGACAGAACTACGACACGAATGTATGTGACCAGGTCACAAGCTGAACGATGGACTGACGCTAGGACCACTGTAAGGGACATACAGACTACAGGCACACAAGACGAATTGACCGAGTGGGAAAAGGTGGGACTAAAAGACGAGGAAGATTGCTGGAGAACTAAAGACGGAAATAAATGGCTGTTACCCAATGCCTACCTCATCCCCATATTGACCATGGCACATTTACCAGCACACATAGGCTCCACCCCCATGATTGAACTAATCACCAGAGTATGGCATAACGTCAAGATAGCAGAATCTGCAAAACGCCTAGTACAACAATGTATAGTCTGCCTACAACACAACCCAGGGAAGGGGACAGTAGTACCACGGGGAGGGTTTGGAGTCCCTGACCACCCCTTTGAGCATTTGGGCGGCACCAAGACCCACCTCCATTAACGATGTCCCGAACATATTAATGTCGGATTACTTGCATAAATTGACAAACGAGCTAACAATTATCCACCAACAGGTGCAGCAAGCCTTGCCTGACGTATCCATGGGCCCGGGACATGAAATAAAGCCAGGCGACCATGTATTGATTCGCAACTTCCAAAGAACGAAGAATCTGGAGCCTAGGTGGACGGGCCCCTGGCAAGTCCTGATAAACTGAACACCTGCAAAACCACCGCAAAGACACCAAGACTGCTAACCTGCACAGCACAAAGACAATTGCACTTGTAGCCGCATTTCTCACCTGTCTCCTGCTAATGGTCGCACTCTGGATCATTGAAGAGAATGCACCTGCATACAGAACATTGTCACCCACCATGCAACCAACCACCAAGAAAGAACACTACCTGGTATCACTACCGCCACATCTCCGAGAACGACGCAAAGAATTCTGGAATCATTATTTCGTGCAGATGTTGCACCAGCACAATCTTGCCACCAATGCTACCAACTGTTGGGTCTGTGGGCTGTTACCACATGCCACTGAACGTTCCATCCCTTTCATCCCTTCGCCCTTTTCTATTCACGGATCTTGCCTTGCCTGGATGATGCTCCTACAAGAAAGTTACAAAGACAATGCCACTTCCGACAGAACAATCGCCCAGTTCTACAACGAGTTCTGGCGAAACAAAACAGGAAGGACAGCCGCCCCCTTCTGCCCTCACACCTTCAATGCGACATTCCAGATTAATGTCCCCTCCAAAGAACGAGTGGAAATGCAAGGGTTCAATAATCCTAACAGAGCCACATTTTCCTACCTGAAGAAAAGAACTGCTGCAACACTGACTGTGGCCCTATCTGTGGTGAACGTCTCTGGCCTTGTATGCATTGAAGGCCGTGGGACTAAGAATGTGGGTCACAGCACCTGTAGCATTGTAAGGACTTTGAACACTGCCAACCCCCAGCGCTTGTTGCATCACCCAATATGTACTTTGTTTGTGGAACCAAAGCCTACACCTGGCTCCCAAGAAACTGGGGGGGCACGTGCTACATCGCCTTTGTTTTGCCACCAACCTACACAGCCCCTGCAGAGCATCATCGGTGCCAGCTGCTGTGTATACATTCCTGATAATTCACCTTCTGTCTATGAAGCAATCGAACATCTCCATAGACTATCTTCAGAAATTCATCAAAGATCAGAGACTTGGACAATTGGAAGTTGGCTTTGGGGCATCTTGAAGGAGTGGGGTTGGAAAATATCAATGATTCTCTTGGTCCCAGTATTGACAATATGTGGTTGTTGTTTGGGTATACACTGTATACCACCTTTGTGTTCTCTTTGCATAACTACCTTGCACCCTAAGACTATGGACACTCAGCTAACAAAAATGAGAGTAATGTATGATCAAGAGATACAGGACATTATGGAGATCGAAATAGACTGACAAGCTGGCTAGTTATGTTCAAAGGGGCCACTGTTAAAAGCAAAACGACAATCGTGAACATTACCTGCGCCATCTTGTCTGGTGGAATTCTATGTGCACATAAGTTGCAGTCATTTTAATCTATCACAGCCATTTTGTACTCTGTTGGTCACCTTTGTTTCACCCTGCCCTTACTAGCATCCCTCTGACCGACTTGGTACGTGTGCTGGGGGCTATAAACTCTATTTGCCGCAACAAACCTCAGCACCACTTGCTGCCACAAACTCGTTTTTCCTCTCATCTCTGTTTTTAGGCAAACCTTTGGACACTCTACCCCTCACTGCACCTAGTTACACAAACAGGTTCCAAACACCAAAAAGACTCTTGCAACATGATTTATTGCACTGCAAACAGCAAGACTTGTTGTTACCAACAATGGAACCTGTTTTTATCAACAGAACGGACTCTTAGATCTGGCCGGTCTCACATGTTTTAGACCCTGAAGCAAGGTCCAGCTGCAAGATAAGATTGTCTGTTTGACCTGGGTGGGAAGAGAATTACTGTTGGGCTTGTGTGACAACCTGCCCGGGCGGGGACCCCAAGCTTGTGTAACCATGTTGATGAAACCAATGCATTGTGTCAAACCTGTATAAAAGGAAGAGCCAAAGGAGTTATCAGCAGAACACCTCCCTCAGACATCCCGGTGTCTGCAGTTGACGTGATCTCCTCATGAGAAATAAACCTTTTTCTTGTCTTCCAGTTTCCAGCGCTTGCCTCATTATTTTGATAGCGAACCCAAAGTGAATTAGAGGTGGAACCCTGCACCGGGCAGCATTGAGGGTCTTAGAGGACTCGCTGCCTTTCACATCTGTAGAGAAATCATTTCTGACTGTCAAGCAAACATATTCATTCTGGTCAATGACCTGCAAGATAATGAGAGCTGTGGAATCTTCCTACTCAGGCTTTTCTTGTTGAAAGCCCTCCTATGGTACCAATATTTTCTTTCAAAATCTGGTCAGTATCTATGTACACCTGATTAACCATCATGAGACTATTCCTGGTGACCTGCAAGGTAAGTTATCCTATTGTTTTCTGTGTTCGCATTGTACTTGTTTTTGTGTGTTGGTTTATTCGTGTGAGAATCGCAAGCTTCTCAGCCCACATGTTTAGTGAAACATGACCAACTCTGGTTGCACACTCTATGCTTACTGCCTGTTATCGAACATCAGGGTGATCATCTGCACTCATTTCCTTTTCCTGGAGCATCTTGAGTGACACTTCAATAACTGTTGGAACATAACCTGTTTTTACAACGTAGGGTTTTTACTTTTGAAGGGTGGCACACTTATGACAGGGTGGTTAACAATGGCTATTGAGAATGCTCTAGCCCCTCACCACAATGCGAGCACCTCTCATTTTGGACTATGTCGCTGATCCCTTTGGACTCAGGATGCGTGGGATGAAGACCTCGCTGTACAAGAATTACTCATGTCAGTAAATTATACTTAGTCCATTGCTAGATAACTTTTTGCAGTGGTATGCATTATATAATTAAGTAAAGAACTCAACAGATCTGCATATGCTAATCATCTAGTGACAGTGTAGCGTGCAGTGTACAGCCAGTAATTTTAGGAGGGAGGGGGGAAGACGGGACACACATACACACTCACACCCATAAATTCACACACACATGCACGCACACACACATCTATTAACAGCACTCATGACCAAATATTCAAAAATACACGCACCAAACATTAATTAAAAAAAACAAAAAAATCACACTTACCTGCAGCTCTGCCTCGGAGGTCCCAGGAGGGCTGTGACTGCTGCCTTCCCTCATCGGTTGACCTTAGGTCAGCCAATGAGGGAAGGCATCAGTCCCAAGCCACGGAGGTCCCAGGAGGGTTGAGACTGCTGCCTTCCCTCATTGGGTGAATATAGGTCACCCAGTGAGGGAAGGCAGCAGTCCCAACTCGTTGGAGTGGGATGGGGTCAGTGAAACTGCTGACACCACCCCACTTTGTGACGAGGTGTCACTGATTGACCCTCGGCCCTGGGCACTTCAGGGCTTAAAACTGACGCTTAAAAGTGACGCTCCCCCTCGTCACAAGGGGGAGGGCCTCGAGGATTTTTGCTCAGCTGAGGAGGTGACGCCCACAGGAGGTGTGACCTCCTCAGCCCAGCAAAGTTCAGCTCAGGCATCCAGGAACCTGCTCATTTAGCGCATGTCTAGCTCCTGGCTGCCTGACCTGAAAATGAAGAGTTTCTGTCAGGCTGAACTTTTCTCAGCCTGACAGACACTCTTCTTGGGAGGCAAAAGGTGAGGGGGCGTGGCCTCTATGAATGGGCCATGGCTGGTAGCATGATTCGGATTATGGGGCCGCTAACAATGTGCACTGTAGGATGGGCATGTCCTGTGACAAGCCTTTCCATACATTAACTTATAGACCGTGAATAAAGCCACAGACAGCCAGAGAATGTATCCAGGGGTGTTGACAGCCTCCGGCAACCCTGTCTGCTTGCTGCTGACAGATTTCTATGTTAGGATTAATTCCTTCTATTGAACGGAGCAGGTGGCCCTGTACACTCTCAAAGATAGGAGATGGTATGATAATGGTCTAATAGGTGTTGATAAATACTCTGGAAACTTTTTGCCTCTTGTTTGGAACCTTTCTTTTGCTTTGCTCCTAGTGCGTTCCTCCTTATGACCTGCCCACTATTTTCCTTAAATAGTATTGGTGTTCTCCTGATTACTATGATTATGGAAGCTGAACATCTTGTCTTTTATTACCTTATTGTTTTTTGTCTTTGTTAGACCTAGCATCTTTTGGCGTGATTTCCCCTGTCTTTTTGCTTCTGATCTCCTGTTCTTGACTGTGTTCTACATTTCGTTTTTGTTGGTTTTACAACTGTGGGCACTTTACCACTACTGACCAGTGCTAAAGTGTGAGTGCTCCATGTGTAAATTGTATTGGTGATTGGTTTATCCATGATTGGCATATTTGATTTACTAGTAAATCCCTAGTGAAGTGCACTAGGTGTGCCCAGGGCCTGTAAATCAAATGTTAGTAGTGGGCCTGCAGCACTGATGGTGCCACCCACATGAGTAACCCTTCAGACATGTGTCAGACCTGCCACTGCAGTGTCTCTATGTGCAGTTTTAAACTGCCATTTCTACCTGGCAAGTAAGTGCATCCACTTGGCAGGCCCAAACCGTTAATTTTATTACATTTTAGACACCTCTAAGATAGGCCAAATGCAGCCCCATGGGCAGGGTACAGTGTATTTAAAAGGTAGGACATGTACTGGTGTGTTTTACAGGTCCTGGTAGTGAAATACTGCTAATTTCGTGTTTCACTATTGCAAGGACTATCTCTCCCATAGAGTAACATGGGGATTGCCTTGAAATATCTTTTAATTGTAATTTCCCACTGGGAGCAGATAGAGATTTGGAGTTTGGGGTCTCTGAACTCACAATTTAAAAGTACACGTTTTGGTGAAGTTGGGTTTTAAATTGCATGTTTGAAAATGCCACTTTTAGGAAGTGCACAACGTGAAATCTAGCCACCACTTGTGTTGCTGTTTTCTATTTAAGCAAACAAAGGACCCAACCTTAATTCATTGGTCCTGTTTATTTATTTAACCAATTATTTCATTTTTTTCGGTTTTTCAAATATCATATATGTCTGAGATTGAGAAAACACTTTTTGTTTCAACACAATACTTTACATTAATTCAACGTAAGATAAACAACATTACATCAAACACATGAAAACAATACATAAACGCAAAATTCTAAATGGTACACCAGTCAGTCATTTTAAAAATGTCATGTATGCAGCAATCCTAATATGCATAGTTTTTATAGTCCTTTTAGTCAGGATGCTGCCCATTGGGAAAGTAATTTTTAAACAAAGCCAGCTGGGGTAAAATGTTACAAAATATCCCTCAAAGCACCTAATGTTCGTGATTTAAAGATTCCTCATTGGTAGAAAAATGCTGACACGTTTCGAGACCCAGTAGTGTTCCTGTGGCTCTCTTCAGGGCTTTGACTTGGTGTGATCTGTTTGGCGCTCTATGCGGTGCGTTTCGAGACCCAGTAGTCTTCCTGGGGCTCTCTTCAGGGCTTTGACTTGGTGTGATCTATAAAATAATAAAAATAATCATCGATGCTGTTGCTGTTTTATAACTAGTTCTCCTTTCCCATTATTCATTATGTCAGATTTATGCAATGTACTGCTCTGTACCTGTTTGGCGCTCTATGCTTGATTGCTAAAAACTTCTTCGTCACTAATGTAGCTAGGACACAAATTCACAGACGATTCTATTGAATAAAGTGACAGTAAAAGGGGTATCGTAAATGAGTGGAAGCTGTACTAATTTTTAACTCATCCCCCTGCATAATGTATTTTTTATCATAATCTTACTTCGATATTAGAGGGCATCAACACAAGAGTTTTATTCTTGTCTCATTACGAAAAGCAGTTCATGCGGGGCAACTACGCTTCTTCCTATAAATGGAAACACACTTTTAGAAGATTACAATTCCAGCCCGCTTTCCGCTTATTCGATCGATCTAAGTAGCAACGCATTGGCTTACTTGTGAATCTAGAGGACTTTGGCTCTCGTGAATTACTCCCCTAACATGCTCAGCGTGTAGCGTTTTCAACTATGGCTTGTCATTTATTTATTTCTGTTTAGGAGAAACCGACACACGATTAGGGATACGTTTTAAAGCGGAGCAGTTTACATTGTATCTAAGCGGAGCGGAGGAGGCTTACTTCATTCAGTTACGGCGTTACGTCATCATCTTTCCGAGTTGAGGCAGTGGAGTTTACTTCCTGCTTGGTGTGCTATTTTAAAAGAACAAAGGGAGACGGCCCCTTCTGGTTGAAGTGTGAATTGCTTTTTTTGGGAAAAGACATGTATTGTGATGAGTTTGTCGCTAACGATGCATACTTTTAAATATGGGGGTCAACGGCACCACTGAAATCTATTTTAGCTTTCCCGAGACCAACACAAGACGTAGCAACAGTCTGTAAAAGAAACTCCTATTCCAAATCTGATTATGATGCATTTTGGTACTTTGAGTCCTTAGAATGAAGGCAATTATGTCCTGGATAATTCCGACATTTCGTTCAAGCCATTAATGGTACTGTTGAATTTCAGTATGAGGTATGCCTCTTTTTGTAATAAAGACGCTTCTATATCTCCACCTCGAAGTTTTTGTTTAATCACTGAAAGTACTGTCCAATTAAGTTCTTTCTCACTATGTTTCTTTTCCGAAAAATGGGTCACCATGGGCGCAGTCCTCACCTTTGTTTTAATTCTGGAGCGGTGCTGCACTATGCGTTGATTCACGTGTTGGTTTGTTTTGCCAATATATATTTTGGGACACGGGCAGACGACTGCATAGATGACATTCTTTGTTTTGCTGTTGGAGAATCCTTTGTGAGACCACTTCTGGGTTTCGTGTCTAAACTCACTTCCTTCAACTGTGAATTCGCAGACCGAACAATTTCCACACTTATGGTGCCCCTCGATTGGTTTTAAATTCCTTTGGGCCCGTAGATCCTTCTTCTGACTAGGCATAGCTATCTCAGCTCTGACAATGTGTTGGCAAATACTGGCATTCTTCCTCATCGCAAATATATTACGCTCAAACGGATATTCCAAATTTTGGAGAAGATGCCAATTCTTCAAGACAATTTGGCGAAATTTGTTCTTATGTGGACCGTAGGCCGAAACACAAACTGATTTCTCCAAAGGCTGTTTTGTTTTGTTCGTCAGTAAGTCTTCACGTGGAGTATACCAGGCTCTTTTGATGGCGTGTTTAAGTAATTTTTTTTGGGTACCCCCTACATTTCAGTTGGTCACAAAAAGCTGCAGCATGGACTTCAAAATCTTCTTTGCGGGAACAGTTTCTCCTAATTCTCAACAGCTGGCCGTATGGTAAGTTGTCCCTCATATTTCTTGGGTGGGAGCTCTTATAATGAAGGATTGTAATCTTGTCAGTAGATTTTCTATGTAGAGTGGTCAGTAGTACATTTCCCTGAGGTATGACCTCGACATCCAAGAAGGTCAACGGGTCTGGTGGCTCAGTGGACTAATGCGTCCATTGCAGGGGCCTGTGTTCGACCTCATGGTCACAGGTTCAAATCCCGGCGGGTCCACTCAGCCTTTCATCCATCTGAGGTCGATAAAATGAGTACCATTGAGTTGGGTAACAATGAACATCTGTTATTCAGCGCCAAGAGACCTCTGGGTGAACGTGCGCTTTACAAATACACATGTTATGTTATGTTATGGTGATGGTGAATTTGATGTCCTCATGCCTCGAGTTCAATCATCCATGAAACTTTCCACGATCTTCTTCCGACCCACTCTAGAGGCACCAGATATCATCGATATATCTGTACCACTGGAGCAAGTGCTCCTTAAAATGGTTCCCATTGACGACAAATCTGTCTTCAAATCTGGCCTTATAGAGTATCGCCATTTCTGGAGCGAAGGGACAAGGGTTCGCTTCAAGCAGCAGAAACCATGGGAAATGAGAACAAGGCGCCAGTTCTACAAGACATAAAAGAAACAGCTAGTGTCAACTTATCCAAGAAACAACTTACCAAGGAAGAAGAATCTGTTTTGGAGTTAGGACTCAAGTTTGTCCCAAATAAACCCACAGATTTTACACGATTTAAGATTGAAGCAATTGGGTTCTTCCGTAGGATCAGATTAAAAGCTTTTTTTGCTGGGAAGGAAAACAATAGGCCCTGTGAACCCTCAGGTTTGGCAAACAAGTCCAAATTTGTTCCTCCGGCCCACAACATACCCAAAGAAATTGTAGCCTTTGAACATGTGGTTCTTTCATCAATCATTCAATTGGAAGGCAAGAAGAACTTCGTAAGAAAGAACTTAACATCACAACAACAGAAAGTTATTCAAGATTTGAAAAATGATGACTCAGTAGTCATCAAGGCGGCCGATAAAGGTGGTGCAGTAGTGGTTTGGCCAAAAGAAATGTATTTGGCGGAGGGCAGAAGTCAAGTCCGTAACCAGGAGTGGTACCGACAAATAAAGGAAGATCCCACTCGACAGATAGAAGATAACTCAAAAATATTGAAAGAAGGGATTGATCAAGGAATCTTGGGATATAAGGAATTTGGATTCTTGAATAAAAAGCACCCAAGAATTCCCATCATTTATTTTTTTCCTAAGATTCACAAATCTTTAGTTGAACCTCCCAGAAGACCGATTGTATCGGGTTGTGACTCCCTGATGGAACCAATCTCCAAGTATGTGGATATTTTTCTAAAACCTTTCTTGAAAGAAGTTCCCTCATATTTAAGGGATACAACAGATTTCATCATCAAAATTGAAGGTCAGGAATTCAGTGCTTCACAACAATGGTTGGTTTCCTTTGACGTAGTCTCTTTATATACACAGATTCCCAAGAGGAGGCCCTGGAAGTCATCGAATTTTACCTAGAGACCAGAGCACGCCCACATCGAGTGCCAAAAAAATTCATACTCCAACTCGCAGAAGTAGCACTGAAGAAAAACTACTTCAAGTTTGAGGATGCATTTTATATCCAAACGAAGGGGACCGCGATGGGCTGTCCCTTCACTCCAGAAATGGCGATACTCTATATGGCCAGATTTGAAGACAGATTTGTCATCAATGGGAACCCGTTTAAGGAGCACTTGCTCCAGTGGTACAGATTTATCGATGATATCTGGTGCCTCTAGAGTGGGTCGGAGGAAGATCTTGGAAAGTTTCATGGATGGTTGAACTCAAGGCATGAGGACATCAAATTCACCATCACCAAGAGTAAGACAGAGTTGACCTTCTTCGATATCGAGGTCATACCTCAGGGAAATGTACTACTGACCACTCTACACAGAAAATCTACTGACAGGAATACAATCCTTCATTATAAGAGCTCCCACCCAAGAAATATGAGGGACAACTTACCATACGGCCAGCTGTTGAGAATTAGGAGAAACTGCTCCCGCAAAGAAGATTTTGAAATCCATGCTGCAGCTTTTTGTGACCAACTGAAATGTAGGGGGTACCCAAAGAAATTACTTAAACACGCCATCAAAAGAGCCTGGTATACTCCAGGTGAAGACCTACTGACGAACAAAACAAAACAGCCTTTGGAGAAATTGGTTTGTGTTTCGACCTACGGTCCACATACCAACAAATTTCGCCAAATTGTCTTGAAGAATTGGCATCTTCTCCAAAATTTGGAATATCCGTTTGAGCGTCCTATATTTGCAATGAGGAAGAATGCCAGTATTGGCCAACACATTGTCAGAGCTGAGATAGCTATGCCTAGTCAGAAGAAGGATCTACGGGTCCAATGGAATTTAAAACCAATCCAGGGGCACCATAAGTGTGGAAATTGTTCGGTCTGCGAATTCACAGTTGAAGGAAGTGAGTTTAGACACGAAACCCAGAAGTGGTCTCACAAAGAATTCTCCAACTGCAAAACAAAGAATGTCATCTATGCGGTTGTCTGCCCGTGTCCCAAAATATATATTGGCAAAACAAACCAACAAGTGAATCAACGCATAGTGCAGCACCACTCCAGAATTAAAACGAAGATGATGACAGCGCCCATGGTGACCCATTTTTTGGAAAAGAAACATAGTGAGAAAGAACTTAAATGGACAGTACTTTCAGTGATTAAACAAAAACCTCGAGGTGGAGATATAGAAGCGTCTTTATTACAAAAAGAGGCATACCTCATACTGAAATTCAACAGTACCATTAATGGCTTGAACGAAATGTCGGAATTATCCAGGACATAATTGCCTTCATTCTGAGGACTCAAAGTCCCAAAATGCATCATAATCAGGTTTAGAGTAGGAGTTTCTTTTACAGAGTGTTGCTACGTCTTGTGTTGGTCTCTGGAAAGCTAAAATAGATTTCAGTGGTGCCGTTGACCCCCATATTTAAAAGTATGCATCCATAGCGACAAACCCATCACCATACATGTCTTTTCCAAAAACAAGCAATTCACACTTCAACCAGAACGGGCCGTCGTCTCCCTTTGTTCTTTTAAAATAACACACCAAGCAGGAAGTAACCTACACCGCCTCAACTCGGAAAGACGATGACGGAACGCCGTAACTGAATGAAGCAAGCCTCCTCCGCTCCGCTTAGATACAATGTTAAACTGCTCCGCTTTAAAACGTATACCTAATCGTATGTCTGTTTCTCCTAAACAGAAATAAATAAACGACAAGCCATAGTTGAAAACGCTACACGCTGAGCATGTTCGGGGAGTAATTCACAAGAGCCAAAGTCCTCTAGATTCACAATTAAGCCAATGCGTTGCTACTTAGATCGATTGAATAAGCGGAAAGTGGGCTGGAATTGTAATCTTCTAAATCAGTGTGCTTCTATTTATAGGAAGAAACGTAGTTGCCCTGCATGAACTGCTTTTCGTAATGAGATAAGAATAAAACTCTTGTGTTGATGCCCTCTAATATCGAAGTAAGATAATGATAAAAAATACATTATGTAGGGGGATGGGTTAAAAATTAGTACGGCTTCCACTCATTTACGATACCCCTTTTACTGTCACATTATTCAATAGAATCGTCTGTGAATTCATGTCCTAGCAACATTAGTGACAAAGAGGTTTTTAGCAATCAAGCATAGAGCGCCAAACAGGTACAGTGCAGTACATTGCATAAATCTGACATAATGAATAATGAGAAAGGAGAACTAGTTATAAAACAGCAACAGCATCAATGATTATTTATATTATTTTAAAGATCAACCCAAGTCAAAGCCCTGAAGAGAGCCCCAGGAAGACTACTGGGTCTCGAAACGTGTCACATAGAGCGCCAAACAGATCACACCAAGTCAAAGCCCTGAAGAGAGCCCCAGGAACACTACTGGGTCTCGAAACGCATCGGCATTTTTCTACCATTGAGGAATCTTTAAATCATGAACATTAGCAGCTTTGAGGGATATTTTGTAACATTTTACCCCAGTTGGCTTTGTTTAAAAATTATTTTCCCAATGGGCAGCATCCTAACTAAAAGGACTATAAAAACTATGCATATTAGGATTGCTGCATACATGAAATTTTCAAAATGACTGACTGGTGTACCATTTAGAATCTTGTGTTTATGTATTATTGTTTTCATGTGTTTGATGTAATGTTGTTTATCTTACGTTGAATTAATGTAAAGTATTGTGTTGAAACAAAAAGTGTTTTCTTAATTTCAGACATATATAATATTTAAAAACCGAAAAAATAATAATAATTGGTTAAATAAATAACCAGGACCAATGAATTAAGGTTGGGTCCTTTGTTTGCTTAAAAAGAAAAGAGCAACAAAATTGGTGGCTAAATTTCATGTTGTGCACTTGTACCTAGGCCCTATCCAGCTACTGATGCATTGGGCCGACCCCTTTCTACTTTGAACTTTTAGGAAGCCGGCATTTTCTTGCTTAACCATTCTGTGCATCTGCCTGTCTGTAGAATCCACGTCTGTGTTAGGGTGACAGTTGGGCTCTTGTGCATTCACTCAGGTGTGCCTTGCATATCCTGATGGGCCTTCCTGAGCTAGAGGGGAGGGAGGAGTTGTCACTGACACCTGAATAGGGCTTTGCCTGTCCTAACACAAAGCTGTACCCCCCCTCTCCCCCCCCCCTCCCTCCCCCCCCATCGTAGTGTGTTTGGAGCCAGGTAAGGGAAAGGCAGGGTCTTGTGCACTGCAAAGACTTTCCTTTGAAGTTTGCCTAGTTCAAAGGCAGAAAGGGGTTTACGTATTGGACCTCGGACACCCCAAAATCAGAACACTTCTGGACTAAAGGACATTCTGCCAGGAAGAAGAGCTGAATGCTGTAGGAGGAACGGATACTCTGTCTGTTCTTTTCTTGTACTGGCCTGCTGCTTGCTGCTTCTGTCCTGTGAAAGGACTAGACTTTGCTTTCTGTATCCTGCTTCCAAGGTTCTCCAAGGGCTTGTGTGTGCTTGCCTCCTGTTAAGAAGTTTCAGGGCCATCAAAGGCTTCACCTACCAGTGCCTTGGCTCTTCTGCTGAGAGCCCTGACTTGCCAAGTGGTGCCAAATCCAGTACCTGGGCCCTTCGAAGTGCAAACTGGTGAGAAAATCCACTCATTGACTCTCAGCGCCCGTTTTCTCGACGCAGCACAGCTGTGCGGCTGAAAAATCGACGCATCACCGCTCTGCGGCCGAAGAATCAAAGCAGCGCCTGCTGTGTTGCTGAAAAATAACTGCAGCCCGAGTCCGAGCAACGTGACACCAACGTCCTAGCACCTGCTCCGACTCCAGCGCAGTCCCAGCTTTGCGGCTGAAGAATCAACGCATCTCCTGCTTCATGGTTGTGAAATTGACGCATCGCCTGCTTCGCGGCTGTGAAAACGAAGCATCGCCTGCTTCGTCGCCGCCGCATCGACACAGTGTGTCTGGGTTTTTGACAACCGAGGCTGCGTGTCCGGAAACACATCACCTCCCCTTCCAGTAAGTAACTGACGCATCACCTCCCATGACATTAAGGAACTAACGCACCACCTCCCCTGCATAGCAGTATGGAACCGACGCATCACCTCCCCTGGGAGCACAGAACTGACGTATTGCTTTGTTTTTCCAACGCATCACCTCCCCTGCGCCTGTTTCCGTCTTTGAATTTTGACACATCCCAGGTACTTTGTGCTAAAAGTGACGGACCCATAGATTTCTATGGACTACATTTGCTTAACCTTTGAAAGGTGATATCTTTTCTTGTGTATGTTGGATTTTTGTCGTTTTGGTCTTGTTTTATTCAGATAAATATTGGCTATTTTTCTAAACTGGTGTGGACTCATTTTGTAGTGTTTTCGCTGTGTTACTATGTGTGTATGTACAAATGCTTTATACCTTGCCTCTGAGATTAGCCTGACTGCTCGTGCCAAGCTACCAAGGGGGTGAGCAGGGGTTATCTTAGCTGTGTGACTCCCTTACCCTGACTAGAGTGAGGGTCCCTACTTGGACACGGTGCAAACCACTGCCAACTAGAGACCCAATTTCTAACAGTCTTGATTACTATTTAATATGAATTAATAAACAAAAATCAGACCAGTATTGTTCTACCTCATGTTGTTCCTACAACCAAAGGAGGAAGGAACTGGGGTAGAGTTGTCCTTCTTTAATGTTTCAAATGAGGGTAGGGATGGAGCATGCGATACGTATGAAGCCTTATGAATGGGTGTTGCAAAATCATTAATGCATAGAAGAGAGGGAGGTGTTACATACTATTTCAGATTTTCCCCATATCTTTTCTACTTGTGAATCGCTGCCCAAGTTACACAAAGTGCTCCATTATAAGTTCTTCACTGTCTCCATGGGGAGATATTGGTGCTCAGATTTCCTAAACATGGTGGTATCTCCCCTTGAGATAACAGGGATTACAAGTTGATTTCCTCAGTATGGGGAATAGTAGCTGGACCCAGGAAATGCCAAGTCCTTTTCTGCATGCTTCACCCCCACCAGGGGAAATGATGGGCTCAAATGCATATATTTACCGCCTGCCTGAAGCAGGTGATAAATGGGTCGGGGACTATTTTTGCCAGAGAGTGTGAAATGTGGGCGGTGGGTGGGGGGTGGGAGCGGGGCGAGCCCAAGGCCAGATCCCTTTTACTTCAGCTGGGGGCACTTCTTCTGCTCCCCCCATTCAGACAAATAGGGCGTGTGGGGGCTAGGTTCAGCAGCTTCCTGCAGCTCGCATATGTCTCTCCCTTTCCCTCTAGATATCTCTGCTCTTCTCATGGCCATCTGGCCAAAATTCCAAGAGTAAAACTAGCTAGATCCGGAGGCAGATCCTTTTACCTCCTGGGCCCTCAAGCTTGGAACAAATTGCCGATGGTACTCCTCATCGTTTAGAAAACAACTCAAGACTTGGCTTTTCACTCGCTAATGAGCTATTTCCTAATTTTTCTGACTCTTATTTTCCTTGCTGCGCCGTGACACTCCTCGGAGTAGCTGTGCACTTTAGAAATCACTCCATTTATTCATTCTCTGGGTCCACTGTTTCTGGCCCCAGAATTATCGGGCTCGAAAATTCTATGTCCGCAGACATCCCCCCCAGACAAAGAGTGTCCCAGAGCGGTGCTACCACGCTGGGCCTCTCGTAATGGGGGCCAAAGTGTGTTAGGCAGTAAGAACAGATGCACCAGGCACAGAAAAACACAGAATGTGAAATACTTATTAACATAAACCTTTAAAAATGTTGTTCAGGCCTTACTGCTCATAGGTTAGTACGGCAACGCTTGAACTTCTTGTGCCTAATCGTGCAAGCACAGATTTAGCTTTGACTTATCGAAAAATATGATACGATGCTCAAGAGCTGTGAATGTTTTCGTCTTTATGATAAAGTATATAAAACCATATCCAAAGTGACCAGCGTTAACTGCAGATTTTCATTATTAGCTCTAAAAGTGACCAGTCTGATCGTGCCTGAGGTAAGGACTTGCAGCGAGGACATGCTTTGTGAGGGCTGTTTTATCTATTTACGCTGAACGCGATTTATTTATGCGTTTTTATATAGCGCGGACTTTACCCGAGGGTGCCAGAGCGCTTCACAACAGGATCAGCAACATTACATAAGGAGGAGGATACAAATGAGCATAATACAAAGACAAGCGTTACATTGCATGAGGAAAAAGTGACAATTGTGCAAAAACAAACAAACCAAATACAAAAGAGGAATGAGTTCCAATAGGAAAAAGTGACAGATGTGCATGAAACATGGGATACCAAATACAAATGGAGGTATAATACTGCAATAAATGGCAGTCACACATGACACACTGGGAAGGCGCTTCTATAGGCTTGGAGTACAGAATTTCCTATAGTGGAAGAACTTCCTTGAGGTAGTAGAGAGGGCGTGGATTCAACAGGGGGTACATGGGGTACAAAATATATGATACATGGGGTACAAAATACACTAAAGGCAAAATACTGTAATAAGTGGCAGTAACTCGAAGCACACTAAGAAGGCCCTTCTATAGGCTTGGAATACAGAATTCCTATCATGGAAGAGCTTCCTTGAGGTAGTAGAGAGGGCGTGACTTCACAGGGGACTTATAATGGGGGAACACGCACATAAAAACCAACACAACACATAAAATAAGGAATGAACAGACACAAGTACAACTTTATACTGACGAGCGGACTTCCTAGAGGGGCCTAAGACCGAACGTATTAGTTCTGGAAGTGTCTTTGGAATAGAAGAGACTTGAGGTCAGCTTTGAAGATCCGGGTAGAGGAGGTGGCACGGAGCAGTGGGGAAGCGAGTTCCAGATTCTCACCGCATTGCCCGAGAAGGATTGAGCCATCGATCTTTCCCTTTTGAAGACGGGGGCTCAAGCAGAAGCTTTCCGCATTGCGAGAAGGGCGAGAGCCACCGGACAATTTCAGTTTATTCGCCAGGTAACGAGGGGAGGACGTGTGTAAGGCTTTGTGTGTGATGCAGGCAGTTTTGTAAATAGATCTTGCCTCGATCGGAAGCCATCGCAGAGAGGACAGGATAGGAGTGATGTGGTCGCTTCGTTTAGACCCTGAAATGAAGCGAGCTGCTGAATGGAGGATGGATTTGAGAGGGGAGAGGTGGGATTTGGGTAGGCCAGTCAGAAGAGAATTGCAGTAATCCAGTCTTGAGAGAACCAGAGATTGAACCAAGGTTTTTAAGTCTTTCTCCGGGAAGAACCGACGGATCCCCCACAGAAGGCGCAGCTGGTACCGTGCATTCTTAGCAATAGAGTTGATGTGGGCGATTAGGTTGAGTCTTTTGTCGAGAATGACACCTAGGGATTTAGCGCTGTCAACAATGATGGGTTTGTTGTTGAGAAGGTTCAGCTGATCCATCCAAGATTGAACAGGAGGAGGTGAGAGAGAGGTAGAGAGGAGGAGGAATTCAGTTTTGGCGGGATTCAGAATGAGTTGGTGAGCAGACATCCAGTTGTGAATAGAGTTGAGGGTAGAATTGAGTAGGGAGAGATCGTGTGCGGAGGACACCTTAAGGTAGATTTGCGTGTCGTCCGCATACAGATGGTAAAGGATCCCAGATTTGCTTAGGAGGTTCCCTAAAGGTTCCAGGTAGAGATTAAACAAGGTGGGTGCCAAGATAGAACCTTGAGGGACGCCTTGACCTACGGCAACAGGAGATGAAAGACTGTTCCCTATCTTGATCATTTGGGATCTGTCCGAGAGGAAAGAGGCAAACCATTTGAGCACTGTGCCATCCAGTCCCATTCTCTGTTGAAGAGTGTTGAGGAGGGTGCTATGATTAACCGTGTCAAAGGCTGCAGAGAGGTCTAGAAGAATCAGAAGACATGAATCCCCAGCGTCGAGTATATGCAGCGCATCGTCAATCACTTGCAGCATGGCTGTTTCAGTGCTGCAGTTTTGGATGAAGCCCGACTGGAAGACGTCGAGGAGGTTATTGTCCATAATATGTGAGGAAAGTTGTTTCGCAACACATTTTTCGGTGATTTTCGACAGAAAAGGGAGGTTGGAGATAGGGCGGAAGTTGTTGAGGTCGTTCGCATCCGCGGCGGGTTTTTTAGAAGAGGGTGACCTGACCTGATTTGAGGGTAACTGGGAGGGAGCCTTGACTGAGGAAGAGATTGACTAGCCTGGTCCAGTAAGAGAGAGTATAGGTATAGAAATCGATGGCGATGTCGCTAGGGATGGGGTCGGAGGAATGGTTGGAGGGTTTAGTTTCGCGGATGCATTTGAGGAGGTCATCTTCCGAGATGACGTCAAAGTTCTGCCAGGTGACCAAGGATTTCCGCTCCTCCATGGGGGGGGTGGGCGACCTTATCCACCAGAGCTTTGACCTTTTCATCGAAGAATATAGCGAAATCTGCTGCTTTCTTTGAGGAATCCTCAGGCTTAATGGTTGGAGGAGAACAGTTTGGGTTTTTGAAGAGGTCAAAAAGTTTTTGGGTCTGTTTTTAGCCGAGTCAAGGAGGGATCTGAAATGTGATGCTTTTTCCAGGAAGATGTGATTGTGATATATGGATCTTGCTGAGCGTAAAAGAGAGAGATTAGCGGTGGAAGGAGATTTTCTCCAGTGCTTCTCCAGGAATCTAAGGTTTTCCTTTCATCGTAGAGCGCTTTATTGAACCAAGGTGCTGAGGGGGTGGGTCTTTTCCTTTTGCTTTGGAGAGGAGCAACAATGTCGATTTCGACTGCTAGTACTGAGAGGCACTGAGAAGTGAGATCGTTGACATCCACGCTAGGGTCTAGTCTAGGAAGTGCCTGCATAGCGGAATCACAAAAAGTGTCAAGATCAATGTTCTTAGTGTTACGGAACCAGGTAGTAGCTCTTTTAGGTTGGCCGAGAGTTATAACGTGCGAGAGGTGAAAGCGGAAGGGAATGAGGAGGTGGTCAGACCAGTCTACATGGATGGGGGAGCAGTGGTCAGCAGGTCTTCTTTGGATATGACAAGGTCCAGAATAGAGCCCTTAGAATGTGTGGTTTCCGAGCAATGTTGGAGGAGATCATTGGCTGAGAGAAAGGAGGCAAGCTTGTTGGCAGCCGAGTCTTCCAAGGAGCCCCAGTGGAGATTAAAGTCACCCAGGAAGATCTGTCTGTCACTTTGAGAGAGTTGGTCACTGATGAAGTCAGTCAGTTCCTCCACAAAGGAAGAGCAGTAACCAGGCGGGTGGTAGATGGCATGGAATCTAAAGGGTGAGCCGTGATGTATTTGAAGTTCTAGGGAAAGGCATTCGAATGTATGGAAGAGGGTGGTTGGGACCGCTTTAATTTGAAGGGAGTTTCTGAAGATGATAGCGACACCTCCTCCAGTTTTGTCTGCCCTGTCATTTCTGAGGATAGAATAGTCAGTGGGTACCAACAGCGATGGCTACATTATTTTTATATCGATGAGTAAGTCATAATTTTACCTCATAAGTTTACTTATAGCAGGACCTGGAGCGCTTCAATGTGCTATTATTGTCTCACTCCCTTGAGATGCCTTCATATATTTATTGCAGTTGTGAATGCATCAAGAAAAGAGCGTGAAACTATGTAGTGAATCATCACACCTACTTTCCTTTCATTTTTGGACTCGCGCTTGTCACGTTAAATCATATTTTGACCTCCAATAATGGACCGCAGGCGGATGCCGGCTCGTCTTGAAATGTTTGCTGACAGAGTTCCAGTTGGGCCGAGAGTGTCGGCAATGTGTGAAAGAATTCATGAAGCGTTATTGCGTTTGCGAGCGGTGGGCCTCTGGGAAGCTGAAGGTGAAAATGTACGTGTGCGGGGAGGAAAGAGTGAACGCCGGAGATCGATATACTTTTAATGCCACTCTGGAGGCTAATGGAGATGTGAGGAAATGGAATTTCTATTTCCTCTGTCTTGGCTTCTGACTTGGGTTAGTGTCTAAATACCAACCAAAGCACCTTCAGCTTCCGGAAGGTCGACCCCCACGCGCCCCCTCCGCATGCAGGGGCTCAGCTTACATTGTTCGGCTGGAAGGACGGCCTCTGTCTCCGACCAAGTGCGCATCTTGGAAGAAATGTAAACGTGCACGCGGATACCAGATACAGCATCTGTCAGGGTCCCGGACCCTGCCCTGTCCTGTGCAGTAGAGAGCATAACAGTGGATTTTTTTCGAACATGCATGCTTTGTTTGTGGTTTTCCATAGTAGGTATCATATGTGGGGGAAACAGTGTTTTATTGCATTAAAACGAAAACCATTGTGGAC
Source organism: Calotriton arnoldi (assembly GCA_963921515.1). Taxonomy (NCBI): domain Eukaryota; kingdom Metazoa; phylum Chordata; class Amphibia; order Caudata; family Salamandridae; genus Calotriton; species Calotriton arnoldi. Next base: position 2,765,085 of record CAWUFW010000321.1, on the reverse strand, counting down.
TTTACTGAAGAGTAAATAGTTATGACATGAAGATATTCTCTGTTTTTCATTGAGATTTCTTGAAACAATAGGAACGGTGCTCCCAGCTCCCTGGTGCGACCTTCATTCAGTGGCTGGTATCTCTTGGGAATGTAACACTCAGGGACATTCCCAGTGCCTTTTCGATTAGAAACGTAAACATTAAACGTTTCTAAAATGACCTTTCACCCTTTCGTAACAGCACCTTCTGATGGAGATGGCCTTTCCCAGCAGATAACGGTTGGTTAATGGTCAAAGGTCTGGTCTCATGGCTCCCGCCCTTTATCTGACTCTGATTGTGGTTGTGCTTTTAGGAAACACCACACATGGAAAAAAATGAACTTTACATTTTGTTGAAAATCTAACTAGAGGAGTCAAGAGTGTAATGCTGAAATTGAACCAATCACAGATTAAATGATGGATGATCCAGCAGAACATTTTATTTTTTATAAACCTTTTTTATTGGTTTTTGTACAGGGTATACATCAATCAGAAAGACTTTAATCTTTGCATGACATTCATTATCCACATTGACATGACAGAGGAATTCCAGTCCATCGAGGCCTAATCTGTCTTGACGCATATGTTGCGCTAAGATGTATGCCTGTTCGGGGATAGTAGGTGACATATTGGGATGTCTGGTTCTCGAGTGTTGCTGATGCACCCTCGCTATCTCCATGTGGTATTGGGAAGGATAACCAATCCGTTTATACAACCAAACTGGGGAGACGAAACTCTGGGAAATGGGGCAAGGGGGAAGGGCATTGAATGTCGTGGGGCCAGTAACTCCCGGGGGTGTTCCCCCATCAGGACGAATGTAGTGTGTCGCTTGGGGCCGTAGGGGGATGGTCTCGTTCAGGCGATGTTTGTGGGGTTCGGGGCATACCCGGGCCTAGCGCTGTGTGGGTGACACACGGGGTGTCCGTGGGGGTGTCTTGCGCTTGTGTGAAGCTATGAAGGAGCATCGACCACTCCATAGATATGGGATTTCGCCGCATGCCGCGCGCTTCCTCCCGTCTAATGGCATCTTCCTTGGCCGCACCCCATTTCTTGACCGCCCCCCACCAGGCTGCTATTGGGGGGCCGTTAGATGATCGCCAGTGCAGTGTGATGCTTCGCTTTGCGAGGAGTATGACTAGGATCGCAAATCGGGTCTCCACCTTTCTCTGTTTATGTCGCTTAAATATCCCTAGGGCGCTGGCCTCCCACGTGTTGAGTCCCGTCAGGCCCGTGACTGTCAGCAGTGGCATATACTCTTGTCCAAAAGGCTTGCAGTGTGGGGCAGGTCCATAGCATATGGATGAATGAGGCGTCGGGTGCGTGGCAACGAGGGCAGTCAAACTTCGACGCGGGGAAGAAGCGCTTGAGCCGTTCCGGCGTGAGGTATGCGCGATGTATGTTGAATTGGATATTTTAGAATCGCTGGTTGCGTGACACTTTTTTGTGATGTTCCAGTGCTGTGAGCCATTCTTTGTCGTGTAGTGCGCGACCGAATTCCTCCTCCCACTTGAGTCGAAGCCGCGTTAGCGGCCTTATTTGTAAGTTCCATGACCGACTTGGATATCCACGTGATTAGGTGTCTCCCTGTTCCCATGTTTAAAATCGTATGTAGTACCGGGTGTGTTTTGGGTTCCCCAGTCACAAGGTCCCACGTCTTTCTACAGTCAGCGATGAGTTGCCTGTGTAATAAGAACTGTCCGGTGGGGAGCCCGCTCTCTTCGTCAATCCCTCAAACGATGTCAGTTGGCCGTCCGTGAACAGGACTGCTATCTCAGTGAGCGCGTGATCTGTCCACACTCTCAATTCGCCTGCTGCGTAGTGCCCGCTTCCCCTAGGGAGACCCGCCAGTGGTAACAATGGGGAGAACATGGGTGCCGCTTTAGAGAGGCGATGGATGCGCTGCACACAGGATCTGGCCACTTTCACCAGCAGGGGGTGGGTCGGGTTGGGCATGGTCCCTGGAAGGAGCATCCGGGTTATCTCCGGAATTGTCAGAGTCCCTGCCTGTGCTGTCGTTTCTTCCAGGTGTCGGCCAGCCGTCCAGCGCGAGAGTTACTGTAGCTGCGCTGCTAGGAAGTAGGCTTCAAAGGACGGGGCCCCCAGCCCTCCCACGTCTCGTGGCAACTGTAGTGTCGTCAAAGCCACTCCCCAGATCAGCAAGGAGTCGAGCTCACGAAAGCAGGGTCGCGGGGGGATCACCGGGACGTTTGCAAAATAATAGAGGAGCCGGGGCACCATTATCATTTTAGACAGAGCTACCATTCCTATTGGGGCCAGGGGCAACGTTCTCCAGAAGTTGATTTTGGTTTTCAACCCTCCTAGGGCCCTGTAATGATTCCCCTCCAGTAGATCGCCAGGCGTATGGTAGAGTCTAATTCCCAAGTATCGTGGGGCGTCCCCCTTCCAGGACAGTGTGGCGTCTCCTACGTTGATCTCCCAGTGGGGTGCATCGGGGTGAAGGGGGTAGATAGTGGATTTGGTCCAGTTCACCTTCAATCCCGCTGCCTCCCCAAACTCGTTGAGTGTGGCCCAAAGAGAAGTGAGGTCTGCTGTGATGTCCCTGACGTAAATGAGAAGGTCATCCGCGTACAGGGACACACTATGCGTACGCCCCTCGAGCGGTATACCCCATAATTCGCCCTCCTCCCTCAGTCTGATCGCCAGCAGCTCCATCACAAGAGCGAATAATAGCGGGGACAGAGGACATCCCTGGCGCGTTCCGCGCATTATCGGTATGGGGGGTGAGATATGCCTACCTATTCGGATTAGAGTGGACAACCCGGTGTACAGCAACTTGATGTATGCCCTAAGTTGGGGCCCCATTCCCACCCGCTTCAGAACCGCGAATAAGTACTGCCACGCTAGGGTATCGAAAGCCTTTTCGAGGTCCAGTACAAGGCATGCAGCGCGTGGGAATCTCCCCCGTACACTGTCTTGGACCTGGAACAGCAGACGGATATTTTGGGAGGTGTTCCTCCCGGGTACAAAACCACATTGGTCAGGGTGTACAAGACGGGGGAGCACCTCTGTGATTCTGTCCGCTAGGATTTTTCTGAATTTTGCAGTCCGCTGTTAACAGGGTGATGGGCCGGTAGGAGGACCTGAGCAAGGGGTCTCGGTCTGGTTTAGGAAACGTCACTAGCGTGGATTCGCGCATGGATTTGGGGAGCATCTTCGCCTCTAGCGCTGCCTTGTATACTAAGTCTAACTGTGGGACTAGTTGCTGAGAGAATGCGGTGTAGAATTCTATAGGGAAGCCGTCATGGCTGGGGTCTCTGTTAGTGGCTCGTTGGCGGATTGCATGTTTGATCTCTATTGCCGTGAGTTGGCTGTCCAGGGCGGCCCTGTCCACCTCTGGCAGCTGCATTATAGCGTCACTGTCCAACATCCTATGGATGTAGTCCCCTCTGTCCTGGGCCGGTTCCCTATATAATGTCTCGTAGTACTCGTGAAAGGCCGATAGAATGTCTGCTTGCGCATACACAATCACACCTGCGGCGTTTCTGATACTGGTGATCGGTTGCGCTTGCATGACCAGCCATGCGAGCAAGGTGCCGGCTCGGTTACCTTCGTTATGGGCTCTAGAGGTGTATGCATGAAAGTTATACCGGCGCAAGTCTGCACAGGCTTCTGCGTATTTAGTCTTGGCCTCTGCCATTTGTTCCGGGGGGATCTGCTGCTTGTCAGTGTCCCTGGACAGTCTCGCCACTCGCTGTTCTGTAGCCTGTACCGCCTGCTCTAGCATTTTTCGCACCCCCACTATTTGCCTAATGCAGGCTCCCCGCAGGACCACTTTGAAAGCGTCCCACTCAAGTGTCCTAGAGTTTGTTGTCCCTGTGTTCTCCGAGAAGTAGTTTTGGATGTTTTCTGTTTGTTCATGTCGAAACACCGGGTCCTCCAGGCAATCTCGGGGGAGCCGCCACGTGGGAACCGGGGGTGTTGGTGGGCGCCACCTAAGGGTCATAACGTGTGCGTCGTGGTCCGATATCACCCTGCCTAGGTAATCTGAATGTTGGATGAGAGGAAGGATCGTTCGCGTGCACATAAATCTGTCGAGCCGTACGCGTAGATTGTGGGGAATGGAGTGGAAGGAGTAGAGTTTAGTTGTCGGGTGTGCGTGACGCCACGCGTCCGTCAGTGACCAGTGCTGACTCCAGGCCTGAAGTCGGGCCGTTTGTGCGAAGGCTTGTGAGGTTGTGGCGGGGGGGTGGGATCTGTCTAGAGCGAGGTCCAAGGAGCAGTTGTAGTCCCCACCTAACACCCACGGAGAAGGTGTGAATTGAGCCAAGTTATTCGACAGGGTCTCCCAGAATATTGTCTGTTCTGTGTTAGGGGCATATATTCTGCCTAGTAGTATTGGCTGCCCGTCTAGCAGCCCCTCCAAGAACGCATATCTCTCTTCCGGGTCTACCTTCCGGCCAGTCTCTAGAAAGGGGACTCCTAGCCGGATCCAGACTAGGGCACCCCTTGCATACGCTGAATAAGTCGTGGCGCAGAAAGTGCCACGCCACTTCTTCTGGAACTTGTCTAACATCTCCTTTCTCTAGGTGCGTCTCTTGTAGCAAGATGACCTGTGCCTGCTGGCGCTTGATATATGCATAAATAGCATAGCGCTTTCTAGCCGTGTGGATACCCCTGGCATTTAGAGTGAGAAATTTGATATCTGTTGTTGGGGTCATGGCGGCTGGAGGGTCGCGCTGCGTTGGAAGGTGGTCCCGGGAGCCTCTGTGTAAACCCCCAAGTGTGGATAGTTTCTGCCTGATGGGAGGTGTAAGCCTGCGAGCGAGTGCCTCAGCCCCTTGCGGTGGGATGGGTGGGTGGTCAAGATGAGGTAGGGGGTTGAACCAGAACTCTGTGGGGTTTGAAACCCAATGCAGGGGACCACGTCCAAAACGGTACTACCGTATACCCATTAACGAAAGGAACGGGGGGTCCATCTGGCTAGCATACACCCGCAAGGTCCCCGAGCGGGGGCCCCATGATGATGCGTGTCTGGTGTGCGGGGCGCCTTACGCTGGTGCGTGTAGGGATTGTTACCCTTGCGGGCGCAGTATGTACTGTAGTGCTAAGGAGTGTGGTTGGTTTCTAGAGTTCTTATATCTACCATCTCGTAGGAGCTTCAGGTGAGTGTGTCCGCAGTCTGCGGTGTGACCTTTGGCAGGGTCCCAGAGTTCTCTCCCGAGTCGCTGGAGTCGTTCAAGTCCTCTTCCGGCGTGAAGATGTGCGGAGTGTCTTCATGGTCCGATGCAGAAAGATTCGTTCCCAAGTCTGCCACTGCTTGTATTGCCTTCCGGCGGTCTATTATGATCTGTTCCAAGTCCGGGGACGTCAGCGACTTGTGAAGTGACTGCATGTCCGATCGGCTTTGGGCTTTCTGGTTGCGACGTCTCGGAGGCTTGAACGACTTGGGTGTCGGCGTTCTAGTGTTCCCTTGCAGCGGATCGAGTCGCAGATGCAGCTTCATCCAGTTTGTTGCTTCCTGTGGGTCTGTGAAGAATATTGCGGTGTCTTTGTGAATGATTTTGAGTCTCGCTGGGAACAACAGTGAATACTGAATATTCTGACTCTGTAGGAGTCTCTTTGCCTCTAGGAATGACGCTCGCTTTCTCTGCACTGCTCTGGAATAATCTGAGAAGAGCATAACATGTTTGTCCTCCACCATGACGTGGTTACTCTCTCTAGCAGCTCGTAGTATGGCATCTCTGTCCCGTAAGTGGAGTAGTTTCACCAGCATGGGGCGAGGGAGCGAGCCCGGTGGGGAGCGGCGCACCGGCACCCTATGCGCTCTTTCAATGGAGAAGTAGGGCGCAAGTTCTTCACGTGGCGTGAAAGACCGGATTCAGGACTCAGTGTACTCGATGGGGTCCCTGCCCTCCACGTCTTCAGGCAGGTTCAATATTTGCAGGTTGCTCCTCCTAGATCGCCCCTCCAAATCATCTGCTCTTTCCTCCAGGGCTGTGACTCGGGCCTGCAGGTCTTTTATGGAGTCTTGTTGCGCTTTGGTTTGGGGTTGTATCATCGCCAGTGTTTTTTCCCTCTCCGCCACCTTGTCCGCTAGCTTACGATGATCATCCCGCAGCAGGCTCAAGTCTGTGGCCAAGGTCCCGAAGCGTTCTTCCATGGTAACTCGCGAATGCTCTATTGCTGCCAGGACTAGTTTTTCTGACATGGTGGCGTTAGAGTCTGTGTCCGTCTTTGTGCCTGCTGCGGTCGGGGATGACGATCTGGCTTGATGGGGGGGTTTGGGGAGACCCCGTTGCCTTGAGGCGTCCCATGGCTGTAAGTGTCGTAGGAGTCACGTGGCCGCCCGATAGAATAGCGCAGGACGTGCCCGTACCAGACCCCAGGTCGCTGTCCCCTGCTGTGTTTACTTCTCTCTGCTCTCGTGCCAGGGGCCGTGTCGGGATCGCCCCTCACACTTGTCTCTCCTGGTAATATGCTGCGCCGCAACTTCCCCGGCGAGGCCTCTCGACTCCCTCACTCTTTGCCTATGCGGTCGCCGGTTGCCATCTTGTCTGGCTTCCAAGCATAGTGCCTGTTGTCTGCCCTGAGCCCCCGTCTTAGTGAGGGGAAGGATCTGCAAGGCTCCTTCAGCCTGTTATGCGTCGAGTTCACCCGCACCTGCGTCTGCTGCTATTGTGCGTCTGTCCGGCTTTGTCAGAGTGCTGCCCACCCGGGCGTGGGTGCTGACGTCCCACTAGAAAGCCTTACCGCCTCCACTGCGTCCTCCGATTAGCGGGCGGGCCCCACGGTGATGAGGTAGGCCCCCACTGTCCCTCCTTCGGTGGCCGCGGACCTCCTTGCCTGTGGACGCTGTCCGCCCCCGGCTCCGGACTATATGGTGACACTTGCCTGGGTTGGTTGTCCTTTCTCTGGGGTTGCTGGGTCTCCTGGGAGGTAGCAGCAGGAGGGGGGGGGGAGATTGGTCCCAACGCCCGTGTTGTGGGCTTCGCTGCTGTCTCTCCTCCACGCCTGCCCCCACTCACCCGCCCCCTCGAAGGTGCTCACGGGGACCTGCCGGGTGTCTACTGTCCGCGCGCAGAGGAGCGTTGGAGCCGGTCGGGCAGGCCAGCTGACTGGGTGGAGGAAGAAAGCGTGGGCCCTCCTGCTGGTTGCTGCTGTTCGGGATCACAGCTCCCTTGTTCTGTGCTATGGGTGGAGCCTAAGATTACTCCAGTGTGCCTCCCCTGCACCGGCCTGGCCAGGTCCTCGGGTCACCCAATCAACCAACAGGGCTCTGAATACTGCCCTTGAGAGGTGCGTGCCATTGCCTTCCCTCGTGCGCGGGCAGCTAGTAGGTCCAGATCATGAGAGCGATGTGCGCCTAGGGGCCGTTACTTTCGCGCTCTTTTCCTCACCCCGGCAGTGGCCCAGGCCTCCCGGTGAAGTCGCAGCACCGGGCCCCACCGCAGCCCGCTCCACTGCTCTTCGCCGCCTGCACAAGTTCGTTGCCTGTACACTCGCTCCCACGTCGTCTCTTGTTCCCGGGTGCCCTCTCTTCGGCGGCCCCAGAAGGTGTCGGCTGTGGCTCCGGGGATTACTAAGCCAGCGCCATTTTGAGGTCAGGCGTCTGGTCCCGTCGCAGTTTCAGAGCAGTTGCCTCCGGCTCTTGTCTTCGTGTTGCCGGTATTACTCCGATACTGCCGATATGTCAGAGCTCGTCTGGAGTCTTCTTGATGGTCCTATGATGCCTACCGCCGCTCATAATTGCCGCTTGTCGGGCCCCGCGCTCGGAGCCTCAGCAGAACGCATCCGCCATCGTGGCCAGTCAAGCCACGCCCCCTCCAGCAGAACATTTTAGTGTAACTATTCATATACCATAGACCCAACTCTAGGGAGAAGTTGAGTACTAGTAAAGTGGCTAGTTTACTTTTTACTGTTGTAAGAGCTGCTCCCCCTCAAGGAACGCATTACCAAGGAAACAAAGATAGCCTAGTAGCAGTTCTCCCCACTAAAGAAAGTGAAACCTAGAAAGTGACTTTATAACTGCTATTCTAGTCCTTGTATTCTTACATGTGGATGATGGCACAGACCAGCTCCATGCCTCCCATACAGCACACTGTTCCCTTCTTAGAGGCATCTTACACGTCGCAGCACACCTCATCCAGGGCCTGTAGAAACATGACCACATAACACCCATCCTGATGGAACTTCACTGGCTCCCCTTGCTGGCCCCCACTATCTTTCAAACCAACTAAATGATTTACCAAGCCAGCATGTTCAGTGGTCCTGCATATCTGACTGCCAAGCTCACCCCCTCAAGTAGCTCTTGGCACTCCCTCAGCCAGGACCCCATCAACCTGAAGGCAAAGATGTGCAAAAAACAAACAAACAAGGTAACAGGCCATCTCCATATATGCATCCAGGATCTGGAGCAGCATCCCTTTACAGTAGTGGTCGCTCGTATTGTGAAGTGGTGGGGTGGGGGGAGGGGAAATACAAACTTAAAAAACATAAATATCTAAAATTGCACTTAACTGCTCTGACAGCCGCCGCCTTGCTCCTGATCCCCGCCTCCCGGACGTCCAGGAACCGCTGCACATTGTGCAGGCTCCCAGATACCAATCTGAGCACTGCTTTCATGCTGGGAATACTTTTCTGATCTGAGCGCCCTGGTTCGGCACTCAGACATGGACTGGTGTTGGCTCTCCACCCAGCTGTACAACACAGCTCGGGTTGGAGAAAGGCTAAGTGCGCATGATGGTTTGGCCGGCCTCAGCGGGCCGGTCAAACCGTCATGCACACTTAGAAATGCCCACTACTCCCCCCTCCTCCATGGTGCTGCAGCGTCAGTAGGGATGGCCCCCTCCCTAGGCTTGCAGCCTGCAGGACAAAAAACAAAATGATAAAAATGTTTTATTATCATTTTATTTTTGCCGGTTGCCTCTGCTGGCTTGCAGCGCGGGGGAGGGGAGGTGTGTCCACGCTCCTCTGCCATAACGGAGGAGCCTCCCCTGTCCCTTTATCCATCGGGACAGGAGCAACCCTACTTCAATTTAGGAAAGAAACAAAGATGCACTTTTCTAAAGAACTCTGCATCACTATGCAATAATAGTATACTTTTGCGCCCCGCTACCTCTCCAAACCCTCGTTAGCTGTGCCTTTGACACTGTCAGACACTTCACTGCCTTTTGGTTAGTTTTGTGCTCTACAGATACCACGTACAAGGACTCCGGTTTAGGGCCATTCTGGAAGTGAAGAAGTGACTGGATAGCGAAGGGAGATGTAATTGTGGCTTATAGATGCATACTGGAGGGTTTGTTTTTGGTGTATTTTGTTACATGTACCTACACACGGTTGCCTTACACATCATATTTCATGACACATTTTCACAAGTCCAGGCACGGGGAATTGCACTAATACTGTCGACAACTGTTGAAGCTGGAATTGGTATCTAGTTTTCTATGTTTGAAGCTCAGCAACGTAACTGCAAGATGCCCTCGCCTCTTTTAAAAAAGTAATTCTAATTATGATTTTATTATTGACTCATTGTTTGAGCTTTGCAGTTAAATACATGCTGGAACCATTTTCTGTGTATTGTGTGATGCTATAATCTGTTGAAAACTATAATACACGTAAAACAAACATTGACACTGCCATTAGATCTTGCCTGTGACAGTTAAAGATTGTTTTCCCTCCTGATGGTCACCATGAATGTGCATGCATATGCGGTAGCCATTTGGGAATGATTTTTCTTTTGTTTTAAAGAAAACAAAATTTAAAAGATAGCCACTGCATATGTGTGCGAAAAGGCCATCTTTGAATGATGTTTCTTAATAGAAAACATGTTTCAAGATGGCCCCCGTGCATGCACGCACATATGTGGAGGCCATCTTTGAATCATTTTTCCTAAAAGAAAAACCCACAAATTAACTGCTCAAACCTACTGTATGGCAAAATATCAGAGGGGTGGAATTATTTCCAGAGTATAAGTAATTGAATTTATAGTGTGTGCTATCGACATCTAAACCATTATATATGTAATATGACAACCCCTATCTTTGTCGGCCAGTTGAAGGAATTAAATACAGCTCACGGTGTGTGAACAATGCCAAATCACAGCCAAAAGGCTCCAAACTTGTTCTCTCATCTGGCATCATAGCTAATCCACATTCAAGCACACATCCTACGAGTTTCTCTCTCAGTTCCTCTTGCGTGAGGGAAATCACCTTTTGACCACTTGCTAATGGAGGCGGGACTAGCCTGCAAGATTTGTTGTACCTGAACTGCCCCTAAGGCAGCAAAAAGAACTACTGCTGCTGTAGTCATTAAGTATTGTATTTTCAAAATGATATACTGAGTTTTAAAATAATAAAAACATTTATAAAAGATTGTTAGTGATCAAAAGTCATTACGACTGTCAGAAAACAGTACACATTTACAGATGCCCATCATTTAGTTACTTACAAGTGAATGCCATTTCAATTTCTAAATCCCAAAATGACAAAACAGCCCAGATCCTCTTTTTGCTTTTAGGATTTCCTGATGTGAATCGTATAGCAGATATTCATTTCATTTTGTTTAGATGTGTTTTATAACTGTGATATCTATGTTACGCAATCAAATCAACTGAATATTTAAAAGAAAACTCATAAACTCGGAATCAAACATAAAGAAAGGGAAACATGCAAAGTAAACATCATATTGTAGTAAAATCTATCTAATCATGATAGTGAGGCACTCTAGAAGTGGACTAAAAGACGTGTATGGTATTTATATGGTGCGAACCTAGTCAATAGGTAGCAGAGTGCTGTACAAGGTCAAAGACAAGCATAAAGCCAACGAGTGATAGGAGAGTTAGCTGGTTTGTGAACAGCTAATGCATTGTGATGTAGTATTCCTTAAAGAGATATTTATTTCCTAAATTGGAGCAGTGTTGTGGTGATCCAGAAGTATACAGGGCTGTTGGTCCTGATCCTGGGTTGATAGATGGAAAAGGCCTGCTGCCTTGCTTTTTCTTTTTTTCACTTTTTAGTCTGCAGTCTGATGAGGTAATGGCTGCAGGTTTGCCCAGTACACCTAGAGATGGGGAGCTTGTCTGCAAGATAAGTGTGATTGCTGTTTGTGATGGCTTTGTAAATGGTACAGCTGGTTTTGATGATGGTGCGGCCCGGCAAGGGAAGCCAATGGAGTTCTATCAGGATGGGGTTGATGTGACCATAGTTCTTCAGGCTCTGGATGAGATATGCTGTGGCCTGTAGGATGTTCCTTGAAGAGGTACCAGTGTTGAGTCTGGGAAGATATGGAGCAGGGTGTTACCGCCATCCAAATGCGAGAGTACAAGGGCTTGAGCAGCAGTTCTTAAGTCATTGTCTGGAAGAAACAACTTCAATAGCTTTTGAAGAGAGAGCAATATCTTTGTTTTTTTGGCAATGTGCTCCTTGAAGGTGAGACCCTTGTCCACAGTGAATCCAAGTGAATTGGCATTTGGTGAAAGTTGGGGTTTGAAACCTTTAAGGTTTATGTTATTGAGTCAGGTTTGTGCAGTTTTTTATTTGCTGTTCTTAGCAAATGAAAGGAATTTTGTCTGGGCTGGGTTAAGCTTCAGGTAGGCACTTGACATCCACTTCTAGATGATGTGCAGGCAGTGTTTGAGATGTTACACGTCCGAAGCAGGGAAGGCTTTCAAGCAGAGTTGTGATCATTGGTGTATTGGTGAATCTTGATGTTATCTGAGAGTAGAGCACCAAGTGGCTTTTATAGAGGTTGAAGATGACCGGGGACAGTATGGAATACTGAGGAACTCCATAGGCGATAGGGTTCTTTTAGGACCTGGAGGTGCCCACGTAAACAAACTGGTGTTAGCTGGAAAGGTGAGAAGAGTGCCAGTGAAGGAAATTGCCAATGACCCCCATTTGAAACTCCATTGTGGGTATTAGGGTGGGATGGTCAACTATGTTGAAGGCAGCTGAAAGATCCAGCAATATCAGGAGGCAGAAGCCTTCTTTGTCAGTGTTCAGGAGGGCAGTGTCTATGATGTGTAAGGTAGAAGTCTCCTGGCTGAGCGTGATCTGAAGCCTGACTGGTAGTTGTCCAGGAGATTGTTGGCATTAATGTGATTTTGGGGTTGAACATAGACTGCTTTTTCAATAATCTTGCCGATGAATGGTAGACGAGTGATGGTGCGGTAGCTGGCAAGGTCATCACTATCTAGTCTAGGCTTATTTAAGAATTGGACATTAACAGTAAAATCTGAGACAATGGGAACGGGTGTCAGATGTTATCTGGTTGATTACAGGAACAATCTAGAGTAGTATGATAGCAGTATTAAAGCAGTCCTGATCTATCCGCCCATGCTTTATGAGAAGTAGAAAGAAAATATGACCCATCTTAATGCTATCTCCCATAATTTTCTCATTGGTTGAATAAACAATTGTTGACATGCTGTACACAAATTTCCCGCCAACAGTGTGAATGATAATTCTTCTGAGGGAAGGATTAAACGTTGAACTTCTTGCGGTGCCCTGCGAAAAATCCCTATACTGCATTACTATTGTATGATAGATAATGGTCTATTTGTGTTCAGACGCTATCTTGAATCCGGTGCTGTTATCCTAATGGAAAGAGTGCCTTCTGTCGTTGTAGCAGACAAAGATTGCGTGATAAAGTCAAAATCTTTGTTGAAAATATGAAGCATGCTTTCTATCTTTGCCTCTTCACATAGAATACAGAGACAAGCACGTTGTAAAAAATCTAGTGGAGCATTTATGTAAGTCGCTGTATATAACAGGATGGAATGTTGTTTTTATAGAATATCAATCTTAGAAATAATTTTAAAGATGAATAAAAGTATCAAATTTACATTTTCTTGTTTTCTGATCTGTATCTTAGTGGCAATTAAAATGTCATACAGTTAACTATTCACATTGCAGATAAGCCAGAAATATGATATAAGAATTCAGTTGGAAGCCAACCCTGGCCAGTTCCACACAGCTGATCACTAAGCCCAACCCCTCAGTTGGTAGCACTTCAATGGTAACTCAGAACAGGAACATCCAGAAGACCCCCCACTACTGAACGAGGATTGCCAATTGCTAAAAGTCAGCATTTTGACATACATTGAGCTTACACATTTTCACTTGAAACACAAGCTCATAATCAAAAATTACTATTATTTGGTCACCCTTAATGAAATATGGTTTAAAGAAAACTGGATTACCATCCTTGACAAAGTAACCCCACCAGGATTCATACTATTATGCAACACTAGAAACTCAGAGAAGAGAACACGTAGCACAAGAAGTTTCCCGGGAGTGAGCTTGTCCTCACAGAAATATCCTGTACTCCTCATTCGAGTACATAGCAGCACTACTTATCATAAAGCCAAAGTGCTCATGTACAAGAGCAGCAATATATCAACCACTGAGCTACGAGCACCACTTCTTAAGTGAAATCTTTCATTGGGCCTTATCCCTGCAAATCCTAGCCCAGACAAAACCTGCAACTAGGTCAGCTCAATCTGTGGGTCCACCAACCTGAATTAAAACCAGTCTCAGGCCTTTAGACAGACAGTCATTAGTTTAGCATCATCTGAAGGCCAGCTATTACAATTAGTATTCACTCACAATATCTGAAGAACAAATCTGATGATACAAACAGTCTTGATCTGAGCATCCATTAATTATAGACCTACTTTTAAACATATTTTACAGGCATGTTCCTCAGAATAAGCCAGAAACATGTCATTCCGAGTAGAAATTAGTGACATGTGAGGAAGTATTTAATTTAACAAAGGCAAAACACTCAATTTAATAAATGCAGACTGCAGTCCGGAGTGTCTGTTGGCTAATCTACACCAGAGCATGACAATCCTTTGATAAATTGGCTCCACTTGAACTGAGAAAAAAGTAAAATGTGGGCTCAAATCCACTAAAATATGGTTTAAAGACAAATTGGGCAGTCAAAAAACAGAGTGCTACTGCTTAGAATGGCAGCGGTGATAATGTTGAGAACGAGATCCTGTACAGGATACACAAAGAGGGATCATCTTAGAGCCTTCAATGTGGCTAAAATGCCTCCATTGATAAAAGAGCATCAAACTAAGGAAATCTGCAACATGCAAATAAATCACTAACCCAGAAGTGCCAAATACCATGCAACGACCCAAGCAGCAATGCAAGAATCTCATGAATCTCTGTGAGACCAAAGTCTCTAAAATCCAGAATTCCATCTCATTCAAGCACACCCTTTTACCACACCACAGCACCATCTCACTCTCTTTGCAGTGGTCTTTGTCAGTCTTTTAAAAAAAAAAAAAAATATTTATTAAGTTTTCAACCGATCATACAAAGGTACGAAATCTGTAACAGGATACATATTTTGTACATATTATCATGAATACAAATGCCCACGTGGTGGGGGCGACATATTATGGTTGGGGCAGTAATCATGAACCAGTAACATTAATCTTTGCCAAAGTCTTTCCTGAGTACTTTAAGCTTAATAACTGTACATTTTTACACTAACAAACATTATCCATTATAACTAGGGTGCATGTCCGGTGGTTATCATACATAAGTGACGGCTATCTTTGCTGTGTGCCAACATTGATTACTGCGAGGTATGTAAACATGTGTAAAATGCGAGGGTGGGAGGGAGGAGATTGCGCAGTCATAATTTCTCAAAGTGGTCCTGGTGTGTCGGGCTTGGGTGCGTAGGTATGATCGCCTTGTGGCGCAGCTAATTTCCATAGTTATATATGTGTACGTATGAATTGTGGGCACTATGTGACTCTATATCTAATGAGGAGAGAAGGTGGGGGGTGGAAGAGAGATAAAGGGTGTGATTGCAGGTGGGGGATGCGCCCCTTAATAGAGCCTATATATGTATACATTCCCTTTGAGGCATTCTGGTAGATCATGGTTGCAGTGCCGCTGGTATGCAACGGGTTTGTGTGTGCCCTGATAAGTTTAGATTCTATAATAGATAAATAATTTTGCCAGTCTACAGGTTGGGTCCTTGAGGACAATCGTAGAGTATGGAATGACTGAGTTTCATGTTCAGCCACCAAAGCCCGACGGAGGGCCAATAACCAGGCATATATAGTGGGGCCCACAGGTGACTTCCAGGCCATAGCCAGTGTGCGTTTAGCCAAAACCAGTGCTAAGTCCAGGAACTTATTATTAAAATTCTTGCGACGTGCATTGCGTTTCGTAATACCGAGAAGGAAGTGTGCTCCCTGGGCTGCAATTGGAGTTCCCACGGCTGCTGTTAGTATGTCGGAGACACCCCCCCAGTATGTCGAAAGTTGAGGGCATGTCCAAACCATATGTGAGAATGAGGCATCTGTATTTTGGCATCTAGGGCAGAGATCGATGGATTTTGGCTACATGCGCGCCAGTTAAATATGTATGATGGAGGTAGTTGAATTGGGTAAATTTTAATCTAGCATTTGTGGAAATTATCTTGAGGCTCCCCCCACATTGTGCCCATTGTTTGTCAGTAATTTCGATTGATAATGTTGTGTTCCAGAATTTGCGCAGTGGTATTAGTGAGGGGGCTGTATCTGCTCTGAGGGAATTATAAATGGCCGTACCATGTGTTAATAATGTCTGTAGGGCACCTGAGGTTGTAGGTTCAGTGCTTATATCCCCCCATATTTGTAATGCCTGTTGCGTTAATGTCGCATATAATAAGAAATTCCCTGGTGACACACCGTAGTCGTCCATCAAAGTGTCAAAGTCACACAATGTTGAGTCTATGAATAAATCGCCCCATGTAGCCAAACCGACTGCTTGCCATTCAGCCAATTCTGGCCATTTTAGGCAAGTGTATGAACCAGGTGTCACCTCGAGGGGGAGGTCACGGGCATATGGTGGTGATTGGCGTCTGGGTAGTACATATCTCATCCAAGCGTTACGGGCTGCTGTCATCAGGATGCTCTTGTGGTTCCTTTGTAGTGGCGTTTTGGAACCGAACAGCCACTCTAGCATAGCTGGCTGTCGTAGTGATATTGCCCAGGCGTCTAATTTGGTCAAACTGTTTTTAGCCAACCATCGCATGGGCCACTAGAGTTGCGCAGCTGCGTAATAGTGTTCATAGTTGGGCACCCCTAGACCGCCTTCCGACAGGGGGAGATACAGTTTCGAGAGTGCCTCCCTGGCCCTGGAACTACCCCAGATCAGGGATACAAGTAGCGACCTTAGGTCTTGAAATATTTTCTGTGGGATCCTATGGGGGAGGACTGCGAAGAAGTAAAGGAGTCTAGGGAGTAAAAGCATCTTGGAGATAGCTATTCGACCCATGGGGGAAAATGGCAGATTAGTCCAGAACGGGATTGTAGCACGAGCACTAGCGATCGCTTTGCCCAAGTTGCCATCAATGAGGTCTATCGGGAAATGATAAATCTGGACCCCTAAATATTTAAAAGAGTCGTATGCCCTGGCAAGTGGGGCATAGGGTTGATGTCGCCTCTGCTGTATGGGTATAGGTGACATTGGGAACAGCACTGACTTAGTCCAATTTATTTTCAAGCCGGACAGCCGAGTGTGTGCGTCCAACAGTTCAATAAGGCCTCGGAGGGCCTCATTTTGATTACAGAGGTAGATCAACGCATCATCTGCGTAGAGGGAGACTATGTGACACTGTGTGTGAACTTGTATGCCACAATCCAGGACGCGGCTGCGTAATGCGCATGCCAGAGGCTCCATGGCCAATGCGAAGATAATTGGTGATAGCGGGCAACCCTGTCCGGTTCCCCGCTCTATCTCAAAAGGGGGCGAAACGATGCAACCCGTCTTTACCCGAGCTCGTGGATTGGTATATAGTATCTTCGCCCATTTTAGGAACTTGGGACCCATGCCGAACTTTGCCAACACTGCTTGCAGATAATCCCAACCCACTGTATCGAATGCCTTCTCGATATCCAAGACAGCGATCCAGTGCTGTTCATTTGTCGATTGCGCCCATTCTAACAGTTTAAATAATAGACGTAGATTCAGTCCTGTGTTTCTGCCCAGGATACACCCTTTTTGATCTGTATGTACCAGTAATTGAACAATGTCTATTAGCCTATTAACCAAGAGCTTACCTAGAATTTTGTAGTCGGAATTTAATAAGGACAATGGGCGATAAGAGCTCATGAGGAGTGGGTCCCTGCCGGGTTTCGGGAGCACCACCAATATCGCCTCACGAAGAGAATGCGGTAATATACCTCAGTCGAATGATTCCGTATAGACGGTAGATAAGCGGAGAGCTAGCTGCGCCGAATAAGTGGTATAAAATTCTGAGGGCCATCCGTCCATCCCGGGGGCTTTACCGGTTGCTAGCTGTTTCAGAGATTTCAGCCTCCTTGATAGGGGCCTCTAGCACTGCGTATTGAGCTTGTGTTATCTGCGGTAGAGCTGCTCGCTCTAGGAAAGTTTGCACTGCCTGTGAATCACCTGAGTCAGGGGCTTTGTATAATGCGGTGTAATAATGATGGAAGGAGTCATTTATCTGTTCTTGTGTATTCATTAATTGGCCGTCTGAGGTATTATTAGCCGTGATGGGGGGCTGCGAGAGATCGTTTTTCTGTAGCCATGCTAGTGTCTTACCTGCTTTGTTGCCCCCTGCATGTCGTCTAGCTAAGTATTGTTTATAATCCAAAGCACATAATTTGTCCAGTATTTCCTTATGAGTTAGTCTGGCTTTGGTTAGCGAGGGTATTATGTGTGGGTCATTGGGGGAGATGCGTTCGCAGCACTTTATTGCTGCTTCTAGCTCCTGCAGTTCCTTCGAGAGGGACATATAAGACCCTGTTTTAATGACCTGTCCGCGTAGAACCTCCTTGAGCACATCCCACTCAATGCCAGCATGTGTTGCTGTTCCTGCATTAGTCTGAAAATATGTTGTTATGGACTGTGATATAGAGGCGCTAAGGGTGGGATCGCGAAGCGCCTCCCGGGGAAGGCACCAGGTTAGTATACTGGATTTATATGTACCCCAGGACAGCTGCAGTTGTAGGGGGCTGTGGTCCAAAAGTGTACGAGCTAAGTACTCTGCGTGAGACACCTGGGCTATAGCTGGTTCTGAACAATAAATGGCATCGATTCTTGTGTACAGATCCTGGAGTTTAGAATAGTGCGCGTATACCCGTTCTGTGGGGTGTCTAGCGCGCCAAATATCACTTAATTGCATCTGGGTGGTCCAGGTCTTCATGTGGTGCGCAAGCCCTATAGCCTGTGCCCCTGTAAGTGATGGACGTGAGCGATCCAAATCGAGGTCGGGGACGCAATTAAAATCCCCCTCTCCCCCAGTATGTTGGTACAGACGGATCTCTAAGTAATGTTGGAGTCAATGTTTGCAGGAATGCGGATTGACCTGAATTAGGTGCATATAGGGAAACCAATGTCAGTGGGCGGCCGTCCAGGGTACCCTCTAAGATTGCATACCGGCCTTGGGGATCAACTCGCGTGTGAAGTGTCTGTAGTGGGATCCCTGGGGCCACCCAGATCAAGGCGCCTCTAGCATATCCAGAATACGTTGTCCCAATTATTGTGCCCCTCCGGGGCTTGCCCAATGATTTGAGTGTTTGTTGAGTAAGGTGAGTCTCTTGTAAGAGTGCTATTGCCTGCACAGATATTGATATACCTTATGGCGTTTGATGCAACCGGCCAAGCCACGCACATTCCAGGTCAGCAGTAGATAGATATTCTCCTGCATTTATTGAGTTAATAACGGAATATGAGAGAAAAGGGGATTGTGTGAGCATGGGCTGCAGCGTATATTCGCCCTCCCCTTGGGCATCTATATCTTGATTAATGTGTTTGTAGCATCACATCTAATATGTGCAATATATGGTCATATGATACGAACAGGACCCGAAAGCCAAACAATAAACTGAGCCCCCCACCGCAGGCCTATTTGCTAACGGGCAAAAGGCCATCTGCACTGGCATGCAAATATAATAAACTTGGAAGAATATCAAGATAGCTGGGGGAAAGACAATATAGAATGTAGAGAGAGAGGAAAAATAAGGAAAAGATCAATAAAAATATAAATAAAAAAGGAAGGGGGTTGAGGACAAAAGAATATAATCAACTGGAATCAAAGTGAGTCTATAACAGTCACTTATCGTGTGTGGGGCGTGGTGTTTCTTCTACTTTACGAACATGTTCTCCATGGCCGCCATGATTGTACTTATGCGACTGAGCCATAGAAACTATGAATGGTTGACACAGATTATTTCACCTGCATGAATTGCATCATTGTAACTCTTGGGTATATCGTGCATGGCACAGGTAGCTGCGGACTTTTAGCCCAGTTCTTCCGAGGTTTGTGGTGTCACAGTGGGGCCTCCACCCAGAATTGCCAGTTGTTGTGAGTCTGAAAGATGATACTCCTGGTCTGGTGTGTTGTCTATCTCCGATTCTGAGTGTGAGAGGGAGATAGAGGTACCATGTTTCTCCACGTATTTGAGAGCTTGTTCCCTTTCCTTTGCAGCTTGAGCTTTCATGGGGCGCTGCCCTTGTCCCAGGCCACGGCGTCCGTGGTGTATGACCTTTTTCCACTGTTGGCGGGGTTCTACTGTTGTCTTCGGGGCTTACGCTAAGCCATTCTGTTCCATCCAGGTCCACGTTTCTTCGGGAGTATGACAGAAGGCAGTATTACCCTTATGCTGAATGCATAGAGTGGCAGGATATTGCAGTGCGTATTTTATTTCATGGTCGCGGAGGCAGCGTTTAACTTCCTTGTAGGAGAATCTGCCGCGTTGTACCGATATTGTGTAGTCCGGGTAAATGTGCACCGTGGCATTCACAATTGCCCATGGGCCTGTGTCACCTGCAAAATATGGTCCCTGTCGCGGTAGTTGAAGAGGCGTGCTAACACCGGTCTGGGGGGGGGGGGGTTGCCCGGGTGAGGGGGGCCCCCTGGCACTCTATGAGCACGTTCTACTGAGAAGAACTTGGAGTGCTTGCCTTTAAGGATATCTTCCGAGAACCAGGTTTCGAGGTACAGTTCCATACTTTGCCCCTCAATGCGTTCTGGTAGGTCCACTTCGTGCACATTGTTTCTGCGGGACCTGCCCTCCTGGTCGTCAATTCGATTCTTGAGATACTCCACCTCTTCCTGCAACGTTTTGATCTGAGCTGCTGACGAAGCCACAGAGGGTCTGAGGGAGGCTATTGTCGACTCTGAGTCTTCTACTCTATCCTTCAATTTTTTATGGTCTTCACATAAAAATCCCAGCTCGGCGCAAAGTGTGTCTATTTTGGGGACCAAAGTGGATTTAATGTCCATTACAGCCGCCATGAGTTCGTCGAATCAGTGTGAGAGGTCTGCCTGGGGTGTGCGTTGTACTGCCAGCGGCTGCATGGTGCCCTCAATGCAAGGATGTTGACCCACTGTTTCGCTTGCTTGTGACTGCTGTTTGTCCACTTTGAGTTTGCTTATCCTGGCAGTAAAGATGCTATGTGGCTGTGTCCTGTGCATGACGTTCGCCAACCTCCAGAGAAGAAATCCGCTTGAGGCTATGTGCACAAGTAGCGTTGTGTTGCGTGTGTCTAAGCAGAGTGTTGTCCCATCCCAGATTGTACGATCATCGCCCGAGTTCTGGGCTGGCGTATGGTGAGGGTCCTAGGGTCCGCACCCACACTGGTCCAGCCAATATTGCGATGTGGTGTTGCGAGGTGTCATGTGGCATTGCCAGAGACAAGAGGGGCGACCAAGTTCACCAACACGTGTACGTAAGATTATGGCGGCCACGGCTTGCAAACCGACGGACCACAGTGGGAGCGTCAATTCAGAGCAGTACAGCTTGCATGAGTCAGTGCTTGTTCAGTCTAATTATGCAGGCTGTTGTGGTTTGCGGCATATAGGGCTCAAACCCGCGCAGTGGTCCGTGGGCCCGCGGGTCTTCACATGTGCCCGGACTTGAAAGGCCTGAGGGTACACAGGGTGTGTCCGGTCCCCTCAGGCCACAGGGTTCCCCTCGCAGTGCTGACGGCCTTTGGTGTCTCTGAGCCACGATCAAATGCCCAACTGGGGCAGGGATAGTTCGCTGCAGTATGTGGTCCGCTCCTGAACTGTAGCGCTCGTGTTAGAGTCGGGCAGGGAGTTGCGTATCGGAGGTCCCAGGCCGTAAGGAAGCGAGAGATGGCTTACCGGGTGTGGTAGACAGGTTCACCTTAGGGAGCCTGATGGAGTCTCGGGCAGACATCGGAGCAGCTCTGGGCGCTCCCGGTTGCAGTGGGGTGCCCGTCCTCGACCCCTAGGTGGTATCTCGCTTCCGCGATGCAGGAGGGGTGGGTGGCGGACTCAACCCACGCCGGCTTGATCGTCCCCGCTTCCAGCTGATGTTCTACGCAAGTCCGGGGGGACACGCAGTGGGTCCCCAGGTCTAGGCCGCTGCGTGAGTGTCGCACCGCCCCACGCCAGAGATGATGTCTGGTACATCAGAACGATCAGCGCGGCCGGGTGATGCGCCGCCGCTCTCCCGGGAGGCAATTTATAGCAGGTTACAAGAGTTTCAGCAGGTTTGTGAAGGCTAAGTTCAGGATATTTGGTGGTCCAGTGCGGAGCTGATTACAGAAGCGTCCGCTCACGTCACCATCTTGGCCACGCCCCGTCTTTGTCAGTCTTTAAACCAATAGTAGCGGGTCAGATGCCAAGTCTAAATCATACGTTCAAGGCATCCAACATGGCAACAGACACTTGCCATGAGATGTTTATGACATTTCCTCTTATTACAAATGACTGACAATAATGTATTAAATGCATCCCTGTCCACATTTATTGACTCCAGCCCAATGAAATGCTCAATTAGCTTACCCCCTAAAAATACTAGTGACAGTCCCTCATATCCTGTCACGCTGCCTACCTAAATTAACTAAAATCCAGGAGAAATAAGTCATTAACAAACTTCAAGTAGGGATTAACTATATTTTACATGACCTTCAATCTGATTTCAGACCCAGACCTTCTATCAGATTTTAGCCCCATTCAGCAAGGAATAGAAGCAGCACTTGCTAACATTAGAGAAGATCTCCTTATTACCCTAAATGAAGGCAGGTTCCTTTCGCTGGTCCTGCTCACCCTGTCTGAAGCCTATAACACCGTGGATCCCAGTATTCCCCATAACTGACTGAATAAATATACTAAGGTGTTAGACTGGATTGCTTCTTTCTTACACAACTGGATTCAACAGTTCTGGAGCTACCCCTTCCCTTTTTTCCAATGCACCCCAAATGTGTGGGTCTGTCGCTGCAGGTTGATATCTTTCTTGAGACCATGCTGCATATCTTTGGCAGACTCTGAGAAAAACTCAAAGCAAACTGAGACCTGTGGTGTTTTACTTGGATCCACTCCCTCACTCCTGTTGTTTAGTGCCTATTTATTTTACTTAGTTATCATTTATTTATTAGAGACATACCAGAAACTTACTTGTGTCTAGGAGTTTGATCAGTAAAGAATAAGTAGTCTCAGGTGAGGTACCTTGACAAAAACAAGATAGGACATTCATGCTGTGAAAGTGTGGGTTTGGTTTTTGATCTTTTGTGGAGGCCAATAACATGTTTTTACCTGATGTTTATGGGAAAAACGTTCTACAACCTTGGACTAGGACAGCAAATCCACAATCTCCATTCCATCGAAGTTTTTTTTAGAAGGCCTCAATTGCTTGACCCTAATTAGAGAACACGTATGATTTTGGTCCTGTGAATATACAGGGGCAGTCCCTGTATACATTTGAACCTGCTAATTAATTTGAAAGCTAATGCACTTATTCACTGGTAACCACTGCGGTGAGGTGAACCCCGAAGCAATATGATTGTTTCTCCGTAAATCAAAGGCCAGTTTTCTGATATATTTTGGACACATTCCAAGACTTTCAAGGAGAAAAACCAGCATTATTGACATATGATAAAAGAACAAAAAGTGGCTCCTACTGCAAAAACAGGAAGAGGTGCTAAACATTATTCAGTCAGGGGACCTTCGTCAATTCTGGTGTAAATTAAATATCATTGTCTCAATTGTTATTGGGTAGCATTTCTGAATCCTCTTGTTCTGAATACCTTATGTCTGTTTATGGGACCTTGGAGTCCCCTAGGCAGACAGTTCCTCATAGCATTGACAAGGAGCTCCGAAGTCGATAACCATGGAAGTGATCATTAAAACAATTAGTTCAATGAATCTCCGTACATCATCTAGCCCTGTTTGTATCCCTGCATGTGTTTTTAGGAGGAATTCAGACTGGTGAGCACAACATGTCCACCTACAGATGAATTGTCTGTACAGAATATTTCCAGATTCCTAGAAAGATGCAATAATTACACCTTTTAAACAAATGTTACTAGCCCATATACGCAATTTGTATGCCCGAGATGCCAATCCCCAGATGCAACATTCAAACACATGTTTTGGTCATGCCCTACGATACAACTCTACTGGCGCACAATACACGAGGCGCTACAGGACTTAACTGGGCTCACAGACATCAATACCTGGGAAGCCAGCTGGATAGCGATCTTCCGCAGGCGTAAAAACCTCAAAGTGCAAACGCGTTTCATCTCCCTTGCCCTCCTACTAGCGAAGAAGGGGAGTACAATGAATTGGAGAACCCCAGGGGCAACCTGGGTGGGAGCAGTCAGAAAATGGGGCTCGGTGGAAAAAGACGCAATCAGGCGGGAAAAGGCGCAGGGAGTGCGTAGGAGACCCATCTCTATGGAATGGGTGACGCTTCTGCATCAACTCCGCTACCACATGAGCGACACCCCACAACCTGCGCTGTCTCCTAATACACCAGATGGCCCGAGTCACAACAAGCATCCTGAGTCCCCGCAGCACACTCTTACGGGTGCAGACATTTCCAGACCTTGCCAAGAAACATGACCCTGCAGAGCCCTCACAGGAGTAGAACCATCCGTAAAACACCCAGACTCCAGTGAACCACGCTTAAGGAACAGCCCCATCCTTCCGACGCCCCCCCCCCCGCCCTCACAAAGCATCCCTAAATCTTAGGTGCCCATAGAGACAATTTCAACCCGTCCGGACCCATTCACCCCAAGTTTTGCCCCCAGTTAGTCACACGCGCCGGTAGTTTAAGAGACCGGAAGCTCCTTCAAAGGAATAGCTTCTCACTGGGCAAACAGTGAGGCTTACTACGACTACACACGACCGTTACAGGAAGCTCGCGAACCATGCCTGTTTCGTTAATATGCACTCCTGCACCCTTGAAAGCTTTGATCTAATGCAATGTATAACAGTACAGCTTACATCAAGTGTTATGCCTATATGTCTACATGTATGCAAAGTAGTATGTAAAAGCTAATAAAAATTGTTTAAAAAAAAAAAAAAATATGGTACTAGATAACATCAAGCATGTTATTGCTGTATGTCTTTAATATATATGGCCCAAAAATGCTATATATCTCTTTATTGTTTCTTTTTCTGGGGGTGGGGTTAAATAACTTGCCCACTAAAAAATATTTGATCTCTGTGGAACAAGCTCACTTTCAATTCGATACATCCAGAGTGTTTTGTAATTATGGGCTATAACTCAGGCATTCATTGTGGCCACAAAATCCCCATAGTGCTGTTTTGTAGATTTCAATGCAGCTTTTGGTCCTGTAGATCAATGGTCCAAACTTCTATGTTGGGACATTCACCCGGGCTTTTAGCAATCACACATTTGTTAGATTTAGACAAATGGAAAGTTTGTTGAAAGGGAAAGTAACTGATGAAATACCAATTAGATATAACTAGAAACAAGGTTATGTCCTGGCCCTTTTACTGCTTTGTTTGTATTTTTGGCCGATTTGCCAGTTATATTGGGGAAATCTTGTTCTATTTCTCTAAAAGCTGGGAGTTCCCATTGGTTCCCTATTATTTGCTGATGATGTTGTTTTATTGGATCAAAATCCAATAGACTACAGTGGAAAATGAATGCCATGAAAGCATATTGTGACAATAATAGCTGGCAAATAACCATGAAAAAATAAGAGATCTGTGTTGACCAAGAAGTTAATAAATGCTCTTCATGGCTAGCAGGTATGAAATTGTAGGTTATTAAGGAATACCAACTTATGCTCCTAACTTTCACCTCCAGTGTTTCCTGGAAATCACTTTGAAGGAAACAAAGACAAAGATCTACAACACCTGGCAGTATTATCTTGGTATGGCAAAATGTATGGGTGTTTTACATCTAGTTTACATTTGAAAGTAATTGCTGGTAAAATTGTACAAATGTTATTAGATGGTTGTGAAATTTTAATGTTGTATGGGTGATAAAAGTACTCTGAAATAAAAAGTATGGTGATGAAAAAAAGCCCTATCCCTCCCTGGTTTGACAGTGTTACAAGTTACTGGAGTAGAGCAGGAATTATGCTCTTGTGATCTAATTGCTGAATCGCAGATACTTAATTTCCTTTTAAATATTAAGAACTATGATTTGACTAAACTTTGCAATACCTGCCTTCTATCTATTCTTGAGGTCTCTAGTAAGGATATGTATCCAGCATCTAAAACAATAAGAACTTTTTTTGATTGGCTACCTTTACTTTTGGGGATGACCAAATAAGTAAGAAAAATATTGATTAAAAAAAAATCTGTCTATTTGGAAATATTAAGTCAGGAACACACTTATTTGAAAGAGTAGTCAGTAAATCTGACTTATGATTATTTGGGCTCATGAAATACCATAAAATAAATGTTGCTCTTTCCTAACCAATCTGTAAGAAATTCTCTATTCTGATGGATACTTCTGATAGCAGATACCTCACCTTGTGAATATTCCTTAGCCGTCAGGCTAGATCCGGAAACTTTAAAGCATTTCTCCTGCGCACCGTAGGTGGCATTGTGCGGCTCCGTGCCAATGTCTTTCAACTCACTAAGTCAAATCAATCAAGCATTTATAAAACACAGCAAATCACCTTTGAGGGTATAACAGCGCTGGAGTTTCTTGCTGCTTCGTGGTGATATTATTCATTCGAACAGCCAGGTCTTGAGTCCTTTCCTGAATTGCTGGAGTGATGAGGTGGTCCTGAGGTGCAGGGGAAAGCCTTTCCAGGTTTTAGCTGCCAGGTGCAAGAAGGAGCATCCTCTGCTGTTACCTTGGGGGGTGTCTGCGATGAAGTGGGAGGCGGATCGTAGGTGTGTGGTCGGTTGGTGGAAGGTCATGCGTTTGTTGATGTATGCTGGTCCTTTGTTGTGCAGGGCTTTGTGTGCGTAGGTCAACATCTTGATCTGGCATCACTTCTGGTTCGGGAGCTAGTGTAGCTTCCTAAAGTGGGGAGTGATGTAGTTCTGTGTGGGGTGGTCGAGGATGAGTCTTGCCGCTGAGTTTTATATTTTCTCTAGTCTCTTCAGGTGTCGTGTAGTTCCTATAGTAAGTACCCATGCAGGACCTGCACGTTTGTATAACATAAGCTGTGGGCTTGGTGGCAGACTGACTCTGTGCACCCTCACCGCGTATGTTAGATTGTTTTGCATTAGCTAGCTCACAGTGCCACTAGAATCTCCTCTTATCGGGGAGAGATTTGTTTCTGGCAACCTTAGATCATGACAACCCAAATTCCTCAGAATCGTGGAAACAATGTACTACTTTTCGCTCAGTCACTCGTGCTTACTTATTTGGCTTGTCTCAGAGAGTTACACAGAATAAACAGTCGGGCGTTTCAATAAGTATTTATTGAACAGTTGTTATTCTAGTGTAAAATATATGTGCTGCGGCAACCAGCAGACAATAGCAGAGATATATTATCAGCAGTACGATAAAAGCAAAGGGATAGAACAGTTCTACCATATTGCGATAATCATGAATACATACATGAATATAAAAGCATTATGCAAGTGCGCGTACTCCTACGATGCCTAACTAGATGTACCTGAGTGTACCTAGCATATGTGTAGGTCTAAAAGTCTAAGAGCCAAGAATCCTTCTAGGATTTAGTCGAACCCCCATACCTGAATAGAGAGAGTGTGGGACCCCTTCTTGGTCTCGAGTTGGACACCCCGCAAGGGCTGTGTCAGACCACTGTCAGCTGGAGCGACTGCATGCAGGAGCCTCAGCGTCTCTGGTCAGTGTGTCAGCATGGAAGTCTCGGTTCCCTCTCTCTTACCAGGGCAAGATGTGGTGTATTTATACCCTAAAGAGTCTCGATCCTCAGTATGGTTTGTATTGGTCTGTCGTTAGACATGAGGAAGACGTCAGGGGTGAACTTTGTACATACATATTATGCAGGTGGTGTATTCCTAGAAAGCAATGCATAATTGATGAGTACAGTGTGGGCCTGTGTTTGGTAAAAACCCTGCTGTATTCAAAACCACAGGATAGATAACGTTCAGCCCTCAGAGCACATTGTGTACTAGTGAGGACCAATGTAGGTGAAAGATCATGCCTATATAAGGAATCATGACTATAATAGGACATGTACAGTTATGACCGTAATAGGGCATATGCGGCTTTGACCATAATAGGGCAAGTACGAATATGACCGTATTAGGGCAAATATGAATACGTCCATTTTAGGGCATGTATGAACGGGTCTACATTAGGACCTCTATACGGGACATAACACAGGAGGCGTGCAGTGATTCTTATGTAGAGTATGTTCCCTTCATCCAACCTGCTGGAGATGAGGCCCTGCGTGATGGGTTTTTTGGTTTTGACTGGGAGCCATCTGCAGATCTTGCAGAGCATGCGTAGTGTGTGGAAGCAGGCAGATAAAACTGCATTTACCTGTTTCTTGTTAGATAGCTCGCTGTCCAAGATGATGCCGAGGTTGCGGGCATGGTCTGTCGGGCGGGGGATGGGCTGAATTCAGCAGGCCACCAGGCATTGTTCCAAAGATGAGGACTTCCGTCTTGTCTGTGTTGAGCTTGCGACAGTTGTCCTTCATTAAGTCGACAATGTTCATCATACATCTGTGGAAGATGGCTCTGGTGGTGGAGGGGCTTTCTGACAGCGAAATGGATGAGCTGGGTGTCGTTGGCGTAAGAGATTATGTTGAGTCCTTGCGATCTGAAGGTGTTGGCCGGGGGGGGAGGGGGGGTGGAGTCATGTACATTTTGAAGAGAGTGGGACTGAGGGATGATCCTTGGTGGATGCCCCAGATGATCCTTGGGTTCCGAGGTTAATGGTGGGAGACAGATTCTCTGGGTTCTTCCTGTGAGGTCTGAGGCGTGCCATTCAAGGGTGTCTCCCTGGATTCCAATGTGATGGTCTGTTGATCAAGATTTGATGGAAGACTGTGTTGAAGGCAATTGACAGGCCCAGGAGGATGAGGGCTGCCATTTCGCCACGGTCCAGGTGGGCCCTG
The DNA here is from genome assembly GCA_963921515.1 of Calotriton arnoldi. Classification (NCBI taxonomy): domain Eukaryota; kingdom Metazoa; phylum Chordata; class Amphibia; order Caudata; family Salamandridae; genus Calotriton; species Calotriton arnoldi. Next base: position 2,736,832 of record CAWUFW010000321.1, on the reverse strand, counting down.
ATGTCGTCGGTGGCTGCGATCAGGGCTGTCTCGGTGCTATGGTTGGCTCGGAATCCGGATTGATAGGGATCCAAGAGGTTGTGTTCCTGGTTTTCGTTGAGGTGCTGGTTTACTGCCTTCTCGAGTACCTTCCCTGGGAAGGGGAGCAAGGAGATGGGCTGGTAGATCTTTGGTTCTGCTGGGTCGGCAGAAGGTTTCTTCAGGAGGGAGCTCACTTCAGCATGTTTCCAGTTCTCATGGTAGGAGGCTGAGGTGATGGAGGTGTTCATGACTTTCTTGAGCTCATCCCCTATCATCTTGCTCGCGAGGTAGAAGATGTGGTGGGGTCAGGGGTCCGTGAGTACTCCCGAGTGCACGGAGTTCATGATGGAGATTGTGTCTTGAGTTGTGAAAGGGTCCCAGTGGATGAGCAGGTGTTCGGGGTTTGTGTTCATGAGTGTGAGCAGGCTGATGCTGTCGGCGGGGGGGCTTGTTGTTTGACGTTTTTGTAGATGGCTGCGATCTTGTCATGGAAGAAGTCCACCAAGGTGTCACACGGTTCTTGGGAGGGAGTGATGTAGTTTTCAGCGGCTGCGGGGTTGGAGAACTTCTTCACGATGGCAAAGAGCTCCTTGCTGCGGTTTGTGCTGGCTTCTATGCAGTCTGCTCAGGTATTTTTCTTTGTTTCTTTCAGGAGGTGGTGGTGATGGTTGAGTGCTGTCTTGAAGGTGGTATGGTCTCCTGTCTTTTTGCTGGTGTGCCACTTTCTTTCTAGTTGCCGACAGTTGCATTTGGTGGATTTCAGCGCCTTGGTGAACCAGCTGGCTCATCTTACAGGTCCTTTGGATTTTACTGGCTTGGCTGCGGCAATTGTGTTGGCGCATTTTGTGATCCACTGGGAGAAGTACTTTGCAGCCAGTTCTGGGTTGGATGTTGTGTCTGGGAGGTGGGAGTTGAGAGAGTTGTCCCACTGGTCTTCTGGAGATGGGGGGTATGGTGCCAGTATTGGTAGGTCCTGAGATGATGAAGTGGATGCTGTAGTGGTCAGTCCAGGTAAGCTGTGAGATGTGGTTGTACTTGACTCTGTCACTGGGACCAAGCATGTATCCTGCGGTCTGGGTAGGGTCAGTGACAAATTGCATGAGGCCGATATTGCTCATGCTTTCCAGGAGGTCAGTTATGTTGGTGTCGCTGCGATCGTCGAGAAGATGTAGGGCTGGGAGTGGATGGCAATTGGGCCAATGAGGTCAGGGATGGCGTTGCAGAAGCTGGGGCATGGTCCTGGTGGCCTGTTGGCGAGGGTGCCTCTGATGGTGTTTTTTCCGTGTATATGAAGTTGGAAGTTGAGATGCTCTATCATCAATGTTGAGTTGTCTGAGGAGGTCGTGCCGCGGATGGTGTCCTTGTAGATGATGGCAATTCCACCTCCCTGTTTGTTGGTTTGTTCCTGGTGTGTTATCTTGTAGCCATGGGGGTGGCGATGGCGACCCCATGGCTATGAGGAAAAGGCCATCCGGGGTGAGGGATGAGCTTATGTCCCAGATCTCTGTGGCATGTTTGCCAAGTGATCATGTGTTTAGTAGAGTGCACTGGAGTTGTGCAGTGCTGGTCTTGGTCGGCGTGGTGGGTGCAGCCGTGTTTGCGGTGTGTTTGGCATTGCTGGTTGCTTCGGTGTTGCAGGTGAAGCGGCAGTGCTGATGGAGAATGGTCCTCTGGTGGTGTGTGGAGTTGTGCTGCAGCAGTTGTCGATGCGCCCGGGATCCAGGGCTCGGAGGTCTGCGGCGGTGTATCTGCCCATGGTGGATGAACCAGGGTTCCTGCGTATGGATGTGATCCAGGTGTTAGCGGGCACAGACTGGCTTGCCTTTGGCGCGCCCTCAGTATGCCCGCTGCGCATGTCCACGCTACGGCCTCCATAAGTATCCCTGGGAGATGGGAGGGGCTGGCAGGGAGGCAGGAAGTGGGAAAACAGCTGGGCAGCGAAAACAGCAGAGAAACAACCAAAATACAGCTGAAAACAAAATACAATGCAGCAGAAAACAAACAAAATACAATGCAGCAGAAAACAAGTAATGAAGTAAACAGAACAGCGGCTACAGTATATTGAAATTGAGGACTATTGAGTCACAAATACAAACGAGCTATGGCAGCAGCATGGGAGCTGCACGCTGACCCAAGACGTCCAGGCCTGCTCATTGTAGCTGCGCTGGGGCCACCATAAGTAGTCCTGGGAGATGGGAGGGGCTGGCAGGGAAGCGGGAGGGCAGGGAGCGGGAAAACAGCAGGAGTGGGGGGGGAGACAACAGAGAAACAACCGAAATACAGTGGAAACTGTCCGAGCAAATCTGCATATAAGCCCCACCCATGCATGCTGACATTAGTTCCTTTCTTTCTGCGCCTTCATCTGCAAATCCGGAGCTACCCCTTCCACTTTTGATAAAACATTTTCCAATGCACCCCAAATTTGTGGGTCTGTCGGACCTATCTTGAAGCCATGCTGCATATCTTCAGTTCTTTACCTGTTACCTCTGGTGTGCCTTCAGGCCCAAGGACACGCAGAGACCTTCAGTGTGGCTTCCTCCAGTGAGTCTGTCCTCAGTACCACCTTGACCTCTGAACCTGCTTCATGTTCTGAATTGACCCCAGTGTTGACTTCGGTCCTGCTGCATCCCCTGCTCCCGTTCCTTTTGAAACAACACTGATGCTGACGCCGCTGGCTCCTCCCATTCTGCTCTCCGACTCCGAGTCAAACTTGTCTCAAGCTCGACTGAGGCAGCGTCTCGATACTTCTGGGGCGCATCCATTCTGCAACCTCTCTGATTCAGATACCTTGCTCTTACCTAACTGCAGAGGCCAGGGTTATCTAAACCTGACCACAGTCAGCTCTGCTCAGTCCAGGATCAAAACCAAGATCACAAATACTCATACACTCAGTCACCCCGACTCACACAATAAAACTCCTAATCAGAAGAACAGCAAATATGAATTCCAAAGTGCTAGAAAAATATTTATTACTTTCATCCAATAGAAAGATAATACATATAATAATGATTAAAACTTGGTACACGCAACCAAATAATTACATAGATTACATAACACGAAAAGGAAGAATCGACTCAGACCATCAATGTATCTTTTAATGTGTACACATCTTCTTTATATGTCACTGAGCATGTATGAAACTTAATTCCCATGTAAAAGTGAGTAGTGCCCGTAGATAATGTCAGAAATATTTTATCAACGCATTTCGGTAGAGAAGATCCAATAAAACTCACCTTCTTCAGGACTGAAATAGATAATTATCTTCCTTAGAATCAGAAAACATTTCACAACAGCATCACCCTGGAAGTAAAGACTAATGTCCTCAAAGAGGTTCTTCCTCCAGTCCAGGAACCTACAGAACCTCTCTTTCCCCTTAGAGGCCCTCACAGACACTCTTTTGGGCATTTGGGCAAAACCCTGCTCTGGACCTCCGGTAAACAGACAAATTTCTCGTCGCTATAGGCCAACACCAGGAAACCCCTGACTTACACAACACCTTACACCTGAGAGCTTGGTGGTACAGGCATCCACAAGTAATGTTGATCCCAACGCCTTCCCTACCACTCTACCTAATCGTTAGTCAAAACGCATCAAAATGTTTAAGAAACATATGTTCTTGTTAGCAAGCCTTGTATTCAGATCTGTCAACACCAGCTGTCTCTTAGGTCGCTATTCGCATGCCTTGTGGGACACAGTGGCCTGAATGGTGTCAGCTGTCCAGGACAACCTGCAGGGGTCCCTCAACCAGGCTATTTAGGATGAATGTGACACAGCAAATCTCATCATTCTCTGTGGCTTGAACACAATTGACAGTTTAGGTCGGGCAACTTGAACAAGTGTGTCACTTTGGTTCCATTCCTGATGAATGTGTTACAGCAAACAAATGATGGACGGAATGCTGACAATGCAAACATTCTCCCCCAGTCAAAAGATCTGGGTTAAATCCATTGTTCTTTTGCCCACTACGCCACCCCAGTTTGGACCCAGCCATATGCAAATCAGTCTTGACCCTGTGCCCCATGGGAACAGTCCAGACCGAACTGCCAGGCCAGGTCCTCCCTGGACCGGAAACAAGCATCCTGGGACCGGTTTCAGGGTATGTCACCCTTCTTCAGCCAGGCTAGCTTGCATCCAGTGGCACAGTGAGCAAGGGACCCACGTCTGGGCATACCCATCCCACCTAGGGCGAAAAGTGTTACAGCAAACAAATGATGGACGGAATGCTGACAATGCAAACATTCTCCCCCAGTCAAAAGATCTGGGTTAAATCCATTGTTCTTTTGCCCACTACGCCACCCCAGTTTGGACCCAGCAATATGCAAATCAGTCTTGACCCTGTGCCCCATGGGAACAGTCCAGACCGAACTGCCAGGCCAGGTCCTCCCTGGACCGGAAACAAGCATCCTGGGACGGGTTTCAGGGTATGTCACCCTTCTTCAGCCAGGCTAGCTTGAATCCAGTGGCACAGTGAGCAAGGGACCCACGTCTGGGCATACCCATCCCACCTAGGGCGAAAAGTGTTACAGCAAACAAATGATGGACGGAATGCTGACAATGCAAACATTCTCCCCAGTCAAAAGATCTGGGTTAAATCCATCGTTCTTTTGCCCACTACGCCACCCCAGTTTGGACCCAGCCATATGCAAATCAGTCTTGACCCTGTGCCCCATGGGAACAGTCCAGACCGAACTGCCAGGCCAGGTCCTCCCTGGACCGGAATCAAGCATCCTGGGACAGGTTTCAGGGTATGTCTCCTTTCTTCAGCCAGGCTAGCTTGAATCCAGTGGCACAGTGAGCAAGGGACCCATGTCTGGGCATACCCATCCCACCTAGGGCGAAAAGTGTTACAGCAAACAAATGATGGACGGAATGCTGACAATGTTTGCATTGTCAGCATTCCGTCCATCATTTGTTTGCTGTAACACCATTCCTGATGAAGGCAATGGGCTTCTCAGGGGATGTCCAGGCATCTTTAATGGACATGCAGTTTGCTGGCCTGCCTTTTTAGCAAAAAAAGCTGATTCAGCCCTCAACCGGTTTAAGGATCTCCACCCTCTCAAATCCTTCCTGATTGATGACAAATTCAAGATGATCGTGGTAGCCTACCTGGAGAGCGGATAGATGTTTAGACCTCCATGACGCTTATTTCCACATCCCCATCATGCAGCCCACTGGTGCTATCTGTAGTTCAGAGGGCCAGGAGCATTTCTGGTTTGCAGTGCTCTATTTTGGCCTTACCAGTGCCCGTTGGGTGTTCACAAAAGTAATGGTGGTGGTCGCAGCACGCCTTTGGAGGTTGGGGTTACCAGTCTTCCCCAGGCCCTCATCAACCACCACCAGACGATGGCGACCCTCCTCATATCATTGGAGTTCACTGTCAATGTGCTGAAATCACACCTGGCTCCTTCACAGATGCCCAGTTTATCAGAGCCATACTGGATACGCTAAAGTTTTGTGCCTCTCCCCGTAGCAGAGAGCCCAGGACATTCGGATATCCTGATGTTTCAGCCTTTGTCTGGATCTCAGTTTGGATTTCTGTAAGGCTACTGGGATTATTGGCCTCCTGCATTCTGGTAGCTGCTGGACTGTGATTGGGTCAGTGGCAGACCCCTCTCCTTACCCCACCCAGATTTGACAGTGGTGACTGATGCACCGCTTCTGGATTGGGGAGGCCATCTGGCAGAGGTAAATATCAGAGGTCTCTGGTCTTTGGAGGAAGCTGGAGGCTATGTGGTACTGCACCATGCATGGCGGAGAGGGTCTTAGGTTCTGTGGCAGGATGCTCTAAACATCTGGAAGTGGCTGGACCACCAGGGAATTTCTCTGCTGGTGAACCACCTGGCAGGATCTCTAAACGCAAGGGTGGACATACTCAACCACGAATTCTTAATGGGTCATGAATGGTATTTACACCCAGAGATGTGCAGTGCATCTTCCATCATTGGAGAGAACTCTGGCTTGATAATTTCACCAACTCCAAGCACACACAATGTCAGCACTGTCGTGCGTTGGAGTTTCCAAGAAGGCTGTATCTCAGAGAAGCATTCCACCTAGAGTGGAGCTCTTTAATCTTTTATGCCTTCTCGCTGCTGCCTCTCCTGCCCTGAGCTCTAAGGAAGATCTGCAATGACTGGGCCCAAGTTATCCTAGTGGTAATGGATTGGGCCAGAAGACTGTGGTACTCAGAACTCCTGGCATGAGCATATGTCCTCCAATCAAGCTGCCACGTAGGGTTGATCTTCTGTTGCAGCAGGAGGGCAGGGTGCTGCACCTGGGCCTGCACAGTCTGCATCTTCCTGCTTGGAGATTAAGCTGCAGCAGTTGGCCTCCTTTGACTTTCCTTCTGAAGTTGTTGAAGTCATCTTGGAGGAGAGGATGTCCCTCTACAACAACACTGTATGCTGGTCTTTGAGACAGATCTATGGCTTGGTGCGGCACACACCAAATTGATCAACTGCTAGCCAAATTGTCTGAAGTTTTTTTGTTTATTTTGTTCTTGGCCAGCAAGGACTTGCTTTGGGCACTGTTAATGGCTATTTCTTGGCTCTTTTGGATTATTTGCGGTTGCTGGATCAGCCCTCTTTATTTAGCTACCTGTTGTGATGAGATTTTTTAAAGGTTTGCAAAAAACTTTTCCACCAAAACGCTTTGTGATGACGATGGGATTTGAATTGAGTTCTCACTTTTTTTATGTGCACCGCTTTTGAGCCTCTGCACATTTGTCCATTAAAACATTTGACTTTGAAAACTAACTTTCTCATTGCCATAATATCAGCTATGCATGTGAGCGAGCTGCAGGCTCTTTCTGTCAATCCACCTTATATACATTCTTCCAATCTAGGTTGGTGTTAAGGACCTGAACTTTCTTTCAGCTGCAAGGGGTCACTCTGTTTCATATCGGGCAGGCTATTACCCTTTCGGCATTCCTTGCTCAACCTCATCCCTCTAAGGAGGAAGAGAGATTCCATAGCATGGACCCTAAGAGAGCACTAAGATTTTATGTAGATAGCACCAACGAACATTGGATGGATGATCAGCTCTTTGTTGGGTTGTCCCGGGCAAAGAAGTGCAAGGCATTGCGAAAACGGTCCATCTTCTGATGGATTGTTCTTTGCATTTAGATCTGCTACACACTAGCTAATATGCAGACTCCAGAACGTTTCCTGGCTCGTTCCATCAGAGCCAAAGCTGCTACCACTGTTCTGGCACATAAAGTGCCATTCCAGGTAATTTGTCAAGGCAGCTACATGGCTGTCTGTACATACTTTCAAGAAGCACTGCTGCTTTGACAGTCAGGTCTGTCGAGAGGGGCATCTTGCCTTCTCTGTTCTCAGGAGATACTCTGATGGTATCTACTTACAAGGTGAGGCAATTGAGGTTAGAAGCATCCATCAGAAGAACAAGTTACTCACCTCTGGGAACGATCTTCCTAGTGGTTTTCTGTCTAACTACAGTCTCCTCTCTGATCCTCCCACCTCTGCTTTCTGTGAATGGGACTGTTTTCCATCTAATGAGGCCGTGTCATTGTTCTTTTGAATTTTTTTAGCTTTCTGTCGTGCTGTACAGCATCTTGCGGATGCCGTAGAGCTTGACTAAAATGCTTTGGCGAAGCCAAAAGGTCCCAAAAGCTAGACCGATTGACTTTGCCAGTGATTGTTGAAGTAGGCAGTGAGACTACCCTGATCTGAAGTCAAGGTTTGCACACTTTTGCCTACATTACACTGTAGTGAAAGGTACCCTTCAGGTACACCTGAGGATTAGTTTGAGTGTCACTTTTATAGTGAAATTAAGCCCACCAGATTGCTGTTTATACTAATCGAGTGGTCATGTCATGCGTGTTTTATACACAAGCCCTATTGCAATAAGTAACCGGGAGGGTTAAATTATGCAGCAGCCTAAATAATGAAACACGCAAAGGCACGTTATATGGCTATTATGTTGCACCTATTTCCATAAATATACATCTTTGCAGAAGAGTTGGTATTATGTATGTGTTTCACTTGGAGGCACTTTAGGTTTCAAGTCCTATTGACATTCAAAATCATTGACAACCTAGTCTGAGATGTGAACTTGGATTTAAGGCTTTTGTTTCCTGTCTCAAACAAAGGACTTGCTTTAGTCAAACAAATGGGTATGATTATTGCATTCGAGCAGTATTATCACTGCTTTAATAGGCTGATTACAGGAGTCAGCAGCTGAAGGTGACCTGTTAAGTTTTATAAAGCGTCTGGCATGTCATTGTTGCCTGTGTGCAACAAGTTTTATAACCTTTGATCCGTTTTAGCTAGAAACAATGTTTTTTGTTCAAATATGCAAATTATGCAGCAGATAGGGAATTATGTTTGCAGGATGGCAAATTAAAATTTAGATAGAAAACATCCCAGCCAAAAAATCTTTTTTTTCCAGTGGCTCTCATTATGTGTAAACATCTAGAGACCTCATTATGACTGTTGTGCAAACTCTGAAGACAATTGTGCATCCTCTAAATAAAGATAGTATTGGGTGCTTGCGAGAAATTGGGCTTTTGATTGAGGGGAGTGAAAACCCTTCTCAAGCAGCAACCACAATCCTTGTCAGGGTGAGCCACAAAGGTCACTAAATGAACCGGTTCTTATCCTTCTGGTATCTTGGCACAAACGCAGTCAGGCTTAACTTAGAGGCACTTTGTTAAGTATTTATGCAGCACATAAACAGTAATAAAGTGACAACACAACAGAATAAAAATCCCAAACTAGTTTAGAAAAATAGAATAATAAAATGTAATAAATACAGTGAGACCAAAAGGGCAAACATCCAATCATTCCAAATCGAGATATGCAATTTTAAAGGTTCGAGTAAAAATAGTGCCAAGAAGCAGAAAGTACTAACTATGAGTATCTAGTCGCACTAGACAGGACAAAGTCACAAGTCTAGGCTGACTAAGATCGAATGCGGGTCAATACAGGGACCGGGTTAGTCCTGCTGAAAATGTTACCTTCTCAAAGTCTGGCGCGCAGAGATCAAACTGTCAGGCTTTCACAGTAGGAGCTCAACTGATGCCAGCCAAGCAAGGGCCCAGGACCTGGAGAGCACATCTTGGGGATCAGGAACTCACTCCAGCAGAGGCCAGCAAGGCTTAGGCAGGTCCAGTTGTAAGTCCAGGCAGATCCAGTTGTAAGTCCAGCCAGGTCTAGTTGCAGGTCCAGGCAGGGCCAGTTGCAGCATACCATCTGGGCAGTTACAGGGAGGCCTTTGTAGCTTGTTGTGTCCCTGTAGCTCAAAACAGGATGTTAGCCAACTGACCCTTGAAATCACTCTGATCGTTGTGAGTTCATAGAGATGGCCCTCTCTCCTTCAAGCAGCAAGGCAGGATTCAAGCAGCAGGGCAGCCCTCTGAAGAACAAGGCAGGTCTCAATTAGTAGGGCAGTCCTCTGGTAGCAGCAGGGCAGTCCTCTGAAGAACAAGGCAAGTCTCAAGCAGCAGGGCAGTCCTCTGAGAAAAAAGGTAGGCCTCAAGAAGCATGGCAGTCCTCTGGATGACAAGGCAGTACTTCTGTAGTCTTCCGCATGTCCAGGAGTGTACTGAAGAGTTGGTCTGAGGGTCCACTATTTATACCTGGCCAGTTTTGAAGTTGCAGAAATTTCTGGAGTTATAACCCCACAGATGGTTCTGGAATCCCCTTCCTCCCTGCCCATGTCTCAGCATGTCTGGGGTGACAAAAGCCTTGTGTCAAGTTTATTGTGAGCGTGTTGAGGCAGCTCTTTTGAAAAATAAGTGGGACAGCGAATAGCTTCACCCCTCACATCATAGCAAGATGGCCCTCTGTCAGCTACACCTAGGTCCTATTGTTCATTTTCTGGGCCCAATACTCGTTCCTGATGGAAGAGCAATTAAAAGGCCCAGGCAGCTGGAAACTCCTAGAAGACCTCAGAAAGTTTAAGGCAGTAAAATGCCAACTTTCTAAAAGTGGTGTTTTCAGAATTGTAATCTAAAATCCGCCTTTATCATTCAAGAGGATTTCTGCTCGTAGCGACCCTGTCAAAAGGAGAGGGACATCGCAAACTCTTTACAATTTGCCTGTCTTGGAGAGTGACATGTCAATGTCCTGTTTTTTTATAGTTTTTTTTTTCTAGAAATGTAATGAAGTATGGAAAAAATACCATTATAAAGGATTTAAATTACAATTCATTTGAGCCCAAACATGATATATACACCTGTTCCCAATCAAAGGTTAGCACTTATTAGATGTAATAAGGTAACTCAATGTTATCCAATGGGAGAGGTAGCTTCATAGTAGTGAAAAGCTAATTTAGGAGCTTTCACTACCAGGGCCTGTAAAACTTAAAACCTTGTGTCCTATCCTTTAAATACAAAGTAACCTGCCCTGTGGGCTGTTTAGGGCCTACCATAGGGGTGACGTATATGTATTAAAAAAGGAGGTTCAGGCCTGGCAAAAGGTTTATTTTGTCAGGTCTAATTGACACTTTAAAACTGCACACTGGCTGCAATGGCAGGCCTGAGGCATTTTTAGGTCTCGCCTGAGCCAGCGCATGCGCTGCTCTGGCGAGACATTTAGTGAGTGGGCTTTTAAAAGTCCAACCACAGCTTTGTGTGGCATACAGTGTGCGGTTACGCGCACAGGCACGAGCAGAGGCGCCATCTGGCTTTCCTCTCGCTCGCCCAAGCGCGCGCGCCTCGCTTCAATGCCCCTCCCCCACCACAGAGCGCGTCTCGCAGCTTGTTTTTCCTTCAGCGCGATACATAATACATAATTGCAGCTGCTTTCACTTTCGCGCGCTAGAAGGGACGGCAACAGCGCGATCAGTTTCACTTTCACGGCCGCGCGGCCAATGCTTGTTTAGCACTTGTGCCCTGTTTATGACGAAGTTCTATTCTCCCCTCCAGGTATTTTTCATTTGCTAAACTAGTACACACACTTGGGCCGTTTTCTTTTCTTATGTCAGGTAATAGACTTTTGCAGTGGCGGGAAGCTGGCAGGCCGTTAACGTGTGAGGTATAGGTCCTCTCGTGCCCAGGTGCCGAGCACAACGCATTGCCCAGATAATTTCCGATTCTGCACTTCATTGGGCCGCGGTACTAGGACCCAGCATGTTTCGACCTTTGTGGGAGTGGCACCTGGTACACAGAAGTACAGTTCAGATGCTGTTTATCTTAAGCTGCGTTTCCAATTACTCGAGGTGTGAACCGAGACTGGGAAGAATTGGTTTCAGGTACTTGCCACTGCATATTGGAAAATCAGTTTCAATCCACAATCTGTTTAGGGATGAGCGCATTTTTACTGTAAGGTTGATGCCTCGCATTAGCGTGTTTATTTAGTGCTTGTATTTGCTACGTTGTATCGTTTTCAAGTGACACTTTTCGTGTGACGATTACGGCTAGTACTGCCTTTTTATCTATCGACACTTTGCATGTTGTAAGCTTTTTTAATTTAACACTTCGAGTGGGTAACGTGGTACTACAAGCCGCAGAATACATTATGATGTTGGTTAAAAACAGAATCACTGCCGCAAGGAGTCAGATGAGGCGCCTTCGCTTAGCAGCTATGAATTGTTTTTAAATTATGTGGTGTCTGTCGTTGCAATATTTCTCAGAGACTACCTCATGGTGTCAAATTTTAATTTAAATTGCGAGTTCAATTGGCTTAGACAGACACATGTTTGGATTGGCTGGCTGCCACCGCACACTACAAACATTTTACAGGAGTATTTTTTGGCTCGGTAGAAAAACTGAAACTCCTGGTATCCCACCTTTAAGCAAATAAACTGACAAGCCAATAGCTGGTGAATGCACTCACAGGTAGGGTGAACAGATGACACCATGTCCCCGAGACCCAACTTTCCAGTTCCTGGTTTTGATTTAATATATCAGTGCATTCTGTGAGTTGTAGACTTGGTTCATTTCAATTGTGTTCATTGGATCAACACACCTGATACCGATGATATGTAAAAGCAAAATCCAGGAATGGAAAAGTGGTGTCCTAGTATGCTTCAGTTTTTCCCACCCTCCATGATGGGCAGACCATCCCTCTGCGACTTAACACAGGCGGGTGCACTGGGTGTTCCTAAAGCTAGCCCGTATATGCCTGCCCACGCCTCGAATGGGCCTTAGGGCCAGGGAGCCTGCTTCTCTTTACGCTCAGGTAAACAGAGCACTTGTTTTGTCTCTCCTTGATGCCCCAAAGTATTTCAACTCCTGCTTAGTTAGCATTGCACCCTCCCACCTCTGAATTACTTACTTTGCACCACCTCTTGTGTACACTTGGGTATTTCTTCTTGTGTGCTTTAGCCATGTCTCGCCATAGCTCCCTCTACTGAGATTCTTTCTTCACTACACTGCTTCCGTCCCCACCTGAAAAATAATACTCTGCCTTGTAGCTATGGCCCACTTAACATATCTTGTATTCTACTCAATGCCCGTTCTTGGTTAAGTACAACTTTTAGTTTAGGAACTTCATTTTTAGGTCGAGCATTCGAGACCTCTTGTATATACTTTAGTATATACTTATATGTGTATATACTTTGTGGGCTCTGGAGATCAGCCCTAGGACTTGTCTGCTTCCGCTTAGGGACTTTTTTTTCTGTTCAACTGTCTCTATTTAACTGTCTTGATAGAAAACGACCAGTAGAGGTCAGGAAAATACCCAAATTGCTCTCTGCTGTGGGACTTTCTTTTTAAAAAATTTCTGGCAAGTGCCTCTATTTAACTTCCTTGATAGAAACGACCAGCAGAGGTCAGTAAAATACCAGAATCACTTTAGCATTCTCTAGATTCCAGTCCATAGAAATTGTCTTCCATGAGCACCCGTAGACAAAAATCTTTTTTTCAAATCTTGTATTTTCAGTGATATGACCACCGAAGGCCCTGATTTTATATTAAAAAGAGAGCTTTGGACTATACCATTTCCCGCTGAAAGACAATATTTCTCTCCATGTGTTACCATACCTGGCGTGTCACTCAGTTTGGTGCTTACTTTCCCTCCATGTTAAAGAACAGTAGATGTTTCAGCACCCAGGCTAATGTGCTGCATAGCTAAATACATATAAGGTCCCAAAGGCGAGACTGATTGCCTTGCAAGAGGAATGGAAGTGCTACAGAGTATATATGTCCATTTGAATTTTACATACGTTATACTTTTTATTAGAGAAATCGTGTTTCACGGACATCGTGATCGTGGGCAGGTGTTCGTATATTATACTTATTATGAAGAAGTCGACTTTCTATAATGCATTCGATCCCGCTACTCCCCGTAACAGATGCAGGCACTGTCAACAGATTTTGAAGCTTCCTATGTTTACTTGCTAATGTCCCCTGATTCAAAGTTGTCCTTTAGTCCCTTTCACTGTGACTTTAAACGTTGACAGTATCATTTTATATAGAGCAAAGAATAAACTCGAGTGACGTACATACATGGTTATTTATTTATGTTTCGATTTTCCTGTATAGAGTTTGAAACCCAGGCTGTTTAAAAAACAGGCATTCAATCTAATAAATAAAAAACAGGCATTCAATCTAATAAATGAAAAACAGGCATTCAATCTAATAAATAAAAAGTTGCAGGGCCAAGTGGACAATGGTGCCCGGCTAGGATCAGTTAAACATGTTTGAATTGTTTTCTTTAATGAGTTTGGACAGTCCAACCCCTTGTGCGCTCTGAAACACTAACCCCCTTGGTCGCCAATATGAAGAGTCTTGTGTGTGAGTTGCGCACATGACTGGTTTATGGGGCAGAAACGCTGCTACTCGGAAAGTACGTTGTAAGAAATAGCCTTGTATCAGCTTTCTTCACTGTTTTCAGTCACTGAGGTGACGTAAATGCTCCAAGTCACTTACCCAGTCTCCCAGTTAAGTTACTCTCGCTGAGTCAACCTGCTCACTCCCTCGCCAAGCTCAAGCATTGTTCAAATTCACTTTCTCTTGCTTCTCATTTTCAGGCCACTCTGCGAACATATTCATCTATTCCCTCAATCACTGACTCTCACTCACTGTGACTTTCACTTACACTCTCATTCACTCATGCACACCCGCCCTCCCTCCTAGCCACAACTACTTGCTCAATAATGAACTTAGACACTCGCACACCCCACCCCTCACTACCTTGTTCTTATTGAGTAGTGACACTTGCGTGTTAACAGCAGACTGCTCTTTCTGCAGGAAGCATATTTATCATCATTCAGTGACTGCGCTACCAGAAAGAAGTAAGCTTTTCCAAGGTTTAGAACCACCAATTAGCATAATGATAACATCTCTGAATATTACATCACACAACATCTGACATCACAGGACATAACACTAATCTGTGTGACCCAGAAAAGAACCTGCTTTTCACCACAGGTAGCATTATGAGACATGGATGCCATGACATAAATAAGCACTCTTTGTGCAATGGTGGCAATCACTTCATTTGATTACAAAAAAGCCTCTTTTTCAGGAGAGGGTTTGGGGACAGGGTGGGGGCAAAAGTACCTCTTAGGTACTTCTGGCAAGAGGCCCACACCCTCCTTACATGGTGTAATTTTCGTACAAGTTGGTAGGTCTGACATTGTCATTTACAATGCCAATAGTTCTAACCCGCACAAATGCGAGACCTATTGCATTGCAAATGCTTGTTTAAAGGGCTACGTAAATGGATGACACAATAAGGTCTGCAGGCTCACTAGTAGCATTTAATTTACAGGCCCTGGGTACATATAGTACCACTGTAATAGGGACATATAAGTAAATTAAATGTTCCATTTAGGTGTAAGCCAGCTTTACCATATTTAATGTGTGAGCACCAGCACTTTTGCACTGGTTAGCAGTGGTAACGTGCACAGAGTCCCAAAAGCCAACAAAAATGGGTTCAGAAAACAGGAGGGGGTTGAGGCCAAAGGTCTGAGGCGACCCTGCGCAGAGGACCAAGTCCAGTAGTGCACAAGTACCGCACCATTCTGAGTTTTGGACCTTGGAATGCGGATAAAATTGTGATAAAGGGACCCACGTATATGGCTGGGTCTGAACTGGGGTGGCGAAGTGAGCTAAAGAACGATGATGGGGGTGAGTGTCTGAAAAGTTTCAGCGCTCCGTCCATCATCTCCTTGTGCTTGCTTTGTTCGCCCTAATTTGGCAGGGTATGCCCAGAGGTGGGTCCCTTGCTCACTTTGCCACTGGATTCAAGCTAGACTGGCTGATATGGGGTGTTACCCCGAAACCGGTCCCAGGATGCTTGATTCCGGTCCAGGGAAGACCTGGCTTGGCAGTTCGGGCTGGACTGTTCCCATGAGGCACAGGGTCAAGACTGATTTGCATATGGCTGGGTCTGAACTGGGGTGGCTAAATGAGCTAAAGAACGATGATGGATTCAACCCAGATCTGTGACTGGGGGTGAGTGTCTGAAAAGTTTCAGCACTCCGTCCATCATCTCCTTCTGTTTGATAAAATTGTAATACCATATGTTGTCATCCATTCCGAGGAACACAAACTCACAATGTCCAGCGTTTGCATGCATGAGTTGTATCAGTTTTTTTCTGGCCAAGTTCGGATTTGCATGGCAAGGGGAATGAGGTCATATACCCTATTTCAAATGAGCTATGCATTTGTTAAAAAAAATTCTAATGAAGCAGTCTAACAGCAATTGTTGCAACAAAAAACTCTTTGTCATAGATTCGCCTCCTTGCCAGGTGACTACCAACGTGACTTAGTTGGGCATATAAAATTTGAAAAGTGTGTGGAGAAACTTTCCCTTGCTGAACAAGGATATTCTTAAGATGTGTGAAAATGGCACTGTTTGCTTGATCTTTGATGCGCAGTGGATTAGATGTTTTCCCGATGGTCACAACAGAAAGATTTTTGTGTTTCGCTACAGTCACCTCTCCCTAGTGACATTTACCTGATTGTGTCCGGCTTTCTATTAGGATGTATCTAATTGGAATCAATCTGAGTGAGTGTGTCTGGCGGAGTCACCCTAAAAATTAGCTAGGTTAGGGCTTCTTCATGGGAATGTTCAAATTTCTAGACTTTCACCACAAAAAAAATCAAATGAAAAGGGTTTAGAAACACGGCATTTTCTGTAAAATTATTATTTTCCTTCTCCCATGCATCTGTGGATGCTATGGGCATAGGGCCCGGTTTTATAGTTATGTAAAGTGCTCAGCAGCAGCCTCCTGACTGACACTCAGCGGCAGCCTAGAAACAAACAATTTTTTTTCCATTGCTTTGATTTACTTTTTGGGTTTTTGAATGAATGCCACCGAAGTATTTCCTTTAAAACGCAAGTCAACCAAACAATTTTAAAAAATCAAACCATTTTCTAAAACTATGGTGAGCCTATGTTAAAAAGTAGGAATTGAATATCTGCGCTTGGGTTGGAGGTTAGATTGACAAGGATAGTTGACAAACATTTAGGTTAGCATATGATGGGCAGAGCACGTGAAAGCTGTTAGGGTGGAGAATTGAGGATTTACCTGTACACTGAAATGGCAGTGGCGGCTCGCACAGGTAAGAGCGGGGGCGGTGGGGTTGGGGGGCTGTGATAGTGGAAGAAGTCGACAGACAACAGAATAAGTAATATTAAATAAATAAATAAAACCACTTACTTTGTGCTCGCCGCGCAAAGTAAGTGGTATTTATTTATTTATTTTTTAATATTACTTATCCCGTCGTCTCTCGACTTCCCCCACCCCACTGCTCTTACCTGTGCGAGCCGCTACTGTGAAATGGTACTGTCTGTTCTCCAGTTGAGAATTTGAAATTGGAGTTTTTCTTAATGAAATTGTCATTCCTGGTGGGAGCCTTTTTAAGCTGGAACACACTCAAACATATATATTTAATTTTAATCCAAGGGTATTTATCAGGTGTAACTCTTGACCTCTGTGGAGATGGAAATAAATAACATGAAATTATGTATTTTTTATCTTAAAGCCCCTCTTTGATCAGGCGACTAAAAAGTAGAGCACCTTCTTGTGGCAGGTCACTGCTGAAGTTACTCGTATGGACATATTACTCGGACGGCAGGTCGGTGGATGCTTGGGTGAAGTTCCAAGTAACTGCTTTGCCTGTATTTTTTTGTTTAGGATATTTGCCCGATTTGTAAGTAAAACTGACACATAGAGCTTCTCTGGTAGCTAAGTGATTCTCTTACATAGCACTTGGAAAACACAGTATCCATTTCCAAATAGATTTACCCTTTTAAAAAAAGATTGCAGTTTTCCATTCTGTTTAGTAACAGAATACATTTATTGCAGCTATCATCAAAAATGATTTTTGAAAGATGATCGAGAATTTAAATAGCATCAAAAACTGTTCCCCTTGTACAGGAAGGGAAGTAAAAGGCACATGATGTTACCACTCATCAAGTAAAGAATGCATTTCTTATTGTTTTTATATGTTTGTAGGAGCAGCTCTGCTTTCCCTCCATATTTTCTGTCCCAGGCTGGTTTGATTCTTTCTTTCTTTGTAATCTTTAATCAGTTTCCAAATAGAAAAATCATAAAAGCATAAATAAAATTATCTAAAAAAAAAAAGTACATAAATTATCAACATCTGAGTTCATGTATATTGCGTGGAATTTATCATGTTTTAAAAATATTAAAATTATCTTGTCACACATCTAAAAATTACAAGCTCATCAACTTCCTTAATCGAAGGGATTTCTTAATAAAATCAATTAAGCCCACACAAAAAAATGAAGATTCCAATGTTTGTAAGAAAACCAAAGCAGGACTACAATGCATAACATTCTGTACCGGAGTCTTCGCAGGCGTTTGTAAAATTTACAAAAGAAAATAAAGTGCTTAGTAAAGAAATATTGTCACAAGGACAGACTCCAGGGTCTTTTGACCTGGACCCATTCTCGAAACCGCTACTAACTGGTGTATCATATTCAGACCAAACCTAGTCAATAGGAAACGAACATATGAATTAGTCATAGCTACAAGGTAAGGTTGTATATCTGAAGTTATAGTCAACGGTTCATGGTAAAGGGGCAGTGACTTTGCCACACTCAATACAGTCTCTCTCCACTTGCAAAATCGATCTTATTTTTATTTTCATATCAATTTTGAGAATCTTAGAAGAATCTTCGTGGATCGTTGTATTTAATGATACATGCTCTTGAGCATAATATAAGCACCAAGGAATCTTCATGGCATTATCAAGAGCGAGGCAATTGGCAATTAATGCCCTATTTATAACTTTGGTTCAGGTATATTCCAAGATCTTATGCCATATTAGAACATTGGAATGTTCAGCACCCCATTGAAGACAATGGAGTGCTCTGCAATGTGTTTTTCATTCACAGCTGTTGCTTTGAACAAAGGCCTTTCGGAGCCCGAGGGTATTTATACCCCCTCAGGCTCCGAGAGGCCTTTGTTTTTACTAATTAGAACATTCTGCCTTCGAGGAGTGGAATGTTCTAATAGCCTTAGAGCCCTCTGTAGCAGGCTCTATTGGCCATTTATGGGCCTGCTCCCTTGTTAAAGGCCCCCGCCTTCGGGTCGGGGGTTTAACGCTGGAGCGGCCTTTAATGGCCGGTAGAGCCCGCTACGGAGGGCTCTAAGGCTATAGGAGAAGAGGGTGTACTTTAATCATACCCTCCAAGCATGGCAAAGATAATTTGTTATGAACTCAGTTGGGGGAGGTGCTCTTGGGAACCCCTATTAACCTCTTGGCAAAGCACTTTTCGGTTGGCTGAAGGTTTTGAGGATCTGTATATCCCCAAACACCAGCCCCGAAAATTGCTGATGAGACACATTTGCTTCTATAAATTGTACACATTTCCTTAATTGGTTTAGTGCCCAACTTAGTAGTGAAACCAAAAATTCCTTCATTGTTTTTTTTCATAAGTTGTTCTTTACGAATAGTACGGTGTTTCCAATTACCCAAATGATTGAACACTTACATAGGAAAATGTGTTCACCTTAAGTATTGTAGCACCATTAATTGTAAATTTAAATTATTTGGGAGTTCCCTTCCCACACACCATAATAAAAGTTTTATATATATTGGTTTTCAAGTGGCAGTTCGCAATAAAATAAACAAAAGTGTCCAGCAATGTCAGAAGGCCCCATGGAGTTCTTGCGAAGAGAACAGCATTGTTTGCATACAGTAAGGCTAGAGTTTTACGAAAATCTATCTTGGGCATATCAGTATTAGTTTGAGGAAGGGCACTTTCCAAACCATTGATATATAAATTAAATAAGAAAGGGTCCAGGATCTATCGCTGTCTGACCCCCCTTCTGATCTTGAAGGGCTTTGAACATTCTCAATTTGAGCCAAAACTCACTTGGGTAAAATCATGTTGGTATAACTGTGGCGTAACAGAGTGGTTATAGAATTATCCACACCCATAGATCCCATGAAGTTCCAGAGCTTAGAGCGGGAAACACATTCAAAAGCACTGCTCAGGTCCATGAACCCCAGGCCGAGAAAGCCCTTCTTATCCTTGGGGTATTTGCCAATTATCAACTCTAGGTTTAGACACTGCTCCTCTGTGCCTACCTTTTTTCTAAACCCATATTGGATATACGAAAGAGCTGCTTTTGATCTGCCCAATCTTCCAGTTTCTGTAGTAAGACCCTCCACAGTATCTTAACTGATGAGTCAAGTAAGGAGATTGAGCAGTAGCAATGAGGATAGTCCCTATTCACCTTTTAAAAATTGGTACTATGATCGACTCTGACTAGGTTTGTGGAAACAGGCCCGTTCTTGCTGAATTTAAAACATGGTTAACAGTGGTGCCCATAGATCAAAGTTGCCTTTGTATATATCTAAGGGGACCCCATCTGGTCCTGCCGCCTTTGCTAGAGGAATCTTCCTCAGTTTTAACACTATATCCTTCATACTACATACAGGCTGGCTCATGAGATGCACCCCTTCTAGTGAAGTTTCTTGTTGATGGTTTTCCTTATTAAAAATTGCAGAAAAATGAGTTATCCATTCAGCTTCTGTAACCCCTGCACTAAGTTTAGGATCTAAAGTATCCTTCGAAAAGACAGGGTTGATAACTTGCCAAAATATTAAGGGCCTGATTACGATGGCGGTCGGATGAGTGTCCGACCGCCATCACAGCGGGAGTGGGACTGCCCGACAAGTAGTCGGAGGTCCCATCCACCAGATTAGGATACGACCGCCGTGTAGGCTGTTGGAAACATCCCTTTTTCTGTTGCGGCTTGTGGTGCAGCCTGGAAATGAGCAGCAGCACAAGCCGCATTAGGAAAAGGGATGTTTTTGAACATCCATTCACTGTGTGCCAGGAACCGTGTGGTGCCTGGCACACGGTGCAGGGATGTTTGGGGGGGGGACCACATGTGCCCCCAGGCCACATCGCGGAGGCCTACAAGGGCCCTGCAAGGGGCCCCCAAAGTCCGTTTCCGACAGCCTTTCCATGGCGGTCGGACCACCATGAAAAGGCTGTCTGAAACTTACATCCTAATCCCTACGGCGGTGCCTCTGCAGGCATCACCTCCATTGTGGGGATTAGGCTCTGACCGCTGTCCTGACGGGCTCCTTGAGCCTGTCGGAGGTGGCGGTCTTTCTCCCCACCCACTGCGCTCCGACCGCCGGTATCATAATCCTGCGGTCGGACCACTGCCCTAGATGTCAGGCAGACTGACACCGACGGCCTGTCGGTGGCAGTCCACCTGACATTGTAATAAGGCCCAAAGTTATGATTGGTTGCATTAGTTTTTATGAGGTTATCCCAAGCTTCCTGCCTTAAAGCCGCTTTTCTATCTCTTAATACTTTCTTATGAGTTGATCTGGCTTCGCATATTAGACCTATTTGTTTTGGAGTCGCCTTTAAGATGAGGCGAAGATTATCTTGGGCTTGTCTTCTCTTTTTATCAAACCAACCTCTTGGAGGGGGTGATTTACCTTTTTGTTTTTGTGAGTAAACAATCGGTTGTTATGCATATATTCTCAAAGGATGCATTAACATGAGAAGGTAGGGTGTGGTCTTGCAGACACCCCTCAAAATCGGTTAGTGAGAGACCCACTAAATCAGCTAAACCTTTTCAGGATGGATCCCAGACCATTTTAAATGAGGCCCATTCCTTCTATAGCTTTTCATATTACCTCTTTTATCGAAGTCAGTGGAGTCAGGCAAAGGTAGGGTTATCCCCATCAGTACTCCAAACTGAATATTTAACCCTATGCTCGCTGGTATAAGGAAGTAAGTTTTCAGAATTCAAGATATAATCTATCCTAGATGAGGCGGCGGGGCCCTCCTTGGGGGCCATTATAGCTGCAATACAGGACCTGAAGACATCACTTGAACATAAAATCGATACTGTGACAGTGGATGTTAATCTCCTGAGGGCAGACTTCAGGAAAATGTCGGATATAATCACGACCACTGAAGCCGACATCCATTCCCTGAAATCCACATCCAGAACGCTTGAAGACCAGGTACGCAACTTGACGAAACAACTGGAAATCATGGCGGCCCGTCTCGAGGACCAGGAGGACAGGGCCCGATGCAACAATATCAGCATGGTGGGGGTCCCAGAGGGTGCAGAGGGGCAATCAGTAGACTTATTCTTGGTGGACTTGATCGTCAATCACCTCCCCCCCAAGCGTCTCTACAACTTTTTCTCAGTAGAACGGGTGCACAGGGCGCCGATACCGCTACCTAAACCAGGGGCCCTCCGCGCACGATCATCGCCAGGATTTTCAATCATCGGGACAGAGATGGGTTACTCCAGGCAGCTAGCTCCATGGAGACTTAGTGTACGAAAATGCCACAATGCGGTTCTTTCCCGACTTCATGCTGCAAGTGCAGCGCCAGCGCCGAGGCTTTGAGGGGGTCTAAAAAGCGCTCAGAGCCAAAGAACTGAAGTACATGATGCTTTTCCAGCTAAGCTGCGAGTGCTGGCTGAGGGCAAATCCTGGTTCTTCCATACCCCGGCAGAGGCCTGGGGTTGGTTGGAGGGTTGCCGCACGTCAGGGCAATGACCCCCACGGGAGGAAAAGAAAGGTCGCCCGCGGATCGGCAGGGGGAGGATCTGACTGAGCCTGGTACCGGCAGGTGGCTGGAGGCAAGGAAGAGGAGGTCTCTTGAGGGTTTGCGGACTAGTCACCTCCGGTCCGCGGTGTAGTTGAACTCTGAGATGGGTGTCTCTCTCTTGATGCAATTAGTGGGAGGTCTCCCAGTGGGATCTCATGACTATCCTTTATTGTTATGCACAATGCTAGCTGGCAGGAATGGGGGGGGTACCAATATTTTTTGCTGTAGGGGGTCAGCCACAGTTCTCAATGGATGTTTGTTCGAGCCTATAGGAGGGCCAGCCAACCCCTCAATTGTTACAATTGTCAAAACAGGATGACAGGCCCTCTGCAAATTGTGGTGGTGGGTGGTTCTGAGCCCACAGTGCAGGGTTGCAGGGAGGGGGGAAATGTTGAGGGGTATTTCACTAATATTCAGATTTGAAGTTTTGCACAGTACACAATACGCATGGCGAACCATATGATGCTCGTGGGAGGAGGGTGGAGGGCGAGTAAGTTATGTGCACACCAAGTAGCTAGACGCAACACCAACACTTAGGATGGGGACACGAGCTTCCTCAAATATGAAAATTATGTCTTGGAATGCAAATGGCCTGGGAAGCAAAATTAAACGAACCTTGGTATTGCAATTTTTCCGCAGGCTCGCCCTGGACCTAGTTCTGTTACAGGAGACTGACGTAAAAGGCAACTATTATAGAGCCCTCGACCGATAGGGTTATTCCCTGGTAGCTCACGCGAGGTTTACTTCCAACTCCAGGGGCACAGGCATATTACTCAAATCGTCGACACCATACACTCCATGCCAAACCTGGCATGACCCACTCGGCAGATATGTGCTGCAGACAAGAATTTGGGAGGGTCGAACATGCAATCTCGGCTCCGTTTATGCTCCGTCCACATTACAGGGTCCTACCCTGCAGGCACTCAGCGCCTCATTGCTAGATGTGCCAGAGAGTACTTTGGTGTTAGCGGGAGACATGAATGATGTAATGGACCCGGGGGTCGACAGACTTACCAATAGGAGGGGAGAGGTAGGCATGGCCCCACTTCATGCATTTGTAGATGCGGTCGGGCTGGTGGACCTTTGGCGGGCACACAATCCTGGTATGAAAGACATGTACCTGAGTCATATATATATATATTACTGCTGCTATACCAATGTAATCTAAACTGTACCTATTGTAAATGTAAAGCGCTCTGATACCCTTGGGTCACGTTCGCGCTATAGAAAACTCTATAAATAAAATAAATAAAAATAAAATAATCCAACCCTGACACAGTACACCCACTTGTTGGCCCGGCATGGCAGCCTCTCTAGGCTGGACTATGTTGTTTCCCACCACCTGAGCGTAGGACAATTCCATGACATAGGTTATTTGCCACGAGGGATCTCTGACCACTCCCCAGTGATGGTCTCCCTTGCGGGCCCGGTCAGGGGATCTGTGTTGCCCTTGCAGCTACCCTCTTGGTATTTCAAAGGTAGGAAACTCCAGGACAAACTCCACGATCAGACGGACCTGTATTTTCAGGAGAACCGGGGATCAGTGGACTCGGTGTGTACTCTGTGGGAGGCCTTTAAGGCAGTCCTGCGGGGCCCCGCCCAAGCCATTATCAGGGTTACGAAAAAGGAACAGTCAATTAAGCACGGCGAGCTAGAAAGGGAGATCACTTCCCTAGAACTAAAACTAACGGGTGGGGGAAGACCAGACACTAACTTGATACACAGCTTACAACTCAAACAGCTGGAACTAAGAGACCTAGCGGAGGGTGCTGCGTGGGCACATGCCCTAGTGACCCAGAGGCGGCTTTATGATTTTGGTGATAAAGCTAATAACCTTATAACCTGGCTAGACCGAAGAGATAGGGGCAGGAATTGTATCGTGGAAATCCGGGATCCGGCCAGGAGGTCTCACACAGCTGCGATGGATATAGCAGAGACGTTTGCCGTATATAGTTCGGGGTCCACCCGCACTGGTCAGGATTGTAGCGATCTCTTAAGAGACATCTCCGGTCTCTCTTACTGGAAGACAGGGAGATGCTAGACTCAGACCTAACAGCGGACTCAGTAGAATATCGGGGCTCCAGTCCGGTACGGCGGCGGGCCAAATGGCCTCCCGGTAGAACTATGCAAATGTATAGCGGACAAAATAGCACCCCACATGCTCAATATGTTTGAGGAGGCCAGGCAAGTGGGTATTCTTCCAGCCGACCAGCAGGTGGCCACGATTGTGGTTCTCCCCAAGAAAGGTAAACCCCCCACTGCATGTAGCTCCTACAGGCCCATATCTCTATTAAATCTAGAAACCAAGGTCCTGGTGAGGGCCTTGGCAAACAGACTAGTGAAGGCGATCACAAAGGTGATACATTTGGATCAATCAGGATTTGTGCCCCACAGGAGCACAAGGCAGAACCTGAAGCGGCTGCACATGGCGACGGATCCCTGATGCTGGAATGTTCTGCTTTCTATGGACGTGCGGATGGCCTTTGACAGCATAGAGTGGCCCTATTTGTTTGTGGTTCTGACTAGACTGGGCTTCGGCCCCAAGTTCTGTTCTTGGGTCTGACTCTTATATCAAGACCTGTTGGCGAGGATACGGGTCAATAGGGTGCCCTCTCGCCCCTTAGCCCTACATAGGGGAACGCAGCAGGGATGTCTCCTGTCGCCAATGATCTTCGCCTTGGCGTTGGAACCATTGGCGGCGTGGGTCCGACACGACCTTCTCGTGTGGGGCATACGAAGAAATGAGTCATAGGAGGAACAAATCTCCCTATATGCTGATGATATCCTATTGTCTGTTGTGAGGCTCCACCACTTGATACACAAACTCCTACATATTTTCAAGCTTTTTGGGAGTTATTCGGGCTACCAGATCAATTGGGATAAATCCCTTATTTTTTCCCTGGCGGGAGGACGGCCAACATTGCCAAGAGCATGCGTGGCCCCAGTGATAACATAGGGCTTTCGGTATTTGGGGGTCTTTGTGGCCAGAAGTGCCGAGGAGTTTATTAAAAATAACTTTACAGTGCAACTGGAACGCCTTGGGGGAGATGTGTCACACTGGAGGGAGCTCCCGCTATCCCTGATGGGAAGGACAGTACTTTTCAAGATGATGTCTCTTCCCTTCCCCGTGTGTTGTATGCCCTCCAGAACACCCCGGTCAAGGTGCTGCCCATGTTTTTCAAAGTTGTAAATAGTGAATTGCATAAACTCCTATGGAACAGGGGAGGATCCAAGATCTCCCTCAGCAAGTTACAAAGGGGAGTATTGGAAGGGGACCTAGCAGTGCCCGACATCCAACTTTATTATTGGGCTGCACAACTGGCACCCATTAATGACTGGGTGTCCGGAGATACAGACGAACCGGCATACAGCGTTGACCGAGAGGCCATGGGGAGCAGGGGCTACCCCTCGATACTCTACAATAGGAAGAGGGTCAGATCACTGCCACAACACAAACAGGCAATGGTAAGAGCGTGGACGACAGCAAATAAATACCTGGGGTGGGGCGGCAGACTGACTGACAAGACTCCATTGTGGGACAGTGATCACCTCAGGGAGTTTGGGATGCTGAAGGGCTGCCTCAGGTGGGGACTGATCGGAATTGATTTCCTGGGCAACATATGGCGGGGGCACCCTACTAAAATTTGAAGATCTGCAGGTGGAATATGAAATGGGGGTGGGGAGCAGTTCAGATACTTGCAGCTGAAACGTGCATTGCGGTGTCACATACCGGCGGGGGAAGAGCTGCCGCAATCCTCCCCTCTGGAGGACCGGCTGTTGCTTGATCCAATGCCATCCAAGACGATTTCAGTGATCTATAAGAAAATAATGAACAACTCACTGGATCTGCTTCGCCCACTGAGAGAAACCTGGGAAGGGGACGTAGGACTGATTGAAGACGATGACTGGATAGAAGCCCTACAGAGCCCTAGCTAGGTGGCCATTCGAGCCCACTTCCACCTCATACAGCTGCGGATATTGCACAGATCTTATTATTCCAGGTCACTCCTACACCGCCTGGGAAGATGCGATTCAGATCTCTGTAGTAGGGGCTGCGGTATGGTGGGCTCCTTTTTCCACATCCTCTGGGAATGTCCTGAGGTACAGATATACTGGAGGGGGGTAGTGCAGGTGATGAACAGGGCCACAAGCCTTGAGGACGCTCGATGGCTGCTGCTATTTATTACTCGGGAGGACACCTGGCCTAGATACACCAAGATTTGGCTAACATTAGCTGCGGGGTGGCAAAGCAGAATACTGCCAAGGCATGGGGGTGAGTGGGCCCCTGACTGTCCGCGAATGGGAGAAGGATTTAGATTGGTGTCAACAAGCAGAACGAGTGATATACCAGGGAAGATGGCCACTTGAAAGAAGTTCTGCACATTAAAAGAGTGGTGTGTGTTTGCCAGCCAGGGCGGACTTTTGAATATTCTATTTTTTAAAGGTGTGCCGGTAGGTATACTTCTGTTTACACACAGCGTTGTTTTGGTAAACGCATTAGAGCAAAAACAAAACCTTTTTTTTCTGAGACTTTTCGTACTTTGCCAGGGATGTCTGGTGGTAGATAAATCATTTGTCAACCCCGCATTCGACAGCGCTGGTAACGAGATTTTGTGATAAAACTGTGAGCCCCGACACTTAAATTTTTACTAATTAAGTACTGTACACAATGGTTCAAGGGGTTGAGCAATCGCAGACCTTCCACTCTTCCCATCAATCGATGTTTTTGCAATCCCTGAGCTACAAGAGCCTTTACTTTTACTTGCAGATTTGTGAACGTTTTGTGCTGATGCTACTTTCCCTTCCACACTTTCAAATTCAGAGTTTCAAGTGCCCATCGCATTGGAGAGAAAACTTGTAACGCACGTGTTGGAGGGACTGTTTTTCGATACCAAATGTGTGGATATTTTCCTCTTGGTCATAACGAGCAGAGTAATTAGAAATATAAAATATAGAGAATAAATGAAAGGCGAAAGACAGCAAAGCTCCCTTTGACTAAAGGCCAAGACACAAACCTTAAAAGGGTGGCCCAGCCTCCGGGCTCTGAGGGGCCCGTCTTCGCCTGGGCCGTGCCCGCGCGCGTCCCGCGTTGCGGAATGCTGCGTCGCACTTAATAGCGCTCCCCCCAGCCACCCCTTCTCCTGGTCAGCTGTGAGGTATAGGGGATCCTGGGTTTAGTAGTCCAGCCCTGTCCCAAGGTGTTGCAGCCAGAAAAGAGTGATTCATTGTATAGCCATTACCAGTGTAATGTTTCAGATAATTGTGGCCATTAATAGTGTTAACAATTAATTGAACCTGCGAGTTACGTTTTTATTGTTATTCAGAAAGTGATCTGTGCACAACTAGATACAACAAAATTAGAATAAGGAATACATTAATGTTACTGCTCTCTAGGGTACGTTTAGATTTTTTTTATTGTAGTTTCCAATGCAAATGCACATTTTTTCCTTATAAAAGGCAGACGAGGTGGTTAAACCGGCGGCTCAAGCATTCTTCTAATCAATGACAGAACAGTGCTAATACAGAGGATTTGGGCAATTTGTGGCTGGATTTGTACTGTGCCCATCATCAGTCCCTGGACTGTGTGTAAAATAGTCATAGAAAATGAGCACACATTCTCTGTTCAGCTCTCTTCCGTCTGAAAAGATGACCATGTTTAGAAATGCCACAGTTTTGTTCGACGAGTCATACAATGTAACTGTATAAAATATAATGTAACTCTTTAATCACTGCAAAACATATGCTTGCTACAAAATAAGGAGGTGTTTAAATATGAAGCCACTGCCTTATTCACCAATCTTCCATTTTGGAGATTTCATGTATTACAGTGTGTTGCACAGAAGCTGTTTTGTATGTTGTTGGCTACAAGTGTAAGAATGACAGGCGGGACATATGCAGTACTGGTTGAAGGCGCAAGATCACTCTGGGCGAGTCCCACTAGTGTATTGAGGTTTTACCGTTCTCTAAGGTGAGCTAATGCAGGCGACACCAGGACTGAATTGACTGGAATGGCTGGAACTGTATGAACTGCCCAGCAGCAGTCTTCACTGCATAAGGATCCTGGAATCATTAGTTGGGGTTATTTTGGTTCCCAGCTCCTGTTTTTAACCCAATTTGAGTAGCGTTCTGTTGCTTTCTTTCGTAACTTCTCAGTCACACATGCTTCTGTTTAGTTCCAACTCAACAGGATCATTATCTGGGACATACCTAATGTCACTGAGTTATTGTCCAAAGTGCTGGTCCAGCAGTGGGTGGTAGGCGGATATGGTAATAGTTCTGGTGAATGATCAGTAACACCCACCCGCACATTTCAGGTTTGCCGCGTGACACCCTGATCAAGATGTAACAAGGTATCAGTGGGCATATTTGGGGTCGATTATATCCCAGCCAGAAGGCTATATGATTAGGTTCAGTCAAGTGAATATACTTGTACATTGATAGCTGACAAGTTAAGACTGACCTATTTACTGTGGTCTACTTATTTCCCTCCTGCCACAAATAAACCAGGAGTATGAATACACATGCGGATTGAGGCTGACAGTTGTGAGACCTAATCTTGGTAGTAGCATCCCATATAAATGATGACAAACAGGACCAACCTACAGTGTTCATCAGCTGACTGCTACTACCAGGAAACATCAGGCAGTGGAGTGCCATTGAGAGAGAGACTTTTGCTGTGGTCTGATCCCTGACAAAACTGAGGCCATGCTTGCTTGGGGCTCATTTCCAAGTTCACACAGACCACAAACTGCGTAGGTCTCTGATTAAGGTGCAGGTGAGAACCCTAAACCGTTGAAGTAGCGTATCTTCCTACAAGGCATGAACTTTACGGACCTAGGGCACCCTGGGAGACTGCCGACCTGAGGGAAGGTACAGTCCTTCAGAGCCCTGAGCAGGGCAGCAGTCGGTGGCTAATTGTGGCACAGAGCAAGGGGCATGTTCACAGAAGAAGGCATAGTGCTGTCTGCTGCGTGTTAAAGGGGGCTGTAGGCTTCTTTGCCGACTTTTCTGTGAGGGAGCCAGCTCACAGGATCTGTGTCAGGAAGCACAGAGCAGGAACGTACAGCTTGTTGTCTCCTATTCAGCCAGACAACTGCATCATCACCTGATGCGGCAAGAACAGCTGAGCGCTCTCTAAGTACGCAGAATACGATGGGGCAGTGGCCTCAGTTACACTATAGTAGGAAAATGATTATCTTATTATCTAACTCACCAGTGACTGCGGCTGCTTGAACATGAAGAATTTCAGAGACGTGCTGTTTCATAGGGTGAATTAAAATAATTTTCAAGGGAAAGCCAAATTATGTGACTTTTAAAGTGATTAAATAACTGTTTTATGACATTTGAATGGATATGTATGTATTGATACAAATTGAATTCCAAATGTTGTTAGAAATAAAAAAAAATATTCAAGTGTTCCAAAAACTGAGACTTTTTGCCAGAGGATAGGTATTGTGTGTGTGCGCTCACACACATGAAATCAGCAAGGCATAAACCATATATGCAAACTGAAGTATACTTTTTATTACCATTGTGGAGGGAGGGAAGGTGCATCATGAGACACTCAAGGCTTCCGCTCTCTTATTAATGGTTCTTCCCCACACTCAACAATGCGGAGCCGGGTCGGGCTGGCACCAAGGGTACCCTACTAACCCTGGTCATTTATAATAAATTATAAAAAAAATTGAAACTCGGGGAGAAACGGTGGTTTGGCTTTTGTGGTTCCAATAATATTTTCTTACCTAAAATGCCCTGCAAAAGTCACAGTGTGACCCAAAAAAGACACTGTTCCAACATTTATTTGTCAGAAATCTTTGGCAGTTCCAGCCAGTGGCAAAAGTCTTACCATTCTGAATTCCCACATGTCTCTTGAGAAGAATATACTCCGTATGTGTGGGTGGGCCTAACCCCTAAAGTTCTTGGAACATAGACCATTAAAGAGGTCGCTATGAGGGATGTTGAGGAGTATGAAGAATGTGAGGTGCTGTCATGCATTAATTGTTTTTAGATACACCTGAGATGTATGCAAAAACAATTAGGGCCATTTAACTGCCAGTGATAAAATATCACTCGATATGTCACACGTCATGAAACATTCACACATAAGCACATCTCAAATGTAGATATGTCATACATATGTAAACTGAAACTTGGCAGCCCTGGCTTGGGCCTCTCACATCCTGTTTGGTTCCTCAGTGTCCTTCCATTACTGGTGCTTTGCAGCAGTTTTTAAGATCTTCTTAGAGTTTCTCGTTGCTCAAATGGGTGTAATTTCTGATATTTATATGTTTCCCTGGTCTTCCTGCTTGATTTCGCTCGCGAGAAGGTGCCATTCATAGTCGTTGAATGTCACCAATAATTACACTGAAATTATGAAAATGTCACACATAAGCAGTCTGAAACCTTGGCAGCTATGAGGGCTTGGATCTCCACTGCTTCCCCTGGCTGTGAATCGGAGACCCTCCCCTGGCTCCTCCGTGAGAAGGCAGCTTCTGAAGAATGAGCAGCGCTGGGTCCGTGTGACGTGGCACGTTACCTGGTGACATTGCAGAGCTTTTGTGTGCAGGCCCGGATTGTTTTTATTGCCGTGCGTTTGCGAGAGCAGGGCAGAAGGTGCTTGCTTTGGGAGCGTGCTCACCTCAGTTCCTTTATATCAAAGTGATTACACCTGATCATGTTGCTGGGCGACGAGCAGCATGAGTGTTTGGGCCATGGCGGCGCTTTCACTCCCGCTTGTCTGCCTCTGAACCGGCGGTGGTGTCAAGGAGGCAGGAGCTATAAATGCGTGACATTTTAATATGGTGATGTGGATTACCACACTAAAATGCGTTAGTGTAACGCCTGATGCGTGGTACTTGGCAGGGCTGTGTTAATATGCACAAAAACAACTGGACAGTGTTGCTGTGTTGTACGATTCGAATTACATGCACAGCCCCAAACTCCTGCCCAATATTGGTTTCTGTAATCTTGTCTGTACCAGACATTAAATATACACGTTGCTCCTTGGATCTACAGAAAATAACAAAAATGCAACCCATTAAAAAAATTTACAAATTGAAAAGGTTTGCTATAACAAGGCAGACGTGTGACAATCTACTGTTCTTCGGGGTACTGCTCTCTTGTGTGACTGTTTCCTGCAGTGTATTTAGTTGAGTCCTTGTTTTCCTATGTCTTTGTCAAGCTCCTCAGAAAGTGTTTAGTTCTTCTGCACAGCCTCGGTTTCCTTATTGCAGTCCAGCCGCATGCACA
Organism: Calotriton arnoldi; assembly: GCA_963921515.1. Taxonomy (NCBI): domain Eukaryota; kingdom Metazoa; phylum Chordata; class Amphibia; order Caudata; family Salamandridae; genus Calotriton; species Calotriton arnoldi. The sequence goes on along the minus strand of CAWUFW010000321.1, from coordinate 2,705,582 downwards.
TGCCTGGTGTAATATAAAGACTGCCCACCTTCCAAATATTGTGGTTGCTTCAGACAAAGCAGCACACCAGAACGACATCTTTCTTGCCCCATTGGATTGTGTTTTCATTGATTTTTAAGGATTATTTAGTGTGCAATCAGCGGCCATTCTAGTAAATAATTGCTCTTTTTACTTACGTGTGTGGTTCATTGTCTGTCAAGCTTGTAGTAAGTGAATGGTTTCACTGCTGTATAAATAGTAAACTGCTTCTTCTTTCTTCATCAGACATATATTACTTCAGCACTTCATTGGCTACATATGTGTTATTGGAGCAACGCTATAACCAAATATCCTGCTCCACTGCTCCCTGGCGGAATTGCACATTCTCTTTACATACATTGCCTTTAAACATCAGCATTCGCTTCACTAACCCTTCTCCACCTCCACTCTCTATCACGTCTGTCCTTGAGTGCTTGCTGAGTGGTCGCCTGCGGCCGGGCCAGGTTTTGGGAACGAACAGTTCTTCAGAAGTAACATTGTGAATGCTTGGGTCTGGCCTCCGCCCAGAGATGCCTGAATACTCCCATAGATAGCACGTGTGGTTGAGGTAATCGGTGCTGTTGAAGTGGCAGTGAAGAACTCAATGAGGTCAGGAGGTTTTTTTAGGCAACCTCAAAAGGGGTAGTTGGTATAAGTAAGTAAAAAGTAAGCGTTCCAACTTTGTGGTGCCTTGAATGGGGAGAGTCTTAAAAGTTTAAACCTATGTTCAAGGCAGATGGTAGCAGCAAGTACTGCACGCCGTTAGTGAGTGGTGGCATGGCTGTCTACAAGTTGATAGCCTCTTATTATGAAATGGGCCATTGTTGGAAACTATCATTTCAGAAGTGATAGGTTGGGTATTTTTTTAATTCATTATTCGCATTTTGAATCCAGTGGCAGACAGTTAACAAAATGTTGTCCGGTGTTTTGGCATGCCCCTTTTTAGGTCGAATCCAACCAGACAGTGCAGCTAACAACATCTTGGGGACATTCAGAAATCATCCCTGGGAATGCATTCCACAAACTGCCTACCATTGGCTTTGTATTTTGTAACTCACATATGCTTGCTTTCTGTTTGTTGGCTTTATTTGTTTTAGGCTGTCCAGCTTGAGTTAGTCCATCCTGTAGAGCTTACCCAGTTTGCTGTATTCTTCTACGAACTCGCTTTCTGTAAACAGGCCTTTAAATCTTGTTCTTATCGTGTCACATTTGCTGTGCATTCAAAGACAGAGGCCAGATGTCAGGCTCTGCCTTCCGAGGGAGGTCGGTGTTTACTTTTCTTTCTCTGACTTCAAAGTGAGAGAATTTATGTGACAAACATGGTGACTACGGGGGGGGGATGCTGAACTGAAGGCTGTATAATGTTATTTCTTTCTGACACACAACAAAATGTAAGTGTCTGTAAATGAACGGTGCAGATCTTTCATAATATATCAGAACCAGGGAAGCACAAATGAAGCAAATTGTTTGGTAATTCTGAAGTGTGGTGGAAACAAATATTTTAATATGATATCATCTTAAGTAATGCAGTCCTCCAGGGAGGTCTGATCCCAGAGACGTGGAAGGGTGCTGAGATAGTCCCCATTTTTAAGAAGGGATCCCTCAATGGCCCTGCCAACTACTGTCCGATCTATGCAAAAGAAACAATTGATGGACGGAATGCAGGACAATGCAAACATTAACCCCCAGTCACAAGGATCTGGGTTAAATCCATCATTCTTTTGCTCACCACACCACCCCAGTTTGGACCCAGCCATATGCAAATCAGTCTTGACCCTGTTCCTTGTGGGAACAGTCCAGCCCGAACTGCCAAGCCAGGTCCTCCCTGGACCGGAAACCAGCATCCTGGGACCGGTTTCAGGCCATCACTCTTCATCAGCCAGGCTAGCTTGAATCCAGTGGTGTAGTGAGCACGGGACCCACGTCTGGGCATACCCTTCCCACTTAGAGCGACATATGCAAAAGAAAGAATTGATGGACGGAATGCTGGACAATGCAAACATTCACCCCCAGTTACAAGGATCTGGGTTAAATCCATCATTCTTTTGCTCACCACACCACCCCAGTTTGGACCCAGCCATATGCAAATCAGTATTGACCCTGTTACTTGTGGGAACAGTCCAGCCCGAACTGCCAAGCCAGGTCCTCCCTGGACCGGAAACAAGCATCCTGGGACCGGTTTCAGGGCATCACCCTTCATCAGCCAGGCTAGCTTGAATCCAGTGGTGTAGTGAGCACGGGACGCACGTCTGGGCATACCCTTCCCACTTAGGGCGACATATGCAAAAGAAACAATTGATGGACGGAATGCTGGACAATGCAAACAGTCACCCCCAGTCACAAGGACTTTGGTTAAATCCATCATTCTTTTGCTCACCACACCACCCCAGTTTGGACCCAGCCATATGCAAATCAGTCTTGACCCTGTTCCTTGTGGGAACAGTCCAGCCCGAACTGCCAAGCCAGGTCCTCCCTGGACCGGAAACAAGCATCCTGGGACCGGTTTCAGGGCATCACCCTTCATCAGCCAGGCTAGCTTGAATCCAGTGGTGTAGTGAGCACGGGACCCACGTCTGGGCATACCCTTCCCACTTAGGGCGACATAGGCAAAAGAAACAATTGATGGACAGAATGCTGGACAATGCAAACATTCACCCACAGTCACAAGGATCTGGGTTAAATCCATCATTCTTTTGCTCACCACACCACCCCAGTTTGGACCCAGCCATATGCAAATCAGTCTTGACCCTGTTCCTTGTGGGAACAGTCCAGCCCGAACTGCCAAGCCAGGTCCTCCCTGGACTGGAAACAAGCATCCTGGGACCGGTTTCAGGGCATCACCCTTCTTCAGCCAAGCCAGCTTGAATCCAGTGGTCTAGTGAGCACGGGACCCACGTCTGGGCATACCCTTACCATTTAGGGCGACATATGCAAAAGAAACAATTGATTGAGGGAATGCTGGACAATGCAAACATTCACCCCTAGTCACAAGGATCTGGGTTAAATCCATCATTGTTTTGCTCACCACACCACCCCAGTTTGGACCCATCCATATGCAAATCAGTCTTGACCCTGTTCCTTGTGGGAACAGTCCAGCTTGAACTGCCAAGCCAGTTCCTCCCTGGACCGGAAACAAGCATCCTGGGACCGGTGTCAGGGCATCACCCTTCATCAGCCAGGCTAGCTTGAATCCAATGGTGTAGTGAGCACGGGAACCACGTCTGGGCATACCCTTCCCACTTAGGGCGACATATGCAAAAGAAACAATTGATGGACAGAATGCTGGACAATGCAAACATTCACCCCCAGTCACAAGGATCTGGGTGAAATCCATCATTCTTTTGCTCACCACACCACCCCAGTTTGGGTGCCCGATCAACATAATAGATAACTTGCTGAAAATCTCTTGTAAACAAGTTTTGGACAAACTTGCGTCCTTGATGTCAGAAAATTCCCTTTTAAGTGAACTCCAGGCTGGTTTCCTACAAAAAGTAAGCACTGTTGACCAAGTCTTTCTGTTTCAACTGATCAGGTGGAAACTGGGCTCGAAATTAATGCTTCCAAGACTAAATGTATTACTTTTAGTGCCAAGAGGCTGAATAGGTATACAATCACTGTGGACTCTAACCTCCAGAAAGAGTTAAAGAGTTTGACTATGTGGGCATTAAATTGCCAGGTAACAATAGATGGAAAGAACAAGTGGCTATAAGTAAGGCCTGCTTAAAACATAGATCCAGTGCTATTATGAAGTTCTTATGGGGCTTTAAAAACTTCCCAGTCTCTCCTACCTTGTGGGTCTAAAGGGCACAGCCTGTTAGTGCGGCGCTGTATTGCGCTGAACTGTGGGGCCACAGTGAAGTTGAAGATCAATCCCCCCCAGAATTCCTTTATAAGATCTTTGTTAAAGCTACTGTAGAGCTCCCCCCTTGCGCTTGGACCTAAATCTGCACAAGATAAGAGTTAGTGCCAAACTGAAACACATCTTGTACTGGCTCAGGCTCTGGTCAACTGAAGAACTGGCCCATTACAGAGCAGTCTTAATTGACATAACCAGCAGGCCCCAGGCGTTAAATATTCCTTGGCTAAAATATATACAGAGTTAGTTAAATATACTAGGTCTGGATAAGTTCTGGTCTGACCTTAGTACCATCACCTCAAAAGCATTTTTGCCAGTCAAAAAGACCTCTGGCAAACTATGCAGAGGGCAAGTGGTGGTATAACTTCTCTTGAGAGCATATCTAATTCCTTTCTGAACTTTAAAATGGACTATCATTATGAGGAATTTCTTGATTTTTTTTTGTTGCAAACACCGCCTACAAGGAAGCTTTATATTCAGTTAAGGATGGGCGCCCTTCCCTTAACCTCTTTTAGAAGCATCTTGTCTAACTCTACAGCAAGTAATAGTATATGTCAGAGCATGTTCTTTTCTTCTGCCTAGCGTATAAAACCCAGCAAGTTAAATTAATCAAACCGCTTTGCCTAAAAATGGGGACCAGACGCTATCGGGAGGCTTTGCAAAACTGACACCAAACCAATGATAGTGCTCTCTGTATCTAGTTTTCTGCAAGCAGCCTGGTTCATAAGAAGAAACCTATGAATAAATAATGTCCGAGCTCAGGATTAGATGAAATTCATTGTTCAGTTTCAGGGAATGCTCGAATTGGGATTAATTATTGTTTTAAATAATCAAAACTACTGCATAGCTTTTCTAATTAATGCATAGCTTAATCCCAAGTTTTTACTGGTTAACACTCCTTCACCAAACCCACTGTACACCACCACGCCTACCGCTACCCTCGCAGAAGTTGGAACAAGGTCACCGAAGAACAGCTGACCACCTCCCTCAGCAAAACCCCACCTCCGACTTCCGCGGACCCCAATATCTCAGCATGCAACTTCCACCGATGGATCTCCAACTGCACCGACACACTGGCTCCCCTCAAGAAATTGCTAGGCAAGAGACACTCCAAAAACCCAGCTGATTCTCTCCCGCCCTTCATGAGTCCAGGCGCACCTGTGAATTGCTCGAGAAGAGATGGAGGAGCAGCAATATGCCGGAAGACCACTCAGCCTTCAAAACCGCTGTCACCGCACACCACCTCATTAGCACAACAAGGAAAGATGCCCTACAAGAAAGGATAAACACCAACCAACTCAATTGGAAAGAACTTGTCCCCGTGGTGAAAATAATTTGCCAAACCCAACACAGAGACAGCAGACATCATACCCTCCAAAGACATCTGCAACAACCTCAGCACCTTCTTCCACCGCAAGATCTACGAAAGCTTTAACAACCTCAGCACCCAAGCCCCTCTGACCCCACTTGCAACCACCGCACCCAACGACACCGGACCCCAGTAGACCCTGCCCAGCTGGACTCCCCTCACTGCTGACGACAACCTCAAGATCATGAAGAGCATCCACTCCAGAGCACCCTCGGACCCCTGCCCGCACCACATCTTCAACAAAGCCGGTACCTCCATCGTCCCCGAAATCTGCCGCAACATCAACAGCTCCACCAACTCCGCCACCTGCCCGGAATACTTGAAACACGCAGAGATCAACCCCTTGCTGAAGAAACCCTCTACCAACCCAAATGACCTCATGAACCTCAGACCCATCTCTCTGCTCTCCTTCCTAGCCAAGGTCATTGAGAAGGCCATCAACGCACAACTTTCCGAGTTCATTGAAGCAAACCACATCCTGGACCTCTCCCAATCTGGCTTCCGAAGCAACCACAGCACAGAGACTGCCCTCCTTGCCGCCACAGACGACGTCCACACCCTCCACGACTGAGGCAAAACTGCAACCATCACCCTCCTGGACCTCTTGGCCGTCTTCAACACTGTCTCCCACCGCACCCTATGCACAAGACTCCACGACGCCGGCATCCGCAACAAAGTCCTGGAATGGATCCGCTCCTTCCTCACCAGCCGAACACAGAGTCAGACTAACACAGTTCTACTCTGAACCTACAGAGATCAGCTGTGGAGTGCCACAGGGCTCCCCCCTGAGCCCCACTCTCTTCAACATGTACATGGCCCTGCTCTCAGCCATCGTCAGGAACCACAGACTCAACATCATCTCGTTCACCGACGACACCCAGCTGATCCTCTCACTCACCAACGAACCCACAGTCGCCAAGAATAACTTCCACGACGGTATGAAGGCTGTCGCCACCTGGATGAAGGAGAGCTACCTCAAGCTAAACTCAGAAGACTGAAGTCCTCATCCTGGGATCCACCCCCTCTGCCTGGGACGAATGCTGGTGGCCCACAGGCCCACACACCCACAGACCACGCATCCTGGACTCCTTTCTCACCATTAACCGCCAGATCAACGCCGTCTCATCATCCTGCTACCACACGCTACGCCTGCTCGGAAAGATCTTCAAGTGGATCCCCACCGAGTCCAGAAAGACAGTAACTCACGCACTCATCAGCAGCAGACTCGACTACGGCAATGCACTCTACGCCAGCATCACCCAGAAACTCGTTGTAAAACTGCAGAACATTTAGAATGCCTCCGCTAGACTCATCCTCAATATCCCCCTCTGCAGCCACATCACTGGCCACCTGAGAGACCTCCACTGGCTCCCAGTCAACAAAAGAATCAACTTCAAGCTCCTCACATACGCCTACAAAGCCCTACACAGCGTGGGACCTGCGTACCTCAACCACCACCTCGCATTCCACGCACCTACCAGAGGCCTCCGATCTGCCCAACTGGCCCTGGCCGCCATCCCACATATCCGCAAGACCACGGCTGGAGGAAGATCCTTCTCCTACCTCGCAGCAAGGACCTGGAACACCCTGCCTCTCCACCTCAGGCAATCACTGTCACTGCCTCAATTCAGGAAGGACCTCAAGACCTAGCTCTTCGACCACAGTGCCTTTCGAGGGATCAGGAGTCCTCCACCACACCCCCAAATCCCCCCCTGCGCCTTGAGACCCTTATGGGTGAGTAGTCGCGCTTTACAAGTCCCCTGATTGATTGATTGATTGACTTTACATTCCAATTTCTGATAACCTACGCTTTTGGCGAATATAGGCTATCACCTTGAGACATCTGTTGTCTACCTTGCTTCCCCTCTCTGCCTCTCAACTCTACAGCATTCTACTCCATTCTACACCCATCCACTCCCTCCTTGACACTCCACAGCACTACCCCACTCCACGCAGTTCTACTCCACTCCACGCCACTCTGCGCCACTCTATGCCACTCCTCTTTACGCCAATAACTTTTAGCCAAGCTGAATAGCAGCCACGCCTGTGTACGACATGGCTAAAACATATTATCAAAGCCAATAGCTCTTGCTTTGGCGAGAAGTATTGGCTTTGCCAGTCCTTGTTGACCTAAGGTGTCTACTTTGTAAAGCGTTTATTAGAGACAGAACAAGATAGAAAACCTAAGGCCCTGCAGATATTAATTTTAGACCCATATGTTTTTATCCTCGATGTTAAGTGCTGTAATAATTTACAGCGAAAGCATAGGTATTAACTTTTCTCAGTTAACAGCTCTGTTGAAAGTAACTGCACTGTTTCACCAAGTTTTAAAAAACATTATTTATATTAAAAGTAAATACCTTTTTTCCCTCTCTTAATCCAGGGACTTAAAAGGTGTTATTGTTAGTCTAAGTGACAATGGCTACCTTCAGTGCTCCTACCTTGGCACAGATCCTTCTCTGTTCCAAGCCCCTAAAGTTGAATCCAGAGAGATAAACTATGAAGAGCTTGATGTCGAAATGAAAGAACTACAAAAAATCATCAAGGAAACTACAAAAACTCAAGGTAATACGCATTTTTACAGTCTGACAATTTATACTTTGGATTTTCCTTTTGTTTAAACAATACTTTTTTGTGCATTTTTGTAAGCCCCTATTATGCTGCCATCTAATGAAAATGTTAAACTTGTATGTAGGTGCCTTAACTGTTTGTGTGGTCCTTTATTTATTTCAAGGCTCATTTGAAAATGTAAAGATGATCTGTAATACGACCAATATAAATCTGCAGAGTTAGGGAGTGTAAGGGATAGAGATGGTCGAATCCTGTTGGAGTGAGTGAGTGGATAAATTAAGGCAGCTAAGAAAGCCAAGCAACTTACTTTGATTGTATTGCATTGTATTTATATAGTGCTTTCTACCCCTGACGAGGCGTTGAAGCGCTTTATGGCGAGTAGCACGCTACTCCGGAACCCAAAGAGCATTACTGGTGGATTAGTATAGGGAAATGAGAGTTAATTTTGAGCAGTAGACATGGGAGGCTGTTAGATAGATTGAATAGGATTAAAAAACGGCGGAACGAGGGTGGGGGGGAGAGGGGCAAAAAATAGCAAAGACAACAAATAACAGCAGATACAACAAATAAAGTAATCAGGTAAAAGCAGCACAAAATGACAGAAAATCAGAGCAATACTGCAAAAGGAGAGCTGGCGGGGGGAGAAAAACCAGCGGCAAAGTCAACAACTGACAGCAAAAACAACAAATAACAAAAGAATTAGGCAAACAGGATGTGATAAAACCAAGCAATATGAGAAATAGACAGGTAAACCAACAGCAGTATCAGGAAAGCAAAACCAGGCAGGCAACAGGGGAGCAGACACCGGGACCTGCTCAGAGAGCAATGCAAAATCTCAAACTCGCCAAATTCAGGGCGCTGGAAGAACTGTGCAAATGATGGTATTGCTGCACCCAGGATTACACCTGTGCAAGAATATCTTATAGAAATCAAAACGGCTATACGCCGTGGAAAGGGTCAGTAAGGTCTGCTTCCTACCAGCCCCAGAGAAATATAGCTAACCTGACGACATATGAAGTGGGCGATGTGCGAGTGTTGTTCTTCTCTTTGAGAAGTTTGTTCCACAGGCAGTTTCAAAGGAAACGTTTCTACTTGATTGCACTGCAGACAGCTAGATGCACTGTGTAAGGAGGAAAGGGGGGAAGGCAATGCTTCTGTGGGCAGCTAGGCCAGCGACACCCGGAATTGCAACTGCGAACAGCAGCTTTGGAGACGAGGAGGCGGCCTTGCATGCCTGAACCTTAAGAGGGGAATGGATCAACCGCACTCACCCAGGCACACTGCTCACTGTACACAGGCACAACCCAGAGGACTCATACAGAAGCCTCCCCATGCCCTCCCCCTGGAACACTGCTTACTGTACACAGACACAGCTCATTTTCCTGATACAGAAGCCTCCCCATGCCCTCACACAGGCATCCTGCTTACTGTACACAGGCACAGCTCGCAGGACTCATACAGAAGTCTCCCCATGCACTTACCCAGGCACAGTGCTCAGTGTACACATGCACAGCTCACAGGACTCATACAGAAGCCTCCTCATGGACTCACCCAGATACACTGCTTACTGTACACAGGCACAGCTCACTCTACTCATACAGAAGCCTCCCCACGTATTCACCCAGGCACACTGCTCACTGTACACAGGCACAACCCAGAGGACTCATACAGAAGCCTCCCCATGCCCTCCCCCTGGAACACTGCTACTGTACACAGACACAGCTAATTTTCCTGATACAGAAGCCTCCCCATGCCCTCACACAGGCATCCTGCTTACTGTACACAGGCACAGCTCGCAGGACTCATACAGAAGTCTCCCCATGCACTTACCCAGGCACACTGCTCACTGTACACATGCACAGCTCGCAGGACTCATACAGAAGTCTCCCCATGCACTTACCCAGGCACAGTGCTCAGTGTACACATGCACAGCTCACAGGACTCATACAGAAGCCTCCTCGTGGACTCACCCAGGCACACTGCTTACTGTACACAGGCACAGCTCGCAGGACTCATACAGAAGCCTCCCCATGCACTCACCCAGGCACACTGCTCACTGTACACATGCACAGCTCGCAGGACTCATACAGAAGTCTCCCCATGCACTTACCCAGGCACAGTGCTCAGTGTACACATGCACAGCTCACAGGACTCATACAGAAGCCTCCTCGTGGACCCACCCAGGCACACTGCTTACTGTACATAGGCACAGCTCGCAGGACTCATACAGAAGTGTTCCCATGCACTTACCCAGGCACACTGCTCACTGTACACAGGCACAGCCCAGAGGACTCATACAGAAGCCTCCCCATGCACTCACCTAGGCACACTGCTCACTGTACACAGGCACAGCTCACAGGACTCATACAAAAGCCTCCCAGTGCACTCACCCAGGCACACTGCTCACTGTACACGGGCACAGCTCACAGGACTCACACAGAAGCCTCCCCATGCACTCACCCAGGCACACTGCTCACTGTACATAGGCACAGCTCACTGTCCTGATACAGAAGCCAACCCATGCCCTCACACAGGCATCCTGCTTACTGTACACTCACACAGGCACAGCTCGCAGGACTCCTACAGAAGCCTCCCCTTGCACTCACCCAGGCACACTGCTCACTGTACACAGACGCAGCTCACAGGACTCATACAAAAGTCTCCCCATGCACTCACCCAGGCACACTGCTCACTGTACACAGGCACAGCTCACTGTCCTGATACAGAAGCCAACCCATGCCCTCACACAGTCATCCTGCTTACTGCACACTCACACAGGCAGATATCACAGGACTCATACAGAGGTGTCCCCATGTACTCACCACGGCACACTGATCACTGTACACAGGCACAGCTCACACAACTCATACATTCTCCCCATGCACTCACCCAGGCACACAGCTCGCTGTACACAGGCACAGCTCACTGTCCTGATACAGAAGCCAACCCATGCCCTCACACAGTCATCCTGCTTACTGCACACTCACACAGGCAGATATCACAGGACTCATACAGAGGTGTCCCCATGTACTCACCACGGCACACTGCTCACTGTACACAGGCACAGCTCACACAACTCATACATTCTCCCCATGCACTCACCCAGCTCGCTGTACACAGGCACAGCCCAGAAGACTCATACAGAAGTCTCCCCATGCACTCACCAGGGCACACTGCTCACTGTACACAGGCACAGCTCACAGGACTCATACAGAAGCCTCCCCATGCACTCATCCAGGCACACTGCTCACTGTACACAGGCACAGCCCAGAGGACTCATACAGAAGCCTCTCCATGCACTCACCCAAGCACACTGCTCACTGTACACAGGCACAGCCCAGAGGACTCATACACAAGCCTCCTCATGCCCTCACACAGGTACACTGCTTACTGTACACAGGCACAGCTCACAGGACTCATACAGAAGCCTCCCCATGCACTCACCCAGGCACACTGCTCACTGTACACAGGCACAACCTGGAGGACTCATACAGAAGCCTCTCCATGCACTCACCCCAGCTCACTGTACCCAGGCACAGCTCACTGTCCTGATACGGAAGCCTCCCCATGCAATCACCCTGGCACACTTCTCACTGTACACTCACCCAGGCACAGCTCACAGGACTCATACAGAAACCTCCCCATGCACTCACCCAGGCACACTGCTCACTGTACACAGGCACAGCTCACGGGACTCGTACAGAAGCCTCCCCATGCACTCACCCAGGCACACTGCTCACTGTACATAGCCCAGAGGACTCAATAGAAGCCTCTCCATGCACTCACCCAGGCACACTGCTCACTGTACATAGCCCAGAGGACTCAATAGAAGCCGCTCCATGCACTCACCCAGGCACACTGCTCACTGTACACAGGCACAGCCCAGAGGACTCATACAGAAGCCTCCCCATGCACTCACCCAGGCACACTGCTCACTGTACACAGGCACACCTCACAGGACTCATACAGAAGCCTCCCCATGCACTCACCCAGGCACACTTCTCACTGTACACAGGCACAGCCCAGAGGACTCATACAGAAGCCTCCCCATGCACTCACCCAGGCACACTGCTCACTGTACATAGCCCAGAGGACTCATACAGAAGCCTCCCCATGCACTCACTCAGGCACACTTCTCACTGTACACAGGCACAGCCCAGAGGACTCATACAGAAGCCTCCCCATGTACTCACCCAGGCACACTGTTCACTGTACACAGGCACAGCTCACAGGACTCATACAGAAGCCTTCCCATGCCCTCACCCAGGCACTCTGCTCACTGTGCACTCACACAGGCACAGCCCACTGGACTCATACAGAATCCTCCCCATGCCCTCACACATGCACAGTGCTTACTGTACACTCACACAGGCACAGCTCACATGACTCATACAGAAGCCTCCCCATGCACTCACCCAAGCACACTGCTCACTGTACACAGGCACAGCTCACTGTCGTGATACAGAAGCCTCCCCATGCACTCACCTAAGCACACTTCTCACTGTATACAGGCACAGCTCACAGGACTCATACAGAAGTGTCCCCATGCACTCACCAGTGCAAACTGCTCCATGTACACAGGCACAGCTCACATGACTCATACAGAAGCCTCTCAATGCACTCACGCATGCACACTGCTCACTGTACATAGGCACAGCTCACAGGACTCATACAGAAGTGTCCCCATGCACTCACCAGGGCAAACTGCTCACTGTACACAGGCACAGCCCAGAGGACTCATACAGAAGCCTCCTCATGGACTCACCCAGGCACACTTCTCACTGTACACTGGCACAGCTCACAGGACTCATACAGAAGCCTCACCATGCACTCACCCAGGCACACTGCTCACTGTACACTGGCACAGCTCACAGGACTCATACAGAAGCCTCACCATGCACTCACCCAGGCACACTGCTCACTGTACACTGGCACAGCTCACAGGACTCATACAGAAGCCTCACCATGCACTCACCCAGGCACACTGCTCACTGTACACAGGCACAGCTCACAGGACTCATACAGAAGCCTCACCATGCACTCACCCAGGCACACTGCTCACTGTACACTGGCACAGCTCACTCTAGCACTCATACAGACAGACCCATGCACACGTACACTGCTCATTGTTTACTCGCACACGTACGCTTCTCACTCTATACTTATACAGAAACCTCTCACCTGCACCGACACAGGCATAAAACCCCCTGCGCTCCAACGGGCACAGTGCTCTCCTAGCAGTCCTACAGAGACTCCCTTCAACTGACACTAGTGTCACACTACTGTCACACTACTACGGCAGACTGTTCAGGCTGTTGTAATAAAGATATTCCACTCACCCGGGGGTGAATGGGGTAGGATCAATTGGGAACGATGTCCCCAAGCTTTTTAATTTTACCGAAAGAGTTACCGTGCTGTTTTTATGCATTCGTTCCTGCACGGGTACTCCCAACCTGAGTTGCCTCAGGCTTAAGCCGAAAGCGCGGGAGTCTTCTGCATTGTGAAGACAGAGAAGGGACAGACAGACAGCTAAAGAAGAGCCACCTCTCCCGGGTGCAGGATAGCTGAAAGAGACGTAAGTATTTGTTGACCAATCAGCAAATCTAAAGGCTGCGTTGGAGCCAGAAACGCACTTTACAAGACAACCAAACCAGTTGCACAAGTTCAGGGATTGCTACGTTAAGGTAGTTAGTTGCTTAGGGGAGAAGGAAAGTGTTTCCAGACAGATAATCCAAGTATCCTGCTCGCGCTGTGATGCTTTGAATTTAGATATGAAATTACCTGTAACACGTAGTGACCAAATTAAATTCAACCACAAATGTTGCAGCTCCCCCTGATGACGAAGTGGTCCCCCCTCCATGGCCGACAGTTTCAGTTTAAACCCAACTCCCTTGGGTTATCGACATGCATATCGGAATCTGGAGTGAGCTCACTGCGGGGTCTACATTATTGGAAGAAAATGCTTAATCTGTGTGATTTAATCCGCACAACCGCAGGCAAAAGCTTGCACTGGAAAGGAAGCTGAGACATTGTAGCCTGGGTCCCCATGGTCACCGATTGTCAAACTGCGGAGCGAGCACTGAATGCTACAGTCCGTACAAGTGACAGTTGCAGGGAGAACATATGTAAATAAAGACAGAAATGCCGCGGCTCTTGAAAACCTGCCTGCAGGCAAGGCAACGTGAGTACATCCAAGAACCGTGCTTTATTGCATCTGAAGGGCACAGAGGCAACAATGGTTATTGTTCACGCCAAATAAATTCCTCGGCTTTTAAACCTAACATGTTATAGAAATCTTGTACAAAGGAGATTACATCCCGCCTGGACACCGTCCATGAGCCTAGAGCCACGAAGCAGTGGGATCCTCAACTCCTCCAGCCGCGTGCGTATGAAGCCGCCATTGTGTACCCCGCAGGCTGAACCACCGCACAAAGGCACCGAGGGGCAGGTTTGGAGTTTGGCAGACAGGGTTCTCAGTCAGAAATGTGATGGAGCGCCATGTCTGCCAAACTCTGTCCTCCCGCCCTATTTAGAATCGAACGGACTGGAGCTTTTCCTCAACAGTGTCCCCTTTGACCCTCTCGACGGAAAGCTTCCTCGATGGCCAATGGAGTGCTGGCTGGCAGAGTAAGGGATCACACACTGGCCGCCTTTCTAAGGGCGGACCGCCCGATGCCCTTTTTCCCGGTCACCGGCAGGGAAAACATGATGGAGACGAACAGAAAAACAAAACGAATGCCCTCCACATCAAGGGAAAGAACTCCCAGGGCATGGGGTCCACCTGTCATCAAGTATTTGTATTAGAAAAAGAAAAGGTTTGGTGGGTGACCGTCCACCAACATTTAGTACCTTCAGAGGAACTGCTGTGATAGTGGTTCCTTTGAAGGTACCGAGGTCACTGCTGGGCTGGTGGGGGTCTCTACGTTTGGCAGGGTGTAGTCTGTCAGATTGGTCTACATAATGTCCTCCGCCACCCTGATGGATGCCGGGCCGCCTGCTAAATCCTAAATCAGGCCCTTACGCTCTCTCTGTGTTTGGTGTATTCAGAAAAACATGTAGCGTTAAGCTTGTCACTTAACCATACCTCTGAATCAGAAGATTAATGCCACTGAAATGTTCTCGCCCCACTGTACACCACCCTTGAGATGATTGCACAGCTTATCACAAATGAATGCTTAGAAAGAACATGCACAGTCCTGCTTCATACCTGTCTCGTTCTACACTAAAGCAATCACCAAATGCGCCAAATTGGTGCCTACAATATTCTAGGTTTTCGAAGTCAAAATGGCCACGCCTTGCAACCCACGTTTATCAGGCAAGATGGTGGTGTTGAGTGAGAGCATGGCCTATTCCGCACTCACCCAAGAACTATGGCCACCTACATAAACACACACTCAGTGGGACCAGAAAGTCATGGGATCTAGGAGAGAACCAATAGTATGCCTCAATGCCTTGTCTTATGAGGCTGCCCCTTTCCAGCCATTTGTGTTGCAGGGGAAGTCTAAACTGTTGTGCCTTGCGTATTCCACTAAGGAGAGCAGGGAATGCTATGTGTGGGCTGATTGCCAAGTCTGTCGCTAGACAAATTGCGCGTGCACTCTGCTGAAGTTCTCTCCTGCCTACAGTGACTGCAAGCAACCCCCTCCGTAGTGAGGTCAGTGAATGCAACTGGTCAGTTTCCCGACCACCCAGTACAGTATAGAACATTCTGCCAAGAATGGAGGGAAAGGCCAGCCCAGAAGAAAACTGCTTTGCCTTGTTCAGCAGGATCCGGAAGCATTGGGGTTGACAGGCAAAAAGGCGTTGACAGGCAAAAACAGACAAAAAGGCAAAAAGTTTGGGGGTGACCCTGCAGAGAGGGCCAGGTCCAACACTTCAATTCTGAGTGGTAAACATATGACATGTTAAAGTCTATGGATGTACTTCTCCTTTTCGCTAACACATTTAAATTGTTTTCAAAGATATTTGGAAAACCTCCACATACTAATTAATGTTTCAAAATCTAAGATCATGATTTTTGGGCATTTACTAGCATAAAAAAATTATGATTGGTCTGTTAATAATCAGCCATTGGAAGTTGTGTCCCAAAATACATATTTAGGAGTTCTAATTTGAAATAACTCTTCAACAAAGGAATTTCCCAAAAATCAGTCATCAAAAGTTACAAGTGTAGGTAATAGCTTACTCAGTTTTTTTAGTTCGATGGGCTGACAAAAAATTGATGCACTTTTGAAAGTTTATACTGCCAAGTTTCTAAGTGTCTTACTCTACACTTTTGATTGCTGCAAAACAACCGACTAACATAACCTATCGCAAGTAGAAAATAGCCTTTGGAAACACTACTTGATGTTTAGAAACAGCTGATCAGTGGAAGCACTAAGGCTAGAGTTATATATGGTTGGTATATTTGTGCTGGGATATGGTCAAATTATTCGGAAGTGGTTTTAGACTTACTTTCCCTAGAGAGTCTTTTATATGATGCATTAGTTTTGCTACAACTCAAACCTACTTTTTACTGTGGTGTTAAGAATGTTGCTAGTAACTTAGCAATAGATTTAGATTAATTTGATTGCAAAATGTCGAAAATATTATTGAGAAAATAAATAGAAACTATCAAAGTTAATAGCCATGTATATGATGTTTGAGGATTAATAAAAATGCATAGGTTGACTAGGCAGGAATCTATGTAATAAGACCGTGATTATTACGTAGATTCCTGCTTAATCATGCTATGCAACTTTATCTTAAAGAGAATGTCGACATGTATGTTTCTCATTTTGATCTTAATTTTAAAACTGGTAGTTTACATATTGCTGACAATAAGTAGACCAATCTTTTGTCCTCTATTGCAAGGCTGTGCCTTCTTTGTTCCTATACTCTTCAAGACCTGGTGCATGTTCTCTTTGTTTGTACCGGATGAATTTTTGTGGGACAGCAATATACAATCTTAACTCGTTCAGACGTAATGGTTTTGTTTTTATCTACCAGACTCAGTCAGTGTTTGTTATCTCCTTTATAAATTTTGTAATTGTTTTTATTTATTTAAGATTTTATAGTATTTGTTAGGTTATGTTATATTGATTTGTATAGTGCACTAATCACCCGAGAGGGTGTCCAGGTTCTATGGCAGGTGTGTGGTCTCCAAGGTGCTTATACAAAGCGCCAGTTATTCTGCTTCTTGCGGAACTAAAAAGGAAGGAGGAGGCTTTGATGTGTTGAGGGAGGTCATTCTAGGTCTTACGTGCAACGGTCCTGTGTTATGTGGTCCTGTATTGTATAGGGCTTTGTATGTGTGTGTGTGAGAAGTTTCAACTGGCTGCACTTGTGAATGGGGAGCCAGTGAAGCTTCCTGAAGTGTGGTGTGATGTGGGTGCAACTTGGGAGTTTGATTATGAGTCTTGCGGCAGTGTTCTGGAGTCTGTGTAGGAGTTATTTGGAGAGTCCAGCCTGCTGGTGATGAGTGCTTGCGTTATGATCCGTCTGGTGTTGTGAAGCAACTATTTGAAGATCTTTTGCAGCATGCGTAGGATGTGGAAGCCCATTATGTTGACTTGAGCCATCATGTTGAGCTTGTCATCTAGGATGATCCCTAAATTTCTTGTGTGGGTGTGGGTGTGGGTGTTGGTCCCAGCTCCATCGGCCACCAGGTAGAGTCCCATGGGGAGGTCTTGTTGCCAAAGACAAGTACTTCTGTCTTGCTGGAGTTGAGTTTTATGCAGTTGGTTCGCATCCAGTCTGCTACCATGGTCATGCAGTTGGTGAAGTTGGTTCTGGTGGTGGTTGTCTTGTCCGTCAGGGAGAGGATGAGTTGGGTGTCATTGGCGTAGTAGATGATGGTGATGTCTTGTAATTGGATGATTTTGGCTAGTGTTGTCATGTATATGTTGAAAAGGGTGGGGCTGAGGGGCGATACCTGAGGGACTCCGCATATCATTTTCTTGATCTCTGATGTAAAGGGTGGCAGCCTGACCCTTTAGGTTCTTCCTGTGAGGAAAGAACAGATCCATTTGAGAGCGGATCCTTGTATGCCATTCACATGGAGCCTTCTGATGAGGGTGTTGTGGGAGACATTGTTGAAGGCCACTGAAAGGTCCAGCAGGACGAGGGCCGCTGTTTCTCTTCGGTCCAAGATAATTCGAATGCAGGACGCTTATTTTCATATACCTGTCCTGCAGTTCCAGAGACGTTATCTGCCGTTCAAGGTAGGTCACAAGCATTTTTTATTTGTCTTGCTCACCTTCAGCCTCACCAGTGCCCGTAGAGTGTTCACAAACAGGATGGCAGAGGTTGGTGATACCAGTTTTCCCCTACCTTCACAACAGGCCTTTGAAAGCTGGCTTGCCTCAATCAACCAGGGACAACCTCCAGACAATGGTAAACCTCCTGACATCATTGGGGTTCTCCATCAATGAGCCAAAGTTGCACCTGACTCCTTCCCAGAGGATTCCTTAGATACGAGTTTTCTTGGACAGAGCGCAGTTCATGGCCTTGCCTCTGTTGCAACGAGTCCCTTACATTCAGGCTTTGATCACGATGTTTCAGCCTCGGTCCTAGATTTCTGTGAGAGCAGCTCTGAGGCTTTTTGGCCTGTTCGCAGTATCCTCTTTGTCAACTATGACAGGTGGCATATGCAGGCTCTGCACTGGAATCTGAAGTCCCAGCGGTCCAGCATCAAGGCAACCTTTCAGATGCCATCAAGGTTTCGAGGTTATCTGCAGTGGTGTCTTCTCTATCGCTGTTGGAGTAGCGGCAGACTACTCACCCTTCCCCATCCAAAGCTGATAGTGGTGATGGATATTTCACTGCTGGGCTCGGGAGGTCATCTGGAAAAGGTGGAGATCAGAGGGCTCTGGTCTCTGGCAGTAACCCTACTCCATATCAGCGCATTGGACTTGCAGGCCATTCATCTGGCACTGAAGGCCTTTCTGCTGTCCATCAAGGAGGGACTTGTACAGGTCCTAATGGACAACACCACCGCCATGTAGTACTGCAACAAGCAGGGCAGAGTGCTGTCCTGTGTCAAGATGCCCTGCACCTCTGGATTTGGCTGGATTATCAGGGCATATCCCTGATAACCAACCACCTGGCGGGATCCCTGAATGCCAGGGTGGGTGAGATCAGCAGGCAGCACCTCGCGGATCACGAGTCATCCTGAGGTGGGACAGGGCATCTTCTGACAGGGGGGGGGGAGTGCGGGGGTGAGCTGGCTAAATCTTTTTGCCAACGTCGACAATGCGTAGTGTCACAACCTTTGCCCATTGAACTTACCAGGAAAACTCTCGCTCGGGGATGCATTCCAGCTGGAGTGGAGCATGAGACTCCTGAACGCCTTCCCGCCTCTTCCTCCCCTGCCATGAGTTCTGAAGAAGGTCAGGAGCGACCAGGTCCAAGTCATCCTAGTGTCTCTGTATTGTGCCAGGAGAGTGTGGTACCCAGGACTTCTGGGCATTAGTATCTGTTCCCAATCAGGTTTCAATTTGGGAAGCTCTTCTGTTTTAGCAGCAAGGAAGTGTGCTGCACCCAAATCTGCACAATCTATACAGATTAAGAGGCGGCAGTTGACTGCATTTGATCTACCACCTGAGGTTGTGGAAGTCAACCTTGCTGCCAGGCATGCTGAAAGTCCTCACTCGTTTTCACGTTGGGCAATCTATCACTCTCCCAGCATTCTTTGCCCTGGCTCACCCCTCAAAAGAGGAGGAAAGGCTCCATTGTTTGAATCTCAAAGAGATTTAAGCTTTCACATTGATCGTATGAAGGATATTCAGGTGGTTGATAACTTTTTGTGGCATTCTCTTGGGCGAAGAAAGGAAAGTACTTTGTCGTAGTGGATAGTCCTGTATGTTAGGGTCTGCTATGAACTGTACAAAAAACAGCTTCCAGAAGATTTGAGAGCCCATTCCATCAGTTCTAAGACTACAAAAACTGCTTCGGCATGCGGAGTGCCTGTCTTTGACATCTGTCAGGCCGCAAAGTAGATGTCGGTGTGCACGTTCGCAAAGTACTACTGCCTTGACAACAAGTCGGACGGAAAGGGCATTTCGCTTGTTAGACCAGAAAATCTTGCAGGACTAGAGCCCACTCCACAAAACCTTCCAACTTTGGGAGATACTGTTTTGGTATCTATTCTACAGGTGAGGATTCTGAGGTTAGAAGTATCCATGAGAAGAATCACGATATTTACTTTCAGTAACTCTCTTTCTGGTGGATAATCTTATTTAATCGCAGAGTCTACACTGCCCTCCCACCTCTCGTTCTGTGGAGTGGACTCTTTTAACCATCTGAAAAGATCCCAAATTTGAGATCTGCACACTGGTATTGACAATTTTTTGTGCTCTACGTCAGAGAGCGCGGAGCACAAATCAAGCAAGAGTCAAGTAAGAAATTGACATTGGTGCACAAGTGTGGCGCTTATATGCTGCTCCGGTCTCTCTCTTACACAGCTGAACTAAGCCTGCATAGAGCTGTGCTTCACCACCTAGAAGCGAGTGGGGGAAAAGCTATAAAATGTTTCCAGATCCAATCTTGCGCCTGGGAAATATTCTAAAAATGAGGAATCTGAGGTTAGATAGAGTAGCCACCAGAAAGAGCCTTACTGAAGGTAAGCAAATTTTCCTTTTAAAGGCTGCCAGGGTCATTTTGAATGCATATGCTTCCAAGTATCTGATTCTATAGATTTGAGAAAGAGATCTAAAAGGGTAGGCCCCGAATCATGCAGTGCTTTAAAACTGACTTCAGCGTGCAGAAGTTAAATATATAAAAGGCAGCAGTTATAGTGTATGTACTATGTACAATTAAAATTGTGCTGTCCAGTACAATCAGTAACACACAGAAAGCTTTTTTTTACAACATAATAGAGACAGGAGGAATTTTACTGGCTTTTGTATTAGATCACCTTCAAGTAACCGCGTGGATGGGTTTCAGAACTGTACCCCCTCTTACTCAGTGCTCTTCTGGTCTCTCATAAATTGGATGCTTAAATTCTTTGGCTCGTGGTTTTGCTATCTGTGGAAGTGGAAGGTTATTCCACTAAGTAAATGATTTTGTGTCTAACTTGATACTTAGATAAATAAACTCCTCAAAACGTAGTCTGTGGTACCTATAAAATTCATAGGTTCTAAATGTGTTCATGAGAGAGTTACTGAGGTGAGCTCCTGAATCAAACATGCCCCGCCCCTGCGTGGTAATTTTGTCAGCAACAATTTCTCTGGATCTAATGAAAGACTTTCTTTGGGTATTGAGATTTGAGCTGGTTGAAATCTAGCCAAGAGATTCAGGCCAGAAGGTATCTGGCCTACGATGCAAGGTCGTTCGATGCGTTTGAGGTTTCTCCAGCTGAAGTGTCTATGTTTTATATTTTCTCATCATGTATTAACACTGTTCAATTTTGCTTTGGGCGTTGGCTTGAAAATATTGCGCTCTATCTTCCTTTTGTGTGATAAACTCCTGACTTTGACTTGGGATGCTTGAACTGGATACTAAAGCGCCGCAGACAAAATAAGAAGCTCGACTCCCTTCAGAAAACAGGAAGAGGATGCTGAGCGGGGTATCAAATATCATGGGATGATAAATTGTAATTAAAAAACAAACAGTACTGAGTGGCAGTTTTTTCCATAGTGTGACCCTCCCATGCATGAGAAAAACAGTGCCCCACAATACCGAATTTTGCATCACATTCCCGAATTTTGCATCACATTCCCAACAGAAAAAAGAAAATTCTTTAAAATTCTTTTCACGTAGGGCAGGGGGGTGGGGGATCCAAAAAGTAAAGGCCTCTTTGACAGTTCCTCCATAACCACAATCCCTAAAGGGGTATCTGTACTAACACGTAGGCCAATATCTATGACGAAGATTACCGCTGCCATAAACCATTTAAAAGAAATATTACACAAATGCTAGCTGGAAGGCAGGGTTCCAAAAGACTCATATTAAAACTTAAATTGAAATAGCTAGCACGGGCACAGCCCCCAGGACGATTCAGAGAAACCTGAGAAAATAACTAAAACCTGACTATGAAAACCCCAGAGCAAAAGGGGGCAGGGGATGTAAAAAGAGATTGAAGGGCAATCTCAGCTCTGCTTAGCATTGTCTCTTCAGATCCCATATTCTGTAGCTGAAGGTGTAAGGGAGTGCAGAGTTTTCCCATTAACAACTTGAAAAACCTCACTGGAAGCAATGAAAATCCGACTGACGGCCTGCCCACCTCTACCCCTGTGTTGATATCGCAAAGGGAAACAGAGGGCACCCCGATAAACCTGCTCTATCATTTATTGAATTCCTACACGCTGTGGAGTCACAGAGAAAGAACTTCATGAAACCTCAGTGATAACTGCCGAAAATGGCTATGAACTATGAAAACAAGTTAACTTCTGAATGCTCAACTAAATGAAATCGAGGAAAAGGATCAAAGGACTCAGAATATTTTGATTCAATTGACAAAAAAATTGAAGCCACTGGAGATGGAAAACACTAAATCATGCCATAAGTACTGAACGAAAAATTCTACCAGCAACAGTATCTAGTCCAAACCCCTGCCCTCTCCTCTCCAAAATCCTTGAGAGAACTAGCCTTGGCATTTAATAGCTTGCACTCAAAGGAGTACCATTGCAACTGGTATGTCTCTGAATTAAACAGCCCCAGCATTCGACCCTTATGCAAATATGCATGTAAACTCCAGCCTAGAAATGGGTGAAACATTGAGAACCAACAGTAAAATGTCTGTCCTGAGTGACAAAAGTAATTTGACAATATATTGACCTCTCAAACATTCCTAAAACCGAAGAGATCAATATTAACAACCTAAAGCATCGAGGCTTCCGTCTGATGAGTGGTACCTGAGTTGTCGATTGATGCATCGTCTCAAGGGATGAATACTTTTGATTTTCATTTCCATTCCACCTGAAAGATAGTCCATTGCAGCTTCCTTTAAAGGAAATCCACATTTTTGCTGTGTTCCCCACAATTTGTTTTCATTGTTTCTCTGGAAATTCACCGACCTTTGGAATAGCTGATGCCTACCGATCTCATTCCAACTACAAGCTCTGCTCTGAAAAAGAAAAGACTTTTGCATTGAAATTGTAGCATCTTGCACTTTTGTAAGTAAACTGTGACTTTACTTATAAGTTATAATGTGCAAGGCAAAATCACCTCCACCACCAGCAACTTTGACCCTCATGTGGACCCCGTCACCATCGCAACTCAGCTTCCCATCATGGCCGAAGAATGAACCCTGACCTTGTAGCCTGCCGTCACCACTTTTGAAATTGCTGCTACCATGAAGACTATCCACTTAGGGTGCTCATCTCTGCATTGTCCCCACCACACCTTCGCCAAAAGACTCATACCGATCAGCAGAGCGTTAACACCCATCTTCAGTGCCTCAATCGACACAGCCACATTCCTGGACACCTGAAAACATGCCACTGCCATGCCCCCCCGGAAATCATCCACTGACCCAGCCACGTTTTCGAACTACAGACCGATTTCCCTCCTACCATACCCAGCAAAGGTCTTAGAGAAACTAATCGACCACCGCCTTACCGACCACCCTAGCAACCACCTGCTCTTCAACACAACGCAGTCCAGATTCAGGCCCAACCACAGTACAGAAATAGCACTCATCGCCGCCACAGACGACATCCACATGATCCTTGAAAGAGGAAACACTGCAGTCCTCATTCTCCTGGACCGCTCTGCAGCAGCTGACACAGTGGAGAGGTGTGGTGCAGCGGCCAGGGCAGCTGACTTCGGAGCACAGGGTTCACGGTTCGATCCCCGGCGGCAGCTCAGCTCAGCACCATGTGACTCTGGGCAATAGCTCACTTAATTTCCACTACGGCCCCCAGCGCCTTGAGACCCGTAAGGGTGAGTAGCTGCGCTATATAAAAACGGACTTACATTTTACTTACACCGCACCCTCATAAGGCGTTTGCATGAGGTTCGCATCCAAGGTCCTGCTCTCTGCTGGATGTGCTCCTTCTTAACAGATAGAACACAATAAGCCTGGCACCTTACTCCTCGGAAGCCTGCAAACACATCTGGGGAGTGCCTTTGGGGATTTGTGCAACAGGTGTTTAAATATATATATATATATATATATATATAGGCTTAAATGATTTCGGGTTTTCCCAAGCTGCTAGTGAACCAGTATTTTGCACAGCGCGATTTTGCACTTTCATCACTTTGCACTTATTTTTCATACAGACTTTTTAACTTTGTTGGCATCAGGATGAGTTATTTGTTTATTATGCATTTGTTACAACTAAATTTTATCCAGTTTGATTTTTTTAGTAGCTGGTCATTAGGAACTAGACCGTTTGAGATATATTTTTGCACTTGCACTTTAATAGTCAATGACAAATATATGCTGCTATATCAATTGGTGAACTATTTGTATTCAATTGCTTTAAATTGATTTTTATGTATTTTTATATGCCTGTAATGTTTAGACAAGATGTCATTGTTTCCCAGTCACAGTATGTTTTTACGATATTACTCTTAGAGAGGTGTAATTTCATATATCATTTTTATTGGGCACTTGCCCATTATATCATGATAGTGATCTTGACCGTTATTCAGGTTGATATATGAGTGGTTTTATTATATTTATTGCATTGTGAAAAACTGTATTTTAGATGTATTTTTACCACTCTCATGATGAGTTTTTTCACCATACTCTGTTTTCTAATCGTATTCATATGATTATTTATGTATTATAACTGTGTATTTCTTACATTGACTGGGACAATGCTATAGTCTGTTTTTTGCACAATTGAGCCAGGCGAGTTTGTGTCTATAGGCGGTTGTGCACACTTTCACATTTTTATAAAAACGTCATTCAGAGGAGACGCATCATGTGATCAAGCTCCCAGTGAGGAGCGAAACGCGTCATGGCAGGCACTGTTCCTGTGGTGATTTGAGGTTTTTAAAAAATCTTTAATAAAATCGACACTGCTTCACCCACCTATGCTGTGTGGGAGTTCGTGATTTTCTTGAAGTGCATTGAGGTCCGTGCCTGGAGTTCTGCCGGAGTGAGGGGCGGACAGGACTTTCGTTTATATATATATATATATATATATATATATATATATATATATATATATATATATATTCAAACTGCAGCCGCTCCTTCCGGACCGCTGGGACCCATGGAGAGTGGCGCGCACACCGGCGGAGCACACCGGTAATCCAATATCCTAAAGTTGCAAAGTCAGCGCGCTCTCAGTAACACACATGACTCCGTATAGATGCCCAAACACCGTTTAATCCACAACGCGTTTCGGTTCCAAAGAACCTTGATCACGTGAATTTTACACCAAATCAGAGGGACTCAAATAGTAAAATGTGTCACATGTTAAATACATTCGGCGTGTAAACAAAACTTTATTGCTGCCCTAATTGCAGACAAAAAGTAAAAATAAGTATACATAATGTTACTGCATATTAAATGAGCATTCATTTAATATGCAGTAACATTATGTATACTTATTTTTACTTTTTGTCTGCAATTAGGCAGCAATAAAGTTTTGTTTACACGCCGATCATTACTTGGCGCTGATAACAGGTACTGATACCTAGGGCTCGTTCTGGCACAATGATTTTTGTTTTCTCATACACTATGTAAAATGTATTTAACATGTGACACATAGATGTACATATTTTTAAACTCGACTGCATTAAGTTTTGTATACTTTTCAGGACTTCTGTGCCATTCCAACATGTCCGCTATGATTATTGCTCACTTGTCCTTTTTCACTGTTTATACTATGAACTATTTGAGTCCCTCTGATTTGGTGTAAAATTCACGTGATCAAGGTTCTTTGGAACCGAAACGCGTTGTGGATTAAACGGTGTTTGGGCATCTATACGGAGTCATGTGTGTTACTGAGAGCGCGCTGACTTTGCAACTTTAGGATATATATATATATATATATATATATATATTCACTGAAAAAAATGTCATGAATGATGTAATATGTGACGTCAGCAGCAGTGCATTGCGGGGGCGCGAGTTATAGTTAGCTCAACTAACGGCCGAATTTCACTGGTTTTGTACGAGTGAAATGTCCAACTAACTATAACGTCCCTGAAACCTGTGGGTTTTTCAGTGAATTTCAAAGGTTTTTTAAATGCTAATTTCTAACTATAACGTCCCTGAAACCTATGTTTTTTTCAGTGAATTTCAAAGGTTTTTTAAATGCTAATTTCTAACTATAACATAGCAGTCGCGTTTGCAGAGTGGTGGAGAAAGGTGAGCTTGGCCTCCAAACACCTTTTAGCAATCCCACTGTGTGGTGTCGGGTCTGAAGTCCAATCCACGTGAAATTCCCCAGGAGCAAAGAAATTAGTTCCCCCCCACCTTTAGACAACAACTCCTGGAGGAGGTATAGTAACTCACTCACAAGACGCTGCTAACCAAAAGTAAGGGGAATAACGCATAGAGTGACCACCACTCTTTCCCAAAAGATGACACCAGGTAGCGTGGTAGTGGGGAGCTGGTTCCACAGAGAAGCTAAACCATAAAGAGATAACAAATAAGACTGGCTTTACTCCTCAAGAACTAAACAGCAGTCAAGAACATTAATGCTTGTCACTTCCCAACATATGCAGTTCACTTACCAGTGAGAGAGTCCCAGGATATTCTGAAATTTCTCAGCGTCCTATGAGCGCATAACCCAGGCCCAAC
Source organism: Calotriton arnoldi (assembly GCA_963921515.1). Taxonomy (NCBI): domain Eukaryota; kingdom Metazoa; phylum Chordata; class Amphibia; order Caudata; family Salamandridae; genus Calotriton; species Calotriton arnoldi. The sequence goes on along the minus strand of CAWUFW010000321.1, from coordinate 2,679,083 downwards.
CGATGAAAGACCAGGAAGTGCAGGTAAGGGAATACTGAGAAAAGGAACTACTAAGGGACGACAAACACAACCACTCACTTCCACAACCATTCAAGGTCACGTTGGGTTATTCAAAAGAGGGAGAGTCCACTAGTTTGGTAAGGGGAGCGGGGATTCAAAGAATTACTGACCGGCTCCGTAGGGAAAGGAGCGGATCAGCGGCGCTCACGCTTTCACTAAAGCGGGAGAGGAAAAGATGGCGTGGCGCGCTGGCCGGCTCCGTAGGGAGAGGAGCGGATCAGCGGCGTACACGCTTTCACGAAAGCGGGACAGGAAAAGATGGCGTGGCGCGCTGGCCGGCTCCGTAGGGAGAGGAGCGGATCAGCGGCGCACACGCCTTCACGAAGGCAGGTCAGCAATGGAAGGCGTGGCGCGCTGGCCGGCTCCGTGGGGAGAGGAGCGGATCAGCGGGGCACACGCTCGTCAGGGAAGGAACAGAACTTCTAGGGGGTAGCAGAAGTAGATAAGGTAACTCGGGATAGGAGAGTTCAAGCCGGAGACCAGGAATCAATCCAGAGAGCAAGTACTCAAATCTGAGCTCGAAGGGGGCGTGGTCACTAGTTAGGGATAGTAAGTCAAGCATTGGCAACTGGGTGAGACGGCCTCTTATAGCAGTTAGGGGTCGTCACAAAAGAACTCACTCTGTGAACTAACGAGGGAAGTACACATGCATCAAGGTACCGACATTTCTCCTACAAGGTCATCTGCTGCCGAAATCCTAACAGTTCTCCCACCCAAAGGCCTATTCCCGGGGCGAGGTTTTGAAGGATGGAGTGCATGGAATCTGCGAATCAAAACAGGGGCATGAATATTTTCAGCTGGTTCCCAGGACCTATCCTCTGGGTCATAGCCTACCCAATCAATGAGATACTGAATTTTACCTCTGTGTTTGCGGGAATCTAAAATCCTGTTCACTTCATATTCCTCTTCACCCTCTATGATTATTGGGGGAGGTGGTTTCTCAGGGACTAGAGGGGGTATGTATCTTTTGACTAAGGAGCAATGAAATACAGGGTGTATTTGCATGTCGTCTGGCAACTGCAGGTGTACTGTAACAGGTGTTATTACTCTCTTTACCAGATAAGGACCTATGTATCCAGGTTGTAATTTTTTAGAGCCTCTCAATCTCAGATTTCTAGTTGATAACCACACCTTGTCTCCTACTTGATAAGCAGGTTCAGGACGTCTGTGTTTATCAGCCTGTAGTTTCATGGCTTCCTTGGCTCGTTGTAATTCTTTTTTTGCGTTGTCCCAGTTGGACAAAAGAACTTCGTGATGATCTTTAAGAGCAGGGATACTCTCTAATTCTGAGGGAAGAGAAATAGGCAGGAATTTAGGGTGTTGTGCTAGTGTAAAAAAGAAAGGAGACACACCAGTAGAAGAATGTGTGGAATTGTTGTAGGCAAATTCAGCCATAGGGAGAGCTCGGGACCAGTCACTTGTGATTGAGGCTAACAGACAACGTAAATACTGTTCTAAAGTCTGGTTCGTTCTTTCGGTTTGACCATCGGTTTGGGGATGATAAGCTGTGGAGAGTCTGTGATCTATACCCAGTGTCTTACACATGCCTTGCCAAAATTTGGACACAAATTGGGCCCCTCTGTCTGAAATGATTATCGAAGGAAGACCATGTAATCTGATTACATGTTCTAGAAAAATATGCACTAATTCTTTGGATGAGGGTAAGTTTTTAGAGGGACAAAATGGGCCATCTTGGTTAACATATCTACCACTACAAAGATGGTATTGTATCCCTGACTTCTCGGGAGATCTGTAATGAAATCCATGCTAATGGAATGCCAGGGGGAAGGGGGAACGGCAGTGGTTCTCAATAACCCGGCCGGAGCACAATGTGAGGCTTTTTGTCGAGCACAGGTGGAACACGAATTGACAAAGGCTATAACATCTTTGGCCATTTCTTCCCACCAAAACCATCTCTGACAGATCTTGAGGGTTTTGCTACTCCCTGGATGTCCGGCCAGTGAGCTATTGTGGCACCAGAGCAATAGTTGTTTTTGCAATGCAACAGTTGGTATGTATAATTTGTTTTCGTGATAATACAGCTGGTCTCTGATCTGATTCAGGGGATCTTTTTCCCATTCTTCAGAAGGGATGGTACGGTAGTATTCTTTTAGTTTGTCTATAAACCCCAAGGGAGTGACTTCCCTATGGCATTCTACCCCTATAATCTTTTTGTCAGAAAAAAAAGGGGGATAACATTCAGGAGAGGCAACTTTCTCTGGACCAAGTCGAGAGAGTGCATCTGCCTTGCCATGTTGAGATCCAGGGCGATAGGTGATAACGAAATCATACTCACTAAAGAATGAAACCCATCTCATTTGACGGGGAGTGAGTGCTCGTGCTGATCGAAAATATTGGAGGTTTCTATGATCAGAGTAGATGGTAACTATATGTGGGGATCCTAACAAATAGTGTCTCCACTCCTGGAAGGCAAGCTTGATGGCCAATAGTTCACGTTCTCCAATGGTGTAGTTCTGTTCAGCAGGCAATAGGGTTTTAGAATAGTAAGCAACAGGATGCAAGCGTCCTGTGTTAGTATCTCTCTGCGAGAGAACTCCTCCCACCGCATACTGAGAAGCGTCTGCTTCAACGTAATAAGGTTGCGTATTATCAGCATGTTTGATGACAGGAGCGGTAGTGAATCGTTCCTTTAAAATGCAGAAGGCTCGTTCTGCTTCTTTATTCCATTCAAACTTTACTCCTTTCCGCAGAAGTCGAGTAATGGGTGTTAATAATTCAGAAAAGTGATCTATAAATCTGCGGTAAAAATTGGCAAAGTCTATAAAAGATTGCACCTCTTTTACTGTACAGGGACTAGACCAGTTAACCAAGGCTTCTATCTTTTGGGGTCCATATGTACGCCTTCAGGAGATATCACAAATCCTAGAAACTCCACTCTGGTGGTATGGAAGGTGCTCTTGTCAAGTTTGGCGAATAATTGGTTTTCCTTCAATGTTTTCAAGATTTTCGTAACGTGGATAATATGATCCTGTTCTGTTTGTGAATAAATCAGGATATCGTCGATATAGACGATCACGAAGACATCAAGGTATTCTCTTAATATTTCGTTAACAAAAAATTGAAATGCCGCTGGAGTATTACAAAGACCAAACGGCATCACGCAGTACTCAAATAGCCCAAATTTGGTATGGAATGCTGTTTTCCATTCATCTCCATGTTTAATACGAATGAGATGGTAGGCTCCTCTAAGATCTATTTTGGTAAAGATCTTAGCTCCTCGTACCTGATCCAAAAGAACTGAAATAAGTGGTAGGGGATATTTATTCTTTATGGTGACTTTGTTAAGGGCGCGAAGACCCCCTTCTCGCTTGGAATAAAAAAGATGGGTGAGGACACTGGAGATGTGGAGTGACGTATGAACCCTTTTTCCAGCATTTCTTCGATGTATTTCTGCAAGTATTCAGTTTCAGGTGCGGTTAGGGCATAAATACGACTAACCGGCAAGGTTGCTCCGGGTACTAAATCAATGCGACAATCATAGCTTCTGTGCGGAGGTAAGGCAGAGGCTTTAACTTCGTCAAAGACAGTTAGGTATTCCTCATAGTGCGCCGGAAGGTCAGGAACTGTGGACATTATATGTACCGCACAGCAAAGCGAACTGTTCCATTCACTTGCTTCTTGGTAACAGTTTATCATGCAATGATGAGATTTTAGTGTCACTGTTCGAGTCACCCAGTCTATTTGGGGATTGTGGACTTGTAGCCAGGGAACCCCCAGGATAGCGCTCGAAATTGGGGGTGTCTATTAGATCAAAGACTATAGATTCTGAATGTCCGTTATTACACACCATTACAATCGGGGAGTCTGATAGGTAATCAATCCAGATGATAACTCAGACCCATCTACCGCTCTCACCGGTTCAGGATGAGGTTTCAATAAGAAAGGGATTCCGACATCTCGGGCCAACTGAATATCAAGAAAATTCCCTGTGGCCCCTGAGTCCAATAATATAGACATGTTCTTTCGACATTGAGGAGATATCACCAAAGTAATGGACAAGGTAAAATGTCTTGGTACTAGGGGAAAGATTTTCTTAGTGGTAGAGACCTTAGAAAAGACAACACTTGAAGAATTGGTCTCTGCTTTCTTCAAGTCTTCTAGTTTTCCTCCATATAAGTAGGAATATGACTACTTGCGATTTTCTTAGCAACTGAACGAGGTCTGATTGGACACTCACGAGCATAATGTCCTCCTTTCCCGCAATATAAACAGAGATTGTTCTTTCTCCTCTTGTCTTTTTCTTCTGCAGACAGCGGACTCCTCAGTCCTCCAATCTGCATAGGCTCAGCAACGTCTTTAATGTCTTTTGATTCTTTCTTTTCAGGTCTTAACATCATATATCTAGAAGGAGTAAGACGTGATTTTTCCCCTTTCCTTTCATGGAGTCTATGATCCAACTTGACCGTCATATCTATGAAGGCAGAGCAGTCATCGGGAGGATCTACTATTTGAGACAACAAATCTTTAAGTTCATCGTTTAACCCTCGATAAAACAGAGAGGTTCTTTTTCCTCAGGCCAATGCGTCTCTGCTACCAGCCTATTAAAGTTAGTTATATACGTAAGTAGGTCCTTGGATCCTTGCCTAAGATTGAGAAGAGCATTATCGCTGGCCTGCATAAAGGTATGTTTCGAAAAAGACTCTTCATCTTATCCTGAAATAGCATAAAGTCATATAATAATGGATCGTTGTTTTCTACCAATGGAACAGCCCAATCTGCAGCATTGCCTGCTAAATAAGATATAACAAAGGCTACTTTAGCAGCGTCATCTGGAAACGATGCCGCCTTACACAGGAACTGTAGCTGACATTGGTTCATGAAGACGCTAAATCTAGCACTGTCTCCGTTGAACCTCTCTGGCATAGCTAGTGGAACTGGGCTGGGAGTATGAACAGTAAAGTGAACAGGAGGTATGTTGCTATCTACCCTTGTGGAGGAATTGGGACTATGGGACGGAACTGAAAAATGCGCAGGCTGAATGTAACTTTTCCGGGTCTTTGGAAGGGTACCAGGGTTCCTAGGGTCTAGTGAATTCTGTGACTTTGATTGTAGTAACTCTGTCTGTAATCTCTGATTTTCAGACCTTAACCTCCCTACCTCCGATTGCAATTCTACTAGAACTGCCGCAAGTTCTTCTACTGAGGGACCTAATAAAGATGAGTGGAGAGAGGGATCTAGAGGGGCGCTAGCCCCGTCAGTGTTCATCTTTGCTCAGGTGGAAATAATTCTTGGGCTTGACTTTGTCGGGTCTGAAGTCCAATCCACGTGAAATTCCACAGGAGCAAAGAAATTAGTTCCCCCCCACCTTTAGACAACAACTCCTGGAGGAGGTATAGTAACTCACTCACAAGACGCTGCTAACCAAAAGTAAGGGGAATAACGCATAGAGTGACCACCACTCTTTCCCCAAAAATGACACCAGGTAGCGTGGTAGTGGGGAGCTGGTTCCACAGAGAAGCTAAACCATAAAGAGATAACAAATAAGACTGGCTTTACTCCTCAAGAACTAAACAGCAGTCAAGAACATTAATGCATGTCACTTCCCAACATATGCAGTTCACTTACCAGTGAGAGAGTCCCAGGATATTCTGAAATTTCTCAGCGTCCTATGAGCGCATAACCCAGGCCCAACCGATGAAAGACCAGGAAGTGCAGGTAAGGGAATACTGAGAAAAGGAACTACTAAGGGACGACAAACACAACCACTCACTTCCACAACCATTCAAGGTCACGTTGGGTTATTCAAAAGAGGGAGAGTCCACTAGTTTGGTAAGGGGAGCGGGGATTCAAAGAATTACTGACCGGCTCCGTAGGGAAAGGAGCGGATCAGCGGCGCTCACGCTTTCACTAAAGCGGGAGAGAAAAGATGGCGTGGCGCGCTGGCCGGCTCCGTAGGGAGAGGAGCGGATCAGCGGCGTACACGCTTTCACGAAAGCGGGACAGGAAAAGATGGCGTGGCGCGCTGGCCGGCTCCGTAGGGAGAGGAGCGGATCAGCGGCGCACACGCCTTCACGAAGCGGGACAGGAAAAGATGGCGTGGCGCGCTGGCCGGCTCCGTTGGGAGAGGAGCGGATCAGCGGCGCACACGCTTTCTCGAAGGCGGGACGGCAATAGATGGCGTGGCGCGCAGGCCGGCTCCGTGGGGAGAGGAGCGGATCAGCGGCGCACACGCTTTCCCGAAGGCAGGTCAGCAATGGAAGGCGTGGCGCGCTGGCCGGCTCCGTGGGGAGAGGAGCGGATCAGCGGGGCACACGCTCGTCAGGGAAGGAACAGAACTTCTAGGGGTAGCAGAAGTAGATAAGGTAACTCGGGATAGGAGAGTTCAAGCCGGATACCAGGAATCAATCCAGAGAGCAAGTACTCAAATCTGAGCTCGAAGGGGGCGTGGTCACTAGTTAGGGATAGTAAGTCAAGCATTGGCAACTGGGTGAGACGGCCTCTTATAGCAGTTAGGGGTCGTCACAAAAGAACTCACTCTGTGAACTAACGAGGGAAGTACACATGCATCAAGGTACCGACATTTCTCCTACAAGGTCATCTGCTGCCGAAATCCTAACATGTGGGATTTACTGGAGGAAACAGGAGGGGTAGTTAGCACCCAACGTCAACCTTGGGGGCCAACTACCCCTTTTATTACCTCCAGTAAGTCCCACACAGCAGGATTGCTAACTTGTTATATCAGGCCGGCCCCCTCCTTGCACCACTGTGCAAATGCGCCCCCTGGTGCGTTGTAAGTTGGGGGATTAAGTCCCCTTGAATCCTGAGGGTCCCTGGGGGCCAACTAGCCCACCAGGTACCTCCAGTAAGCGCCACAGAGCTGCGTTGCAGAGAGGTGTTTCGAGGCCACGCCCCTTTTTACACCATACTGCAAACGCGGCTTCTGGTGCACTGCTGCTCAGAGGATGAAGTCCACTTGTGTCCTGAGGTCCTCAGGACACAAGAGGACCTCATCGCCCCACCACCAGTGCACCAGAAGCCGCGTTTGCAGAGTGGTGTAAAAAGGTGCGTGGCCTTGGACCACCTCTCTGCAATGCAGCTCTGTGGCGCTTACTGGAGGTACCTGGTGGGCTAGTTGGCCCCCAGGGACCCTCAGGATTGAAGGGGACTTAATCCCCCAATTTACAACACACCAGGGGGCGCCTTTGCACACTTGTTATATCAGGCCCCACCCCCTCCCTGCACCACTGTGCAAACGCGCCCCCTGGCGCGTTGTAAGTTGGGGGATTAAGTCCCCTTGAATCCTGAGGGTCCCTGGGGGCCAACTAGCCCACCAGGTACCTCCAGTAAGCGCCACAGAGCTGCCTTGCAGAGAGGTGTTCCGAGGCCATGCCCCTTTTTACACCACGCTGCAAACGCGGCTTCTGGCGCACTGCTGCTCAGAGGATGAAGTCCACTTGTGTCCTGAGGTCCTCAGGACACAAGAGGACCTCATCGCCCCACCACCAGTGCACCAGAAGCCGCAATTGCAGAGTGGTGTAAAAAGGGGCGTGGCCTCGGACCACCTCTCTGCAACGCAGCTCTGTGGCGCTTACTGGAGGTACCTGGTGTGCTAGTTGGCCCCCAGGGACCCTCAGTATTCAAGGGGAATTAATTCCCCAACTAACAACGCGCCAGGGGGCGCGTTTGCAGAGTAGTGGAGAAAGGGGGCGTGGCCGCCGGCGAGATGCCAGCTTTTTTTCCCTTTTTTTTTAACAAGGGGGACTGTGTGGCCCCCTTTTTTTTTTTTACTTTTTTGGGGCCCTGGGGACCCCATTTCCCAAGGCCTGACCCCTTTTTCTAAATTAAAAAAAAAAAAAAAATCGGGAAGGGGGCCACGTGGCCCCCCTCTTGAGGCCAATTTCGGCCCCGGGGCATGACCAGTCTTTTTAAAAAATGTTTTATTTAATACTTTTGAGGGGGGCCACGTAGCCCCCCTCCTCAGGCCAATTATGGCCCGGTGGACCCCATCCCCCGGGGCCGGCCTTTCCTTAAAAATTAAAAAAAATATATATATTATTGCGGGGGAGGGGTGCCACGTGGCCCCCCTCCCGGCCCACTTCTGGCCCCGGGGACCCCATCCCCCGGAGCCTGGCCTCAGTGATGGTGACTGGGGGGGAGCCCCAATGCCCCCACGGTCCCGCCGGCTCCCCGCCTCCTGTGGGAGCCGGCATTGCTTTTGAGCATGGGGAGCTGCTAACATGCAGCTCCCCTTGCTGAAAAGCAATCCTGCTTTGCTTCTTTGAAGCGAGAGCAGGTTTCCCTGCTCTGGCTTCAATGAAGCAAAGCAGGGTTTGCTATGGCAGGGCGGGAGCCGTGCTCCCGCCCTGCCATAGCAAACAGCAATGTCCCGGGGGTGGGCACCCCAGGACATTGCAGGAGCCGGCCCTGGGGGGTGGCGGTCCCCAGGGCCATCAAGGGCTCCAGGAGGGGGACCCCCTCCCCATGTTTGCAAAGCTACGGGGAGGTGGTGGTCCCCGGGGCCGTGGGTCTGTAACGGACCCCCAAATTTGAATATTTGGTGCCCCGGGGAGGTGGTGGTCCCCGGGGCGTGTGGGGGTGCTCGAGCCCCCCACACGCATTTTTATAAAAAATAAACAGAGCCCCGGGAGGTGGCGGTCCCGGGGCACCGGGGGCGCGTGCCCCCGCGTTTAATATACAAAGCCCCGGGGAGGTGGTGGTCCCCAGGGCTGCGGGGGGGGCTGTGTGCCCCCCGCAAATCATCAATAAAGCCCCAGGGAGGTGGCGGTCCCCGGGGCTGTGGGGGCCCCCGCGGGCCCCCGCTATATAATTTGGGCATGCCCCCGGGACCTGGTCCACCCGGGGGCTTAACAATAACAAACGCGGGAGCCCACGCTTCGTTTTTTTTTTATTTTCACGGCCGGATTTGCGACCTTAGCGCGATTTCGGCCGACTTTAAAAAAAAAAAAAAAATGCTTTTTTTTGGCCTGGGGGTCCTTGTGGGACCCCCTGAGCAGGCCTAGGGGGTCAGGGTGTTTCTACCCTGCCCCCTTTTCTTCATTTTTCACTTTGTTTCACCCTTTTTCTTGTGACTCGGTTACCGAGTCACAAGATGGCTGCCAACACTTCCTGGTTTGGAGTGTTGGCAGCCAATCAGAGTAAAGCTTGTGCCCGGGAGGGTTCGCGAACCCTCCTCGGTGCTCAGATATCGATATATTTCTTTTTTAAATTTCACAGGAACTACTGAACGGATTTACACCATTTAACAAAAAGGGCGCACTCTAAACCAAGTCCTACCTTTTTGCCAAATTTGGTGTAATTCCGTTCAGCAGTTCGGGCTGTAGCCTGTAATAAAGTTCCTATGGAAAATAACATGGAGAAAATGCGCTTTGGGACCCCCCTTCTTTCTCGGCCCCCGCTTGACGAATCACCCCGAAACTTTCAACACACAAACTGAGCGGTCCAACCCTATTTTTGGGAAAATTTCACGAAGATTCGTCAAACGGCGCCAAAGATATTGGCAAATCAAAAAACGCTTTTCCTATGGATAATAGGTCCTAACTATAACTACGTACTGGCGACCGCCAGTAGGTAATATATATATATATTGCCGAAAGTGCACAAGGACAGTGAGAACCCACCGGGGAGACCAATCATCTCTTCGTGTGGGAGCTTATTTGAAAACGTCTCCAGGTACATTGACTTCTACTTGAACCCTATTGTTAGAACTCTAACCTCCTATATCAGAGATTCCGCAGACTTTTTAAAACACCTATATGATATGCAATGGGAGAGTAACATGATATTATTGACTCTTGATAGAACCACATTGTATACTAGCATAAGACATACGGATGGCCTTAGAGCCACTGAGTATTTCCTGAAAAATAGACCTATGAGATTTGTACATCATAATTGTATGATTGTAGAAATGATGAATTGGTGCCTGACAAAGAACATTTTTATGTTTGGAACAGATTTGTACCAGCAGGAGCAAGGGACGGCCATGGGCACCTGCTTCGCCCCCAGTTATGCTAATTTACATCTAGGCTGGTGGGAGGAGCAGGTGCTCAGGGGCCCTGAGCTGGAACATTGGATGGCAAATGTACTGATTTGGGTCAGGTTTATTGACGACATCTTTGTGCTGTGGCAGGGCACAGAAGAAAATATCGAGTTGTTTGTTAATGACCTGAATAATAACAACCTAAATTTGAAATTTGTGGGTCACCATAGTAGAACATCTATTGAGTTCTTAGATGTCAAAGTAACTGTCCAAGGAGATAAGCTGGAGTCAACTATTTTCTGCAAACCTACAGCTGGAAATACTCTCCTCCATGCGAGAAGTGCTCACCCTGCTCACCCTGCTCCACTCATTCGAAGTATACCCTTCAGAGAGTTCTTCAGGGCGAGGAGAACTTGTAGTAACCTTTTGGAATATGAGAAAATAGGGAATGAGATGACTGAACGCTTTATCCAAAGAGGTTACTCACAAACTATGATACAAGTGGCATCTGACAAGGCTAGAAAATTAAACAGGGATAAAATACTATTCGAGCCGTCGAGAACCCAGATTAAAAAGAAGGAGCAGAAAAATGGCCCAGATAGCCACAGATTCATTACAACATACAATACTAAGCACAATGAAGTGAGAGCAATCCTGAAGAAGCATTGGTACCTAATCAAAGGGGATCCGATATTAGGACCAGATTGCAAAAAACACCCTGAGATAACATACAAAAAAAGTAGGTCTATTGGTGATCATCTAGTTAGAAGTGACTATCAAGCAAAAACATGCACTCAGACATGGCTAACAGTGAAAGATGGTTTTAAAAAGTGTTTTAAATGTAAAGCCTGCCAGCATGGAGAAAACATAGCGGATTTTAGAACACCTTTTAATAGAACCATAAAAATAAGAGGCCATCTGACGTGCAAATTGAGCTATATAGTCTATATGTTGAAGTGCCCTTGTAGAAAGATTTATATAGGTAGCACTACCCTGCCGGCGCACAAAAGGATCCTGCAACATAGACGAGCCATCATCAATAAAGACAGAAATTATCCTGTTGCCAGACATTTTGAAAACGCACATAATGGTGACCCCAATTTGATGAAATACAGCTGTATAGCTGAAGTTCCTAGAAAAAGAAGGGGAGGCAACAGAGAGAAAGAACTTCGAAGGCTAGAAACATTCTATATACTAGAGCTGGATAGCAAGGAGCCGAATGGGCTAAATATTGATGAAGATATGTTTACCTGCTTGTATTAAAAATTGAAAAGTGAAGCTGTACATTCAAAGGAACCGTTTTTAAACTGATAGAGTAAAATTTATGAGGAGAAGGACAGGGGATACATGCACTTTATTAATAGTACGTTTGGGTATTAAGCACTAGCACTTTACTATTTTTTATATTCCATTTAGAAAAATGATTTAAAGTAAAATGTATATGAATTTTAATATACAAAAAATAATTTTATATAAAAAACTTTTTAATTTTTTTTTACAAAATATAAAAAGAGAAAAATTGGTTAAGCACTAGCACTTTAAAAATAAGTACTGTAAAAAGAAATGAGCACTAAGCACTTTAACAAAGCCGAATTGTTTATTAGAGGTTACGAAGGGTGACCAAGATAAATCTATTAAGCCAGATATGAAGCATTGTTGAAATGAAATTTACAATTGTTAGCATATAAAAATTGAATATAGTGTTGCAATACATTATTGGAAATTAATGCTAGTCTTTTATAATGCACTTGCATGTGAAGGAATTGAATAATTGTGAGTTGTACAACGTTTCAAAATGGCGCCCAGGTTAACCGAAACAGTGGCAGAGATGTGCATTGGGACTGTCCTTTGTTTGTTTCCATGTTTTGGAAAGAGTGTATTTAATGTTTTTAAGAATGGCGATCCGCATCGTGACCAAGGCTGCGCTGGCAGCCGGAACGCGTGGATGCTACTGCTCAAAAATAAAGATTGAGTGAACAAACCCCCACGGGGTGCTGGATTACTTTCTGAAAGGGAGAATTGTTGTCTCGATATATATATATATATATATATATATATATATATCTCCAGAGTGTATATATATCTCAAAACAAAACCCTTTCAGGCATAGAGTGACGCATAAATTATGCAAAAAAGAAGCAGAGAACTCTGGGTAGTTCTCAAGTTTAGGTGGAAAGCAGCTCCAGTATAGAGCACCCTCAACACCAGCGACACTCTAGATCTGCTCACCTCAAATGTCTGCTTTTCTATCAAAGTCTTTAAGCGTAGGATTAGCACAATGCCGTCCACGCCGAGATAGAAAGGGACAAAGTCTTTTGCCATTTCTACAGCAAAGTCTTTAAGCATAGGACTAGCACAGTGCTGTCCATGCAGAGCTGTAAAATGACAAAAGCCTTTTACTAGGAGGGAGAGTCAAAAGGTAAGCAACAACAAACGGGTTGGCCTCAGCCAGTGGGGGTTTCATTATCGTGAGAATGCCACATAAAGTGCCTACTTTAACATTTTTTACTTGCGGGCAACTCATATGCAGAGGCTGTCGCTTACGTGGTCTCCTAGGAATAGCGGGGAATGGAGGTGAGCGGAAGATAAGAATTACCCAGATAGTGGCAGGCCCGATGACCTATGGTAAGAGGTGAATCTCACCAGTATTGTATGTATGTGGTATATGGATAACGCAGAGGTAACTAAAAAGCATCGGAGTGCTGTACAGGGTTATAGACAAGGATATGCTCAATGAGAGATTGTAGGGGAATCTGAAATTGGAGATCGACTGTTGCTTCACCATGAAGTAGTGTTATTTAAAGAGGTTTGTGTTTGGCTCTCCTAAATCGAGGCAGGGTTGTGGTGGTCCTGGTAGATGCAAGGATTTTGTTGTAGATTCTAGGTGCATAAATGGAGAAGGCCTGTTGCCTTGTATCTCTAGTTTAAAGTCTTGGCTGAGGCGAGCTAACAGCCATCGGAGGTGGTGAGCTTGACAGCCAGAGAGGCTTTGTAGATGACGCAGATGGTGCGGGCAGGTCAGAAGATCCAGTGGTGCTTCATCAGGATGGGGATAATGTGGTCTTATTTCTTCAGGCCCTTGATGAGGCTTGCTGCATCACGTATCATACCCCGAAAGGCGGCTGGTGTGAAATCGGAGTCTGTGGAGCAGAGTGTTGTCACTATTCAGATATAAGCGTACGAAGGCTTGAACAGCAGTTCAGAATACGCTTTCTGGGAGAAATAATTTTACTCTCTTTATGGTTCAAATCTGTTTTATTGATTTTGCAAAGAGAGAACGTAAAACAGCAACTCACCTACATCCAACAGTCAGTGAGGTTAACATGGGGCCAACAGGCCTGTAGGTCAAGAGGAGAGGAAGGAGGGGGGGGGGTGAGTGGGTCTGACTCCCGATGTCTCCACCAGTGTGAGATGCGTACAGTCTCATAGTGGGTTAAACATTGAGGTACATCACCAGGTTCAGCTGCTGATTGGCTGTTAGGCAATATTCACTGTGAATGTTAGTCTGAGTATGCAGAGGAATGCCAGACAGGAAAATTCTCAAAAATCCTGTGATAAGAATTGGATAAACGGGCCCCTGATTTTGTCAAATTCCAATAATTTATTTTCTATAGAGCCATTCCTTTTTTCCATACCGAGGAGGTTGCATAGTTTGAGAAGCCAGTCCATGTGAGTCGGCGTGACGTCTGTGCCCCATTTAGAAAGGATGGCCTGTTTAGCTGCGGTCAGCACTAAAGTGATGGCTTTATCCCTATTGGAATGAAGGGGGTAAGTAATTGCGTAGGACTTAACTTGGGAAGGTGGGGATATCTGTTGTGTACATGTTGTTAATATCGTATAGTACAGTCTTCCAATACCATTTAAGCTTGGGGCAGCGCCAAAGGAAGTGGGTCAAGATGCCTGAGTGGCCATAATTACGACAACAGCCATAATTGGTGCTGTGCTTCCACTTAGCTAGCCTGGCTGGCATATAGTACCAGTAGGGGGTTAGTTTAAGCATCATTTCCTTTCTTGCTGCGCTGAAGGCAGAAGTGTGGGTTCTGTGGAGAATATTGGCCCATTCTCTGAGGTAAAAGAACACTCTAACTCACTTTCCCACTGTTTCTCTACCTGGGATTTGTTTGAGTTGAAGGGTTTGTTCAAGAGGGCATACATGTCTGAAAGAAGCTCTTTATCAGGAGTGGGGTTAAGGTTTTTTGAAGGTGGTAAGGGGTCGGCTAGCATGCGCGTATTAGATGGTGGGTGACACATTGTTTAATTGCGATGTAGTGCCAGTATTTGCTGGCTAATATGCCTTAGTTAGCTTGGATTTGTGCAAAGTCCGTGAGGCCTATGTGGTCAATGAGCTCCACCACTTGCTTGCAGTTGGCTTCTTGCCACGAGAGGAATGCGGTGCCCTTTGCTGCGGGGTGGGGGAGGTCAGAGTTTCCTATGATGGGACTGTATGGGGAGATGTGTGTGAACACCTGTTTTGCAAGTTTGACCCTGTCCCAAGTTCCTACTGTCACTTTTGTAACCAGCGAGCTATAGACCCCCCTGGTAGATTATGTTTTTTGGGGAGCAAGGGAATTTTCCATATGTGGATTCCTGCGATGGCTTAGTGAATAAAACACCAGTTTTTTCCGTGAGGGGTCTGTTCCAGTCCATCTTATAGCACAATTGGGCTCCTTGGTAGTAGTGGATTAAGTGAGGTATACCCAAGCCTCCTTCTGACACAGATATATAGACCCGCTTTCTGGTCATACGTGGTTTCTAGCCCTCCCAACTGTAAGCCTCAGTGAGCTGCTGCAGTTTCCCTAACAGATGATGAGGGGGTTGTAATGGGAGGGTGTGCATCACATAAAGGATCGGAGGTTGGAGGGTCATTTGGATCGCTGCCTTTCTACCCAGTCAGGAAATGCTCCCATCTCTCCAGTCGCAAAGGTCGGTGGGGCCATAGCTAGCTGGTCTGTGTAATTGCACTCCACTGTTTTATCTAGGGAGGGGCAGATTTTTAAGCCCTGAGACGGTACCCACTGGGTTGCTCATGAGAAGGAAAAGAGCCGCTATACATTGGCTTTTTTGTCTGGAGGGATTGAAAGGTTAAGAACCTGCGATTTCAGTAGATTAGCTTTGAACCCTGATACTCTACGAAAGGCCTCCAGCTTTTTTAGGAGTGGTGGCTGTGATGTGCGGTGTTGGTTGTCGTGTGACAATCACATTGTCTGCGTATAGTGCTAATTTGTGTTCTTGGTGGCCAAAGGGCATGCCCCTGATTTGTGTATGTGCTTGTATCCATTCCGCCAATCACTCTATATAGAGGACAAATAACAGTGGGATGGGGGCATTTCTATCTTGTATTCCTGGTTACGTGAAATGAATCTGAGGTCAGCCTATCAACTTGCATGTGGGCTGTAGGTTTTGGGTAATTGCACCATACCCATTTCTAAAATCGAGCACCCAGACCCAGGTTAGCTAGCACTTGTTGGAGGAAGGGCAGTGTATGCGGTCTACACCTTTGCTGCATCAATCGACATGAGCAGAGCAAGTGTCTGGGAGCGGGACACTTTATCTATAAGGTGCATTGATTTTTTGGTTTTGTCGCTACAGTTCCTCTCTGCTATGAATCCAGCTTTGTCAGGATTGATCAAGCCCTGCTTGTATGGGTTAAGGCGTGCTGCGAGTATGCCTGTTCAGAGTTTAGCGTCTGCATTTAACAAGGAGATGGGTCGGTAGGAGGAGCACCAGGTGAGGCCTTTCCCAGGTTTGGGAATCGCAGTGATGGTTGCCTCCCTCATGGTATCTGTGAAAGTTCCTGAGTCTCCAAAGGAGTTGTAAATGTGGGTGAGGAGGGGCACCAGCTGCGTAGCAAAGATCTTGGAGAAGGCAGGTGGGAACTCATCCTGACACTTTGCCTGGTTGTAGTTGGGTTAAGGTTGTAAGGACTTCACTCTCTGAAATATTTTGTTCTGGTAAAAGTGCCTCTCCCTCAGGCAGGCTGGCAGTGCTTGCCGTGGACAGGTAGGCAGTGGCTTCTTAGGGCCTATTTATTTATTTATTTTATTTATTTAACGAGTTTTATATAGCGCTGGCTAGACCCGGAGGTATCAGAGCGCTTTACATGAGGATCAGTGAGTTACAAGTTACAAATTAACATACGTTACAAGAGCAAAGTAAGACATAAGAAAAAAGAAGCAATGTTACGGTCGTAAGTCGGTGTATAGGTTGGCATAGAATTGCTCAAATGTCTGTGCTATGTCTGAGTTGGTGTGCAAAATTCGACCCGGTGGCCTGTGGATGTCTCTTATTCTATTTCTGTGTATTTGGACCCTTATTCGGTGGGCTTTATCCACATCTAGTGCTTTAAGTTGCTTTCTGGCTAGCATGAGTTGCCATTTCGCCTTATGTGAGCCCGGTTGTGGGCCTCCTCCAAGCCCCTTACCAGGCTTTCTAGAGTGGTGTGTTTACCCTTTCTACACCTATTAAGGCTCTTAGAAATGGCTATAAAAGAGCCTCTGAGTCCCGCTTTTAAGTTATCCAATAATAGGGATAGAGAAGTGTCATTTGTGGTGAGGAAGCTAGTAATCACTTCTGTGATTTCTTTTGTGGTGGAGTCGTAGGTTAGTAGTTTGGGGTTGAGGCGCCACCATCGGAGCAATGTTGATGGCCCCAGGGTGATGAAAGAAAGTGAGATGGGGGAATGATCAGAGAGTGCTGTGACTGCTATGTCGACTTGGGTGGTGATTGCCAGTAGCCGAGAGGATATCAAGAAATAATCTATTCAGGCCTAAGTCTTGTGCGTAGCGGAAAGAAAGTATAGTCTTTGATGGTGGGGTTGCGAGTTCACTGCACATCCACCAGGCCTGCCTCCTGGAGCCATCGCAGACCCTCTGCGGTGAAAGCCCCTGTTTGCCTTGATCTATGCGTAGAGCGGTCAAGTAATGTGTCTGGGACTAGGTTAAAACCGACAACTATCAGTCTGTCGGCGTCTGAGACGGCTGTTATTCTTTCCAGAGCATTGAGAATGAATTGTTCTTGATGCTCAGTAGGAGGATAGAGCGTGGCCAATGTAAAGGTGTGTGCGTAGAGTTTGATTTGTAACGAAAGGACCTTCATGTTATCTCTACCTGCGTCTGGAGGACCAGCCTCGGAAAGGTTGTGGTGAGTAAGATACCCACTCCCGCCTTTTTGCCTGGACCTGATGAGAAATACTGCCTAGCAAACCAGTGGGATTGCATATGTTTCCAATCCTTTTTGAGGTGGTGGGTGTCCTGTAGGAGGCAGATGTCACATGTGCGAAGCATATTGAGAAGTGCAAGCCGCTTCACTGGGGCATTAAGGCCTTGGACATTTAAGCTACTTATTTTAGACATGCGGTCGTAGGTGAATGGGCCTGGCCTTGCTGTGGGATGGGGAAAGACCCATCTGCATGACTCCCGGCCGGTGCCATGGCATCCCTGTTTTCCAAGGTGTGGGCGGGCTAAGAATCAGACCCTCGGGTAGGGGGATATTGAAGAACTGGGGTTTAACAGGAAAGTAAACTTCTCCTTCCATGGGAAGCTTAGAAGTGTTAAGTTCTGGGTCCGTTATGGTGGGCGACAGCTAAAGATGGATATGGAGCGATGGGGTCAAGCTCTGCCATTCCATGGCTAGAGCAGTTGAGATCATGTGGCGGAGTGGGCCTAGCAATAAGGACTGTCCCCCCTATCAGTCTGGGGGTGCAAGACTGCTGCCAGCATTGCAGACAGCTGACGTCAAGTGGGTGATGCTCTGAGGTGCTACGAGGAATTGGTTTTGAAGTCATTGAAGTAAGGCAGAGTGTTCATGATGGCTTTTATCCTCTGTGGATTTATGTGCTTCGTTCTTGGCTGAGTAACATCCTCTTTTGTTGCTGCGAGGGTGGATCGTTGAGGTGCGGCAGTCGTTTTCACCCTGGGTGTCTTCCAGTCCTAAGACCGATCTCGCTTCTTCCATAGTGCGGACAATATGCGTTTCATTGTTCCTTGCAAAGATCAGTCAAAAAGGGAGCCCCTACTTATGTTTGACCCCCTTGTCACTCAGGAAGGTAGTGGCAGCCTT
This sequence comes from Calotriton arnoldi, assembly GCA_963921515.1. Taxonomy (NCBI): domain Eukaryota; kingdom Metazoa; phylum Chordata; class Amphibia; order Caudata; family Salamandridae; genus Calotriton; species Calotriton arnoldi. Next base: position 2,661,004 of record CAWUFW010000321.1, on the reverse strand, counting down.
AAGGGAGTGGCAACTCTGCAGTGTTATCAATGACAATTTCTGATAAAGCCACACTTTTATCCCTTCAAACATGATCTAGCTTTGGTCTCACACTGCTGACATAATGGCCTTCTTCTGCCAGTAGTGATGGATGCATTTCAGGATATCCTGTTGCATGCCCGGCGTGGTCGCAGGTCTGCCAGTTCTATGCGTTCGATTGACCACGATGTCCTCTGCAAGGTCCGGGAGGAGGTGGTGAATGAAGCAAATGACATAGCCATGTAGATTGCAATATTCTGCATGTAGAGAGGTATACCTTTAATTCTGATATTGGAGCAGCGTGATCTGTTATCAAAGTCCTATAAGAGAAGTTGCAGGTCTTTGTTTTGGTCTCACGGTTCAAGAAGTCGGCGCCTGTGGGTGTTCTCCCTCCTCCTCCCTGGCATCGTTGGTTTGTTCCAGGGAAGCCACTTGTTGACCAATGTTGACCATGTCCCTTTTGATTTCTTTGATGTCCATGGTGACTTCTTAGCAACACAACATGGTGACTTCTTCCCGCAGGGTTGTTATGTCGTTCCGGAGTGAGGCCAAGAGGTACTCCATAAAGGTGTGGGTGATCAGGGCTTCCACCTCTGTGCGTTCTGCATCCATGGAGTGTTGCTCATGAGGTGGCTGTGGTGTGGGCGAGGTGTCCCAGGCAGGTTCCGGCTGTTTGGCGATTGTCTTGGTGAGCGTGTCTTTCAGCGTGATGTTGTTTTTGGTCCTGTGTGCTGCCATGATAGAAGCGATAGCTCGTGCCTCTGTGTGGTTATGGCAGCGTTATAGGTCGACGTAGCCTGCGTTGGTGTTGCTACCGGAAGGCGGATTGGTGGGTAGTGCTACAGTATATCAGGCAATCCGACCCTGGTGTCTTTGTCGGGTTCAGGCCAAATGGTCACTCCCAGAATGGTGGCCCTCTCTAAGTGTGGGGGCTGATCCTGCTCATGGATAGTGAGCCCGTAAGGTTATCAATGGGGGTCCGATGCCCTGTTCTCAGCGTAGCTTGATGTCCCAAAGGTGTCCCAAATGTCTTTATTGGGCTCCTCCCTGAGGTTTTGTGGAGGACCCGGGCCTGATCTGGCGTGTGCCTCACCATGGAACATCTCCTGTCGCTCCCTGGGCTGGGCAAGTTCTCTGCTAGTGGCTGCCATTGTGGGTGCCCCCTCAGCAGTGGAGGAATCCTGCCTGGGGTCTCTAATGGGGGTCTGCAGCAGACCCCTCGCTGCGCCTTCAGACATGTTATCTCCTCGCCAGCGTAGCGGTTATGCAGCCTCCTTCAGGGGCAGCACCAGGCGGGTCTTCTTGGCTGTGGGATCTGGGGCAGCCTCCTTCATGAGTTGTGGCTACAGGCTGCAAGTAAACCACTGAGCCGGCCCACAATGTTTCCGGAAGGGTAGAGGTGGTGTTGGGTGCGCCTTGTTACCTCCAGAGGCGTCTGCTACCAAGTCCCGTCACTGGGGATGCTCCACTAGGCTGCATGATCTGGTGCGGACACCATTTTGTATTGCTGCCGCGGGCTGCAAGTCGCCCCAGAGAGAGCAGTACGGAGTGCTCCCTATTACCTCCGGGAGCCTCCCCTACTAATTTCCTGTGCTGGTGATGCTTTTTAGCTGTTGGGGCCTACACTTGTTGGGAATGGGTGGCAAAGCCCTGCTGGTACACATCTATACGGGCGTCATCTTGGACACATCCCTGTTTCTCTGTATTTAGTTTTGCGAGCTGGTACCTCAAAGGAGGTACCTGTTTTCCACCCTATGTGCACCAAGTCTCAGTAGTTAGCTCCTCTGTTCTCAGGTCCCCTCCGCCTGATTCTGAACAAGTGATAACTGGAATTCAGTAGACAGTGCGGAAGCAACCAAGGTTTGTCCGCAGTCCAGGAGGGCTCTGATGTCGTCAGTGGCTGCAATCAGGGCTGTTTCTGTGACGTGGTTACCCGAAATCTGGATCGGGAGGGGTGGAGAAGGTTATGATCTTCCAGGTGTATGGTGAGTCGCTGGTTGATTGCTTTCTCGAGGACTTTTGGGGAACAGTGAGATGGGCCAGTAGTTCTTCAAATCGGCAGAGTCGGCGGATGGTGTTTTCAGGAGGGGCTCACCTCAGTATGTCCTCGAGAAAGGAGGCCGCTGTGATGGAGGTGTTCAGGACCTTCCTGACCTCGTCGCTGATCGCCTTGCTTCCGAAGTTGAAGACGTGGTGCGTGCGTGGGTCTGTGGGTGCCCTAGAGTGCACAAGTTCATGATGGAGATGGTGTCTTGTGTGATGAGGAGTTTCCAGTGGGTGAGAAGGTGTACAGCTTTAGTGGTTGTGGGTATGACCTAGTTGATGCTGTCTGGGTGGAGGGTTGACGAGATCTTGTGGAAGAAGTCCTCAAGGTTGTCTCACAGTTCCTGGGAGGGAGTGATGTTGTTCTCTGCGGCTGCGGGATTGGTGAACTGCTTCACGATGGTGAAGAGTTCTTTGTTGTTGTTTGCGCTGGCTTCGATACGGTCTGCTAGGGCATTCTTCTTGGTTTCTTTCAAGAGGCTGTGGTACTGGTTGAGAGGGGTATTGTAGACGGTGTGGTCTTCTGCTTTTTTTGGATGCGCCATTTCCTTTCCTTTCGAGTTGCCGGCAGTTGCATTTGGTGGAGTGCAGTTCCTCTGTGAACCAGCTAGCTCTTTTGCTTTGTTTCTTGGTCTTGGTTGTCTTGGCGGGGGTGATGGCCTCTGTGCACTTTGTGACCCACTGGGAAACGTTCTTCACTGCTTGTTTGGTGTCTTGGGTAGAGTCTGAGAGGTGGGAGCGGAGAGTGTCGTTCCACTGGTCTTCTGATACCTTGTCCCAGTTTCTACATGTGGATCTGAGGGGCCCGGGGCCAAGGTAGTTGAGTCCTACGATGGTGAACTGTACACTGTGGTGGTCAGACCAGGTGAGGGGTGTGGTGTGGATGTATCTAACTGTGGCGCTGGAGGTGAAGATAGGGTTGAGCGTATGTCCTGCGATGTGGGTAAGGTGAAGGTGAGGCGGCAGGAGAATGGTCCTTTGGTGAGCCATGGGGGATGTGCGGCAGCAGAGATTGTTTGTGCGTCCAGGGGTCCAGGTCTTGGAGATCTGCGGTGCTGTATCTTCGTGGGGTGGAAGAACTAGGGTTCCAGGCACTGGGCACAGTCCAGTCACGGACAGGCATAGGCGGTCTTGCCTGTGACACACGCAGCGGCCTCCATATGTAGCCCTGGGAGGTGAGAAGGGCCGGTAGGAAGGCGGGAGGGCAGGAGCGGGGGAAATAATGGGAAGAAACAGTGCCCAAAGGAACTAACCATCAGCAAAGGCTGATGCTGGTGTGGCAAAGGCAAAAGTACAATAAGTGGAGAATACTAAATATGGGCAAAACAACCAATAAACCAATAATTAACAACCAGTAAGTAAATTGACTTACTGTCGTGGGCAGTCAGGGTCCATCCAGTGGGGTCATACCGGGGGCTCAGGGACTGCAGTGCAGTCAATAGCCTGGGAGCCAAAGCAGGTGTGAGCGTCAGCGAGAAGAGCGGCGCTTAGGATCACAGAGTTCTAAGGCTGCTCCAGTGTTGTGCCAATGTTGTGGTAACTGCCATGTGGGCTGCAGTCACAACCATACAATGCATGCTGCCTTGGGAGCTGCAGTCACCAGCCTCTGTTTCAGTCTCCAGCCATGGGTGTGGTGACTACCCTGGGAGCATATGTTACCTGCTGTGGTGGTGTTAGGTGCCCTGAGAACAGCAGTCACAGGCCATTGCACTCAATGCTGTCTTGGGGGTAGAAGTCACCAGCCATTACTATACAATCTGACCTGGGGGCAGCAGTTTCGAGACTTGTTAATGGTTACTACCCAGGGGGCAGCAGTCACCAGCCGTAGTTTTGGTAGCTGCCCTAGGGCAGCAGTCGCCAACCATAGCTCTTTCGACTTCCTTGAGGGGGCAGCAGTTATAGCTTTTGTTACAGGATATGCCCTGAGGGCAGGAGTCACCAGCCATAGCGCTGCATGTTGCTTTGGGGGCAGCAGTCATCAGCTATTGCCACAGGTTCTGTCTTGGAGGCAGCAGTCACCAGCCATGGTTGTGGTTGATACCATGGGGCAGCAGCAATCTGCCATGCTTTTGTTAGCTGTCCTTGTGGCAGGAAACATCACGGGCATATCACTGCCTGCTGTGTTAAGGGCAGCAGCCACCAGCCATTGTTACAGGGTCTTTCCTGAGGGCAGCAGTCTCCAACCTTGGTGATGGTCACCAGCAATAGTTGTCCCGAGGTCAACAGTTGCTAGCCATAACAATACCTTCTATCTTGGGGGCAGCAGTCATTAGCTATTACTATTGGTTCTGCCCCAAGGGCAGAAGTCACCAGCCATAACATTGCATGCTCCCTTGAAGCAGCAATCACCAGCCATGGTTGTCGTTGATGCTCTGGAGACAACCGTCATGAGGCCATGCTTATGGTAGCTGCCGTGGTGGCAGTAGACACCATCTATATCATACTGCCTTCTGTCTTGATTGCAGCTGTCACTAGCCAATGTTGCAGATTCTGATTGATGGGCAAAAGCTTGCCCTGCAATAAGTGTGGGGGGGCGGCGGTCACTGGCAAGGCAATTTACTCGGCTCTAGGGGTAGTGGTCAACTAAGGTAAAAGCCTGTACTTGGGCCAACAGTAGCCAGCTAAAGTCTTGTATTTTCAGGAAGCAGACTGCAGCAGTGGCAGCCAAAGCTGCCCTTGACCCACCAATGCATTCTATGTTCATTTCCTTTGCAGCAGCACCACTAGCAGTGGCAGTATGTGATGGGGGCAGCAATAGGCACCCCTAACAGGGCATGGTGGCAACAATCAAGGACCGAAGTGCGTGATACCCTGGAGACCAATCTGAGCAATTGTGTTGTTCCTAGGGCACTTTTAATTAATACAATCTCTGTGTATTACCCTCAGAGCAGTCAAATAATTGAAGCCAATGCACTAACAGTAGTAAGGGATAGTACACTGGGAGCAGTTGACAGCAACAACAGCAGTCCATGTGAACCTTGGAGCAGCAGTAACTACCAATATGGTGTGTGCTGCCTTCTTGGCAGCAGCCACCAGCAATTGGAATGTATATTGCCCTCAGCGTAGTAGTTACCATCAATAGGGAGAAGCGCTGCCCTCAGTACAGCAGTGAACTGGTCATAGCAGTCGAGGTACACTGAGGAACTACCAATCAAACACTGATGTGTGTGCTGCCCTGGCAGTATTATTAACAAACTACAGGGCTGTGTGATGCTCTGGAGGCAGCTGGCATCAGCAAAATCAATTAATGTTGCCTTGGAGCAGCTTTAAACTACCATGGGGGTATGGGGTGGCAGCCAATAGTAACAGTAGTGTTTTGTGTCCAGAGGGGACTCTTCCGCAGACAGTACAGTGGTGGCAACAGTCACCATCTAAAGTAACACGTGTTGCTCTGGCAGAAGCAGAAACCAGTTGCATTCTGTGCCACAACTGATGTCCTTAGGGTAGCATTTTACTGTCATTGTGTATACTGCTGTAGGAATATCAACCACCAGAAGGAGGCAGCTGTCAACAGCCATCCCAGATATGCTTCCTTAGGGAACCCTGTAGCCAAGCAAAGTTGTGTTCCCTCATGGGAGCAGCAGTGATGAACTTAGTGCCGGTGTGGGAGCAGGCGAGCAGCTGACAGCATTAATGGCAGTCAGTGCTATCCCTGGGCAGAAGTCAGTGCGTGATGCCTTCGTAGCTGCAGTCAGTAATCTATCATTGTGGCGTGTACAGACATGGGGCCCAACGCCATGAGCCATGGTGGTATTTGCTGCCTCTGTGTTCTGCCTAGGCCCAGGTGAAATATCTATCACAGTGGTGTAATCTTGCATAATTTCTGGTATTTTGTGTTATACTTGTTACACTAAATGCCTAGCGCTGGGAGTCCCATGGGTAGCCATGCGCTCGACAAGAATCATAGAATATAATAGAATAGATTACACCATTAAGTCACACTGCATTAATTGAGATGTCCTTCCAGTAAAAATCTTATCACGGTAGTATGGGAACAACGTGAATGACTTGAACATGAGTGGCTGTTGTTCACAACACTTGCGATGTTGCATTTTAAGCACAAAGTGCGTCCTTGAACCCAAATTGGACGCAAGGGTGCATTTCATGCTAAAAAAAGGCATTTTGTGTCATTGTTTGCAAAATATATGTATTTTCTCTAGAAGAAAATACACACATTTTGCTCTGGCCTAAAGCTGCCATGGCAGTTGCAGACACCATTTCAATTTGCGAATGCTGCCACTGTGGCAGCTATATACTAAACCGCAGTTTTCATTAGCCTGTAGGCAGCAACAATTAGCAGTGTTTGCTACCATGGTGATAGCAGCTAACAACCTTATCATGCTACCTGGAGGGCAGCAGTCACACGCAATACTAGTTGTAGTCCCTTTGGGCCAGCAAAAGTGGTGTGTGCTGGCCTGAGAGTATGGACACGAGCAATAATAGTAAATTGTTTTCCCTGGGTTAGTAGTAAACTGTCACAGTGGTGTGAATTCCATTGGAGCAACAGTAGCCAGGTATTACAGAGGAAGCTGTCATGGGAACAGTGGTCACCAGTAATCGTAATGTGTGCTGTCCTTGTGGCAGTAATAACCTACCCAAGTGGGTGCGCTCTGCCCTGGAGGCAGCAGCCACCGGCAGTATAAGTATCTGCTATCCAAGGGTAGCATTTCTAGCCATAGCAGTGGATGCTGCTTTGTGCGCAGGAGTCACCAGCCATAACAGTCATGCTACCCTAGGGTCATAACAGTGGGTGCTGTGATAGAGTATCAGTAGCAATCAATAGCAGAAAGACAGTACTGCCCTTGGCAGCAGTAACCAAGCATTGCTGGGCCTGCTTTCCTAGAGGTAGCAATAACCAAGCATAGGCAGGTGTGCTATTTATTGGGAAGCAGGCACATGCAAGGGCAGTGTTTAAATTACTGTGGGGCAGTAGTAAACATCCATTAGTGGTGTGCAGCTGTAACCAACCCTTCCAATAAGCCCTGAGCAGGTTCGTAAACTAGCATAGCAACAAATGCTGCCCAAGAAAACATTAAAGCTTCATGGCTCACAAGCCAGGCCTCAGAGCAAACTGCTTGAGTTTTTGCCAATTAGATGGACCAGGGAACAACCAGAAGGCCCTAACGACCAGTCACCTGGGACTCCTTGAAACCAGTCTGCCCTCTAATTCCACAGGCTGGCCTTCAGATCCCATCAACCAGACTCCTGGTCCTATTATCTACCCTCATAACTTACTGAAAGGAACACAGCACACCCAGGTTACACATACGACCTACCAGGAGGACCTTGTGATCCAATCAGCTCGACCTAAGGCAGCAATCAGGTGGGCCTCAGGCAGCTATCTACAGATCCATGGAACGTCCATGGGGAGTTCATGTGCCCCAAGCGTGGCGTGTTTGTATGTGTCACAATTTGAATCAGAAACCATCTATGCGCCAACGAACCCATACTGTGATCAGATAAGGGTGTGGCGCAGATATATTGATGACGTTCTTATCGTCTGGAGAGGTGATAGAACTTCAGCTGAATCCTTTCTTGACTGGTTGAACTAGAAGAATCCATTCTTGTTCTTTACAGGCACGATGACAAATGACTCCTTGCCTTTTTTGGATCTAAACATTAGGGCAGAAAATGGTGGTCTTAGTAGTAGTGTCTATCATAAACCCACTGATAGGAACAATTTGTTATCTTTTGACAGCTTCCATCCTCGCTCTCTAAGGAGAACCTCCCTTATGGACAGTTCCTGCGCTTGCGCAGGAACTGCTCCACAATGAAGGATTTCAAAATGGAGGCATCGAGTTTGAGTGATAAACTCAAGAACAGAAATTTTCCGCCCCAGGTGATCAAGAAGGCACAAAAAAGAGCTAGGAACTGTAGCAGAGAGACCCTCTTGGAAACACAGGAAAGGGAACCTGTAGACAGAAGTATCTGTGTAACAACTTATAACACTGTATCCAACTACACGAAGAAAATAATACAAAGGAATTGGCGAATTCTTAATTCAAATGGATTAGCACAACCTGTTCCATTATTCTCCTTTAAGAAGAGTGCAAGCATAAAAGATACCATTGTGAATATTCGTCCGAGACCACCTAAGAAGCCCAGTAACAACCGGGATAACAACAGTTTTTTACCACCAATTATGGGTCATTATGCGTGTGGCTATTGTAGAGCATGCCCGGTGTCACTCAATGGAAAGAGTATTGACATAGGACTTGCAAGTCCCTGGGAACAGAGGAAGCACACAACATGTAACACCGACAATGTCATCTACCTTATGAAATGTCCATGTAATATGCAGTATGTAGGAATGACCACGCGCAGGGTTAAAGTTCGGATATTGGAACATATGATTACAATACGGTGCGGTAGAACTAATACTAAATTTACGACGCACTTTAAAGAAATGGGACATACTGAACACGATTTGAGATGGACAGTTATAGACAGACCGTTCATTCCCCCTAACATTACAGATGTTCCTAATTTTTTGTTTATCAGAGAACAGCGTTGGGTGGATAGACTTAAGAGTAGTACTAGGGGTTTAAATGACGGCATCCCTGGTTTCATCTGTATGGGGTGACAAGCAAGTAAACAGCATCCAATGTTCTACCTTGATGGTCTTGCATGCAACTACAGAAGTAGTAAGCACCAAACACAAGTAACATGGGATACATTGACTGATGAATTGGTGTACTTGACAGGAGTTGGTACGATAGTTTTTGGATCAGAGAGACCAATTTAATACACATTGTACATGATTTGAAATTAAAGATCAATACACTATAATTTCCAGTACTTATGGGCCTGTGGGGAGCTATAGAAATACCAATGCACTTACTAGAAGTAGTATAGGATTCAATGACGAATGATCAGAAGAACCCGGCAGTAGCTGGAATATTCTATTTTGAAGAGTGTTATGTTTCAATCACATACTGATTACGGAAATTACTGTGGCTAAGACCCTGCGCAGGGATTCGCGCTCGGGTAATAAACCGGCATTAGAAATGAGCCGGAATTCCAATATGTCCGCCAAACATGCAGGATCCAGGAACTAAGGACTCGCGCTCTAGTACTGGGTTTCCTGCTAGGCCACGCGAGGCGTGGTAACGCACTCACGTGATACGCTGTTCATGGTGCGTCGGAAAAACACCGGAGGAGGACCGTTTAAAAGCTGGGTTCCCTTCGAGCACTCTCATCGTCGGAGGACGGAGTGGCGGTGATCTGCAACGGCGGCTCTTTGTGACAGTAAGTGGGCCGTGTGGGGGTCTGACACGAGGACTTGGTGAAATTTATTTACGAGTGGCACCGAGCCCTTTTAACTAATGAATGATCCGGATGGGGACTTCTCCTTTCTAATAGTTTCAACGCCTTAGAAGTACGCATAGACTAATAGTTCGATGATAGTCAACACTTCTTGATATATGACACCCGGGATGATGACACAACATAGAATCCCTTTTGATGAGACACCAAAATATAATAAGAAAGTACTAGGGAAAATGTTGAACCACAGGCAAATGCACATAAACTAATAAGATAAACAACAACATTGAATTATAGGCAACAGGTAATACCTGTATGGTGCTAACGTCATTATTATACCCTCTCTAGGTTGCACAGGGTGTAACTACAAGACCCCGTTCCCACCTTGTGTCCCGGGTTTGGAGAATTCCTTTGAAATTCGTGTGAGTAAGATGGAGAAACTGATAATAACAATATAATTCTACTTCTGAATGGAGATGAGTTCATTCAAGGGAATTAACATGTATGTGACAAAATGTTTCTGATTGTTGCAAACATTGATAATGGCCGTGTGTGAGCAAATTTGGAGAACTGGAAGGTGTGTCCCATCGCTTTCTACGAGTGTGACTGTGTGTGAGACAGCATACTGGATATATGTGCATACTCAGGAGACAAGAGTGTGTAGATATATGCATTTTTTTTAATTACGTTGAGTTTACCAGACATAGTTAAAACCAGTGGGGACAAGGGAAGGAAGCACCTACACAGATATGATGGGTTAAAATACGCGTTTTCTGTTTATTTGTTTCACAGAAAGAATTCCTTCTCCGACTGGTGAAGATTATATAAGTGGAAACTGTCCATTTTGGTAAATACGGTAAAGAAAACACCCGAGTTTGGGTAGTGACAGAAAAATTAGGGATCTATACCCTGACGAATGCCACTGTGACCTAGTTTGGCTCATTTCATTGGCAGAAACATGTTGGTTATTCCAGTAGGGGTATAGGGGTCTTTACCTCCCCGGTATATCCCCTGGTGAAATTTTTAATCCTACCAAGGGAACACAGGAATAAAGATAAAAGTGTGTTTCTCCTTAGGTAGTTTTAATTGTCTTTTCTGCACTTCTAGATCCCTTCTTTGGGGAAATATTTCTTCCTCTTTATTACTTTTGTTTGTTTGTACCTTTTCCTTCCTTGTGTCCTCCACACGTCTTCTCATTTTAAAAATAAATAAATGGGCTCCGTCCAGTGTGTTGGTCTGCGCCTGGACGTATGATGCGGCCCAATGATGAAGCATGACACTGCAAAGTGTGTGAGGGCAGTATTAAGAAAAATAATTGTTTCCCCCTGGTTCTCTCCTATTGTCTGAATTTTTAAGTTTAGTCCTTCTCTGTTCAGTGAGTTTATATAGTTGGTAGGGGAGTCGGAGAGGGCTCATTCCCTTTTCTCCTTTTCTGTGAGATATAGCAATCAGGTGGACCCATGTCATGAAAGTTAGGATTCACAGGGCAGCCCTAAGACCTGACACCAGTATGTCAGGACCTTTACAAAGAGTACTCTGCCTGAATTTCTCCTCCAAAGTCAGTCCACTTGTGTTTGCCATCACATCCATACGGCACTGTACTCCAGTGTGCTGCTTATGCAGTGTAACCCTGAGTCATACTTTGATGCCTCTTAAACCCCAATGGCTGATCACACACCCACTATGACTTCAACTCTCTTGACTATTAGTCAATGTCTCCTAGTCCTGTCTACTGTTTAATAGCCTTGTGGATTACTTGTGTTGTATTCATGGTTTACACCAATCAAACCAATGGACAAATGTACTGGAAAGCAATAAGTCATAAAAAGAAAGCTCATCTCTTGTTGCGTTGCCTGGTGACAGGGAGATTCTTGTATCCCTACTTAGCGGGCCTCGGATCCATCTCTCCTCTATTGTGAGTAAACTTGTATGTGCTAGTTCATTTTTTCCTACTGAATGTAACGTCATTGTTTGATTTGATGCCGATTTAAGCTGGATGAAGACAGTACTAACTAAGCTTATGCAATATCAGGACCTAACTGAGCTCGAATAAAATAAATTATAGAAATAACTCACTCACTCTATCAGAAAATGTATCCATGCAGAAAGGTTGTGCTAATGTGTCAGTTGTGGTAACCACTAATGATCATGTATGTTTTAGATGCAAAGTAATAGCTGGCTGTTTCATGGTACCTGAGAGCTGCCAGAATTCACAGCATTTGCAGTCCAGGAATATGGTCTTACCCCCGATACAGGAACTGCCAAGGTAGACAGTTATAGGTGGAAGCACTTTCATCAAACAGGCTCTGGACAGCCAGTAGTGGGAGGCTTGCCGAAAAGGGAAGCAAACTGATATTTGGAGACCTCCCATACCCACAGTGTAGGCAATGCTGAGATCCCACTCTGGATACAGAGCACAATGCTCCTATATTACATTAACACCAGAGCATGGCTCTGACAGTAAAAGAACTGCAATCTGCCTTGTGCAGATTGCTCCGCTGCCGGGATCACACGCGCCGAGACGAGCGAGCTGCTTCCCCCCACCGCCAGACAGACGGGAGCTGTATCAGGGGCGGCTCTTCCCTGGGCTGGAGTGCACCTACCTGCGCTCCCCAAGGCCAGTGAGGCATAGGCAAGGAGGCAGCATCAGGCATGGAGCGGATTTGGACTCCTGCGGCGCGCCTGATCCTAAAATAGCGGCCACAGCACCAAAGCGGGCAAACCTCAGTAGCAGAGGCCCAGGATGCTAAAGATAAGAGGGAAGTCACAAGCGGGAGGCCTCTGGGACCGCACAGGAACAGTGTGAAGACCAGACGCGAGGAGTGTACTGAGCTGTACCCAATGCCTGACTCTAAGATGGCCGCCACTGGGGACATCTGACACACCAATTTACTAATACTGGCCACCATGAGTGGGCCCCTTTCCAAAGCACTCCTTCCCCCCTTGTTGGGGAGGGATCCAGCATTTATACCCTGGAGTCTCAGAGACCCCTCTGAGAGAGTCCACAGCGACAAGGGAGTCTCACACAGCGGAGGCCTGGGTTTTTATCCCATTACCACCGAGAGCACAGCACCGTACACCGTGACCGGCGCGCTCGATGGAACTTTTGGACTATGCCCCCCTAGGCGGAAACTATAACCTTTCTGTATGTACTGCGGTGCCCGAGCAACCTTTGGTTTATGACCAGTGGAGCTGTCCCACGCAACTATAGAGGAGTTTGGCTCTGGTTCACCCCTCGGCCGTCACCTACCCAACCGAACGTCGGACACTGTTTTTCCTCGTCTCCCCGTTGTGCCTCCTACACCCTCCCCCTCGTCTTCCCTCGATTATTCTCCGTCTACCTCCCCTATTCCTTCCCTCTCTCCCCTAATCTTCTCTCCCCCTGCCTATTTTTTACCTCATGTTTATGCTATGCTTTTGTACTCATGTAATTCCTGTAACTACGCTCCAGTAACTGATGTAACTTTGTAACCATGTTCTGAAACAATGTTTCTTCCTCATGTAAAGCGCTCTGATACCTCCGGGTCTAGCCAGCGCTATATAAAACTCAATAAATAAATAAATATACCTGCACTTAACAACATATGTTGTCATCAGGGCTCCTCTTTGCCAGTGCCTTTGCAACAGAGACAGCGATAGACTAGAGAAATCAAAGTCCCGGGAAGGCAGGACATCCATAGAGAAGGGAAAAAAGGATTAGAGGAGAGATCATCTCCATGGTATTGCCAGGTCAAGGCTGCTGTTCACACTAACCTTTTCATATTCCTTTTCTGTGCAAACCCTAACTTGTACGTCTGTTTCTCTTCCTATCCAGTAAATATCAGTTCTTAACCATTTGCACTTTTGCTTCGCAAACACTCCATAGCACCCAGGGTTCCATCTTGTCACCCATCATCTTCAGCCTGTACACAGAGACCTAAGGACTCACCCTCAAAGCACACATCATGAAGAAAACCTAGATGGTCGGTGCCAGCTCTCTATACTGAACAACATATCCTATCAAGTGCCTGAAGAAGTATGACCCCCCCCTCCCCTCTTCCCCCCTGAAGGAACTTTACTAGCTCCCCCGGCCAGCCGGCACGATTGTCAGAACCAGTTGCATCATCTACTAAGCCATCACGTCCAGCACCTTTGCCTCTTTGGCTGACAAGCACACCGTCTACGGTGGCTCAGCATATCCCCAGTCAGGAAACCATCAGACTGGGGACAAAGAAGTGCAACAAAGCGAAAAAAAGGCAAAAGGTATTCTCCACCGTTGCACCCATGATCTAGAATGATATGCCTGAATCAACAGAACTCTCAGAATCCAAATTCTCCTCAAGGCACTCACTAATTGCATTTGCCTTTTGCCCTGCACAGTGTGACACTGCCTTTCGGCTAGGGGCACACTATACAAATATCAGACACATGCTTACACAATGAAAGGGAAACATAATATGCTATTTCAAGATTCACACCCGTTCTTCATGCCAGTCACGCTTTAATTCTTCAAATTCGGAAGTAGAGGAAGTGATATTGTGCATCCCTTGATCCCACGACGACACAGGAGGAAGTGTCTTTATATAATGTAAGCAGAGGGCTTAATAAAAATATATTTCTTATTTTATGTTTCCCCTTGAAATTTGTATGACTTTGCTTGGCCACCTAGGCATATGCTTTGTTTATTTATTTATTTAAGTATTTATATAGCGCACTGCTACCCGAGGGCGTCTAGGCGCTTGCAGAATAGGCACACAGAATACGCTAGATGTTATATTTCCAGTCCTTGGGCAGAGTTACAGAGTAAAGAGCCATGTCTTAAGTCCCTTCCTAAAGGACAATAGATCAGAAGCATTCTTTAAATAGAATGGTAGCTTATTCCACCATCTTGTAGTAATACTGAAGAAACTTTTACCACCCCATCTCTGAAGACGGAAAGTAGGCTCTGTTACCAGCTTCAGTGAGGTCGACCGAAGTGTACGTGCAGGGATATGCCATTTGAAGCGCTTTATCAGGTAACTAGGGCCTGAATTTTGTAATGCTTTAAAGGCAATGCATAAGGCTTTGAACCTAATGCGCTTCTCCATAGGTAGCCAGTGCAGAGTGTTGAGAGCATGTTTAGCTGACGAGTATTTGGCTAATCCAAAGAGCAAACTTGCGGCGGAGTTCTGAAGTACCTGTAGCTTTGCTACAACCGATTTGTTTACTCCAACCAGTAGCCCATTGCAGTAATCGAGTTTTGATATCACTAAGGCTGACACCACAGTTTTCTGCAGGTTTGTCCGTATAAAAGGGAGCACCTTCCTCAGAATTTTCATAGTGTAATAAATAGATGCAGTAAGCCTTTTTACATGCTGGGAGAAGGATAGGGTGGAATCCATAATAACTCCAAGGTTTTTGGCCTTGGTGACTGGGAGGGGGACAGTCCCCAATTCAGATGGGCACCAGTCTGAGGACCAGAATGTTGTGTCCTTGCCAAAAAGTAAAACCTCTGTTTTATTTGAGTTTAACTTAAGGCAGTTTTCAGCCATCCATTTGCTGACACTTCTCATGCACTCCTTGAAATTCAAAGCTGTATCATGATTTTTGCTCGAGATCGATATGATAATCTGCGTGTCGTCTGCGTATGATACCAATTCAAAACCATGAGTTTTGATCATATGAGCCAGGGGAGCGACATAAACGTTGAAAAGGGTGGGGCTCAAGGATGAGCCCTGGGGCACCCCACATGGGAGCCTAAAACATTTTGATTTAAAACCTCCTACTTCAACAAATTGTTCCCTACCACGCAGAAATGACTTAAGGAGTGCGAGGGCTGAGCCACCTACTCCTGCCTCTCGAAGCCGATATATTAGGGTGCCGTGATCTACTGTGTCAAAGGCAGCTGACAGATCTAGCAGTATTAAAGCTGCCGATCCTCCCTTGGCTGCCGTAGGCTGTAACTCTCACCCATGACAGTAATTGTTCTGTGCATAAGCGGTGTTTGTGCTGTTGCCTGCTTTCCCATATCCATCAAGTGTAACTGAGGGAATCCTGCACACCTAATGTCCATACTGCACCCATACCTGCCAAGTAGCTCCATGTCATGCTTGACACCTCCAGCTAAACCTGGTGTTTAGGCAGCAAAACTTTGCTTGCTGCAATTTGACCTTGGGCTTTCAATGCTGAAAGACAAACCACAAGTCCAAGTATGCAACTTACTGCTGGTTAAAAATGAAAGCATGAATGAAGTAGCCACACATAAATGGAGGTGACTTTGCAGTTATGTGTAGTTCTTAGGTGTTGTTAAGAGAAGCTTGTACCTCAAAACCGATGGAAAAATCTTCATAACTTCTCTGTCACACAAATGTGTTCAGACAGCAAAGAATCTTTTGATAGTAACCTCACTATATTTTTCCATATGCAAATTCCTAACCCACACTAGTTTCTCTAAACCAGGTCAAGATAACATAAAAAGACAATGTATGATAAGAGCAAACAGGATGGCAGGGTGATGCAAGGTGTGTCTGACAACCAGAAGTCAACTTCTCAAGAAAGTTAAAGATAGCACCTGTAGATATGAAGAAAAGATTTCAACACTTGGGGTTGTAAGTTATGCTTAGCGAGTAAAAAATAATGTCACCTGTGACTAGGAAGAAACAAAACATAAAGTCGAGATCAGCAACAAAGTTGTCAAGGCAGGATGATGGCTGATTGCTAGCGGGAGAGGAGAGATTAGATTAGCAGCCTTTGATTGATATGTGACAGTCCTTGTGCAAAGGAGATGAGTTCACAGATGTAAAATTAAGCTATGGTCTACTTGACAAAACCGCTGTGGGTCCTATGTAGAGAGGGTATAGAATGACCCTCATACGAACCTTTGCTTTTACCACTACTTTAGCAGCTATGGTGATTTGTAATGGGTTTCCACACTAAACTACCACTTATGTCGGATCACTGCTACAGTAAGGTTGAAAGCCAGCCGGAAGCAAAATACACTTATTTGTGCCTATGTTGTGGGTGCTCCAAATTGGGGACATCCTCAGTGCTCTCTGCCCTAAGAAGTACTACTTTACACAAATTCACAAAAACAGACTGTATTCTCCTTCATCCCTTCACCTTGATCATCACAAGAACAGGGGAAGAGCATTGTCCTCGCGTAAGCCCGTCGGGGTGTCCCTGAACCCTCCCTCGAACACAAATAGCTATAGGCCACTTTAAGGATTCTTATCTTTTATTTAGGCTTTGTTTATCACCAACGTAGGGAGACGGCTCCTTTTTCCAACTTGGTAACAGTTTCCCATGAATTTAAGGCAGTCTCTGGACAAACATAGGTGGCCTATTCTCTCCTCTTGCTGCTTTTGCCTCTTTCTTGAGTGCGATTCTCAGCAGGGATGACGCAAACCTGAGTCCACGACCCTCCTGGGCGGTGGTGAGGGGAGATCCAACCTCCTTGCTCCCCTTTGGAGTACCGGTTTCGAGAGTAGTGCTCTTGGAGCGTCTCACGTCTTCCGGGGTCTCTTCCTGCTCCGTTGAACCCTCCAATGGCATCGGGGACTTGTCCTCTCCACCTCGGGACCTCCCGCTCTCGTCTGCACCTCGGTGTCTCTCTCGCTGTGATTCCTCGTCTTCACTCTCCGTCCACCGTAGTTCCTCGCCTTCTCCAGTCTCCGTCTGCCAAAGAACCAGCGCGTCCTTCTCCGCTGTTCCCTCTTGTCCCTCGTTGATTGTGGTCACGTGCTCATGACGTGACTGGTGATCTAGACCACCTCCTTCACTTCCTGGTTGGGCCGCATCCTCCGCCATATTGGATACGCTACGCTCGCGTTCTTTCGCGGGGAACTCCTCACATTGCCTTCCCCCCGAGAATGAACAGGTGGGCCATTCAGAGACGGGAAAACGAGATAGGAAGTCCACGTTTGTTTGTAGCTTTCCGGGGACATGTAGGGTGCTGAAGGAAAAAGGCTGTAATGCAAAAAAAACAACGAAGCACTTTAGGATTGGAGTCCTTCTGCAGAGAAAGCCAGGTAAGAGGTGCGTGGTCAGTGAGTAGAAGGAAATGTCGGCCTAAGAGATAGTATTGGAGGGCTTCCACGGCCCACTTAATGGCTAGACATTCCTTCTCTATTGTGGCGTATCGTGTTTCTCTAGGAAATAACTTTCTGCTGAGATAAAGAATGGGCTGTAGATCCCCGGAGTCATCAGGTTGTGAAAGGATGGCACCAAGTCCCCTCCCTGAGGCATCTGTCTGTAGAACGAAGGTCTTTCTAAAATTGGGGCATGTAAGGACGGGTGCGGTACACAAGGAGTCTTTTAATCTACGGAAACTCTGTTCCTGAAGATTGGACCAATGAAAATGTCTGCCTGAATACGTTTTTGTGAGGAGGTCTGTGAGGGGACTAGCTATGTCTGAGATGTGTGGTTTGAATCGCCTACAGTACCCCACTAGGCCTAGGAAGGATCGGGCATCTTTTCGGGTGCCTGGGCAGGGAATATTTGAGATGGCCTCTAATTTGTTCACTTGTGGTCTGATTTTACCTGCCTGGATGTCATAACCTAAATACTCGATATGATCAGTACCAAATGTTGTTTTCTTTGGGTTGATTGTGAGACCTGCTTGTTGTAGGGTATGTAGGACTTTTTCTAGGTGTATAAGGTGTATTTTCCAGTCCGGACTATATACGACTATGTCGTCTAAATAAGCGACAGCATAGGACTGGTGTGAGGACAGGATAACGTCCATCAATCTCTGAAACGTGGCAGGGGCACCATGAAGACCAAAGGGGAGCACCTTAAAGTGAAACAAACCGGATGGTGTAGAAAAAGCGGTTTTCTCTCGGGCTTCAAGCAATAGCAGGATTTGCCTATACCCTTTTGTGAGATCTATGGTGGACATAACCTTGGCATCTCCAAAAGACGTTCAATAAGTTTGTCCACTTGTGGCATGGGATAGGCATCGAACTTTGATATGGCGTTCAGTTGGCAAAAGTCGGTGCAAAATCGTATACTCCCATCGGGTTTGGGAACAAGGACGACTGGGGAGGACCAATCACTGTGGGATGGTTCGATGATGTCTGCATCTAACATGGATTTTATCTCCTGTTCAACTGCCTGTCTTCTTGCGGCGGGAATACGATAAGGTCTCAACTTAATTGGTCGTAAGGTATTGGTGACAATATCGTGCTCAACTAGGGACGTTCTACTGGGTACTCCGGACAACACAGAGGAGAAAGAAGCACATAGGGTTTGTAGCTGCTGGTTCTGTTCCTCTGTTATCTGTTTACCCACTTGGAGGTGTGATTTTCTCACCGGGGTTTGGGGGGGCCAAGGATATTTCTAGAGGTTTATCTATGGCTATGTAATGTATGTGAGCTGACTTACACAGGGCTACTGGTATGGGACCGTCCCATGCCTTTAGAAGGTTGACGTGGTATATTTGACCTGTCTTGTTTTTATGGGGTACGGCTACGGGATAGGTAACCGGAGTGACCTTGTTTAATATCTGATAGAGTCCCTGCCAAGTGGCCAATAGTTTTTTAGGTCTCGCCCTGAAAGCCAGCGCTTCAGCGCTGGCTCTGGGCGAGACATTTTGTAGTGGGCTTGCAGAAATGCGACCACAACTTTTGGCTGGCCTAGAGCATGGGAGTACGCGCACAGTAACGCGCATTCCTCGCATCGCTCCAGGCGCCATGTGGCTTTCACCTCACTTGCTCGAGCGCCATCTGGATTTCATCAAATAATTCTACGGCTGAACAAGCAGGAGGGGCCGGACAAGGACACATTGGCTTTTTTTGTTTAATTTAAAGTTTATTCAATTCTACGGCTGAGCAAGCAGGAGGGGCCGGACAAGGACACATTGGCTTTTTTGTTTAATTTAAAGTGTATTCTTACTCATTCTTTGACTTTTTTTTTTTTTTAAAGTTCATTCTCTGTGAAGGCAACATTGGCTATTTTTTTCCGGCATTTAGTTCTTCAGTCTCTCTTGATCCCTCCCACTTTTTACACACTTTCTCTGTCTTTCACTCTTTCCACACTCTCTCATTCTCTCTCTTCACCACAGCATCTCACAGCACCACTCAGCACCACCACACCACCACTCAGCACCACCACTCAGCACCACTCAGCACCACCACACCACCACTCAGCACCACCACAGCATCAGTCAGCAACACCACAGCATCAGTCAGCACCACCACAGCATCAGTCAGCACCACCACAGCATCACTCAGCACCACCACAGCATCACTCAGCACCACCACAGCACCACTCAGCACCACCACAGCACCACTCAGCACCACCACAGCACCACCCAGCACCACCACAGCACCACCTAGCACCACCACAGCATCACTCAGCACCACCACACCACCACTCAGCACCACCACTCAGCACCACCACAGCACCACTCAGCACCACCACAGCACCACTCGGCATCACCACAGCACCACCACAGCATCACTCAGCACCACCACAGCATCACTCAGCACCACCACAGCATCACTCAGCACCACCACACCATCACTCAGCACCACCACAGCATCACTCAGCACCACCACAGCATCACTCAGCACCACCACAGCATCACTCAGCACCACCACAGCACCACCACAGCATCACTCAGCACCACCACAGCATCACTCAGCACCACCACAGCATCACTCAGCACCACCACACCACCACTCAGCACCACCACACCACCACCACAGCATCACTCAGCACCACCACCACAGCATCACTCAGCACCACCACCACAGCATCACTCAGCACCACCACACCACCACTCAGCACCACCACACCACCACTCAGCACCACCACACCACCACTCAGCACCACCACACCACCACACCACCACTCAGCACCACCACAGCATCACTCAGCACCACCACACCACCACTCAGCACCACCACACCACCACTCAGCACCACCACACCACCACTCAGCACCACCACAGCACCACTCAGCACCACCGCAGCATCACTCAGCACCACCGCAGCATCACTCAGCACCACCGCAGCATCACTCAGCACCACCGCAGCATCACTCAGCACCACCACAGCATCACTCAGCACCACCACAGCATCACTCAGCACCACCACAGCATCACTCAGCACCACCACAGCATCACTCAGCACAACCACAACAGTATCACTCAGCATCGCCTTTGCACTAGTACACCACCACATCATCATCACTCAGCAAGACCTAAGTATCATTCAGCATCACCTCAGCATCGTCTCAGCACCAGTCACCACCACCACCACTACCACCTCAACATCACTCAACACCACCTCAGCCTGCTCTCGGAATCTGCCATCTGTTGATTCTCCCCTAGCGTCTGGCCGCTGCTAGTGTTATAATACAGGTACTAGTTCCCAACCTTCAACCTCCAATTGTTTATGCCCCCTCAAAAAAAAACTTTAACAAACAACCATTGGAATAGGCAAAAACAAGTTGCCAGCATTGCAAGAACAAAAGAAAAATGAGGAAATTTTTTATTGTACATACATTTTTAGGTCTCGCCTAGCGACGCAGCGCGAAAGCGCTGTCGCTAGCGAGATGTATTGTTACTGACTTGCTTCGGAAGGGAGACAGGAGATGTGCACGCGCAGAACGGACTGCAATTATGAACGCGCCCGTGAACACGCACGTACAGACACGCGATGTGCACATCTCCTGTCCCCCTTCCGTCCTCGCCAGTCGCAAAACATGAGGCTGACTCGCTCCTTCTCCGTGCAGGTTCGCCAGGAGCCTAGTGTCCCGAAGTCCGGAGGAGCCCCAGGCCGGTGCCAGCCTTGCCTCTTGTTATAGGATCTACTGGGATGAACGTCTCAATGTAGAGTAAATGAAAGGTGGAGTAAGTTTTGCAGACTATTGCTTCCGAGTGCATGCGGTAGATATAGTGTTTCTGTTATTCTTTAGCAATCCTAATCTATACTTTTAATTACTAGGTGGTATAGTTTCCTCGTTTCCGAATGAAGCACCCCCACCCCTGCTTTAAATATTAGAATCCCTCCCTTCACCCTCCCGCTCCCCCATGCGCCCACGCTCGTAATCCGAGCCCCTGTATTTATCAGTCAGAAAGGCACAGCAGGCACGGAGCAGAGTCACCTTTTAAGTGAAAGCATGTGAGGTTTGGCGTTTACTCCTCTCAAAGAACCGTCATCTTGCAGAGGTCTGAGTCAGTCCCAGAATGCCCTGCGCATTGAGTCACGCTTCCTGCTGGAAATGACAGCACTTCCTCATCAAGCTACTAGTACTTGCCCGCTTCTCAAACCTCCCTGCTATCAGGAACGGACTCAAGTGGACAGCACAGTTTTTCCGTGGTCCATGGGGAGCTGAAACCGTTTCAGAGGGCGAAAAATTGAGTCAGTGAGTCAGCGGATGACAAATCAAAAAAGAAAACAAGCATTTGCAATGCAATAGGTCTCGCATTTGCTAGAGTTTAAGCTATTTGCATTGTAAATGACAATACCTTTATTTATTTGTTTTGAAAACCAACACATAAATAAAAGGCATTGTCATTTACAATGCCAATAGCTCAAAGTCTCGCAAATGCGAGACCTATTGCATTGCAAATGCTTGTTTAATATGGTCGTTCTGTTGGACATAATGCCTTTTTGGTCATATATAACGTAACAAAAATGCTTCTGGCACTTTTTTATTACAACTTTTCAGCATGCTGCACAGCAGCCACACTTCTCTACAGCACAGCTTAAACACATTGGCAAAGTCAATAGCTCTGCCTAAACACCTATAAGGCCCCAAAGGCGAGACCTATTGGCTATGCCAATGCTTGTTCTCGGTTGTGGGTAGTAGTATCAGTACCTGATCTCCCACCGAAAATTCTCTTAGTTTAGTGTCTCGGTCATACAATCGTTTTTGTTGTGCTTGTGCTTTTTCCATATTTATATGGACCTCCTCCCATAGTGTTGTTAGGCTATCTTTAAAGGACGTGCTATATTGTAACAGAAGTTTTCCCTCATCCTCTGTCCACTCTTCCCCTGCTATATCTAGGAGTGTACGAGGCTTCCTTCCGAACAATAGTTCAAATGGCGAGAAGCCTGTGGACTTTTGTTCGTGTGTCCTGATGGCGAATAATACTAGGGGAAGTTGTCGATCCCAGTCCCTCCCGGCCTTGTCTATACTTTTCCTCAACATTGTCTTTATGGTTTTATTGTATCTCTCGACCAAACCATCTGTCTGAGGGTGGTAGACTGACATGCGTATTTGTTTTACCCCCAGTAACTCACAAACCTGCTTCATCAACCGAGACATAAACAGTGTGCCCTAGTTGGTTAGCAATTCATGGGGAAAACCAATGCGAGAGAAGAAAGTGATCATGGCCTGTGCTACAGTGGTGGTGGTTGCAGTGGTTAACGGAAACGCTTCCGGATACCGGGTGGCGTAATCCACAAGTACGAGGATATATTGATGACCCCGGGCAGAGGGAATGAGTGGTCCTACGAGATCCATTCCTACCCTTTGAAAGGGGATGTCTATAATCTGGAGGGGGTGTAGGGGAGCACGTGGAAGAACAGGCGCATTAACTAACTGGCACCTAGTACAGGAAGCACAGTATCTAGCTACTTCCTGATATATGCCCGGCCAATAGAACTTATCCAACAAATACTTAAGTGTATGTTCTTTCCCATAATGTCCACCCCCTGTTTGACTATGGGCCAGGCATAAGGCCTGTTCTTGAAAAGCCTTGGGGATCAGTAACTGTTCTTTGACATGATTTTTCACACAAGTTATCCTATACAAGAGACCTTTCTTTATACAAAAGTAGGGGCCTACCTTCTCTGGATGGTCCTCTTGTGTTTGCTCCCGGCGTGCTGTAACGTTGCATCGTCTCTTTGTGCCATTCGAAAGCTCTGGCTGGCGTCTGCGGCACATCTGAGGAAGCAAGGCCATGAGTGGGTATAGTACGGTATACTCGGTTATATTGTTCTCGCTCTTCTCTTTTTTCCCTACGTGTTTTTATCCTTTTGTTGAGGGGTTCTTCTATGTTGTCCCTAGAGAACGGGGCGCTTTCTAACCAATTGACTATTGGAGATGGGGGATCAAGGGACTGTAAATACTCATGGAACCTGGGAAGGTCGGTTCCTAAGAGAACAGTTTCAGGGAGAGCGGGCACTACCCCGACCTTTCTCAATTGGGGTTCTCCATCGATTTCTTGCAACACTTCCGCTAACGGGTACAACTTCTCGCCATGAACACATGTGACCTGTATATATTCTCCTTCTACAACCTGGGACTCGGGTATGAGTTCTTTAGCGAGAATAGTGTGGTGGCATCCAGTATCTAATAGGGCTACCATGGTTTTCCCATTTACATATATCTTTTTCCTATATCTCTCAGGGGATTCTCCTGCCAACGATACCCGCCCACGGGTATACCCTACTTCCATGGTTTCTGGGGGAGGGTTGCGGACTGGGCAGTGACGGGCTATGTGTCCCCACTCTGCACAGTGGAAACACTGTGGGCCTTGAAAAGGAAACGTAACAGGGTTTGGCTTGGGTGGGTGTTCTGGAAAAATGGAACCCTTATTTTCTACTGGGGTTGAGGGCAGTCTGTTCGTATTTGTGGGTGGAGCTTCAGGGGTTCGGTGAGATGGTGTCTTGAATTCAGGGGATCAGTGGTAAGCACAAGCTAGATCTACCGCCATCGTGACCCTGAGATTGGGGTGTTGTTTGATCCATGACCTAGTATTAAAGGGGAGAGCTTCCAGATATTGTTCTAGGTAGATTTTCTCAGTAAGTTCGTCTAGGGAAGACAAGGAGGGTTGTAGCTAACGGTTCCACAGATCCCTTATGCGGTAGTATAAAACACGAGGGTTGTCCCCTATTGTCCATTTCTCTTTCCTAAAGCGATTACGATAGTATTCCTGGTCGCAGCCTAAGTGTTCCAGAATCGCTTTCTATATCTCCATATAGCTAGTTACTCCTGCGGGGTTGGCTGCCTGATAGGCGGCTTGTAATTCTCCCGATAACAAGGGGGCTATATATTGTCACCTTTCTGGTGGCCAGGAAGCAGTTCAAAATTTACAAAAAAATAGTCCGGATCATCTCCGCTCTGAAATTTCTGGAGTACCGACCCAGGTATATTGGGATGGACCAGGGCACTCAAAATGGCATCAGTTAAGCGTAAAATAGCAGTATCCTGTACTTGCAGATTTGTAGTCAGGAGGGAGGCTTGGTCTTTTATAGCTGAGTGTAGAGCCTCCTGTTCTTTTTGAGCTTGTTTGGTCTTTTGTTCTAGGACTAGTTGTAGGTGGCGCTGGCCCTCTGCTAATTGAGCAATAATGGCCTCCATCGTGATGGGTTGGGTCATTATGTCTAGCCCAGGATCCCACTTCTGACACCACTGTCCTCACGTAAGCCCGTCGGGGTGTCCCTGAACCCTCCCTCGAACACAAATAGCTATAGGCCACTTTAGGGATTTTTATCTTTTATTTAAGCGTTGTTTATCACCAACGTAGGGAGACAGTTCCTTTTTAGGTCGAGCCTAGAGCAGCGCATGCGCTGCTTGTGAGACTTTTAGTAAGGGGTTTTGGAAAGCTGACCAGACGCTCGTGCGTCATGGCCTTTTTCCTGCGGTTACGCGCGCAGGGCCGACATCTGTTTTGCATTATCGTGCCCGATAATGCAAAACAGATGTCTCGCTGTGGCGCGCGCAGATCGCTCGCTGTGGCGCGCGCACCACTCGCGTCGCCCCCACCTCCTCCCCGCTCGTTATTCTTTGCTTCGGTTCTTCCTGTGGCCATTAAATCTGCTGAACTCTGTTTCGAATCGAGTGACTTTGTGGAAGGATCAGAAACAGCATATTGCTTTCTCTGCGCCGATAAGTAAAAGTTCAAGTGGTTTTGCACAGCGGCGGCCGTCAATAACCTTTTATCTGATTTTGGTTCTCTGCCGCCTTGAGGCATGTCTAGGCGCTGAGGTATCCTCGCTCCCTCTGTCCCTGGTGCTGTGCTTCCCGTGCGTTTTCCAGCCACTCGCCTCTTTGCTTGGTGCTCTGCAAATTGCAGCCCACCTCTACACAACTCCCCCCCCACACACACACACCTTTCCCCTAACCCCAGGAAGCTTTGTTCCATTCTCCACAGTCACTAGACTAATTGCTAGTTTTAAGATGAAAGATGCTTCTTTGTTTTGCTTGCTGAATGCATATTTTGTTTTAATTATGAATATTACTGAGAGCTAGAGTAGATTTGAAATGTTAATTAAGGAATGAAACTCGTATAATCAAAGATTTTCAGATTACCTAGCCAGTGACGCAATACCGTTCTGATTGTGTTTTTAATTCTATATTTGATTCGATACTAGTTATTTTAGTGGCGCTGTTTGAGTTCAGATGTGTGAATTAAGAAAATATAAATTCACTTCAACTTCTTCGGGAAACATTTCTTCACGCTGGTTATTCGCTCTGGCGATTCGCTGTTTTCCTCTTTCTTGCTCTGAGTTTTTTTCATACTGCTCTCATATTTATGATAGACACTTAGGTCTTCAAGGACAGTCTCTTGTTATTTTAGAAGTGTATGCACAACTCCAGATGCCCTGTCCAATGGGCACTTACACACTTGTTGTGCTAACCACTGTCTCGATATTGTAAGCGCTCATAAAATGATCCAGATTCCTTGTGTGTGTGTGTGTGTGTGAGGGGTCGGGGGAGGGCAGGCTAGGAGTTGGGTAGGGGAATTGTTCACTTCCGTCACAAGTGTCTGCTCTCGAGGTCTAGAATTGGTCGAACAAATACCACGCTCCAATGGCAGTTGTCTTTTTACTTTTTATTTCCATCTCGCCTAGCTGTTAGGGGAAAAACTCTCCCTCTCAGGAACCCGTTTCCTACCCACCACATGGACAGGAGTGCTCTCAAAGAAAAACAAGCATTTGCAATGCAATAGGTCTCGCATTTATGCGTGTTTGAGCTATTGGCACTGTAAACAGGCGCGGCCCGTGGTAGGAGTGCCGGTCGGGCGGTGACGTGGGGCAGGGTGGGGGGTAGTAAACTACGGATTAAGGCCGAATACAGATAAGTGAACATTTAAATAAATAAAACGAATTTCGTTGTGAGCGCTGCATCGCCAAATGCGATGCAGTGCGCGCAACGAAATTCGTTTTATTTATTTAAATGTTCACTTACCTGTATTCGGCCTTATTCCGTAGTTTACTACCCCAACCTTGCCCCTCCCCGCCCCACGTCACCGCCCGACCGGCACTCCTACCACGGGCCGCGCCTAACTGTAAATGACTATGCCTTTTGTTTTATGTTTTGGTTTTAAAACCTAAATAAAAGGCATTGTCATTTACAATGCCAATAGCTTAAACACGCGTAAATGCGAGACCTATTTCATTGCAAATGCTTGTTCCAACTTGGTAACAGTTTCCCATGGATTTAAGGCAGTCTCTGAACATACATAGGTGGGGTATTCTCTCCTCTTGCTGCTTTTGCCTCTTTCTTGAGTGCGATTCTCAGCAGGGATGATGCAAACCTGAGTCCACAACCATCCTGGGCCGTGGTGAGGGGAGATCCAGCCTCCTTGTTCCCCTTTGGAGTACAGGTCTCGAGAGTAGTGCTATGGGAACGTCTCACGTCTTCCGGGGTCTCTTCCTGCTCCGTTGAACCCTCCAATGGCATCGGGGACTTGTCCTCTCCACCTTGGGACCTCGCGTCCTCGTCTGCTCTTCGGTGTCTCTCTCGCCGTGATTCCTCGTCTTCTTCACTCTCTGTCCGCCAAAAAACCAGCGCGTCCTTCTCGGCTGTTCCCTCTTGTCCCTCGTTGATTGCGGACACATGCTCATGACGTGACTGGTGATCTAGACCACATCCTTCACTTCCTGGTTGAGCCGCATCCTCTGCCATATTGGATACGCTACACTCGCGTTCTTCCGCGGGGAACTCCTCACAAGCATTTGTAGCACAAGCATTTAAAATACAACGTTCTTGTTTTGGGTTTTCCTTCCATC
This sequence comes from Calotriton arnoldi, assembly GCA_963921515.1. Classification (NCBI taxonomy): domain Eukaryota; kingdom Metazoa; phylum Chordata; class Amphibia; order Caudata; family Salamandridae; genus Calotriton; species Calotriton arnoldi. The sequence goes on along the minus strand of CAWUFW010000321.1, from coordinate 2,633,750 downwards.
AAATTTTATGGGAAAATTAAATTGTTTCTTTTAATTATTTTTACCCCTGGGTGATGGTGATGTATGTGCTCTGGTGTTCTCATGGCTACAGTGATGTTGGAACACATGTAAATAATGTTTTCTTTTTATAGTTTTGTATGCTATCTCAGAAAGCCTCCACAATATTCTTAAAAACCCTGCATGAAAACTGACCTTTATTAAACATCCAATTGTTGACTTTTCTTTTTTTCCCCAAATTGCTCTTTTCTTCTTTTCCGTCCTCTGCATGCCTCCTCTCCCTGAGAACAGCCTACTCTTAAGTCACATGCATGTTTGCCTTAATCCCTATTACTGTATTTCGGTAATTTGCCACACCTCATTTCAAAGATCACTTCTCCTTTAAAAGTTATATGCCTGCAATAAAAATACTTAATCTCTTGTAACTCATCTATTAATACCCCAACCAATAGATGAATGCATATATCCACCTCTCCCTCTAAAGATCACGCCTAACTCTCATTAATTAAACCTACTGTATAGAAGCATGCATGGCACAGATTCCTTAAAAGCCCAAGACTAATCCCAATCACAACAAAAAAAAAAAAATTTCTAACCCTGAGTTCCAGAGCATCGTTCTGCCTGGCGTAAAGCACCACAACACAGGTAGTAAGTGCAATATAAGTAGGTTATCCTGTTGTAGGTTTAAACTTATAACTGATGAAACCCCACTGAAAGAGAAACAACCCCCCATCAGTGTAAACACATACACATTAATAAACACCTGCAAAACCTCAAAATAAAATGTAATTTGAAGAAAGGCAAATGAGAGAGATTGAATAACTTTAATTTCTTTCTGAAGGCGCCAACAAACTATAACTTTGTTATACAAGGTAGCAGCTAGAAAGACTTGTCTAAGATTATTCTGCTTGAGTTTTGTTCCTTAGGTATGTCACTAAAATATTGTTTCCTCATCCTTTTGTTTACTCCAGTTTTGTGTGCTTGAATTAAAAGTGCAGGGTTGAGAAGCATATCTTAGGTCTGATCTAATTATTTTATGCATTATAGAGAACTGGGGAATATTAAAATCATATGTGATCTTTTGATATTGTTTAATTCTTTCAGTGACTGGTGAAATGACTGGTTGAGAAGAATTGTGACCAGTATGTACTATCACAATTTCCAGCAGACCCACAATGGGTAAAACCCTATGATAAGCCAAACCTCTATTCTAACATGTCAGTATTGACAGCTGGTCACCAGACAAAGATCACAGGCTTTAAACATTCAGTGCTGGCACCTTAAAAGAGAGATGTCACCATGCATATGGGATAGTGGTGAAAACATGACACAAGACTATCCAAATACAAACCAAATGCTTAGCTGCATGGTGTCCCATTGTTATGCATGATACCTTCAGCTAATCCTGGCTTTTTACCTAACTGCACCTTATTGCTGGGGTTTTTTAGCCCATAGTTAGAATGTTAACAGCACCATTTCAAGTTCTGGAATACAATATCATTTCTGTTAAAAGGTCAGGACTGACTATGAATGCCCACACAACAGCAAGCGGCACCATCTTAATGTTGCCAGTCAAAGAGTGCAGAAATGCAGTGGTAAGCAAGCTTAAAGCTTCAGTTTCAGGTGCCTTAGAATGCAGGGCTACAAATGAATCTGGTGTAATTCAACATTTTAAAGGTTTCACAAGGTACTATGCTGTTGCCATGGTTGACTACCCCTACAAAGTCATAATATTTAGTAAGGAGTAGGTGAATAGTCACCAACTGTATGCTAGAATATGGTTATTAAAACATTTGAATTTAATAGTGTTACTTTTTTAATCCATTCATAGGCCTGTAAACCAGAAAGAGTCCTGATAGATTGAGTATGAGAGGCAATGGGTTGTGGGAGAGGCTAATGAGATGTCAGTGTAAGTGAGAGTGCAATGCACTGACTTTCTATGCTTAAAACAGTCTAACATAAATCCATTGGATACATTGCCAGTGGAAAGGAACTGCATACCCTGCAAATACTTCTCGTTTTAATTAAATGTGTGATTTATAACATTCCCTTCAAAAAACTACTTGTTTTGTAAATAATGGAAAACAGTTTTTATCTATGTTGGGGAGTAAGCAGCTGAATAAACACTGATAAGCACTGATTTCAAAAGGTTTGGAAAACACTGAAAAATCACCACTGAAATACACAAAAAATAAACACTGAAAACAGGACAGGCTAAATATGCGTTCAGTTACAATACGGTACTATGTATAACCCACACAAATACCAATACCATAGCACCCAGTGGTTGGCCAGTTGATTGCAGGTCATACAGGCTGCATAATAATTCCCCTTTACTGCTTGACACTATTACACTTACATAAGACAAAACTGCTAAGGGTCATGCCCATCGCCCAGTACTGTACCAGCCCACAGCAGGTAAAACACCCATCTCCAACTGAACAAGCATGGAATAACTGAAGAGCTCTGCCGCATTCTACTGGCCAATGGAAGATCCTTATTTAATCCATCACTGCAGGTCCACACAAGCCACATACTACGACCGCTTCTTGACATTTCATGATGACAATCAGATATGGGATTATGTTGACAAAGTACATCCTAGCAGATCTCTCCACCATTTCTACCTTTATCCTTGCCTTCTCAGGACCATAAGCTTTAAACAAAATATCTTAAAATGGAGAAATCAGTGAGGTAACTAGCTAAGTGGACCATGAACATAAGAATTACCACATAAGGACCTGCAGAACTTCTCAAAGCTGGTAGTATACTGAAAACCTTAAACCATGTGCCTGTCTCAAACACTTCTTTATCCATCACACTGCTAAGCGCTACATCCCATAGCATGATAATCTCACCTCGGTGGTCATCACGCTCAACATGGAAGCACTTCCCACACAGGATCAGAACAAAGGCAACATACTTCCAACCACACACCCTACACGATGTAGAGTGCTCCCTATGTAGGCAAGCGCCTCTGTGCCCCACTGTAAGAAATTGAGGATATTAGTTAATGGAGAGGAGGTGACTCAATTTAAGTAATGACCACAACTTTTTTTAGGGTGAATCATTAACATCACTAATTAACCTGAGCTCACCCCCCTGGTAGCTATGGCACAGAGCAGAAAGGTTTAACTTAAAGGCAATGTGTAAAGCATTTAAGCAGTACCAAAACAGTAATAAAGTCAAATCACAAACGCAATAAAAATCCCAAACCAATTCAGACAAATAGAGTAACTTTTAATAAATAAAATGATACAGAATGACAAAAATCAAATAAAGGGAACCAGATATATGAATTTTTAAAGTTTAGGGTTCAAAACAGCAGCAAAATTAGTTAAACGCCAATCTGGTTCGCTTGAGTGGTACCTAGGTGCGAGTTAAGGCTGACCGGGATGGAGCAGAGGTCAGATACAGAAACCAGGTGTGTCCCTGTCGGAAGTTTTACCTTTTGACTTAGCCTCTGAAATTGAAGTTGAAGTTCCTCAGCGGGGCAAGGCAGCAGGCTGTAGCCGAAGAGACAAGGCCCCAGGGAAGCCTTTCACTTGTGTTGGGAAAGCTCTAAGCAGGAGAAATTTGAATTTCTCCCCCAAGGATTGTCCATTGCCAGCCAGATACTTTTAGGTGTCTTTGCCCGTTGAAGATTTCTATGTTCGGACTTAATCACTTTTCTGGAGCTCAAATTCTTCCAGCGGGGAAAGGCTGTAAGCTGCAGCTGAACAGGAGTACATGAGGCCAGATACCTTCTCCACAAGGTCCCGCTAAATTGGATTTGCTGTTTCGGAAAAGCTCTGAGGAGTAGCAACCTCAATCGTCAGCCTACTAGCAACACACCTTTGTTGGATCGACTTGGCAGGTTGGTCCCAGTCCTCAGAGGTCTTTGAAGTCAAAAAGGTTCCAAGTCCTAGGATTGCGAAGATGTTAGGAGGAGTACACTTTTTACACAGCCACGTGTCCAGGACCTTGGGGTAAGCACATAGGGGTAAAGACTCACTCCAGCTGAGGCCAACAGCAGGTTCCAGGGCATGTCCAGAAAGGACTGGTCAGCTGGACCCTTGGAGTCCACTTCTTTATTCTGGGTACAAGAGGGAGAGCAGGTCCAGTTTTCTAGGCTCTTTTCAGGTCTCAGACAGAAGGTTCATTCCTCTTCTGATCTTCCAAAGGTTCAGTAGTGTTCTGAGAAGGGTATTGTGGGTACCACATTTAGGCCTGGCACTAGCTTGTGGTGGGGTGACTCCTCGCTCCTCTCTAATCAGTGGGGTAAAAGTTCCCAGGGTTTACCCTGTTTATTTATGCATTTTCTGTCTGTCCTACTGCAAACAATCCCACAGTGCCCTTCTGTACCTAATACCAAGTTGGTAGAACCTTTCTTCCTCTGTGTAGAGCTTGTGTGCTCACCCTACAGGTGTGACCATGGTAATGAGTTACTCCTCCTCTGTTATCACTCTAAATCAGTACTGGGGCAGCCCCTTTCCCACTGCAATTGATCCCTACCTGACTGGGGGGGACACAGAAAGGGCTGGCCCAGGTGGCAGCTAACATTTTCCTGTGACATGGTAGACGTCTTTGAAAGTACTCAAGTTCCTGGACACAGCCCACTGGCCATCAAGTCAAAGGGAGAGCCCTTACCCAAGGTATTTATCCTGGTCTGGGAGCAGTTTTCCCACCTCATCAAGGCAACTATTTAGCTGCAAGGTAACAGTTGGAGCCCATGCAAATGGGCCACCTGAGGCTTTAGGCATGGAAAAGGTAACTTTCTAAAAGTACCTTTCCCTTAATATTTGTTTTAAATTTGATTTTACCATTAAATTGAATTTTGCTTAACTATCAAACAGAGTCTTTCAATCATGTTTCCTATCCTAATTTAGCATTATTTAGTGTAATTATATAACCCAGTGTTTTCCTATAAAACAGTCAGCCTTGTTACATTGAAAACACCTTTTGGGGCTTTTCCACTTTAAGGACATGTTTAACATTAAACATTTACACGTCTTACTTTTAAATACCATGAACCCTGCCTTATGGACAATAAGGTCTAAATAGTTTAGATTTATAAGTATTTAAAAGGAAAGTTTTGACCTGTCAAAAGGGTTTATTTTGACAGGTCGAATTTGCAGTTTAAAGCTGTACAGCCAAGCTACAAATGGTTGACCTGCAGTCCTGTTTGCACTGTTGGTATAGTGGAGTGCACAATGGGTGCTGCAGTCCACTAGTGACGTTTAAATTACAGGCCCTAAGTACACTTTTTAGCATATACTAGGGCCTGCTGGGTAGGTTAAATATGTCAATTAGGCATAAGCCAATTTCAGCTTGTTAAAGAGGGGAGCACAGACACTATACCACTGGTTAGCAGGAGTGAAGTGCACAGAGTTGTACAGTCAGTAAAAATAGTCAAGGCAAAAATCGGGGGGTACACTATGCAAAAGATGGGCATTCCCTACACCAACATAGAGGGAGTAAGTGCTATATAAATGTTGCCATACAATACTCTTGCTACTCCTACAATGTCTGTGCAATGAAGGCTTGTAAGCTATTGAATTATTTTGAAAAAGAACCAAAACATTGTCTTTCTTCTGAGCTTTTCTTTTCCCTCACTTTTCTCTTTCTCTACCTCTTGTTGATCCCTTTGGCCCTTCTAGATTTCTTTATCCTTGTCCTCCCTGCATTTATGTCCATCTTTCATCCTCTTCTCCTTCTGTTTATTTCACTTTGTTTAACCTACTTATTCCTTTCACTTTGTTTAACCTACTTATTCCTTTCATTCATGCTTTTTCCATACTTTTCACAGTCTCGAGAGTGCCCTTTCTTTCTTCATTTTACATTTTATTTTCGGTATTTCTCTCACCCCTGAACTGGCCTCCTCTTATTAGCAACAAAACGGAGCATTGATTAAATCTGATGTTATCTACAAGGCACGGGTGTCGACTGTGCTCACACAACAGCAGAAAATAGAAAGTGAAACCGTTCTGCACCTCAGAGACTTATGTTCGGGGCCCAATGAGAGAAACAATGGGTCTTGTATTTTTAGCATGAACCAATGGGAGTCAGACGGCTGTCAGCCAATCCAGATCTACGCAGCCCCTAGGGTTGAAGTCGCGCAAAAAAATTCGACCTTGCCAATATAATCCCGGCCCCCTGGTATACCTCAATAAAAGAATTGTTGTCCAGAGATTTATATTTTTGATTTGTGTTTTTGGATCATTAGAGAAGTAATTTAGCTTGGGTAGACATTGCTTATCTGGGCTGTTTTTTTTCTGAATGACATTTTTAAAAATGGCAGATGTGTTGAAGTGATGATATAATAATTTAGGAACCATGAGACCTGTATACTTCATTTTGGTGTCAATAGAGGAAGAAGAGACATATATAGAAATGAATCAAATGATAATGTTTTTAATAATTTAATGTATACACTAAACAATGTTTATGATCTGAATATAGAAACAAATAATGTTTATCACTCCTGTTTTAGACACATTTTCATAGTTCATTTTATTTATTTGTTTCAGCAATCACTTGTGGTACATTTGCAGAATATTGAACATTTGGGAAGAGCAAGACAGGGACATCTTTTTGTAGCACAGGTTTTGCAAGTACTTGTACGTATAAGTTCTGTAGGTAGAGGCTTTAGAAATTTCATAGGCTTTAGCTCCCCATCAATATCTTCCCAACCAAATTCACACGCATCTTTCTCTACATATGCATGATCCAAAAAATTTACACTTCTTCTGATCAAGTAGAATGCTCTTTTAATGTGTCCACGCACAGAATATGATGTTGGTGGAAGGTCACTTAGAGGGACTGATCTCTTGAATTCACTATATCGAAGATCGTCAAATGTGTGAAGGTCAGAACTTGTTTTCAAGATATTTTTCTACGTCTTTAAAGTCACATTCTTCTTCTGTCTCAGCAAATCCTTTTAGAAACTTCACAGGTTCAGCGGTTAAAGCTCCAAGCTTTGTTACTATTTTGCTCATAGTGGCATCATTTGTAAGAATTTGTGCCTTGATAAGAACACTAGGCATCTCTGGGCCAAGTTTCTTGTACAGAATATATGCCGGGATTAAATGTATTTTCTAGCTTTTTCCATAACGTATCCATAACTCTGACAATCCTTGACTTATGAACATTGCAACAAATCTAATTGCACAATAATAACATCTGTGTCATTTAACAGGACAGTGACTCGATTGGAACCATTTTGAACAGCCCACTCAACATGTGGCACAACACGAAGGTCAGCTTCCTCCAATTTGCCTATAAGTTCTTGAACAATGTGGCACGTACCTTTTGAATATATCTCTGCAGGCATCAACTCCTCATTGACAATCATTACACTTCCAATAATTGGAAATTAATTGTTCAGTGAAGCATCAGCAATGTTTTGGCGAGTTAACATCTCCAAGTTCATCTTGTTCGATGTTGACGACCAGAATTTAATAAGTTGCACAGGTAGAGGTGTCGGATTTTTGATGCAGGCAAGGTCAATTGTTCCACTTGTAGACATTCGTCTCATTCTCTCACATTCTTTGACAGATAGTTCAAGATAACTGTCAAAGACAATGTGCAGTTCTTGGTTGGTGTACACTGACTTTGATATCTATAGAACAGTCTAAACAACCTCTCCGAAGTTTTGCATGGATGAAATCTTGACCATTCGCAATTGTGACATATAGTCCACAACAACAGCAGTTTTCAATGAGGACACCTTTTCGAATTGAAATTCTTCAGCTGAAAGGCTTTTTTCAAGCTCTTGTACGAGTTTGTGCTTCACTAGTTTAGTTCCAGCATCTCCATCAAATAATGCGTTTGTTGGAAGAAGATCATGTGACATAATGTCTTTGATAAATTCACCCCTTTCTTTTGTTACATCCATCTCTCTATCTGCTTGCGAAAGTAGTTTTTTGTAACTTGTTTTGTAGTGGCTGGTTGGACAAAATTCTTACTATCACAATTAAAGCGTGGAAGTTTAGCTTTAGTGGTTATGTCAAACAGCTTTTTCTCTTTAAATACAAATCTCTCCTGCTTCGTTCTGCGTATAGTTTCGATCCATGTTCCAGGACATCTAGTAGATGTGTTTTCATATTGTTATCCACATACTGTTTGGTCACAAAGTTGTGTAGACGCACAGACTCAGTCATTTCAAAGAGGTTTCCTTCCGCTGTATGAATTGAAGAAGGCTGTCAACATGTTTATTGTAACTTTCCCCTCTCTTTCCCACAAGTTCGTGAAGAGGAACAGTTTCACGATGGTCCATTAATTTCGAATTTGTCATCTCTCTGAAAATATTTCAAATAGAAAGGACTTCATGGTAAACTAGTGGCCATTGAGCAACATATTTACTTTTACGTGTCTGATCAACAATTCCCTTGGAGCTTTTCTGTGATCTATGGATAGTCTCTTGCAGTTTCATATCTGGAGCCACAGCATTGAACTTTCCCTCTCTGTCTTTCACCATAAAATGTCTTTGGGTGAATTTTCTGTGGAGTTATGGTTTTTCCACCTCTAGCTTGTTCAGTCTTTCCAAATGCCAGGACCCATTTCTCATGTAGTTTATGCAATCAAATTTGCGAAACACAGTAATCAGTGACTCCACAGTCTTCATGTGCAACTCCCAATCACCTTCCCGATCAGCATGTGCTTGAGCTATCATGTGTAAAACATTTCCCCAGTACTCACAAAGTTCTGATTTTTCTTCACATTCTTTGATAAACTCTACGAACTTGGTTTTCAGGTTTTCTGATTTTGAACTGAGTGTATTGACCATTGCCTGGCTTTGCATTATGTCTTTTGAATGCCTTGTTCTCTTCTGAGATAAGATATGCAAAACCTAATTTGTCATTCTTCTTCCAGAAGACATTCCAACGCAGTGTTTCTATAGCCTCAGATATGATGAGCATACCTTGTAACGAACTAACATAATGAGTTCTGCTCAATACTGACTGTACAGTTTTGCTTTCAAAGATTTCAGCCTCATTGAGTGCATCGTGTATGCCATATCCACTGAGATAACGTCCTGCACACCGCAACACAACTTTTGTCATGTGGAAAACACCCATCGCTGGATAAAGATCATCAAATTCTACTGGATTGCTTATAAAAATGTCAGCTACCAAACGGAAAACATCTTCATCACAGAAAATTGCAGGATAGGCTGGCATTCAAGCTGAGCATGCACATTTTGGAAATTGTTTAGAGCTGTGTATACTGTTGCGTAGTTTGTTTCTGGAGATGGTATTACTGGTAAAAACCCAATCCTCTTCAATGGAACGGTATTCTGGGAGATCAGAGCATAAATTCCTACCCACGGAGGAACTAGCTTTTCTTCATTCTTCAGTTCACGCCGAATAAGCGATATGATAAATTCAGTTATATCAGCTTTGCGGACCACAGCATAAGGTAGAAGAATATCCATGTCCTCAGCCACTTTGAAACTTTCTGGTAGACTGGGACGTGTTGGTGGCTTGTAGTGATTTTGCACACGTTGGCAAGGCAGTTCGGTTATAAGTTTGCAGCTTTGTTTGTCAATGCCTACAGCTGACACAGCTTGTTTTCCAGCAGCTACTTCATTGGTACAGATTCAAAACGCACCATGGCAGTATCATGTGAGCTGGGTGTTCCAGACAAGGAAAGGAAGACCAGTCTTCAAAATCAAAATTATCAATAGCAGCAATTGTAAATCCTTTCCTGGTAAAGTGACTTGGAAGTGGTGTGCTGTCGGATTTACAAGATTTTACAGCATGAGATGCTAACAAGTTACTGCTCCGTACTATGTAATTATAACTTGTTGAAACACCAATACTATTCATTGAAGTGATAAGCTCTCTACTTTTACACTTGTCATAGATTGCGTGGGCAGTCATCATGTGTAGTGGAGTTTTCTTTTTGCCGTGATGTAGTTCATAAAACATGATTTGGAAAAGACATTTCATTTGCACAGCATAAGCCTGTCGGTTCTTGGGATTGTCTTCCACTTCTTCGCTGATATCTTCAAAGCCATCACCAATGTTGTCGGCTTCTGTTCCGAACGCAAGAACTTTAGTTTGTAACAGTTTTGATTTGCTGATATTAAACAATTAGGTAAAAAAAATTAAGACAACATCAGGCATTCTTGTTGATTCCCAAGATGTGCAGAGCTCTGGGGCATCACTAAATTTGTCATTAAGTCAAAAATCTAAATCTTTCAGGACTGTTCTTAAAATGGCTGTATTGTATTGTATTGTAATTGTAATTGTGATGTGTTCCTGCTGATTTTACTGCCTTCTGTGATCTTATTTTGGCAGCAAGAACTTCAGGAGTCAAATCAGCTGAAAACACCATAAGTGGCTCATTCCTTTCTTTAGACTGACAAAAATGAATTCTGTCATTGTACATTCTCACCAGAAAAATCTTAATTTCATTATTATGGATCATTACAGTTTCATCAATGTTGACCATTATTTCTCTGATCTCACTGAGTGTGAACCTGTAGCCAGCCCTCAAGAGTGGCTTTAAAACTAAATTTGCTTCTTCAAAGAGTGCAAACTTAACTGAAGGCTGGTGGTTACATTGCTTCAGGGAGCTCATTGTACATTCATATTTTCAAATGTATGCATGCATGCAGTTCGGGCGAGCATTCAAATGTGCTGAAAATACATTCATCTCGCTGTTTAGAACAGCTATTCTGCTGAAAACTTCATCTTGGAAGAAACTAGCTGCTGATAAAAACATGTTTGCCCTTTGAGACTCATATACTCTGTACTTTGTTCTTTTGTCAGTTCCTTTGGCCCTTGTTCTGGCTAAACCACAGATAACACATTAAAGATCTTCTGCTTTCCGATCAGTTGTTGGAGGTGGACAAGGGGTAGCCATCGATCATCTAAGTGGATGGGCATTGGGTTTGGTTGTTGTCGCTTTCTCAGAAGACTTGGATTCTTGTTGTGGTTCACTGGTTTCTGCTATTTTTTTAACATTTTTTCCAGGCTTTTTCCATTGTATACGACTTGTAGCAGTTGTTGTTGCAATGGTAAAATATTTGATCCTCTTCACCCATCAATTTCAATCTTTTGTGAACTTCGCCTTGCTGTATTTCTGCAGCATCTCGAACTCTCTTCTGTTTAGCCGCAGTTGATGATAGCCTTTCCTTTCGGATTAGCTTGGCATATGACACATTTTTCTTTGTTGATGGAGTCCTTAGATTTTGTAGTTAGCAGCACTCTGTCAGGAGGTAAAGATCCTCTGCTACCACCTGCTTCGCTCATGTTTTCAAATTTGAATCAACGAAAACCTGAAACAAAAACAATATTCAAATAAATTACCAATTTGATGGCTAAAACACATCATTATAGAGCCGCCATTTTGGAAAATGGCGGAAGGGTTGCTCTAAGGAATTACTTTCTGTCTCTAAAGACTACTTGACCCCCAAAACCTATGTTTTCATCAGTGCAACACATCAGCGATTTTTAAAAATGTTTTCCAGAAAAATCTGTCCCAGATTAGCAATGTCTACCCAAGCTAAATTATTTCTCTAATGATACAAAAATACAAATCAAAAATGAAACTCTCTGGACAACAATTTTTGTATGCAGGTATATCAATGGGCCAGTATTAATAGTACAAAAAAATGTAAGCCCTGATTCTTTGTTGGTTGAAGGAGCAGGCGCTCTTCATCGCACCCGATAAAATCTGACTTCCTGGATTCAGAATTTATTGGGTGCCATAAATAGGCACCAGTTCTGAGTTTTTGGGGAATATCATGCAAATTTTAGTGTTTAGCGCTCCAAAATGTTCAATTCATGGTAAATACTGTATTGTTTTTCCTGTTAAATTCAGGCCAGTTTGGCATGCTGAAAATGTAATGAATGGTAGGTGTATAACGCACCAGTTAATTAGTGGTTGCTGTAAATGCTACCCAATCTCTACCCCTGTGCAAACAGGGATTCGCACAGGTGTTGGAAAACTTAGAAAAACATGGAATTATGTCCTAAGGGTAAAACTGGAGACCATGTGTGGGGTTATAATGTTGAGTGGGCAAGTACATTGGGTGGCTGAATGGCTTTGTAGTCGTTTTCTGTCAAATGCAATTTTTCTTTCTTTTCCCAAAAAAAAAAAGAATTCCCAGTTGACATAACTTACATTGTATTTATGTTTACCTCATTGCTGAGTTTTTGCTTTTTGCTTCATATGCATATCTGCTGCTGCCACACCCTCTTCTTTAAATCTCTTCAAAATTGCCCATTAAAGCCTCAATGCTCTTGCTTTACTATGCATGGCCAAACATATTTTGAAGTGTGTCTTACTCTTACTTTTTTATTACAGATATTATGCCCAAGACAGAGAAAGATGACGATGTAGCAGTAATGGCGATAGTTTCCTCTGAGCTGGATTCCGTATCGGTATGTAAATGTAAAAGCAGCAATTAAGAGTCAACGTAAACACTGAAAGTGTCATCAGCCAGTATTTTTCCTGGAATTTCGACTGTTAAATTGTGCTTCTGCTCTTTTCAATCCGGGGGAACTTTTTCTTGTTCACTTGGGATCTGTGATGTGTCCCATGTGTAGGGCATTAATATGTTGTGGACGAAAATCTAAATAATATTGCATCCCTCTTGTTTTACTACAGATGGAAGTTGCTGCTACTTATAATACAGAGTAAACACTCTGTAAAAACAAGCCTTGGCAAAGCCTATAGGTTTTGCATTGTGAAACTTTGAATTTAAGACTTTCAATTTCAAAGTCATTTCAGCACCCAAAACGTATCTATATACTCATATAGCTGTGCAGTCCGGTGTGTTTTTCAGTACTCTTTGATACTAGGAGGAAAAAGACAACATTATTATTTATATATTTATATTATTTGGCTAAGCCCTCAAGAGATTAAACTTCTGCCTATTCATAAAAGCGCTCCCTCAATTATTTTATCATCACTGCCCTTATCTATCAAAGCCAAAGAAGGACAAAATAATTTCCTCAATTACTCGCATCTACCCTCAACTTATATAAAACGACAGGGATACCAATATTGTAATGCATGTACCCTCTGTATATTCAGTCAATTAAATCATCTCTTGAACAACTCTCACTAAAATGCATAAATATTCAAGGATATTTTTAGCATACAACATGGCATACCTCCTAAGCAGCAATGTGCTTCAATATAGAACTTTCCTATGTTTGGGCAAAGTTGGTGACCATTGCCACTCCTCTTACTTGAAGATACTAGCTGTTCAGAAATGAGAAGAAATTCTTAGTCCCAGTAAACTTTAGGAGGTGAATGATGAAAATCTGTAAGTATCTGCAAAGGATGGGGTGTGTATCAAAGCGATGGGTCAAAACTGCTCGATCGTTTGTCCCCGGTGTCCGTCCTACTATGACTCTGCAAACAAAGCCAAGTACCACCCTTGTCTTTCAGGGTAGTGAGGGTGAGCAGCCACAGGCTTTTCAGTGAGGTACTGTAAGCTCAGCACTCAAAAATAAACTAATAGACACAGTAACTACAATGTTCATACCAATGCTTGTCTTTTAACAAAAAGAAAATACCCTTAATCACACAGCAATAATTAATAGAACATAATCCAATTTAGTATTCAGATTTGTGACCATGGGTATGATTCGCCCATTTAGAGCTATATCCACCAACTTCCCATACTAGGTCTCTCCTGGGTGTCCCTTCTTAAGCTTGTTCCCCCATGTAGTAGTCAGATAAAAAGAAGCATGAATCGGGCTCAGCTGAAGTCTTACGTTTCCCCCCACAAGTCAATTGTGCGCTCAGACAGTTTTCTTAGTTCTTACCCCCTGGTGGTGTAGTGGGTATATGATAGGCAACAAAGAGTGAAGCTAGTCCAAGGCTGAGGGTAGGCAGGGTGTAGGCCACGACTCGATCTACGTTCCTGTCCAGCTAAGTCCTGTGACTCAGTGACCAGGGCGCAGGTGCGCTCCCGGCTTCTACAGCTTCCTCAGGCACCAAGTAGGTTCCAATTCCCAAACAGCCTATGTAGGTAGGTGAAGCCTCGTTTGGGCTATAAACCCGATTGGGCCGAGGCGATGATCATGGCGGAGGTTGCTTACGCCAGGCCAACAGCTGTTGCAGCCCCAATCTGGCCAGTGCAACAATCACTGCAGATGCAGTCCCGACCAGGCCAATGGCAGTTACAGCCCAGATCGGGCTGATGGCACAGGTACTTGAAGCGGTTCCCACTAGGAACTAATTGTAAGTGACAGGGAGACACTCTATAGCAATGGTAGCTTCTACCTCTCACACAGTCAGGTCTTTCTAGGTGGCCCATTCTCTTCCAGCACATTCTCTCCTCCTGCAGAGCTGGGAAAACTCCTTCCCTCTCTCAGCAGGCAAGGAGACTTCTAGGCACTTCGGACAGATCATCAGCTCCTCAGCAGAAACACTTTCTTCTGTTGATGCCCATTTACTCCTGGTGACTGACTGTTAGGCAGACATTAGCCCTGGTTGCGGACTACTCCCTTTGCTGGTCATGAAGAACTTGAAACTGAAACCATGAGGTGGTTTGGGCTTTTCTTTATACAAATCTTGTGGACATGGAATGCAGATGGACTGTCTCAAACTGCAGAACTGGTTTGAGGTGTTTCTCCTATCAGGTGTCCTCCTCAGACTGCTCTCTAGACACAGCTGTTGTATGGAGTGATACTTCTCACAGCAGGTAGTACTGGGGTTGTCTCCAGGTCGAAGCACCTGCAGTATTGGCACTATGAAGTGTGAGGGTTTTGCAGCTGGCAATCATCATCCCAGCTGACGCAGTAATCTAGTGGACAAAAGGGCAGGCCTTATGTAGACAGTACCTCACCTTACACAATACAAACAGTCATTCACCACTCACTCCTACCATCACCAAATGGCAGTGCTCAGCAAGAACTTAACAGCAGCCCCTTGATAATAAAGGCCTCTTGGTATTTATAATAGTAACCCTGTTTCCATCCTCTTCACTTCCATTTCTGGATCTTCTCCCTTCAACCACAGGAATGCAGACAGTGCACTTCCACTGTCTGGGAGATGTATCCCCACCCTCCATCTTGTGCTGCGCCAGGCCAGGCGCATTCAAAATTGATTCTACTGGCCTCAGTTCTTAGGCTCATTCACACATATAGCATTATCACTTTACACATGCTCCACACGCACATGACCTGCACATGCACTTGATACAGACACAAGATGCCAGAGTAAGGCTCTGGATACACACATAGTAGTAGAATTTTGCACAGGCGGGGCTGGAAGGCCTAACTCCCTGTGACAGGTGAAATGGTTTTGGGACACTATTAATCTTCCAGAAATGGTATGCTGCCTCCACTGTGTTACGCACTGTACACTGGACAGGGACATTAGTCCTCTGCCCATAATGAGGGTTTACTTGATCCACTTCTCCAGCTCACTGGACATGCCCAGGGTCATGGAGAAGCCTACTACTCTGCACATATATTAGATTAGTGTGACACTAGGGCCAGAATAAAAGCCAGTATGTCATAAGCACACAGATTTGAGCACTCAGGACAGGGCAACATGCCCATAAGCCATGCATGGGACTTTCCTGTCCCACCATCCATAGTGACTAATAACTGCACCTGAGAATTAAAAGGTTAGTCTTCCATGCCATTGATGAGATTGTTAATATCACAGATGTAAGACATGGTCACTAGCACCAAAGCTTTTTTTAAAGAAATCAATATATTGACGTACTGGATCCAAAAATGGAGGTACAACTAGAATCTTTTGGGAATCCTGGAGGATGTTCAAGATTTTAATTGACCCTATGGAGAATATATGTTACAGTGGTCTTAACTGAATATTTTTTCAAGGACTGGTGTTCATTTTTACTTAGCACACATCTGTGTGATTAAGGCTGCCTTTTCTGAAGTCTGGTTACAAAGGAGTTTTTTATATCTTTTAGGATTGTCAATTGTCTCAACAGCTCACTCGTATAATCAATGGTATTCATAATAATTCCTGCCGCCATTGGGAGCAGGTTTTTGGTACGATTGCAGTTATTGTTTAGACCAGTATGGGCTCTCTCTCTAGCCTACTTATATTTTTCCTGCTGATTGTGTGCAGCTCCTCCTAATAATAATCATTGTCTTTGAAGAAAAAAAAATCTGATTTTTCTGCGAAAATGTATGCAGTTTATATGCTGTTCAAACTTAGAATTGAAGAAGTCAGAAGTATCTGTAAGTTCAAAGGGGAGACCACTCCTGAGAATGGAATTCAGTGCTCATGTACATCGATGAGAAAGATTGGGGATAAGGGTCATCTGAGCAATGTCTGGATTTGGAGGATGACACTCACAGTTGTAGGAGTTACCATTTGTAAAACTGACGGCGAGACTGTCATTCTCGTGGCGGAACAGGTGCATTGCATTCACCTTTTTGTAAGAGTGATTGTGACTTTGGCCACTCTTATTTTGTAAAGAGATTAGTCCATATTCTCCAATTTAGTTCCTCTCTTATCTATTTTATTGGGTTCCTTTAAAAGTAGGTATGAATAACTACTTACATTTAAATAAAGTGAAAGAATGCCACAGGATATCTGTAAATTTTAACAGGTATTGCCACAGAACATACAAAAATCCCAGAAGTGATATAGATTAGCAACATTCTTTGCAAGAATCCAGCAACTGTAAACCACAACGAAAAGATATAAGACTGAAATCAACGGAAAACAACTTAACAGGAGGGTTTTAGGTCTATAAGGAAGGCGATTAGTGACCATGGCGGGCGAAGTGCAACTGATAAGCAATTCCAAGTTGAAGTGACCACACCCATGAAGGATTCATGTTGGGTTTAGTTTTCCTGAATTTTGGTTTCTCCAGTCTTAAGGGAGACCTTTTACCTGTTCGTCTAAGGCAGAACTGAGAGATGTAACTTTTTTTGGTCTGATACAAGGGGTGCTGAAATTGATTGTTTGATCAGAGGCAGATACCACATCGCCAGAATCCACACGGGCAAGCTCCAATGCTGGCATACTGCTGAAATAAATAATGATACATATGTTTTCAGTGTGAAAAGCTGGCCATGTGCATGTGGCTGCAGTGCAATATGTTTTTTGTTTTTTTTAAACTTTATTTTCCAGTTTACGTCGTTTCAAAAGATACATACATGCAAATCTGTTCACTACTGATTATAATGTCATTGTCGCATAAGAAAACATATACTATTTAGAATTGCAATAGGTGCTATGCCTGACAAGGCTGGCATGAAGAATACAGTAATACAATAACGTCGTCTCTCCGAAGTCCACCCCCCGCCCCTATCCATCGTTGTTCCCCGGCACTGTCAGTATCCCCACATAGTAAACATCGAGGACCATACATTCAGGACATACCATTTGTGTCGAGTGGTACCTGTTACTAAGTGAGCCTAACATATCGAAATTTGTTACCCCACTCCCTCCGGGACAATACCGTTTTCCAGTTGAGAGTCGGAGGCACTCCGTAGACCCTCCACATAGGAACGATATGGGCCCCATATGTCTTTGGGACGGGAAGAACTGGGCATTATGCCGGCATAGATCTCACTATTTACATTACAATAGGCCAAACTATTCAGCCAACTCTGCACTGTAGGTGCGGTTTTTCGGCCCCAATGTATTGCTACCTCTCTTTTCGTCAGTAGCAGACCCAGTGATGCGAACCGTCTGACCCCCCTGGGGAAGTTTACTGTGTATCCCAATAAGGCCACTTCCGGAGTTGGAATGAGGGGCAAGTTAATCATTTTCCCTAGAGTGTTGTGAATGCGTTCCCAGTAGGACTGTAGCGCAGGGCATGTCCATGCAAGATGTGCAAAGTCAGCATGGGGTGCGGCGCATTTCTGACAAGTATGTGGTCTGGATGGATCTATCCTGTGCGCTTTAGCAGGGGTGAAGTAAACGCGGCGTAAAAATTTAAAATGAAGACGTTTGTGCTTACTGTTGAGTGAGACTTCTTTTGTGACTGCACAACACTTGGCCCACTGATCATCAGTTATCGGGCGGCCCAGGTCTATCTCCCAGTCATTGCAGACTTTGTTGTCGCTTACAGGCCTCATGTTAGCACATGCTTTGTACAATTTAGAAATTAGATGCGCACTATTTGTGCTCTCAATTATCATCGTAAGAGGAGGGAACGACTCTGGTTCAATCGGGAAATTAGGCAGTGTGGCACGTAAAGCGGACCGGATGCGACCTAGGACAAATCTATCCATGAAGCCACTGTCTTGGTAACGTGTATCATCCACTAGCGAGAAGATGTGACCCCCAGGATATAAGTCTCCCAGTTTGGAGATATCGAATGTTGCCAAGATGCGCTGCACCAGGCGTTCACCCGATATCGGGAACCAGCGAGCGTTTGGAAGGGGAAGGGCCGACGAATATAGTGTTGTGGCGCCGGTCAGCCGTCTCAACTTATCCCATGCTCAACTGGTAGTGGAAACAGTTTGTATGTCATGGGGGTCCCTAGGGATGCCCTTGGGCAGGACAGTGGATAACCGCTCCGGCAGAACAAAGTCAGCTTCAGGCCGAAGAAACGGTATCCTGGCATCAGGATGAAACCATGCATGGGCATAGCAGCATTGGGCCACCAGGTAGTGCAATTGTAGATCCGGTACGCCATACCCTCCTCTGTCATATGGTAGTGTGAGCACAGGCCACCGAACACGTGGCTGTTTCCCTCCCCAGACCAATCGCGTAAGGTGTGTGCGCAATGTCCGAAAAAAAACGTTAGTGAGGGATATGGGGATATTATTAAATAGGTATAAGAATTTGGGAAGTACCACCATCTTTAGAATAGCCACTCGGCCCGCTATCGACAAGGGCAATCGCAGCCATCTTTCCACCTGAGTCTCAAGTGTGCTGATTGCCTGCCCATAGTTTAAGCGAATGATCTGTGTAGTATCTAGATAGATGTGGATCCCCAGGTATTTGACCGAGTCCGTGCACCATTCATGTGGATATTCGCATTCCCATGGCTTCGTGCTCGAAGTTAAAGGAAAAATTACTGACTTGTGTCAATTGATGCCTAGCCCAGAGAAACGGCCAAATCTTAGTATCTCTCTAATGAGAGGTTCTAAATTTACCTGGGGTTCCCTGACATAGAGGATTGCGCCGTCCGCGTAGAGCGAGACCAGGAGAGGGCCAGTGTTAAATTGTAACCCCCGCTGCAGGTGTCGCTCCTGAAAGTGACGGATCAACGGATCCATGGCCAGGATGAACAAGAGAGGGGACAGGAGGCAGCCCTGGCGGGTACCGCAGGAAAGCTTGAAGGGTCGGGAGAGCGGACCGTTCAAGCGGAGTCTCGCTGTGGGATTGCTGTATAATAAGGCAGTGGTAGCAATAAATCCCATAGGCATGCCCATACGGCGCATCACCGAAATAAAAAAGGGCCACTCCAAGGAGTCGAAGGCCTTCTCCGCATCTAGAAGGATTGCAGCAGCAGGGACCTCCGGAGCAAACTTGTGAAGGACTGCAAATAATGTCCTGTGATTAAGCGAGGTGGACCGGTGGGGTACGAATCCAGATTGGGCTGGGGATATTATAAACTCCATTAATTGAAACAGGCGATTAGCGATGACCTTGTCGAAAATTTTATAGTCCAAATTTAGAAGGGACAGAGGTCTGTATGATCCGCACAGTGATGGGTCTTTACCAGGTTTGGGGAGCAGTATAATAACTGACTCTCGAAGTGTGGGGGGAAGCACTTGTTTCTCTAAGGCCTCCGCGTAGACCTCGATTAGCTGCGGCGCAAGCAGGTCTTTGTATTCCTTATAAAAGTCACCTGTGAAGCCATCCAACCCAGGGCTGTAGAGCCGCGGAGGGTGTCGATGGCTCCAAGGACGTCCGCAACAGAAATAAGTTCAGCTAAAAAATCTTCCATGTGTTTTTCAAGGTAAACTAGTGCGATCTCTCCCTATTTTAGTGGTGTATAGTGCAGTGAAATAGTCCAGAAATTCATAACGAATTTCCGATGTGGAGGTGAGGGTTTGGTTAGTAGCAGAGCGTACCTCAGTGATGATTGCCTTGCTGTACGGTGGCCTCAGCATCTGCGCCAGCACCCTGCCAGGCCGTTCACCCTCTCTGTATCGCCTGGCTGTCTGGTATTTGCTCAAGTACAGTATCTCCTGGTCTGCAGTATCCCTATATTCAGTCAGGAGGGCCAAGCACTGTCCCTCCGCAGCAGAGTTTGATGAATGTAGAGAGGCATCATCTAGCGCCGTGAGGTCTCGCTCAATGCGCAATAACGTGTTACGGAGATCCTTGAGTACCCCAGCATGTTTGGCAATACAAACGCCCCTGATGACTGCCTTAAAACCTTCCCATAGGACAGCCCAGGAGTCAACCGAACCAGTGTTAATTGCGAAGTAGTTCTCGATGGCTTCGCGTATTTCCGCCTTAAAAAGGTCGTCGTGTAGGGCGCGACTCGGGAAGCGCCATTGCCGTTCAAATCCCTCAGGACGAGGGACTTTCAAGTGTAGCAATACCGGGGAGTGGTCGGAATATGTCCGAGGAAGAGTCTCAAGCGTTCGGAACCAGCCTGCCACGTCAGGGGAAATTAGCCAAAAATCAATTCTAGTCCAGGTGTTGTGCTGGCCGGAGTAATGTGTGTAGTCTGTAAGGGTTGGATTGCGCTCACGCCAAATATCTAAAAGCGAAAACTGTTCACAGCGTTCTAAGAGGGCGCGACGTGACCGTGGTTTAGTGTCAGGAGACACGGAAGTGCTATCCAACCTGGGGTTAGGAAGCAAGTTAAAGTCCCCACCCACCAATAATAACTGTGGCTCCAACTTCGCCAGCTGGGCGGTCAAAGTCAAGGTGTGAAAGAAGTCGGGGGAGTCCGTGTTCGGGGCATACACGCACACCAGGGCAGCACTGTAACCCACCAGAGATCCCGTGACAATGATGTATCTACCCTCGACATCCCGCACAACAGCGCCAAGACTAAAGGGGACCCTTTTGTGGATAAGAATGGCTGTACCCCTGGCATAGTTGCTAAAATTGGCAAAGTATCTATGTGCACCCCAGCTTGCACCGAAGCGTGCTGCATCTGTTCTGGGCAGGTGCGTTTCCTGCAAGTAGGCGATGTCTACCTTGTGTCTCAGTAGGTAGTGAACCACTTGCCTTCTCTTGCGGTTGTCGTTGAGACCTCATACGTTCCAGGACACCAGGGACAGGCTAGAGGGGCCCTCTATATTACCCAGCTGAGCCATCAGATGAACGTGTCAGACCAGTCATAGCAAAGTAGCGACAAAGAAAAAGAATTTGTGACAGTGAACATATCCGCAAACAACAAAAAACGTATAGGTAAACCTGATCAACCCCCCACCCAGCCTCACCCCAAATAGAGCGAGGCCAATCCCAAACGAATGGCAGAACATGGAGTACCAATTGACTTTATACTTAAATGACAATCCCCAAGAACAGTACCCCTGTATGAGCAAGAACAAACCCAAGGGATACACCATGGGGGGTGGCAATGCAAGGGCAATCAACCAGCCAAGTGAAACATCATAACAGGATGAATAACATTTTCCCTGTAAGTCTTACAGCAGAGAGGCAGGAGCCGTGAAGGAATGCTAACCAGTGCCGGAGCTGGAGAATAGGTCTGCACTAGCGTCCAAGCCACTATGCGGGGGAGAGGGCCCCCTCCACCCGTCGAGGCCTTATTCTTATTTCGCTTGTATACCTGGCAGAATTCCTGGACCTCAGTAGGAGTGTCAAAAATGCGAGCCCTGCCCCCCACATCAACCCTCAATCGGGCGGGGTAGAGCATGCCATATTTTAGTCCCAGGTTCCTGAGGGTGGCCTTCACCCCATTGTATTTGCTTCGGGCATCCTGCACCATCATAGTGAAGTCCGGATAAAGGGACAACTTAGAGCCCTGCCAAACAATGTCCCCACGCTCTCTAGCCAGTCTCAGAGGCGAGTCTCGGTCACGAAAGTTCATGAGACGTGCAATGATGGGTCTGGGCGGGAGTCCAGGATTTGGCCGAGGGCCTAATGATCTGTGTGCTCTCTCCACCACAAAGCCAGAAGTAAAGGACTACCTGCCAAATAAATCAGATAACAGATTCTCAACAAACAGGTCCATACGGCCAGTGGCAGTAGTCTCCGGAACCCCCAGGATGCGGATGTTGTTGCGCCGACTGCGCGCCTCAAGGTCATCAATTTTGATTGCCACATCTTTGAGGATACGCTCGACACGCTCCAATCTTTTAATGGATTGAGCAGTCCCATCCTCAATGTCAGAAATACGTGCCTCCGCTACATCGAGCCTCCTGTCGTGTACCTGGATTTTGGCCCCTAAGCTGGCAAGATTCTTGTCAAGCGAGTCAAATCGACTGTCTAGCGCCTTGAAGCCAGCCCTCATCTCCTGTAGCATGGAGGTGGCGACAGTGGAGGAGTCAGCTGTGTGTTCCGTGCCTTGTGCGCTTTCCGCCATGCTGGTACTTTCCAAAGGGGCCCTGTCTACAAGCTTTTCAAAGGGGAGGGTCTTCTGTTTGGTATCTTTGCGGCCCATGCCGCGGATAAGCAACACAAATGGCGAAGTGGAACAGAATGCCTCCAGGTAGTATTATGGGAACGCTGCAGCCAAAACAGTGAAGGAGGCAGCGCCAGGGTATAGGGTTCCAATAAAAGAGGCAGCATCTGCAAGTGAGTCGACGGCAATGCGCAAGCTCGTGTGTGGGGGTAGCAGTGTAATATGTTAATGTGTGATGTTGTGGACAGATGAAACATGGTAGCGCTGTTTAGTATACAAAGCATATTAATCAGCAAATTTAAAATTACACGGTTTTAGGAACCAACCATCAATAAACAGGCAGCTGAAACCTCCCTGAGGACAATATACACACAATGTACACATCTGATGTCCTAAAGCAGAGTTCTGTATTTTATCTACGGTTCTTTTTCACGATCAAAAGCAGATTGTGTGCAGAAATAAGACATTTTTTTACTCCCATGCTATACTACTAGCTTATCATAGTGTGAATTGTTTCATAAATCCTGTCCATTTAAAGGAATGTAGCATGAACATGTATCTAGTGTATTCTGAGTTGTCATACAAGCCATTCCGCCGTTGTAGGTAATTGACTGTGCGTTCATTTGCTGATGAAAAGTGATTTTGTGCTCAGTTGCTCATGTGGATAATGTTTCACTCTCTCTTCGTTTGGTCTTTCACAGCAAGCCATTGACTATTCGATGGAGGCGGAAGCTGTTCCTTCAGTCACAGTGAAGGTATTGTACACCTTTTAAACTGCAACTCTCACACAGTAGCACACACTTCAGCCAATCTGGTAAAGTGCTATCCAGGCCTGTGACTGCTTCCATTTTGCAGTATGCCCGTAAGGCACTTCTTTTTTAGTCTCCTGTCAAAAGATGACTGTAGTAAAGATTGTCTGTAAATGTGAGATTTTGGATTAAAATTATTCATTTGAGAGGAGGAACCGCACCAATTTATTGATACAAATGGTAAGCCTAGTTTTAACCCTGGTTACAGTGGCCTAAAGCAGCAGGTATTCCCTCGAAGAAATGCGCACATTCACCGATCATTGGAGGGGTGAGGGTTATGATTCATCGCTGAAATGCCCTCCTTGTGGCAGAGACGAGGAAACAGAGGTCCATGCCTTATTTTTAGCCCAGCCTGTAAGAAATTTAGGTCCAAATGGCTAATTGAACTCTGCAGAAAATTAGGGACATCACAGTGTCACGAGGCCTTTAGAATTTTGAAAACTGATACTCAACAGCCTATTGTTATTGCAGTCTCTGTTTTCAATCTGGTGTGTGCGAAAGAGGTTTCTGTGATGTCATGTTCTTCTTGGTGGGGATGAAACTGGGCCCTAGTGTTTGGTAGCTGATGGACAGTCCTGGGAATTGCATGGCAGTAGGGTCTATATTAAATGTATATCACTTTTATAAAATATTGGTTTTACGGTTTAGTGATTTTAAAATCTTGGTATTTTAACCACTGCGCACTTTAGATAAAGCAATATTAGATAACATTTGAGTGTTCTAGGAATTAGTCCTCATCCATAGACAATATGGTGGCATAGCGGACCCTTCTTAGTTATAGGTTCTTTTGGAGGTTTTTGCCTAATAGGAATCTGTCTTACGGGGGTGATAGGCAATACGTGTTCCACTCCTAACAGAGGCAATAGTGTTTAAATTAGCTAAGTATTGCAATAGGTTTTATATATTCTCATTTGAACTGTTTTATGGTGGAGAGGCATTTGTGCTTTATTAAATAATGCTATTTTAAAAGTTGTGTTTTTTTATTATATTACTGGAATGTATTGTAAGGCGCTGTGCATATCCTTTAGTGTGTACTTTTATGGTTCTTTGAACCGAAATAAAGTTATCGAACTGAACTGAGCTTATTAAAGCAGCTCCAAAACTATTTAAAGTCAGAAAACAGAATTTAGCGCCAACTGGCATCTGGTTCATTCTCACAGATGATGTCCTTTTCCGTCCCTTAGGTTCTAGGGGCCTAGCCAGCTGACCTTTGGAGAGCACTTCTAAATCCCTGTGTAGATGTATAGAGTAGGCCATACCTCACTTCTCCCTTACGCCTTAGTCCTCCCTTCAGGCAGGTCCAGGCAAATGTTCTGTTTCTTTGCCCTCTCCAATTATGTTCTGAATGGCTGGTGTTGGCTAGTTAATTGGTTGACTAGCTAATGATTGGTGACAACCTCTAACCCAATTCGAAAATGATCACACTTCACCCTCCCTACTTCTTCAGCAGTTCCTATTTGCTTTCCTGTGAAAAGGGACAGGCCCAGCCTGGTCCTTTGCGATGCCTTCTGTGTTCCTGTTCACTCCCAGCTCCCACATTCCAGGATATGTAGCCAGTGATCACTCCTCCCAGTGTTCCTGCTAGCAGTTCATACCTCATCAAAGTTTAGCTTTTCAATGTCAGGAGAAACAACCAGCAGAACTGAATTATTTACTGCTAAATCTTCCAGGCAGCATAAAGGAGGTACATTCACCTTTGCACTATATTTAGTACAAATCGATCTTCACCACTGAACTACATATTTTTACAAATATTAAGAAGGAACTTTGAATAAACGTAACATTTCTCTAGGGCGAACTGTGAAAAAGTGACTTATAATCACAAGTATGTCTTCATCACAGGAAATGCTGCAGCAACATCTACACAGTGAATTGTATAGCTATTCGCTATAGTGATATAATTTTTTTATATTTAGTATGTCCTCTTTAAAACATTAAGCACCCAACCTTGTTGACTACAAAGCACCCCTTAGGGTGGCTTACCTAATGTCTAAAAGTAAAATTTTAGGCGGTGTTAGGCCTGAAGCCAGTTTTTTAAATAATCATACTTGAGGTGGTGTAAATGTACACTGCAGCTCAGAGATTGCATTTCACTTTTATACCACTAGTGAGTGCATTTCTTGCACCATTTCGTGCCTTACTTAAAAGTGAAATACGCCATTTGGATTTAGCCAGTTATATCAAATGTTTAGGCGTCACAAATCATGCACTGGAAGGCTGAATGACAGTCTCTCAGTGTCAGGATAAAACTTTCAGCTAAACGTAACCAAAAAACGAGGAGATATGTTTTCTTACTTTATATTTCTATTCGTCACAGGTTTGGAAAAAAGGCAATTATACATTTATATTTATTTGTAGATATGATAAAAACATTTAGGGCCATTCTGCAATATTTTGTATGGTGCTGATCTTTAAATGGCAATATAGGCTAAAAGAAAACTTCAAATGAGGTTACTTGTTCGTTAAAAATTGTTGTGCACCTATTTCCATAGACTCACCGTCAAAAGTTCTATCAATACTGCAGGTCGATGGCAAAGGCAACATGATGTTGGATTAAATGAGCAGGATAGACTGTTCATCATAATATGTTGATACAACATGTCATATTTTTCCAATGGATCACTGTATTTATTAGCTTCATTGCTGTCTTTGCAAAGACATAGACCATGAATCCAATTATAGAGTTACATTCTGATCCCTACACAGACCACAGGCGCCTCTTTGGGAAATGATTGGATTTAGAAGTTGTTTGCTAATTGTTGCGCCCCCTCCCTCCTTTCCTTTACCCTGACAGATTTTGACAGGACAATCCTGCTGAAATTTATCAAGAGAACAGGTCTGGTAATAAGGCAAAATATTTGATGCACTAAAAACCAATTCTTTATTTTATGCTTTTTTTCCAATAAAAAAAACAACAAGCATTTGCAATGCAAAAGGTCTCGCATTTGCGAGAGTTTGAGCTATTGTCATTGTAAATAACAATGCCTTTTAGTTATGTGTTTTGTTTTGTTACGCACTTTGTACTTTCCAGGTTTTCTGAACACATAAATAAAGGCATTGTCATTTACAATGTCAATAGCTCAAATTGTCGTAAATGCGAGACCTATTGCATTGTAAATGCTTATTGTATTCAGCTTGCAGTTCAAGCAGTAGGGCGACGCTCCTCTGCCTTAGCACTGATGCACGATGAATTATCCATTACTAGTTGGCGATCGCAAGCAATTTACAAAATATACAGCACGCATGAATACATACTAGACTTCGATCCATACATGCTTGCACAGCCTAGAGTGAGCACTTACCTCACACAAATAGGTAAGTTAATTCAGAAATAAACTCCAAAACGTTTAAAAGAAAAATCCTGGAGACAAGAATTCTTATTTAGGTCGCATGCAATGCCTTGCTTCTGGCCTTAACTTTATACTTTAAGTAAAGGTAAAGGAGAACTCAAAATATGGACATTCAGTTTCTGGCAATCTCAAGTGTTGCTTTCATCTATGTTTTGACGTAACAGTACATTTATTTTTCCAGAGATGTTATTTCTGTGTCATGCAGTACATGTTCATGTTTTGCACAGCGCTGTGTACTTAAAGCAAGGTTTGTGCTTTGCAAATATATCAATTAAAATAAGGACATAATAGAAAGCAGGTCCACATGAAGAGGATCAACTCCTGAATTCATAAAAAAAAGTCCAGCTACATGGCTTGCGCCATTAAGGCACACTATCAACATCCCACTGCCACGCAATCGCCATCTGTTTATGGGCAACCACAGTCGGGCCTAGATGATCACTTGGAGGAATAGGAGACCCTGAAGCCTATTGCTCATGGTGGCAATAAACCGAGCTGTGATTTCATGAACTGTAGGGACACTGAATTGCTGACGAGCCATAATAATCTCTAAAAGACAACAGAAGCGTCATGCTATGGACTGCAAAACATCCCAAAGAAGGTTTGCACTGCTGTTCAAAAGGCCCTCTAGCCCTAGCTCAACAAAGGCTCCACATCAAACAAAATTTAAAGAACTAGTAGAGTCTTACCTTCAGGGATGGCCCATTGCTACCACAGAATCAAACCTCAAAGAAGGTCATGCGACCTATTGCTTTCACACAGGGAATAACGCACAAGTTAAGGGTGACTGACGCATGCATCAAGTTAGGATGACTGACAGGGCGCAAGTGAAGGGAAACACTAGGAATACCCCAGGCAATAAGGGTAAGGGGGAGTGTTCAAGCACACCATGCAATGGAAATGATTGGTGATGATTGGTGATTGGTGATTGGTGATAAGCAGGCCAAGCAAATACTTGGGTTAGGGGCCAAGGCACATGAGGCAAAGGAGTTGGTAGTGGCATAAGCAAGGAAGGCAACGGGGCAGTTGAAGGCTTGGTATGTATAGCATAACGGACTAAGCACATGGGCGATTAGGGTCAGTGGGGTAAACAAGAACAAATGGCAAGGGGTGGGTGAGGCATGAACATATCAGGGGAAGAAAGCACAAGGCATGTATTTTGGAGGAGAGTACAATTTAGTAGGGGTAGTTCATATTCTAAGTGGAGACCAAAGGTGCGAGAAACAAAATCAAGATATGAGGGAGAGTGCATGGTATAGGAAGAGTAAAAGGCTCTGCGTTGGGGAACAGCAGAATGATCCGCACCAGGGAGGAAAGCAAGGCACCCAGTTTGGAAACATGAGGTGAAGCAGGGAGCTGAGGAAGGAGTCTGGGGGCGAACAACTGGGAACAGGGTGTAAGGAGCTGGGAGATAGGGGTAAGGACCCTGGGAAGGCAGCAAGGTGAGAGGAGGCAGGCAGAAATAAACGAAAACGCTGGCAAAGCGAAGGGCAACTGACAAAGCCAGTAAGCCTGGGGTTGGCGGTCAGCCTTTTGCCTTTGTCAATGTTTGTTTTGTGTTTGTTACAAAACATTGTTGGTGAATCTGGGGGGCTCTCAATCTAAAAAATAAAATAAAAATGGCTAAAAGCAAAAACATTTTACACAATGAAGGGAATATATGAAGGATTTAAGAGGGAAAAGGAGACTAACGCTTCCGATATTAGGAGTACAGTTCTTAAATCAAATTAATAAAAATGAAGAAGGAATTTCCGGTCGCTGGGAGAGAGAGAATCTGGAACACATCAAATAGCTAGTTCCGAGTTAAGAATGCGCACGACAGTTCAGGCGGGATGGTCAGCTTCTTTCTTTTCCCTCACAGAGCTTCAGACCGGACAGACAATGCTCTATCTCATTTCGCACTGGAAAACAAACACCCGGAGAGCGAGAAGGCTGGGGATCTGGGCCAGGCAACTCCGCTTTAGCCTGGATTTTAGAGAGCGAGAGAACAGTGCGGGCGTGGAGGCCAGATTGAGGTCAGCGGGAGGGTGAGGAGGGGCACAGAGCCAGAGGAGGGCGCGCGGCGCAAAGCTTTGTCTGGGCACTACGAGCGGAAGTTGAAAGGTTGCGTGGAGGAAACGAAGGCTGAAGAAAGTGGGCAAGGTCACAGCAAGAACAACCTTCTGTGTGAAACAAATTTGCACACGAAGGGAAAAAAAAACAAGCAGCGAGGGGCTCTAAGCGTTACGACCATGGGAGTGGTGTAAATCTCCTTGTTTCACTAAACACATTATGACTTGTGATGGGGATGAGAACGTCTGCTGCCAGCTATCATTCCGCATTATATTCAGCGCGCGTCAGCCTGGTGAGAGCGGTTTCATATCCATAACCGTGTTTTGTCCAGAGAAAATCCCAGGCACAGCGAGCCAGCGGTTTGGTGCTGGTAATGTTTACTTAAATATAAACAGTGTCTAGAGAAAGCCAATCTAGGACAACGACCCGAGCACGCAGGGAATGATACGGATAGGAAATAATGCGCCTATCCGGTACTTTGTACATGTTTACTGGGCAGCATTATCTGCGTTTGGGGCATACCTTTGTAAGGACTCCATTCATAACTAGAAAACTCGGTCTCCACCAAGTTGCTCCCCCCCTTTTCCCTTGCGCCAATGCTCTCCCTGATAAGCAGCGAGTCTGCATGGAGGCTGATAGAAAGCCTATCGCCGCGGTTTGTGTGAAAGGAACACCCTATTGCCGCAGCATCGCCCCGCTGCCATCCCCTCCTAGCCACACAGAAATTAATATCACTCCAATTACCAGAATAGAGATGGGCTGCAGGCAGGCGATAGGGAAATATCCTTTGCGCGGAGGACGCAGACCAGGCAAACTCCTAAGGATGAAAATAACAAGCACAAGCGCAGCGCGCGCGCACGCCTCGCACTGCAGCAGGGGGCCTGCGCGATTCCCTTGCGGGATCGAGCAGCAAGGCGCGATAATTGCTACCATATGGCGCCAGCTGCTCGCTCCCGCAAGTGAATCGCCAAACGTGCACGCGTTGCCATTGAAGGCAATGGAACGCGTGCACGTTTTTGGCTGAAAAGCCGGATCGATTCCAAAAGGTCTTTTTGCCTATGCAGCGCATGCGCGCTGCGTAGGCGAGACCTAAAAACTTAGAATGGAAAGTATTTACTACGCTACGCCCTGAAAATACCTCATCCTGAGATAATGGAAATTTCCAGGGGCAGTAAGGTGTGCCCACTCACTCCCATCCGGCCCACTTGTAATTTGGGCCACAGAGTGTGAATTAAGACCACGAACCTGACCCCCTTATGAATATTTCATAATATCTGAAAGAGACACGTTAGTGACAGATTCCTTACCTTAGAATATCCCCAGGCGTCAGGCTGGATCCGGAAAGTTTTGGCGTAGCAGTACCCTTGCGCGTCGGTAGGCGGCGTCGTGCGGCTCCGCATCCGTCGTCGGCGTCGTGATCGCCGGGATGACGTCGCGGGCAGTACTTAGACGCCGCCCCTGCGCGCTGACGTCAGTTCTGTTCTTCTTTTTCCGCGCCAGTAAGCGCAGATCCGGGAAGAGCAGTGCCCTAGTCAATTTTTGACTAACTTTTTTGTGAATTTTTTCACTGTTTCTTTTCGAGTCTTTATCGACTCCTAGGTGTCGTAGGGATGCCCGGCTTCAAGCCATGCGACGCCTGTGGTCGAATGATGTCGATCACAGACCCGCATCTAGAGTGTCTCTTCTGTCTCGGCCGAGACCATGACACGAAGTCGTGCCCTGACTGCCGGAAACTTCACCCGAAGGCTTTGCGAGAGCGGTCTCGAAAGCTACTCGAGGTCCGGCAGTCGGCTCCGCGCCGCACCAAGCCCCGGTCCCGGGAGAGGTCGAGGGGCCGGTCGCGGAGTCCCCGCCGGTCGTCGGAGTCCAAGTCTTCGCGCTCCTCGGGTAAGTCGAAGCACAAAAGTCTAAGAAGCGTCATCGCTCTAAGACTTCGCCTCGCCGGTCTCGCGACTCGGCTGAAGCCCCAGTCGGCACCGTCCCCGCGGCCCCGGACATGCCTATGGAGCCGCCCCGCATTACCCGTCCTTTCCGGGTTCGGGGGCGACTCCGGCCAAATACAGGAATTCCTGTCGGCCATGGCCCGCCTCTTCGGGCCTCAAGGTCCCTCCGGTGCGCCTTCGGGCCCCGCGGGCCCTGATGGGGTTGCCCCGGCGTCGCCGTCGACTCCGGTCCCGGCGCCGCCTGTCCCACCAGCCTTCATCCCGGCCCCGATCCCGGCTCCGGTGGTACCGCAACCCCCGTCGACGCCGGTTGACCTAACCACGCCTCCACCGACGCCGATGTCCCCGGTGCAGTTCCTGACGCCGTCCGGGGCTCCGGACGGCGTCGGTCCCCGGCGCTCTCCGGCTCCGGACATGGAGCCGGACCGACGTCGCTCAACGCCGGCTCCGGCGCCGATGAGACCTTGGATCCCAAATGTCCCTCCTCCTCCATATTTTGAACCTGAGGTGGACCAAGAGAGCTGGGAGGGGTCTGAGGACCCTCTCACACAACAGTGTGAGTATGATCCGGACTGGGCTGAGGAACTTGGGGATGCCAGTGGTCTAGACACCTCCCCTGACACTGGCATGCTGTCTCCTCCCGTGGCTACGGAGGAGGGAGCTAATTTTGCAACGGTGTTGCGTAGAGCAGCTGGAGCCTTACATCTCCAATTGCCTACTGTGGCTGTCAGGACTAATCTCCTGACGGAAGTGCTTCAGCCGGCAGCTTCCTCTTCGGAGACTGTGCTGCCGTTTAATGATGCACTCACTGATGTTCTTTTGGCTGCCTGGTCCAAGCCCACCACAGGGGCTCCTGTGGATAGGAACGTAGCCCGACGCCATCGCCCTGCTCCGGGCGACCCCTTGTTTCTCTCCCAACATCCCACCCCCGAGAGCTTGGTTGTCCAAGCCTCTGCCTCCCAAACCGCCTTCCCTACCGCCCCTCCGGATAGGGAATCCAAACGCCTGGACCAATTTGGTAAGAAGGCTTTTCTTCCTCCAGTGCTGGCTTGCGGTCCATCAACACCGCTTGCCTTTTGGGCCGATACACCCACTCCCTGTGGGATTCGGTGGCGGCTGTTTTGCCGCAGTGTTCTGAGGAGGTCCAGACACTGCTTACCCGCGCCATTGCGGAAGGGCGAGATGCGGCTAAATACACCATACGTTGTGGCCTTGATACCGCCGACTCGCTGGGCAGATCGCTTGCAACGACGGTGGCGCTACGTCGCCACGCCTGGCTGAGAACAGCTGGTTTCTCGGGTGATGTCCAGAATACACTCATGGACATGCCCTTTGATGGAGTCGGTCTTTTTGGTTCAAAGGCAGACCATGCGCTGGAGCGTTTTAAGGACTCACGGGCTACTGCCAAGTCCCTGGGCCTTTCTGTTGTACGCCCTCCGCTAACCTCTGCTTTTCGCCCCTTTCGTGGCCACGGAAGGGGCGCCCAGTCACATCAGCTGCCCAGCCACCGGCCCGCGCAGCAAGCGTCTTCGCGTGGCCGAGGACGTGGATACCGCCGTGGCGGTTCGGGCAACCAGCGTGCGGGTCAGGCCACTACCTCCAACCCGTCCGCGGCCTCCAAGCCCTCCTAGTCCTTCCTTTCAGGTGCACAGCACGCCAGTAGGGGGCAGGGTCCGCCATCACCTTCACCACTGGCGTCCCATCACCTCGGACAGGTGGGTCTTGGACATTGTCCGAAGGGGCAACTCCCTCCCCTTCGAGACCACCCCCAGCCATGCCACCTCAATTCCACCGCATGTCAGGGGATCACTTGGTGCTTCTGCAGAAGGAAGTTACGGCCCTCTTGGCCAAGAGGGCCATCGAGCATGTTCCGACCCCAGAAGTAGGACGTGGTTGCTACTCCCACTACTTTCTGGTGCCCAAAAAGGACAAGGAGGACATGTGTCCTATCTTGGACCTCCGGAACGTCAATCGCTTCCTCCGGAAGGAGAAGTTCAAGATGCTCACCCTAGCTCAGGTCTTGACTGCCCTCGACCCTGGAGACTGGTTGGTAGCGTTGGACTTGCAGGACGCTTATTTTCACATCCCCGTCCTGCCGGCCCACCGGCGTTACCTGCGGTTCACGGTAGGCCTCGAGCATTTTCAGTTCACCGTGCTCCCCTTTGGCCTTACAAGTGCCCCTCGGGTGTTCACGAAAGTGATGGCGGTGGTCGCAGCTCATCTGCGCCGGGCAGGGGTTCCAGTCTTCCCCTACCTCGACGACTGGCTGCTGAAGGCGGGCTCGTCCCAGGCAGTCGTCTCCCACCTCCAGACTACGGCCGAACTCCTGCACTCGCTGGGGTTCTCCATCAATGTGCCGAAGTCGCATCTGATTCCTTCTCCACAGCTCCTTTTCATCGGAGCAGTTCTGGACACGACGCAGTTTCGGGCCTCTCCTCCCGAACGGCGAGTCCGGGATATTCAGGCTATGATTCCGATCTTTCAGCCTTTATCCTGGGTTTCGGTACGGATGACCCTGAGGCTGCTGGGCCTCATGGCCTCCTGCATCCTGCTGGTCAATCATGCCAGATGGCATATGCGGGCTCTGCAGTGGGACCTGAAGTTCCAGTGGGCGCAGCACCAGGGCAACCTGTCCGATCACGTCCAGATCTCGGAGGGGACTGCAAAACAATTGCAGTGGTGGCTCTCGAACCGGCAATGGGTCATGGGCAGATCCCTCTCCCTTCCCCAGCCAGAGCACACAGTTGTGACGGACGCGTCCCTTCTGAGATGGGGCGGTCACATGGGAGAGGCGGAGATCAGAGGCCTCTGATCTCCGGCGGAGTCCCGGCTCCATATCAACCTTCTGGAGCTCCGGGCGATCCGACTTGCACTCAAGGCATTCCTTCCCTCTGTCAAAGGGAAGGTAGTGCAGGTGTTCACAGACAACACCACCGCCATGTGGTACTGCAACAAACAAGGCGGGGTGGGGTCGTGGACCCTCTGTCAGGAGGCTCTGCGCCTCTGGACATGGCTGGAACATCAGGGCATGTTCGTGATGGTTCAACACCTGGCAGGTTCCCTGAACGCCAGGGCGGACGAACTCAGCCACAGGTGCATGATGGATCACGAATGGCGTCTTCACTCGGAAGTGGCGCAAGGACTCTTTCTACAGTGGGGAGAGCTTTGGTTAGATCTATTCACCACCGAAGAGAACGCGCAATGTCATCAGTTCTGCGCGTTGGAATTTCCAAAGCGGCACTCGCTCGGCGACACTTTTCGTCGCGAGTGGAGTTGCGGTCTGTTGTATGCCTTTCTGCCTATACCACTTCTACCCAGAGTGTTGAAGAAGATTGAGCACGACCGGGCCCAAGTCATCCTTGTGGCTCCGGACTGGGCTCGAAGAGTTTGGTATCCCGAGCTACTCAGTATGAGCGTACATCCCCCGATCCGACTGCCTCTTCGGGAGGATCTTCTGTCGCAGCAGCAGGGGACGGTCCTCCACCCGAACCTGTCCAGCCTCCACCTGCTTGCGTGGAGATTGAGCGGCGGCAGTTGATTCCTTTCGACTTGCCTCCCGAAGTTTGTGATGTGATTCTGGCAGCCAGGCGTCCCTCCACTAAGGTGGTATACGCCTGCAGGTGGAACAAGTTTGTGGCATGGAGCACAGCAAAGGCTGTGAATCCCCTTTCTGCCCCTCTTTCTGAGGTTCTTCTGTTCCTTCTTTCCCTGGCCCAACAGGGGTCTGCCCTGGGTACCATCAAGGGCTATCTTTGTGCCATCTCGGCCTTCCTCAGGCTTCCTGATCAGCCCTCCCTTTTCAAGTCCCCTGTTGTTAACAGGTTTCTAAAAGGCATTACACACCTCTTCCCTCCTGTTCCGTTTGTGATGCCTCAGTGGGACTTGAACTTGGTTCTTACCTTTCTTATGTGCGCTCCCTTTGAGCCTCCACATAACTGTCCTCTTCGTCTTCTGACTCTGAAGACAGCCTTTCTGGTGGCCATCACCTCCGCTCGGCGGGTGAGTGAGCTCCAGGCTCTATCATGTAAACCTCCCTTTCTGTCTGTCCATCCAGACAAGGTTGTTCTTAGGACGCGCCCGTCCTTCTTGCCAAAGGTAGTTACTGCCTTCCACATTGGGCAGACCATCACTTTGCCCACCTTCTTTCCGCCTCCGCATCCTTCCAGAGAGGAAGAGAGGCTCCACCGTCTGGACCCCAAACATGCGCTTTCCTTTTATATCGACCGCACACAACACTTCCGGGTGGATGACCAGCTCTTTGTTGGCTACGTGGGCGCCAAAAAGGTCGGGCGGTGCACAAGAGAACCATCTCCCGCTGGGTAACCTTGTGTATCAAAGCCTGCTATTCTTTGGCTAAGAAGGAGCCTCCTGTTGCGCTGCGTGCCCATTCCACCAGGGCAACGGCTGCTACCACTGCTTTAGGCCGCGGTGTTCCGCTGCAGGATATCTGTCAGGCAGCTACGTGGGCCTCGCTGCACACATTTACAAAGCATTACTGCCTTGACAGTCAGGTCCGGAGGGACGGCTTCTTTGGCCGTTCTGTCCTCCGGGACTTCCTTGTCTGATCTTTGTTCGCAGACCCACCACCGGGGTTGGTATTGCTGGGGTATCTATTCTAAGGTAAGGAATCTGTCACTAACGTGTCTCTTTCAGATGCACAAGTTACTAACTTGTGTAACGATATATCTGTAAGAGACAGTAGTTAGTGACAGATTCCTTACCGCCCCACCCATCCTTCCCGTTCTGCGAACTGATTTCTAGGGTTAAGGACATCCCTTTCAGGGCCCTAGTATTTTTCAGACACCTATGTCAGCTTCTTGCATGGCTCTGCGTTCCTGGCGCGGAAAGTCGTGTACAGAACTGACGTCAGCGCGCAGGGGCGTCATCTAAGTACTGCCCGCGACGTCATCCCGGCGATCACGACGCCGACGACGGACGCGGAGCCGCACGACGCCGCCTACCGACGCACAAGGGTACTGCTACGCAAAAACTTTCCGGATCCAGCCTGACGCCTGGGGATATTCTAAGGTAAGGAATCTGTCACTAACTACTGTCTCTTACAGATATATCGTTACACAAGTTAGTAACTTGTGCATTATGTCCATTAAGACACTAAAGGTTTTTATGCACACCTTCAGAAATTAAAAATATTTACAAATTCATTCCATTATTAAATACCATTTTAAAGCATCATAGTTCGACAAAGCAATATGTTCTGTATATAGATGAAAATGTTCTCACTTTTTACAGAGTTTTCTTCCTGTACCTGCTTTCAAATAAAATCCAAACTGCAAAACCTGGTTAGTAATTTCTAATTTGCCTGTTTAAAAATATACATCTCAAGTCGATATGGAATGGGCAAGTATCGTACGTGCTAATTTTAGCTTTATTCTCATAGTACATTGGCGCACTATATTTTCTGACACTAGTTTTTGCCTTATATTCTCCTGTCTAACATAGAGAGGGTTAACAGTTGGATCTGCATTCAAAAAATTGCAGTGTACAGTCTGAGATACAGTTATATGTTACAGTTCCATCCTTGGCTTTTCCTTGAAGTCATTCAGAATAGAGGGTATTTTCTTTTCAGTATTATGGCCCAAATTATGCTCAAAAGATACCCTAATTTTCATGTGAGTTTTAAGATCAGCCACCTACGTCACATTGCAGTCTGTGCACGTGGGCAGAGAACACATCACATAATGCACTGAGCACGACATACCGTTTCTCCAGCATGGAATCTTTTATAATTTCAAATGCTGTTTGAATTGTCCTCCATGTCAGGCTGGAAATCCTTCAGCCAAGTGGCACTCATAGAACTCAAAGATGCCTACTTTAAAACCCACCCACAGGCAACTCTGGAGGTTCCTCCGATTCACAGTTGTATCAAGTCGATGTATGATGGGCAAGTATCAAAAGATTGCTCTGGCGGATTGAGGTGCTGTCATTCAATGTAGGCTCTATGCCCGGAGACTTCATAGAATGTTTGGCACTAGTTGCAGCCCATCTGCCCAGATGGGGCACACTGCAAGATGAACTTCACAGGCAGTGGACACAGGTGTGATGGACTGCAGGAAAGCAGCCCTGGTTTAGTGAAACTATCACCCACACCTGATTGTAAGTATGCCCTTCTGCCCACAGATTCTGAAGTTCTCAGGGATCATGGACAAATCATTGGAAGGTCGGGTTGCATCTTGACCAGAGACCCGTAGTCCATTTACAAATGATTGCCGCACATCAGTGTCCTAGAACTAAGGGTGATCAAGCATTCCCTCCAGGCATTCTAACCACATTTTGAGAGGATAATATTCTTTGTGATCACAGACAGTATGGCACTCATGCTACTCCTTCTCAAAAAGGGCAGCATCCGCTTATGGAACTTGTCCAATGAAGCACAGATCATTTGGTTGTGGGTTGCCAAACTGAGGCTCCACCTAATGATGATGCCAGAATTCACCATCATGTACGCAGTAAGGGACATCTCCACCAATTTGTGATGGGCTCATAATCCCAGCTAGTGAAACAATAAAGTTAGTTCCCAAATAGCACCTTCAGACTTGAATTTTGGGAAGAAAAAGAACACATCTTTAAAGAACACAATATCATGATCAGCAACAATCCAATTCTGGTCGCAGAATCTAGCTACTTTTCCAGTCATTTGTTGACTGTACCTTTGCACAGTGCTCTGCTGCCTTTTGGCTGTGTTCACCCTTTACAAATAACACATACGTATATGCACATCCACTGTACAATCTGATTTAGTGTAACTGAGCCAAAGAGGCCTCCCTTTCCTATCCCTGGCACACCAAATTATAAGCTAGGGGTGATGGCAGGGCTGGGACAAACAAAAGTGGCTTTACTGTAGTTACTGACGAAACTGGGCATGAGAGAACGGTCCATTCTTTACGAAGGAAAAATGCTATTCTATGAGCCCAGACACTTTAGAAATCTTAAATGTTAAAAAACAAGTTGCCTTGTCCATAGACACCCCGTGATTATGCAACAACATTGTTTGCAAAAGGGTCATATTTTTGACCGCTTCATTTTAAGGAGCTAGCGAGCTTGAAAAATCTAGAATTCATGTTGAGGCCAAAGATGACATCTTACGCATGAGCAAAGCTGAAAAGATAGACATCCATAAATCTGTCCTATTGGTCCAGTGCCACTGTAACCCACTGAGAAAAGAACTTTGCCAAAAGTCTGATTAAGGATATATTATTTGAAGGGATAGACATAAAGAGAACCCAGGAGTCACATGTTGCTAGTTTTAAGCAACTGAACTGCAAGGTGGATGACATGAACAAGAAAATTGGAATAGTTTCTGAGTCGATTGTACTATGGAACGTACATGAATAGCAAGCAAAGGATCCATGAGAAGCACTAATGATGACTAACTAGTTCAAAAGTTCAAGAATGGTTAAGAGATACATGAGAGAGGAAAGGATTTTGGGGAGCTTAGTTTAAGAATGTGTGCGCGTTGCGTGAGAAAATGTCCCTTTTTTGCGTGGTCACCCCAATATATTGCTGAATTCTAGTGCTGGTTTTTAGACTCTGCACAATGGGGAACTGCTATCCAGTGCACAGTTTATGTGCTCTAACCTTTAAAACACATAGAAATTGACTGATCTTTAATGGACCTATTTAACTTTTCTATATACCCATAGCATGATAACTTAAATGTCACCTGTGGACTGCAGCACTTATTGTGCCATCCAGTAGAGAGACAAAAGAAAACATGGCTTCAGGCCTACTATTGTAGCCTGACTGCTGCAGTTTAAACCTGAAGTGCAACCTCCGAACATAACCCTTTTTAATGGGTAAAAACCTACCTTTTAAATATTAGTAAGTCAACCCTCTATACGCTTTGTACCCCACAAGGTAGGGTGCTTGGTATTTAAAAGTGTGGAAACTAATGTTACCATGTCTTTAGAGTCACATGGCCGTAAAAGGTATTTTAACCATGGCAGGCATGGCTATCCTATGTAGAAAACAGACTAGAGATTAAAATACTAATACTGCTATCTCGGGAATGGGACAAGCTAAAAATAAATACTATTAAACCATTTTGATAGGAATAAAAAATCCAATTAAATGGGGAAGTGAGATTTTTAATGTATAATAAGGAAAGGTAACTTTTAGAAAGTTACCCCTTAGCTGCCTGAACTATATAAGGCTGATTAGCATAAGCCTCTGCCAGCTACCAGCCTGTGCTCAAGCCCGGGAATAGGTGTGAAAGAGGTGTGAAATGCCTCCCAGGAGCAAACAAAAGGCTGGCCGGAATGGGCAGAGATGACTCCTCTGCACTCCACAGAATATTCTGAGTGGGGGCTGTGGGCATCCTGTTGGAACCACACAGGCTGCTTCACAGGTCTGTTGACCCATATGGGGCTCACTTAAAAGATAGATAACAAGATGCCAAGACAGTCTTGGCTATCCCCGTTCTGGTTGCTGAAGAACTCTGATTTTGTCCTACAAGACTTCTCTCTCTGTGTTTGTTGTGGGTACAGTGTCTGTTTCAAACTGGATTTTATTGTTGGATGTGTGAGGACACTGATGATATCCCTATGACACTGCTGCACACATCCCCTTCCTTAAAAGCCCAAGTTTAGTGTGTCCTACAATTTTGGCCATCTTGAAAATGTCTTGGTACATGGAGATTTGGCCCTGTTTTCAGTAAGGCGAACTCAAACTACTGAAAAACTGTATAAGGTTGCCCCTGGGAACTTTTACCCAATTGGTTAGGGAGTGCACAGGAGACATCCTAACCCACTAGCTAGTGCCAGACATAAATGTGGCACCCCATTAGAACACAGCTGGATTTGAAAAAGCATACCAGGTAGACTGAACCTGCTGCCAGTGGCATCTGCGACCTGTGAGAAGAACTTGAGAAAGGTGGACCCTCTTCCACCTGAAACCCAGAAGTCAGAAAGATCTCCAAGGATCTTAAGGCTGATCGTCTGGGCGGCTCCAGAAACATAAAAGGTGAAGAGAACTGTAAAATCAAGTTGAATGAATTAATGAAGCTCCAGAGCAGAGAAAGATGTAAGTTTATTGCAAGTACAAAAGGTCCCATCCATCCAGTGGGCTGTGTCAGGTACAACTGAGCTCTCTCATCCACAAGTCTGAGAGCACCAGGTTCTATCACCATGGTGCTACTCAAACGAATACACTGTAAGTCAGGCCTATGAGGATGTGGAGAAATAAAGTACATTACTACACACCTTCCCTCTTTATACTAAAAGTACAAAATGCAATAACAAGAGGGTGGAATACAAGGTAATAGCAACAAAATAAGATAACAAAAGGATAATAGCAAAAACAGAAACATAAGATTATAACATAACATAATCTTTGAACTTTGAGGGTTGTCTTGCAAGCCTTCTCTCTCTTTGGGATACCACATTCTTGCAATCTTTGCAAGGAGCTGACACGGTTGAACGTGATGAAGGTAAGTCCTAGGATTGCCCATTACCCTCATTACGTGCTAACTTACTGTTAATAACAACCACTCTTATTGAGATTCCAAATACGTGAATCTTCAGTTTTTATGGCATTAGTTAATAATTTGACCACTTTATGTGGTTTCTGAAACAAACTGGACGCTTTCCTACCAAAAGGAGCTCTGATCATGACATAATCACCAACATTCACGGGAGTAACCTTGACGGCTTTTCTAGAGTCAAAAGTCAACTTCCGTGCATCAATCCTTTCACCCTCCTTGAGCTTCCACTTACCATCAGAAATTGTCAGCCCCTTTTTTGATTCAGCTTCATTAACCCAATAAGGTGCAATTAACGTGTTAGGGTATCTTCCCTTGAACAACTCAAAAGGGATACGTCCAGTGGTGGCATGAGGTGAAACCCTGTAAATTTCCACCTTTTTATTTATTTCCTCTTTCCAATCTAAACAATTTTGTTTGGCCATGGCAATGGTTTCTTTTAAGACACGGTTAAAGCATTCCACCATACCATTCGTCTCGGGATGATATAGGGAACACCGTTTGTGCTTGATGAAACAACTCTGTAAAAACTCTTCCATGTCATTGGAGACCAACTGGACTCCATTGTCTGTCAGTAAGACCCCAGGTAGACCTTCACGTCCAAACACCTCCTTGAGAAATGAAATGACATGCTTAGTATCAATCCCCCTGGTAACTTTAACCTCTGGCCATCTGGAATACATATCGATGAGCACAAACACATAATTCTCACATCCATTCCCTTGAATGGGGCCCAAAATATCGAACGCTATCTCTTCCCAAGGCCTTTTGGGACGCTCTCTGACAACCATGGGCTGCACTCTGGGCTTAAGACTCTTTTCACTCAAGGTACAAGCTACACATTCTCTCACCAGGCGTTCGACCTGCAGATCCATACCAGGCCACCAATAGTTAAGTCTAAGCCTTTCTTTCGTTTTTGACATCCCTTGATGTCCTTGATGAGCCAATTCCAACAGTTCTTGACGAAGCAAAACAGGAGGGACCAGCCTTGTTCCTCTAAATTTAAGACCCTCACATTCAGACAGTTCATGCCTCATGTTCCAATACTTCGCACAGTCACCCTTGATCTTGTTGTTCCACCCTTCCTTGAGCAATGAGGACAGCTCAAGAAATTCTTTGTCTGAGGCACACTCCTCACGCCATCTGCTTTCTTTCATGCCATCATTCTCAATGCTGCACACTCATTCATTTAGTTTGTCTTCCTCAAGACTCAAATCATCTTCATTATGTGGTATAAGCCTTGAAAGTGTATCTGCTATTCTATTCCTGGTTCCAGGTAGGTATTCCACTTCAAAATCATATCCCTGAAGCGCAACTACCCACTTGGAAATTCTTCCTGAAATTGCATCAATGCCTTTTTTTAAAAAAACCTGACATATAGGATTGTGGTCCGTCCGCACAACAAATTTCAAACCCCACAGGAGGTTTTTAAGCTTCTTAACGGCCCAGTGTACCGCAAGAGCCTCCCTCTCTATGACTGAATAACGTGATTCAGCCCCTCGAAGGCTCCGTGAAAGGAACAGAATCACATTTTCTGTTTCACCATCTCTTTGCTACATGACTGCCCCCAAACCCTTCATGCTAGCATCGGTGATTAGGACTGATTTCTTTGAATGATCAAAACTCCTCAACTTGGGAGTCCTTTTAAGCATTTCCTTGACTTCTTTAAACTCAGCTTCACATTCGTCATACCAGACAAAATCTACCACCTTGCACAAAAGTGTTCGCATATTGACACACTTCTCAGCAAAGCCTTTCATGAATTTGCTGTAGTACTCGGCCATACCGAGAAACTTCATGAGTTCTTCTTTGTCTGTGGGAGAAGCTAATCTTTGTATGGCGTCAACCAATTCACTCTTGGGTTCCACTCCCTGGCCAAATATAGTATGGCCTAGGTAATCAATTGTGGGCTTCCTAAACTTGCATTTGTCTAATCTAACAGTAAGATTGTTATGATGAAACCTCTCTAGAACTTCCCTAAGCCTAATATCGTGTTCTTGTTCATTTCTCCCATAAATAAGTACATCGTCTTGGTAAATCTTGACTCCTAATTGTGCTCTCAAAACCTTTTCTAAAGCCCTTTGAAATACCGATGCCGCCGACACCAAACCAAAGGGTAACCTTATGAACTTGTAGGTCCCAAAAGGTGTAATGAAGGCGCTGAAGTCTTTGGACTCTTCATCCAACTTTATTTGGTGATACGCAGACTTTAGGTCCACGGTGGAAAAAACCTTAGCCCCTTGCATAAGCATGTCTGAGATTTTAGGAAGGGAATATTTGTCCACAATGACCTGTTTATTGAGCTCCCTCAAATCAATGCACAAACGAAGACTTCCGTTGGCCTTTCTGGTGGCTACCATTGGTGCCAACCATTGAGTCCCTTCCACCTCCTCAATTATACCTTCAGCCTTGAGTTTTTCTAATTCTAATTTCATTTCATCCCTCACTGCAATAGGCACACCACGCACTTTGCCTGCTACAGGCACAGCTCCAGAAACTAATCTTATCTTATGCACATAATCACGCAAACAACCCAACTCATTCCTGAAAACACTGGGAAAATCCCTCTTTAAAATTGCCGTGTAATCATTACTACTGGCTTGTGTGGTAACTTCACCTACATGAAAATTTTCCTTTAAAATGAATTGGGGGGACATTATTCGGGTCCAATATCACCCCTAAATCTCTCTGGTGGAACCAGCTTAGGATACTACCACCCTTTTGTGAGACATAAATTTTACCTGACAGGTACCTTCTTTTGTATTCTATTAAATTACAAAAATATCCCATAAGCTTTATGGGTTCTCCACCGTAGGCACTGGGTTTGATGTCAGCCTTAAGCATTTTTACTCTATCTTTCAAATTGCACATGTAAAACTGTTTGGAGACAATGGTGATTTTCGCTCCTGAATCAAAAAGTACCTTTGTACTTTTACCTTCAACAAAGACTTCATCTAAAGGACCCTTCTTACTATTGTCTGACACTAGAGACACAATTTGACCACAGTCAAATTCAGAGCAAACATCGCTATCACTATTACTGTCATGTGAGATAGCGAAAACTTTCCCTTTGTTTTTCTTAGCCTTACACACAGCAGTAAAGTGACCAACTTTTTTACAATTCGAACAAGTAGTTTTTAGTGCTGGGCATTTCTTGTCATTAGCCAGATGTCCTACATTCCCACACCTGTAACACTTGTGTTGAAAGGTGCAGAGACCTTTCATTTCTGGTTTAACATAATGTCCTTTCTTCACACTTTTCTCTTTCAAAATCCCTTTTACCAAATGGACACTATTGTCCTTAGCTTCATGTTTGGTAATAATTTCTACACAATTTAGCGAATGTTCTATCTGTTTAGTAATGGTAATAACTTCATCTAAAGAGGGATCATCTTTCTGCCATAAATCACTTCTGACTTTCTCAACATTACAACCCAACATGAACTGATCCCTTATTCTTTCATCCAGCAATGTTCCAAATTTACATGAAGACGCCAACTTTCTTAGGGCAGTAACATAGTTTTCCACCGACTCACCATCATTTTGTGACCTACGACCAAAATGATATAGTTCCAAGATTGTGCTTACTTTGGGCAAGTAATGCCTGTCTAGTTTCAGTATGCAAATTTCATACTCATTCAAACTTTGATCATCTATTTCAGGTAAGTGATCAAACACTTCTTGCCCTTCTGATCCAAGACAATGTAGGAGAAGGGCAGTTCTTCTTTCTGCGCTGAGATTGGTTCCACACACCTTGGCATATCTTTCAAAGACCTTTTTCCACTTTTGCCATCTAATAGGCGGGTCACCAGGAGATGCTAGAAAAAACGGTGGAGTTGCAACATTTTGCATGGTTGCGCACACAATACGATAGCAATACGTAAGCAAATGT
Organism: Calotriton arnoldi; assembly: GCA_963921515.1. Classification (NCBI taxonomy): domain Eukaryota; kingdom Metazoa; phylum Chordata; class Amphibia; order Caudata; family Salamandridae; genus Calotriton; species Calotriton arnoldi. The sequence goes on along the minus strand of CAWUFW010000321.1, from coordinate 2,589,767 downwards.
CAAGGGGAAAACCTATACAAATAATTCTGTAATAAGCCAAGATAAAAGTAAGCCAAGTGTGCTTAACCAAATATTAACCAATAAAAAGTTGATAGATTTAAACATGAAAAAGAAGAGTTAAATGTAGATCAATGTCTCATTAAATTAGGACGTCTCACTAGCAAACATTTTGTTTCTAAACAAAAAGTATTAAATTAAGTATAGCAAAGCATACACTCGACAGAGAAATAAGAAATTGAGACAGTAGTTACCAATTGAAGGTAACCGGAACACAGCCGATGATAATAATGGATCTCTTGAACAGTGAAGTGTCTTAAAGGCAGAACCCAAACATTTTTTTACAAAATGAAGAAACAAAATCCCTGTCACGATGAGCAGCGTACTCGTCAGTGAAGTAAAGTTCCGGTTGTACAAAAATGCCCGCTACGCCACACACGTAATGTGTGGAGCGTAGCGCGGTGATGTCAGTTTCAGTGTGAGACAGTACGCGTCTTCACACGCGCATGAAGAAAGGAAGAATTCCTTGGAGCGTGAAATACCAGCAAAGCCGAAGAGAATTTGAAGGACAACAGTTCAGGCAAGTGCGTGCGCAAAGCTGCAAATTCCAGGGGGCGTGAGATACAAGTAACGTCAAGGGTGATTTAAACGATAATAAAATTCTCCACGCAGCAACACACGTTTCCTTTAACACCACAGTCACAGCCGCGAATCCCTCCACATACTCCGTGCTGTATTGAGAGTTGTTTCCTTTAAATGCAACTGCTCTTCAAAGTGGGCAGCAAAGGGTGCAAATAATTCAGCAAGCAGGCAGTCCAAGGCACGAGAGAGCCCGCACCGAAACCCCCCAACCCAAAGGCTCAAGGGTGAGGCGTGCGTTGAATGCTCTCCATATTCAATCAGACAAATGGCCAAACAAATGAAGGAGATTTTAATAGTAACTCACGTGGAGCTTGGTATCCACTTCAATGAAAAGATGGCTTCATCCACATTAAGACTTGAAGATGTTGGGCCCACACTCCTCCTCTTCACGCGTAGTAAAGTCTTCAAAGATTGATGTAGATGCACTGGGGTAGACTCCTTAGCTCGTCGCCAGTGTAAAATCAAGTTGAATGAATTAATGAAGATCCAGAGCAGAGAAAGATGTAAGTTTATTGCAAGTACAAAAGGTCCCATCCATCCAGTGGGCTGTGTCAGGTACAACTGATCTCTCTCATCCACAAGTCTGAGAGCACCAGGTTCTATCACCATGGTGCTACTCAAACGAATACACTGTAAGTCAGGCCTATAAGGATGTGGAGAAATCCCAGCTGGCCAATGGCAACTGGACCTGGATTGGACCTTGCTGTTGCCCTCTGCCTAAACCCCTGAGAGTCTCAAAGTGCTCTCCCTAAGGTCCTGGGGGCCTTGGAAGTGTAATTTTGTGATTGTATGGGCATCAAAAGAGGTTTGGGAACTTTTTGCAAAGCTTTTGCTCTAGAGCTTCAAGGTTTCTGACTGCAAAAGGTATCTGATCAGCAGTTTTGCGGCGTTGGACTGAATTTCAGGTTTGTCTTATGTGGAGGATAGTTTTTCTTCAGAAAAACAACAAAGTCCCATTTCAGATTGAGTTTAGAATTTTTTTTTAACTTCCCTAGTTCTAGGCTCTAGCGGGGCCAATATACTTGTTGTATCCGACCCACGCTCCATCGCAAATATGAAAGTGTTTTATGGTAAACATTTACCCAAGACGCCTAAATGAAACCATTAAAGCATACTTCAGTTATGGTAAGGTATTTTAGGTACTGTTCCATCAGGAAGTATTTGCGACATCTTAATAATAGCCGACTGTTTCTGATACAGACTTCTATCTGCAGATTCCTCACCTTTTGAATATTCCTCAGGCATCAGACTGTATCTGGAAACTTTTCCTACAGTACCTCTGCACTTCGAAAGGTGGTCCCTTGCTTCTCTGCACTGACGCCATTCCACTCCTGAAATGACATGCAGGGCCTATATAAGCGCCACTCCTGTGCGCTGACAAGAGTTTCTTTCTTTCCTCGCCATCAGATGCGGATCCAAAGCTCCCTTCGGGTCTCTCAGAGACATTGCACTTAAAAAATTATCCAGTGTGCAAGGAAACTTCTGCGGAGCCTCTCCTCCCATGACAGCTCTGACGGATACTTTATTAGGGGCCTGGGCCTAACCTTGTTCTGGACCCGCAGTCAACCAGAAAATTGTCAGGCGCCATTGTTTTGCTCCGGGCGACCCTTGTTTCCTTTCGCAGCATCCTTCACTTGACAGCCTCCACGAGTCGGTCTAACCCAAACATGTTTGTTTCCACTCCTCCCCTCGACAGGTAATCTAAATGCATAGAAACATTTGGCAAGACTGTCTTTTCTTCCACCAGCCTCGCCCTCTGCTCTGTCATCACCAGCTGCTTGTTAGGCCGTTACTCTCATGTCCTTTGGGATTCAGTGGCAGAAGTTATCCCTTGTGTGCCTGATGGCCTTCGCCTTTCCTTGGCCCAAGCAATTCAGGATGGTCATGATACGGCCAAGTTCACAATTCATTGTGGCTTGGACACCACCGATTCCACCGAGTGAGCTATTGGCACCAGTGTTGCCATTCGCCATGCATAGCTGCGATTCACTGGATTATCTGGCGATGTCAAGTTCTCCTTGATGGACATGCCTTTTGACGGGACGTGGCTGTTCGGGGACAAGGCTGATTCCTCTCTTGAGTAATATAAAGAGACTAGGGCTACCACTCGCTCTCTGGGCCTCTCTGTCCCTCCTCACCAACTGCACAAGTGCAAACACTTCTTTTGCAGTTTTGGACGAGCCATCCGGTACTGCCAGCATGTTCAAACCTCCTCACCACTTTCACTGATGCGGCGTGGTGCCCAATTCCCTCATGGCCAAGGCCAGCGTGCCCGCAGTCCACCGCCCACCCCCTACTGCCCCACCTGCCAAACCTGTCCAGTGTGCTGCTGGTGGAGCACAGCCTCCCTTGATTCCTTCCAGGTTGGCAGGAGATCACCTTGGACAGGTGGGTACTATAGTTCACAGAGATATGCTCTCAAATTCATTTATTTCCTCCCCACTGCACCTTCTGCAGTCCCTCCAATGACCAATAGAAGACCATCTCTCCATTTTGCCTCAGGATCTGCAAGCCTTTCGGCCAAAGGGCTGTCGAGAGGATGCCGGTGCTAGACGAAGGGCGAGACTGTTATTCCCGCTACTTTCTGGTGCCCAAAAAGGAGGAAGGCCTTCGTCCTATATTAGACGTGCAACTTCTTAATGCCTTCCTATAGAAGGAAAAATTCAAGATGCTCACCTTTGCCCAGATCTTGCCTGGTTCGTAATGGGACAGGAGCATTCTCAGTATTCTGTACTTCCCTTTGGTCTCATCAGTTTCCCTTGTGTGTTCACGAAAGTGATGGCGGTTGTGGCTGCTCATCCTCAGAGGGCTGTGGTGCCAGTCTTCCCCTATCTCAGGCAGTCGTCCGCCACCTCCAGACTATGGTGAATCTCCTGCCATCTTTCGGGTTCACTATCAACATGCCGAAGTCACACCTGACTCTTTCTCAGACGCTCCCCTTCATCCGAGCTATTCTGGACTCAGTTTGGTTTAGTGCCTTTTCTCAGAGAAAGACAGTCCAGGACATTCAGGCTACAATCCCGATCTTTTAGCCTCGGTCCTTGATTTCAGTGAAGTCGAGCACGCCAGGGGACATATGCGGGCTCTGAAGTTGGATCTGAAGTCCCAGTGGGCCCAACATCAATCGGACCTCTCCCACTACGTTCAGATTTTGGAGGAGACTGCAAAATATCTGTAATGGTGGTTGCTGGACAGTGATTTGGTCTGCAGCAGACCCCTCTCCCTTCCCCATCCAGACCTGACAGGTGTGACAGATGCATCGCTTCTGGGATGAAGCAGCCATCTGGCAGCTTCTGGAGCTGAGGGCCATTTGCTTGGCGTTGAAAGCCTTCCTGGCTCCATCAAGGGAAGGCTGGTGCAGGTGCTTTCAGACAACACCACCTCCATGTGGTGCTGCAACAAGGAGGGCAGGTTGGGGTCACGGACCCTGTGCCATGAGGCTTTGCGCATCCTGAAATGCCTGAACTGCTAAGGAATTCTACTGGTGGTGAACCACCTAGCAGGATCTTTGAATGCTAGGGCAGATGAGCTTAATTGTCTTTGCCTAGTGGATCACGAATGGCAGCTACATCCTGAGGAAGTGCAAGGTCTCTTCCGCGAATGGGGAGAACCGTAGCTCAGCCTGTTTGCCACTGCTGGGAACATGCAATGTCAGCACTTATACATGTTGGACTTTCCAAGACGTCTCTCTCTCAGAGATGCATTCCACCTCAGGTGGAACGGGGGAATGTTGTATGCTTTTCCGCTGATACCACTCCTGCCCTGAGTTCTTAAGAACATCAGGACGAACCAGGCCCATGTCATCTTAGTGGCTCTGTATTGGGCACAGTAAAGATGGTATCTAGATCCCCTGGCTTTGAGCACATTCTCAGATCAGGCTGCCCCTTATGGGAGGGCCTGCTGTTGCAGCAACAGGGCAGGGTCCTGTACCTGGGCCTTTGCAACCTCCACCTTCATGCGTGGAGATTAGGCAGCCACAGCTGAACACATTGGACCTTCCTCCAGAGGTGGTTGATGTCATCTTAACAGTCAGGCATGCCTCAACTGTATACACCTTTCATTGGAACAAATTTGCGGTTTGGTGCGGCACTTGCCAGATTGACTCTCTCCAGGTCAAACTGTCTGACGTTTTGTTATTTCTTCTGTCTCTTACCTGGCAAAACCTTGCTTTGGGGATGGTTAAGGGTTATCTTTCGGCCCTCTTGCCCATCTTACGCATTCCATAGGAAGGCATTATGAAGTCGCACGTATAAAATAGGCCGAAGGCCTTCCTCCTTTTTGCCCTTCTTCTTGCGCCAGCACCCTCTCGACAGCCCCTTTGGCCAAAAGGCTTGCCGTTCCTGAGGCAAAATGGAGAGATGGCCTTCTATTGGTCATTGGAGAGACTGCAGAAGGTGCAGTGGGGAGGAAATGAATTTGAAAGCATACCTCTGTGAACTATTTGCAGCACCCACCTGTCCAAGGTGATCTCCTGCCAACCTGGAAAGAATCCTATGACACCAGCAGTGTTCTGTATAGAAACCTTAACACAGTCATGGAGATGCTGAGGGACAGTTCAAATCCAGCAGATATACACAACATGCCTCCACCAAAATGTTGTAGTAACTAGTACATCAGTACGGGTTTGTAGATGTTTGTAGGATCAGAAATCCAGACATTATGGATTATACCTACAATTCATCTGTCCAAGACGTCCCTTCCCAACTTGCATACTGGCTTCTTTCTATAGATGTTTGCTCATGGGTGGTAAATGCTGCTTTGGATATCCACGAATGCTATCTGGCTATGGCCCCACATACACTGTCCCGACCTTGAGAGCAAGGGTTTGACATTGGAGATTCCTGTAAGAGGCTTTCGTAGATGTAGTTTTTAAATCGTTGATCATAAAAGTAATTCAATATATTTCAAACTTAACAAAAACTCAGTGCTGAGCCTGGGGACTGTTTGGGATGCTTTTAAGGCATACATAAGAAGGATAAATATATCTAAATAAGCCATGGTATTTAAGGCCCTACGAGGCACTATGGATAAATTTGAAAAGGAAATATGTTCCAGAGAAATTAAGTTCACACTTATAGGGAGCAATGGTATACTCAAAGCGATCTGAGAGCTTGTTAAGAAATAGAAATCAACAGCTGACATGGAGGCGTGAAGCATTTAGGGAAATATGCAGTTTCAAGATTCTATGAGGAGGGAGACTGGCCTTGCACAATACTGGCAGGGTATGCCCAGACGTGGGTCCCTTGCTCACTTTGCCACTGGATTCAAGCTAGCCTGGCTGATGAAGGGTGTTACCCAGAAACCGGTCCCAGGATGCTTGTTTCCGGTTCAGGGAAGACCTGGCTTGGCAGTTCGGGCTGGACTATTCCCATGAGGCACAGGGTCAAGACTGATTTGCATATAGCTGGGTCTGAACTGAGGTGGTGAAGTGAGCTAAAGAATGATGATGGATTTAACCCAGATCTGTGACTGGGGGTGAGTGTCTGAAAAGTTTCAGCGCTCCGTCCATCATCTCCTTGTGTTTGCTTTGTTCGCCCTTAGTTAACAGGGTATGCCCAGACATGGGTCCCTTGCTCACTTTGCCACTGGATTCAAGCTAGCCTGGCTGATGAAGGGTGTTACCCAGAAACCGGTCCCATGATGCTTGTTTCCGGTTCAGGGAAGACCCGGCTTGGCAGTTCGGGCTGGACTGTTCCCATGAGGCACAGGGTCAAGACTGATTTGCATATAGCTGGGTCTGAACTGAGGTGGTGAAGTGAGCTAAAGAATGATGATGGATTTAACCCAGATCTGTGACTGGAGGTGAGTGTCTGAAAAGTTTCAGCGCTCCGTCCATCATCTCCTTGTGTTTGCCTTGCACAATACTAACCATATTGATTCGGCCCCAATGGGCATCAAACAGCATTAAACAACTATGGACGAACCCTGTCTATGTGAGGCACCATCACTGGTAGGCAGTGTTTGAACCCACTGGGTTTGTAAAAAGACCCCTCAAACACCAACCTGGTTGGTGTCATGCTTCATCATTGGGGTCCCAACCGGGTGGCCGAATGCCCCCCGGTTGTGCTACGACGCCTGATTACAGCGGAGCTGGTGTAGTGCATCCAGGACGTCGAGAGACCACAATAGGTTGCTTACGGGTTCGCTCTGATACCAAAGCCGTAGATAGGAGCGAACTCCTCCCGAGCCCCGATCAGCAAAACACTCTCAACCATAGTGTTCTCTACCATATACGTGTCCGTAAGTACGTTGACACACAGTCCACACACCTTAGCGTGTGTGTAGGTACTATTTAAAAAAAAAAATTATGCACTTTTTCACGTGCCAACACACTTTTTTGCCACTCACGTTATCTGCACGGTCCTGACGAAAGCCCCTCCTACTTCCCTGTGCGGGCTGAAACATGTAGACCCACCACATAGTCAACTATAAGATAATTAATTCTTTTTTAGTTGCATCACATATATTTTTAATGATATCCTGAGCCGCCAGTAATAAATATAAATGAGGCAAGGATTCTCAGAGATATTTTTAATTCACATCACACTTTTGCACTACACCAGCTCCGCTGTAATCAGGCGTCGTAGCACAACCGGGGGGCATTCGGCCACCCGGTTGGGACCCCAATGATGAAGCATGACACCAACCAGGTTGGTGTGTGAGGGGTCTTTTTACAAACCCAGTGGGTTCTAACACTGCCTTCCAGTGATGGTGCCTCACATAGACAGGGTTCGTCCATAGTTGTCTAATACTTATTATACAGGGGATACGGACGCACCCTCTTTCTCCCTTGCTCTCCCCTTGTTTTTGACATCAAACAGCATTACCAAAGTGGCCATGGATGTGGGCACCACGGTGTGTACAGATGGTTACTTTTTAGACACCTTTCGTGCCTACTACACTAACTTTTATGCAACAAAGGCCACAGTTGCTAACGAGGAACTATGCCTGTATATGGAAAGGGCCACAATGGCATGGTTGGAATCCTGGGAGAGGGATTCTATATGTGTCTCTAGCCACAGTTAGAGTGTGGCAATCCAGGACTTTGCGGGAGGGAAGGTGCTAGGCAGTGACGGCTTATGTGACAAATTTTATAAATAAAATAGGGACCTTTTAGTGCACCATGTGTTAAAAATGAACAAAGAAGCAAAGGTCGGAGGCATGATGCCCCCTACTCATTGTGAGGCTCTGAAAATACCATTGCTCAAGCCCGGGCGGCCGCCCTCATAGTGCTTCTCCTATAGACCATTGTCTCTGATTAATCGTGATGTGAAAATCTAGGCCAAAATTATAGCTAAGTTACTACTGCCATTATGTTAGGCCTGATCAGTGACGGGGAGGTCATGGAGCCTAAATCTGTGACTGGTATTTAGTGTAAAGCACCAAACGGACCCCGATTTGCCTGCTGCAGCCGCCTTTCAAGACGCTGAAAAGGGTTTTGGTTTACTGTCTTGGGACTTTATGTTGAAAGCAATAGAAACAGTTGGAGGTGGGGTCAACTTTGTCCAATGGATTAGGCTGTGTGTTATCTGTGGAGATACATACACCCCTATTGTTTTTGATAGCTATGGAGTCCCTAGCTTCCATTATCTGTGAATATCATACAGAAAGAGGTATCTATAAGGGCAGGCGCAATACGTTGATTTCTCTCTATGCAGATGACATCCTATTGTGTGTCAAATAACCTGATGTTAACCTACACCCAGTGTTCAGAGAAATAGTAATCTCTCTCAGTATGTGTGGTTTAAATGTAAACTTAAACAAGTCCAAAATCTTCTCTCTGACAGCAGGCACACAAGAATCATATTTTGACTATCCGCTGTTTTTTTTTTTATTTCCACAACAAATTTTATTGTCAACAGCCATAGCAAGCCTGGTGCAGCCAGGTTTTCAGTAGCTCAAGATACATAGTAGCCATAGTGATGTCGACTTTTTTAGTTTCAATAAAACACAATTGAAAATCTAATGATGTCAAACATATTACCCTAACGATAAACAGTAGTGCCATACACCCAGTATGAAATCTAATACATGCAATTCTCGGCCACCCAGATCGAATAGCTATAAATTTACAATATATTTATCCCACATCATCTGTCGTTTTATCCAATTCTAAGCTTGTTGATGTAGCTGGAATGGGCTCCAGATAAAGTCCCTGATATTCTGCCCATCTCTTCCAGATCTTGGGGTGTTTCTGGGGGCACCCTCTTGCCTTAAACACTGGTAATTCCATCCCCATGCAAAAATCAAGTCCTTTTTTCCATAGCCCAACTAGTGGTGGGGATGTGTCTTTCCATGCCTTTGCTATGTCACGTTTCGCCATTGTAAGGCCTAGGAGTAATAAGTGACTCTTGTATATGTTACCCCCGATACCATCTGTAATGTGAAGCATGGCCAATCGTGGTGAATATGGGATGTCCCACCCCAATACTTCTGATATGCATGCAATTACACCCCTCCAGAACTTCGAGAGTGCCGTACACTGCCACACAGTATGCAGGAGAGCACCATCTGTGGCTCCACAGCACAAGCAGAGAGGGGAATCAATTAACCCCGCGCGCCAGAGCCTGTATCTAGTATAGTAAACCCTATGAAGGTATTTCAATTGTATGAGTCGTAAACGTGCCACAATGGCCGCGCCGCGTGGGGACTCAAGTGACTCGGCCTAGTCTTCATCATTGACGGGGCCTAGATCTTCCTGCTAGGCATCTCGTGTTTTGTTAAGTGTAGTGGGGCTGTTAGTCACAAGTGCTCGATATATCTTGGTGATGTTATGTTCTCCGAGTTCCCCCATAAATACTTTAGCCTCAATAGTATTAAAGTCAAGTATGGCTTCGTGGTGTGTGAGGTATGGGGAGAAGGCATGGCGGAATTGAGGGTACTTATAAAATTGTGAGCGGGGCATATCATATTCTTGTTGTAGTTCCTGGAAAGACTTTAAGGTCTGGCCATGGAGAACATCTCCCACTGTAGATATACCAATAGCCTTCCAGCCCCAAAAGCCAGACAACACTGATAGCTGAGGTAGAAGACCGTTATGCCAGAGGGGAGCTTCCCTTGTTAATCTGCCCCACCACCCCATTCGATGCAGTGATTGTTTCCAGATCATGAAAACCGTCGCAGTTGCCGGCGGCAACATTTTGAGCATCGGGCCTGTGTAGAGGATCGTGTGTAGTGACATATTGCCCATCAACCAGCGTTCGACCGCATATGCGGGATCGCGTCTATCTCCGTACCACCTGTCGTTCTGGATAAGGAGGTGTGAGGCCGCATGATATGCCTGGACAGCCGGAGTTGCCATGCCCCCACAATATTTAGATTGGAAGCATGTTCTCAGTGCTACCTGAGCCGAGCAACCGCCCCAGAGAAAGTGACTAAGGATTGCATTTAGTTGTCTAAACCAAATGGGTGGTATCGGGTATGGGTGGTTTTGAAGTTGATATAGAAGGCGAGGCAGGGAGACCATCTTGAATATGGCAGATCTGCCAAACTAAGAGAGTGGTAAATGCGAACAAGAGCAGGTCTGCACCTTAATCTGTACCCACAACGGGGCCAAATTCCTTTCCCAGGATGTAGGCTGGGATGTCGACATAAAGACCCCAAGATACTTAAACCCATCTTGGACCACCCTCACCTCGCGCGCCCATTCACCCAGTTGACATCCACCCCGCAAGGGCCACAAGAAGGATTTACGGGCATTCATATACAGCCCGGAGGTTTCTCCAAAGATCTGCATCATCCTAAGCAGCCTTGGACCTGACCTGTCAGGACGTGTAAGGAAGAACAAGACGTCGTCCGCATATATTGCTTTGCAATCTGAGACTTCTCTGGACCATTCAAAACCACAGATTTGTGCGTCTATCCGCACCCAGGCCGAGAGCGGCTCCATGGCCAGTGCAGAGAGGTAGGGAGAAAGGGGAAAACCCTGGCGAGTACCCCGCCCAATGGAAAAGGCCTGTGATGTCGAGTCCGCAACGCGGATGGAGGCAGTGATGTAGGAATATAGAAGATGAATGTACTTAAGAAGGCGGGGACCAAAATTTTGTCGACTCAAGAGTGCAGAAAGGTAGGTCCAGCTAAGGGAGTCGAGCGCCCTGTCGATGTCAGCCAGAAGGAGCGCTGCCGGTTCTTCAAGGCGATCTACTGTCGCAATGGCATTGTGTACATGGCGGATATTATGTTGGGTAGCGCAGCCTGGCATAAAGCCGGCTTGGTCGGGCTGAACCAGATTTGTAATATATGGTACAATGCGATTAACGATGACCTTAGCAAGGAGTTTGGCCTCCACATTGAGAAGCGATATTGGGAGATATGAGGCGTGGAGTTTAGGGGGTCGACCGGGCTTTAAAAACACTACTATCTCTGCATGATGCCAATCTCGTGGAAGGCATTGGTTATCCACAGCAGCATTGAGGGCTGCTAGATATGGGGTCATCAGTAGGGACTGGTACTTTTTGTGGAACTCACATGGGAAGCCATTCGGGCCTGGTGCCTTGCCCGAGCGCAGCTCGGAGAGTGCCCTCTGGAGTTCCTCGGCCATTATTGGAGTATCCAGTTCCTCTCTCACCGAGTCGGCCAGGGCTCATGGAGGCAAATCATCTATGAATTTATAAATAGTAGACGGCGAGATGGTCTCTTTGGGAGCATATAAGTCTGCATAATAATCTGCAAAGCTTGCCGCAATTTGTAAGGGATTGGTGAGTATCTCCCCGACAGGACTATGAATACTTGGAATAACTAAGGGACAGAGTGCCCGCTGACAAAGGCGATGTAACAGTGCACTGGATTTGTCCCCCCCACTGATATATCCTGCTGCGGGTGGCTAACTATGCCGTTCTAGCCTTATCTATCATTTCGCTGGCATATCCTTGTTGCGCATGGAGCAATTGTCGGCACGCAGTGCCTCCATCCCCCCCTCTACCCCTGCGCTCCAGATCTATGAGCTGAGCTTCTGTCTGTGTCAGTTTATTGCGGCGCTGCCTACGCTGTGCCGTGCAGCATGCAATATCTACCCCCCAAAGTGTAGGGTTCATGGCCTCCCACAGGGTCTCGGGTGACTCTACTGTCCCTGCATTATGAGAAAAATAGTCTAAGATGGCAGCATGCATATGTGATCTGTATTGCTTGTCTTGTAGATGCCATGGTGATAATCGCCAATGGAATGGGGGGCGTCTAGAGTCTAGCCGCAGATCTAGCTGTACGGGGGAGTGATCAGAGAGGCCCCTAGGCAGAATTGCTGCCATCTCGAGTCTATGGATGTGGGTTGCAGATATAAAGACGTAGTCTATGCTGGAGAATGACCCGTGTACACTAGAGAAATATGTGAATCCTTGGTCGGTTGGGTGAAGTCTCCTCCAGGTATCTATCCAATCGATCCCCTGCTTTAAGGACTGCAACCTCGACTCCTGCGTGTCCGCTGGCCTCCCTGTGCTGCGCCATCTATCATTATGTGGGCACACAATATTGTTCCAGTCACCCCCGACTATTGCCAGACCCGGGGGGATTTCTGTCCACAATATCATCAGGCATTCTATTAGATTCCATGCTAATGGCAGGGGGCATATATAATACCCAGAACGAGCAGCTCGCCAAATAGTGTACCTGCGACTATAATGCATCTACCCTGAGGATCAGACCATGTCCGGTCATGAATGAAGGGGACTCTGCGGTGAATCATAACTGCCACACCCCGAGAGCCTCTAGTGAATCCGGAATGAAAAATCTGGGCGTACCCAAATCGTGCCAAGCACGGTGTCTTATTGCCCAACAAATGGGTTTCCTGTAAAAGCAAGATGTCAGCTTCGTACCGTTTAGCCTGGTGCAGTACGGCCCCCCTTTTGATCTTATCTAAGAGGCCACGGACATTCCATCTGACAATGTGAAGTCGCCTGTCATAAGTCTTCGTCATACCCGGTGGCGTGGTTGGCGGTGATATATATGAATAGGAGATGATGCATGGATGGCATGATTAAATGAGATGTTGCATGCATGATACGAAGATATGGCACTAAAGACAAACAGTAACTTTCACTTACCCCACCTCCCATCCCTCCCTCCCCAATACCTCATGAACATTGAAGCATCCGTTGTGGCACGATGGGTGTCCCAACCCCATCGGGGGTCAGAAGCTACCCCTGCCAATGGATCCCCAAAGAACTTCCCTTGTACCTACAAGTGTCTTCAGAGTCAAGGGAATGTGCCAATAAAAGTAGCCCAAGTAACGTTGCCGTCGGTTGTTATGAACAGTGTATTTTTAAGCGGATATTGATTAGGATGCTGTCTTTCCCGGTGGATCCTCTGTCGAGCGCATACGGGACTTGCTACGAGTCTTGGAACATCTCTTGGAGCGTGACCTACGGCGTAGTTTATCATTAGCCTTAGAGATCTTGTGGCTAGGGCCCCAGACGATGAGTCCGAATCTATTCTAGGTGGAGTATGTGGCTTAAGTTTAACAATTTCATCTGTCCAGTTAAACACCTCCTCTGGCAATTCGAAGAAGTGTGTCCTCGATTTGTAGGACACCCGCAATCTAGCCGAGAATAGCAGGGAGTACTGGATTTTTAAATTCCGCAATCGAGCTTTGGCTTCCACAAAAGATTGTTGAACTAGCCTCGTATAGTCCGGAAATATCATTATGGGATAAGAGGTATAATTAAGGGTCTCTTTAAGCCTGGCTTGTTGTAGGATAACATCCCTGTCTTTATAGTTTAGAAATCCAGTAATGATAGGCCTCGGACGAGCACCGGGCGGCGGCCTCTGCAGCAGGCCCGATGCGCACGATCGATTATGAAACAGGAGGACAGTACACCAGCCGGAAGCCAGTCAGTCAGCCATTTGACAAGGAAGACCTCCATATTGTCACCCTCACAGCCCTCAGGGAATCCCACGAAGCGGAGATTATTTCTGCGTGCCCGCCCCTCCGCATCCTCAACACGTGTTGCCAGGCCCTTCGCGAGTATCTCCAAGGTGGATACTTTCTTTTGAAGAGTGGTCACTGTATCTTCCACCGTCAAGATTCTGGTTTCTGATTTGGTTATTTGTTGCACTGCAATGCGGAGATCCTGTCTGAGTAACATGACATCTGAGCCAACCGCTCCGATTTTGGCCTCTAACAAGTCTCTGGACTGTGTTATGGCTGCAAGTATAGCAGCATTGTCGGGCATGGATGTCATCAGATCCCCTGGATTTGGTGCCTGGGCTACAGCGTCTGTGTATTTGTCCATGGTGCTTTGCCATAGCGCTAGGGAGTTTATCTTTAATCATGTTGTGAATGCTGGTAGAGGAGCAGTCCCTATGTGTACATCCAGCCACAGATCAATGTAGCCAGGCCAGACCAAAGCAATGGCGCGGTTGTATGAAGTATTTGAAACAAAGCCACAACCCCCCACCACCCGGGACCAGCTCGAGTAGATTGAGTGATAGGCCTTCCAGGCGCACGCTGTTGAATAAATAGGTAAACTTCTGTGGCGGTCCTCCAATGCCCAGCCTACCCCGTGCACAGTCAATGAGGGGGGCCTGTTAGACGTAGTGGTGATTCTGGTGTTTCGAACCAGCCCCCTGTCACTCCACCACAGCCGAGGGTGTTCCGCTCCTCAAGTGTCTACCTCCTCTCCCCAGGCCATACACTTGAAGCGCTATATTCCTGGGGACGTTGGGTAACCTCAAGTCTGCACCTCTCCCCCATGGACAGCCACCAGATCAGTCAGATGGCACACTGTAAGGGGGGGGCAGGGGCTGCTCTCCTGCACTAATACTGCCTCTAAAAAGCAGCAATGGGGGGGGGGGGCGCTCACCGGTACCCCAGCCACCCCAATCCCGCCACAGCCCACCGCCTGTACCTGTAGCGCTGGTCCTGTACACCGGGAGTCTCACCACCGGCGGACCCCCATCAGGAAAGATCGCAGCCAAGAATTCGTTCTGGCCACCCGCACCTTTGCAGGCAACGCCTCGCAGCCCGGTATAGGCGCCCATGTTAAGACGAAGGGCGGCGCCTTCTGTAATGGTGCCTGCGTCACTGGTCCGACCGCCCGCTACCCGGATGGAGCAGTGGACTGTATTTGCCAGAAATCGTGTCGGCGGAGGGGCCCGGTCCTGATCAGGGCTCCCTTTTCACCGCTTTCAGCAACGTGGACTTAGGGCACCGCGGCCCGATATAGCCGCCGGAGCCTGGACGCTAGCTGCCCGTGTCCCCGGTGCGATGATCCACGCGTCACATCCACAGGCTGCTTCTCCTCATGGATGCTGCACAGCTGCACCCCCACTCCTCCGAGGTATGCTGAATCGTCCCCGCGGCAGTGCGTCACACGCCCAGGCACACCCTCTCCTCTGAGGCCGGAGGTACCCAGGCCTTGAGAACGCCTTTGCTCTGGGTCGCTTTGCCCACCCTGAGGGCGACTCCAAAATAGTTTTTGGGTGGCAGCAGGGTAAGGATAATACCCGCACAGGGCAGAGGTGTAAATTTAAGGGGCCAATGCGGCAGGATAAATGACGGATTTCTGTAGGGCTATGGGAGCTCCTTTACGGCGCGTCCACCATGTTGAACCGTTTGGCCAGCCCCCCCAACAACCTGCTGGTTTGAAGAGAAAAGCTCATCAGATAGCAGGGGATCATGGTGCATAGGGACCCCGAAGCAGCAGTATGTGAACATTTCAGGAAACATTCTCCATAATACAAAATCGTATAGCTAGATGGATACTGCTTCCCCAGTCTACGGTAGCTTGGATCAAACTAATTAAAAAGATAGTACTACCAAGATTGCTGTACCTTTTCTGTAATATTCCCCTTCCATTGCCCACTAATCTTCTTAATCACTTCAAATCAACAGTGTCCATAATAATTTGGGTGGGCAAACAACCCGGGGTTAGTTGGAAAACACTCACCTTGCATTACAAGAAGGGAGGCCTGTCGGTCCCTATTATTAAACTTTGTTATATTGCTCAGGCACAATACAGCAGGTATTGGTATGGAAATACACTTGAGTCTCCACCTGTGATGATTTAGAGAGCGATAGCAGACCCGTATCCACTAAATACCAGGATTTGGGGAGATAATGCTAGACCTGTGAGACAGATGAGCCCGATGGCCTGTACAGTTTTGGCATGACATAAATTATTACACTATTTTGACACTCCCTTTATTATACTCACCCGAGATTCAGCTGTCTTGTAATCCTATGATTCCCCTGTCCTTTGGGTTCAAAGGTATTTCAAAGTTTAATAAACTAAGGCTGTTTAAAATGTGCCATTTATATAGGGAAGGTCAATTCATATCACTGTTGGCATTCAAGGTGTTGGGGGGACACAATTCTAGATCTATTCCTGTACTTCAGAATGAAACGTGTGAGGAGGTATCTGCGTTCTTTGCTGAGAAGATAAAAAAATGTAGAACCTTTGTTGCCAAGAAATTCAGTAGACTGCCAATCCCTCATTCCCCACCCTCGAAGACCAGTGATTAATGGAGTGCCTTTAAAAAAAGTCAACCAGAGTGAGATCATCAAGATAATGGGTAATGCAAGAGCACCCACACTTTGCGGACCCTATGTCCGGCACATTAATTAAAGAGATTAACAGTCACATCTCATAGAATTTAATTCAGCTGATCAACCCCTTGCAAGTCCAAGGTGAAGTTCCAAACTGTCTCAAAATAAGGCAGCTTACTACACTTTATTTTTTATTTTAAATCTCCCACTCCTAGCAAAACAAAAATTCTAAACAATTTTGTCTTATTGCAACTCAAACAATACATCAGTGACCACATCTAGCTAGACCGTTTTCAATCATGCTTCAGAGCTAGCTGCAGTGCAGACACAGCCATTCTAAAGATCACAGACAATGCTTTTCGACTCCTGGACAGAGGGCTATTCCTGCCTTCTCCTACTCCTAGATCTCTTCATGATGTTCGACATGGTCAGCCATAACATTCTACTAAGCAGTCTCAAGGAAAAAATGAGGATAAATGGTCCAGTCATAAGTTGGTTTAACTTTTGCCTGAATGATTGTACTCAACTAATTCAACTGACAAGGTCTCTTTCAGATCTGACAGAGGGTATCCAAAGGACACCACAAGGATCATTGAAATCCCCAGCTCTTTTCCACCTGTACTTGAACCTTTGACCACACTCCTTAAAAACTTAAAACTTTCTATTATCATTATGCTGATGAAACCCAGCTAGATCTAAAAGTTGCATCTCGGGAAGACATACATGTCCTAGACCAAACTCTAAAGAACATACAAGCCTGGGAATTGTTCAACCACCTAAAGCTTAACCTGTTGAAAACGGAATTCCTCTTCATCTCCCCCTCACAGTTCAGCCTTGATCTGAGATTGGTTGGACCAGCCTTAATGTACGAAATGCAAAGCCAAAATCATTGATTGCACAGCATCTCAACAAGAATCTTAACCTCCGAGTGCATATAATTGCCACAACAAAGAATGCTCATAACCAAACTCAAAAACCTCAGAAACATAACATTTTTCATTCCAGAACCAGATTTACAAAATGTAAAACACGTTGCAGTCATATTGCGACTCGATTATGGTAATGCCCTGCTCACTGGAATCCCTAAAACATATGTAGTCCCAATTAAGGCACTGCTGCAGCAAAACAGATCACAGGAGTCAAACGCTTTGAGTCCATCACTTACACATACTGATCACTCTCAACTGGCTCCCAATTGAAGTGAGAGTGAAAGTTGCCTGCATCACACACAAAGCCTTAAATTGTAGCACCCCAAAATACTTGGCCTAAAAATTCACCCTATCTAGAGGTTGCCAATCTCTTCGAAGTGCTGATTCCTTACCAGGTTCAAGAAACAAAAAGCAGCTTGCGATCCTTCTTTGGGAGTGTCCTTAGAATATGGAGATTTTTTGATGCTTTTAACAAGAACCTAAAATTCAGTAGCGGCTGGCACGGATCGGAAGTGGCGGGGCGGGGTGGGGGGGGGTTGTTTGGAGATTGTGATCTAAAAATAAAAATAAATAATTTTTTTTAAAATTACCTTTTCGCCACTCTCCCGCACCGCACGTCGTCTCAGTCTCTCCTCTCCAGGGCCGGAACAGGAAGCAGCCAGGCTCCCTCCCCTAAGCCAATCACAACTCTGCAATGTAGCATTGAGATTGGTCTGAGCGCTGTGGATCGGCGCTCAGCCAGGGAATGGGGGCCTGGGCATGTTCTCCACGCAGGCTGTAATGCAGCCTACATGGAGAACATGCGAAGTGCGCATGACTGTTTTGGAAGGCCCCAGAGGGCCAGCTAAACAGTCAGTACGCACTTGGAGTGGGTAAACCACTCCTCCCCTGCTTTGAGAGCAGAGCAGCCCCACCCGCCCCGCAAAGCTATGCAGCAGGAGCAAATACAATGATAATAACCTCAAGTTATTATTGTATTTGTTCTTTCTTTCACTGCTTTGCAGAAGTGGGGTGACGCCCCTCCGCCTTAGCGGAGGAGCGGCCACTGTTAAAATGCCTATTGATTCAGAAATACCTACTTAATTAGCCACATTCATGCTTCATTGCTGTATATGCAGGCTCAACTTATACCCCTTAATGATTCAAATATCTCCTGGATTAAGTCCATGTATACCTCTTTGCTTTGTGAATAGACTCTGAACTTTTATCTTATGCTATAACTTCCCTTATACACCTAATGTAGTAACTTGTAAAGTACTCTGACACACCCGTGTCTAGTACGCGCTATATGAAGCTGCAAAAAAGTATGCAAGCTTTTCTTTATCAAATACTCACATTGTCCCTATTATCTGCATTGCACTTAACATTTTTTATAACTTAAAACTAACTGATGTAGGATAGGATTTGTTTTTGGTATAATGGCGACTCATTTCTATAAAGGTTTATTTTTTTCTTGTTGGGTAACGTCATTAGATTTGTTTTGGGTTAAAGTCTTTAGCTAGGGCATGCAATTTTTTGTATGAATTAGAGAGATGCTTTCTGCCTCCTGCATGTTTAGTATGGTTATGCTCCTTGGGGTCTGACTATTTTACATAGAATACCGCAAAATTAATAAAATAACAATAGTTTAATTCCAAAACCTAAAATACATTCCGCACAATTCTATGTTCTCTATAACAAATGAGTACCTCGTAGAAAAAGCTTACTGAAATACGAAAAGCAGAAATTTAGCAATCAGTCAGTTTTGGTTGATTTTGTTACATTTGCAAAGTTTTGTTTTCGAGACGATCATACTTGTATATTTATATTTATATAAATGCTTCCACTCCCACAAAATATAAATATAAATTGAATCCACGCAAACCTAAGCCTTTCATTGGGTTTTTATTATTCTCGTAGGCTCATCATTGCTTGGTCTAATTTATGAGACCGACATATTTTATAAGGATATTGAAAGTAACAGATGATTACTAGGATGACTGACAGCCTCAAATCAGAGGCCTACTTAATTTATGGGATTATAGAACTCTGGGGTGACCTACAATATCCTTTTACTTAACAGTAAGGAGTATTTTTATTCTGTAAATTGCACAGCCACACACTCTATCACCCTCCCAGTGATCTTCTTTTTGATTCTTGGTAGATTACTCCTTATGCACTGTGCAAATAAACTGGCTAATATGCATGTTGTATAAAACAGTTTAACATAAGTCATTTTCAAAATGTGTGGTACTCTTTGTGATGACACAGAGCCAATCTTGTATTTCCAAATGCATTTATTGAATATGCTGAGACGCCCTCAACGCCTTGCCCTCAGCTCTGTTCCCTGCAACTGGATATGAATTCAAACAGTAACATTCTATATGTGGTTATGACCACATTCTATATTGCATCACTACATCCTGTAGATAATATCCCTGATTTTGTGTAAAAACCTTGAGGAGTACAATAAACTTTACTACCAAAAAATGCATACTTATCTAATAAATGTTAATTTCTATTGAAAATGTTCAGTGGTAATTCTGCTCAGTAGTTTCCTTTTCACATTGACTGCTAAGGCGGGCAATAGGTATGTAGCACTGCTACTCACTTGTAATAAGAAAATTATATCACTACACTACTGTGGTTATTTTTTACAGTTAAGTGGTGACTTCACAGTGCATGCTGTTAGACCCAGCATATGGGGAAGACTATCCTTTCAATTCCTCTTCTACTGAATTATCTATTCTGAAACTCTACAGTTAGTAACTATAAGTCATACAATACAATGTTTTTATTGCACTGCAGAAACCAAAATTAGACAAGCAATTTATGTGTTTGTAACCACTCATTCTAAAGCACAAGACTTGCTTTGATGGACGCTTGAATTAAAGTGGTTAGAATAGGATTTTGGAGAAAATTTCAAGCTGCAAATTTGTGTGTTTTTCTCATTGTATATTCCACAATAAATTCACATTATCTGCAGCTGGAAGATTTGCATAATCATGAACAAGATACAAATGATTTAACAAGCATACCAATAGGTCTGGCTTATCAATGAAAGTGTCTTTTGTGTACCTGATAGATTTAGACACTCAGTAGATCATCATACATCTCTGCTACTCATTTTTGCACTCTTGCATCCATTCATCCATCCATCGACTCATTCTTGCATTCACCCACTGACACAATCAAAATAAAATACACACACATTCTACCACATATGCACGATAAATTAAAAGAATACAAGTAGAAAAAAGAAAATCTGCTGATGTCTAAACACGGCTGGCATATACTTGCAATAACGAAACTGAACATAGCAGCGGGTGGCCGTCTGGCAGAGGTTTTGTAAATAGTCTATAATTGCTTTAAATTTCCAGCATGGCCGCCACATTTAGAACCAAAGTGTTGGTCTTCTTGGAATGGTAAAACAATAATACCCTATATACAACAGCCTTCCACCCTCGGGCCCTATTATGAATAGGGCGCACTTTCCCTATTTGCGCCTGGCGCACCTTAAAACAGGTGTGTCGGGTGCAAACAGGGAAAGTGCGCCCTGTTACGTAGAACGCGCTGCCCCCAGGGCAAGCGCAAACTCGCACTGCCCTGGGGACAGGGCATTCAGTTGAAAAACGGAGTGGCTTTGAAGCAGCCGCTCCGTGTTTCACTGTGTAGGCGACAACCCGCATGCACGTTTAAAGGGAATTAGAGATCCCCTTGCAGGCTGGTGCAGTGAGTGACTGCACACGCCTGCAAGGGGATGTCTGGAGGGTCCCTAGGACCCCCTTTCCCCGCTCCTGAGATCTGCTATCAGGGGGCACACTGACAGTCGCACCACCTTTTAGGTGGCGCCCTGTCAGTGCGCCCCCTGGCAGCTTCTTTGCCTCTGCTCCCACATCTATAATACGGCACGGGCGCAGAGGCAAAGGGATTCCCTCATTTGCATGGGGCCAGGCCCCCATTCAAATGAGGGAACGCCATCTTGAGAAAGCGCTGGTGCTGTATGTGCGCCAGCGCTTTCAGTATTACAATCAATCATATCACTTGTAAAGGGTCTCAAGGCGCTGGGGGTTGGGGGGTGCTGCTACTGCTCGAAGAGCCAGGTCTTGAGGAGTCTTCTGAAGGTCAGTAGGTCTTGGGTCTGCCGTAGGTGGGTGGGGAGGGTGTTCCAGGTCTTGGCGGCGAGGTGGGAGAAAGATCTGCCGCCGGCAGTCGTTCTTTGGATGCGGGGGACTGCGGCGAGGGCGAGGCCGGTGGAGCGGAGCTGGCAGGTGGGGGTGTAGAAGCTGAGTCGTCCGTTGAGATATGCTGGTCCGGTGTTGTGGAGTGCTTTGTGTGCGTGGGTGAGGAGCTTGAAGGTTATCCTCTTGTTGATGGGGAGCCAGTGCAGGTCTCTCAGGTGGGGTGTGATGTGGCTGCGGCGGGGGATGTCGAGAATCAGACGTGCAGAGGCGTTCTGGATGCGTTGCAGCCATCTCAGGAGTTTGGCCGAAGTTCCTGCATAGAGGGCGTTTCCGTAGTCCAACCTGCTGCTGACGAGGGCCTGGGTGACCGTTCTTCTTGTTTTGGTGGGGATCCACTTGTAGATCCTGCGGAGCATGCGGAGGGTGTTGAAGCAGGAGGAGGAGATGGCGTTGACCTGCTTAGTCATGGAGAGGGTGGAGTCGAGGATGACCCCTAGGTTGCGTGCGTGGTCGGTGGGTGTTGGAGCTGTTCCCAGTGTGGTCGGCCACCAGGAGTCGTCCCAGGCCGAAGGGGTGGAGCCGAGGATGAGGACCTCTGTCTTGTCCGAGTTCAGCTTCAGTCGGCTGTTCCTCATCCATTCGGCGACGGCCTTCATTCCTTCGTGGAGGTTGGTTTTGGCGGTGTGAGGGTCTTTGGTGAGGGAGATGATCAGCTGGGTGTCATCGGCGTAGGAGATGATGTTGAGGTTGTGCTGTCGGGCGACGTGGGCGAGAGGTGCCATGTAGATGTTGAACAGCGTTGGGCTGAGGGATGAGCCCTGGGGTACGCCGCAGATGATCTCGGTGGCATTAGAGCGGAAGGGGGGGAGGCGGACGCTCTGTGTTCTGCCGGAGAGGAAAGATGTGGTCCAGTCCAGGGCCTTCTCTTGGATCCCGGCGTCGTGTAGGCGTGTTCGTAGTGTGCGGTGGCAGGCCGTGTCGAAGGCGGCTGACAGGTCCAGGAGGATGAGGGCTGCTGTTTCTCTGTTGTCTAGCAGGGTCCTGATGTCATCGGTGGCGGCGATGAGGGCGGTTTCGGTGCTGTGGTTGCTGCGGAACCCGGACTGGGACGGGTCCAGGATGCTGTTCTCCTCGAGGTAGCGGGTCAGTTGTTTGTTGACGGTCTTCTCGACGACCTTCGCCGGGAACGGGAGCAGGGAGATGGGCCGGAAGTTCTTGAGGTCCGCCTTGGGTTTCTTGAGTAAGGCGTTGATCTCGGCGTGCTTCCAGCTTTCCGGGAAGGTTGCTGTCTCGAAGGAGATGTTGATTATTTTCCGGAGATGGGGTGCGATGGCTGTGCTGGCTTTGTTCAAGATGTGGTGTGGGCATGGGTCTAATGGTGATCCGGAGTGGATGGTGCTCATAATCTTGCTGGTGTCCTCGTCGTTGATGTTGGTCCAGAAGAGCAGGCGGTTGGTGCGGGTGGTGGTCGTGGGGGCGGAGGTCTCAGTGGTTGTCTGGGCGGTCGTGGCGTTGAAGCTGTCGTGGATGTCGGCGATCTTGCGGTGGAAGAAGGTGGCCAGTGAGTCGCACAGGTCTTGCGAGGGTGGGATGTCGTTGGTGTTGGAGTTGGGGTTGGAGAGTTCCTTCACGATGTTGAAGAGCTCTTTGCTGTTGTGTGCGTTGTTATCTAGGCGGTCTTTGAGTGAGGCCCTTTGGCGGATCTGATGAGGTGATGGTGTCTGCGGGTGGCGTTCTTGTGGGCTGCGTAGCTGTCTGGTGTACGTTCGCGGATCCAGTTCTTCTCCAGTTTTCGGCATGTTCGTTTGGAGGCCTGGAGGTCTTCGGTGAACCAGGTGGCTTTCTTGCTGGTGTGGCTGTTGGAGGGTTTCTTGGGCGGGGCGAGGGTGTTGGCGCAGTCGTTGATCCACTGTCTGAAGTTGCGGGCGGCGGTGTCAGGGTTGGTGGGGTCGGTGGGTGGGCTCTGGGCGAGGGTGGTGGTTAGCTGGTTTTCGGTGACTTTGCTCCAGCAGCGGCGAGGCATCTGTTGGGTGCGGTGGTGCGTGGTGGGTTTCCTGAAGGCGAAGTGGATGCAGTGATGGTCGGTCCAGTGGAGTTCGGTGGTGTGGTTGAAGGAGACGTGGGAGCTTGCGGAGAAGATGGGGTCAAGCGTGTGGCCGGCGGCGTGGGTGGGTGTTGTCGCGAGCTGTCTGAGTCCAAGGTTGTCGATCAGGGTGGTGGAGTTGGTGTTGTTGTTGTTCTCGAGGTGGAAGTTCAGGTCCCCGAGGAGGATGTATCCGTGGAGGCGAGGGTGTGTGGGCTGTCGAAGTCGGCGATGGAGTCGCTGAACTGTGGTCGGGGTCCGGGGGGTCTGTAGACGAGGGTTCCTCTGAGGGTGGTGTTGGGGTCGGTGTGGATCTGGAAGTGCAGGTGTTCGGCGGTGCTGAGGGTGTCGTCGGTGTTGGTCGAGACTCTGAGGGTGTTCTTGTGGACGATGGCGATTCCTCCTCCTACTCCGTTGGTGCGATCCCTGCGGGTGATCTTGTAGCCTTCCGGGATGGCTATGGCGATGTCGGGGGCTGAGGCGGGGTTCAGCGAGGTCTCCGTCAGGAAGGCGACGTCCGGGGAGGTTGAGTCGAGAAGGTCCCAGAGTTCGACGGCGTGTTTGCGGGAGGAGCGGGTGTTGAGGAGGATGCATCTGAGGTAGTTGGGTTCTTTCCTGGGTGGAGGTTTGGCGGGGCGGATGCTGGTGAAGCTGCAGTTCCTGCAGGTGAAGGGTCTTTGGGTGCGCTTCGGGGTGGCCCGGTAGCAGGTGTGTTCTCGTCCGGAGTTGAGTGCGTGGAGGGAGCTGGCATCGTAGCGGAGTCGGGCGTCGTGGCGTTCGCGGGGGCCAGGGGTTCTGGCGGACGGGCTTGCCTTAGGCGCGCCAGCGGCGCACCCGCTGCGCGGGGCCGCCATAAGAAGGGGAGGTGGGAGGGAGGAGCAGCTGGGAGGGGGGAACGACGAATGGGCGAGCGGGGGGCGGGGCCGCAGGGGACGCAGCGGCGGGAAGAACGGGAGGAAGGGACGGCGAAGGGAAAACAGAAGGCAAAAGGGCAAAGAAATAACAGGAGGGAAAAACGATCACAGAAACAAGTAAACAAAATACAAAATACAATACAGTTACAGAAAGGCAAACCTACGGCGAGCGGGGGTCGGGCCGCAGGGGATGCAGCGGCGGGGAGAACGGGCGAAGGGAAACAGAAGGCAAAAGGGCAAAGAAATGGCAGGGATAAGAACGGTCACAGAGCAAGTAAGCAAAATACAAAATGCAATAAGATTACAGAAAGGCAGATGGGCACAGAAATAACAGGAGGGAAAAAACGGTCACAGAAAAGTAAACAAAATACAAAATACAATGAAATTACTGAAAGGCAGACCTACGGCCTACCACTGGCCACCAGGGATGAGGCGCAGGTGGTAGCCTGCGGGTGGAGGCGGGCCTCGAACTCGGCACTCGGCAGCAGCTGGGCACAGGAGCACAGGCGCAGTCAGGTGGAGCTGCGCGGCGTGGGGAGCGACCTGCCTGGAACAGAAGGGACTGCACAAGCATCTGCGGCCCCTTCTGTAATACCAAAGTCCCCCGGGGTGTGCAAAGTGGGCGCAAATGCCTGTTTCGCCTTGGGCACTTTGTGTAATACGGCCCCTGGTCTTCTTGTTTAGAGGAATTGGTCACGTGGGATGAGCCGCATTGCAGGTGAAATCAGCAGCAAGCATGCGGCCGTTAGCACTGCCTGGAGGGTGGTAGTATTGTCTTAATAAAAATTTAAATAAAAAGAGCAGAACAAAGAAATAAAGGAGAACACTGAAAATTTAAGTTTTGGCCTGCCTGCCCTGACACTGAAGAGCACTAATTTTCAGGTGGATGTGCACATGTGAGCAGAAAATGCCGTCATTCACAGTGCAAGAGAGCCAATGACTGATGTGGACTGAGCCATTTCCTCATGCAGTACACTGTCATGGATGGAAGCAGAGTGTAAATGACACCCAGACAGACCAATGGCAGAACAGAGCTGACTCAAAGGCCCTCTATGTACGTATGTGGATATATATTCATATATATGGATCTATGTATAATTGAATGATTTTCCTTGTTACACGATCTTGGCAGACAGCTAAGAAGAGATTCTAGCAAGAATTCTTACAGTACAAATCTTCTACCCCTAGGGTTTGTCAGAGGCTGCAACTAACATCAAATTCCTTCCCTACAAAGGTCATTTGGGACATTTCATTTAACAAAATACCTATATGCAGGTTTTAATACAGAGAAATAATAATCCACCCTTAATCCAATACCTATTTACCTTAACACATGCATTTCACCATCAACATGTCAGGCCTACTGCGTTTATCATAACGTTTCATAATAAACAGATCAGATCTATTGCATCAGGAATAGTTTATCCTATTGAACCAATCAGGCCTCTAGCTGTTATCATTGGCTTGTGACCATAGCCATCTCAGACCTACTATGTTGGTTATAGATCTTCCCACAAGGCAACCATCATGAAAACCATAATACAATTACAAATCTGTTCAAAATGCATTTGTCAAAACAATATAAAACCCCTACTAATAGAGCCTAATAAGGATTATCATAGTGCAAATCGTCTATCCCCATAGTTTGTTCGGGTGGGTCACCAGCACCAACACCCTTGCCTACTAAGGTAATCTGTGACATTCCTTGTAACAAGATACATACCTTTCTTTAGGCTTTAGCACAGTGTAATAACCATTAACCCTAAAAGCCTTTTGCCTTTAACACATGCTCTTCACAATAAGTAAGTAAGACCCAATTGCTTTGTGATCTCTTTTTGTTATAAACAGATCACACCTAAGGAATCTGACATAACGTTTCCCAGTCCACCCATAAGGCCTCTAGCCTTTGCAAATGGCTGGACACTATATGTAACATAGGCCTACTGAAGTGTGCATAAACTAGCAACCATCATGCATACCGTTGTAAAATTACAAAATTGTACAAAATTACAGTTGACAAAACAATATCCACCTCCTTTCAATAGGGCCTAACAAGAATCAGCACAGTGAACTTCTGTTTCCTGGGTTGTCAGAGTCGGTGACCAACTCCAAATCCCTTATTTACTATGCCTATTATGGTAATTTGTGAGATTACGTGTTTGTGCCTGGCCATGATTGTGGCAATACTTAAGAAAGGTAGGCTGCCAGATGACTGTGCCTCTTAAAGGCCTATTTCTATAGTTACTGTGGAGGTCATGGTCTTGGCAAAGGCAGTGTTAACGGGATTCATGTCCCACAGACATACTAGATATAACAAGTGGTGGCTATATGGCTGTATGGAATACATGAAGAGGGTGCTAGAACTAAAAGGAGTCCTATCGCTAGACGCAGTGAAGGCCTTTGACACCCAGGAATGGCCTTATGTGTTCGCGGGCTTGAAGAGGATGGAATTCGGGGCCCAATATAGATAACAGGTTGAACTACTATATGAGAAGCCGCTGGCAAGAGTGACAGTTAATGGCGCTTGGTCTGCACCAAATTAGCTGAAGAGGTAGTTTATAATACCCCAGATCAAACCACGATGGCCCACTTACAGCAGTTGAGATCTTTGTGAAACCTGCAGGACCTGTTGCTCAGCCAAATCAGCCTTTTATCAATTCATGGTCAACTAAGAGTATCATTGAGTTGGGTATTAGTAACGCCTGCCAATATACAACCTTATTAAAAAGGTAAATTTGCATTAACAAGCACTATGTGCAAAAACTTATTATTATTGCATTATTGGTGAACAAAATGTTTTCCCTTTAAAAAAATAAAAAGCATGCTATCATTTTTTTCTTTTTTTAAAGTGTTTAACATTTGGACAGTGTTGCTTTTACTCATAGTGACAGAGCAGAAGCAGAACTTTGTTCCTGGTCTTTCATGTCCCATATTCAGGGCCACTGGAATTATGCGATTCTGTGGCCGCTTCTTTTTTCACATAATTAAGGATTTGATGCATTTGCCACATAATGCATCATCTGCTGCATAATCTGCAAATTTTAACAAAAACAATTGTTTCTAGCTCAAACAGATCAAACGTTACTAAAACATGGCACAATATGTTTTTGCGTAGTGGCAGACCCTTCGCAAAGATTAACTGGTCATCTTTCAGTTGCTTATTTCTTTAGTTGGTTCTTAAACTGGCACTAATGATGTGAAATCTTTGCTCAGACAGTATCTCCATATGTAAAAATAATTAAGTAATAATTATGTGGGAGCAAAGCTGTTCCCCAAAATTCATACACCCCAAAATGTAGCTCATTCAGCTCTAGCACAATTTACTGGATCAGAGAGGGTGTTAACCCTCAATTTCATGAGACAGTGTGCCCACATTAAGGCACCGTCCCAAACATCAAACAGTTAATTAATTAATTGGGTCCACTCAACAAGTAAGTTCTAGATCAATGAAAAGTTAATAGGGTTTTATTACAAAAAATCAGAATAAGCCATAAAGAGTCAATGCCATGAAGGCTGTCGGATGCACAGTTATACAGAGTATTTAAAAATCTGAAAATTTTCCCAAGTCTCAATGGGCAGCAAAATCATACGAAATTGGGCAGCATCCCTAGTAGAATAGGAAAGACTTCTGCTTCGCCCCCAAAATTAATGAATGAATGAATGAATGATTAGACACTTATAAAGCGCATGGCTACCAAAGGCTTCCCAGCGCTAAAGACAGAGCCCAAACCACGAAAAACGGAAAAAATCAGGAGAACAGAAAAGTTTTCAAACCTTTGCGAAATAAAAGGTGGTTAGCTTCAAGCCGAATAAGATCTGGTAGCTGATTCCAGCATTTTGCAGCGATGACAGAGAATAGACGGCCACCGCTCCTAGCTCGGTTGACTTTAGGAACATTAGCAAAATGTTTTTTCTCAGAACGAAGGGATCTTTTCGGAAGATACGGGGAAATAATGGATCTTAAAATAGGAGGAGCACTATCCGTCATTGATTTGTGGGCAATACATAAGGCCTTAAATTGGATTCTTTCGGCCACTGGCAGCCAATGCAGAGAAGTAATATGGGGTTTGGCAGACTCCCTATTGCTGACCTGCATAAGAGTCGAGCTGCACAGTTTTGAACTGTTTGAAGTTTCTTTATAGTCGAGCAGGGGGAACCAAGATAGAGCACATTAGCATAATCAAGTCTTGAGAGAATAAGGGCTTGAACCAACAGTTTCCTTGCATTAAAAGGGAGGAGGGGCAAAATCCTCCTAATCATTTTCAAGATTCCATAGCAGGTACCTGCCACCCTATTAGCCTGTACCCTGAAGCTCAAGTTAAAATCCAGCCAAACTCCAAGGCTTTTTATTTGATCTTTAGGGGGGGCATATCCCCTAAGCATTTGGGCCAAAAGCGCCACTCTCCAAGTTAGTAGTCTTACCTAGAAACATGAGTTCAGTTTTAGCAGCGTTCAGCTTTAGGAAAGACGAGTCCATCCATGCTGAGACCTTTTCCAAACAATTGGCCAGCATAGACTTATTGTTGTCTAAAAGCTTAAGGGACACAATAAGCTGAGTATCATCAGCATACGTGACGATCTTGACCCCAAAAGGCTCAACCACCTCAGCCAAAGGGCGCATGTAAACATTAAAAAGTGTGGGGCTCAGGGAGGAACCCTGAGGAACCCCGCACTGCAACGGCATCCATTCTGAGGTGGCATCGTCCTCAAAAACTTGAAACAACCGACCTGTCAAAAAAGATTCAAGCCATTTAAGAATAGTTCCCGTCACCCCGTTCTCTCTGAGTCTCTTAAGGGTTTCTTATACACATTTCTTGCATAGTAAATTAGAAAAGCTGCAAAATCATCGTGATGTTAACAAAAATATCATTTCTTTAGCAAATCAAAACACAAGAATAAAACACGTCATCACCTAAATACATAAGCACTATCCCATTTCTAAAAACCCTTATTCAGCACCCTCTATACTAATCTTATGTGGAGATGTTCAAACAAATATGAAATATGATGTTCAGACAATACAACCTTCTCCCAATGAATGGGACCAGTAAAGAAACCAATGAGATAGATACTTGTTGCAATCTTACATCAGCGCCATTGCATGTGCAACACTAGCAAGGCAGTTACTGCAGTGAAAATAAACTATGTTATCAGTTTACCCTGTCCTGCAAAGTCTGTGGGGATTGGATGTGTGCATATTGGGCAGACGTAGGAGTGAGCGCCAGAGGTGGCATCCATCTTGTTCAAAATGGAGATTTATACAGACATGTGGCCTAACTAAAATACATTGATAACTTCACTACTATACATCATATGAAATTTGTTTCAATTGTGGGTATATTAATTCAATCTGTTTATGCAGGATCGTGTGTAAAATTGCATATCACACGTTATTATTACTGCACAAAAATATACATTTAAAACTGTCCCACATTATCAAAAAATGTGCAGCATTATGCCGCATAATTTGCCTTTCCTTGCTGCATAATTTGGTCAACGCTGCACATAAATTGGTGGTCCCCTGCCTATATATTTCCAGTGGCCCTGCTCATATTTCAAGAGCAGTCATAGCTCAACCTCCTCACTCAGAGTTAATAAGCAGAGAGCCTGGAATTGTATTTCTGTTTTTTAAGTTTAGAGCGTAATGTGCTGTTTAATAATCTAGATTGACACGTTACTATTCATTCATCCCGCCAAACAATCCATTGAATTTAAGGCACTGAATGAAAATAGTATACTAAATTATTATCAGAGTATAACAACCATGATTAATATTATAATTGTTATTATGATTTAGAATACGATTATTACTAATTGCTCTGGAAATATGCCAACCATCGCACAATTGGTACCATCAAATGCTCCCTTTAGAAGTAGATTTTTAATAATGTTATTATTCGCCGGGTGAAGCTTAGTTAAGAAGTGTGTGTGTGTGCAGCAAAATTCCATGATGACATGAGAACATTATGACAAATTTCTACCATCTGTGGAGCTGGGTGAACCTCAGGCTTTTGAACAGTTCCATTGCATGGACATATACATATTTTTTCAGACGTCATCTGGTGTTAGGAAACAAGATTTACTGCCAACTGGTCAGCGGGGCCACGACTAAAAGCAATAAAAACACTAAGGGATTTGGGAGAGACTGCGACAGCTGTACCTCTTTGGCCAAGAGAAAGAAAATAATGGCTGAAAGACAGACTGCAGAAAGTTTAAGAAAATCAGTGGATTAGACCCGAAATGGACATCAGAGCTACTGGCTGACCTGTGTGACGAATTACAGTCCACGGATCTCACATCACATTGCAGTGCACTTCAGCACATCGATCAACAATCGATTGAGACTTTACTAAGTTGTGATCGGGCTGCAAACTAAAGGAAGTGTTTTCCTCACCGATGTGTTAGGAGTTTACACGCCTTGCCAGTAAAGTGTCAAAAGTAAATTTCATATTCCACTGGAAACACTTATCCAGGTGGCATGGAGGTTTACAGTTTAATAAATAAATGATATGATGGAAGAAAATAATAAATGGCTTACAAGGGTAAAGCAAGGATAAATTGCCTAACACCAGACTGTATCAGCCAAGGCAGAGGGAAATATTAGATCTCCCAAATTCTGAAATACCACAATCCCTTCGTAAGATTTAGAAGTAGGTAAGCTCCATATACATTGGTTTTGACATGTCCTTCTTCTCTGTGGCTCCTGCGTCATTTCCTGGTGTTGCTGTCACTTTATATCGTGGCAATGCTTCAGTCGCTCCTATGTCCTGGCCCCTGCTCCCGGCTCTGCTCCTGCTCTTTTTACGTGTTTTCCTGCATGCACAGTAACCCCATCTGGACGTAACTCTATCAATCCCTTTTCCTTCCTTTTCCTTCCTGGATGTACCGCTGGTGTCATCTCAGGGCCTCCTCACTTGTCTACTCCATTGTCGCAGTTGATGGCTCTAGAACTAATGTATGCCAAGGGAGCTTTAAGGCCAGCCGGTCCCGCATGCTCTCCTCTATGATGAGTTTTTCTGGGATGCGAGTTGTGGGACTGTAATCAAGTCTTATTCAACACTTCATTTGTTCTGTTCTCATCCTCCTGCTTATCCTGTCAACACGGTTCTCCATAGAAGTGCCAGTACATTTTGTTAACGCTAGCTAACATCTTTGCTCCATAACTTCCTTCTGTCTCAAACATAGCTTTGAAATGGCCATATACAACAGGAAGTCTCTCTCAAAGTCAGTAATGTTTGTTACAGGTGTGTGGAAGAAATGTCTAGGTCATTGAAATTCAGACCATACACAAATATGGGATGTATGCAGGTGCTATACAGTTGTCCAGAGCGACATATACCTTCCCCAATCATCTCAGAAATTGATATCTACTACCAGAAGAAAATATTTGGATATTAAAATACAGGCATTTCACACTGAAGAGGTTTAAGAAGCATAGAATATCATCCAACCACTTCCTTCCCAAGTTAACAGATTCCCAACAGTTGAAACACTAATAACAATGCACCAGTCTGATCTTTGTTCTAAACCCCTTTTCACCAACTCGCCATCTGTGCTTTTCATGCACAATTTCAACCTCTTATGATACTTGCCACTTTCTTTCCTTTTCTCGACCACCCCATTCACTCTACAGCAGTGGCGGCTACAACTATAAAAATATGGGTTGGCGCTACGGCGCCAAAATAACCATATACTGCTCCCCCGGGTGCGCACCTCTCTCTCCTCGATCAGCATCCACGAGCTGGAAAGGGAAAGACTTCCTTCCTGCTCAGTGGACACCAATACAACCAATCCTGGAGCTTGGTGGACACCAATACAACCAATCCTGGAGCTGCTCTCATGGTGAGAGCAGCTCCAGGATTGGTGGGAGCTGGCTAACCCATCGCTCATTTTGTGGCTGGGGGCCTGTGCCTGCAATCCCTGAGCTGTTTCACATGTCGGGCTGCCCGTAGCAATAGAGCCACTCAACCTGACATGCTCACTGCAGGATTCAGCCCCGCCTCATGCCCTCGCACTGTGGTGTTTAAGTAAAATGGTATTGGCATGCCATTTTACCTATTTATGTGTGCCTGCTGCGCTCGCAGCAGACGGGGTGACGCTCCTCCACTCAAACGGCGGAGCCGCTCCTGCTCTATAGCCAGTTATATATATCTGTAACCTTCCGAGGGTAATGAAAAAATGTAGATCATTTTTAAAATCTAATCGCCTGAATCCCTTGTTCAAAATGGCATATGTGAAATCTCAAAGGGTTTTCTTCTCCTCGTGTTATCCTTTATGCACCCTCCTATTATCAAGTGAGAAGTATGGGTGGGATAAACTTGTGGAGTTTCACTTTGCGTAATTCCGCAGGATTACATAAAATCTCCACAAGATTCCTAGGAGTTCTGCAAGCAGGCGGAATTTGGCACGTCACGCTTGTTGCTCTGATTTAAAGTGCCAGGAGCTTGTTCTGTGCTGTAAAATCAGTGCGAATGGCACCACGTGGCGCACCAGCGGGCATTGCATCTTTCTGCCGCTCGAGCAGAATTTCTACTCATGCAGCAGCTTTCTAAATGCAAACGGTCGCAACATGCTGCGACCGCCCACGTTGAGAAATCTCGCTGGGAGGTGTTCTAGTGCCCAAAAAGCACACTAGGGGATTCAAATTCTCATTTGTGCTTGTCAACCTAACATTGGCAAGTGGTGTGCAAGAAAAATCTCCACTACGTGGCAGTTGGTGGAGTTTTGCCGGAACTACGGGCTCCTAGTAGAACACGTAGTGGGCAAAACTCCACAAACTCCACCAGCAGAGTGGAATTTTTCACCCACCCCTAGGGAGAAGGCTAGAAATTGGTAAGCTTTCTCCTTAATCTTTCACCTTTTTTTTTTTTTTTTTAAACAGATTTTATTGATCCGTTTTCAAAGACAGCATATCAGTTCAGCAGTTTACAACATAGCATTGGTTATGCGCTCATTCGTCATATCAACTGGTAAATACGTTCTGAGTGCTCCATAATCATAGCCAGCATTGGATATTATAACCCTAATTATCCCACCCCCTCCCGTGAGTCGTCAATGTAGTGATTTGTGTCTTGGGCGCGGGGAAGCATTCATGGCCAGTAGTCTGAGTGCATTCGTAGTGTGTTGTATTGTAGAGGTAGTGTATTAGTCTATTGGATCTATCTGACATGAGAACTATCTGGGTAATGTTAGTTTTGGTGGCGCATATGAGTCGGGGGAGCTCCCTATGGGTCTGCTCCTTCCTCCTCTTGGGTCTCCACCTCCACATGCTCTAGGTCATGTATGAGGGTCTCCCAGGCTCTGGCCATCTAAATGTTTCGTAAGCCCCTTTTAGCCTCCCTCATTAGTATTCGCTCCTCACATCTCACCCATTTCAGGAGTTCTTTACTCCAGGTGGTCAGATTAGGGCATCTTGTGGCTTTCCAGTTCCTAGTTATCTAATGCTCTTTGCCAGCATGAATGCCAGGTCTTGGAATTTACTGGTGACTTTGGTTTGGCCGTGTAGGAGAACCATCCCAAGAGGCAGTGTGTTGGGGAGCAGGGAATCTCCCTATCGACGACCCTACTCACAGTTTGTACCACCCCCTTCCAGTATCCTCGTAGTTGGGTGCAAGTCCAAAACATGTGCATAATATGTGCTCGTGCTTCGCCGCACAATGGGCAGGCTGCCCCTTCTGTTTGGAAATATCTGTGAATGTGCTCAGGTGTCAGATAGGCTCTGTGAAAAACATAGTAATTTATCAGCTTGAATCGTGCATTTCAGGATACCTTGGGTATTCCAGCTAGTATATTGTCCCAGTTCTTTATTGGGATTGGTGTGTCCAAGTCCTCTTCCCACTGAAGGCGGAGTGCCTTCAGTGGGCGTAGTATGTCTGCATGGAGCGCTCTGTACAGGCAGGATACTGCTTTGATGGTTCCTGCCTACAGGGCAATATAGTAACAGCTCTGTTGCGGTGGAGGCTCTATAGATCGCGTCGCCAATGTTTACGAATTGCTGCAGTGATGGTGCTGTGCAACAGAAAATGTCCCCGAGGCAGATCGAACTCTGTTCGAAACTCTACGAATGGCAGTAGTTCATTGTCTTTGTGAAGGTCACCCTTTTTTGTCGCCTCAGCTTCCATTCATACCTCCAAGTCTCGCCAGTTACCTCCATGTGTGAGGGCTTTTAGCATATCCATCGGGATGTCCGGTGAATACGGTATCCTCACCCCCATTCTCTGCAACCCTCGGTGCCAGCATTTAGCCTGTACTTTGAGCTCCTGATGATCATTTCGGTATGGTCTATGCACCCTGAGAAACACTCGGAGTAAGTCGCTCAACGAGGGTTTAGTCAGTTCTGGGGCCTCTGCTCATTGGCCCCCAGAGCCACATCTCGTACCGGCCACTGTAGTTGAGCTGCTATGTAGTAGGACTCAAAGTCTGGGGCCGCCAGCCCACCTGCTGTTATTGGACGCTGCATTGTCGCAAGAGCAATCCTACGTCGTCCTGAGCTCCATATGAAGGCCCGAATTTGGGAGTTCAGGTCTCTGAAAAAGCCTGCAGAGATCCATTTGGGGAGTGCATTAAAATAATACAGCATGCAGGGGAGCGCTATCATTTTAAGGAGTGCATTTCTGCCAGCCACCTAGAGCGGCAGGGTTTGCCAGAAATCCATGGATGCCCTCAGCCCTCGCAGGGCTCTCCCTATTTTGCTTTCATAGATATCCAGCCAGGTATAGTAGATGTGGACTCCTAGGTACGGTAAGCAGTTAAGCTCCCCTCGTAATCTTGCGTGGTCCCCTGGGGGGTGTCCCGTTGATATCACCGGTAAGAGTTGGGATTTTCCCAGCTCACCTTGAGCCCCGATATGGAGCCGAACCTTTCTAGTAGGTCACGGGCTCCCATCAAGTCTCCCTCCAAGCATAGCAACCGGATATCAGCAACAGAGTGCTAGGTCAGCGATAGGTATTTCCGACGTACAGTCCTCTGTAAAACTGCCCTGTTCTAGCTGTGATTGCAAGGGACTCCATAGCAAGGGCGAAAAGCCAAGGGGAGAGCAGACATCCTTGTCTTGTGCCTCGCTCTACTGGCCACCTCTGCGATATGGTTCTCCCGGTTCGCACCCGAGCTGTGGGTCTGGTATATAGAAGTTTAGTCCATTTAATAAATCCCTCCCCCGGCCCCATATGCACCATTACTTCGTACAGGTAGGTCCATTTGAAGCTGTCGAAAGCTTTTTCATGTCCATCGCTAGGACCGCCACTGTTTCTCGACCCCCTCTGTTTGCCTCCAAGACGGATCATAGGCGTCTTATACTCCCTGCTGTATTATGAGATGGTATGAACCCAGCTTGGTCTTTATTCACTAGAGTGGTCTTAAAAGGTAGGAGGCGGGTAGCAAGTATTCGGCTTAGGATTTTGTAGTCAATGTTTAGCATTGACAGCGGACGGTATTCCAATTTGTCATGGGCTGGTTTTTTGGTTTTAGAACAGGGGCTATAATGGACTCTCTTGTAGTGTCTGGTAGGAAGCCAGTGCCTCTGGCCGTCTCATAGAGCATCACCAAGTGAGGGACTAACTCCGCAGTATATGTAGAGTAAAACTCTGTGGGAAACCTATCTGTGCCCTGTGTTTTATTGTGCACCATTTGTTTAATAGTGGCTATGATCTCATGGGCAGTTATGTCCCCTCCTAAGATGTCCGCCTCTTCCTCCGTGATCCGCGGGATCTGGAGGCCGGTCAAAAATGTTTGTGCTTTTTGCAGGTCACGGGCTGTGGGGCTCGCATATACCTCCGGGTCTCTGCTCTGATACCTGCGGGTCTAGCCAGCGCTATATAAAACTTTGCAAATAAATAAAGGGCTGAATAGTAACCTGCAAATATGTTGTTGATCCTCTCTGGTGCATATACTCTGGAGCCCTCCCATCTTCTAGTTCTAGGATGGGGGAGCCTCGCTTATTAGTGTTGGCCAGCCATGCAAGTAACGCGCCCGATTTGTCTCGTTCAGCATGAGTCTTGTCAATATACTTCCGATAATCAAAACATCGGAGCCTCTCTACCTGTGTTGCCACCTCCTCTTTCGCTACTAGGAGTTCGCGCTGAAGCTCAGGGTTTTCTGGTCGTATAGTTTGTATGTCTCTTAGGTGGTCCTCAGCATTTTCTACATCCTTTAAGAGGGTCCGTCTAATCCCCTTGGACTCAGCAATACAATACCCTCGCATCACGTTTTTAAAGGCATCCCAAACAATATGGGGGCTGGACGCTGAGCCAGCATTGTCAGCAAAGTAGTGAGTGATTGTTTTCCAGATCGTCTCGCGGAAGACCTGGTCTTCCAGCGATTCAGGCTTAAGTTTCCATGCAGATATGGAAGGTTTGGGGTGTGCCCATCGCAGTCATAGTAGCACCGGATTATGATCCAAAATTGTACGGGATAGGTATTCAATCTCATCAATCAGGTTATGTGCGTCAGGGGTGGAGAGAAACAAATCCAAGCGGACGTGCAATTCATGGAGGCTTGAGAAATAGGGGTAGTCTCGATCTAGTGGGTGCTGGCATCTCCAGGAGTCTATTAGGCCCCATTGTTGTTGCCAGTCTGAGTACGTGTTGGCTGTGCGGGTTGTCTGGGAGTCCTGTAAAGGAGGGTGCGAACGATCTAATAGGATGTCAGAAACACGATTAGTGTCGTTGTTAGCCATGGAGCCAAGCGCCAGGACATATGCGCAAAGAAGGTACCCTGATCTGTGTTAGGAGCGTATATACTCACCAGAGCTACCTCTTTACCGTCTAATCGGCCTTTTGCTGCCACATATCTACCCTCAGTATCAATCATGACCTCTGTGAGTTGGAATGGAACCCCTGCCTTATCCATATAAGTGTTCCTCTGGCACATGCCGAGTATGTGGTGAAGTACGCCTGACCTCTTCAGTGCCTGGCCTTCTTTGGCAGTGAGGTGTGTCTCCTGCAGGAGCGCAATGTGTGCTCCTCTTCTATGTAGGTAAGAGAACACTTTGTACCTTTTCGCCATGGTATGCATACCCCGGACATTCCATATTAGACATTTATATCCTAGGTCATTAGCCATGTGCGTCCTTGGTGTGGGGTAGATGTTCCCTTCGTTTTATACTTGTAATCTCGCTCACCCTTCTTAATGTATCCCCATCTAAATTGTGTGTATCATTTGTGCGACTCGCTGAACCCAAACTTTAATGGCAACAGCTAACAACCCCAACTCCCCCTCCCCAGGACCAGCAGCAACATGCTACCCGCCCAAATCATGTTAATGTTCAGTAACGTTCATGAAAGAGCTTCCACAGCGCTCTGTAGTGTGAGGGGGTGCCTCGCCTCTTCTCCAGGCGGACAGGCTCTGATCCAGCATGTCTGTTAGTGTTAGGCTCTCCGTAGAGTGCTTGTTCAGTGAGCTTCTCAGGTCCTGGAGGTAGCAGGTTAGTAGCTTCTGGGACTGCAGGTCAGTCTAGTAAACTGGTGGGAAGTTGCATGACTTAAATGATATTGTCTGCAGTGTGTGGCATGACCGTGGGCATCTTCAAGCTTGATGTTCCAGAGGCATTGGATTCCGGGTCTGATTCAGAGTCTATATTGAGTGACTCTTGCTCTGGTCTCTCCTGCTCCGGTTGACCTCTGCTTATTTGGGCAACCACCTCCATCGCTGTCCGACGTCCTAGACGAGCCTCAGCTTGGGATGGTATTGTTAGCTTTTGTCGGTGTCGCTCGTGTCTGGGATTCCTTCGCGGGCGCTCCCATTCTCCATCTTCCGTGCTAGGTTTTGGCTCGCCCTGAGTTTCCAACCAATCCCATGACTTTTGCGGGGTCTGAAAGAACCGCACCCCGTCTGGGGTCACAACTCTCAGCTTCGCCGGGAAAAGCATGGAGTACTGGAGGTCCATCTGTCATAATTTCTTATTGACATATTGGTAAGAAGCCCTCTGCCGTTGGACTTCCCTAGAGAAGTCCGGAAAGATGCTCACAATCGCGTTTTTGACCTTCAGCTCCCCTTTTTTACGCGCTAGTGCTAGAATGGAGTCCTGGTCTTTATAGTGTAGGAGCTGCACAATCATTGATCGTGGGGGAGCTCCTGGTGATGGAGGCCTGGCCGGGACACGATGCACCCTCTCAAGGGCAAAGAAAGCAGAGAGGCCCTCAGGGGCTACGCTGGTACGCAACCATTGTTCTAGATATTGTACAGCGTTTGCTCCTTACATTTTCTCTGTGAGGCCTATAACCCGAATGTTATGGCGGGAGCGATTTTCTACATCTTCTGCTGGTCTCCAGTGTCCGCACTTTGGATTCCATGGTGTGCAGCTGTTTTTTCATCGCTTCCTTAGTTGGAGAGATGTCCGCGAATGTGCGTTCGTTGCTGGTCACCTTCTCTGTCAGCTTTCTATGGTCATCTTTCAACAGACTGATATCGGTGCCAGTGGTATCAATTTTGAGTTCTAGAGCCTCCCTGGAGGCCGTGATAGCGTGAAGTATATCTTGGAGTGTGGGTGTAACGTCTGTCCCCGTTGCTGCTGGTGCAGTTGTTTCTGATGTTACAGGTGTAGTTGCCTCGGGCTGATCTAGGTCTTTCCGTTTGGAAGGCTTGCCCATTGTTTTCAAGGATTTGGCTTCGGGTGAGTACACTTTTATGTATCAACCACGTTGTGCTTTGTTCTCTCTTCGCGTTAATATTGCGCAGGGGCTTGTCCTGTCTAGCGCCTTGGGGGCTCTGCGTTTGATATTGGCGGTCCGCTTATAGTCGGTTCGGGGTTCTAGGTGCCTCGGGGCTGGGATTTTTCCTCATTGTATATGCGATGCCATCCGTCTCCACAGCCAGTTCAGCCTGTGGGTTCTTCCTCAGGTCTGCATCCGCAGGTGCAGATCAGCTATGAAGCCTTGGCAAGCAGCAGCAGCTTTCAACGCATAGGTGGCACCTCGCAGCCACTCAGTGGGCAATAATGCCTCCAAGTCTTAGTCCCTTTTCCTTTCTGAACTCCTGTTCTCATGGATCAGGGGCAGCCCAAAGCTCCGAACTCCTCCCCCCAGGGACAGCAGTCGGGTAGGCGTTGTGCCCCTCAATGCAGGATAACTCGGCCCATCTGCACGGACACGCTCCTGGTCGGGAAACACTATCCCCGTTTTCGTGTGGAGTGGCCTTCACGCCCAGCTCCGCCGCAGTGGTTCTCTTGGGCTTTATTTCCTCTTCAACAGATAGTGTCAGTTTCAGTATTGGCTCGTTGAGGGACTAGCTCCACTGTTCAGCCAGTCCTCCTTCCAACTCTCAGGCCCATTCGTCCCTGGTCCTTTTGCTAGGTGGGGGCCTTCATTCTCTGTGTCCTACTGGCCCGGAGGCCCCTGCCAGCACGGCCCCGCTGCCAGCGTTCCTCACCCTTGCTCCTGCGCAGGACTAACTCGTCCCTGGGCCCAAGTCTGGAGCAATCGGTCCTCTCTGGGTGTGGTCGGCTCAGACCTGCACCTCTTACTCCCCTCCAACGCCGCTCGGTGACTTCGTGCCAGTACTGTCAGTTTCAGCGCTTGCCGTTACTAATGGCGTCCTCTCAGCTCTAACGCTTCTTCGGCCCTAGCCCCTGGCTCTATGGGTGGTAGGCAGCTTGGGGCCCTTAGTGCTCCCCCTCCAGGGCAGTAGTCGAGTGGGTGCTCTGTTCACCTATGTTGGCCTGAAAGGCCCTATCTTCTTCTTCGCGCAGGGGTTCTGCGCCCGCAGCTCTACAGCTATGTGGCTCCCATCCCCTATTCCGCCTACTGCGGAGGGCTCCGTGGTCAGAATCAATATGGTGGAGCGGTGCGCAACAAGGTCCTCCTGCTCTACTAGGCCTCCTCCTTGTCCATCAGTGGTTCAGTCTTGGGCCGCTCTGTGCTGCAGTAGATCGGGGCCCTGCAGACACCGCCCAGCAACTAGCTCTTCTCGTTCCTACCTGTTTGTAGAGTCAGCGATGTGTGGTCAGACCTCTGGCATAGGGTTGGCGCAGGTCCGCAATCCTCGTCCTCCGACGTGTCTGTGTCTGGATTTTCAGCCAGTGTCTTCGGCCCCAGCGCACGGTCACAGCAGTCGGTCGTCCTCCGCTTCCCGGGGTAGGGCAGCCACAGGTCGGCAACCATCGCAGCCCAGACCGCCATGGCCCAAAGCTGCCACCAGCTCGCCGGCAATCACCGCCGCCGCCCTCTTGTCCCCCTTCGGGCCAGGGCGGCCGTCTCAGTCTCGGTGCCGCGCTTCGTGGTTGACTCGGCTCAGCTCCGAGACGCAGCTCCCATCCTTGTTTGAGCCAAGGCTAGTCTGGACAATCTCTCTCTGCGGTCATCACAGTCTCGGCGCTGTGCTTTTCGGCTAGATCGGTTCAGCTCTGGGTAAGCTACCGACTCGTGGCTGGTCTCCAGAATGCTCTGGTTTCCCCTTTCAGGCGCAGCTAGTTCCTCCCGGCCCCACCATCTTGGATCTTGGGCCATCGCCCCCCGTCAACTTTTCCGGATTAATTCAGGGCCATATGAAGGGATATGCACCTTGTGGCTGTGTGTGCCCTTCTCAGCCGTGTTAAGTCCCAAATTGGAGCCCCCACAGACGGGGGGGGGTCAGGATGTTGCCGGATCGGGTCAGCCGCGAGGAGGTCCGAAATTAGCTGCTCACTCCATCGGCCTCAGGCCATGCCCCCTCCTCCTTAATCTTTCACCTTGCCGTCTCTCTGGCTGCAGGTTTTCTAAAATCTTAGGTTAGGTCTAGTTGTCTAATACTCGTTATTCTAATTTATACCTCACTGAAAGTAGTTGTTTCACCACTAATCTGATGTACGTTTTTGTCTATCCCTTTTCAGAACCCTCTACCTGCCCAAGCAAGCACACATTGTTGCTGTGCGACTTGTCCTCTTTGTTACACTGCTTCCACTGGTGTATCTATATTGTGAAACAAGCTCTGAGATTAATTTTACTTTTTTTTCTTTACAATATTTTAAATAGAATTTGTCAGAAAACATGAATACAAAGCAGATTCATAAAACCCTTACTCGAAGATAGATTATTTATGTGTATGTTCCTACTAATATATGAGTGCATATTAGCAATTTAACAATGAACAAACACACAAGTTCTGGATCAGTTATGCAAAGCGGTCCATCAAGTTCCCAGAGTAGAGACAATAGGAGTATTAATTCGTGTTGTGTGTTAACCGGAAATAATCTATATTTCATTGAAATAGGGCAAAAAGAGAAACAGCTGTGTCTCAACTTTAAAAGGTCACTAAACTAACATCAATATTCGTTAAGCTTTAGGCAATATAAAACAGTGGGGATAATCTATGACAGCCTATCGTCATTTTCAGAAAGGCCGAGAAGGAACATATCCCAAATTATGGTCATACGTGGGTTGCTCTTTGTCAGACACTGGGACTTGAGCACACTGTGCTCTCCCGTGGCCCATTTCTGTAGATCTCTTTTCCAGCCCATGAGACGTGGCACAGCAGAGACCCTCCAATTGTTCTTAAAGTTAATTTTGTGTCTAGCTCAGACACCCTCCGCTCAAGATCTACACACATTAACTTACATTGGAGAGTTCCTCTCAAACAACGTTAGGACTGTTAGTCAAATTGTTGAGTTTATCTTCTAGAGTTTTATTGCTGTAAAACATTAGGGCCTTCAGGTCAGCTAGTGCATCCAGGCCTGCAAGTTTCAAGCCTCCTAACAGATCTTGCATGTCACGTGGTTGTGAAGCACAGAACATGTCCCCACTCATCGCGAAGCTAGCTTCTGTGGACGGACTGGCTCATATTTATCACGGGTAAGTATCATGTTTACAAGGTCAAGAGCTCCTCCCTGATGTATCGCATAGTCATTCAGTAAGGTAGTAAAAGCAATCGCCCCTTGCAACTGCTGTGAATTCACAAGATCAAATACCAGCAAAGCCAATTCAGGGGAAAATACAGAGTTTGGAGGACAGTGTATGTCCATCAGGGCAACGGAGTAAATTATTCTGTCGCCCTGATGGACCGTCCGATCCCCCAAATCAAGAGATGTCTATTGGCCCCCCGGACATCTCTTAACATTGGCAGGAGCCTGCGCAGCATCTTTCCATTGAACAGGATGAGCGGCTGTCAACCTTTTACATAATTTTACATTTTTCAGAAACAAACTCCCAATTTGGGAGTTTGTTTTTGAAAAAAGCAAAACTAATGACTGACCCCCACACCATGGGAGATTTCTCAATTGGTGTGATGGGCTTTTTTTTTTTTCACTGCCCCTCACCACCAGGTTTTACCTGGCAGTGACGAACAGAAAAAAAATTTGACTGCCCACTCTAAGTTGGGTGAACATTCAGATGGCTTGTACAGCAACAGAACCAGAGTAGGCTCCGTTGTCGACATAATTAAGGCCCACCAAGCCCTAAATCGGGCAGTTGCAACAATTTATTTTATTTTTATTAATATTATTGTTGTTGTTTTTGCTATCATAGTTAGTGTTAGTATTTGATTGCTATTGTTATTACCAAAGATCACTCAGGCAGAGTATAACTCCACTGGGCTATGCCTCTATCAGATAATTATGTAAATATAATAAGGGAGTCTGGCTAGATATACTATTTACTGGTTGCAAAATACTGTTAGCAATTTGTGATCAGTAAAGATTTTTAAGAACCGACTTGTGTACTTATAAGGTCGGTTCTTAAAAATCTGAATCGTAGCCAGTCAGAATCCAACCTAAGTTATGAATATTAATGAGGTAGGTTGCAAATTGCAACTTAATATGATTGGATGCCATCACAAGGATCGTGGCCTGCTGGGGTCAGCTGACCACCATCTCTGTGATCGCATTTCAATAAAGTCAACCTTTTTTTTTAGTTGCAGCCCGTTTTTTGTAAAGGATCCTGGGCTGCGTTTATGACTTTTTTTTTGCGAGTTCTTCAGTGGTCCTGTAGACCACTGACTATTTCCAGATGGACCCCTTCCCTTCTGCAAATGGATTACCATCCTAACTTGGGGATTTTTAACTTTTCAATGTTTTACGCCCACTATTTTGTCCTAAACCATTGACACATATGGATAGATGTTACTATTTGGAAGGAATGCCTACAACACGCCCCTTCCAAATAGCAATCCCTTATAATTTTATTTATTTAGGAGTCAGTAAAAAGTCACAGCTAAAGTGTATTTAGTATTTTGCTAAATTTAGTCTGTTGGCCACATCTCAGAATTGGAGGGTTTACGACCCAAAAACTGCATTGCACATCTGGCCCCTCAGTTCTAAATTCGCGCTTTTATTGAAGCCTTAAACAGACTGCTCTTTTCTGTGTGCTCTGGGCCTATTTTGGAAAAGGAGTCCACTAGAAACAGCATAATTGCCACTACATGACATTCCAGAAGAGCTGCTGCAGCTTCCCAGGAGCTAAGTCACTTGGTTACCAGGTGTTACTGCCCATCATGTGCTTTCTGCAGTCATCAGACTGGACAGCAAATTAACAAGCAAGCCCTCAGCTTAATTGCGACCCACAAGATCTGTTGTGTGGTGCTTGCAAAGTACGTATTCTCTAAAAGAATGCTTCTCTCCTCCATGAAGCACATCCCTGCCCATACTCTCGAGTACAGCACTGATGGCATTTCTGACAGACATCCAGTTTGCAGGGTGGCACGTGACGTATGAGCATGAGAGGTGAGCTGTGAGCTGCAGTGTGTGGTGGGGAGGAGCCTCCAGCGACTGACAACCCAGTCAATTACTCTATCCCTTCCAGAGGGTCAAAGGAGACGAGAAGCCGTGGACCATGAGGCTAAGGCGGAGGCATGAGGTGGTGGCAGGTAGACAGTGATGAGGACAGCGAGCTCGGTGCACTATGCGCCGAGCGAAGGGGCAGTGCATCGCACAACGTGGAGTTGACTGGTGTAGCAGCTGATGTGGGTTTTGTCCGCCTCACAGTCCCCACTCTGGTTCGCTCCTCGCCTGCTTAGGTTTGCTGCTTCCCACTGCTTCTAGCG
This sequence comes from Calotriton arnoldi, assembly GCA_963921515.1. NCBI lineage: Eukaryota > Metazoa > Chordata > Amphibia > Caudata > Salamandridae > Calotriton > Calotriton arnoldi. The sequence continues at coordinate 2,545,617 of CAWUFW010000321.1, read as the reverse complement.
CCGATCACCGCACACACCGCCGTCACTTTTGTCTGAGTTGTTACTTCTGTCAGAGCTGGGCCTGCTGGTTGCCCTCACAGCCATGCATGGTTAGCTCGGAAAAACTCCCAGTGTGAACACAATTGAGGGCGTTCTAGCGCAGTTTGAAGACGTAATGGACATAAGCGAAACATAAGTAGCAGTTAGGGGGCATAAAGAAGGGAACATTGTAAAGTAGAAAGTGCACAGTAGAATGCAACAGGACTGGATAAGGAGGCCTCTGCAAGCAGCACAATTAATATACAGTGTACTGGTAATAGTCATCATAGCAGGTCTTATGCCCCCACTCCAATTAGAAATAAAGGAAAAAAGAAACCAAAGTCTAGAAAAAAGTAAGCAGGCGCTTAAGTAGAGGCAAAAGGATCTTACAGGATCTGAAAGGCTCACAAAGGACTGCAGAAGGTGTCTGCCCTTCCACGGGGCACAGAGAAACAATCAATCAATCAATCAGGGATTTGTGAAGTGCACTACTCACCCGAGAGGGTATCAAGCCGCTGGGGGGGGGAGGGAGGTTTCGCGTAGCTTCGTCTCATCCGAAGAGCCAGGTCTTGAGGCTCTTCTGAAAGCTTGGTGTGTGGGGGTTTGTCTGATGCTGAGTGCTGAGTGGGAGTTCGTTCCAGGTCTTGGCTGCGATGTAGGAGAAGGATCGCCCCCTGCTCTGGCTCTGCGGATGCGTGGGATTTCGGCTAGGGCGAGAATGGCGGATCGGAGGCTTCTCTTGGGTGCGTAGAAGGAGATTCTTTCGTTGAGGTATTAGGGGCCGATGTTGTGGTGGGATTTGTAGGTGTGAGTGAGGAGCTTGAAGGTTACTCTGTTTTCGACGGGGAGCCAGTGGAGTTCTCGTAGGTGTTGAGTGATGTGGTGTTGTCGTGGGATGCCAAGTACAAGCTGCGGCGTTCTGGATAGTCTGGAGTTTGAGGAGTAGAGATTTGTTTATTCCGGCGTAGAGGGCGTTCCCATAGTACAGTCTGCTGGTTATGAGTGCGTGTGTGACGATCCTCCTGGATTAGTGGGGGATCCATTTGAAGGTATTGCAGAGGATGCGGAGGGTGTTGAAACATGTGGAGGATACAGCGTTGATCTGTCGGTGCATGGTGAGGGAGGAGTCGAATATGATGCTGAGGTTGCGAGAGTGGTCTCTGGGTGTGGGAGGTTCGCCGAGGGTGGTGGGCCACCAGGTGTTGTCCCATGCTGAGGGGGTGGATCCGAGGATGAGGACTTCCGTTTTCTCTGAGTTGAGCTTTAGGCAACTGTTGCTCATCCAGGCAGCGACGTCTTTCATACCTTCCTGGAAGCTGTGTCTGGTGATGTTGGGTTTGTTGATGAGGGAGAGGATGAGCTGGATGTCGTCGGCGTAGGATACTATGTTGAGTCCGTGTTTTCTGACGATGGTGGCGAGAGGGGCCATGTAGATATTGAAGAGCGTGGGGCTGAGTGAGGATCTTTGGGGTACTCTGCAGCTGATCTCTGTGGGTTCGAAGAGGAAGAGTAGGAGTCTGATTCTTTGGGTTCGGCCAATGAGGAAGGAGCGAATCCAGTCGAGGGTGGTTCCCCGGATGCCAGCGTTGTGGAGTCTGGTGGTTAGTGTCGTGGGAGACGGTGTTGAAGGCTGCTGAGAGGTCTAGTAGGATGAGGACTGCCGTGTGGCCCTGGTCGAGGAGGGTGCAGATGTCGTCAGTGGCCGCTAGGAGGGCGGTCTCGGTGCTGTGGTTGCTGCAGAATCTGGATTGGGAAGAATCGAGGATCGAGTTGGCTTCTATGAAGTTAGTGAGCTGGTTGCTGACGATCTTCTCTGTGACTTTGGCTGTGAAGGGGAGGAGAGAGATGGGTCTGTAGTTTTTGAGGTCCGTCGGGTCTGCGGTGGGCTTCCTGAGGAGGGGCTTGACTTCTGCACGTTTCCAGTTGTCGGGAAAAGTGCCTGTTTTGAGGGAGCAGTTGATGTGTACGTCGTAGTTCGGGTGCGATGGTGGAGGCAGCTCTGTGGAAGATGTGGGGCGGGCAGGGGTCGGTGGGTGCTCCTGAGTGTATACTTCTGATGGTCTTGGCAGTGTCTTTTGTGGTGACAGGGGTCCAGGCGGTGATGGTAGGCTGGGCTGCGTTGTCGGTTGGAGGTGTAGGGTCGGTGTCTAGGTTCTGCTCATCGAAGTTGCTGTAGAGAGTTCTGATCTTGAGATGGAAGTAGGAGCGGAGTTTGTTGCAGAGGTCCTGGGAGAGAGGAACGTCGGAGGATTCGCTGGGGGGGTTTAGTGAATTCTTGTATGATGCTGAAGAGTTCCTTAGAGTTGCGGGAGTTGGTGAGTATTCTGTTCTGGATGAAGTTCTTCTTCGTGGTTTGGATGAGTTGGTGGTGTACTGTCACGGCGGGTTTGTAGGCGGAGCATGCTTCGGGGGTTTTGCTGTTCCTCCAACCTTCCTCCAACCTTTCTCGAGTGATCGGCATGTGCGCTTGGATTCTCGGAGGTCGGTGGTGAACCAGGTGGCTTTCGTGGTGCGTTGTCTGTCGGAGTTCCGGACAGGGGCGAGAGTGTCTGCGCAGTTGGTGATCTATCTATGGAGTGCATTGGCTGCGGAGTTGGCGTTGTTGTGGTGGGGGGAGGAGCGCGGTTGAGGGCGGCGTTGAGGTGCTCCTCAGTGATCTTGCTCCAGTTCCTGCACGGGGGGAGGTGTGGGCCTGTGAGCGGTGGGCTTAGAGAAGGAGAAGTGGACACAGTGGTGGTCTGTCCAGATGGGTTGCGTGGTGTGGCTGAAGCAAATGTTGTGTCCTTCAGCGAAGATGGGGTCGAGGGTATGTCCTGCCTTGTGGGTGGGGGTGGAGGAAAAAACATTTGTCAAGGAATTTAAAGGACAAAGGTCAATAAGGGATTAAAAATGCATCACAAGGGATCATAGATGAGATTTGGCAATTAAGATCAGCCCCAACCAGGGCACAGATAAGATGAAGAAGAATAGTAAGCTGCAACAAAACCTATATGTCAGTACCTCCTGTGAGACATGTTGCCTATACGCAGATTTATAATGACATGAAGAGTCAGTCAACACCTACCTTATTTAATTTCTTCAAATCTACAAAAGAAGAGCACCTAGCTCACCAAAAACTCCTAAGAGGGGTTGCCGATAATGAAGCTAACGGAAGCCAAGAAGCCAGACACTCTAATAGATATAACTGTTAGCCCTGTAAGGCTCAATCGCCCCAACAACTGTATCAGGACGTCAGCGCTTAACGGGGGGCCTTAGGCAAGCAGGTTGGGCAGAACCAGAGCATACAAAAGAGACCAAACCAAGAGGTCAATATAAATTCAAAATGTGGGTTTCAAACAAAGGAAGTACAGCAACTCACAAATAAAATAGCACATCAAGTCTCATGTTTACCGCAAGTTCACTCTGATATGAGTGATTGTGTGATGCATGATAAATTAATCACAGAAAGTGATCATTTAGGCATCTCCATTCTGAAAATTCTGCAAAGCCCATCAAGTTAACAAAGCTCACTTTGCCATAGCTACCATGACAGCCCACTCAAGAGACCCAGCATCTATATGAAAACAATCACCAAGAGAAGCTCCATACAAATATCTACTCCATTTCCAAAAATTGCAGTAACTATCTTCTGCACCAGGAAAATGCCTTAACCAACTTGCCATTCTTATCAATCCATGTGGTGCGTCGTTTAAATAAGCATGTAATGAGAAATTATGGCCTTACATGTGAGGAAGCAGTCTGTAAGTTGGCAGCTAGATCTCATGCAAGCCCTGGAACATCAGATCATACAAGTCATTTCAATTTTTGGACCACACTTTTAAGCACTTAACAGGCAACAGTGGAGGCAGTGAACCTTCGCTCAACTAAGTTAGACATACAAGTTGATCTCCTAAATACCATTGCATTGTACATATCAGAAATTGATTATAAGTTGGTTACCTTAAACAACCTGATATCCAGGGTGCAGAGCGATCCTGATGCGAATTTCCCCGTGTGCCATTGCATCCAAATCTTGGAGAAATGGAGTATACTACCAAATGTATTAAATAGATTGTTGGAAGAAATAAAGAAAAGCTGAAGAAAGCTAGAGGTGACATCAACCCACAATGAAAGCATTCGGATCATCACAAACACTGCCGTAGATCTCGACGATATGTGGCTTGTAGCTTCTGGCAACAACCTCCAAGTCAAGAATAAACCAACAGATGCAGAAATGATATCACATGCCGTAAGAAGTACTCCCCCTACAAATCTAATATCCTTGGAGGTCATGATAAAAGCAACAATTTCATCAGAACAAGAGCATGCCCAAGAAGGACCTCACCAGCCCCCATTAAAAGGGGAACTCTCACATCAGAATAATGCGGACAGCTGTATCCTTCAAGATTAGCATTAGACCATAGCGTAAAGAAAATCAGGAGCATCACTACCCAGTAACGAACATACACAGGATCATGAATAAGGGGAAGCAACAAACCAGGTAAGTGAGGTGCAGAACACAACTGAAAATTCAGTGATGTCACAAAGGTATACATCTAAGAGAGATCGCAAATGGCTCTGCAAGAGGAGAAAAGAAGAAACTAGAATCAATGCCCAAGTAATGGAGCTACCTAAAAGGCAATTATTCCCAATATTCATTAAGAACAAGGCTCAGAGGGATGACTTAGGATTGTCAGAGACTATAACCGTCTTAAAACATCAGAAGGAATGCATGCGAATAATTGAACATCAAGCCCCACCAGATCAATTGGAATCTGACGATAGTCCGTCTAAGCAGCCAAAATAGCCAACCAATCCAGGAGACATGAAAGTGGCCCAATAAAAAAACGGACTTAACAAAAGAAAATATAAAAAGGATCAAATTGATAAATCATGACCCCCACATGCAGCATACTTGCTTACGAACGAATCGTACGCAATCTAATCAAGACGACACATGAACTAACAACTTAGACCATTTAGACATGAACTTGACCCCAAAAAAATGAATTAACAAAAGAAAGTACAAAAGGAATCAAATGAATAAATCATGACCACCACATTCAGCATATTGTTAGGGGTCATGTCGAACAGAGTCTTACGCAACCTAATTAAGACCACAAATCAACTAACAACATAGACCATATAGAACGGACTGATTTTCAAAAAACAACACATTATACAACAGCAAGTGTAACAATATCAAATAAACTTTAGTTCATCCCTCAATGCATAATGTTCTAAACCACAGAAGTTTAATAAAATTATTAAATAACATTAAGAACTTAGAAAACGTGTGCCCTTCAGATATCTTATCTGTAGCATTTTTAAAACCATTAGGCACACAAGTTACAGAACTATCATTGATAATTTCTGCTTATCTGAATTAGCTCTAAAAGTGTATATGAGAGAGAGATTTGTGGATTGGAGAATCAAACTTGTGCCTCATTATGAACATTGTTATCCAACTCCCTTTACAGCCTCTGAAATCGACTTATCAGCTGGCAAAATTCAAGGACAAGCATTGCAGCAGCAGACTCATGTCATCTGATATCCCCTCACAGATGAGAGAATTCAAAGAACAATAAGACAAGATTTTCAATTGGCAAAGATGTCAAATGAGCCACCATTTTCAATTCTGTGGAATCCATAGGCATAATAAACATAGCCCAAGGGAGCAGACAAGAACATCTCCACGGGCATCAATCACTAATGTGGGTGAGCCTCATAGCATTACAACTTGGGAAAAGGGAGATTGGTCCTGGCTCCTTTTAGTATTGACAGAGAAAAATCATTTATAACTAGAGAACGTGATGTCATCACGCAGATCTTCTACACAGGCAACAAAAGCAACTGAGGCAACCATTCTGCCAGGGGCTGTTCATGTCTGCTCATGGAAAATCTCAGGTTCCTGGAAATAAATTATGGATACAGAAATTTTTGAGTACCTGAGGAAATTTCACATCATTCTATTACAAGAGACCTGGGCGGAAGACTATGTGCCGCTGATGGGGTATTTAGAATACGATAAGAAAGCCCAACGAACAAGCCTTAAGGGCAGACCAAAAGGTGGCCTCACAGTATATATTACTGTTCAACTAAAAACAACTGTTAAAGAGCTACTCTATACAGAGAGCTGGCTTGAGGTCATGAGAATTGAAAACTGGTAAGTGGGCCTTGCACTACCATTGATCCTACTTACTGTATATATTAACCCAGAGTTTAAGGAAAAAAATGATTGGTGTAGGGAAACTGGAAAGGGTGTTAAATAAACCATTGAAAATATGCATCACATAAACCAGAAGAAATCATATTGGCACAAGATTAAGTCTAGAATATTCCAACTCAGGTGACTGTTGCACCAACTAGAAAGGACAGTGCAGGCATAGGCCTCGTGACCCTACTGACAGCTTCTGAGTTGCGTATAGTACATGGAAGATTTCCAGGGGACAAGCCTCCAGCTTGGACACATATGTTGCAAAAGACCACAACTACCAAAGATTACACAGCAGCTACATTGCCACTCTTTAAATATATTGGGGTCTATATGATTGAGGAACGTGAAGAAAGTGACCGCAGTCCACAGAAAATAACTTTAAATGTCGGGCAATGCCTACATGAACCAGCCAATATGCTAATATCCGAACCAACCACACACAATCTGAAGACATTGTGCTGGCAAACGAAGACTTAGGATACTATATTTCAAAATACTAGATGATCACCGACTAACATCGCAAAATGCAATTACTAACAGGGAACAATACCGTGAGATAGTAATGGAAAAACATGGTAGGAAAAAGATCTCCTTGCATAGTGTTACTGCCAAAAGGAAACATCTGCCAACGTTCACTGTGTAAATTAAAAATATACTCCAACACACAAGAAAAATCAATCATTAGTAAGTTCAACTACAAGTCAAAACTACCAGGTACAGAGTCCTTATAAGCCCAATAAAAAACATTCAATGGAAACATTTAATTCGGCTTGGCAGGAGCCTCATAGTGGCTACCAACAAACAAGCCACATTGAAAATGTTATAAGAGAAAGCAGATCAGATGGGGCCCCTGCCCCAAATGGCTTACCACATATGCTCTTCAGGACCAGCACAGAATATTGGGCCCAAAAAAACTAGGCACTCTGCACAATACGGTCACTTTACAGCAGGCCGTACCAGAATCTTGTCTGGGTTCTATAATTCACACAGTCTTTAAAGGTTGCGACAGGAGTAAACCAGGCAACTATAGACATATTGCCCTCCTCAGGGGCGAAGCTAAGTAGTAGGTTAGTCTTATATTACAAGAACTGTCAGTCTGGTCTGATAGCTTGGGCCTAATCCCTTGGTGCCAATCAGGATTCTGCGCAGAGCACGTTGCATGGTAGAGCACGTCACTGAATTTAGCTGCCCTTGCAATCAGCATGTAAAAGGCCTTTAGCTCAAAAATCATTTTATACACTTGCTTCACAGACCTCAAGGCAGCGGTCGATAGGGAACTAGAGAACTACTGTGGCAGAAATTAATAAATGCACTATTGAAAGCTATTCAACTCCTGTACTCTTATACATGAGTCCTTGTGAAATTAGAAGTCACAAAACTGTCCAGGAAAATATACACCACAACAGGCTTTAAGCAGGGGTGCCTACTCGATCCCCCCCCCCCTGTCAATATATACATATCCACTCTGTCCAAGGATTAAGACACGTTCAAATTCCCATGCCCCAAAACTAGGGGGGTCGTATTCTAACCCATATTCTGTACGCCGACGATCATCTTTTAATGAGCAGGGCTCCAGTTGGGCTGCAACGTCTTTTATACGCCCTCCGTGCCTTAGGTCAAACTGGAAATAAACCCCAAGAAAACTAAAGTCGTGAAATTCAGTAAGAAGCCAAATCCACCTGGATCTTGGTACATCAATGGAACCAGACTTACTTGCGACTCAGAATACAAATATCTATGGTAAATGTTTGACCCAGGGGCTCTTACAGCCCTCAAATGGAGGCAATTAAAACCAGGGCCATCGCCCTACCAGCGGGTTTCACTAAGTTCGCTAGAGTATTACAGTGCCCTATGTTAATGCCCCTGCAGAAGGCAATGCTGGTAAAACTCCTACCTACGGTAATGTATGGCTGTGAATTCATATAAGGCACAGCCACAAAGCAGTTAGACTTACTAGTGGCCAGAGCCTATCGGGCAGTGTATAACCCGCCAAACTACACCTCACAGGCGCATCCACGGCTTGAGATTGGCCTGCTTAAAGAATCCTGGGCCCTAAAATCCACTCTCCTCAAGATGTGCTACAGATTTAAATCAGCATAGGAAGTTTAGTAATTGGCAAGAAATAAATAAACAGAACTGTACGTTCAAAGTGAGAGCTGTGTTCCAGGTCACTCTTCAGTCATTACAAGCATCAATTTGTGGAATTCTCACACATCCCCTAGCGTTTAAAAAAAAAAAAAACTTAGTCATGACTAAACTTCTCTCTTTATTTGAGTATAAACAAGGCCCACGCCTGGCAAGTTATTAATACCTACCCAGTGCTGAAGCCACAGCCAGACTTTGATCAGGGGTATGAGTACCAAACAAAGTTGAAGTTTATGAGACTACAGCTGGGAGTCCATCCAGCGTTGGACTCGACACCCCGTGGTTAAGAAGACTTTGTGGCACAGGGGAAGAGACCGTGGTTCACTTCCTTGCATTTGCCCACCCCTGCTGCCGGTATGAAGAAGGATGCTGCAGGAGGTTTTTAAGCAACCCGTGCTGCGATCTTGCAGACAAGCTCCTATCGTAGCTCTTGATCCCACCCTTTGCCGTTTAAATGTCAGGATGGTAACGTTTCTGACAATTTTCAAAGAAAAGGTCAAGGCGATAGACATTCGGAACAAGTTATCTGCCGGGACAATTTGTTAAAAGTGGACAAGAGACGACATATCAGAGAACATACAGTTAATGAAGTGCGTACTTCCTGGCCCCTTAACGGAAAATTGAAGCAAGAGACGATAAATTAAGCACTTTAGCACTTCACGTGTTAACTTGAGATATTTCTGCCTATTGGCCAAAAATTGGAGTTTGATTTAATTTAATTTTGAGCTATTTGTAACAATAATCTTCTATAAGGAAATGCTGTTGAGCTTAAGTGTAAGACTTCCAGTTGGTTTTAAATTTGTGTCTCTTTTATTTTGATGTGGGATGTGCTCTGGTTTTAATTAACTAAGCACTTTTTCAATAACTTTGACTTTGAATATGTGCTCCTACTCTCTGCATCATCTATCCATCTATTGTGGGGGGTGGGATTGAGAGGGGGAGAGAGTTACTTTTTAACATAAGGAGAATCCAGTCATTTCTGCATGGCCGTCTCCATGACAGTGGTACTCACTCTCCCAGGTCAAAGACAGTCTTCAGCAACTGAATGTGCATCTGCCATCTTGGAACCTGCCAGGGGCGGCTCCTCCACTAGGGTAGAGGAGCGTTGCCCCACTGCTTTCTCGCAGTGTGAGAAGCAGATACATAAAATGGTAAAACTACCATTTTATGTTTCTGCTTCTCGCACTGCGAGAAAGCAGAAGTGTTTGGTTGCGGGCGGGCGGGGCTGCTCTACGAGCAGGGCTGAGCAGGGGAGGAGTGGTGTGCCCACTCCTGAGTGAGCATAACTGGTTTGGTCAGCCCTCTGGGGCCGCCCAAACCAGTCTTGCGCACTCTGCCCTTTATCCAAGCAGGCTGCAATGCAGCCTACATGGAGAAAATGGCCTCCCCATAGGCGCCTGCCTGAGCGCCGTCCCGACCAATCACAATGCTGCCATTGCAGCGTTTTGATTGGCTTAGGGGAGGGAGGCTGCCTGCTTCCTGTTCCTGCTGGTGGCAGGAGAACAGGAGCAGGAGTCGAGAAAACGCGGGAACCGGCTGGCCGGCGGACAGGTAAGTTTTTAAAATGTATTATTACATTTTAGAACCCCCTTCCCCCGCCCCCCACCCGCGATTAATGCCGGCCGCGACTGGAACCTGCTGTCTCTGTCTCCCTTCTTCATAACTGGGATTCCATTGGTGTTGCCTCTGCTGCATACCTTTTAATTATCAGTAAATTTGTGTTGGCACCCAAAATGTTTTGTGTCCTGCTTCCTTCATGCATTAGGCAGAAGGTAATTCTAATGGATACTTCTGGCCGCAGATTCTTCACCTTTAGAACACCCCCAGGGTCCAGACTAGATACAGAAACTTTTACACAGTAGTGCTCCCACATGTTGGTAGGTGGCTCTGTGTTGATGTTGTTCCGTCTGGAAGTGACAAACGGAACCACATATAAGTGGCACCCTGTGCATTGACATCAGTTTCTTTTTTTCTGCACATACGAATGCGGATCCAGAGGTCTGATTCCTTTTTCCTTTATCAGTTGACAAGATCTTTTCTCCAAACATTTCCAACCAGTGTGCACGGGAACTATGTCTCCTCCAAAAACAATAGGATTTAAACCATGCCAGGACTTTTGCAAACAGGGGCGGCTCCTCCGTTCTGGCGGAGGAGCGTCGACCCCCCCTTTCTCAAAGCCAGCAGAGGCAACTACCAAAAATAAAATGATAATAAAACATTTTTATTATCATTTTATTTGTTGTCCTACAGGCTGCGAGCCGAGGGAGGGACGGGCCATTCATCCTGACGCTGCAGCTGCAGCACCAGGGAGGGGGGGGTGCGCATGAGGGTTTGGCCGGCCCCAGAGGGCATTTAGCCTTTCTCCACATAGCTGTGTTGTGCAGCTTGATGGAGAAACCAACACAGGCTCCCAGTCCCTGTCTGAGCGCCAAATTGAGGCGCTCAGACCAATCCCCAGCATTCCCAGCATGTGAGCAGTGCTGGGATTGGGAGCTGGGAGCCTGCGCAGTGTGCAACAGGCTTCTGACAAGGACGCGAGGATTGGGAGCAAGGCAGCAGCCGTCGAAGCAGGTAAGTGTAATTTTGATATTTATAATTCTTTTTTGTTTAGTTTGTATTCCCCCTGCCCCACCACTTCACAATACCAGTGATCGCTACTGGTTGCAAAACAAATGTTAGTGACTGGCCTGCATGAAATATGACTTTTGTGCTTTGGCTCGGGTCATGACTCCAACTTATGTGAGGAATGCGCCCTCATAAATCTGAAGGCTATCCAGGAATGTGAACCGAAGTTGTAAGTCAACAAACTCCAGAAGAAAAAGTGCAAGACCTGCCCCAGGTCAAAGTTGAGAACACAGACCCGTTCCTGTGACAGGTCCTAGCTGAACTATTTGGGTAAGTCTAAATTGAAGTCGAAGAGGAAATGCAAGAAAGCCAAGCAAGACTCATCGCCATCCTGCCAATCTCTACCTCCAAAGAAGTTGCGAGGGCAGCAACGTGCCACTTGGTTTCTCTCCCGATCCACCACTGAGCCAATTCCACAACTGATTCCGATGTAGCCCTAGCTTTCTGGGTCATCGATGACACTGTAAGAAGTCGAGGCCTTTAGGGAGGCAATGTTGCACATCTTTGACATTCTTCCAGTTCCTCCTTGCATGCCTTCAGGCCTCAAGGATCTGCAGAGACCTCCAGTCAAGTTACTACCGACAGATCTGTCCTCAGCACTGTCTGTGCCTCTCGAACCCACTTTGGGTTTTCCACTGGCCTCGGTGCCGACTTCCATTCAGATGGCAAAATCTGCACCAGTACCTTCGACTTCGCCATCGGTGCTGGAGGCGGACCCACTGCTGATACAGGTGTCAGACTTCTAACAGTGGTCATCTTAGCCAGCACCGAGGTTGCGTCCTGAAATCACTTTGATGTACCCAGTTCCCATACTAGCAGATTCTGATAGAACACTGAACCTCCACAAGAGAGGGGCGACATATCACCCCATGCTGGATGCACAGCCTTCATTGCCATTGCATTTTACAAATGCCAACAACTTCATCATTTGTCTCCAAGTTTTTTTATTTTTTTCATTATTCTCCAACATTTTTCATTTCTTCATATTTTTTCGCAAATCACAAGAGAGACGCTTACATCATCACTGGATTCTAAATGGTGCAAAAATGCTAATCCAAGCCTTATCCTGCATCACGAAAGTATGCGTAAGTTTTATCCACAAACGTCAATCTTGTTTACCCAATGCATTTCGGGCCTAATATCCGGCCCTTCGTCAGGGGTTTGTTAATCTATAAATACAAAACACACTGATTAGACTATGTTTGACCCAGTCCCACTCATTAATTAATGCACATAACCACCCATAACGTTCCCCCGAATCAACGTTTTCCCGCTAAAAGTCGTAGCTTAATGCTACCCCTTTGGATGAATACCTCAACTTTCTATTATTAATCCGAAACTACCTTCCTCCCCTCGTGCTTCTCAACAAGTGCAACCTCTATGTTCCTTACATTCCCCCCACCTCAATGACGTATTGCTTTTCTCCCCTCCTGACATCTATGTTCCTTACACTGCCCCACCTTACAAACATTCGCTCGATTTCCGTGATGTAAACTTCCTGACTATTTTCTCTTTAGTTATATTCCGTACCTTTCATACTATAATCCATATTTTTCAAACTGTCAGCGCTCTCGTCCTCTCTTTCTCCATCACCAAACCGGGATCAACCTAATGTGCAACATTCTGAACGTTCTTCTTATACCACTGCTTATCTCCGCCCCTCTGTTGCACCTATTACCAATTAGATACCCTCCCATACGTCACCCTAGTCCTTCTCTGCCTCCCGACTCAATACCTGCCTACCAAACCCACAGTGCACTTCATGTGTAAACCCGTCTCTACGGTATGAAGCACCGATTACCCTCCTAATCCCTGCCCTGCTGTTCTCTGCCCACATCATCTGCCGAAGTACCAACCTTCAGTGCACCGCCCACCCACAAATGTCTTATCTTACGTTGATTGTTTGATATACCCACCCTTCGATATTCCGAAAGTCTACTTAAAATCAAACTGTTATGCAGCACCGAATTTTACCCATTCAAGTTGTTAACTTTAACACATTAGTAACCACTACATTCAACTTTCGTCATCCTCCGTATATCGTACATAAAGATTAAAACTTATAAGAAATGTTGTGAACAAATGTTCATACAATTGTCTCTCTTGTGACGTTTTTGAGTTTGTCAGTTTTTTCAAAGTACTCCAACGGGTGCTACTTGTCTAGCGGGCCGAAAGTAATATGTTTCACTGCAAAAGTGACAAAGTGCACACGGTGTGCCACAAAGCCGCCCTCAGGTGTTCCACCAACCTTTTGGCTCCGACTTTGATCACAGTCAGGCAGATTTTATAGATGACAGTGGAGATGATAGGGATGACTTGCCCCGTCATTGTGATGATGACATTTTCCACATTGACTTACAGTAGTCCACTGGGCTGGTTCCAGCTGCATTTCAAAAGACCCCCCGTGGACAGAGAAGCAAAGAAAATTAAGGCATTCGGGGAAAAGGATATTCGCATTGGCCAGCCTTGCCATGATGTCCGTCAATGCCAGTTGCCTGCTTGGCCAATATTCTCCCTCTGGGACATGGTCAGCAAGATCTTGACAGCAGTGCCTGAGGCTTGCGGGCCTCCTTGGCTCAAACTATTCATGATGATGAAGTTGCAACCAAGTATGTCATTAGGTCTTGCCTGGATGTTACTGATTGATTTGGGTCAGGAAGTCGGCACCAGTGTTGTGCTCCGTCATCACGCTTGGATGACATCTATGAGCTTCTCTGGGGATGTGCAGGCTTCCCTTATGAATATGCCTTTTGATGGGCCTTGCTTGTTTAGTGAAAAGGCAGATTCGGCCCTGGAACGCTTTAAGAAAAGTTGAGCCACGGCTCATTCTTTGGACCTTTGGATGCCTGCCAGGCAGTTTACCCAGCAATTTTGTTCCTTTCAAGGATACTCCAGAGTCGTACAGGCTGTGCGAGACCTTCCTGCCCTGTGCATCAGCCACCCCAGTCCTTTGGGGTTGGGATGGCATTCAGGCAGACAAACGTACATCTCACCAGGGACAGTGCTCATCCTAGTCCTCCAACCCTGTGGCATCAGCCCCCAAGCCGCTTTAGTTTGCCCCTAGTGGATCACAACCACCCTGTAGGTTCTAAAGGATCACGTCCGACAGATAGGTCCTCCAGATTGTTCAGTGAGATGGTATCCTGTCATTACTTTCCCACTCGCTGCATCTTCCAACCACATCAGAACAGTTTTCTGAAGAGCACCTGGCCATTTTAATGCAGGAGGAGCAGGCTTCCGTGTCCGAAGCAGCCATGGAGAGAGTTCCGGCCTCGGAAATAGGGACTGTTTGTTACTCTCACTAATTCCTTCTGCGAAGAAGGACAGAGGCCTTCATCCTGTTTTAGATCTCTGCCCTCTGAATGCCTTCCTGCAGAAGAAGATAATAAAGGTGCTCACATTGACCCAGATTCCATCTGCCCTGCATCTGAGCAACTGGATGGTACACCTGGACATGAGGAGGTGTTTTTTTCATATACCCATCCTTCAGTCCCACAGATGTTACCTGCAGTTCAAGGTAGACCAGGAGCATTTTCAATTTATGGTGCTCCCCTCCAGCCTAACAAGTGCCTCTCCAGTGTTCATGAAAGTGATGGTTGTGGCATACTTGCAGTGTTTGGGGATACCAATTTTCACCCTATCTCAATGACTGACTGTTGAAAGCAGACTCACCCCGTCAGTCGCAGACCAGTTCTGGATTTTGGGGAATCTCCTGACATCATTGGGGTTCACAGTCAACATGCCGAAGTCTCACCTGACTCCTTTACAGAGGCTCATTTTCATTGGCACCATCACGCAGAGTACAGGACATTAAGGCTATGATCCTGATGTTTCAGCCTCGGTCCTGGGTCTTGTGAGGTCTCTGAGGCTTCTTCTCCTCATGGCTTCCTGCATCCTGCTCTTGGACTATGCTAGATGGCATATGCAGACTTTACAGGGGAACCTGAAGTCTGAGTGGGCCCAGCACCAAGGTAACCAGGGAGATTCAATACAGGTTTCAGTGGAGACTGCAAAACATCTGGAGTGGTGCCTGCTCAAATGCAATTGGACCTGCGGCAGACCACTCTTACTTCCTCATCCAGTGGTGATGAATGTATTGCTTCTTAGTTGTACCAGCGTCCATCAAGAGGAGGCTGGTACAGGTTCTCACAGACCCCACCACTGCCATTTGCTACTGCAACAAGCAGAGCAGTGTGGGGTTCTGGATTTTGTGCAGAGAGCTTTTCGCCTCTGGAGTTGGCTCTGACATCGGGGCATTTCCCTGGTCTTAAACCAACTGGTGGGGTTTTTGAACATCAGGGCAGATAAATTCAGGTGATGGTGCCTGGCAGATCACAAATGGAGGTGCACCCTAAGGTGACACAGGGTATCTTCCAACAGTGTAGAGCACTCTGGCAGGATCTTTTTGCCATTGTTGAGAACACACAGTGTCAACGCAGAAGAAGGCTTTCTCTAGGAGATGCATTCTGGCTAGAGTGCAGCATAAGACTCCCATACACTTTTCCACCCCCACTGCTCCTGTCCAGAGTTTTTAGCAAGATCAGGCACGACTAAGCCCAAGCCATCATGGTAGCTCTAAATTGGGCCAGGAGAGTGTGGTATCCATGAGCATCTGCCCCCCAATCAGACTTCGGCTTTGGGAGGATCTTCTGATGAATTCTTCTAACCACAGATTCCTCACTTTGTAATTAATCCCATGCATCACATGGATCCATAAACCTTCAGAACAGATCTCCTGCATGCCACAGGTCGTTTCATGCAGCTCTGCACCAATGTTGTTCCACTCTGGAAGTCATGAGAGGAGCCGTATATTAGCACCACTGATGCATGCTGGTGTCCTTTCTTTTCGTCCTGGTGTTCCTTTCTTTTCATGCCTTCAAACGCTGATTTGGAGATTCTCCCTGGTCAACCCCTAGAACCACAGGGTTCAAACCATGCAGGGGTTTTCACAAACAGATGTCCATGACTAACCCTCATGAGGACCTTTGGTGGTACCTGGTCTCAGACCTTGACAGCAAAGCCTGAGGCGACTGCACCCAGGTGAACCCGAAGGCCATACGGGAAAGCAAGGTCAAACTCCATGTCACCAAACACAGGATCCACAGGTGCTCCAGTTGGAATTCTGCCAGCGTGTCCAGCATTGGCACTGTCTGTGCCCCTTGGACCTGTATCGCATTCAGTTCTGATGATGGCGCTCACTTCAGTCAGGCTCCATTCCTACACAGTTTCCACTTGCATTAATGCCAATGTCAACACCGGATGAGTATATACAGCCTATTACATCATCTAATTCTGAATTGAACCTTCCACTACCTCGCCCTAAATCCCAATTGCTGTCTAATCTCTTGGCAACCCCTCTGATTCTGATACCTTGCCCTTAACACATGATAGGGCCCAAACTTTACGTACTTTTTTTTGGCACTGGTTCTGAGAATGACCACTGTAATGATAAGGATGATTATGTTATGATGAAGACAATTGGTGTGAAAAGCTTTAGATTCCAGTGGGATTGACACTTCCCCTCATACAGGCCTTGTATTTTCCCCGGGTCCTACTACAGAAGAAAACTCCTCTTTTGCTGTAGTGATGTGAAGGGCAGTTGAGCTGACGTGTTAAATCTACAATTGCCAACCATGGAATCGAAAACTAACATATTGACGGATGTTCTACAACCTGGCCAGGCTCCCCCTGAGCCACTGCTACTACTTAATGAGGCATTTATGGGCACCCCTCTAAGTACTTGGGCTAAGCCCTGTTCAGGGCCGCCCATTAATAGACAAACTGCCTGTTGCCATCATTTTGCAATTGGCGATCCTGCCTTCCTAACCAGCATCCATCTCAGGAAAGTCTGGTGGTACAGACACATCTATTGAGGTCGGGGGTACCAGTCTTATCCTACCTCAACGACTGGTTGTTGCAGGCGCGCAGGCAGTCAACAACTACCTCCAGACAATTTTTAACCTCCTAACATTGTTGAGGTTCATTGTCAACGAGCCGAAGTCACAATCCTTCTCAGATGCTCCCTTTTATTACAGCCATTCTGAAGACGGGGCAGTTTCATACCTTTCCCTAGGAACATTTGGACTTTTGGGCTATGATTCAGATGTTTCAGCCTCTGTCCTGGTTCTCATTGCAAATGACTCTTGGGCTACTGGGATTGTTGGGCTCCTGTATCCTGTTAGTGACGCATGCCAAATGGCACGTACAGGCTCTGCAGTAGAACCTAAACTACCAGTGGGCACAACATCAGGAGATCTGTCCGATTGTATCCAGATTTTGGAGGAGACTGCAGAGGTGGCTTCTGGACCACAATAGAGTCAGTGGCAGGGGCCTCATTACCCTATCCAGAGCTGATGGTGGTCACAGATGCATTACAGCTGTGTTGGGAGGCCATGTAGGAGAGGTGGTGATTAGAGGTCTCTGGTGGAGACTCAACTCCACAATAACTTGTTGGATTTTAGGGTGATTCACTTGAAGGTCTTCCTGCCCACTAGCAGAGGGAAGCTGATGCAGATGCTCAAGGACACCACCTTGTGGTGTACAACAAGCATGATGGAGTCTGAGGCCTTTTGCCAGGAGGATTTGCCCCTCTGGAAGTGGCTGAACCGCCAAGGGATTTCTCTGGTGGTGAACCACTTGGTGGGATATTTAAGCTCTATGGCGGATTAACTCAGCCGGCTTTCTAACAGGAGTGGGATGAACCCTGACTAGAACTTTTCACCTCTACCAGGAACGAAGAATGTCAGCACTTCTGTGCATTGGAATTTCCAAAGCAGCTCTTGCTCGGAGAGGCCTTCTGCATAGAATGGAGCTCAGGACTCCTGTATGCCTTCCGGCCACTACCTCTTCTGCCCCAAGTTCTCAAGAAGATCGGGAATGTCCAGGCCCAAGTTATCCTAGTGGCACCGTATTGGGCCAGAGGAGTGTGGTAACAGGAACTCTTGGGCTTGCGCATCTGTCCTCTCAACAAGCTGCTGCTTCGACAGGATCTTGTGTTTTAGCAGCAGGGAAGGATGTTGCAACTGGGCCCGCACACTTTGCATCTCCGTGCTTGGAGGTTGACTGCGACTGTGGACCTTCTTTGTGCTGAATCCCGAGGTCATTCAAGTCATCTTGGCGACGAGGCGTCCCTCCACAAAATCAGAAGGACATGTTGCTCATTTTGTGTTGCAATACTTTTTAGTCTGAGCCCATCCACAGACTTCCACTTTGAGAGGTCTTGCTTTGGCATCTATTCTAAAAGTGAGCAATCTGTGCTTAGATATATCCGTCAGAGGAACAAGTTACTTATGTTTGATACAGCTCTTTCTGGTGGATACTCTATCTAACTGCAGATTCCTCAATACCACCCCCCTCATTCTTTGAAATTGGTCTCTTTTTCCATCTAAAAGGCCCCAAGATAGAGATCTGCACACTTTTACCCTGAATGTTTTTTCGGCTCTGCGTCCAAGGGCACTGAGCGAGTCAAGAAAGATGTCAGTGCGCAGGGGTGGCGCTTAATTACAGATCCCTTTGCCCCTTCCGGACTCAATGAAGTCAAAGCGGAGCCGCACAGCACATCTATCAGAAAGTGGGGACACTGCTGTGTAAAAGTTTCCTGACCCAGTAAGGCACCTTAGGATATTTTAAAGGTGAGGAATCTGCAGTGAGATAGAGAACCCACCAAAAAAACATTACTGAAGCAAAGCAACTTGTTCTTCAGGATTACTGCTGGCTTCTCGGAAGCCTGAGGCTCGTCATATTTGTGTGCTTCATTGATGTGTTTTAATGAGTCCCACTTTCAATTAAGCGCTTGAGTTACATTGTGTTCTTTTTACAACTCATGCACTCTTCTATATGTTTTTTTTGGACCCAAGTTAATTTGTTTTCCACTTCCCACAGGTGACCGTTAGGAGTAGATTGGCCGTTCAGAAAACCCTTTTAACAATTTGTGTGCAACCTCCGTTAGCACTCAGCCGTAGCCAGTTTATATTTGAAGCACTTGGTAAGTTAATGTGGTTTATATAATTTCATTGAATATTTATGCTTTTGATTCCTTTATTCTGCATAATTGTACCCTGAATAATATTCAATTTCGTATTTGTTATGTACTTTGCAGATTTTTAAACTTTATTAGTGCATTCAACATATTTGCTACTTTTAATTAATATGCTTTATTTTCTTGCCCGGGATTCTTACAGAGTTAAATCGGATTCACTTGGTTGGTGGAATTTAAAAATCTCTTCCGCAAATACTCCTGTTAAATATTGTATTGTATGGAATTATATCATGGGATATTAAACCGCTTCCTAGGATGATGAATGGTATTGTATTGTTGATTTCTAATGAGCAGTCAGGATCTACGAGTTGAAGATGATGAAAATTCCAATTGACCAGTTCTGTAACATAAAATGAACTGCCGCAGACTCATTTTCCAGTGGATTACAGTTGCATCTTGGAACTGGCCTTTGTTGTGTATAGGTGTTAAGTTGTGTTACTTAAGTAGAAGAACGTCCATTGTTTTTTCGGGGGAACGTGCTTAGCACACCACCCAAAACCTACATGCTATACTAGTTGCTAATAGAATTTTTTTTAAACGAGTCACTCGGATTAAGGCAATGTAAGGGATGGGGAAGGTGGAGTTTGTGCCCTAGTGTGGTGAAGGCATGAAATTACACTGTTTTAAGATTATTACCTTCAAGAGTTTGCTTTTACTTTTTACATTCCTTAGCAGTCATGGATGTTTGCTGTGCTGTACATTGACATCTAGTGCGTTTGGTGATTTCTTGTACTTGTGATAAGGCTCCACACTCAAGGTGGAAACTGAGGGAATCACACCAAATGATCATGGGTAGGTTGTTCTCCACATCGCCTTGGCCCTTGCATCCAAGTAGGTCTACCGTTGCCTTCTATATTGATGCTTTCAGCAATGGCCTTATCGACAGTGATGACACTTACCAGTGATGCAGTGTTTTCAAAGTAGTCTAGTAGAGTCAATGGGGTAACCCTGTGACCCTCAGAACCTGGGCATTCATAAAGTAATCTACAAGTGGTTCTGTCAGGTAGAACAAATGCTTTGAGCCTATGAAATATTAATCATGCAAGATAGTCTAATACATTTCTTTATAGACTTCGGATGGAACACACATATATGAAATTGTTTCTTGGTATGAAAATCGTTTTTACTCTTTAAATCATGTATGGCTGTCAATTTCAATAACATCAAATGACATTAGTGACATGAAAATTAAGTGAATAAAGTGAAGCAAGGTGACATACAAAAAGGTGACATAATAAAAGACATACAAATATGTACACAATATATAAAAATTACAGCTAGGGGGGAGTCTGTCCTTTCCAATTTTAACACAGGATCTCGAGTGACCCCTTTTTTGAACTTTCTAATTCTTGGGACCAGGAGACCTGATGGACATAGACTGAAAATGAACACCAACGTTTTGACCTTGGATATGCGCAATTAGGGAAGCGTCACAGCGAGTCTCCCTCAGGGCGAGCAGACAACAACGGTGGACAGCCAATTCCAAATGAAGCTAAACACTCCCACACCAAGGGTGAGTGTTAGAAGGTAGATTTGAATTCAAGGCATTTAACAATGTCCAAAAATCTCCAATTATGAGATAAAACTGGAAGAGTAGTAGCGGTGGTGCATAGACTTACCACACCAATTTGTAAGTAGCGAGACCACCTTGAGGGTTAGAATCTCAACAGAGTAAATCCGAAAGGGGAGAACAACGCACCAACTCCGTTTTAATCTTGGCGAGTTGGGCAAGTTACAAATCAGAATGTAGAAATAATGGTCTTCAAATTAATTATCTTCACTTGAACTTCACAATGAATGATTCAGGCTCTAGGGATTCTTCCTTGGCATATTTGCCAGGTGTTTTACTTCTACAGCCACTTTGCCATAACCTTTTTTTAAATGGGTGGTGGTTAATGTGAGCTTTTTGTCTTTCTCTCTATTTTGTGGTACCGTCTTCGCCCCCCCCCCTCCCCACCCTCCTCAAGGAATAGTGCCCCGGCACCCAAGTCCAGCCTCAGTCCTCTTCTCCATTCGTACATTCTTTCTTGGTAAAGCATTGTTAACTTGAAGTGTGATATGTTCAAAGTTTGAAACATATTTAAGTATCCGGTCTGGGTTTCAGGGATGTAGTAACAATCCTGAGTATTGTGGAATTAAAGAACCACTTTCCAGGGCTCATTGCCGTTTGATATTGAATAGAGAATAATGCTGTTTAGTATATGTAACAACAGATTCAAGGCTGGATTGTGGAGTAAAGAAAAGCTCTGATGTTGAAGGTCAAATATAAGGAAGTCAAGGTGAAGAGAGTTGAGGACGAAGCACCAGACAATTATTGGGATTCACGGGAGACTGTCTTCAAAGGCAAAAGGTAGCTAGGAGGAGCAGTGGGGGAAGATGCAGAGTTAAGGTGCAGTAGTCTGGACAAAATATTGTAATCTACAACATTCAGCTGTAATAGGGTTTTGAGATCTCTACAGGAATAACCAGGAACAATGAAGACCTATGTTGAAGAGGACATTTGTGAAGGGCCATCTTGCTGTACCAAAGATTTCTTAGGTTTTTTCTGGACGAGCTATGTCTGTCCTCCTAGGCATAAGCATTCATCTGAATATGAAGATGTGCATATATATGGTCATCATTGTGACACACAGTGCCTTGCCTTTGCTTTTACCAAACACTGAAATTTGCCAGACAGCTGATATTACCCATGCAGGTGCTCCCTCCTCGTCTCCACTGAGGAACTCGTGACCGATGCCCATCAAGGACCTAGAGCTGGCTTCAAAGCACCCGCCTCAAGGGCACATTATCATCCCAAATAGGCAGGGCTACATCCCCAGGGGCTGTATTATACATACGGCGCATTTTCCTGGGCGCATCGTTTAAAAGGTGCGCCAGGCGCAATCAAGGAAAATGCGCTGTATTAGGATGAATCCGCTGCCCCCAGGGCTGTGCATTCATGAGAAAAACAGAGTGGCTGCTTTGAAGCCGCTCTGTGTTTCACAGTGCAGGTGGCAACCCGCCTGCACTTTTAAAGGGGATTAGAGATCCCCTTGCAGGCGGGTGCAGTCAGTGACTGCACGGGCCTGCAAGGGGATGTCTGGGGGGTCCATGGAATCCCCTTTCCTTCCTCCAGAGGGCTCCTATCAGGGGGCATACTGACAGTGCGCCTCCTGACAGCTTCTTTGCTTCTGCGCCCGCGCCTGTAATACGGCGCGGGAGCACAGGCAAAGGTATTCCCTCATTTGCATGGGATCACGCCCCCATGCAAATGAAGGGAACAGCCTCTGATGATAGCGCTGGCTCTTTATGTACGCCAGAGCTATTGGTATTACAGAAGGGGAAGCACAAGCGTCTGCGGCCCCATCTGTTATACCAAAGTGCCCCGGGTGCGCGCAAAGCAGGCGCAAACCTTCGTTGCACCACCAAGGCACTTTGGTAATACAGCCCCAGGAAGTTTGAAATCAGTATGTTAGTTAAAACTGGGAGGAATGTAGGCCAAGTAGTGGCATAATGTGTCAGAAGGGTCAGCTGAGACACTGGGAGGAGTACAGGCTCGAAATCTGTGGAACTGTCATCAAGGTTTGAAGCATATCTACACCTTGCAGCTGTTACCAGTACTACATTATTAAGTGCTATGCTCAGTTCTATTAAATCATTGGGATATTCTCAACACCATTAGCACCTGGTTAATCCACCTGTATTTCCTCACATTCAGTTTTACTGACCAAGTACCTTTCCCTCACATTGTCATAATTCAGTATCTCTTTAAAACATGTCTGCATTTTCCCTAGATTATTCCACTATCATTTCCTCTCTGTTTCCCCTCATATACCAGTAATGAATGACACACGCTGGTAGAAGTTGGTGGTGAGATTTTCCCTTCACCCAGTTGCTTCCAAACGCATTGTGGCTCTTCTTTGAAAGCCTTCACTGATCATTTATTTCCAAGTAAATGTGGCCTCCTTTATACCCTTCTGCTGCATTTTGTTCTTACTGAGAACAAGACTGGGCGAGCATGACTGAGCTCGGAAACTTTGGATGTGCTGGATGGGATCGCCATTCAACAATAAGACTAGGATTGAGAAAATCACAGCTTAACCTGTTGGTGGTTTTGTGCAATTCATGCTAGAGATGAATCAACTGGTTAAATCATGCACTCACAAAGTGGGCTATACGCTCGACAGTAGTTTTACCAATGATCCTAATTTAGCCATAAAGGAGATTATCCCTCTTGCCTGCACTGATCACCGGGAGATAACCTTTGTTTTAAATACTCCAAGAATCAAACCTTATGCTCACAAAATAGCCACACCACTTGTTCAGCGTCAATGGAATAAGTTAGATACTACTGAATTAAAAATTAAGGCTGCTTTTCCACAGTTGTCAACAATGGCCCTGATTTCCTCTGTGCTTCAAGCAGAGCCGATTCCGTGAAGTGGTTTGATCTGAAGCAGTGTTGCACTGGATCAAGAATCAAACCTTATGCTCACAAAGTAGCCACACCCCTTGTTCAGCGTCAATGGAATAAGTTAGATACTACTGAATTAAATATTCTACTGTCTGAATCTCAATCCTCTTTTGCGAACTTTGTGGATATATATCATGCGTCAGCCATGTTTACTGGCTGGATCGATACAGCAATTATATGATTAGTCCCTCCTACAAAAACTAAAGCCAATCACAGAACCTTACTTACTGCGCCATGGTACTCTGACAGACTTAGGCTGCTGAGGCAGAGTTGCAGATGGCAGGAACAGCTGTAGATAATTAATTACTGCCCCGTTGGGAAAACTCAATATAAAAAGATGATTAAAGACGACAAAAAGAAAATAATAGTGCCAAAGCCATTTTTTTAACCAACAAAATAAATTCTGCTAAGAACTCACCTAAGGAGCTTTTTAACACGGTCAACAGCCTTTCCAAATTTGGCTCTAAAATTACTACGACCCCTGATCAACCATTCTGTGATAAATTAGCTGATTTGTTTTCTCTAAAGTAACTGACATCTTCAGCTAATTTGTTGTCTTAGCTATTAATACTGAGTTCCCAGTATTTAACAAGTCATCTGAGGGCTCGTCCCCTCTATAACAGTGCAAGGACCGGCTTTGTTTACCACTTTTACACCTCTGTCGGAGGATAGCGTAACCAAATTGTTTCAAGAAGCCAAGTTGGTGCCTCATCAGACCCATGTCCTCCTCGGGTCTGGCAAATTTTATGCGCTCTCTAATGGGTAGCCAATGGGGACTGCAAATGCTCTGAGAGATAGGGCTAAACTTAGGGAGATTCAACAGGATACGGGCAGCTGCAATCTGCAGCATTTGGAGTTTATTAAGAATATTCTGCTGTGAGCACACATATAATGCGTTAAAGTAATCCAACCTTGAGATGACTAGGGCCAAGAATACTGTTTTCTTTAACTCCAGAGGAAGAAATAGGAGGATTTTTTTCAAAACCTTTAAGGTAAAAAAGCAGGCAAAGGCAACCTGATTTACATGGTCAGAGAGAACCAACTTGGTGTTAAAAATGACTCCTAGATTCCTGACTTTGTGGACTGGTACTGGGGGAGTCCAGCTGTGAGGGCCAACAAGCTGAACTCCAAAGGAAGTATCATTGCCTAAAAGCATTACCTCTGTTATTTCTGAATTTATTTTTAGGCAGTGATTCTGCATCCATTCTATCACGTTCCTCGTGCAAAGATTAAATCTACAGGCGACTATCTCAGGGTTCAAAGAGATAGACACCATGATCTGGGTGTCATCTGCATAAGAGAGGACTGCAAAGCCATGGGATCTAATCAGCACAATGAGGGAAGTGATGTAAATATTAAAGAGGGTTGGACTTAGCGAGGACCCCTGGGGGACCCCACACTGCAGTGTAAATGGATCAGAGGAAAAGTTACCAAGAGCCACCAACTGCTCTCGATTAGTCACAAATGACTTTAGTAGGTTTAGGGCTTGGTCTGAAAAACCAATCTGCGTGAGACGGTTGACCAACAACACGTGATCAACCATGTGGAAGGCAGCCGAAAGCTCTAGCAAAATTAAGGCTGCTTTTCCACAGTTGTCAACAATGGCCCTGATTTCCTCTGTGCCTCAAGCAGAGCCGATTCCGTGAAGTGGTTTGATCTGAAGCAGTGTTGCACTGGATCAAGAATCAAACCTTATGCTCACAAAGTAGCCACACCCCTTGTTCAGCGTCAATGGAATAAGTTAGATACTACTGAATTAAATATTCTACTGTCTGAATCTCAACCCTCTTTTGCGAACTTTCTGGATATATATCATGCGTCAGCCATGTTTACTGGCTGGATCGATACAGCAATTATATGATTAGTCCCTCCTACAAAAACTAAAGCCAATCACAGAACCTTACTTACTGCGCCATGGTACTCTGACAGACTTAGGCTGCTGAGGCAGAGTTGCAGATGGCAGGAACAGCTGTAGAGAATTAATTACTGCCCCGTTGGGAAAACTCAATATAAAAAGATGATTAAAGACGACAAAAAGAAAATAATAGTGCCAAAGCCATTTTTTTAACCAACAAAATAAATTCTGCTAAGAACTCACCTAAGGAGCTTTTTAACAAGGTCAACAGCCTTTCCAAATCTGGCTCTAAAATTACTACGACCCCCTGATCAACCATTCTGTGATAAATTAGCTGATTTGTTTTCTCTAAAGTAACTGACATCTTCAGCTAATTTGTTGTCTTAGCTATTAATACTGAGTTCCCAGTATTTAACAAGTCATCTGAGGGCTCGTCCCCTCTATAACAGTGCAAGGACCGGCTTTGTTTACCACTTTTACACCTCTGTCGGAGGATAGCGTAACCAAATTGTTTCAAGAAGCCAAGTTGGTGCCTCATCAGACCCATGTCCTCCTCGGGTCTGGCACCCTGTTGCTAACACCATAGCAGCACAGCTTACAACTCTTTTAAACAAAATTCTTGACTCAGGCTGCTTTTCCTTAGCTTGGAAGAAAGCATCCATATTACCCATTCTCCAAAAAGCGTCTCCTGACCCACTGGAGGAAAAAACTATAGGCCAATCTCCCGGCTTCCACTTCCAGCGAAGGTCCTGGAAAAATGCCTAAATTTGGAGATAATTACCTTTCTGGATTCAAGAACTATTCTTGATCCAGTGCAACACTGCTTCAGATCAAACCACTTCACAGAATCGGCTCTGGTGTTAGCAACAGGGTGCCAGACCCGAGGAGGACATGGGTCTGATGGGGCACCAACTTGGCTTCTTGAAACAATTTGGTTAAGCTATCCTCTGACAGAGGTGTAAAAGTGGTAAACAAAGCCGGTCCTTGCACTGTTATAGAGGGAACGAGCCCTCAGATGACTTGTTAAATACTGGGAACTCAGTATTAATAGCTAAAACAACAAATTAGCTGAAGATGTCAGTTACTTTAGAGAAAACAAATCAGCTAATTTATCACAGAATGGTTGATCAGGGGGTCGTAGTAATTTTAGAGCCAAATTTGGAAAGGACCGTGTTAAAAAGCTCCTTAGGTGAGTTCTTAGCAGAATTTATTTTGTTGGTTAAAAAACATGGCTTTGGCACTATTTATTTTCTTTTTGTAGTCTTTAATCATCTTTTTATATTGAGTTTTCCCAAAGGGGCAGTAATTAATTCTCTACAGCTGTTCCTGCCGTCTGCAACTCTGCCTCAGCAGCCTAAGTCTGTCAGAGTACCATGGCGCAGTAAGAAAGGTTCTGTGACTGGCTTTAGTTTTTATAGGAGGGACTAATAATATAATTGCTGTATCGATCCAGCCAGTAAACATGGCTGACGCATGATATATATCCAGAAAGTTCGCAAAAGAGGGTTGAGATTCAGACAGTAGAATATTTATTTCAGTAGTATCTAACGTATTCCATTGACGCTGAACAAGTGGTGTGGCTACTTTGTGAACATAAGGTTTGATTCTTGATCCAGTGCAACACTGCTTCAGATCAAACCACTTCACGGAATCGCCTCTGCTTGAGGCACAGAGGAAATCAGGGCCATTGTTGACAACTGTGGAAAAGCAGCCTTAATTTTGCTAGAGCTTTCGGCTGCCTTCCACATGGTTGATCACGTGTTGTTGGTCAACCGTCTCACGCAGATTGGTTTTTCAGACCAAGCCCTAAACCTACTAAAGTCATTTGTGACTAATCGAGAGCAGTTGGTGGCTCTTGGTAACTTTTCCTCTGATCCATTTACACTGCAGTGTGGGGTCCCCCAGGGGTCCTCGCTAAGTCCAACCCTCTTTAATATTTACATCACTTCCCTCATTGTGCTGATTAGATCCCATGGCTTTGCAGTCCTCTCTTATGCAGATGACACCCAGATCATGGTGTCTATCTCTTTGAACCCTGAGATAGTCGCCTGTAGATTTAATCTTTGCACGAGGAACGTGATAGAATGGATGCAGAATCACTGCCTAAAAATAAATTCAGAAATAACAGAGGTAATGCTTTTAGGCAATGATACTTCCTTTTGGAGTTCAGCTTGTTGGCCCTCACAGCTGGACTCCCCCCCAGTACCAGTCCACAAAGTCAGGAATCTAGGAGTCATTTTTAACACCAAGTTGGTTCTCTCTGACCATGTAAATCAGGTTGCCTTTGCCTGCTTTTTTACCTTAAAGGTTTTGAAAAAAATCCTCCTATTTCTTCCTCTGGAGTTAAAGAAAACAGTATTCTTGGCCCTAGTCATCTCAAGGTTGGATTACTGTAACGCATTATATGTGGGCTCACAGCAGAATATTCTTAATAAACTCCAAATGCTGCAGATTGCAGCTGCCCGTATCCTGTTGAATCTCCCTAAGTTTAGCCCTATCTCTCAGAGCATTTGCAGTCCCCATTGGCTACCCATTAGAGAGCGGATAAAATTTAAAGCCCTGTGCTTGGCTCATAAGAACCTCCACAAGTATGTCCCTCTCCCTTCAGTCGAAGTTCAATTGGTACATTCCTTCGCGCAACCTTCGATGCCTAACTGCTAACAAGGTTGTGGTTCCCAGGATAAAGAAAGCTCGCTGGGGAGGAAAAAGCTTTTCCTACAATACTTGTAATTGGTGGAATGCTCTGCCTGACAACCTGAGAGCGCAGACTAACCTGCTCAGCTTCAGAAAGCTCCTAGAAACCTGGTTATTCCCTGTTGTCCATTGATAAGGTTTTTGTTCTTTGCCTGGGATGTGACTCTCCCTTAGACACAGTGCCAAGACGCCTTTTTGGTAGATGCACGCTTTACAAGAATATATTAACAGAACATCAGTACACTATTTTTGCTTTAAAGTGCCATAGAGAGGTTTTCAGATTTGGAAGCAGGAACAGGGTGTTACTCCTGCTACTTCCGGATACCGAAGAAGGACATAGGCCTCTGTCCTACCTTGGACTTCTGCCCTCTCAACACCTTTCTGCGAAAGGACAAGTTGAAGATGCTTACATTGATCAATCAATCAATCAATCACAGAATTTGTAGAGCGCACTACTTACCCGCGAGGGTCTCAAGGCGCTGGGGAGAAAAAAGGGGGGGGGGTTGCTGCTACTGGTCGAACAGCCAGGTCTTGAGTAGCCTCCTGAAGGTCAGCAGGTCTTGGGTCTGTCGTAGGCTTAGTGGAAGGGTGTTCCAGGTCTTGGCGGCGAGGTGTGAGAAGGATCTGCCGCTGGTGGTTGTTCTTCGAATGCGAGGGACGGTGGCGAGGGAGAGGTCGGCGGAGCGGAGCTGGCGGTTGGGGACGTAGAAGAAGAGTCGTCTGTTGAGGTAGGCTGGGCCAGTCTTGTGGAGTGCCTTGTGTGCGTGGATGAGGAGTTTGAAGGAGATTCTCCTGTCGACGGGGAGCCAGTGCAGGTTCCTCAGGTGGGGGTGATGTGGATGTGGCGTGGTACGTCGAGGATCAGGCGTGCGGAGGCGTTTTGTATGCGTTGCAGTCGCTTGATGAGCTTGGCCGGGGCTCCCGCGTAGAGGGCGTTCCCAAAGTCAAGTCTGCTACTGACGAGGGACTGGGTGACTGTTCTTCTTGTATCTGTCGGGATCCACCTGTAGATCTTGTGAAGCATGCGGAGGGTGTTGAAGCAGGAGGAGGAGACTGCGTTGACTTGCTTGGCCATGGAGAGCGTTGAGTCGAGGATGACTCCCAGGTTGCGTGCGTGGTCGGTGGGTGTCGGGGCTGCTCCCAGTGTCGTTGGCCGCCAGGAGTCGTCCCAGGCTGAGGGGTTGGAGCCGAGGATGAGGACCTCTGTCTTGTCCGTGTTCAGATCCAAGTTTTGTCTGCCTTGGATCCTGGAGACTGGATCGTAGCATTGGACCTGTAGGACGCATATTTCCACATTCCTGTCTTGCAGACCAGTAGGCGTTATTTATGGTTCACAGTAGGCCAGGATCATCTTAAGTTTGTGGTGCTCCCTTTTGGCCTCAACAGTGCTCCTTGTGTGTTCACAAAAGTGATGGCAGTGATTGCAGCACACCTTCAGAGGTCAGGGTCCTAGTTTTCCCTACCTCTACAACTGGCTGTTTAAAGGAATGCTTATCCCAGGCATTCGTGGAGCACCTTCAGACGCAGGCAACCCTTCTAACACCATTAGGGTTCACTATCAACACGCTGACGTCACACCCATCTCCTTCACGGATGCTCCCATTCACCGTAGCCATCCTGGATACGATACATGTTCATGCCGTTACCCCTGAGCTGCGTGTCCAGGACATTCTGGATGTGATCTAGCTGTTTCAGCCTCTGTCTTGGATTTCAGTAAGAATGACTGAGGCTACTGGGATTCTAGACCTCCTGCTGGTCGACATGCCAGATGGCACATGCCAGCTCTGCAATGGGATCTAAAGTCCTAGTGGGCGCAGTAACAGAAGAACCTATTGAATTTTATCCAGGTGTTGAATAAGGCTGCTAATGAGATCTGCAGTAGTGGCTGCTTGACCTAGATTGGGCCAGCGGCAGACCGCTCTCTTTACCCTATTAAGAGCAGACAGGGGGGGCGTGGCCAACTGCCGGACATGGCGGCTGCGACCTAGTGGAGCTCCGGACCCGGGCTCAGCAATCCTGGCATTTACTGGCCGCACAGGGCGTCCGAAGGTCCAGAACGGCAGGCACCGACAACGGAAGGCGGAGCGGACAGCTGGACCCGCTTTTCGGACTGCTGGTGGGGCGCTGTGGCGAGAACCGAGGACCGGGCAACAGAGAACCGTGTGGAGATCCTCGGCCCGCGAGGCGGGGAAGCTGCCCGTAGGACGCGTCTCAGCTGGGCACTAACGGGGAGCGCGACCGGAGACCCCAACCCGATAGTGGGAGTGTGCCGCTCCGATCGCGGAACGATTCCGGGCGCAACATCGACAGGCCGGAGGCGAGTGCAGCAACGCCACAGTAGCGGGCCTTCGGACTGGAGACTACGCGAGGCCGCGGCTGCTGTGGGGCCTACGGCGCCTCCCTCCGGAGGCTGCGGTGAGTGCCGGCGCGTAAAGAGAGAGGGCGACTGGCACCTATGTGCCACAAAGATCCGAAGGCACACGGTGTAGGGACGATGTAGGGAACCCTGCGAGTGGCTGAGGAGACATATACCCGGCTGGCCTACGCAGTACCCTCGAGTCCCGAGCAGGGGCCTGCACCATTGCTTGAGCTCCTGAGGTGTGCTGTCACTACAACTGGTACACGTGGGAAGAGAAGTCACTCCTCATGCCAAATGAGGTAATTGCTACACCTCTGACCCCATAGCGAGGTGGCCAGGACTGGGGAGCTGTAGTGGTGGTTCTGGTCAGTTAACGGCTCGGCGGAGCGCACGGGCAGACAGACGTCGCTGTTGCCGGGGGACACAGACACGGAGCAGGCCCCCATACAATAAACTTGATCCTAGTCCCGCAGGGAGCTCTGGAGTGGTCGGCCAGCGGCACTTAGTGGTGGCGACGCAGTGGCGGCGCTGTGTCTCCCATACCCTGGTGGGGTGGTCTTATCCCGCACTCATTGGCCCGGGCAAGCTGTAATGGGTCGCAACAGGGGAAAACAGCAGGACGTTGGCCTGAGTGCGGACCCCACTCACGGCCAGGACGACCTCGGAGAGACCTCACAGACGCCTAACTGCATACCGCCTACCCAGATGGCGGAAAATGTGGATAAACTGGATCTTATCCTGCAAGAGGTTAGAGACTCAAGGAAAGCCATAGAGCAACAAATCGGAGCCCTTACGACCGGATTCACGCTACTTAAGGCGGACCACGCGAAGTTAGCGGATAGAGTAAAGGAACACACGGTGGCGCTGGCGGATCTTTCTCCACAGCAAGCTCAGAACACGACCCACATACACCAGCTCCAACAGCAGGTCGCTACATTGATGGACCGGGTGGAGGATGCGGAAAGAAGGAAGGGCAAGGAGGAACAATGTACGGGTAATTGGGCTGCCGGAAAAAAGTGAGGGAGATGATCCAGCTCGATATATGGAGCAGTGGTTCCGTGACCATGTTGCTGCGGAAGGCCTCTCTACCCAATACTGCGTGGAGCGCGCACACAGAATACCCACGGGCCGACCGAGACCAGGGGCTCCCTCTAGACCCCTCATTGTCCGGCTGCTGAATTACAGAGACCGAGATACGCTACTGCAGAAAGCCAGGGAGAGGTCTCAGATTCATTTTGAGAATAGCAGGATTTCGCTCTACCCGGACTACACGCTGCTAGTCCAAAGACAGAGATCCTCCTTCATGGGAGTCAAGAAGAAACTGAGAGACTTGAATCTGAAATACGCATTGCTGTTCCCGGCCCGACTGAAAATTATGTATGACCGGAAAACGCACTTCTTCGCCAGTCCGGGAGACGCTGAGGAATGGTTGGAGGTGACGGTCCCGGCGGGGACCGGGGATAATGCTTCCCAGGGGATACAGAGCAGCTCATCTCGAGTGGATACGTCAAGCATCCGACGCAGCGGGAGGATACGCAGAAACTCCTGACGGACCAATCCCACGCCGCAACAAATGCACCAGGGCAAGCAACGTGCGATAGAGGCGGCCGCTGCTTTCAGAAACCCTACATTGATCGAGGACTCCTCCACTTCGGACGGAACAGGGAATATATCGGACTTTGAGGGTAGTGTGGCCCTCTTCCCCACGGTGACCCCGCAGACGGCGGATGGTGTGTTCGGCTGACCACCAGAGGAAGATGTTGTTCATGGACCTGCCATAATGGACGTTAATATATCCTTTTTGTGGAACTATGTTATTGACGCTTTGTGCAGCTATGATTGTGATTTGTTAGCCCAGGTTTCAGTATAGATGGAGCTCGAGTTTATGCTGGAGTGCGGGTATGCACCCCGTGGATGGTGTTGGTAACGATCCCCAATTTGCGAATGCTGGTTTTGTTCAGGGCATAGTTTTGCTCACCATTTTTTGGTTTCTGGACCGGTACAGTTCTTTGACCGGACCGAGTATTGGGAAATATGGGGGGGGAAACAGTCCTATTATACTATATACCTTGGGTCGGCTGTCTAGCAGCACATGTATGTTATTGCCTGTTATACTGTTCGCCGTGTTTTTGCAATGCATCTACCCAACACATACAAGGTAATAACGTGGAATGTTCGGGGACTGGGCTCCGTGCATAAGCGTCATAGAATTCATGCTCACCTGCAGAGGCGCAAAGCACACATAGTATACCTGCAGGAATCCCACATGGTGGAACAAGAGGCGGTGAAATTACGTAGGAAATGGAGGGGCAAGTCTTCTCCACCAGTTACTCTGGGTACGCACGGGGAGTCACCATCTGGGTGAGACACGGTGTGCCATTTCTGCCCCTAGAACAAAGAATTGATCAGCAGGGACGTTATTTATTTATACGCGGGTCCCTTGATGGTCAACAGGTAGTGCTAGGTAGCACATATGCGCCGAATTTTGAGCAGGAACGATTTCTAGCCACACTAAACCTGGCATTGGCGGGCTGGGAGATGTATCCCTGGATAATAGGCGGGGACAATAATGCAATAATGGACGTTGATCTTGATAGGTCCCATCCCCTTTGAACGGGACGGGGTGATTAAGCAGGCGAAGGCGCTATGCAGTTGGGCAAAGGGATGGGCGGTAAGTGATGTGTGGAGAATGCGGCACCAGACGCACAGGGAATACTCTTTTTACTCCCCGGTACATATGCTACACACAAGGATAGATAGGATATTCTGCTCGAACATGATAGCGATGCAAGTCGCACACGCCACATACCTAGCAAAGACCTTTTCAGATCACAACCCACTTGAGATAGAGATTATGTGGGGCAGGATACCTACTCCAGTACCTACATGGAGGCTCTGGCCACAGTTGTTGGAGGACACGGTTTTTCGGGCTACAATAGCAGACACTATTACCCAATATTTCGATGAGAACAGTAACACAGCCTCTAACGGATTGATAGAGTGGGATGCCTTTAAGGTGGTCATACGCGGTAAGGCAATAAGTGTGACAGTGGGCGCCAGGCAGGAGGTTAAAAAATCCCTAGTGGAAACAGAACACAAGATGGACAAGTTGGAACAGGAAGCAGTACATGACAAAGAGAAGCAGGTGCCGCTTCAAGAAGTGCGTATCAGGCACGCTGAGTTGTTAGAATCCCTCCGACTCATAGACTATCGGAGATACACGCAGCTGTGCCACTCTGAGGTGGACAAGGCGGGGACACTGTTAGCGAAGATACTGCGTGATGACCCCCCCATAATTGTGATCAATGAAGTAGTTACCCTGTCGGGCGAATCAGTGCACACCCAAAACGACATTAATACAGCTTTCTGCCAGTATTATGCCTCATTATATAGCCAGCCAGTGGATAGGGAGGAGGATTGCACAGATGACTTTCTACAGACACTGTCCTATCCCCAAATGACAGCGGAAGCTCTGGAGGGACTGGCAGGTCCCATCACTGCAATGGAAATTAAGATAGCAATAAACGGGCTCCCGCGAAACAAAACGCCGGGACTTGATGGGTTACCGGCGGAATTTTACACTACCTTTACGGACTCACTCCTACCCAACCTAGTGCACTTATATAATACGGCGCTGAAGGAAGGAACACTACCCCATACCACGGCGCAGGCACTGGTGGTCTCGCTCCCGAAACTAGGTAGGGACCCTGCGGACATGGCGAGTTACCGCCCACTGTCATTACTAGCGACGGAATATAAGATACTGGGCAAAGTATTGGCAAATAGGATTCTGCCCCTTCTGAACAAGATGATCCACATAGATCAGACAGGTTTCTTACCGGCTAGGAGCACATCTCTGAACACTAGAAGGCTGCACCATCTCATGTTGACTGCCCCGGAGCGCTATGCTCACGCGGGATGCATATCGTTAGACCTACGTCAAGCGTTTGACACATTGCAGTGGGGGTACATGTTTAAAGCGCTGACTAAGTTTGGGCTCCCAGAGGGGTATATTAAATGGCTTAGATTGTTGTACGACGCACCTACTGCCCGCGTTCGAACGGGTGGGCATATATCGGCAGAATACCCGATATTTAGAGGGACAAGGCAAGGTTGCCCACTTTCACCATTATTGTTTATATTGGCGCTGGAGCCCCTGGCGATACGACTACGTAGAGATACACGGGAATTGGGTATAGAGATAGGGTCTGCAATACACCTTTTCTCGGCATATGCGGACGACATTGTCCTTTACATAAAAAACCTTAGGTCAGATCTGGCCCCCATCGCGGAGATCTTTTCCACCTTTGAGCATATATCGGGATTGGCCATTAACACAGCGAAGTCCCATGCCTTCTTCTTTCGTGAACATGACGCACCCACAGAAATTGCATTTGGATCCACGTCACTAAATGTGGCCCCGCATACGTTCAAGTACCTGGGCATTAATGTATACAGGGCACCTGCTGACACGCTGGAAGGTAACCTTAACAGAGCGATTAGCGCCCTGCGTTCTAGCGTTGCATTTTGGACCACGCTACCATGTCGGTGATGGGCAGAGTGGCTATAACGAAGATGGTGATTCTCCCACGACTGATTTACTATTTCACGAATCTGCCTATATTGGTCCCTCAAACTACCTTTAAACTTTTAAACACCTTACTTATTGACCTTGTTTGGGGGAGGGACAGGAGAAGGATAAGTCTTCGTAAGCTCCAGCTAGGTACGAGAAAGGGGGGCTAGGAGTGCCGGATCTTAGAGCGTATTACTACGCCTGTCAGTTGCAATGGATATCTTATTGGACGGCAGGGCGAAATCTGCAAGAAATTGGGTTCACGGAGCGCGATATAAGTAATGGGGCCCTACACACACTGCTCTTACCAAGGAGCAAGCCCCCTCACCATCTTCCACCCTTACCACATATAGCTCTGAAGTGCTGGAAAGCGGCGCTACAGTATACAAACTTACACCCGGCGTATGCCGGTAACATCCCCTTATTGGGTATCCCACTAGCAGTCGGGAGGATAACAAAACGCACAATAACGCCTTGGTTGGAAGAAGGAATTAGCACGGTATCCGACTTATTTAATGATGGGCACTTACTGGATCATGACAACTTTGTCCGAGAGACGGGGGCACCAGGACACTTGTATATGGTCCATGCGGCGCTAACACATTATGTCAAAACACATTGGGCACCACAAAGGCAGGAACCCACCAACCACGAACTGATTAAAGCACTATATTATATGGGCAGTGGGAGACACCTGATAAAATGGCTATATATAGGTATTCGGGCACATACAGAGATCGACCTTCTTCCATTACGTAATGCATGGGCGGAAGATATAGGAAGGGCCATCGAGGACAAGGAATGGGAGCGAATCATAGAACACCCCCGGAAAACATCCTGTAATGCTAAATTTAAGTTCATCCAAACAATGATTTTACACAGGGCATACCTCACCCCACACAGACTAGATAGGATGTTCCTGCAGACCCAACATCACTGCCCGAGATGCCACAGTGAGGGAGCTGACCTAGCCCATATGCTCTGGTCTTGTCCGAGTCTACGAGAGTTTTGGGATGCGGTTAGAGGTTACACGCAAGGAGCTACACATAGAACCATATCTAATACTATGGAAGAGTGTCTTCTGGGTCTTCATAGGCCACAAACCAAATACAAAGTACAATACAGATTTGTGAACCTGTCGCTGCTGCTGGCAACGAGGGCAATTACAATGCGTTGGAAGTCCAAGAACCCCCCTTCAGCTCGTGCGTGGTATAATGAACTGATCCGCTGGGGCAGTGCAGAAAGTGCTGAAATCCGGAGGGAGGAGGCTAGGGGACTGCGTAGGAACCCGATAGCATTAGATTGGGACATTATGTTAGAAGCCCTGAAAGCACAAGACCTGGACTCTGCTGCCACCCCACAGGGCACCCAGTAGAGCCAGATGGAAGAGCAACTTATAGTAACGCCCCGAACGAGGTACATGTAAGCAAACGTTGGGGAGCTACGAACAGGGTCGACATATAGGTATGGGTAAATTGTAATAATAGCTAATTGTATAGTGCTGCTGTAAGCCAAGCTATCATCCTGGGCCATAAGTATACAAGGTAGATTTATATGTCAACAAAGGGACTGCAGGGAGGGGGGAGGAGGGGCTTTGTTGGGGGTTTGTTGTTTAGTTTAGTAGTAGCTTGAAGCATGAAGAATTGTGAACTTTGATAGAGACTGGAAGCTGTGAGGCTTACGAATATGGGATATGATAATTATTATGGGAAATGTAGTACACTGTAAGCGTGTATATATGATTTACAGCAAAGACATTTGTTTACTTCTGCAACGCAAAGTAGTTTCCCATGCACTTTTGTTCAAAAGTACCATCCCACATGATTGATTTATGTAAAATACAAGATTATGTCGATAAAAGAAGTAATAAAAATTTGTTTTAAAAGAAGAGCAGACAGTTTTGATGATGCATCACTGCTGCATTTGGGAAGCCATGTTGGAGAGGTGGAGATCAGGGAACTCTCTTCTCTGGCATAAACCTGACTTTACATCAATCTGTTTGAGTTGAGGATGATCCGGTTGGCCTTATAGACTTTCCTGCCAATTGTCAAAGGGAATCTAGTACAGGTTTTCACAGACAACACCACTTCCATGTTGTACTGCAACAAGCAAGGTGGGGTCTTCGGTCCTGTGCCAGGAAGCTCTGTGCCTCTGGAAATGGCTGACTTGGCAGCAGGGCATTTCTCTGGTTGTGCACCATCTTGCGGGATCTATAAATGCCAGCATGGGCAAATTCAGCCGCCGCTGCTGCTGCTTAGCCTATCACGAATGCCAGCTACATCCAGAGGTGGTGCAGGGTGTCTTCCAGCAATGGGGAGAACCTTGATTCGATCTCTGGCATTTCAGAGAATGCGCAATGTCAACAGTTTGCGTGCTGGAGCTCCCAAGAAAGTGTCCTCTTGGAGACGCATTCCTCCTAGAGTGGAGTTTGAGTCTCCTATATGCCTTTTCGCTCCTGCCTCTCTTGGCTTGACTTCTCAAATAGTTCAGGACTGGCTGAGCCCAAGTCATCCTGGTGGCTCTGGTCTGGGCCAGGAGAGTGTGGTACCCAGAACTCCTGGGCATGAGCATCTGATCCTGGATCAAACTGCTGCTTCAGGAGGATCTTCTATTGCAGCAGCAGGGCAAGGTGTTGCACCTGGGTCTGTGCAACCTGTACCTCAATGCGTGAGTGGATATCAAACGGTGGCACTTGATTCCATTTGAACTCCCTCTCGAGGTTGTTGCTGTCATATCAGCGGTTAGGTGCCATTCCATGAAGTCGGTGTGTGCTGGGACATGTTTACCGCTTGGTGTTGCAACCTCCAGATGGACCCATTACAGGACAAACTGTAGTTTGTTCTTTGTTTTAACTCTTGGCCACCAAACACTTGCACTGGCCACTGTTAAAGGCTATTTGTCAGCACTTTCAGCCTTTTTTTTTTTTTTTTACAATTGCTGGATCAGCTTTGATTGTGAATTTGTGACGAGGTTTCCTAAAGATTTGAAACATATGTTCCCATCAAAGCACTTTGTAATGCCTCAGTACGACTTGAATCTGGTTCTCACTTTTTTTTTATATCCCCCCTTCTCTGAACCGATTCACTGTTGCGCCCACCATGCCTTTTGACCCACAAAATGATTTTTTGGGCGCTGATAACTTCAGCTCATCGCATAACCGAGCTGCAGGTCCTTTTGGTCCGTCTGCCTTGTACAACCCTTTTCCCAGACAAACAGTTGCTGAGGACTTAAGCTGCATTCCTGCTAAAAGTAGTAACACCTTTTCATGTCAGACAGGCTGTTGCCCTTCTGGCTTTCTTTGCCCTGCCTCACCTCTCAAAA
Organism: Calotriton arnoldi; assembly: GCA_963921515.1. NCBI lineage: Eukaryota > Metazoa > Chordata > Amphibia > Caudata > Salamandridae > Calotriton > Calotriton arnoldi. The sequence goes on along the minus strand of CAWUFW010000321.1, from coordinate 2,507,343 downwards.
GAGTAGAGACTCCATCGCTTGGTTCCCAAGAGAGCCCTCAGTTTCTACATTGATCGTACCAGAGGCCATCAGGTGGACGATCAGCTCTTTGCAGGCGTCTCGAGAGCAAGGAAAGGTAAGGTTAGATTAGATTAGATTAGAATACTTGTAAAGCGCATGGCTGCCTCGGCAATGAGGCGTCCCAGCGCTGAGCAAGACAGAGAGAGGCATAGAGGAGATTAGGGTTGAGGAAAAAGCCATGTCTTCACATGCCGTCTGAAGGTCTGATGATCGGAGATGTTACGAATATAGAGAGGAAGAGAGTTCCAGAGGGCAGGGGCCAATCGCCTGAAAGAGCGACCACCAGATCTAGTCCTTCGTACGCGTGGAATGCATGCGAGGGCAAGATTAGCCGATCTCAATGCTCGAGGAGGATGATAGAGAGTACACAGGTCACTCAGAGTGTCCGGACCAATACCGGTCAGGATCTTGTGCACAGTGCAGAGCGCCTTAAAATGCACACGATGTGCAAAGGGCAGCCAATGCAGACGGAGAAGGAGGTTGGAAACATGGCTGTACTTAGGAAGAGCAAAAATAGCGCGTGCTGCAGCGTTCTGAACCCGTTGCAGTCGAGTCAGCACCGACTTATTGGAGCCAAGCAAGAGCACATTGCAGTAGTCCAAACGGGCCAACACAGAGGCCTGAATAATCAGCTGCCGCGTTTGGGCATCAAAAAGACCAAGTATTGGTCTGAGGCCACGTAGAACCCCAAAGCATTTCCCTGCAACAGATTTGGAGTGCATCTCAAAGGTGAGGTCTTTATCAACCATAAAGCCGAGATTTTTCACTACGGACTTGGGGGCAGGAGGGGTTCCAAGGGCCAAAGGCCACCATTCGTTGGTCCAAAGGTGGGATGCTTTGCCTAGCAGAAAGATCTCGGATTTCGCGGAGTTCAGCTGCAGAAAGTTCGCTGACATCCACTCTGCAACAGCCAGTAAGTCTTCCCTAAATTTTGTTCTGTCCTGGCTGGGATTGTCAGACATGGTGATCACCAACTGGGTGTCGTCAGCATACGACACCAAGGAGATTCCTCTTGCTTTGGCCATCCGGGCCAGTGGACTCATATATATATTGAAGAGCGTAGGGCTCAGTGCCGAGCCCTGAGGGACCCCACAGCGCAGAGGATGAACCTGAGAAGTAAAGGGGGGGCAATTACTTGAAAGGTCCGATCAGCCAGAAAGGAGGAGAACCACAACAGGGCATTATTACTGATCCCTATCTCCTCCAAACGGTGGAGCAGGATTTCGTGGGAAACCGTATCAAATGCCGCACTCAGGTCCAGCAGGACCAGAGCAGAGGTCCTGCCGGCATCCGAGGCGGATCTAAGTTGTTCTACCACCGTCAACAGTGCAGATTCGGTACTGTGACGTGGTCGGAACCCATTCTGGGAACTATCAAGAATGTGATTAACTTCCAAAAAGTGGATTAACGTCGAATTCACGTGAACTTCCAAGATTTTAGATAAAAATGGGAGCAGTGATATTGGACGATAGTTTTCTGGCTTGGAGGTATCCAATGACGGTTTTTTCAGCAGGGGGACCACTTTAGCGTGTTTCCAGGATTTTGGGACTGCCGCCAAGGTAAGAGATAAGTTAAGCAAGTCCAGGCACTCTGGTAGGAGGCCCTGTTGAACCTTCGTAAAGGCGTCTGGTCTTAAGGGGTCATCTGGGGACCCTGATTTAATTTTGATCGCTAAATCCTCCAGGTCTTTAAGGAGAATGATAGGGAATGATGTGAGAGAAACAGTCTCCACATCCATATAAGCGTTCTTCCAGCTAGCGCCCAGAGCACCAGTGTGAGCAAAGTTATGATAAATACCTTCCACTTTCTCCAAGAAGAAGTTCGCCAGCTCCTCACATTGTTGACTAGATGATATAATGCTACCTGAAGCTGAGGGAGGGGAGACCAAATCCCTCAGGAGAGAGAAAATGGTTTTGCTACGATTGGTACTCATGGAAATCAAGCTGGAAAAGTGAGCTGCCCTAGTCTTACGCACTAGTTTGTGGTAGGATTTTATAGTTAATCTATACAGTACTTTAGCCTGGGGCTCATAAGCACGTCTCCACATTCTTTCTAGAACTTTGCAGTTCTTCCGGGCTAGGGTCAGATCCTCATTAAACCAGGCGTTAGCCCGCGTACCTTTGGAGTAGGTAAGTTTGAGAGGAATGCAGGTATCCAAAGCTTGGATTACCCACCTATGGAAAAGAGCATCAGCCTCTTCTATATTAGTAGCTTTGCCTGGTGGATAGTTCTCTGCATTAAACTCTGCTACACGCTAGCTAAAAAGCAGCCACCTGAACGATTAAGGGCTCCTTCCACTTGAGCTAAAGCTGCTACTACTGTGGTGGCACTCGGAGTGCCTGGCCTGGATGTCTTGTCAGGCTACTACATGGGCATAGTGCACACATTCACGAAGCACTATTGCCTTGACTGTCAGTTCAGTAAGGATGGTAATTTTGGAACTTTTTGGTCTGAGCCATTCCACAGACCCACCACTTGGGGAGGGACTGGGTTGGTATCTATTCCAAGGTGAGGAATCTACGGTTAGAATTGTCCATCAGAAGGAAAAGTTACTTACCATCGATAACAATCTTTCTGGTGGATACTCAAATTAATCACAGATTCTTCACCATCCTTACATCTCCATGTTGTGTGGAATAGACTATTTTCCATCTGAAAAGGTCCCTATCTACATATATGCACTCTGATCATACCAATTTGCTGATGGGCTCTGCGTTTGAGGACTGAGGACATGCCTATCGAAAAAACTGATGTCAGCCCATATGAATGGTGCTTATACATGACTCCATCGTCACTGCCGGAGCGGACAGGGTGGTAGCTTCAGGGAGGGTGTTTGCGATTTGATACCCTCCCCCAAATAAATGTGCTCCTGGCTTGGTAGTTGAGTCTAGGGTCCCAGAGTTGGGTCTGCTATGTCTTTGTTGGTGTTTCCCACTTTTTTAGTTGGGAAATGTGAGATTCACACCCCCTAACACCGACTAAGCTACGCCCTTGTGAGCGAAACAACATCAAAGTGGAGCTGCACAATGCTACCTATCAGCGCGCAGGAGAACTTCTTTTAAATTTTCTGGATTCATTCTGACACCTGGGAAATATTCACAATGTGAGTAATCTGCGATTAGATAGAGTATCCACCAGAAATAGTATTACTAGAAAGAGTATTACCCAAGGCAAGTTACTTGTTCTTTGCAGTCAGATCCATCTGCCATGGTTGAACAACAACTTTGAGGACCTACTAAGCAGCACGAATCAATAAGTACACAAATGGGAGATGACTCCCCAAGTACTTCAACATTACTTCCAAAAAACGGGGACAGCCACAGTTGATCTGCTCACCACTGCAGAAAATGCATAGTGGCTAAGCGTTGCCTCTAGATGCCTGCATCCGCAGTCCCTGGGCAATGCACTATGGTGAGTTAGTCAGGGATATTTGCTAATAGTTTTCATCCTCTACCTCTGCTTCCATGTGCAATGAGTAAACTTATTCTAACATCAATTATTCTTACTCTAACAGCACCAACATGGACAAGACAGTTCTGGTTTTCTGTGCTTCTGGAAATTTCTGTTCACCCACACAAAAAGCTGCCCATCAGGCCAAATGTTCATTTCAGCGTTAAGGTCAATTAAGGCATCCCATACTCAAGGTGATAAAACTAGCCATTTGACATCTGAGCTCATAGACATTGGGTACCGTAAACTACTAGAACAGTGTTCACTAATCCTGCATGAAGCGCGCAGGCCTACCACATGTTCATTTTATACAGTAAAGTGGCAGACTTTTCCTACGTGTTTTGTTCATTACTGCATAAACAAACAAATTAAGCCATTACAGGAATTAGTGCTAGACAGTATTTGTTATTTGCTGCAACTTCAGAAGGCATTGTTAGCATAGCATACACATCTGTTGGCCTACATTTAGCAGCAGTAGCCGTTTGCATGCAAGATTAACATTCCAGTCATCCAAGCATTAATGGAGGAACTTAAATGGGCAATTTCTTCAAGAACATCACCGTCTACCACATGGCACCTCAGTGTCATGCTCACTAGTAGTCATGGGACCCCATTTGAAGCCAATAAGCTCTTGTGCTATGTAATAGCTTTCAGGGAAGTAGCTTTCCTTGCGTCAATCACTTCCTTGTAGAGGGTTAGTGAATTGTAGGCATTACCAATACAGGAATCTGTCATCCAGGTTCAGGGCTAGGGTTGTACTGAGGACAAACACATGAATCCTGCAAAAAGTGGTGTCTCCTTTTCATGTAAATCCGTCCATTGAGTTGCCAGTCGTCTTCCTACACTGAGAGACAGTGGCAGAAAGAGCATTGCATGCATTCCATGTTAAGAGCTCTGATATTTTAAAATGACAGAACAAAATTAGTTTGCAAGACAAAGCTATGTTTCGTTGCATTTGCAAAACCCCACCTGGGAATTCTGTTTCTAAGTCAGACCTCGCGAGATGGATAGTTAAATGCATTCATGTATGTTATGCAGAGGCAAAAGTAAATGCATTTTGTGCTGAGAGCACATTCTACAAAAAAAGGAGCTACAGTGGCCTTTCTAGGTACCATGCCATTAGCAAATATATGTGGAGCTGATACTTAGGTCAACATTACACACTTTCACTAGGCATTATTGCGTGGAATTAAAGCCTGGTAGGTGAAGTTGGGCAAACTATACTTATAACCTTATTTCAAACATCTGCCTCATCTACCCACTAGTCAGCATCTTGGGGGAGTGTGTTGCTTTATAGTTTATGTAGAGCATGTGATCTACAGCAGCACATGCTGCAAGCGGAAAATGTTTCTTCTGCCATAACTATTGGTTTGTAGAATGAAGTTGTATAGATTTACTGGTGCCCTACCCCCTTTCCGGATGTGACCTCATGTTTAGATGTTTTTCTTTCAACTTATGTACTCAATCTCAATGTACCCGCACATAGTTGCTGTCCTGCTTTGCTTACTCCACTTACCCAAATCAAATCAAAAGCATCTTTATTTGGTCATTGTTTGATCATAAAAGCACAGAATAAAACATTTATATCTTCAGAAATATAAATAACACTTTAAAAGCATCATAAAACAAATACCCATTAAAGTGCATTGGTTCTTCTCAATTTGATAGCAGCAATGATATAGCTAAGAATAGCAGTGCAAACATCACATGATTGTAAGATTTGCAGATAGATCAGATTCTTTATTAGAATTAAGGTGCTTATGCAGTAGGGCGGGACGTAAAAAGCGCAATCTAAAAGAGTCATGTAAAGTACAAAGGAGCAGGAGTGGAGAGGTGTGGTGCAGCGGCCAGGGCAGCTGACTTCGGAGCACAGGGTTCACAGTTCGATCCCCGGCTCCGGCGGCAGCTTAGCTCAGCACCATGTGACTCTGGGCAATAGCTCACTTAATTTCCACGACGGCCCCCAGCGCCTTGAGACCCGTAAGGGTGAGTAGCTGCGCTATGTAAAAACGGACTTACATATATATATAAAATGTGGGGTGGATAGGGCAGTAACACAGTCACTGGGGCAACATGAAGGGAAGGAAACCAGGAGCCTACAAGTGGGAAAGCCACAAGGAAATGAACTGTGTTTAGTCTCAATCTAGTGAGATAAAATCTATACTCTGGATTTGCTTTCCAAATCAGGTAAGGCTCCATATCAGATGATGTAAATATCTGCATATGTCTTGTAACTGTAGGCATATCAAGGGATTTTTCTAGTCTAATTCCCTCTTTGTAAGTTTTATAGCTCCATTTGACTTCCATTTTAAGATCAGGGGTTATTCTGTGTGGTGACTCAAAAAGATGACTGTACCCCAGGCTATGAAAGGTGTTTCGCACATAAGCCAACCATGGGATAGCAGTCATGTTGTCTAATTTTAGACAATCTAGCAATACCTTCCTCGTAATGTCTGCATTTAGGGAGCTACATACCTTTATCCATAATAAAAGAGGTGCCCTTAAGATCCGGTCAACCGTGAACCCTATATCCAATTCCAGATTTGGTAAAGGCTTGAGGAGGATTTAGGAATGGCCAGAAGCCTGCACAAAAACCTATTTTAGACTACTTGAAATTTCATGCAGGCAGTACAGCCCCAGACTCCGGCTCCATACTGCCCACCAATAGGCACTTGCTTTCATAAAGTTGGACTATTTTGTGGACCGGCTGGTGGCCTAGCCTTTTTGCAAATCTGAATATTGCATCTTCTGCTCCGCATATCTTTTGTGCCCTTTGAGTAGGAAGCCTGTCCTACAATCCATTTGCCCCCAACAAAATGCCAAGGAAATTTAAAAAGGAACTTTTTCAATTTGTGTCCCTCCTATATAAAATGGTTTTAACTTGGTGTGTTTTGGACCACAGGTCATTATAGAAGATTTTGACTGATTTACCTTAAGTTTTAATCTCAGCATAAAATCGTTAAACTCATTCAGAATTTTCTGGAGGGCATTTGCGGTCAGCCCTAAGAGAACCGCGTCATCCGCATAGAGCAGCACGGGGACTGCTTGCATACCAATCCTAGGGACATCATCACTGCAAGCCCTTAAAGTGGTGTCTAAGGAATTAATGTATAATAAAAAAAGAAAAGGCTCCAATATGCAACCCTGTTTCACCCCTCTAGTCACCTTTATTGGGGCTGTACAGTCCCCATTCCTTGTAAAGCACCCGCTCATTGTGGAGTCCCAATGCATGCATTTTACCAGATACACAGGAGGGGGGTCAATACCCGCCTGCTCCATTAGGTCCCATAATATGCCCCTATCTACAAGGTCAAAATCACAGGAGCGGTCCATGAGCCATGAGCGACATATGTATGGCCCCTCTCCTGGCTTTGACATATTTGCCTATGATGAGAGTTAGGTTAAGCGTTTGCTCTACAGTCCCTAAACCTTGTCGAAAGCCATACTGGGCAGGGCAGAAAAAAGAGCTATCCTCTGCCCAGTCCTCCAATTTGCCCAGGATTACCCTCCCGAGGATCTTTACCGTGAAATCGATCAACGACATTGGGTGATAACATGCTGGGCAGTTGCGATCCCCTTTTTTATAGATGGGTACAATGATAGCTTTACTCCATGAATCTATAAGGTCGTCTTTCACTGCAAACCTCAATACGTTTGGGAAAAGTAGAGCCTAGAATTCCACCATATTTTTAAAAAGATCAATTGGAACCCCGTCTCGACCAGGGGCTTTTCCACTTGCAGCACTCATAATAGCTTTTTTGACTTCAGCTAAGTCTACAAGATCGATTAGCCACACTCCTCAATGGGGTGACGATCAGGTGTATTTTCATTTGAGCACCCACCATCTTTGTTATCTGGATTAAAAATAGAAGAAAAGTGAGTGATCCAGTCGGCCTCAGGACATGTCACTCAATGCTAGAAGCTCGGTTGTTCAACAAAAAAGGTCGGTTGACTACGTCCTAGAAGAGTGTGGTATCTTTCAATTCGTCTGCTTTATTTTGATCCTCCCAGGCTTTAGCTCAGATGTCCTGTTTCCTTTGTTGCAGGGCTAGCTTATATTTATGTCGTGCTTCCCTTATGGCAGTAGTATTGCGTGGCATTTTATTAGTGGCCTGTTTTAGGGCTTTAAGTGCTCTAGTGCATTCAGAACTAAACCATGGATGCATGGCTTGCTCTTTGAGGGGTTTAATCGATACGAGCCTGCAGGATATAATTTCACAGGCCTTCATAAAATAGTCTCGAATTTTGAGCACATCATCCACTGTGGAGAGCCAACTGGTGATCTCATTAGAAGCTTCCACCACCAAGGTGTTAAAAAAGTTATGTGGATCTATTGAACCCCAGTTTAGATTAACCCCCTTATTTGGCTGATAGTTAACTGCGGGCATGATCTTACCGTGTGTTCCATAACAAGAGGAGGCACGAAGGCTTACTATAGTAGGGTTATGGTTGCTGTGGGGGAGTGAGCGTACCCCATAATGGATAAGGTTGCAGGCCAAGTCCCTAGAAATAGGAACAAAATCAATAGTACTGCCCTTGCCCCTTCCTATAAAAGTGGGTGGATTTTTTTCACCATTGCCCCAAATGTCCGATGCCACTAACCCATTTGAGGGGGGAGAAACACAACCTGAGATAGTCTTTGGCCTAGTGCATTGGTGGGTTCAGAGAGATTTCGCCTGAAATCTCCGGACCAAAACTTTCTTTTTTGAACAAGAACTTGCAAACATCTGGGCCCAACACTAGATGCAGGAGTATACAGAGCATATGAATTTACTGTACTACAAGCTACAAACAGATACTTACTGGGTAAGTAACATTTTCATTCTCCTTGTTTGTTATCTTGTGATGCATCCTGTAAAGGATATTACAACGCACTGCTTTGTACTGCTTTGGGTCTACCAGGCAGCACTGACGGACCATTCTCGTGCATTAACTGTAAGTGCGGAAGCTGGGCAGTGAAGGGGCCGCATATAGCAGAAGATTGCCGCTCGTTAGGACTTCTATTAAAATGTATCTACTTCAATGCAAGATCCCTACCCAAGCATTGTTTGGAAATGTGGTACATCATTTCAGAGACTAAACCTGATAACAGAAACATGGTTAAATAACACTACTCAATCAGACATCTCAGTCACATTACCTATGGTTTAAAAATGTTAAAATGTGACAGGACTGACCGGACGGAAGGAGGGACAGCCATTCTTTTTAAAGAATCTTATACATGTTCTATAGAATATGCTGTTCCGCTAGATGATTATGAGATACTTGCTTTCCAGGTCTCTATAAAAGAGCAGAGAATGTTTGAGGGAGCGGTGATTTACAAACCTCCGGGGTATCAGCCCCAATTCAGCGCCAGACTACTCTCACAGCTCTTTTCCCTATGCTTATAACACAATTACTTTTTAGTCATTGGTGATTTTAATGTTCACTTTGAAAATACAGAGGACCCCCTGTGTAAACAACTAGAAAATGATACGCAGATCTTGCAACTCAAGCAGTGGGTCAGGGGATCCACCCACATTGTGGGGCACACCCTTGATCTTCTTTTTTCTTATGTTGAATCCATTACCATCTTAGGGATTGACCCTTTAACATGGACGAATTGCTTTTTGATTACGTTCTCTTTTAACCTCCCAGAGGGGAAAAATAGCTCTTCCAAGCCTCAATGAGCATAAAATGATCATGGAGCCTTTGAAATCCAGACTCGTTTGCAAATCATTTCCTGCCACCAGTTCATGCTCAAGAGAGGTCACTTACCAATACTGTAGATAATTTAAACATAACAATTACAAATCTTTTAGACCATTATGCCACTCGGAGAATGATTAAGCCAACCAGAGATCCACCTTCTGAAACATGGTGCTCGTCTGAGTTCACAACGTTGAAGAGAAAGTGTAAATGCTTGGAACATAGGTGGAGACAATCCAAAAATGCATTCGCTAGGCTACTATATAATGAGGAGCTACATAAGTATCACAAAGAGCTCAAACAAACAAAGAAAGCATACTTTGTAAAAAGGATCGAGGAAAACAGTAGCTCATCTAAGGAGCTTTTTAGAATAGTGAAAGAACTTTCCAACCCGACTGGTCTCTCACAATCGCTTACCCCCTCTAAAGTCCACTGTGAGAAAGTTAGTGACTTCTTTAATGACAAAATCTCAAAAATCTATTCAACATTTAAAACCCAATCAGCATTTGAGGAGATAAATTGGGAATCTCTAGGACCTCAACCGGGCGCAACCTCTTATCTAGGATTTTTTTAATCCATCACAGAAGAACAAGTTGAGAAATTAATGAGAGAGGTAAAATCTGGATCCCCTCTGGACTCTTGTCCGCACATTATTTGCTCTCATTTAGCAACGACACTGTGTCCTTACCTAACACAGATATTTAATTGGTCATTAGATGAAGCAATGTATCCGGACTTGTGGAAACAAGCAGTGGTATCCCTGCTGGCAAAAAAAGCATGCCTAGATGCCTCCATTCTTTCTAATTATCGGCCAATTTTTCAACTTCCATATATGTCCAAAATTTGGGAGAAATTGGTCAACAAGCAATTGATCTCCTATCTGGAGACTAATGATCTCCTAGACCCCTCCCAAACAGGCTTTAGAGCGAAGAACAGTACAGAGGCCACACTCTTAGCTATGTTTGATAACATCAGACTACTGGTGGATCAGGGCAAAGCCAGCACCCTGATTGATACTGTGTCACATAGCCTTCTGACACGAAAGGGGACTTCACTCTAAAACTTTACACTAGTTTAGCTCCTTTTTAAGAAACAGAACTCAGACAGTACAGCTGGGCCCTTTTACATCATGCTCAAAAACGGAGTCCCACAGGGCTCATCGTTGAGCCCGACACTTTTTAATGTGTATGTTTCTCCATTGGCTACGATGGTAAAAAAAAATGGGGATTCGTCATCTGCTCTTACACGGATGATACACCCTTGATGTTAGCCATAGGGGAAGGACATGAGGACACCAGAGATAAACTGGTTAACTGTCTATCAAAGACTGCAAATTGGATGACTGAGCATTGTCTCGAACTTAATGCTGAGAAGTCAGAAACTCTACTCTTGGGTGGGGGGGGGATGGGGGCAAACCTAATCTGGGACTCCTCTTGGTGGCTGACCCATTGGGAATCGCTCCAAAGCTCAAATTGGTGGCGAAAAAACTAGGAGTCCTTGTAGATAATTCATTATCCATGCCTTGTATGTAGGCATGGCAGACTATTTGTTTTCACAGCTGCAGGTTACTCAAAATGCAGCAGCCAGGTTAATCTGCAATAAGGACAAGTTCAGTTCGGCATTGGCATGTCTGGAGACATTACATTGCCAAAGAATGAATTTAAGTTACTGTGCCATGCGCACAAAGCATTACATAAAATTGGCCCTATAACCTTGTAGGATAGAGTAGACTTTTATTTGCCTTCACGCTAGCAGAGATCCCGTAATCTTGCATTAGCAAAAACTAGGCGAATAAAGAGTCAGAGCGGGAGGTCACTCTTTTTCATATCAAGCAGCCGTGCAGTGGAACAAGTTACCATTAGACGTACGTCTCATCAACGTTCATTTGGGGTTCAGGAAAAAACATGGTTGTTTAGGACATAATGTTTTTGGGGCCCACACGAACGAATGCCTTCAGAAACGTCAGGGAGTGACATTAGCGCCATGATATTCTGCTGGGATGACTGTCGCACTTTATAAAAACTGTAAATAAATAAATAGATAAATAGATACTAAGCATGTGCTGTACAGTCAATTGTTTTTTCTTTGCTCCAGAAAGCAAGCAAAATACAAACACAAAAAAAATTATGACAACCAAACTATTTTCCGAATTCATGCTGTATCTAAGGTATTCACATTTAAGGCATTGATGAAGCCAGACAATCTTCAAGCGCATCACCTTAGAGTTCAAGTAAAAAGGCGTTTTTTGTCACAAGTCTTATACAAAATAACGAGATATATGTGTCAGTAATAGTGGATAAAGAACCATTATTTACATTGTTCAGTCTCATGTTCTGTTTTACAGTAGCATGTTTAATTCGATGTAATCTTTCATCCCCCTTTATAAATGTGTCCTCCAAGTGATTGATGGGGTTTTGTTACAATTAGCTTGCTTTAGCCGAGTCATTGCTGTTAACCCTGGAGAGGCTCATTTGTGCACACATGCAAGCCAGGCAGTGTACAAGGAGCCAATGATAAGCATTCAGGTCATGGCAATTTTTCGTTTTGTCAGCATTAGAACAAAGTCTCGAAATCTGAGACTTTGTTATTCACTCTTCCTATCGGTAGAAGGCTGAGAAAACATATTTTAGGGAGGTAAATACATTTCTGCAAGTTAATTCAATTGATTTATTTGTCAACTTTTCCCAGTATTCTTTTTATGTCTCTACTCTTTCATACCCTATGAAGGAGGTTAGTTTTATCATGTGTGCATCTTGGGCACACCTGTGGTATCTACATCATGTGATACTACCAAGGTTAAGTACCAACTGCGCATGTAGTCAGTTTCTCTTTGGGGTGACTTGTTTCCAGGTTGTTCTCTCTTTTTCCGTTGTTTTCTCTTCACCACAGAAGAAAATTCTATCTTCGAAGCCTGTTCTACGTGTGCTCAAAAGTAGATATTTGCAAATGATCATCATTCACTTTTCTCATTATTTAATACTGTAAAATGATATTCAGTCGTTAATGGAAATCTCGACCGGGCTAAACTCTCTGATCGGTTGTTACCTTCTAGTGGCAAAGCTTCATGTGACCAATAACAAGATATAACTTATTATCTGAGAGACAATATGAAGTAATTGAACTGTGAATATTTCATAGAAATGTAATCTCTGTGAACACACATCAGTTCCCTTTATTACCATATTTTTGATGATGATCAGCAGCTCGTTCCTCTTATTCTCCTCACAGATATTTTGTTTCGTTTTCTCTTAACATTTGGTAGCAGTGCTAGGATGTCTTCCCCGAAATGTTCAAGGTTTAAGCAGTGTAGGAATGGTGAGGGCCAGATGTCCATCACTGACCCCCTTGGCGTATGCTTATGGTGCCTGTGGTCAGAGCATGACATAGTCATGAGAATCATGTCTAAGAATGCACCCTAAGGCCATAAAAGAAAGGGAGTCTAACGTCTTCATGGCTTGGGTCTGGAATGACCACGGGCCAGACACAGATCCAGTCCTCTATTGAGGTCTCCGGATTCAGCACCATCAAGATTCTCCAAGGAAAAGCAATGCAAGCCTAAAAAAGAAAGAGACGTAGTGACCCCTCCAAGCATTGCGTGTTTCGGGGTAAGTCAACAAGATGCTGTCTGACACTGGCAGTTGTCTTCAGAACCTGAAATGGTTGAGGCTGAAGCTCCTACAGCCGTTGCACCCTTCCTGCCTCAACCTCTGGTGCCACCTCTGGTCCCAGTGTTACTATATGAAGTGAGCACCAGCTTTGGTTCCGCTGATGCTATTGCTGGTTCCAACTCCGGCAACTCAGATGCCTAGAGTGGACCAAACTTTGCCTGTGCCAAGAGCCCTGTTAGTACTGTCATGTAGAGAGGCCCAGCAATTGCTGGAAGAGGGCCAGGTTACGGCATTAAGTCACTATAGGGAGACCATCTCTAAACTGTTTGGTAGTGACTCTGACCCCCTGGAAGATGTTAGACCTGACTTCGATGATAGTGGTAACACTGCACACTTCATGCTTCCTCCTGCCACAGTGTCCAATTTCCAAGTGCTAGGACTCAATAGTGGGCTTGACACTGTAAGGTTTGGAAAAGGTCAGGCCGTCGGGGCGCCCTTCAGGATGCCCTTCTTCCGAGGTAACCTTATACCACACTGTGGTTCACAAGGATGCAGATGTTTCAGAGCTTCGTCTCCATATTCCTGAGACTAAAGCGAATATTCTTTCAGAAGTGTTGCAACCATCTAGTCATCAGTCTTCTGAAGCCCTATTGCCCTTTAATGAGACACTCTTGGGCCCTGTACTGGGTGTGTGGGAGAAGCCTACCTCATGTCCTGCAGTTACCAGGCTGGTAGCCAGACTTTACAGACTCGCAAATGGTGACCCATCTTTTTACCATCACATCCATACCTTGAGAGTTTACTTGTGCAGGCCTCTTGCTCTTCCCAGCTATCACCTGGAGCGTTCCCTCCAACCTCAGCTGACAGGGAGTCAAAAATGCTGGAGACTTTTGGCAAAAAGATGTTCTTGGCTGGCGATCTTACATTGAAATCCTAAAATGCAATGTGCCTTTTTGGGGCGCTACCCCCACTCATGATGGAACCATCGAACAGCTAGTTGTCACTACTCTGCTAGACCACTTGAAATGAAACTTTGCTGAGCTGGTGTGAAATGGACAATCTGCATCACAGCAGATAATTCAATCTGGATTAGATACTGTGAACTCGGTGGCAAAGTTGATGGAGTCCTCTGTTGCTGCCCCACCTTGCTTTATCCTTGTGGTATTCCCCGGATGTCCAATCTGTGTTAAATGCTTTACCCTTTGATGGATCAAAGCTGCTCAGTAAAAAATTCAACTGTGCCCCGGAGAGATTTAAAACGAGTATGGCAACAGCTCAGTCCCTATAACTCCAGCCCTTTCAAAGAGAATATAAAAAGTTTGGAAATGTTGGGGCTTCACATTAGACTTTAAATTCCGGCAAAAGCAGTCAACACAGCCCCAGCAGCAGACACAAAAAAATGCTGCATAAGCAGGACCGGGACAGAGCAAAAGGTAGAGCCTGCGCTATCCAGCAGACAACGTTCTCCTCCTTTTCTTCCCCGTCTCCTCTGTTTAGCAGTTCTGGAAACAAGAAATGTAGTTAGCTTTTATATTGACCATATGAAGGACTTTCGGAACAAGGACCAGATCTTTTGAAGGTACATAAGCTACCGGAAGGATAAAGCAGAACAAAAAAGGACACCTTATTGTGTTTTTTCAATATAATTAGTTTTGATTGGGTTTTCCATTTTGAACATCAACATCAAACAGTTCACAAACAGGTAGTTCTTCACAATTGTTAACATTTCTGACAATACACACATCCAAATATCCTCTGGAGTATTCCTATCCATCACTTTACGAAGTTTGCCCTAGGGGAGGAAAATCTCAAGATTGTGAATAGGCCCACCAATTCCCCCATATTTTCTCATGCTTTTTACTCATTCCCTGGGCCTTAAAGACAAATTCCTCCGCCTTTGCACAGAAATTCCTACCTCTTGTCCATTCAGTGACTGTAGAAGCCTCCACATTCTCCAGTGCAGGGCCAAATCTCTTTTAGCCACCAAGAATCCCATGGCCATGAACAGTCGGGTGCAGAGAGGGCCCCCCTATTCTTCCAGTAGGCCCAATATTGCCACCTGGGGATCAACCGGGACCACCCCACCAAATCTCCTTCCCAAACTTGGAGCATATCTAGTCCCAGTACCGCACTGTAGTGTGGCAGGACCAGATCACATGAATGAATTCAGCAGGATGATATTTAGTACATTTAGGAGTATGCATTCTACCTGTATGCCAGAGACATTTTGGCACAAATTAGTACCTATGGAGATATTTAAATTGGATAAGGCGCGGCCTCGAGGACAGTCCCAAGCACCTCAGGGTCATCATCACCTCCTTCTAGTCATCAGCATCCAACCGCCCCACATCCTGTTCCCATCTCTGCCGGAATTGTAGAAGGGGGTCAGGGGCATTACGTAACAGAGATTGATAAATTTGTGAGATCGCTTTCTTCTCCAGCTTTGCCAATATTAACTTGTCTTCTAGGGAAGTGCTGTCCTGGTGTGCTCCTAGTCTGTCCCCATAGACCGCCTGAGCATGTTACAGCTGGAGGCAAGAGATGGAATTAGGAAGCGTGCAGTGAAACATTTGCGTGTAAGTCTTGGAAGGATATTATATGGTCATGCTGCCCTATATCCCACAGTGTCGAAATTCCTATCAGGTCCTATTGCCTGAAGCCCTCTAGGCGCTCCACCTGTGGGAGTCTCGTGCCATGCCATAATGGCGTAGCCGCCGTAAGGGCGTTGTGGCACCTGATTGACCTCATCACAACCTTCCAGCTGATTAAGGATACCTTAGTGACTTCGGGGAGGGAGCTAGGGACCCTGCCCTCATGCATTATGTGAAGCAGTCCATGGTGTTCTATCCAGGGGATCTCTAACTTTTGCAGGTGGTCCAGGCGATCACCTTGCAGCCAATCATTAAATGGGATCATCTGTGCTGCCCAATAGTAGAGTTGTATATCCGCCCAGCCCAGAAATGCCTCATTTGGAGAACAGCTGCACTTTGCCCACAGGAAGCCAGAAATCTCTGAATGTGTGTCTGTGAAAAACCGAGGTGGCAATGCATGTGGGTAGTTTTGGAGCATATACAACACGCAGGGGAGAAGTACCATTTAAAAAAATGCTCGCTGACCCATCATAGAGAGGGGTAGATGTGACCATGATCAAAGCATATCTTTCATACCCCCCACTAGGGTGTCAATATTCTGTTCCCAACTTCTTATACTGGAAGGAGCTATCTCTATGCCCAGATATCTAAAATGGTATCTTTATTCTTGCAGCTGTGGGATAGACAAGGCTGGGGGAATGTCTTCTATAATAGGGAAATACGTCGATTTTGACCAGTTCACTTGCAAACTTAAAGATTTCCAGCACTCTTGGTAATGAGATATCTGGTTCCTGTAAATAGAGCAACATATCATCTGCATATAATGATATTCTGTCCTCATGTCCCGGGCACCACTTCATCCCACTTAGCTGTGCATCTATCCAGATCCATTCCGACAAAGGTTCTATTGTGAGCAAATAATAAGGGCGAGAAAGGGCACCCCTGCTGGCGCCCCTCTCTATTGGGAAGAGGGTTGATAATATGCTGTTAATGCTTACTTGTGCCCACGGTTGTTTATAAAGGGTGGTTACAAATTGTGTAAATCGAGGGCCAACGTTAATTCTAGTTAGCACCTGATGTATAAAGGGCCAATAGATAGCTTCAAAGGCTTTCTCCTAGTCTAGGGAGAGCAACGCGGCTGGACCTTGCTGCTCCTGCCCTCTAGCAAGGATAATGTACAGACGCCTAAGACAGTGACAGGTACTTTTATGTGGCACAAATCCATTTTACTCCTTATGGATCACAGATCCTATAACTTTATGCAGTCTGAGAGTCAGGAAGTTTGGCCTTAATGTTAAGTAAGACGATTAGCCGATATGAAGTGCATTGTTCTGAGGGCTTACTTTTTTAACTAAAAACCGGCTTTATCGCCCCTCTCAGATCATAGGGTTACTGTGAACACTTATATGCGTCATTGAACAATGCAAGTAGATGTAGTGTCAGCAAGGCAGCATATTTTTTAAAGAACTTGGCCAGTATACCATTAGGGCCCGGGGTCTTCTGAAATGCCATGGTGGCAATAGCTTCTCGTATTTCCTCCTCAGTGATTGAGAGGTCGAGCTCCCTGCTGTCCGTCCTGGTCAGCCTACGCATAGGGAGGTCCATAATGATGGAGTTAAGGGCCTCTTCTTGAGGGGGTAGTCTTAATCTGTACAGTCCTTTGTAGTAAGCGGAAAAGGTCTCAGCTATCTGCAGAGGGTTAGTACATAACTTGCCTTCTTCATCCCGAACCAAGGAGACAATCCTCAAACTGTATTCCCAATTCGCTAGCCAGTACAACATTTTCCCCACCTTATCGGCCTGCTCATAGAACCTGCTTTGATAGTACAGCCATTCCGTCCATGCCATGTCAAGGAGTTTTTGCCTTAATGCGAATCTAACCTGATGGAGTAAATGTTTTCCATCTGGAGTCAGTGGAGCCATCTCCCTCCCTTCTAGCTGTTCAGTCTGCCGCACCATGTCCAATATGTCCTGCCTCCTCCTTGCCTCTTTACCTCCAATGTAGTTCATAGCTAAGCCACGGATTGCGGTCTTAAAAGCTTCCCAACCGGTTGTAGACAAGGGGACAGAATATATATTTAGCTTGAAGTATTTGATGACCCTTTCCCACAGATATTCCGCAATGTCGTTGTCTAGCAACTACCACGCATTGAATCACCATATCCCTGGTCTCCCTTGGCAGGTGTGATGTATGTTTATTTGTGTGGGGGAGCAGTCTGAAAGAGGCCAGGGAAGAATAAACGCCACCGTCACTGCTTGGCGCTCCACCACCGGAACAAATAAGTAATCAATTCAGGAATGTGTGGCATGTGTTTGGGAGTAATACGTAAATTCTTTAGTGGTCCTGTGGGGAATACGCCAGGGGCTGTATTACGCATTGTCCTTGTTTGCACCGGGCGCACCATTTAAATGTTGCGCCTGGCGCAAACAGTGACAATGCGCCTATTACAATGTATGCGCTGCCCCCAGGGCAGCCGCGAACTCGTGCTGCCCTGGGGCAGCGCATTCATGTGCAAACACGTAACGGCTGCTGGCAGCCGCTTCATGTTTTCACAGTGCAGGCAGCACCCGCCTGCACTTTTCAAGGGGATTAGAGATCCCCTTGCAGGCGGGTGCAGTCATTGACTGCACCAGCCTGCAAGGGGATGTCTGGGGGGGGTCCATAGGACCCCCTTTCTCCCCTCCAGAGGGCTGCTCTCAGGGGCTCACTCACAGTGCACCTCCTAGAAGGTGGCGCACTGTGAGTGCGCCCCTTGAGAGCCTCTTTGCCTCTGAGCCTGCGTCTGTAATATGGCGCGGGTGCAGAGGCAAAGGAATTCCCTCATTTGCATAGGGCACGCCCCAATGCAAATAAGGTAACACCCCCTGACGGTAGTACTGGCGCTTTAAGTGCGCCAGCGCTATCGGTATTACCGAAAGGGATGCACAAGCATCTGCACCCCCTTCTGTAATACCAAAGTGCCCCAGGAGCGCGCAAAGCGGGCGCAAACGCCCATTGTGCCCTCAGGCAGACACTTATTGTAATACGGCCCCAGGTGTCAACCCCAGTGTAGATACCCAGTGCTGTAAGCAGGGTGTCCGGTATGATGAGGTTGACCCACTGATAAGATAGTCATGCCCGCTCTGGTATCGGTCATAAGTTGAGTCAAAACAGACAGCGTAGCCTTAAGTAAAGAAGGGGGTGAATACACTCTTACAATAGATCATAGGTACCCTTCCAGGTGTCCCACAACCATAACATATCGCCCTTGGTCATCCGTAAAGACCTGCTGCACCAATAGCGGAACTCTCCTAAGCAACAGAATCGCCACCCCTCTTCATCCCCTAGTGAACCCTCAGTGATAGACCCTGGTCTATCCGTGTTGACCCAGAAACCCACAGCGTGTACCCAATAAGTGAGTATCCTGCAAGAGGAGGACATCTGGGATGTAGTGCTTTGAATATAACATGACTGCCCCATGTTTAATTTTACCATTCAGTCCATTTACATTCCAAGATATTATGCGAAATTCCCCCCTGTGTGCATCAGGTGATTTAGCTATCTTGGGCATCATGTATTTGGTGACCTCTCATTTCTACTGTCAAGTGAATAAAAGAACAAAAGCTAAAACAAAGCAAACTACAACAAAACCTTAACCCACACACGCCCAACACTCCCCCACCCTATACTTTGCCTCCTGAAACATCTGTCGCCCCTATATAAACAAACCATTCCTTTAGATAAAGATAGTAACAATGAAAAATAAAGACTTTAAGTTCTAAGGGGACAGCACAGTGAGTCACCCAGTCAGGTCTCACTGCGACATATCTGTTAGCCCTAACAAATTGGCACTTTAAAGCCTGAACCAATAATACGCCTAATACATCGCAGTAGCAGGGAACCGAACCCCACCTAGGTGGTGCCCAGGTTCTATCCCCGGTGGGGGAGGGGAGGGTAGGGTGTAGGCAAGCACCTTTCATGTACACATCACTTGATT
Organism: Calotriton arnoldi; assembly: GCA_963921515.1. Lineage (NCBI taxonomy): Eukaryota > Metazoa > Chordata > Amphibia > Caudata > Salamandridae > Calotriton > Calotriton arnoldi. The sequence goes on along the minus strand of CAWUFW010000321.1, from coordinate 2,487,969 downwards.
CGACCATATTGTTACCTCTTGACTTGAGTCATAATTCCTCGTCTAAGCCCCGATCTTCAGGCTCCTCCTCCTCCCTGGACCCCCGCCCTGCTCTGGGAGTTCATGGGCCCGCACTCCATCCACATGTTGTTGGTCCACCTTCCTGGACTTCCTGGGGCAGGATCTATGTTGTGTTCATCTGTATTGTTGCCTCAGGGCAGGCATGGGCCACTGCATTTGGGTCTCCAAGATGACCGCCCCAGGGATCCCCAGCCGCTCCTTCACCCACGCCTTCTCCTATGATTCAAAGAAATGAGCCTCGTCGTTAAGCTGGACTTTTGATTTAGCAGGAAATAGGAACATATAACACAGGCCCATGGCTCACAATTTTACCTTCACTGGCTCAAAGGGTCTTCTTTGTCGCTGTACTAACTGTGTGTAGTTGGTGAAGATCAGGACATTTGTAGATTAGTTTTGAAGCTCTCCCTTCAACCGTGCTGAGCGCAGCACCATGTCGCGGTCTCTATAATTGAAAAAGCAGGTAATAATTGTGCGCAAGGCGCCCCAGGGGGTGGTTGCGGGCCCAGCAACCTGTTCACCCTCTTGATAAGGTAACTGGTAGAGAACCGCGTGCCTGGGAGCTGTTGTCTTAGCCATTGCTCCAGGAATTGCATTGGGTCATCCCCTTCCGTCCCTTCCGAGAAACCCAAGAACCTCAAATTATTGCATTGAGACTGTCCTTCTGTGTTCCTCCAAGCAGGCATACAATTCAGAACTGGTCTTTTTAAGTTCATGCAGATCTGTTTGCATGGCTTTAATTTCATCTTTCAGGGTAGAAATGCGTCCTTCTGCCTTGGAGACCCGATCGACCACCCGATGGAGGTCCTGTTGTAACAAGGTAACATCAGTACTCACTGAGCCAATCTGTGACTCCAGGGCCTATCTAGTATCCACTATCTCTTTTATTATGACATCAGTGGAATTCCTTGCTCCCCGTTCCTCAGCCTGAGCACCACTACTCTCCCCCCACCTCGTCACAAAGCACCACGCCATCCACGCCGGCCCCGTGTGACAGCACCCTTGTCAGTTTGTCTAGCATAACCTGCCTGGACGGGGCCACGGTCTTATCTCTCGTCATCCTAAACAGGACGGCGAGGCAGGGGTCTAAAGTCTCACCTTCATTGAGGGTATGCACGTCCGCTGCAGAGCGGCGGAGGGAGAAAGGGGCACCCAGCGAGATCTGTTGCCAGTGCTGTCCAACCAGGAGGCTGCGCAGCCCCCATTCCAGCTGGAATACAGCCGCACCCACTCGCCCCCGGCAAGGGCGGGCAGCTGTGCGGAGAGTCCAAAGACCCTGGGAGCCACTGCACCATGCACCCCACTCACCTGCACTCACCCGCACTCACTCTCTTTTGGGCCAATATGTCCTAAGGCGCTCTGGATCGCAATCCCTGTGCCTCAAAGGCCCCCCGATGAAGTCGGGTCTGGTCTGGTCCAGGTGCTGGAAATCAGGAAATCAGAAGGGGGCAGCTCCCCGGCCCGAGCCATGATCCCCTGAGCCGGAGAGGAGAGAGCAGAAGGGTCCGGGCGACAGGGCCAGCCAGCCCGAGAGCGGGCAGCACACGTAGCCCCACCACTGGCCCTGGCTCTCTTTGGGGCTAATATGTCTGGGGCCCTCCGGGCCGCTATCCCCATGCCTCACAGGCCCCCTATTAGAACTCAGGGCCCAGATCCGGTCCAAACGTGGGCAAATAGATGGGGGCCACTCTCCACCCCTGAGCCAGCAATGAGGGGAGATAGCAGAAGGATCCCAGGCAACAGGGCCCGCCAGACACGCGATCAGGCAGCACCCGCAGCCCCCACAACCCACGCTGACTCCCTCAGGGCCAATATGTCCGAGGGCCCTCCAGGTCACAATCTCCGTGCTCACAGGCCCCCTGCTCAAGTCCAGGGGCCAGGGCCAGGTCCAGTCCAAGCGCAGGCAAACAGTAGAGGCTGCCCTGTGTCAGCAAGGAGGAGTGAGAGCAGAAAGATCCCAGTTGACAGAGCCCGCCAGCCCCGAGATTGGGCTGCACGTGCAGCCCCTGCCAACTCTCCCAGGGCTCACCACTCCTCACCGCCTGGGAGAGGCTGCAGGCATCATCATCAAACTCAGGACTCCTGGGGCCACCAAAGCACGCGCAGCGTTCTCATCTTCCTCCGGGGTACCTCCTCACACTCCACAGAAGCTCCGCCAAGCCATGCGTTAACAGGCCCAGGGCAGCTGCCCAGATGTGGGGGATGCCACCCAGTACTGTAGGATCCAGCCTCCATGCTCCGGGCGTCAGACCTCAAGCAGTCGGTAAGCCTTGGAAGGCACTGCAGTCGGTACTCTGAGTCTTCAGGGCCCCACTACTCCTCCTTGAGGCCCTGGAGAATGACCCCAACGCCCACTGTGCTATGGCTCACTCCTCCCTCGCTAGGCCCTGGGCAGCTCCAAAACATGCGTCCTGCTCCTCTGCCCCCCCCCCCCATCACCCTAAGCCCAGCTTTCAGGGTAATCGTGGGATCAAACATGGCACATATTTACTCTGTGCCGATCAGGATTTTGTCAGATTAACGTGCCATCGATCTGGAGCTCAAGAAACAATGTCTGCCATCTTGCGAGCTCCTGCCAATGACATGTATTGCTTTTTAAGATGTCCTAAGCCCTTGCAAATAATAACTGCTGGAGGGCATAAGAGCCCTTTTCACCAGGGCAAATGTGTCACCTTTGGCCTTGACAAATGGTAACCCTGTAGCTAAATTCTGTAAAATGGCAATAAGGTAATTCCTTAGAGAAACATTGCTGCTTGGATTTAGGGGTTTTAAGGGATGGACATTTTGCGTCCTCTGTCCTCCAGGATTTCCTTTAGTGACCATTGCTTCAAGACCCTCCACCAAAATGGGTACTGCTTGGACATCTTTTCAAAAGATGAGGAATCTGGATAGAAGTATCCATCAAAAGAAAAAGTTACCTACATTCGGTAACATATTTCTGGCGGGTATACTTTCTACTTGCAGATTCTTCACTGATTCCACCTACCTCACCGTACTGAATAGTGACCATCCTAATAATGATTATTAATAAGGTTGCAGGTTAGTTGTTGCATTGCACCTTGTGAGAATTGATGTTGTTCTCATCCTATTTGCCTTTTTGGCATGAAAACATTTATACAAAAATTACATCTGTACAACGTGGTTGGTGCTTTATAGCTTCAATGACGTCACTGTGGCATCGTTTTTGATGCTGGGAAAGAGCCACTGCCCCTTACTGACATCAAAAGGATACTGCAAAGGTTTCTCAGCCTGACCCCTGGGATATTCGAAAGTTATGGGATTTGCTGGTAGATAGCGCATCCACAAGAAAGATTATTACCAATGGTAAGAAGCTTTTTCATTCAGTCACTTCATTGGAAATTGGCAAAGAGGTGAAATTATTGAGCGCTCTGCTCATCTAATCGTTCACCGTAGTACAGATTTCTACTGAATGTCGAGGGAAAGGGAGTCTCAGACAGAGCTCTGATCTATCTGCTTCTTCATGTTTTTTCCTTGGAGTGACTTGTTTCCAGTTTGTTCTCTCTTTTTCCTTTGTTTTCTCTTCACCATGGCTGACACTTCTCTCGAGGAGAAAAGTGTCTCTTCAAGGCCTGTTATGCATTTGGCCAAAAACAGATATTTGCTAATTTTGAACTATTTGTACCCTGAGGTAAAACGTTTACCTTTAAGATTTTGCATAACATAGATGGGTACCATGCCTTATTCCTACAGGAGGGTAAAAAAATTCCCCTTCTCTAGGAGATGCCATCTCTTATGCATGACTCTCTGTGAAGTGCTTCCCATCACTTTCACAAAGAAGGTGCAAGACACAAGTTTCAAAAGATGCCACTATTGGACTTTGCCAAACAGACGCTGGCAAATCGACTTTTTGGGAGGAAAAAAATCCTCATTGCACGTGTTCCTCCCAAATTCATCTAAAAAGTGGTTTGATCAGTGTAAGACCAAAATGCCACAAGAATCTACCTCCAGCGACTGTTAGCCCACTTTTTCACCTAAATCCTCTTCAACAGCGAGGGTACCATTGACTACTAAATAGTGGACATATGTCCTCTTTTGGAACAAGCAGCAGTATGTGGTGTTCCGTTGCCATAATTTTAATGTGGCATTGATCTTCAGCGCTTTGGATAGGCTATGGTATGAGTGAAAGAAAAGTTGTGAATATTAAAACTTGTATTGCTAATGAAAATAGATTTCTATTTTAGCTTGATTCAAGTGCCACTTGCCTGATGCTGACAGTTTTTTGATACAAAGCAGGGGTTAAGCTTAAAGATTTTTTTTATGGCATGCCTTGGAGAAGAAGGTAAATCTTGTGACTGATGTGTGTCATATATTTTGCCTTATATGTCTTCTGGGTCCCCTCTGTATTGTGCATTTGTTCAGTTTCATTGGCCATTTTAAGTTGGTATTCATTTGCAGTAGCTGATGAATTTCTTTTCTTTCAGTATTATGAAACAATGTACATAACATGAATAACATTTATCATTTATTTTGACAGTATGCTTCTAGCTCACATATTCGCGTATTCATTTGAATTGATGGTGTTAAAGAGAAAGCATAATAGCGTTAGGCTTTAGCATGAGCGTGCAAGGGAATTATCATGTTGTCTTACCTTATATGAGATTCACAAGGTTCGTTTTTCTCAAAATAAATGCTTTGAATGCTATATAAAAACTGTTCATAGCCCTCCCTGAGAGAGATTGGACTTCGACATTCCAGACAGTAGAGCAGTGTGGATGCAAGTTGAGCCTCCAAGGCCATGGAGCCTGCATGCCTCATATTATTCTCCGCCAAAGAGACAGTAGCCTTATTCTGGCAAAGAAACTGGAAATATCTATGAAGTATAGATACAAATATGCTGATCCTATTGAAATACATAACACCCATTAAGACAAAACATTTGATGCATAGGTATTTGACATGTAAGAATTCTTAAAAATGTACCTCATGAAATATGTTGCCGATTTTCGTTTATGCTTACGCTATTGCTATAATTTTACGCCTTGCAGTTATTTTGTTTCGTTTATTCTGCATTAAGCTTGGCTTGCAATAAAGCCTTATAAAAATACCTGTAGATTTCTTGTGCCCGCACAGTCTTTGTGAAAGGCTACCTGAGGGCAAGAACTAGCGACAATAATTAATCAATATGCCAGACAGTCTCTGCGTTGTTACATGCCTGATATGCATTATCTCCAGGTAGTTTGAGAGTAATGTAAGTAAGCTTTATTGTTTGGTTAATTAAAACGTAACAATGTTAAATGTAGACCTTCAAAGTAATATCAATTAAAATGTAATACCATACAGTACATATAAATCTTCATGATTATATCAATCAAAATATAGTTCTATACAGTACATATGTTCCATCTTCCCAATAAAATCAATATTCTTATTCCTTCTTAAAACTTCCATGTAAATTATTGGTTACTCTAAAAAGTGAAAACCATTCCTGGCTGTATTTTGAAAGGGGCAGGTAGGTTGAGAGAAATGCATGGCTCATAATCTGCCTGTCCCTTTAACCTAAAATTGTCAAGTCGGTGCAGACCGGTGCTTGGCAAAGACCCATGAAAGGTCTACTGGGTCATGTTTACATAATGCTTGTAAAAATGAAACAAGTGTTTTTGGTACATTATAAGTTAGAATATTTATGGTTCTTCAGAACTGTCAGCTGAGCTCTGCTGTTCTGCAGGAAAACTGTATTACATGGTGCTGCAACTTATAATGAAGTTATTTGCATAATCTGTGAACTGTTGTAGTGGCTTCAGAGAAGCTAGGTATCACAGGCGTAACACTGAACTGGTGTACTGATAGAGTGAAGTGGAGAAAGGGTCTCCTTTGGCATTCAAATAGAAAAAAAAACCTCAAAGAGAGCAGTAAAAATATATATTGGTTGCTGTGCATTTTATGGGCCCAAAGCTTTTATATATACGTAGGGAGCACCATCAACAAATTAAGAGTTTGCACCTTACCACACCTGAGAGCTATCCGGAATCAAGATAGAGGCTACCCAGTGGCCAAGCATTTTTGGAATCAAACACATTAGGGCATTTCCACGGAATGGAGACCGTGTGCTAGAGCTGCAGAGATGTGAATCCAGGATGAGCATTCTTTTGGGCTCTGAGAAACCCTGGGGTCATAATTTAGATGCAGAACTCCACATACATATATAACTTGCAACCAGTGATGCCCTGTATATAGTATGGAACCGCTAGGACAGAGAAAGTTCTAAAATGGCCTCCATGGGGGATATGCAACTGATTGGCCATGTGACATTGAGTGGAGGTATGCATATCAACATCAGAGATACCGGTGGAACACCCCACCAACATGTTTGAGTTACTTGGCCTGGTGGGTCAAACACTCTCGTTTATATATTGGTACTGCCACCATCTTGACAACAGACCTATGAACATGTGGAATAAACTTGAACATGGGACACAGTTGACATTAGATGATTCCTGCCATTTAGAATTGAACTATTTAGTGCACCATGACACTTTAAAAAGAGTATGTTTAAAACAAATATGGTTGATAATAAGACAGTCTATCTACAGAGAAAGAATTGTCTCTTGTTGGACTCATGCTGTGACTATATGCACCATCTCATGTAGAAGAACATAATAGCTCATAACATGACAGGGTCATTCTCATCTATAAACATAATGAGAATCCATATAAAAAACAAGGTAGATCCTACATAGCCACATGTGTCACCATACTGTCCACAGGTAAGAGAACTTCTCAATATACATGATTGGAATTACGTTGCACTGCGACATTTCCCAATGCCATGGATTGTAGTTAGACCAGAGTCACTTAGAATGTTAGTGCACTATAACACTTTAATATGATACAGATGGTGTATTAATTGTGACCTTCTAGTGTACACTCGCACTATGAGTCTACTCATAATTCAGGTTCCACTAATGTCCATTGTGGCAGACTAACAAACAGCAAATCCTTTGTGGTTATGAAAATAGATGAATTAATATGTGAATGAGTTTACAGTGCACAAGGACATTTTACTGCATGTTGAAAATTAGACTGTGCTTGAAATACTGTAGTCAATGTGACCCGAACATATCTGGCACAACGGCACCTTACATAATTGACTGGTTGCTTGATATTGCTAGGAAGAGATGACATTGCACTAGCACATTTTACGTAGTTACTCAGATCAAATTATGTTTATAAACATTGCTATCAATGTGGGTGCGTGGCTTGGACGGCAGAGCCGATGGCTGCCTGATCCCGTCGCTCTGTCGGAGGCGGAGCAGTAGCGCTTGATTTCCCAAGATGATGATATAGTCGCTACTTTAATGAAACTGAATTTGGCTCCGGAGCAGTTCCTGCGTTTGTTAATGCCTTCGTCTGAGCTCTGTGTCGGGGAATTCACGATAAAAAAACGGAGACGAGTTTGCCCCGAGTTGAAAGCTATGGCTCAAAATGGCGGATCGGTACTGAACGACTACTGGAAGCCATAACGGCTTGATTGGGTCACTTTGAGCCCCGACAGATATCGGAATGTTATGCCTACAACTTCATCTTATGTCCGGTGAGGCAATTGCTGTTTAATTCATTACGGTGGATCTAGGAGCGAACTAATTGTCATTCGGCCTGACCCTAAAATGGCGGCATTGCGCACTCGACAAGAAGCGTCTTTCTGCATTGGCGTGCTGTTCAAAATGTGAGGAGAGCTCGTGCACTGCTGTCTGCGGTTGCTGGGTGAATTTATCGTGGATCCTTTCAGCGTGGGGCCGCTTGTGTTACTTGCTCCCTCATCAGTGATTATTGCCTGATCCTGTCATGGCGCCTACACAATAGAGATGAACATCGTGTAATTAAATCTGGTTTAATTTGCACGACTCGCCGGAGGCGTGTTTGTTCCTGGAAGTTCTCTGCTTGAGCTTTTACAGAAGGGGATTCAGCAGGTTTGCTTATTTAGCTTAGGTTTACTTGAACCAATACTGCTACTGCTAACTTCCTTAATGCCACGAATAAAAATGGAGTGCAAGGTTGTGGCATGGCAAGTTTATGTTTGACCCATTTCTTCAACCATCATTTTGATAATAGAGGGGTTTTAGGTCAAACCCATTGTCATGTTTTTGACATACAAATGGGTGTGACGCCTTCATGATATGCTTGATCTTGATTTGGAAAGCATCTCCCAGAGTAGCTCTTTTTGATTTTTGTCCCATAAATGAAGCTGACGAAGTAGGACCTCTCGCTTCTCACTGATTGTGCTTATCAGAGGTGTACAAGCACTGCTATGTGGATTTATTCAAGTTTAATGTCAGTCTGTTATAGTGTGCACTATTCAGCTATACAGTGATCTTCAAACGTGTTCCATTGCTATCAGCTCATCACCTGTACCTTTTCTAGTGCTAGTAGGCTTAAGTTGAGGAGGAATATATCCCTCCAATATAACTCCGCTGTTATGGCTGAAAAAGAATCTAGACTGCAGATTAAAAAAACTAAGGCGGATCCTTCACCATCTGATTCTTCCATCAAGGCGAAAGCAGACATTAGTAGCACGATGGATATGATTCTCAAAAAACTCGCAGATGTCCATGCCAAGTCCACCAAACAAAATACGGACGCTATGCAGCTAGAACTTACTGCCATCAGAGGGGATATGAGTACAATTAATTCTAAAATGGCAGCAGCTGAACAGAGAATCAGCGATGTTGAGGATGTTTCTATTAAAACCAGCAAAGAAATGAAATTCCTCAGTGATATGACAGCCAACCTTAGAAAACAAACAGCCGAAATCGAAGATAGAAATAGGAGAGGTAACATAAGGATTTTAGGTGTTCCGGAAGGTTCAGAGGATTCAGCGGATTCGTGTATAGCTTTTCTGAAAGACTGGATCCCTCAGTTCACTGGTATAAAATTTTCAAATCCTTTCGAATTAGACCGTGCACATAGAGTGCCAACTTTTAATTCTTCTTCACGTCAAATAACCCGCCCTATTATTTGTAAACCACTGCGATTTCAGCATACTGAAGCTATCCTCAGCTTTGCCCGTAAAAGCCGCCAGCTGATTTGGAATGGACACAAAATAATTTTTACGCAGGACTACTCCAAACCTACAGTGGACACCAGAAAGGGGTTCCTCAATCTGAGAGACAAACTTAGAGCTAAGAGCATTCAATTTTCCTTTGTAGGTCCAACTAAATTCAGAATCATAGTCAATGATCGTCGACATTACTTTACGGACCCCAATGACTTGCTGAACTTTTTAGAAGGGTCACCTCCTCAAGACATGGATGTTGTCCAATCTTCCTCCAATAAAAGGAAGTCATGATAATCACATATCCTTTAATAGCCAGATAGCAGTTATTGTACGTCTGTTGATTGTTGTACTTAGCTAGGGTGAGTATGAGAAGCTTGGGGTCAGGTCTTGAATTTCTAGTTGTGTTTTTCCCGACATAGAGCTTGATTACTGACGCTACTTTCATTGCGTTGTAGGATGGTTAAAGGTGATGTTTACTTTTGTCCCCTAGGTAATAGCGATGTTTATGATTCAATTTGTCTCTTTCTACGTTCTGACGTTTCATTTTGTCTGATTTTCCTCATATGTAAATCTTTGGAAAATCTTAATAATTTTGATGTAGTTCAATCTCCGCTTGACAGTTTGACGCTCCTGTCGTCGCACCTCCTACATTCGAGGTTTGCAGGGTTGGGTGGGGAGGGAGGGAGATGGGGGTGTTTGGGGGAGAGTTCCCAGGGTAGTCGGATTTTCAATATGTGTGAGGTATTTTGTTTATTGGGTACTCTCAGTTGTTATTTGTTTTTGAGTTTTTCTTTTTCTTCTGTCCTTTATTCTCGCTTTATCTTTGCGTGGGTTGTGTGATGACTTGAGCAAACAGGTCTACCTATGTGATGTTCTTCTCATAAATATTTTAGGTCCTTATGATATGTACTTGATCAATGCATGTTGCCTTTCAGCATTTTTCGTGACTCATGGTGATGGTTGTTTGTATGTTTGGTTCTTTTGCACACTTCATAATTTCATGCGTTTAGAAATTACTGCCCTCAATTGTATTGGAGATGGCTCATAATAGTCCATGTAAGATTACAGAGGATCTCAACATAGTTTCTTTAAATGTCAAAGGTCTTAATCACCCTATTAAACGCCGTACGATTTTTGATTATTTAGCCAAATCTAAAGGAGACATAATTTTACTACAGGAAACAAAGTTATCTGGGGAAGATGCTGCTTTTATTAAACTTAATTGGATTTCACAGATTACTTGCTCTCCAGCGGATAAGAAAAGAAAGGGTGTGATTACATTAATAGCGAAAAAAGCTAATATATCTTTAATCTCACAATCTCATAATACTGAGGGTAGATTATTAGTCACTCACTCCAAAAAGGATGAAGATAACATACATGTTGTGAACATTTATGGCCCTAACATAGATGATCCACAGTTTTGGGAAGCTGTCTCGAAGACTATAGAGACTCTCCCCCAGAATGACCTCATTATTGTTGGTGGTGATCCCAACATCCCGCTTGACCCCATTATAGATCGCCAGTCTTCTTGTAATTATCATATTACACGGTCACACAGCATAATCCATAACATATGTACTAGGTTCAATCTTAAAGATGCCTGGCGATTGCAGCATCCGGATGAGAGGGATTATACGTTTTATTCGGCACCACATAACTCATATACTAGAATAGATTATATTCTTATCTCCGGTTCTTTTACACACCTAATCGAACATTCGACTATAGCGCCCAAACTAGTGTCAGATCACTCCTGCATTAACGTTAAACTGGCTGGCAGTCATAATGAACCCTCGCCCAAAAGATGGCGCTTCAATAATGATGTTCTATCAGATCCTGAGGATAAAAAAGAATTGAGGAGGCAATTTCAGATTATTTTAAGCATAATGATAATGATGAAACTAACATAAACATACTTTGGGATGCACTGAAGGCTACTATCAGGGGAACCCTTATCGAAATTAAAACAAGAATCAACAAAAAACTTAACTCCGAATTGGCTAAATTAGAATTGGAAATTAAATCTTTGGAGTCCTCCCATGCCCTATCAATGAAAGATACTACGATTCTTAACCATTTAACTCAAAAGAAGTACGAGTATAATAACATTTTAAGTGAACGGGCGGGGGTATGGGTGAACAAATTTAAAGCTCTTAAGCTTTGTGAAGCTAATAAAGCAGGAAAATTACTGGCTTCATATCTCAAATATAAACAGAACCAAAATGTTATATCAGCCATCAAGGACGGCAATAACCAAACATATACAAAACCAAAGGAAATTTTAAATACCTTTAAATCTTTTTATGAGGATTTATATAAAAACGATTTGAAATTTGATTCGATTGAGTGCTCCCGATATCTAAACAGATTAAAATTACCCCAATTAGACGAAACGGACAAACTTGCATTGGGTAGACCAATTGGGTCATTAGAAGTGGAGGCCACAGTCAAGTCCTTGAAGGATAATAAAGCTCTGGGACCTGACTGATTTACTGCTACTTTCTATAAAACCTTTTCAGACCAATTGCAGCCAATCATGGCGAAACTATTTGATAATATAGCGAAGGCAGGCCGTACGACTGATTCCTGTCAGAAGCTAATATAATTGTTATACCTAAAGAGGGTAAGGATTCTCTTTTACCAAAGAATTATAGGCCAATATCGCTCATAAATGTAGATTGTAGAATTTACGCAAAAATTTTGGCTACTAGACTTAACTCTGTCCTCCCCCGTTTAATAAGCAACTCTCAAGTCGGTTTTCTTAAGAGTCGTATGTCTAATGATAACACCCGTTTATTATGCCATGTTTTAGAACATGCAGCGATTAAACAAGATCCGACTATAGCAATCACGTTAGATGCAGAAAAGGCCTTCGACAGGGTTTTATGGTCCTTCTTAAAACAATGTATGGGTTCGTTTAATCTGGGGGAGTCTTATATAAATATGGTTATGGCCCTTTATTTGACGCCTTCAGCTCGTATTGCGGTCAATGGATCATTGTCGGATCCTTTCACTTTGCAACAAGGCATCTCTTTTCCTTTTGGCTTTGGAACTGTTGATTCAGGACATTTAGCAGAATCTAGAGATAAAAGGAGTAGGGTTTAATGATACTCAAGTTAAGCTAGCCGCATACGTGGACGATATTTGAATAATAACTGAAAACCCAGAGTCTTCAATTAAAGCGTTGGTGTTTACCATTGCAGAATACTCGAAACATTCAGGCTATAAACTCAACAGGGCTAAATCGGAGGTTAAACCCTTGAACGTGCCCTGTACCAAAAAAGTTTTAGGTAACTCAGGTCTGGCATGGCAATCGGATATATAAAATATTTAGGTATCGAATTCGGCAGTAATATAATTGACACCCTTCACCACAATGAGAAACTTACATTGGAAAAGGTCACGAAACTTCTTGACTCGTGGTCACCAAAATACATCACATGGTGGGGTAGAATAGAAACTATTAAGATGATGATTACGCCCTTGATTATCTACCTTATTAACATGCTTCCGCTTATCTTGTCGGATGACTTTAACAAAAAACTAGACATTCTGCTAACAAAATTCCTATGGCAAGGCAAGAAAGCTTGTATTGGACTTAGAAAGCTAAGGCTAGATAAAACTTTAGGTGGAGTTAACCTAGCAGATTTTAAATTATATCAATCAGCCTTTTTAGCCAAACAGGGTTCTTATTGGTTCGAGATCCATGCCCAGTACACCCTGGTATGGTTGGAAGTTGAAAGATAAATCTTGGATAACCTTAATCCGTTGGCCATTCTTACTTCTAACCAGCTATATCCGAATAGCTCTAAATCTATCTTCAAAAATACGAAACTGGCTCTTCTTCAGGTGGATAAGTATCTTGACTCTAGTATTAGGGGATCTAAGTTGGAGTCTATATGGCATACTCGAAACATTTTATATAAAGGTAAGAGCCTAAATTTTGATACCTGGATCAATGCTGGAATATTTTTTCCCTATCAGCTAGAACATTCATCCTACCCCATGACGTTTGAGGAACTTCAAACCAGTTACAAACTGGACAACATTGAATTTTACAAGTTTTTAAAAATTAAAGTGGCTTTATCTAAAGCTAAATTAAATAACTCGTCACCATCTCTACCAATGTTTGTATCACAAATAAATAAACTAGGGCATCAAGTATCACATATCTATAAACTACTTCGTCCTAAAATTTCAAAGGTTAATAACAAGCTTATAGCCTTTTGGGAGAGTCATTCCTCCGTCCCCATACCCGAATCTATTTGGTCTCAAGTGTGGAGCTCTGTAACACGTAACAAGATATCTCCTGTAATGTCTCAAACTAAATATTGGTTATTGTATAAGGCTTTTTGGACGCCCGCTCGCTTGCACTCTCTACATATTCGAGATGATCCTTTGTGTTGGAACTGTAACATAGAGAAAGGTGATTTAGCCCATCTTATTCTTCATTGTAAAGCTGTGGTGTCCTTTTGGGATAAAGTTTTCGATTTCCTTTCAAAACTATTTAAATGTGATGTGAGAAGAGAATTTTCTACGTTGACAACTGGCTCCTTTATGATAGACTCTTGTACTGAAGCAGATAAGGCATTATTAGATCTTTTATTTACGTCAGCAATAAAAATGGTATTAAACAATTGGAAGGATACGAATAAAGCCTCATTTAAAGGATGGTTGAATTGGATCATTAATCTCAGAGGTGCGGATAATATCTCTCTGCAGAATTCTCCATGGAAAGCCTCCTTCAGAGATATGTGGAACTCTTTAGACACTTACTTCAACTCACATAAACCTCCGTGAATGTTTTACACCTTCAAAAATGGGAAAGATGTTAGATAACTTGTATAATGTAACTATGTATGTTTACCAGATGCCCAACAAGCTTTTTATTTGTATCTACGTATACTTTGTTAGGTATTTTCTGGGGCTCTCTTTCTTTATTAGTTATTTTTTCTCTGTTCTCTTCCTTCTCTCTTTTCCTCTTTTCCCTTTTTCTTTTTTCACTGGTTTTCGTTTTTGCTCTAATTTACCATCGGTATATACACTGGTCGTATCCATATTTTGTTAGTCTTTTGTTATTTTATCGCTTTGCTTATATTGCAGTATTGTGTTCTTTGTACAGTGTGTATACCCAATCAACCATGTTTTTGTATCTCTTCTTTTATAAAATTAATAAAGTTTTGGAAATTAAAAAAAAAACATTGCTATCAATGTGATCGGTGTACGTCTCACACTATAAGATTTTATATGTGGCTATGGAAACAGGTGGATGGCTATGTGGCTGGATTTGTATTGCACAAGGACACTTGATTATGTCCTGCAAACTGGACTAGCGTTTAAATACTGTAGTCACTGTGACTCCAACATATCTGGCACCAAGGCGCTTTACATAATTTAAGGGCTGCTTTATGTTGTGAGAAAGAAGATTTGATATATGTAGTGTGATGCTGCTATTAATGTCGACCGCATTGAAATGCACCTGTGTATATACTACGGTGTTCAAAGACGTACTTGCATAACAACACTTTATACAATCTGAATGTATTGAACGGCCGCACTGAAATGCACCTATGTATATACTGTGGTGTCCAAGATGTACTTGCACATCGACACTTTATATGACTTGAAAGTGATTAACAGCTATTTAAACATGTGAACTGAAATGTAGCCAAAATGTAATGTGCAAGGTAGTTGAGGATATCAGCTTTGATACTAATAGCTATGGGATCTGGCCCTTGAGGAGATACAATGTGAGTGCATTACGAGCAATAATGTGGGACGAAAACTGGCCTAAGCAACTTGAGAAATATGTAATCCGTATTCATTTGAAAAAAACGATCATTTATACACTGTATCATTGAACTAAAAGGGTTGTCACTGTCATGGTGCGGAAATGGAGACAGAGATAATGTAGAGGTTGCAGTCTAGTTGTTGAAACTATGTGGCAACACATTAGAAGACGGACAGTATTTAGACACATGGGTGATGGGAAATAAGTTGTCCCAGTTGAATATATATATGCGTGTAAACCACCGGGGAGACCAATTATTTCAGCGCGTGATGGACTCTTAGAACACACGTCACAATATGTAGATTATTATTTGCAAGGACATGTTCAATCCTTACCTTCTTATGTACGAGATACCGGTGATTTTTAAACAAACTGAGAGACTGTGAATGGCAAAGTGATTATTTATTAATAGCACTTGATGTCACGTCACTGTATACCAGCATTAGACAAGTTGACGGCATTAGGGCATTGAAATATTATTTGTCTGTAAGGTCAGATTCATCCGTACAGCACAGTCAAATGTTGGTGGAAATGGTTGAATATTGTTTAGTAAACAATGTTTTCATGTTCAACAATATGCACTATCAACAAATACGAGGAGTAGCCATGGGTGCCAGCTTCTCCCCCAGCTATGCGTGTTTACACATGGGCTGGTGGGAGGAGCTGGTACTCGCAACTGAATACAGTGATTGCATACAAAATAATATCATATTATGGCTTTGTTTCATTGACGATTTGTTTGTCATTTGGAAGGGCACACATCGGGAAGCGCAGGAGTTCATCAATTCAATCAATGTGAACACACTAAATTTATACTTTACTGCTACAATAAGTGAAACCACAGTCAAATTTTTAGACACTGAGGTGTACATACATAACAACCATATAGAGACTAAACTATATCGTAAAGAAACAGCGGGAAATTCAACTTTACATGCCGGCAGCGCCCACCCAAGACATTTAATAAACAGCATCCCCTATGGGGAAATGCTGAGACTGAGGAGGGTGAATAGTATCCTAGAATCTCTTAAAAAGGCACAAGAAGAAAGCAAAGTCAGGTTCCTAGAAAGGGGATATTCACTCAAGACTATCCAAGGGGCCATAGCTAAATCAATGATCCCGGATAGATTAGAGCTGATTAAGAACAAACCAGGGAAACAAGTAAGCCGGCAAGAACAACTAGTATCACAGGCCACTCGAGTTAAATCCAAAACTGATGATTTCAGGATAATTATGGAATATAGTAGACAACACAAGGAATTACGGAGCATTATTACACGTAATTGGCCACTAGTATTGGGTGATCCAGTGATAGGACACACTTTGTCACAAAAGGTTGCCATCACACATAGAAGGGCGCCCTCTATGAGGGATAAATGTGTAAAAACAAGCCCTGAATTGATTGAAAGTTGCAGGTGGCTCAAGTCTCATAAGGGGTTTTTCAGATGTAAGACATGCAAATCATGTCAACAAGGGATAAACAAAACTACATATACAACCCAGTTTAGCCCCGTGGAAATTAAAATCAACAAACTCCTGACATGCAAAACCGAGTATGTGATTTATGTTTTGGTGTGTCCTTGTGGGCTACAATACATTGGAAGTACAAAACTTCAAGCTCATAAAAGTGTACTTCAGCACATCAGAGCTATCACAAACCAGGACAACACATACCCGGTGGCAAGGCATTTTAAGGATTATCACAAGTCAAGGAGTCAAGAATTAAGATACTTCCTTATAGACTCTGTCCCTCCCAGTAGAAGAGGAGGAAATAGAGAGGCTAAGCTACGCAGACTTGAAACCAGGTATATCCTTGAAATGGACTCTAAACATCCAGGGGGGCTGAACACAACAGAAGATATGTACACCTGTCTCTAGTAATTTAAAAGCAACTATTTGCACTGGTATATACAAGTCAGAAGGATTTTTATGTTTTATATCTGATGTTTTATGTTATTTATATATTTATATATTCAATATTTAATATTTAATATTTAAACATATGTGAACTGTCCTATATCACAAAGCTGCAATAAGGAGTACAAAAGAAATCATGAATATACAGGATGTAAGCAAGCAGATTTATCTGTGTACACATTGACCCACTAAATACAAAATGAAATCATGAAATGGGGATCTCATGGTATTGAAACCATGATTTTGGCAGATCTGATGGTTTAATGAGAATTACCATCTTGATACGTATCATTATTGATACAATACCAGCAGGTACAATGAATATTGTAATTGTACAACAGGAGAAAATATTTATTAATAATTGAGCACTCAGGCACTTACACTTTTTGCACATTGGACTAAGAATAGGGACCAACAAAAGAGCTGGTCGTAGGAAACAGTAAATATCCAGCAACAATATCTTGTTGCACATTGCATTTTTTTGCACATATTTAATATTAATATTAATGTATTTTACATAGTAAATTATGAATATGATTGTAGGACAGCGCGATGAAATTAATGACTGTCCGCAAGGGATGATAATTAAACAATAAGGTCTTACAGGATTATCTTGGATGGACAGATTTTTGCAATCATTGGCTATTTATACATTTATATAGGTATTTATTTATTAATGTAATAGTTGATGATGTTTAAATTGTTTAAATTATTATCAAGCCCAATGCAACAAACGCGTTAATGCAACAAACTGGTATTTACGGAGTGGAAAACAGTTTAAAAAGTATTTCTTTCATGTCCATACCTGTTTTTATTCTCTGCACGAATCACAAAGCACTTTGTCACTTTAAAAAAGAAAAAATAGAACTGCAATGATGTCATGTGATCAAGGCTCTTGAGGAGTTGAAACGCGTTATGGCGACATCGTAATAAAAATCTAAAATACAGCACCTACTTTGCGGTCCGTGTCCATATGTGGCGGGGAGGAAAGCGACCAAGTTCACAAGAGACCGCTTGGATTACCAGCGGGGACAGATCTATACCTTCGCCAAAAGGTTCGACACTTTACGCAGACAAGAGTTGTCTGGTAACCCTGCGCCCTTCAGTAAAAATAAAGAAAAGAGAAAGAACACAGACACGAGCTCAGAATGGAGCTCTGAGGCAGACACGGACTTGGAAGAGGTGGGAAATCCAACAGGTAACCAGAACAAACCCTCCACCGTTATCCAAGAGCTATGTTTTTTAGGTATGGATCGCAATATAACTGCCAGACAAAGGCCATCGAGAGGAGGAAGAGGCAGGGGTTACAACGAAAAAGAAAGAGAAGGCGGAGAAGGCATGGAACTAAGGTCGATCTCCAGGAAGAAGGAGTACAAACGGAATTAATGAACTATGCGTCCATCACTGCAATAAATCTCTCAGAGCTTGAATTGTCGGAGGAGGATTTGAACACTTTATTATTAGGCTTGTCCTTTTGTAGTCGCAGCAATTTTAACTATGCGCAGACGCGTATCGACTTTTTCAAGTTTGTACGAAAATTAAAATTGAGCCAATACTTTAACAAACAAACCCAGCGGAAACAACTAGACCAGCATGAAATCAAAGGCAACCTAGCGGTGGAGGATTTGAATTTGCTCAGAGACATGGATGAGTTGGAGAGAGATGCCAACAATTCAGAGGAGGAATTTCGTAATGTCAATTTTGTCGACAGATTGGGTCTTGATATTTATGGGACTAGTGCCACGGAATTCCGGAAAATATCAACTTTCACACCAGTTATGCCAAAAGATTCTATTGATTTATTTGCAGAACGGGTTGTCATGGACCTTAAGGAATTGGCAAAAGAATCGAGCAAAAGTTTCAATAAAAACATGAAAGAGGAAGAGACAAAGTATGAGAAGATCATGAAAAAAATAAAATCAAGGAAGGACATAGTCGTAAGACAATCGGATAAAGGGGGCAACGTAGTCTTATGGCCTCTTTGCCAATACGATGCTGAAGCAAGATCCCAACTAAAAGATAGAGAGTGCTACCAGAAAGTCCCACAAAGTAGTGTCTTTGAAATTAAAGCGAAGTATCATAAGGAATTGACAAGATGGAGAGGTATGGGGTTGATCTCTGATGCAGAACTGCAATATTTGAAAGTAGACAATCCAGTGACCCCCCATACTCTATCTGATACCCAAAGTCCATAAAGATTTGATAACACCTCCGGAGAGGCCGATCATTTTGGCGATTGGCAGCCTTTTTGAAACCACATCAAGATTTTTAGATCACTTCTTACAGGACTTTGTTAAAGCTCTGCCATCACACATCCAAGACACAGGGGACTTCCTGAGGAAATTACATGAGATCATGTGGGAAGATGGGGATCTGCTAATCACCCTTGATGTCACCTCGCTCTATACGAGCATTGCTCACACTGATGGACTTAGGGCGTTGAGGCATTTTTTGGGGAGCTGGCCCCTGCAACTCTATCAACATTCTGAAATGCTGCTGAGAATGGCAGAATTGTGCTTGGAGAACAATCTGTTTCAATATGGCAGTGACACCTTTAAACAACTGAGGGGGACGGCCATGGGTACCTGCTTTGCCCCCAGCTATGCGAACCTTCACATGGGCTGGTGGGAGGAGCAGGTACTCAGAACTGCATACAGAAATGAGTGGGAGAGTAACATCAAGTTGTGGGTCAGATTCATAGATGACTTATTCATCATATGGAGGGGGTCATCAGATGATGCCAAAATGTTTATTGCTTCCCTGAATGTAAATACTCAGAATTTGAACTTTACTGACAACATAAGTCCTTCCGCTGTACACTTTTTAGACCTTGAGGTGTTTATAAATAATGGCTGTTTGCACACTCGCACTTTTAGAAAGCCTACGGCAGGCAAGTGTTGCACTGTATAAGTTTTCATCCCCAAAAGCTAAAACAGAGCATTCCCTATGCGGAGCAGCTTCGCATGAAAAGAAACTGTAGCGAAGCAAGCTCCCTGGCACAAGCCCAGACGGAACTGACAATGAGGTTTAAGGAAAGAGGTTATAGCCAGGCCAGCCTTGATCAAGCTCTAGCTAAAGTAGATAGCCTTTCAAGGCAAGAAATACTCTTTGGGGAAAGCAAGAGGACCAGAAGAGAAAATAATGTTCAAAGACAAGATATTAGGATGATAACCGGGTACAATGCCTATCATGCTAGGGTGAGAGCCTGCATGAATAGGCATTGGTACCTGGTTAGAGAGGATCCCATCCTAAAAAGTTCAGTGCCCAGAAAACCACTCATTTCATATAGAAGAGCTAGATCAATGCGAGAACAGTTAGTAAACAGTAGTCCAGAATTGGTTGAAACTGAAAGCTGGCTCAAGGCCAATCCGGGCTTTAACAAATGCCTCAAGTGTAAGGCCTGCAAGCATGGGGTTAATAAAAAAGAACTACAGCTGCCTCTGATGACCAAACCTTGGAGGATTCCTAGGTTTCTCAATTGCAGGAGTGACCATGTGGTGTACGTGCTGCAATGCACGTGCCCCATGGCCTACGTGGGCAGTACCATCCATATGGCCCACGTTAGAATTCTCCAACATCTGAGAGCAGTCAAAAACAAGGACCCATCCTATCCGGTTGCCCGCCACATAAATGAAGTTCATAGAGGCAGGGTTGAGGATTTAATTTACTTTGTGATAGACTCAGTACCCAAAAAGAGAAGAGGAGGAAATTGGGAGGTCGAGCTGAGAAAATTGGAGTCGCGCTATATTTTAATGCTCGACTGCAAAAGTCCAAATGGCCTGAATTCCAATGAAGGACTACATGTCCATTTATTATAATTGGGAGTACTGAGTCGAGCTCCTTAGACCTCATGCCGTCTAGGCATAGGGAGTGGTAATGAATAGACCTAGTCATACATGTACTTAGAATTGTGAGTCTGCTGAATGCTTTTATATGACTTTTGTAATGAATTTGTATAGTGTGTAAATTGTATATGGACATGGGTGTGATCACGAGATTAGATGGAAAGCCCTGAAGTGTTTTTAAGTTTAATTTAAGAGTGAGGAGAAAAAAATCCTCCCCAGTGTTTCAACCGGGTTTAGGCAGGCATAATTTTATTGAATTATTTAATAAGACTCTGTGTATGGAAAAAGGGAAATATTCGAGTTTTCACATAGGCAGTATGGAGTTAGGGAGAAAGCACTTGCACTTTTTATACAACTTTAGCCAGTACTGTAATCTAATTGTGCACTTGCACTTTATTCTCAGTGGCAGCTACTATCTAAATTTGCATAATTTGCACAATTCCTAAACAAATTGCTATTTGCACTTTAGTGGCTTATAGACCTTAGGGTCTATTAGATGCGATTTTGCACATAAGCGAATATACTTCTAGGGAAAAAGCACTTGCACTTTATCTCTAACTGCTGTTACAACCGCAAACTCGACCGTGGACCCACGACCCACACTTTTTCTTTACTTGACAGCTGCTAGCGCGTAACCTGCGCATTGTTTTTTTTTTTTTTTTAAAGATTTGCCATTTGCACTCAAGCAACACATAGACCTATGGGTAACAAAGCACTAGCACTTTACCCTTTATGTTAGGACAGGGGCTAATCTGGTCAGAGAAAGTAAACATTGCCATTTTAACGCGCACTGACGACAAGTAGTGCTAAATTAAATTTTATCTAGCACTGAGATAATATATGGCGCACGCTGTCCCTACAAGCAAAGTGGATAAGAGGCTGCAGTCCCTATCTAAATACCAATACCCGGTCCATCATGCATCATCTGTGCATTATGTGGATACTTGCAAGTTAAACACTCAGGAAGGGCTTTTCCTTCAGGTAAAATAAAGTTCATTGAATTGAATGTATAAAAAAATAAGTAAATGAGCATGGAGAGAAAATACATGAGCAAAAGTGAAATTGAAATAATAGATATTAAATTACAGTGCTATCAACAAAAGCATTAGTACACTCTAGCATGTATTAACTGAATTAAATTGAAAAAACTAAAAACATGGTATTGCAACAATGAACTTTCACGATGTTGTGTAGTGTTTTGTCTATGTCCTTTTGTATCACGTGGTGGTAGGAAAGCACTTTTATGCATATTGGGAGTTTGGCTCTACATGTGATCAAGGCAGGGGATCCTGCCGAAACGCGTCATAGCCCACAAATCTGCAATAAAATAATTTGGAGAAACCAACCTTGGGTTGCTGTGTCGTATTCTGGTGCGAGGAGGTGACGCGCTGGTTTTGTTTTGGATATATATATATATATATACTGAGATGGAGAAAGGCTTTAAAAGTTTTGCAGCACAGATTGAGACTATGTAAATATTTTTGCATTTTTAAATACAATTAAAACTTCTCTTTTTTTCAAGAGGAATTTTTGTAAGGGGGGACAGGAAAGTAATGGTTGATTGAAATATACTAAGGATTAAGGAAGTGAAATTGAAAATATATAGGGTCTTCTTATATTTTATACAGCTACAAGGTGGATATTTGGAGAATATAATGGACGATGTACAATACTGTGGTTAAATTGACTGTGTTTTAAGTGTGTTTTTTTATGAGTATATGGAATGTGTTCTTATATATTTTTTAAGACTAATATACTATGAAGCACTTGCACTTTCAAAGAAAAGTTTTTGGGAGTATGTAATGTTGTCTTTAATTATATATTACCAAAGCAGCACTTGCATTTTTAATGGCTAATTTGCACTATAGCACTTGCACTTTAATTATTTTAAGATTGATATTGTACAAAAATTATATGTGACATTGTAAAAAAAAGGAAAAAAATGTTTTCCCCTATTATTTCACTGGTTGTATAGAAGAATGAATAATTAATTGAGAAGTAAGCTTATTGTTAATTTTTGTCATTGATACGAACCATTAAACCGAATATAGTTCTGAATTACATTTGTAGGAGACTGTAAGGCTCTGCTAATATATAAAATTAGAGAGGTCTATATTGTTTGTTATTTATGGTATACAATATAAATGAATCTTACTTTCTTAAATGTTGGTATTTATGTAATAATAGGAACTGTCCTAACAATTGCCTTTTATATCAAGCCCTATACATGATAAGATGGCCGCCGTTGTGAGAGAAAAAAACGGGCTGGCTGATGGCTTGAGATGTTGTAGTCCCTCCTTACTGTTTTCCTTTTGAATTGAGTATTTTAAGTAAAAAATAATGGCGCTCAAACATCGTGAGCAAGGCAGCGTGAGACTGCTGAAACGCGTTGATGTTTTTGTCATGGAAAATAAAAACGAGTGACCTAACCCGCCTGAGAGTGCTGGACGATTATTTTTTTGAAAGGAGAGAGAATCTTATTTGATATATATATATTGTGTGTGTGTGTGTATATATATATATACACACACACACACATATATAATATAAGTACAGTTCAATAAAATGATCACTCGGGATATTTCCGAAAGGTAGTCGTATTAAATCCAGTTACGCGTTTCGACTGCCAGGCAGTCTTGCTCACACACTGGATGTGAGATTGATCGCACAATACATACAGATCCATCAAAATAGAAGACGGACTAGAAGGAAAACTGCAAGTCACACACAACAATTTGACATCCATGTTGGAATATGGAAATATGCATTACCTACATACAAAGTGCTTCATAATCAAGAAAATACAGTAATTGTAATCAGATAAATATCTTATATACTAACTACTTCAAATAGTGTGACAAAATTGCAATGTCTAATACATTAGTAGCCCTCCTCAGAAATTAACAGGCTCAAAGTGCTTATGAGAGCATCCATGTTGAAATGTGTCAAAAGGGCTGTCTGGCAGTTAAATCTGATAATCATACAATCTGTAGAGTTATAGAACAGGAATTTCTCACAGTAGACTCTATATTCTCTGAACTCAATAGGTTACTCCTAATAAGTGAGAGGTCTGCGAGTGTAAAAACCCCTGTTCAGGGGAGGCATATTTTTAAGGCATAGTGCCCAAATGTCACTTCCCCTCAGAGTATGATCCTTAGTGGCAGATTTTATAAAGTATAAACTGTCAACCGGGATACATAGATTTAGAGAGCTAAAAAAAGGGGTTTCCATTAAGTCCTGCATATGAGAATGGATCTGTTAAGAAACGCGATCAAATCTAAACCAACTGCGAATTCTGTATATACTACAAATTTAGTGATATAAGCGTGTAATTAAAATAATATGTAATTAACTCAACAAAACCAGAAAAAATCAAATTGATCTTATCTGTAAAGTGCCCTCCACCACTGCGACGTGATGTTTGAAGAAAAGGGTAGGGACCTCCGACGACATCACCATCCGAAAATAGGCCCTTTCCTTTTCCCCTGTGACATAAAAAGAAAGAATACAGTTCATTAATTAAAATCAAGGACATTTTGAACATCTCAAAGAACATACGGTATATACAGTACTGCCAAATCAGAAGAAACATGTTCAAACAAGAGCCCTTGTTTGGGACAGTGCTGGGGGTGAAAGTTAGACCAACTAGTTTTCATGCAAATGGATTCCCAATTCTTCATCCACGTTGTGTCCCCCTGGAAATTTGCACTGTAATGTCTAGAATATACCAAGATTCCCTTTTCCTTAGTTGCCCCCCCCCTGTAATGCTGATGTATCTGTTCTATTATAAAGTATTGGAGGAGAGAGCTGTTGGACAGGTGATATTCAGCGAAGTGTCTTGCCGTAGGGTAATGACTGTCTTTTTTGTTTATGGCCCTCATGTGTTCAAGCTCTCTCTTTTTCGCAGAAAAGGTTGTGCTGCCCACATAGCGTAGTCTGCATGGGCACTCAAGCGCATACACAACGTAGGTAGTACTGCAAGTCAAGAATTGGCTGACAGTTTTCGATCTTGTGGGTGTGTCGTACGTTTTTTTCATGTGACTGCCACGGCAAGCCTTGCAGTGGCCACACGGAGATAATCCTGACTGTCATCAGTGATGTCATCAGTGATGTCATTTGAGATGTCATCAGTGATGTCATCAGTGATGCCACTGACCATGTCATGAATGATGTAATATGTGATGTCATCAGCAGTGCATTGCGGGGGCGCGAGTTATAGTTAGCTCAACTAACTATAACGGCCGAATTTCTCAGGTTTTGTACGAGTGAAATGTCCAACTAACTATAACGTCCCTGAAACCTATGTTTTTTTCAGTGAACTTCTATGGTTTTGTCAGAACTGGTAATATTCCGTTGGGTTCCTCAGGAGCAGTACCCTCAAGAAGCCCACCTTCCAGCAGCCTTGACTCAAGCTTAACTGCACTGAGTATCAAAGTGGCTAGACGGGGGGAAGGGAATTAGGGTGGGTACTGCGGGGAGGGAGACCTGGAATGAGACGTTGTCCTTGATTACCTTTCCTTTCGTGCTTCGTAAACTCTTTGACTATATTTAACATGGGTTAAGCAATGACAACATACCTGTAAAAGAAAATCAGGTTATGCATAGAACAGTCGTTGTGTACGTCTTCTCAGGCTTCACTGACAATTTCTGTTCCTATAATTCTCAAGGATACAAGGTTATGGTTAAACAACCATGTTTCAAAACAAAGCACACATTCATATAAAGAGCCACTTGGCTTTTAGACACAATGTTTCCGTAATGATGTGTTTTAACCACTGTTAAATATCACAGTGGTACTTCCAACAACCTTTTTGCAATACACAACACGTTACATATGCTAATGAGGAAGATTAATATTCAAACGCCCAAGGGAGCGCTTCAGCGCTATGTATCAGAGTTTAAAATATGCAAATGTCCAGGAAGCGCTTCAGCGCGATGTGACACAATGCCAAAGTCATCAGGTATGCAAATGCCCCCAAGAGCGCTTCAGCGCGATGTGCCCAAAATGCCAGTCATCAATATGTAAATGTCCAAAGAGCGCTTCAGCGCGATGTGCCAAGTTGCCAAAATCACCAAACATGTAAATGACCAAAGAGCGCTTCAGCGCGATGTACAAAAATGCCAAAATCACCAAACATGTAAAACAGTGCCAAAATTACCAAACATGTAAATGACTAAGGAGCGCTTCAGCGCGATGTACAACAGTGCCAAAATTACCAAACATGTAAATGACTAAAGAGCGCTTCAGCGCGATGTACAACAGTGCCAAAATTACCAAACATGTAAATGCTCAAAAACACTTCAGCGCGATATGCAACTTTCTTTCAAAATGCAAAATAACAAAAACAGCACGAAGTTCCTTTCACGATGCTGTTGGTTAAGAACGTAACGATCCTACCTGATTGTAGCTGAGAGAGGATCTACAACCTGGGAAAAGAAAACAGAAGTCTTCTTGCTGCAACCGGAATCTTCTTTCAGCAACCGGAAAACAGGAACAGCTGCTGCTCAAGCTCAGGGTTCTCAATAACCAGCAATGAGAACAGGGTGTGGCCCCTATTTAAAGGGCTCAGGAAGAAGCTTCTAGAACAGGGTGTGGTCCCTATTAGCTTCCTGATTCCAGCTCACAGGTAAACTACTGGAGCTGAGAAGGGACAAAAGGCCTTGATAACATCATAGTCTGCAACAAGCATTGGCACAGACAAGTGGCAAAGTCACAACAAGCATTGGCAAAAACAATAGAAAACAGTAAACAGATAACATCATAGTCTGCAACAAGCATTGGAACAGACAAGTGGCAAAGTCACAACAAGCATTGGCAAAGACAATAGAAAACAGTAAACAGGTGCCAGACAAGGTGCACCAGGAATCTGACGTGGCAGAATCATGACAGTTTTTTAAAATGCTAATTTCTAACTATAACGTCCCTGAAACCTATGGTTTTTTCAGGGAATTTCAAAGGTTTTTTAAATGCTAATTTCTAACTATAACGTCCCTGAAACCTATTGTTTTTTCAGTGAATTTCAAAGGTTTTTTAATCGATAATTTCTAACTATAACGTCCCTGAAACCTATGGTTTTTTCAGTGAATTTCTAAGGTTTTTTAAATGATAATTTCTAACTATGCCTACAGAGGTAGGACATGTGAAAAAAGAGGAAGAAAGGCACAGAAAGAAGCAAGAGAAATACAGAAAGAGGCAACAGAAGTCCAGAAAGACGAATAAAAGTGCAGGAAGAAGCAAGAGATATGCAGAAAGAACCAACAGAGGTGCAGAAAAAGGCCTTGTTGCAAAGTCATCCTGTGCCCCCAACTTTTTACTGACTGCTACTGATGGTAACTGACTCTGACTAACCAGGCCCGGAGCCAGTGCTATGCTGAAAGACACTTAGAATACAGTGAAAACACCTACATACACTAGGGTACACTATGGGTTGCGGTACCCCTGTGATTGGCATGACCTCACCTGTAAGGCCCTAGTACATAATAGGGCAGGTGGATTAAAACTACCTCTAACTCAGAGGTGCAGAAAGAGGCAAGAGAAGTGCATAAACAGGCAGGAAAGGTGCAGAAACAGGGAACAGGGGTGCAGAAAGAGGCAAGTGAGGTGCAGAAAGAAGTAAGAGCAGTGTAGAAAGAACCATCAGAGGTGCAAAAATAGGCAAGAAGGGTGCAGAAAAAGGTAGGAGGGGTGCACAAAGAGGCAAGAGAGGTACCGAAAGAGGCAGGAGGGGTGCAGAAAGAAGGAAGAGTAGTGCAGAAAGAGGCAAGAGAAATGCTGAAAGAAGCAACAGAGGTTTAAAAAGAAGCAAGATAAGTGCAGAAAGAGGCAAGTGAGGTACAGAAAGAAGCAAGAGCAGTGCAGAAAGAACCAACAGAGGTGTCACATGTCCCTCGAAGGCCTCTCAGGATCGGTTTGTTGCTCAAATGGGTCCACCTATTGACACCTTCAATTCCGAACTGCCATTATAGCACGGAAGATTAAGGTGGTCAATCAGGGGAAGGAAAGGAAGGGAACAGCGGGGAGGGAGATCTGTGGAAAGAAAAACCTAATTATAATACTAACTGTAGGAAACAATCGAAACTGAATTTATAGTCACTAATAGGTTCCTTATTTCCCTTTATACCTGTAAAGGAAAAAATCAAGCTCCAGCAGTAACCTAAAGAAGGACGATTGAGACTCATCGAGCACTTGGCTAAAGCGTCTTCTATAGAACCTTAATGTATTTATTCCATTTTGTCATTCAAAGAGTACTGTGAACAGAAACAATATGATTATGCCAAGCTAACAGGTAGATAACCAAAACGTTGTTAAGCTTTCACATCCAGGTAGTACCCACCAATGTTGGTGTAATGCCTAACATCACTAGGGAGGAAGGATAAGGCCTGGCAGCTACCTCTCACTGACCCCCTGCTATAAATACGAACAAAAACACACAACATTTAACACATATAAATGGCAAGGGTTGTTCAATCTGGGTATTGTTTCAGGTGTATTATTGGCATCATAACACCCCGTTAAATCAGTAACAGCAGTTGCATTTATGCAAAAAAGGAACTTGGTATTGTTTGTAGAAAGCGTAGAAAATACCACCTGGTATCTACGAAGCGTTAAATATACTGTCTTTGTGCTGCAGAACGATATGCCGAAAATAACAAACTCTTGGCATACACTTGAGTCGTAAATTAAAGGTACAAGTTCATGGATTATATTTGCAGTTCGATAAGGGTTCGCTATGAGACAGAAAAGCGGCTTGCCCCCATCTACCGGCTAGACAGGAAAGGAACAGGGGAGGCGGTGTCAGAGACACCCTTACCGCACCGGACACTCTGAATCTCCAACTCCTACTTCCTCAGAGTTCCCCGCAAACTGGAATAATCTGCGCTGTTTCCTCCGTGAGTGTCGGCTTTCATAGCCTCGATGCGACGTCATTTTCTGGGAACTGTAGTTTCTTACCCACGTTGTCGTATTACGGCCGTGTCATCCTTCCGGCCACCCTGCCAGCAGCGCCCGGTAGACTTCGGCGCATCTTCCCCAGGTCCACGCCCTCTTTCCCAGCCGGTCCGGTGAGTTGTCAGCGTTCAATCGCTGGAAATTGGTAACAAGAGGTGCAAAAAGAGGCAAGTGAGGTGCAGAAAGAAGCAAAAGCAGTGCAGAAAGAACCAACAGAGGTGCTGAAAGAGGCAACAGAGGTGCAGAAGGAGCCAAGAGGGGTGCAGAAAGAAGGAAGAGGAGTGCAGAAAGAAGCAACAGAGGTGCTGAAAGAGGCACAAGGGGTGCAGAAAGAAGGAAGAGAAGTGCAGAAAGAAGCAACAGAGGTGCTGAAAGAGGCACGAAGCATGCAGAAAGAGGCAAGAGAAGTGCAGAAAGAAGCAACAGAGGTACAGAAAGAGGCAAGAGTGGTGCAGAAAGAGGGAAGAGAGGTGTAGAAAGAGGCTCGAGAGTTGTACAAAGAGGCAAGAGGGGTGCAGAAACAGGTAAGAGAACTTCAGAAAGAGGCAAGAGAATTGCTGAAAGAAGCAACAGAGGTGTAGAAAGAAGCAAGAAAAGTGCAGAAAGAGGCAAGAAAGGTACAGAAAGAGGGAAGACGAGTGCAGAAAGAGACAACAGGGGTGCAGAAAGAAGCAAGACAGGTGCAGAAAAAATCATGGAAAGTGCAGGATGAAGCAACGGGTGCAGAAAGAGGCAAGAGAAGTGCAGAAAGAAGCAACAGAGGTGCAGAAGGAGGCAAAAGAACTGCAGAAAGAGGTAGGAGAGTTGCAGAAACAGGCAAAAGAGGTACAGAAAGAGGGAACAGGTGGGCAGACTGAGGCAAGACAGGTGCAGAAAGAGGGAAGAGGGGTGCAGAAAAAGGCAAGAGGGATGAAGAAATTTGGAACAGAGGTGCAGGAAGAAGCCAGAGCAGTGCAGAACAAAGCAAAAGAGGTGCAGAAAGAACCAACAGAGGTGGAAAAAGAGGCAAGAGGGGTGCAGAAAGGGGTAGGAGGGTGCACAAAGAGGCAAGAGGGGTACAGAAAGAGACCGGAGGGGTGCAGAAAGAGGAAGAGAACTGCAGAAAGAAGCAACAGAGGTGCTAAAAGGGGCACAAAGGGTGCAGAAAGAGACAAGACAGGTGAAGAAAGAAGGAACAGAGGTACAGAAAGAGGCAAGAGTGGTGCAGAAAGAGGGAAGAGAGGTGTAGAAAGAGGCAAGAGAGTTGCACAAAGAGGGAAGAGGGGTGCAGAAACAGGCAAAAGCAGTGCAGAAAGAAGCAAGTGAGGTGCAGAAAGAGGCAAGAGAGTTACAGAAAGAGGCAAGTGAAGTGCAGAAGGAGGCAAGAGAACTGCAGAAAGAGGCAAGTGAGGTGCAGAAAGAGGCAAGTGAGGTGCAGAAAGAAGCAAGATAAGTGCAGAAATAAGCAACAGAAGTGCAGAAACAGGGAAGAGGGGTGGAGAGAGAGGCAAGAGGGGTGCAGAAAGAAACAAAAGAAGTGCAGAAAGAAGGAATAGAGGTGCAGAAAGAGGCAGAAAGGGTGCAGAAGGACGTAAGACAGGTACAGAAAGAAGCAAATGAGGTGCAGAAAGAGGCAACAGACGTGCAGAAAGAGGGAAGAGAGGTGCAGAAAGTACAAAAGATTTGCAGAATGAGGTCAAGAGAAGTGCAGAAAAAGAAAGAAACGTGCAGAAAGAAGCAACAGAAATGCAGAAAGAGGAAAGAGAGGCGCAGAGGGAAGCAAGAGTGGCTTGCACACCATTAATACCAATTTAACACCCATATTTAGCAATAAGTAACAGGTGACCATTCTAGGTTTGCAAAGGGCCTTCCACCACGCTGTAATACTTATCGCTGCATTTTTGGTAACGTTTGAACCGTTTGAGCTAGAAACAAGGCTTTTTTTGTTCAAATCTGAAGATTAGGATGCAGATGATGAATTATGTGGCTAATGCAGAAAATGTATAATTGTGCGAAAGTCGGTGCAGCCAAACAGTCACATAATTCCAGTGGCCCTGCTCATACCTCTGACTAGGTCCACAAGTGCTCCTCAGTGATTCCATCTTTTTTTGTCTCACTGAGTTCATAGTTGAGCTTCTATGGAAACGAGGAAGACTAAACCTGAGGTTACCACTCCACAACACAGACTACCATACCACATAATTACTCTCCATAACACATAATCCCACTCTACATAATTCCTATACACTAAATACCACATACTTTCTATCCACATAATTTCACTGCACAACATAGCACATAATTCCACTACACACAACGTACATCCACTCCACTCCCAAAAACATTAGTAAAAAACTTTTGCATTTACAACGCCAATAGCTCTAATTCTCGCAAATGCGAAACCTATTACATTGCAAACACTTCTTTAACTAGTAGTCGCATTTGCAGAGTGGTGGAGAAAGGGTGCTGGGCCTCCGACCAGCGCTCAGGAATCCCGCTGCGTAGGGCTTACAGGAGGTACCAGTAGGGCTTCTTGGCCCCCAAAGTCCCTCAGGAGTAAATTGGACTTCATCCCCCATCCCGTAGTGTACCAGGAGGCGCGTTCGCAGAGTGGTGGAGAAAGGGGGGCATGGCCTCCGAAGACGTCTTAGCAATCCCACTGTGTGGGACTTACTGGAGGTAACAAGAGGGGTAGTTGGCTCCCAAGGACATCCTTGGGGGCCAACTACTCCTCCTATTACCTCCAGTAAGTCCCACACAGCAGGATTGCTAAGTTCTCAGAGCAGGCCACGCCCCCTTTGCCCACCACTCTGCAAACGCGCTCCCTGGCGCGCTCTTGGATGGGGATTGAAGTCCCCTCGCTGCTGGGGGTCCTTTAGGGGCCAACTAGCCTACCTCTTACCTCCAGTAAGCCCCACACAGTGGGATTGCTGAGAGGTGGACAAAGGCCACGCCCCCTTTCTCCACCACTCTGCAAACTCGCCCCCTGGCTCGTTCTAAGTTGGGGGATTAAGTCCCCTTGAATACTGAGGGTCCCTGGGGTCAACGAGCCCACCAGGTACCTCCAGTAAGCGCCACACAGCTGGATTGCAGAGACGTGGTCCGAGGTCACGCCCCCTTTTTACACCACTCTGCAAACGCACCTCTTGGCACGCTGCTGCTCGGGGGATGAAGTCCACTTGTGTCCTGAGGTCTTCAGGACACAAGAGGACCTCATCGCCCCACCAGCAGTGCGCCAAGAGGCGTGTTTGCAGAGTGGTGTAAAAAGGGGCATGGCCTCGGACCACCTCTCAGCAATCCCACTGTGTGGGGATTACTGGAGGTACCTGGTGGGCTAGTTGACCCCCAGGGACCCTCAGTATTCAAGGGGAATTAATTCCCAACTAACAACGCGCCAGGGGGCGCGTTTGCAGAGTGGTGGAGAAAGGGGGCGTGGCCTCCGGTGAGATGCCGGCTTTTTTAAAAATATTTTTTTTTACAAGGGGGGCTGTGTGGCACCCCTTCTTTTTACATTTTTTGGGCACTGCGGATCCCATCCCCAGGGCCTGACCCCTTTTTATAATTTTTTTTTTTTTAAATCGGGAAGGGGGCCGCGTGGCCCGGCTCCCGAGGCCAATTTCGGCCACGGGAACCCCATCCCCCGGGGCATGGCCAGACTTTTTAAAAATGTAATTGTTTAATTATTTGGAGGGGGGCCGCATGGCCCCTCTCCTCAGGCCAATTATGGCCCCGTGGACCCCATCCCCCGGGGCCTGGCCTCACAGTTGGGGACCGTGGGGGGAGCCCTAATACCCCCACGGTCCCGCCGGCTCCCTGCCTCCTGCGGGAGCCGGCATTGCTTTTGCACAAGGGGAGCTGCTGACATGCAGCTCCCCTTGTGCAAAAGCAATTCTGCTTTGGTTTTTGGATGCGAGAGCAGGTTTCCTGCTCTCGCGTCCAAAAACCAAAGCAGAGTTTGCTATGACAGGGCGGGAGCCGTGCTCCCGCCCTGCCATAGCAAACAGCAATGTCCCGCGGGACATTGCAGGAGCTGGCCCTGGGGGTAGCGGTCCCCAGGGCCATCGAGGGCTCCAGGAGGGTGGCCGCGCGGCCCCCCTCCCTTCATTTACATAGCCCCGGCGAGGTGGTGGTCCCTGGGGACGGGGGTCCGTAACGGACCCCCATATTACCATAATCAATGCCCCGGGGAGGTGGTGGTCCCCGGGGCAGTGTGGGGGGGCTCGAGCCCCCCACACTAATTATTTTCAAAGCCCCGGGGAGGTGGCGGTCCCAGGGGCTTGGGGGGGCCCGCGAGGCCCCCCACCCTAATTTTAAGAAAGCCCCAGGGAGGTGGTGGTCCCTGGGGCTTGGGGGGGGCCCGCGAGGCCCCCCCACCCTTATTTCATTATGCCCCGGGGAGGTGGCGGTCCCTGGGGCTGCGGGGGCCCCCGCAACATAATTTGGCATTGCCCCCGGGACCTGGCCCACCCGGGGCTTAAATACAACGAAGCGCGGGAGACCGCGCTTCGTTTTTTTTTCCCACAACATATTTTATTGTTGACATCCAGTACAGCACCGGAGTGTAAAAGGGCACTCCGAACATATAGCAGTGATAGCCAATAAACGGAGCAACATTTGAACAATAGTAGCAAATTAGTTCCAATCAAAATATATCACAAAAAAGATAATAGCCACAAAGAGAGAGAGCAGAAGAAAAGAGAAAATCGAAAGAAAAGGAAAGAAGGAGAGGAAAAGAAAAAGGGGTAAAAGAACATTTATGCCACATTGCCTGCTTTTTAGGAAATAGAATAGCTTCAAAGAGAGAAAAGATGGTCCTGTCATCTACATTTAAGAAGAGTGCAAATTCTACATACATGCCAAACAGTTGGTATCATAGTAGTGGTTCTTCAGCATCGGACGGGGGGGGGGGGAGGCTCGAGATACAGGCCTCTATAATCGGCCCACCTTTTCCAAATTTTGTAATGTTTTCAGGGGCAGCCCCTCGCCTCAAAGACCGGGAGCTCCAAACCCTTGCAAAAATCTAGACCTTTCTTCCATACTCCAAGCAACAGTGGGGATTCTTCTTTCCAGACCCGGGCAATATCCCGTTTGGCTAGTGTAAGACCCAAGAATAAGAGATGTCGCTTGTATCTATTCCCACCTATATCTTCCGTAATATGTAGTAGAGCAAGTCTCGGTGAGAGGGTGATGGTCCACCCCAAGACCTCTGATGTGCATGTGAACACCCCCTTCCAGAACTTAGATAAGGCGGGACATAACCACACGGTATGAAGAAATGTACCCTCTTGGGATTTGCAGCGCAGACAGTGTAGGGATGCGATGAGTCCGGCACGCCATAGTCTATGCCTGGTGTAATAGGCTCTATGCAGGTATTTGAACTGGATGAGGCGCAGGCGAGCCGCAATAGCTGCGCTGCGTGGGGACTCCCGAGCCTCCACCCAGTTATCTTCCTCCAGGGGACCCAGATCTGTCTGCCATGTCTCTCTAGTTTTAGACAGCATGGTGGGGGTGTTGTTAATAAGTGTCCGGTAGATCTTAGTAATCTTGTGATCTCCCAGATCACCCATAAAAACCTTTGCTTCAATGGGGTTAAATTCGGGGATTTCCGTCAAGTGGGACAAGTATGGGGTAAAGGCATGTCTGAGTTGGAGATAGCGATAAAATTGCGTGCGGGGCATGTGGTATTCTGTTTGTAGGTCAGAGAAGGACTTAAGGGTGCATCCACACACTACTGCCCCCACTGTATCGATCCCAATGGCCTCCCAGCCCCAGAACCCGGACAGGTGTGTTAGCTGTAATAATTGACCATTATTCCACCGTGGAGTCTCCCTGGTAAGTTTCCCCCACCAGCCCATCTGGCGGAGCGCCGTCTTCCAGATCCTAAAAATCGTGGATGTGGCAGGTGGTAAGTCACGAAGTAATGTCGCTGAATAGAGGACCATGTGGAGGGCATTAGCCCCCAACAGCCACCGTTGAACGGCGTATGCCGGGTCCCGACGGACACCATACCACCAATCATTGAGAACGAGCAAATGGGAGGCCATATAATATGCTTGAATATCTGGGGTGGCCACTCCGCCTGTGTAAGTGGACTGAAAACAGGTTCTTAGAGCTACCCGTGCTGCACCGCCCCCCCAGAGGAAACGGGCTAGAATCGCATTCAATTGGCGGAACCATGTCAGTTTTATTGGATAGGGATGATTTTGTAGCTGGTATAGAAGACGGGGAGGGATATCATTTTAAAAATGGCGGACCTACCAAACAAGGTCAGAGGCAGGTGTGACCACACTCGTGTCTGATCCCCCACCTGAGCCCATAGGGGGGCGAGGTTCTTATTCCACGCCAAGAGCGGTGGCGAAGAGAGATAGACTCCCAGATATTTAAAACCGTCGGGGGCCACCACCACCTCCCGTGACCAGTCACCCAATCGCTCCCCACCCCGCAGCGGCCACAGAAAGGACTTGCCCCGGTTCATATAGAGGCCAGAGGTTTCGCCAAAGATCTGCATAATGCGGAGAAGGCGCAAACCGGTCCGATCCAGATCCGTGAGAAAGAAAAGGACATCATCCGCATAGAGCGTGATGCGATTGGAGATACCAGGAGCCCACTCAAAGCCACGCATCTGTGCGTCTATTCGTATCCAAGCCGCGAGTGGCTCCGTAGCTAGGGCAAAGAGATAGGGAGAGAGTGGACAGCCCTGACGCGTTCCCTGCCTGACGGAAAAGCCTCCAGAAACCGAGTCTGTCACGCGAACTGAGGCAGTTATATCCCTGCAGAGCAGGCGAATATACCGAAGCAGCCGGGGGCCGATGTTGAGGCGATTTAGCAGGGCAAAGAGAAATGTCCAGCTAAGGGAATCAAACGCCTTGTTCATATCTGCCAACAAGAGTGCGGCTGGAGTACCAAGCTTATCAACCGTAGCGATGGCATTATGGGCATGCCTAATGTTGTGTCGCGTGGCACGGTGCGGCATAAATCCTGCCTGGTCGGGATGGATCAGCTCTGTAATATATGGGACTAAACGATTGGCAATCACTTTAGCCAGTAGCTTAGCCTCCACGTTGAGCAGAGAAATTGGGCGATAGGACGAGAAGTGCTCCGGTGGACGACCCGGCTTCAAGAACACGACAATCTCGGCATGTCGCCAATCGGGCGGGAGGAGTTCGCATTCCCAGGAAGCCTCCAAGGCCGCTAGATACGGTAGTAACAGCCGGGTGTGATATTTTTGGAAGAACTCACATGGGTAGCCATTTGGGCCAGGTGCCTTTCCCACCCGCATAGCCAATAACGCAGGAAGGAGTTCATCCGTCGACAGGGAACGTCCAGCGCGTCCCGTGCCGTATCGGACCATGGCCGTCGGCAACACCTCGCGGGGGCACAGAGGTCTGCGAAGTAGGAGGCACAGCTGTCGGCAATGGCAGACGGATCTGTAAGCGCCGTCCCATCTGGACCAGGTATACTCGAGAGCACCTGGGGGCGCAGCGTCTGCTGACATAGGCGATGCAGAAGCGCGCTTGATTTGTCACCCCATTGGTAAATCTGACTACGAGTGGCAAGCCAATAAAGACGGGCTTCGTTGAGGAGTTCGCTGGCGTATGCCTGCTGCATCATCTGCAGATGCCTACGCGCAGCCTGTCCCGCTGCACCCCTACTAACACGCTCTAAATCAAGTAATTGTGCTTCGATGCTAAGTAGCTTGTCCTGTCGCAGCCGCCTCTGGGCAGTACAGAAGGCAATGTCTACGCACCGGAGGGTAGGTTTCATAGCCTCCCATAGAGTGACCGGCGACTCCACCGTGCCGGTGTTAAGTGTTAAATAATCCGTTAAAGACATGAGCATATGTGTCCTATATTTCTCATCTCGTAGCGACCATGGCGACAAGCGCCACCGGAAATGGGAACGCCTGGGGTCAAGGGATAGAAGAATGGATACAGGGGAATGATCTGATAAGCCCCTAGGAAGAATTGTAGCTTCAAGTAGTCTATGGGTATGTGTCTCCGAGAGGAAGACATAATCTAGGCGTGAAAAGGAATCATGAGCGTTGGAGAAATAGGTGTATGCATGTATATCGGGGTGCTTAGTTCTCCATGTGTCCACCCACCCCAAGCCGCGGACCAGAGGCAATAGTTTGGAGTCCGGAGGCTCCGTGGTTCGAGCCGTGGCACGCCATCTATCTTTTACTGAGGACATAACATCATTCCAGTCTCCCCCAACTACTGTCAATGCCGACGGGAGATCGGTCCAGAGTACTGTCAATTTCTCAATCAAGGACCACGAGAGAGGGGGAGGCGCATATACACTACCTAGGACAATGGGCTCTCCATATAGTGTCCCATATATTACAGTAAATCTGCCCTGTGGATCTGACCATGTGCGGCTATGGACGAAGGGGACGCTACGGTGTATGAGGATTGCCACTTCCCGGGAGCCTCTAGTAAAGCCAGCATGGTACGTGTGTGCAAACCCAAACCTTCCCAGACAGGGTGCCTTAGTGCCTGCCAGATGCGTCTCTTGCAGACAGAGAACCCCCGCCTTATGTCGCTTGGCCTGACGCAGGACAGCACCCCGTTTGATCTTGTCCAATAGGCCATTAACATTCCAACTAAGAACTCGAAGCTCTCTACTCCCAACCCCTGTTAAATCGGGCGGCATAGAAGATGATGGTATAGAATTGGAGACCTAATAGCATGGATGGCATTGGCAATGTCAAAAGTATACATAGCAGCAGACGTGGTGGCAATAACGAATAAAATCAAGAAAACCTGTTCCCTCCCCCCCACCTCACCCACCCTATACCTCAAAACAGTAGAAGTATCTGTCGCGGTGAGCGTTGTACCATCGCCCCAACGGGGGCAAGGCACAGCCCTACACCAATGGATCCCCATAACACGATCCCCAAACATATATTAGAGTCTCAGATACCTGAGAAAAGAAGATTGGGGAGAGGGCCCAACTTAGGCCCATATACAGTGCCATCAACGTAAATAATGCACAAATCACAGCAGGTATGACCCCTATAGCCATGTTATACATTCAAGAAAATATAGGGCAATAGGGGAAGTGAGTTAGTGTTCACCAGTCAGTCCACTCGATGCACAGCCGCCACCTGCAGTCTTCAGTCTCCTTGGTGCGCCGAAGAGGAGCCACGGAGAGCACCATCGCTCCGGGAGCCGGAGGCACCCTGGGACTGAGAGCGGCGCCTCGACCGAGATCTCTGGGTTGTGGTCTTTTTAATTTTAGGAAGGCGCTGCACCGCTTCACCAGAGGACGACTCCGAATCAAAGCGTGGCGGAGTGTGGGGCTTGAGTTTCCGTTGTTCGTCTGTCCAAGCGAAGACCTCCTCGGGGGTGTCAAAAAAGAGTGTACGTGATTCATAGATGACTCTCAGCCGGACCGGAAAGAGTAGAGCATATTGGAGTTTAAGATCTCGCAGCCGGGCCTTGGCAGCCGTGAATGACTGTCGACATTGTACGATTTTCGTATAATCGGGAAAGATTAGGTTATGGTGGGATTCATGATGAAGCTTGCCCGCCAGCCTGGCCTGCGTGAGAACTGCGTCCTGGTCATGGAAGTTCAGGAATCTAGCGATAATAGGTCGGGGCCGAGCACCCGGCGGAGGTTTCTGCGTCAATGCGCGGTGAGCGCGCTCGATGATGAAGCATGAAGAGAGGGATCCAGCTCCTTATCCAGAGGGTGAGAAACCTTTCTACGCTATTGTCTTCACACCCCTCAGGGAACCCCACAAAGCGGAGATTGTTCCTTCGGGCTCTGCCTTCGGCGTCCTCTGCTCTGAGCGTGAGCCCCTTGGTGATGGATTTCAGGGAGGACACCCTCTTCTGGAAAGAGGCAACCGTATCTTCTGCGGTTGAAATCCGGGTTTCGGCCTCTGTTATCCTGTCGACTGCTTTGCGAAGGTCCTGGCGAATCAGCATCACATCCGACCCCACCGCCCCAATTTTGGCTTCAAGGGCGTCTTGCGACTGCGTTATTGCCGCCATCAATGCAGCGTTGTCTGGACCAGCAGGACCTTGGCCGATGGGGTCCACTGACTGCGCCCCTGCGGTGGCGTAGCGATCAAGTGTGCCTTGTTTGGCATTTTGTAGTTTGTCGCGGGTTATGGTGGGTGTCGACAGGCAGAGTCCCAAGAGCCAGCAGAGCAGCAGAGCCAATGGAGTGGCGTACCGTGAAAGCTAGAAAGTGGCACACCCGTGCCCCAGAGCTGCAGCCGCAAGGACAGTAGCACCCGAGGGGGTGCGATAGATGAAGAGGGCCTCCTCACAGCAAACAGTCACCACAGAGTAAGCAGAAAAGCAGGCGCGGAGGCTACCTGCACACAAGCCGCACCGGGACCTAGTCCGGCCACTTCCGCGTGCAGGCGACTCCTCACCCCCCTAATGGGCGCAACTGCCAGGTCGTAGTCCCACCGCACCACGTGGCCCGCGAGTAGATATAGCCCACAGAGGACGCGATAGGGGTGCAATGAGCA
Organism: Calotriton arnoldi; assembly: GCA_963921515.1. NCBI lineage: Eukaryota > Metazoa > Chordata > Amphibia > Caudata > Salamandridae > Calotriton > Calotriton arnoldi. The sequence continues at coordinate 2,448,930 of CAWUFW010000321.1, read as the reverse complement.
GAGACAGGCTCCAATGGCGGCTCCCTCGCACACTCCGCGATGTGCAGCAGGGGAGGCAGGCCCCCAGCAGGGTCTCCACCCGATGGCATTAGCGGGTCCGACGCAGCGTCTATCAACAGGTTACCCCACAGCGTCGTCCGCCCCAGCGCGAATTCGGCTGATTATTTAAAAAAAAAAAAGATTTTTTGGGCCTGGGGGTTTTTGTGGGACCCCCTGAGCAGGCCTATGGGGTTAGGGTGTTTCTGCCCCCTTTTCTTGTTTTTCACCTTTTTTTTTACTCTACTCGGTAACCGAGTCACAAGATGGCTGCCAACACTTCCTGGTTTGGAGTGTTGGCAGCCAATCAGAAGTCAGCTCGTGCTCGGGAGGAGTCGCGACTCCTCGGTGCTCAGATATCGAAAGTTATTTTTTTTCAATTTCTCAGCAACTACTGAACGGATTTACACCATTTAAAAAAAAGGTCGCTTTCTGGACCAAGACCTACCTTTTTGCCAAATTTGGTGTAATTCCGTTCAGAAGTTCGGGCTGTAGCTTTGTCTAAATTTCCTATGGAAATTAACATGGAGAAAACGCGTTTTGGGACCCCCCCTTTTTTCTCGGCCCCCACTTGACGAATTATCCCGAAACTTTCAAGACAGGAGCTGACTGGAGCGCCCCATTAGTTTTGAAAATTTCGTGAAGATTCGTCAAACTGCGCCAAAGATATTGGCAAATCAAAAAACGCTTTTCCTATGGAAACTAGGTCCTAACTATAACTACCTACTGGCGACCGCCAGTAGGTGATATATATATATATATTGAAGTACAGCAGCACCAAGTGTATCATATATATATATGCCACTTTCATGGGCGCTTCGGCGCACTTTAGCACTTGGTGGTGCGGGTACACGAACGGCAGGACAACGCCATTAAAATCCAAGGATAGCGATACTGTTACCAGTACATAAATCGAGTTGCACTCTCAAGTCAGGATTGTAATTCCATTTATTGCCATTCAGGTGGTGGAATGGCTTGGACAACATCCCTTATGTAGCGCCACCTCCCCTTCCAGGCGCTGCGCTGCCAACCGCGATATCCTTGGATTATATATTTACTTAAAACCTTTGCACATAGATAAAGATTCTGCAAGAGTACAGTGCAAAGACTGAAGAGAGGTCAAGAAGACAGAGAGAGTACCCATATCCGTCGTCCAGAAACGCTCACCCTATGTTATGAGTATTGTGATCCTTGTCCCTGTGACTTGGTTGAATGTCAGATTGTAATGCCTCCAACAACCAAAGAGACTCTGTCTATTTTTGGTGACTTTGGAGTGACTATTTTTTTATGGATTGAACAGTAAAGGGATGTTTGCACCTCAGGGGGATGTGCTTTTGGACTCAAAGAGGCTTTCGAGATTTTTATAACAATGGAAGGAATTCCTGGATAGTGTCCTTAATCACAAAGATTGCAATGCTGTCAACCTTGGACGTGTTTTGTTTAACTAAGGAAGCCTACAACAGATTCTTAGGGGAGATATGAGAATGCTGAGTGGTCAATGGTAAAAGAGAATATTGTAGACTATTTGTCCATTGGGGTCAGTATTTGTGGTCATAATGTTCTTGGTAAAAATATTTTCTAATGGAAATCGGATGAAGATAACCCTACATATGTAGTGGGTTTTGGTGGCCTATTGTTCTGAGGTTCTTGGTTTAGGCCTAGTGTTCCCACAATTACTTTTTCTATGCTTTAGTTCAAGGAACACCTAATCCTCCCCTAATTCTGTTGGCTCATTTTTTTTGTTTAATAAATAATGCAATTGTGAAATGTGTGTGTTTTATTTGTCACATGAGGTTAGATTTATCTACTGTTAGGGCGTGGTGAGGACTTGAACAAGGTCAAATATGGTTTAACATGTAAAATCACACAATGATAAGAGTGTGCCGGATTCTTTTCTCATACTTTTTAATATCTCCTTGCTAATCCAGCCTAATTTACTTTTCAAATGTTTAAGGATTTGGTTAATTTAATATTATGGCTTCAGTTTGGGGAAAAGTGTTTGACAGTAGGATTAGACGCAGACTGAAAATTTTATAAAGAGATATTTCTGTAAGGCGAATAGTTTGGTAATCTATGTATCTGATAGAGATGTCAAGCTGAAGATTCCTTACCTTAGAATGAGACCGGGCGCCAGACTGGATCCGGAAACATTTTCAGCAGTACCCCTGCGTGTCGGTAGACGGTGCCGTGCGACTCCGTTCCGATGTTGTCCGCATATGTGACTTCACTAGATTCCATATAAGCCCCTCCCTAACGCGCTGACAGTTTCTTCTTTTCCCCGCTACAACGCGGATCCAGAGAAGTGGTTACCTCAAACCGTTTTTGTCCTACTTCGACGTTTTACTCGTTAAATCAATGTGCTTTTCTGTTCAAACCTTGTGGGTCTTGTGCACTGCAAATGTCTTCCACGCATATGTGGTGCTGGGGAGAGCACCATGACTCCAAGGAGTGCAACTCCTGTTGTCTACTTTGACCAAAGATGCTGCTGGAACGTTGGATGAAGTCCCAGTTAGTGCGGCTCTCACAGTCACTGCATAGCACGTTCATGGTTCTGGCCCGGGAGCTGTTCCCGTGGGTGTAGCTCTCTAACGTTGTTCCTCTGTGAGTCTCGACGCAGGTGGTAAACGTCGCAGCTTCCCCAGACTTCACCGCACAGAGATTCCAACTTTCACGTCTCCTCCCGATTGCCACTTGAGAACTCTGTGTACGAGTATGTCCTGCTCCTCCTTGCCTACCTTAGAGCCGGGGCATATTGCTCTCTGCATGCCATCTTTGGGTCTTCACCTCCCCCTGGAGTGCCTTCAGGCCCTAAGGAGGTGAGAGATGCCTCGACTGTGTCCACACTGATGGGTTCGCCTTTGGCTTCATTTAGTCCCTCGAATCGATGGTCGACTCTGTCTCGGCGCTGTTGCACAGCCCTTTAGGGTTCCCACCTTCGGCGCTCGTACCCGATCAGCTGATTCTGACTACATCGGCGGTGCTGATCGACACTGAGACACTTCCCCTTTACGACTTCAAGGCGTCCCCAACTTGGCACTCCTCAACGTCGAGAATGGAGCAAATAGTGCCTCCCATCTCGGACACCTTCTTCCGCTTTTCTTTGGAGCCCTCCAATGTTTTCCTTCTGAGGAACACTGTTCAGGAGATGATGGGGACGAGTATGGGTTTCTGCACCCCATATCTGATGCTGCCCAGCCTATTGTGGAGGATAGCTAGCTAACTGAACTGGGTGAAGCTAGTGGATTAGAGTCTTCCCCAGTCTCAGCCCTCTTTCCCCTCCTGGTCTTGCTACATAGGCGTGCTCCTCTTTAGCTGTTATGCTCAGGTGAGTTACTCTGATTTTGTATTTAACTTTTCCTTCTGTAGAAAAACCTACTGATCCTCTAATTGCCATTCTCCATCAGGGCCAAACAGGGGTGGAGCCTGTGCTTCCCTATAGTGCCGCCCTATATGACAATTCGTCGGCAGCTGGGCTAAACCCAAAACTGGGGCCCCGGTGAATCGATCTAGATCTCACAGACACTGTACGGCCCCTGGTGTTCTGACCTGTCTCCTCTGGCATCCTACTTCTCTAGTTTGGTGGTACAGGCTGCTTCGGCCTAGTATGATATTGACTGTCTTCCTCATGTTCGTAAGACAGAGATTCCAGGAGCCAGGACGCTTGTGGCAGGCGTATCTTCTCCATTAATACAGCTTGCATTCTTGGACACTTTTCCCATACTTTGTGGGATACCTTGACAGGTCTGTCTGGACGAAACCCAGAGAGAGCTTACCCAGTTGATTCAAGTTGGACAACAGACGGCTAAATTAATCATTGGATGTGGGATGGATACAACTGCTTCGGTAGGTTCGGTTCGGCTTCTTCAGTGGCTTCTTCAGTGGTGCTACGTCGTCGTGCCTGGCTACGCGCTTCCGCTTTTTCAGAGGCTGTTCAGACCACTTTGCTTGACATTGCTTTCGATGGCACCTGCTTTTTCGGTGCTCATGCCGACTCTGCTTTGCGGCATTTTTGCGAAAGTCAGAGTGGAACAGAAACTTAGCTCTGCTCTTGCTCCTGTCTGTCTCCCTACATCCACCCATTTCAGTTTGTATGGGGGATGTTGATCCTTCATTTCTTTCTCGATTGAGCATTCCATGGCAGTGTCCGTGGTTATCTATCCCACCTACTGGTGACACCCAGTGTGGTTTTCCTGCATCCTGCAGGAATTAGTCTTATCCTTCTTACACTGTCGATGACAGGTTATGGTTCCGCACTACTTATGAGAGCCACTTCTGGTCTAAAGTTTACAAGCTTTGCCTCGCATCCTAACTGCTGGCACTTTTTACCCCAGCACTTCACGTTGCTAAATAATGTTTAGTATCCCTTATAGGGAGCTTTCCCTTTTCTCGCCCTGTTTCTATATAGCTTGCTCAATGAGATCCCTTTCTCGTGCATCTCTCATTTATCCTTGATCTATACTGGGAGCACTCTTTCTGCTACCCTTCTTGTGTCATTCTGTTTCATCACAGGCTCTAAATTTCCACTGGAGCAGTGGGACACGTGCCACAATCTCTACTCTGTTGTCCACGTTACTGGCCTGGACATTATTTCCCACTAGGACATTCTTTTCTCTGTGTCCTTTATTTCTTTATCGAGCTTCTCACTCTTCATCAGCAGGGCGCACTTTTAATGGACTACTCTGGTGCACACGTTTCATTCACTTCTTGTGATTTTCACGAGGGTGTTTTTAAAAAAATGTTTTAATGTGTTTTCTCCATCAGCCCTGTTGATCGTCTTATTTGTGGTTTCCTCCACATTCTTTATTTGTGTGGTAGTACTTAAGTGCCTGCTTTTTTCTACCATCGATCTCGCTGTCCTTGCTCTGACTTTTCCTATCACGACATCTGTCATACTCACTTATTGCCTACAGGCAAGTCTTTTTCCCTTAGTTCCATGAGCACCTTCCATTTTGGAGTTCATACACATGTGTGGCATCAAGAAGTCTACATTTTTATCCTTGCAAAGTCACTATGTGGTCTCTTTTTGTGTGATAATCGCTCATCCACCTTTTGGTGGATTCCTTGTTGCTTGAAACTTTTCCTAGGACATTAGGGTTTCTTCCTCTTGGACTTAGTTTCCATGTTGGCTTGCTTGTCCCCTCCGGGAACTCTCTCTGTGGACTACTCCTTTCATTTTGTTCTGTACGGTGCCTAATATCCTACCCTCAGGGGTTAGTCATTACACCTATACATTATCATTTATTGCTGAGGTATCGTTTTTATAAAGAATATCCCCCTCTATTGTGTATTTCACTTTTTAACCGATTTCTGGGTTTTCTTCGCCCATGTACCTTGGTATATTCAGGACTGTAGGAGTGTTGCACCTTACACTTTCGGTAATGTTTATGTCCCCCCCACCACCCCTCCTTTCCTGTGGGACATTTGTTCCTTTAATCAACAATTGTTGTTCTTCTTTTGCTTGCATCTCTTCTGTTGCTTAGCTTTCCTTGCTTAGTTCAAATTTTGAACCTGTTCCCCTTGTGGGTATTTAGTCCCTATGAGACTGTGTTTTTACTTTCGTCCGATCTTCAGTCGGCTTCTGCTCTGTCGGATATGCCTTACAGTTGGATGATAAGGCTTGATACCCTTTTCTAGACCTCCATGAGTTAACCCCTCTCACCTTGGCCTGCTTCTTGGCTGAGTTATGCTCTTGTTTTTCTCTCTCTCTCTGTGTGTCTCTCTCACTCTATCTCCATTTTATGGTTAGTACTATGTTGTTGATTACTCAGCCGATACTACTTATGTTTCTCAGCTTCAGGGAGGTGATAGCTTCTTCTATCATCGATATATTTGTATACATGAAGTTTATTATCTATGTATATAGCAGTTTATATATATTGTGTATATTTTTATATATGTGTTATGCTACATTTCGTAACCAGGGCCTTGGCTGTTGCCTTTGGGTTCCCACGTCACAGCCAACCATGGTTCAGATCGCACCTTAGGAGCGACCTAGTATTGTATTTATATTGAATATTGTCTATGGACACACTTCTGTTCTCTGCTATGGGTAGCTCTATTCCCATCTTTTCACCGTCTTTATGACTTTACTTGCCAGTGGTTCTTGCCACAGTTCTTATGGTGAAGTGTATGCTCTTGCTTACCTAAGTTCCTAAGAGTATCTGATCTCATCTGTCTTATTAGACCCGCTGGTTCTATTCAGGGATTTTTTTGTTCGATCAGTTCACAGACCCTCCTCCGGGGATGCTATTGCTTGGGTATCTATTCTAAGGTAAGGAATATGCTGCTAGTCGTCTCTACCAGATGAACAAGTTACTTACGTTCGGTAACGACTTATCTGGTAGAGACATAGTCTAGCCTCAGATTCCTTACCGACCCACCTGTTCTCCCCGTTCTGCAAACTGTTTCCATCTTACCTAAAAGATCCCTTTCTTGGTATTCTCATACTGTGCATTTCGGCTTCGTAATTGTTAATTCAAAGAGATATTTATCTTTTGTGGCACACTGTTTCCACAGCCAGTTCCTATGATGGTGTAAGGGGGGGGCTCCTAATCGGGGTCTCTCGATCAGTAAGGAGGCCAGATAGGATTATAGTGCAGCAAGCTGTTTATTTTAACAAGCGTCAATAAGGTAAAGTCCTCTGGTAGGGCTGGTGCCCGGGGTTGATTTCCTCTCCGTAAGTTCCCCCTTGGAGCTCCTGGGTCCGATACCGTGTCCTGGCGTCGCAGCGAGTCCGCGATCTCGTCGGCGGTAGATGTCCGGGCCCAGGGAAAAGAAATGACAAGAACACCACGTCAGGGGGATAACGGGACGCTATTATAACAGGGGAGCGGGGAGTGAAGGAGGAGTCACCCGTGACCACCAACACCGTGAAGATTCGATCGTGACCACCCTCGCTTTCACCGCCCTCCCCTACCTGTGCCCTGAAACCCCTGTAGTCTTGCCCGTACCTTTGTAAGCCACCCTCCTCCTGGGGGGTGGCTGGGCGGAGCTGCGATACCGTTGGCCTCCTGGCTTGACGTCTTCCGTGGCGTCCGCTACTTCTGGCTCTGCTTCTCTCCGTCCGTCCGATTCCTCCGAGTTCCTCACCTCCGGCTCTCCTCTCGCCCGGGATTCTCCTTCCGCATACGTGCGGGAGCCGCCTCCTCTTGTTCCGTCCGATCGGTCTCCGGATTGGACGGCCGAATCTCAACGTCAGTGGCCACTCCTCCGAGGTTCCTTCCGAGGCATCGTTGTTAAGGGCGCCAGACCCGCCTGCATAGAAGGCAACAGCAGGGCGTTAACCCCTTCCTCTGGCTGATCCGGACTCCCGATATCCTCGACCTCATGACACATGCCCCCCTTAAGAGTCCCCGATCGGGGGACTGTGGAAAGCGTGACAGGTAGTCGGCATTGCCCTGCTCACTACCCTTACGGTGTAGTACCTGGAAACGGTATGGTTGTAGTGCGAGAAACCACCGAAGGACCCGATCGTTGGAGCCCTTATTCCTCTGTAGCCAGGTGAGTGGAGCATGGTCTGTGTACAACAGAAAGGAACGCCCTTCCAGGTAGTATTTCAATTTCTCTATGCTCCACCTGATAGCCAAGCACTCCTTCTCAATTACGGGATACGCCTTTTCTCTGGGGAAGAGTTTCCTGCTGATGTACAAGACAGGTCTTTCCTAGCCCCTCCTCGTCTAGCTGTGAGAGAACGGCCCCTATCCCCATCCCTGAGGCGTCTGTCTGAAGGATGAAAGGTTTCTGGAAATCAGGTGTTAGCAGGAAAGGGGAGGTGGTTAACGTGGTTTTCAGGGACTGGAAAGCCAAGAGCTCTCCGTTAGTGGGTGTCTTAAGACGACCGGGGGTGATGTCTTTTTAAGCAGATCTGTGAGGGGGGCAGCAGTGTCAGAAAAAGGGGAATAAAGCGCCTATAATACCCCACCAACCCTAAAAAGGCCCTTAGTTCCTTTCTTGTGGCGGGATATGGGGTGTCATAGATAGCCCTGACTTTTTCGCTCTGGGGTTCAATCAAGCCTTTTCCTAACACGTACCCCAGGTACTTCACCTTTTGATATGCGAACCTGGACTTCTTAGCATTAACATGCAGGTTCGCCAGCCGCAGTTCCGTAAGAACGGCCGACAAATGGGATAGGTGTTCCTCCCATGTTTTGCTAAACACGACAATATCGTCTAGGTATGCTGATGAATACTCGAGATGCTCCTTAAGTAGAGTATCCATCAGCCTTTGGAAGCTAGCTGGGCGCCATGTAGACCAAACGGAAGGACTGTAAAGTGAAACAAGCCGTCTGGAGTGGAAAAGGCCGTTTTCTCTTGGTCCTTTGGGTGTAGGGGGATCTGCCAATAACCCTTGGTGAGGTCGATGGTGGTGATGTAACGAGCCTCACCAAGGCGCTCGATTAATTCGTCGACCCGCGGTAAAGGGTACCCGTCCTGTTTAGATATCCGGTTCACTGCCCTGAAGTCAATGCAGAACCGGATACTACCATCTGGCTTCGGGACCAGAACGATCGGTGAACACCAATTACTTTTGGAGGGTACCACCACCCCTAGGGCCAACATCTCGGCTACCTCTCTTTTCAGGGCCGCCCTACGTGCCTCAGGAACCCGATAGGGTCTTTGTTTGACAACAGCCCCCTCAATCGTAGGTATGGTATGGGTCGCCAGGGTGGTTCTACCGGGCTGATTCGAGAAAACATCAGAAAATGACTGTAGGAGATCCCCTATTTGTTTAGTCTCCTGGGGCTCTAAATCAGGACTAAGAAGGGTGTCTGTTACTGTGGTCATAGAAGGAGTAGCAAGAGAAACATTACAGGGCTTTTTAGGGACAGGCCCTAACCATTTTTTTAAGAGGTTTACGTGGTACATTTGGCTCTTTTTAGGGGTGAGCTGTAACACGTAAGTAGTGTTTCCGACCCTACGTACCACCTCATAGGGTCCTTGCCATTCCTTCCGGAGTTTGTGGGTGGATGAAGGAAGGAGAAGTAGGGCCCAATCCCCAGGTTTTAGTACTCTCCACTTCTTACCCTTATCATATTGTAGTTTTTGTTGGGTCTGAGCCTTTTCTAGGTTCTCATGGGCTAATGTCCTTAATTTGCATAGCCGGGTCTTGAGCTGATTGGCATATTCCAACAAGGCTTGGGCCTCGGATACCCCTTGTTCCTCCCAACTCTCCTTTGTGATTTCAAGAAGAGTGCGTGGTTTTCTCCCGAACATAAGTTCAAAGGGAAATCCCTAAACTGCTCTGGGTAGAACTACGAATCACAAACAGGGCTAAGGGCAACAACTGATCCCAATTCCTCCCATCCCCACTCAACAGTTTTTTAAAGTGAGCTTCAAATTACCGTTGTAGCGTTCCACCAGACCGTCGGTCTGGGGGTGAGTACACCGAGGTTTTGATATGTTGGATGCCCAGTTGTTTACATACCTCCCTCATTAACCGGGAGACAAAGGGTGTGCCCTGATCGGTTACCAGTTCTTTTGGAAACCCCATCCTTGAAAACACCTCTATCAGCATCTGAGCTACAGTGGTGGTGGTGGCTGTTCGGAGTGGAAGGGCTTCAGGGTAACGAGTGGCATAATCAACCAACACGAGGACGTATTGGTGACCCTTGCTGGATTTAGGAAGAGGCCCAATGAGGTCCATACCTACTCTTTCAAAGGGACGGCCTATAATTGGTAGGGGCTGTAGAGGTATCTTGGGGGGAACATAGGGGTTCCTTCGTTGGCAGATGGTGCATTCTTGGCAATACTTCTTAGTTTGAAGATAAATGCCAGGCCAATAGAAAGAACCCAGGATTGCTTGGCTGGTTTTCTCCGCCCCTACATGACCAGCTAGAAGATGGGAATGTGCGAAGAATAGGATCTGTTCCCTAAACGTGGTGGGGACTATCAGCTGGGGTTCGGCTTCCTTCTTGGAAAGGCGATAAAGGAGACCGTTTTGTTCCAAGAAACAAGGATAAGTGCGTTGGGGTCGATTTCTTGTTTCTTGTGCTCCTTGCCATGCGTGTCTAAGGGAGGCGTCATTTAGCTGGGCTATTCTAAAGTTGTTGTCAATGGCCCAAGGCTCTGAGGTCAAAGAGTGTTGTGAGGACCTGGGTCTGCTACGCCTACGCCTAGAGCCTGGGAGAGAAGGACAGCAAAGGAAGGATTATCGACCCCCAAGATCAGTGCCTCAGGAAGGGTAGGGAGCACCCCTACGATGACCGAGGTGCTTTTTCCTGTCCTAGTCTGTATGGACAGCTTTGCTATTGGGTACTCCCTGATGTCTCCATGTACACAATGAATATTGACTGTCTTCCCTGGTATCTTAGCGGTGGCGGGGACTATGTCTTCTCTGGCTAAGGAGTGCTTGCACCCTGAATCCAAAAGAGCAGTTACCTCCCGGTTGTTCGCTATCAAACTCACATAGTAGATGTGCCCTGTTTCCTGGGCAAAGAGGACGGAACGCGGAGCATAACTGACATCCATTGGTTCGTCTTCACCTTTGTCCCTTCTCTTCCTACAGAAGCGGGCTATGTGTCCCCACTCGCCACATTCGAAACATTGAGGACCATTTGGAGTTGTGCTGTCGGGTCTTACAGCCCTGGTTCGAAATAGGTCCGGGGTTACCTTCATCGGCTTTTTATCATTTTTCGGGGCTACGGCCCCCTCTGAGAGCTTTTCTGGCTCCTTTACTAAGGGACGACTTTGTGCCCTGACATAAGAGGTGGCCATCTCGACGGCATGCTCTAAGGTCAGGCCGGCATGTTGCCTAAGCCACCTTTGTGTACCATAGGGTAGGGCCTCGAGGAATTGCTCCAGATAGATCTTGCCCATGACATTTTCCATAGTAGACTCCTGGGGTTTTAGCCAATGATCCGCAGCGTCTTTGATCTTGAAAAAGAGGGTTTTCGGGGTGTCACCTGTGAGGCCGCGTTCTTGTCTGAAGCGGAGACGGTGGGTTTCGTCATCCACGCCCAGGCGGTCCAGGATGTACTGCTTCACTGTACCGTATACCGCGGTACCATCCCTATTGACGACCTGGTACGCTGCCTGGGCTTCGGCCGTAAGGAGGGGCTAGGTAGAAAGGCCACCGGTCCGCCGACCACCCACTAGCCCTAGCGGCCCTTTCAAAGTTCAGGAAGAATGACACTGCATCCTCCCCAGGTACGTACTTCTGTAGGGGGACTACAGTACCCGGCGGAGCGGGACTCCTTCCCTGTCCGGCTCCCATAAGCATATGGTTCTGTCCTTCAGCCAACTTAACCATCTGGTCGGCTTGTTGTTGGATGGCCATCGTGAACGCGGCTCGGTCCATCTCGGCCTGGCTAGAGCTCCTCTCGATGGCCCACTCCAGCTTGGCCTGGCCCTCCTTTAGCTGGTACACCAGGTTCTCCATCGTGTATCGAGGAGGCTTATGCCCGTATTCTCCACCACTTGTAAGGGGGGGGCTCCTAATCGGGGTCTCTCGATCAGTAAGGAGGCCAGATAGGAGTATAGTGCAGCAAGCTGTTTATTTTAACAAGCGTCAATAAGGTAAAGTCCTCTGGTAGGGCTGGTGCCCGGGGTTGATTTCCTCTCCGTAAGTTCCCCCTTGGAGCTCCTGGGTCCGATACCGTGTCCTGGCGTCGCAGCGAGTCCGCGATCTCGTCGGCGGTAGATGTCCGGGCCCAGGGAAAAGAAATGACAAGAACACCACGTCAGGGGATAACGGGACGCTATTATAACAGGGGAGCGGGGAGTGAAGGAGGAGTCACCCGTGACCACCAACACCGTGAAGATTCGATCGTGACCACCCTCGCTTTCACCGCCCTCCCCTACCTGTGCCCTGAAACCCCTGTAGTCTTGCCCGTACCTTTGTAAGCCACCCTCCTCCTGGGGGTGGCTGGGCGGAGCTACGATACCGTTGGCCTCCTGGCTTGACGTCTTCCGTGGCGTCCGCTACTTCTGGCTCTGCTTCTCTCCGTCCGTCCGATTCCTCCGAGTTCCTCACCTCCGGCTCTCCTCTCGCCCGGGATTCTCCTTCCGCATACGTGCGGGAGCCGCCTCCTCTTGTTCCGTCCGATCGGTCTCCGGATTGGACGGCCGAATACAACGTCAGTGGCCACTCCTCCGAGGTTCCTTCCGAGGCATCGTTGTTAAAGGGCGCCAGACCCGCCTGCATAGAAGGCAACAGCAGGGCGTTAACCCCTTCCTCTGGCTGATCCGGACTCCCGATATCCTCGACCTCATGACAGATGGCTCCTTGTTTTAGCCTGTAAATAGACACAGAAGAAACTAACGTCAGGGCATTTGGAAGGGGCATATATGGACGCCGGTGATGTCTCATACGTGGACGACGTCGGTACGGAGTTGCACGGCACCCTCTACCGATGCACAGGGCTACTGCTTAAAAAGTTTCCGGATCCAGTCTGGCTCCTGGAGAGAATTCTAAGGTAAGGAATCTGCGGCTAGACTATGTCTCTACCAGATAAGGCGTTATCGAAGGTAAGTAACTTGTTCTTCAATAAGGTTGAGCTTTTCTTAACCTACATTGGAGTCTATGTTTCTACGGAGATATTTTTGCAGTCTCTGTTTTCACATTCTTCCCTTGTAGGATCATATGGGCAAAAAAATAAAAGGAAATAAAGTTTGCACTTTCATATTGCAATGTCTTCTGGTTCGTACGTCAGCATGAGTTATCAATGTATTTTGTCTGCTTTATTTCAGAGCCAGGTATTTCTAAAAGTGTCAACGTGTCTGTTTTCCTCAAGGATAATTGCCCCCCAGCAGAGCTAGAAGGAAGTGCTGTCGTTTCATATAGCACACCCACAGGTGCGTGACCTAAAGCCGAAAATGAGAATCATGTTTGCCCGTCACAATGCTTTAAGATTTATTTACAAAATTGTTTCATGTGGTTTTTATATTTATTTTGAGCGCTTGTGGCACCTGTTAATTATTTCACTCTGTTTTCAATCAGTATTTCAACATATACCGTATAAATCTTTCCCATCTTAATTAATATTTTCAAACGTAATTTTGTCTGTCTCCCTTGCCTGCATGTCATGGCAGCTTCTACAGACAAGTTATGACGTCTTTGTCTGGTGTTACTACGGTAAACATAGGATATACCAAGTTAATTGTTTGGCACATTTTCTTTGGTTTGAATTGTATATTGTGAAAAGCCAGGCATTTTTAAATCCAAAGCACAAAACAATGATGCTTCGTAAAATAAAATTTAAAAAAATCCTAGTAATCCGTTATTATGTAAATAATGCTAAATCTGTGTTTTATACAGATAACAAACTTTTAAAGTGCGCATGAGGTATTTCTTATTGGGTTTCATTGCTCCACCAGTATAACACAAGTGTATGTTGAGCTGGGATGCACCCAGGGTATATCCCCACCCTAGTGGAACGTGGCAACTGCATCCTCACAAGGCTGTGCAGGTCAGAGCGTTGGTGGCCTCTGATTTGGTATGCCGGATGTCAGGTTTTCTCCATGATCGCTTCTGTCACAGGGATTACCTGATAAAATTAAAGGTTAGATTGCAAGTGCTTCCGTTCCCATCAACCATGACTCTTCGTGGTACCTTGGCCGATCTGTTAAGGCCTATTTAATTGGCAGTGGTGTGAAGATTGAGACTAGGTACAATATAACTGTTGTCTCCGGAAATGGGTTTAACCTGGGTAAACTCGATAAACAGCTATCAGAGGAAATTCTGATTCTCATAGATTTAGTAAATGGAGAATTGTGATTTAATTAAAGACAAGGAGGGTAGCATTATGTATTACATCTATTATTTATTACTCCAAGCAGCAAACACTTCAAAGTTCCGTTAAAAGTACATTGTATGACTCATAAAGTGAACCATAACATTCAGTCCATAAAACCCCACAATATTCCATCTTCTCCCTCTTTTGGGACACACACTCAGTTATCCAGCCGGTTCCTGTCTCTGGTGCTTCCTCAGCTGCTCATTGATTTTCTGCAAAATAAAACAAGGTATCATATCCTTAATAACAAACTCCTCTTCTAGTAGGAAAACTGTTCAATCCCAACACTTTTTAACACTAACATCTTTCATCTTCTACAAATAACACTATTTCTTTCATCCTATACAAACTGTTATATTTTTCATCATTAAACTCATTCTGTTACCTCCCTTTCTCGCTTCAGTACATCCTCTCAAACCCCTGGGAACACAAGCCTCCTTGACTTTAATAAAATCAGGATTCTCCATTCACTAACGCCATGAGAATTGACATTTTATGTCAAGACAGGAGGCTAGCATTATGCATGTTCAAAGCCTCTAAAAGTGAAACCTGAAACATGCTCCACAGGTTTAAAATAGAATTTCCTGACAACTTCAGCATTTGACCAATCTGCCGCCTTCATAACCCCCTCCAACCATGCTCCTGCTGTAAAAACACTTGAAGCCATTGCTCCTCACACCAAATGTGATTTAAATCTATCAATGTCCACACCAGACTCCTTCATAACTTTGTTCACCCATCTAGCAATAGTAACTACTGAAACCGCGTTATGCAGGTTTACATAAGAAATTAATACCTGACTCATACCTTAAATCCTGAACTCTGAGGGCGTGGCTTGGCGCGTCAAGATGGCGGTCGCACTCTAAGAGTGCTCTGGACCCCTCCGTCATCCGCGCCACGATCCACCGTCATCAGCCCTTCTACAGCCCTCTCCTCTACCATCGCAGCCTCCACCTTGGTCAGCGCTACACGGCGAGGTGTCAGACGCCGTTTTACCTGCTCACGAGGTTGTTCTCTGCTCCGGACTTTGGTGTGCCTGCGCCTAAGATGGCGGCGACTATCTCCTGAGGCCCTCTCCTCCGACAGAGCCTGGCAGCGCGGCCCCGCTCGACTGGGGGCAGAAATCCCGCCGCTGCACCCCGGTTCCCTTGCTGGGCCCCCAACATCGCGGAGACTGAGTGCCGGACAATCCCACATCGGCCCTGGGGAGTGACCTCCCTCCCTCATCCGGCCGGGCCCACCGGCGCCACTGGTTTGGCTTGTGGAGCCGGAGACGGTGTTCCCTGCCGAGGCGCGCGAAAACCGGAAGATCAGCCGCTAGTTCGAGCGGCGGGGTCCCGGAGCCTGCCTCCCTCTGGCCGCACCTGGTCCGGTGCCTGCGCCCTTGGAAGCCCCCGCCCGGCTGCTGCCGCGGGTCGTGGCTGACTCTGCTGGCCTCGGGCGGGTGATCTCTGGGGCCCTCCTGGAGGCCTGAACTTGCCGCGGCTGCTGGGACGGCCGGCTAGGTGGCCTGGGCCTGATCTATGTTGTTGGCTGGGCCGCCGCGGCGGCCATATCTTCGAACTCCCGCCCTCCCCCAGAAGCAGACGTGCATCCTGCGACCTCCCGCCGACGCCCCGGTGTACAGCCGGATCCTGCGGGGCCTCTTGGGGGGGCCCCGGGCCTGCTGAGGGCGCCAGTGCCTGACTGCCTGACCTGCCCGGCGCCCTGGTTGCGGCCCCCCTGCATGGAATGCGGCAGATGGACCTTTAATCCCTGTTGAGGCCGTCGTGCCTCCCACGACTCATTGCCTGTGCCCCCAAGGTATACGGCTGGGGCCTACCTGCAACGACCGGCCCGGTCAGGAACTGCCTGTGGCAGGCTGCCCCACCCGCGTCTGGTCTCATGCCTTGAAGTATTGCCTGATCGTCGAGCTGTGATCGGTGGACCGGAGCAGAGGTGGGTGCCTGCTTGCCTGCGTAGCGGGGGTGTGCGGGGGGCCCTCAACATCATCCATACGCCCCTGCCCCTCCTACTCTACAGTATTGTCCCCGAGGGATTGTGACCTGGGCCTGCGGCCCCACCCTTTCCTCGAGCCTGGGGGTGCCCTCCGTCGCCCACCACTGTGATCCTGGCCTGGGCTTGCGGGGTCTGGACGCTCAGACTCGCGCTGCTGGCTTTGCGGCTCGACTGGGGCGGCGCACCGGGTGCTGAAAGCCACCTACCGGGAGGTGGAATCGGCCGCATTTATCGAGCAGCGTGGGGTCCTGGGTGGGGGCCCCCTCCACCGCTCCCTCTCCGTGGCCCCGGCTCTGCAACACCCAGCAAATCACTGTGGTCCTCTACCATTCGGGCCCGCACGGCCTGTTCTGTGACTCCAACCCCTGCAGCACTCCCATGACCTTCGACGGAGGAAGGAGTACCTTCCGCACCCATCAAGCGGCATGGGGTCCTCGACACCGGGCCCCCCTCCGATAGCCCCTCATCTCGGCGCGGCTCCTAGGGGGTCCGGATCGGGCCCTGCGAGCCCCAGTCACCTGATCTTGTGCTTCCGGCCCAGGAGCCCTGACCTGGGTGACGCTCCCACTTTGCGGGGATCCCGCGGGGGAGGCGGAACCGGCTGCACCCATCAAGCGGCGGGGGGCCGTCCTCCCCTCCGTCCTTTGACCTGGTGGCGCCCTCCCCGGGCTGAGGGAGGCATCGTTCTTCTTGGATCGACCGCCACTTCGGGCGGCGGAGAACAGGGTGTCCGGACTTGCTCTAACCTGTGCCCCGGCGTTGGTGGGCTTGCGCGGGGGTGGGTTCGGTGCCCAGGCCTGAGTATCGACGGCTCGGGTGCTGGGCCTCTCCCGCCGGAGACCGTTTGCCCCGTGAGCTTATACCTTCCCTGTCGACCAGACATCCAGGTTCCTACGCTCACGGCCGAGATGGGCAGAGACCGTGCCCCGAAGACACCCGCTCCACAGACTCAAACTAAAATGGACCAATATACCACCGCCGAGCGGAACCCAGCGGAGGGGGCATCTGGCGGCTCCTCTCTCGCCGGGAGTGACCTTTCGACCATCCTGCAGGCACTTCCCAGGCCTCGGTGGAGAGTAAGATCGGCGAGGTTCAGGAGGACATGGCCCTTATCTGCCAGGACCTTCGTAACGCCACAGCGAGGATCTCGGAGGCGGAATCGCGCCTCTCCATGGTTGAGGACGAACTGGGACAGCTGAAGTACCAGGTGGCCTGCCTGCAGAATCACACCTCGAAGCTACACCGTCAAGCAGAGGATGCTGAAAACCGCTCGCGGCGAAACAACTTACGCCTAATAGGTTTCCCCGAGGGGGTTGAGCAGGGCCAGGCGGACGCCTTTATGGAGACATGGGTGAAGTCATGGATACCCAAAGACGCTCTCTCTGTTTGGTTTGCAATTGAGCGCGCTCACCGCTCCCTGGTGCCCAAACCTCCTCCCGGGGCCCCATCCCATCCCATCATCATTAGGATCCTTAACTTCCGGGACAGAGATGCCATCCTTAGAGAGGCCCGGGCCAGAGGTCCCCTGAAATACCAAAATAGCACTATTATGCTCTTTCCAGACTATACGAGGGAGGTGCAGACCCAGCGTCGCACGTATGCAGACGTCAAACAAAAACTCCGCAATCTGGGACTGCGATACGGTCTACTCTTCCCAGCCCGTCTCAGAGTCGTCTTTCAGGGCAAGACAATCTTTTTCGACACCCCACAGGCTGCCTGGAGTTGGCTTACTGAGGAGCGACCTCTGCGGACCCGGCCTACCTCCCCTTCCACCCTGTCTGATCCTCCACAAACACGTTCATCTCCTCCCAAGCCACAATGGAGACACACCCGGTCCCGCAGGAGGGGGGATCGGCGGGTGGGACATCGCGGTCGCCGGGCCTCGGGTCCCGGTTGTTGAGCTCCTCCGGCTCTCGACAACCACAGCCGCGCCAGCTCGTTGCATGAACTAAGCCGTGGTCCGGACCCACCGGGGGCATTGCGTCCCGCCTTGTCGGACTCCGATCTTTCTAGAAGCCCCATGCTCCAGGGATCCGGTGAGGATGCGGGACTCTGATTTGTGGAGGCCCATGGGGCCAGTCTTGAGGCAGAACTCTTGCGATACTTTACATTGATAAGCAGCTGATGACATTATGACATCCGTCAATATGGAGGGGTCCATCATTGCCACGAACTGCCCTGCTAAACGTTCTAGCTTAGCTATTTGTTATTGTTAACTTATTTTTCTTTTCAGGGCGACAGATGCTTCAGTTCCGGAAGTATAGGGTGGGGGGCATTAGGGGGGGTTAGGGGGGGGGAAGGGCCGTTGTCCTCCGAATTGTTTTTGCCCTGGCTCCGTTTGAGCCATTGCTTTGCGTTTTTAACGACAGCTTGACACTTGCACACAGCATCGCCATCGACAGACAGCATATCACCCTGCGCTTGCCACGCCTTTCCATCCTGGCTGCGGTACACCGCTCCCCCTGGGACCCAGGCCCCTTCAGTCCGCCCCGCCTGCACCTCACACACTACCCAGATGCCCGCCAGCGGTAGGCCCCTCCACGTTCTGTCTTGGAACGTGAATTGCTTGCTGGACCGCATCAAACGTGCAGCGGTCCTCAAGTACGCCCAGCGCCACGCACCCGACGTTCTCCTCCTTCAGGAGACCCACCTCCTGGGAACCCACTGCCCATTTCTAGCAAGGGAAGGGTTTGACTGGGTGTGGCACTCCGGCTTTACACTGGGCTCCCGAGGAGTGGCCATACTAATCCGGAGGGGTCTTCCCTTCACCCCTGCACATGTAACGACCGACGCACAGGGTCGCTATGTGAGCATATCCGGTAGGCTCGAAGGCCACATCCTGAACCTAGTCTCCACATACATCCCACCCGCTACACTCCCCTCTACTCTCCATCACCTTACAGATGTAATCTCCGCCCTGCCCCTGGGTCAGACAGTAATTGGGGGCGACTTTAATGCAGTTATGCAACTGTCGCTCGACACGACTGGAGAACCATCCCCGCTGCGCCTATCTCACGCCAAGAAGCTGTCGGATTGGTCGGCTGCTCTCGGTCTATGTGACGCCTGGAGGATTTGGTACCCCCGGGGAAAACAATATACCCACACCTCGGCAGCCCACCATACTCGCATCGATTTGCTCCTTCTGCCTGCCCCCGACTGCCAACATGTCTCTAATATCTCTATTCTCCCCCGCGGAATTTCGGACCATTCAGCCATTTCGTTACGTTTAGGAGGCGCCGCTGACGGGACTCGGACGGTCTGGCGACTGAACGCGTGGTTCTTAAAGGACAAGGAGATCAGGGACGCGCTTGTTGTGGAGTTGCAGCATTACTTTCTTATCAACCAAGGATCGGTCCCCTCCCCGGGCACACTCTGGGAGGCCGGTAAGGCCACCATACGTGGCGTAGCCAGGGGCCTAGTGCACACAAAGCGTGTGGCGCAGACTGTTCGCCTGACCCAACTTGAGGCGCAAGCCACGCGGCTGGAACTGACCCTCACAGGTACAGCCGAAGCCCAACCCGCTAGACAGCTGGCAGCAATCCGGGATGAAATTCGTCAGATTTCTCTTGACTCTGCCAAGATGCTGTGGCGCTCCTCTGTGGCCCGTGTTTACGGATGGGGTGACAAAAATGGAAAGCTGCTTCACAACTTGGTCTCCTAACCGAAGGCCAACAGAATCATTCCCGAAATCCGGGATTCCGTCGGAACCCACCACTGTACCTCGCGGGCTACTGCCCAGGCTTTTGCGAGCTACTATGCCCAGCTGTATTCAGCTCGTCCCCCTGGGGCCTCTCTGGTCGACTTGCTGGGGCGGGCGGCTGTCCGGCTCCCCTGCCTCACCCAGGCAGAATCGACGGACCTCGACCTCCCCTTTAACCCAGAGGAGATACAAGGGGCCATTTCCTTGTTGAATCCTGGGAGGACAACGGGGCCGGACGGCTTCCCGCAGGAGTATTACGCGGCTTATAGAGATTTGCTGGTGCCCCATTTGGTAGACCTCTTCTAACACGTGGCCGAGGAGGGCTCCTTTCCCCCTGAGACTGACGTGGCTACTATCGTGGTCATCCCGAAGACCCAACCACCTTCTTCCTCCTGTACGGACTACCGTCCGATCTCTTTAGTCAATACTGAGATGAAAATTTTTGCCACAGCCCTGGCCCAAGGCTCTGTCCCCTTTTGCACAAACTGGTCCACCCGGACCAATGTGGCTTCATGCCGGCACGCGGCACTCGGCACTGCATACAGCGCCTCCATCTCGCTCTGGCTTACCGCCACAGCCTCACACCATACCTGGCACTACTACTTATAGATTTTGAGAAGGCCTTTGATACGGTTGACTGGAAATACCTGGAGGACGTCCTCGATGATGATGGGATTCGGCCCCCATTTCCGACGCCTCATCCGGGTCCTGTATTCCAGCCCCAAAGCCAAGGTCCTTATCAACGGTGCCTTCTCAGAGGCATTTCAAATCCAAAGGGGCACGCGTCAGGGGTGCCCCCTCTCACCACTTTTATTCGCTTTGGCGATGGAACCTCTGGCCTGCCTCATACGTAATGACTCCCAAATACGAGGCTGGTCCTGGGACCCCCACCAAGTGGACAAAATCGCCGTATACGCGTACGATGTCCTGCTTTTCTTGGCTGACCCGGAATGCTCCGGCCCCCGCTGCCTGGAGGTGCTCCAGGCCTTCGAGAATGTCTCAGGCCTACGACTCAACCCGGCTAAGTCCACTCTGATCCCCCTCCATCTTTCAAGGGCTTGCTTTGATTGGCAATCTAATATCCCTATCAGGAGACAATCGTTCAAATACCTTGGGATCTGGGTGACTCTGCTCCCGGAGCTGGAATGGGCGCTCAACATTACACCCCTGGTCACAAAAGCTAAAAACGACCTTAAGCGCTGGCAAACCCTGCCACTTAACCCCGTTGGAAGAGGGGCACTTTTTAAAATGATGATCCTCCCCTGCTTCCTATACATCATTCAGAATACCACCTCTCATCTCCCGGGTGGTTGGTTCCGAGACTTTGATGGGGTGATTACAAGGTTCCTGTGGGGGGGTGGGAGGCCGCATATTGCCCTGGCCCGCTGCCGGATCCCGCCCTTTGACGGAGGCATGGGTATGACAAATCTCCACCTCTATTACTTGGCTACCAGACTCCTTGTCATCCATGATTGGTTCACTGGGGGGTGGTCTGACCCGGCCTATTGGACTGATCTTAGAACCATGGACTTCCTGAAAATCCAAGCTTACTTAAACGGAGGTCCCATTACACAGGCGATCCCACCTATCACCAGAGCGGTCCTAGTGGCCTGGCGCTCTGCCCTGCGATACACGCACTGGGACAAGCAACTCACTCAACATACACCTCTGTGGCATGGCACGTGGCTGCAAGAGGCATCGACCCTTGCAGGGTTTCGGCAGTGGGATCATGTCGGGATCTCACTCCTTGGGGATGTCTGGGTGGGAGATCACGTTAGGGCCTTCCCCGATCTACAACAGCGTCATTCCCTTCACACCTCCCAATTTTACAAGTATTTACAACTTCGCCACGCCCTTACCGCACACATTCCACCGGGTACGTCACTTCCCGAGTTTAGCCCGTTGGAAGCCCAGGTTATGATGGGAAATCTGGGTAGAGGAGGGGTGTCATGGATATACCACTCCCTAGTGAACAATGGCCCCACCACCCTGGACTCGCTGCGGACCCGCTGGGAGGGATGGCTGGGTCCCCTAGAAGAAGCAGACTGGTGCAACGCCCTTATGGCTCCCAAATCCCTTACGACCTCCTCTAAACTCCGTCTCATTCAACTTTACTATCTCCACATGGCCTACCTCACTCCCGTGCGCCTACACAAGGCGGGACTGCGCCCCTCCCCAGATTGCACACGATGTGGCCAAGCTCCGGCTGATTTTTACCACATGGTTGGTTGTGCCCGGACCTTGCCCCATTCTGGTCGGGAGTGGAATCTGAGCTTACGCAGACTCTGGGTTGGCAGGTTCCCCACGATCCCCTGCGCCTTCTTCTGGGGGTATTTGATGGATTGGACGGCTCTAGAGCCGACAAACACTTCCTGGGCACGGCGGTTGCGGTGGCCAAGTGAGATATTGCGGCGGCCTGGGCACAGGCCAAACGCCCTACCCCGCGAAAGTGGCGCCGGGGGGTGGACTGGTGCGCGGCCCAGGAGGAACCTCTCTTTGAGGCCCGGGGATGTCCTGGGAAGTTCCACAAAGTATGGGGCAAATGGCTGAACTTACTGTTTTAAATTATTTGCTCGGATCTTTTTATGCACCAATGTGTTGCCTCTCAGCCGGGGTGGCTTGCTTGAATACTTCTCTCATAGCTTTGGCTTTTGTTGTCTGTTGGAGATGGAGTTTGATCTACCATGCACACTGTATGCTGTCCTTTTGTCTGTCTGTTTTTCAAATGCGAATAAACTTGATTTAAAAAAAAAATAAAAAAATCCTGAACTCTTGCACCCTTGATTCATACTCTTACATGCAACGAACCACACAAAAGTTTGGATAACTTTCAAATCTTGGATAAAATATGGATTCTGACATAGTCTTGGTCCTTCTCCATTCCTCAAAAAACACTCCAGACCGTATGATAAACCCATCTGGTAATGTCTAAAGCATGAACATCAGTCACCCTCCTAAAAGTAATTAAACAGAGGAAAGTTGCTAACTTCCATATCATCTCCTTTAAAGGTGAATGCTTATTTCTTGGCCAAGTTTCAGACAAATTTAAAACCATACTGACATCTCAAACATTCTCATAACGTGACTTTGGAGGCCTCCTCATACAAATTCCTTTCATAACTCTACAAATCAAAGGACTTTTCCCAATAGACAACCCATTCAACAAAGAATTGACCTGCTGCAATCATTGATGAATAAAAATTAATCGTCCTATAGGAAAAACCCTTCGACGACAAGCCAACTAAAAAATTCGCAACCTCTACTTCATCAGCCTCCACGGGATCCAATTCCCTTTCCAAGCACCAACAAACCCAAACATTCCATGCACCTTTGTATCTCGTCCTAGTTCCCAGTGCCCATAATTCATTGAGACACTCTGAAGCTACTCCTGAATGACCAACAAATCTTCTGGAATTCCTGATATCTACCAAACTAGAAGGTTAAGCAACCCAATTTCACCAAAGGATACTTCTGTCCTTCTATACCTACCAACATCCCTTCGCAAGACTACATCGAAAAAGGAATTTCCACAGCCAACTCCATCACTGACGGATACCAAATCTGCATCACCCAAAAAGGCGCTACCAATACTAATTGACATCTCTACCTCCTCATCTGGACCGTCACCCTCTAAATCTTCGCAAAAGGAGGGATTGCATAATCTTTCAAACCTAGACAACTTTGAGTGAAAGCATCCACTTGCACAACTCCTGGATCTAAAATATTTCTCCTTCTGACAAGTTAGACAGGAAGCAAACTAATCCACCCTATTGGACCCAGACATGACTCTAGCTTTCGATAAAAATCTTCTCTCAACTTCCACTCTCTGAAATCTCTCAAATTGCGAGATTTCCAATACGCTACTAGATTCTCCTGCCCCGGCAAATATTGCACTGTTACTTGCATCTTGTGCTTCTGACAAAACTCCCTTAACTCTTTCGCAATCTCGGACAGTTTCTTCGTCCTGCTCTCCCCTAACCTGTTTATATAAGTAACCGCTGTTATATTGTCCATCCTTAGTAACACTGAACCCTCTTTCAACTTACTCTTGAAACTGCGAAGAGCAAACAGACCTACAGTCATCGCCAATGAATTGATGTGCTGCTCCCTTTCCTCCCAATTCCATCTTCCTCCAGTTCCTGGACCTAAACACATCGCTCCCCATCCGTAGTTGCTCGTATCTGACTCTACAGCACAATTCGGCACTGTATCAAAAACTGCTTGACTATTACATGCATCAAGATTTTCCACCCACCAGGTTAACTCTCCTTCAATTTCTCCTTCGATCTCCACCTTGTCTCCATACCAAAAATGCTTCGAGGAACCGGATGTTTTGCAAAGCCCTGTAATGCAAAAGCCCTGGAAAGACAGCCTGAATTGATGACGAAGGGAGACTAATATCACATGCAAGCTCCGTCAAAATCACTTCCTTCCTTCCCTTCAAATGACATACTTCTCTCTTTATTGTTTTTATTTTCCTGTCTGGTAACTGAAGCTGGACCTTCACTGTGTCTTTTCGATAATCAAATACTCTACTGACTGAGAAGGCTGAAATATCGACTTCTCTTCATTGACAATGAAACACAATCCCTCCAAAAGCTCCTCTACTATAAACAGAAGATTCTTCAAAACCTCCTCTTCTTTACTCATGAGAAGAATGTCATCCAAATATACAATCATTCTTACACCTTGTTCCCGTAAGAAACCTACAACCGGTTTTAAGACTTTTGTGAAACACCATGGTGCTGAAGAAAGTCCAAAAGGAAGACACTGGCACTTATATAACTGTCCCTGCCACCTGAAATGAAGATATCTCTGACTCTCTCTGTCTAGTCTATGGGAACAGTAAAATAGGAATCCTTCAGATCCAACTTTACCATCCAATCCAACTCCCGTAGAATGTCTGTCAACACGTGTACACCCTCCATTTTGAAATATTGATAAGTATCATTTTGATTTAAAGACCTCAGATGTATTACTTGTCTTTTTTCTTTACTAGAAATACCGTACTTACAGACCTTTTCTCCCCCTCATATCTTTATAATGGCTTCTTTGTCTAACATCATTTGGATCTCTTCTGCCACTACTTTTTACTGATCTTCATTGAAAACCAATTCTCTTGGTTCTCTTCTCTGATATGGTCCATCTTCAAATTCTGTTACATATCCTTCGACTGCTGCGATCACCCATGGATCTTGAGTTATTAACACGATTCTTTTGCAAAGTGTCTTAATCTGCCTCTTACGTTTACATGGGTAAAACCAGTACAATTGCTCATGCTCACCTTGTAATGGAGAGGAGTGTTGTCCTCTTCCTCTGGAGGCTCAAGTTCTTTCGCCTCTACCTCTCTGGGGATAAAACCCCCCTCCAGAATAATACCCTCTAGAGGATCCTTTCCCTTCATTATACTGGACATTATAGATCCACGACTGGAATTTTGCCCTCTCCTTCCAGTCCTTCAACATAAAGCATTCCAGCTGTATAGCTTCCGCATTGAATTCTGTGCCTTATCCAAAGCAATAAATGTGGAGACATATTTATGAAGGGATCTCACCATCCCTTCAACAAACAATAGTCTCATTCCCTCTTCAGAAGACTCTTTCCATGCTAGATTGCCCAATTTTGGGCTTATTCGCATGAATACTGCCTTTCTCCTCTCGGCAATAAGACTCACATTTGCGTTTCCTCGAAAGCAAAAGCCCTCTGGCTCCAACGTTTGAGAAGCTCAATGTTAGTCATTTCCTTTAATATTAAGCTTCCTCCACTAAATCAAAAAGTCGTGCCAATAGACCCAAAACATCCAGCAATTTGCTCCAAACCTTTTCTAGGATTTCTTCCTAGGTTGAACAAGATGGCAATCCGTTCCGGGTCTAAACTCTTGAGTCATAGTCTCCTTTTATCCCGCAACTGGTCTGGAACATTCCGCTCTCATTACATTTCTTTCCTCTCTTTCTAGAGGCTTTCTGATTCTCTGCCTAATATAATCCGCCACATGTTTCAGTGGCTTCCAATCCGACCTTCTCAGAAGTCTTACCTACCTCCTTCGAGTCAAGCAGTTTTTGATCTCATGTGTCCTTAAGTGATTTCTCACAAAGGGCCAGATGCAAAAAACTTCCAGTTTGCATTTCCTAAATAGCGAATCCTAAGAAATCTGTATTTAGGAAATGCAAATGGAATGTCCAAAAATGTGTAGGAATCACTATTAGGAAATCACATAATTTGGAAATGCTAAACCATTCGTTCCTATGGGCCCATAGGTACAAATGGTTTTGCATTTCCAAATTTTGCGATTTCCTAATATGAAATCGCAAATTAGGAAATGCAAAACCAAGGGTGCCTATGGGCCTAAGGCCCCCCTTGATGCACCCCCAAAAAAGTGGTCACATGTAAAGCGCACAAATGCCCTAGGGGCATGTGCGCACTACATGGCACTTTAAAAAATGCATTTTGGGTGCATGTTTTAAAATTGCCGATGGTTACCATCTACTTGAAGTCAATGGTAATTGCATTTCCTAAATGCCCATCTCGCATTTAGGAACTGCTTTGTACATGTGCTTAGGGAATCGCAATTAGGAAATCCCTATTTGCGATTTCCTATTTAGTGAATCACAAAATGAGATTCTGCTGGGTAGGAATTACATTTTGTGACAGTGTTTAGGTCTTTGTACCTATTGAAAGGCAGTATTGCATCTGGCTCATACTACCTGAACTTCCTCAACATCGCCAAATTCATTACCTGAGTAATTGTCGGTATCCAGATCAAAAATATACTCCTCCTATTTTTCAAGTTGTTCTCCTGAACTGGTATGTCCTGATACCCTTCCTCAGTGAGCTGCTTTGGACTCCGTAACCAGAACTTTCAGACACTTCCTCCACCAACATATGTCTTTTTGTTCTTAGACATTTACCCCCTGGACTTCTTTTAGTACTGACCTCTGCATCTGACAGAAGCCAAAGTTCCTCCTCCTCATTATTCAAAGCTTTTCTCTTTCTGCCATCTTTTAAAAAGATTTAACAGTTTTCTGAACTGTATCCTTAATCTCCTTCCTTACAATTTCCCTTACTCTGTCATCCTCATGTACTCCCAGCTCCTCTGCCATACTGTCCTCTAAGACCAACACTGACTTATTAAACCCAATTTATTTTTTATTTACTTCTACTTATCCTTTTTGTTATCAGAAAAGAGTACTGTCTTTGATTTCACTCCTAACTGAAAACCTGGGGCCAAAAACACACTCCTCAGCACGTACTAACACCTCATGATTAAGCTCCCAATATGAACAACCACTTATAAGGTTCTTTTCTCTAATGTTTTGGGACACTCCTTTTGCGTGCCCAATTTCCTCTAAAACTATACTTTATCGTGAAGCGTGCCCCAATCAAAGATGGCCACCCTTTGTAAACAAATAATTGAAGAACACGAGGGCAGAATTGCCCTTACTTCCTAATGCATGTACTTTGAATTGTGAGTCGTGCTTTTCAACCGCCACACTTCAACCGAAACCTAAAAGAAAGATTTTCCTTAAAAATCCTCTCTCGTGGTATTTTGTCCCCAATTTTAAAATTTACAGCACCAAATACTATCTACTTATGTGCCGAACTCTTCCTTAAACGTGTACAACAGTAATGAAACATATTGAGAATGCCTAATCTATTACAAATTAACAACCTAAACTAAAATCAGTCCTTCTCTCTCATAAAACAATCCATTAATTGGATTGTAACCTCACATCACATACTTATAATCTTAAATTGATGCACTAATCCATCAAATAAACGTAGATATACTTATTTGCTCAGAAGCTGCAACCAAAACAGAGGAAGAGGATGAAATGTTGTGGGGCTTTATGGACTGAATGTTCTGGTTCATTTTATGAGTCATAAAATGTTCTTTTAATGGCCATGGTGGCTGTGTGACACCTGTGGTCCATCACAATCACCTACCTCCAACACAGCAGCTGCGTCTGCAGCACTTGCAGCAGAAAACTCGATGGAGATAGTGGCCAAAGCAAAGCAGAGTGAAAGACTAACTGCCAAAGACCTTACCAGAAACATGTCAACAGAAATTGTTGAAGTAGGGCCTCCTTTCTCCAGCTGTTACCAAATGAGTTCACACACAAGAGGTCTCATTATCGATGCCAATATTTAATTGTTGAATAAAACCGACCATTATTTGCAAATTTCTCCTTTGTTTCACAAACCCCATTATATTGTCTATCTAAAATATCAGCATAGCTCAGAAATCTGATAGACTTTGAAGGTAATCACCTAATTGTTCCTAAGTTTGACTGCTTTACATTAGCTCCTAATGTCTGTGCAAGTTTGCCAATCGAAATAAAACATTCCCTTCAAGTGGACACGTATTTTTTTTTGTTCATTCTTTAGATCATAAAGAATGAACAAAAAGGACATCTCACATGACAATTGATTCTTTAATATTCGGCCAGGACATCTAATTATACCTTTTAAATGCTTAAAGTTATTATCAATAAAGCTTACTATTGGAAACACCTCATCCCATCGAGACCTATATATGTACTGGTTGATCTGAAACTAAATAGTGCAAATGTGTCTTCCTTGATGTCTCCAACTTTAAGCATAATGTTCACAGCACATTCGCAGCTCCCAAAATGCTGGGTCCTCCTGTCTTCAGCTGATGTAAGGGAGGTTGTCAAGGAGACATTTACAATTCATGGCATACATTATTTTTATGCTGCAGCAACAAATGATGGACGGAATGCTGAATAAATCAAGCATTCACCCCCAGTCAAGAGATCTGGGTTAAATCCATCATTCTTTTGCTCACTATGCCATCCCAGTTATGACCAAGCCACATGCATATCATTCTTGACCCTGCTCCTTATGGGAACAGTCCAGCCCAAACTGCCAAGCTGGGTCCTCCCTGGACCGGAAATAAGCATCCTGGGTCCGGGTAGCACCCCCTCATCAGCCTGGCTAGCTTGAATCCAGTGGCACAGCGAGCAAGGGACCCATGTCTGGGCATACCTATCCCACATAGGGCGAAAACTGCTGCAGCAATAAATGATGGATGGAATGCTGAATAAATCAAACATTTACCCCCAGTCAAGAGATCTGGGTTAAATCCGTCGTTCTTGTGCTCTCTGTCTTTTGCGTAAGCAAAAACTCTGGCTTAACTCTACAAGGTTTGCTTTCACACTCACTGGAGTCATGAGTGAACTTATTTCAATGCACCTGCAATTGAATGTGAAGAAGCAAGTTGTTGTAGCCCCACACAACCCTGTTCAATACATAGTTGAAATGGTGTCCGTATTTGTAGGTTACTAACAATCCCTAAACAGGGATCCTTGGACGCAATGGAAATTTGAAAACCCCAGTTTTGTTATTCACAATATCACGCACACACTGCACTAAGAATAATACGCTTTATGCTTGAAAATGTTTATTTCAACAATCTAATTCTGTTGCTTAGCACATCTGAAATAACAACAAAAAAATATTATTAAAGCAGCACTAAGGCAAGTTGCAAACAACTAGAATAAAATGAACATTTCTACCATAGTTAAAATGTAATCTAGCAACCTAACACCCTAAAACCTATTTTTGTGCGCTATACTATGAGAGCATGGAGTAGCATAACTTTCATATAGAGTTTCATAGGGAGAATCAACGACTGCATATCTGTTTACAGCAAAACGCTGTAGTTATTAGCAGTTGGGAGCAAGTGTTCCCTTGAAAGGAAAACACCGGCAGCAGCTTCTCTACTCCTGAACTTGGATCAGTATCAGCTTTCAGTGCATAACGGGATGCAGCAGCATCACAGCAGTCTGAAGATCTAATAGCAGTATCTTGTGCAATAATCTGGGGTGAAGAACCTCTCCTGACAAATGGTTGATTGGCGGGCCTTTTGTACTATATCTTACCTAAGATAGGAATGTTTTACATAACCTTAGGAATATTTGACATGTGCATCAATATGCTAGTCGTAGATGCATTCTTTTAAATAAATAAGCTAAAAACATGTCAATTCATACCATACCATACCAAGATATTTATAAAGCGCTCGGCTACCACCAACGGCGGTGTCCCGGCGCTACAAAGAGACAAGGGAAAAAAAAGGAGAAAGAAAAAGAAGACAAACTAAGGGAGATCAAAAAGCCAAGTTTTCAAAGCACTCCTAAAGGTGGTTTCAGATTCTGCTTTGCGCAAGTAGAGAGGCATCGCATTCCATAGAGCGGCTGTTCTTACTGCAAAGGCGCGCCCTCCCATCCTAGCTTTACGGTAGGAAGGAGAGCAGAGAAGAAGCTGAGAGTTCGAGCGCAAGGTCCTGTTCTGGTGGTATTTCCGAAGTCTTAGCCTCAGATAACCCGGTCCACTTTCTCTAGTAGCTCTAAAGGCAAGTAACAGGGCCTTAAATTCGATTCTCCTTTTCACCGGAAGCCAGTGAAGACTACGCAGGTGGGGGGAAATGTGATGCCGGAGAGGCACGTTTCTAAGAAACCTAGCAGCAGCATTTTGGACTGTCTGGAGCCTTTGAATAAGATAGGCAGGAAGGCCAAGATACAAGCTATTGGCATAGTCCAGCTGGGATGTAATCAAGGCATGGACTATAGTGGCCCGACAGTTCATCGGTAGTAAATAAAGAAATCTGCGCAAACGTTTGAGCTTCCAAAAACACGCTCTGGAAACTTGGCTAATCTGGGCCTTCACCGACAATTCTGAGTCAAATCTAAAACCTAAATTTCTGACAGATAAGACCGGGGTGGGAGGGGGATTCAACTGCATTGGCCACCATAAATCAGCCGGTGGAGGTGATGGTTGGTTAAAGAACATCACCTCAGTTTTATCGGTATTCAGTTTAAAACAGTTATCTGTCATCCAAGAAACAATCTTAATTAGGCATTGCCTAAAGCTGTCAAATGCAGCCATCTTGGAATCTTTAAATGAGAACACCAGCTGCGTGTCATCAGCGTATGAGATTATACGCACGCCACAATGCTCAACTAGTGCTGCCAGAGGGGCAAGATAGATATTGAACAGGGTCGGGCTTAACGCAGAACCCTGAGGTACTCCACAACCCATGGCGCAAGATGGAGAGACATGAGGGCGAAGGAGGACCTGCTGGGAACGCCCATCCAGGAAGGATTGGAACCAATTTAAGATGGTACCCGAGATACCCAGCTGTGTCAGTCGGTCTAAAAGAATCGAGTGAGAGACCGTATCAAAGGCTGCAGATAAATCTAACAGCACAAGCATGGCACAGCTACCATGGTCTAGGGATTCTCGGATGGATGAATTCAGCAGAGTACACTGTTGTTATGATTATCTGACCTTGAGATAGAGATCACAAGGCACTTGTTGAAGACTGATGTCGCAACAAGTGTCTTATCAAGGTCATTGTCTGCGCATTAGGTGTCATATTGATGTCATTGTCTGAATGACTTGACACTTTCACAAGTTCTTAGAAAGATAAGGATAGGCGACATTTGCTTCAAAGGTAGACATGTGAATGATTAGACAAAAATAAAGAAAATGGAGTCTTAACCTGCTCAAGATGGAGTCGGGCCTTAATGATTTTGCATCAGTTTCTCACCGCTTTCGGACCTTCCCTGGTAGCCCACTGCAAAGGTCCTCTTGGGACTTTGCCCTGATACCAGAGAGACACCATGTAAAGGAGTAAGCAATGTCTGCACTGAAGGTCCAATTAAATTTAGAATCTGAGCAAAGCGGTCATGCTCTTAGGAATCTGTCCTGGTTCCGGCAGCCCGTCTCTTGAGAACTCATTTCCAATTGGAGTCTCCCCTTGCTGTCCCTTTCTTCGGGGGTGTGCATTCAATCCTGATTGGTCACACTTGCTTGAGCGATTGGACCAGAAGCAGGCTCCCTGTGGATGCAGCTGCAGGATATGCTTCAATATTGCCTGGATACTTTCCTAAGACTTTCTTGCATGCTCTCAGTGCCAAATTAAATGCCAAAGAGACCTCCATGGTTCCTCTGCCCAAAGTTTGAGTGAGCTCTTCTGATTCCAGAGGTACTTCTAAGATGAGGTAAAACTTGTGTGGTATGATTATCTTGGTTGTCCCAGCCTGTAAGTGCTTGCTTCAACTCTGATTGACTTCACCACCTGCAGAGAGACAAACTCCACGCACCAGATGAGGGACATCCTGACCAAGGAGGAGTAGAAAGTGCCAAACCCTTCCTTAATGACTCAACTCATGGCTGCACTGTGCTTGGAGCCCAGCTTTTCAATGCCAAGCCTCTCCTTTGCGTAACCTATAGACACTGGTAGCTGCCAGAAATTGCTATACTAGTGCCCAGACCAGAAGGAAATGCCTGACTTTCTGCCATTGGTTCTTAGCTAAGAATATCAATCTCCTATAATGAGGAATCACTGATCTAATTTCTATTTCACACCACCTGGCTGAGTCAGGTGTGCAAGTGGATACTTGCAAAGCCTACTATATGGATGTAGAGGACAATGGGAACAGGCCTGGAGTGACCTCCTCTACAGCCAACTAAACCTCCAAGAGCCATCTCATGGGCCCGAAGCTCTTGTTCTCTCCTGTGATGTGTTGCCACCTCAAGGAACCTTTATGTGGTTGTCCCCAAGCTGTTACACAAGTCTTTAAAGCCATTTGCATCCTGTGGCGTAAAACTCTTTTGATAGAAGATGACCACCTACTTGGCCATATCATCAGCCCAGGACATAAGCAAGCTTTAGGCCCTATGTACTTCAGAATCCTTCCTGATTGCTCATAGTCTTATGGGAGTTAGTTAATTTCTTTAGTATTGTCACACCTACAGTTGAAAAAGAAAGTTGAGTCCTTCCTGAGTAACTTGGACTTAAAGCATGCTTTGTACTTCTTTCTAAATTGAGCTAAGGATCTATGTTTGTCAGACCGTCTATTTGTGATCTTTGGGGGATAATACAGCAGCAAAGTGGCTACTGAATCCACCATTGCTAGATGACTGACCTCATGCATCAGTCATGGCACCACTGTGCTTGTAGCCCATCCTCTATCCTGTGCCTTGGCATTGCACTATATGTGTTTTGATGGCATTGGTGACTTTCTCTAAGCAGCATGTGCCTTTCACACACGTATGTTGAGCGGCTACTACAGCTACAGTACATGCATTCTGCCCACTCAAAGCTCCATAGGCTTCCACCTGGACAGTTGCTGTCTTCTTTTTCCTTCCCCCTTGCTCATTCTGAGCTGCTGTGCATTCTCCTCATAGGCTGAAAACAAGAAAGAGCCAAGACATAAGAGCAGGGTATCATCACCTTTATGATGAGTTCATCACCCTTAGGGCCTGATTGCAAGTGCCCCAGAGTTCCTTGTGGGGATGGAAACTCAATTTTCCTCCACAAAGGGAATTACAAGGTCCACAAAAGCACCCACGACTTCTCATCTTTCCCCTGTAAATATTGGCTGCTGAAAGCTGCTGGAGTCTCTGAGGGAAACTGTATGGGAGAGTAAGGAATTATCAGGAGAATAGTACCTTGATTACAGATTTCCTCTTGTAAATTCGTATTTCTAAGGGTTCAGCCTGTAATCCCTGTTAGTACCAAGGACTGGACAGAGTGAAGGTCTCTCTAGTTTCTTTTGTGATCATCAAAGGAAAGGTTGACTCCTAGTTGTCACCATACACTTAAAATACCTGTGAAAGGTGTTAAGTGTCTCCATATGAGGGTTTCAGTTAGAAGGCAAAAGCCACAAAGGGCATAAAAAAAGCTCCTTCACAATACGAGTAATTCTTGATTTCAATTTACCACCCTAACACAGTATTGAGAAAAAAGCCGTACATAAGCTCTTCTAGAAGAAAGAAGCCAAAAAGATTCATAAAAAACAGAAAATAAAATCAGGGACAATATGGCAATAGAATGGGTTAAAAATGCGATGAAAAATAGGGAAACGAATTGCATTATTACTCGTCCTTTTATGGCAAAAGCATCCTTATATATGCTCTAATCAGGAAATTACATCATAGGAAATCGATTATCACCGTTTTGTATTGGGAATTTTAGGAATCAAGCACTGGAGATGTGTTGATTTTGCATAGTCATAGATATAAAGGCTAGACACTCCTACTCTTTCTGGAGAATAGCGTTTCCAAGTTGTGACAGGCAAAGAAAGAAAAAACACAGGTTTGACATCCTTCTTGCCAGCTACCTAGCACTCCACATCACAAGCAGAACACCTTGCTAAGCAGCTCTCCGTTCACAAAGAAACTGGAGCTAGCCGAGTGCTGTCGACCAAAGCTCCTCACTGCACATCGCCCAATAAGTCACAACCCACTACTTCTTTATTAGCCAAAAAGGCAACTTTATAAAGACAGGTGTATTTCATAAACTTCATGTATACAAACATTGTAAACAACTCAACCTCACTAATACATGAAAATATCTAACCATTCCCCCACCCTTAAACTCCCCAATTAGCTCAACATAACTTAAAAAACAACCCATGCTCTTCCACCTTTTCCCATTCTTCCTTCTCCTTTCATACCCCAATCTCACGATCTCCCCTCATCAAGCATCCTCAAGCGATCTGTTCTAGTGTTGTTCAAAGCCCCATCATTTACTCTTCCCCTCCCCTGTGTTCTGTCCTCCCCCGAGGGATGGATAAGCCCGCTCCAGACTGTCCAACCCCCCAAAAAACTGCCACCCAGGAAAACCGAAGAGTTTTCCTGGCCCCACCAAAAGTTGTTGAAAAAATATGGTAATTATAGAATTTTGTTAGAGCACCATAACTTTTCTTTCCATAGTGTTGCAACCAATTCTCTCATTTCCAACAAATAATAAGCTTGCCCCAGTTTGGATAAATGTACACCATCATCACGAAACATATGATCCTCAGTTCCTTTTATATTCCCATGAGACAGCACTTTAATGCTCATATTGGAACAGAAAACTCTCATTGCCCTGTTCAGTTTATCTCTTGCTTTTTCCACTGCTGCATGACTCCTTGCCCCTCTTGGATGTTTCAGTTATAAATTCAGTCCAAATTAAGCATGTACCACCCTAGTTATTCTTTATAATGGACAAATCCAATTTCATTTGCTTTATTAATGACAAACCTGATAAATGGACTAAGTCATTTTCTCCTAAATGAATGACTAGTATATCCGGGCATCCTCTGATAGAGCAAAGTTCAGATAAGGTATTCAATAGGCTCCCTCAGCGCATATCACTTTTCCCTTTCCATACCACCTCATGCCTGATACTTGGAAGTCCAAGAGATCTGCCATAAATTTGTTGCTCAGCATACAGAGCTGCCCATTTTATGAAGGAATGTCCCAGTATCCAAGTGTTCATTTTTCCCGATAATGGACCCTGCACACAACCTAGATAGAAAAGAAAACATTAGCAAAAGAAAAACAGAAAAATAAACAAAAAATTGTAACGTATCTTTCACAACATTTTGATTTCCATCTCCTAATTCTGTGTATGTCTGACCATGACCAACCCAGTCTTGCAGTTTCAGTAGCTGCCTCAATTCGAAAAGAATGAGTACCGTATCTCATAGGTTCTTTCCCCAGCCTGTTTAAAGCCTTTCTTGATACCGCTAATAGGTTTCTAATAGTAATCCTGCTGTCGTTTGCATGACAAAATATTTCGCCTGTTTTGTACCCCAACAAGATTTGAAAATTCTGCCATTCTTCCACGGGCAACAACCCTCCACCCCACTCTTGTTTAAAGATACCCATTTTCCTCTACCCAACTGATCTGTTTTGGATGTTCTTAGCCAAATCCTTATTTTTTGATGCTCCAAAAATATCTCATCACTTTGAATGCCCGCCTGTCCTCTCAAACCCAACAACTCTGAGGCACGAAAAGCGCCAAAAAATAACCACTGCATACACAACCTAAACTTTAAACTTTCAAACTCATCATAACAACAGAAAGGTAACTGTAATAACAGTTGTTGTAATAAGTCAAAAGTCACGGGTTCTCTTAGCAATTTTTTGTTACTCTGCTCCCTACTTAACCCTTTTGAAACTTTCCTCACCAATACTCCCTCAACAGGATCATGATCCTACCATAGCTGACCATAAAAGGAAATCCCTGCTAATTTTCCTGCAATAGTTGTGTGTGACAAGCCTTTTTGTATCAAGTGCAGTACGAAACCTAATGTGAACTGCTCCTTTTTAGCCACATTCCCAAACCGAGAATCAATGTTACCATAACTTAAAAATTCTCTCCAAGCTTGTTGATGCAGCTAATGAATTTTCTACGACTTCAACTATCGTCATTCCCCCCAAGCCCAAATGTCTGTGGGATCTGTGTCTTCTTGGTGTCTGCACCTGGCGCCAAATTGCGAAACTTCTGCCAATGAAATCGAAACAGAGCGTCTGCTGTATTATTTCTTGTTCCAGGAACATGCCTAGCCTTAAAGATAATATTAAGGGCCCGATTCCGATGTCGTTCGGAAGGCCTCCGAATCGGATTTGGCTTTCCCGGATGCGATTCGGAGCCCTTGTTTACGACCGAATCGTACACAGGTGCAAACGACCAAGTACGATGCAAAGATCGCGTATGCGCCGACTGAACCATTTCCGGGACCCGAACCTGTCCGTACGACTCATTCGTAGCCGAATCGTGCCGCGCTATGGAGCCGAATTCCGACCGAGCGAGTACGATGCATAATTCGGACAGCCGCTTCGCCTCGGTCTCAGCGAGACGAAACGGCTGTTGGAAGCATACTTCGGGGGCCCGTAGCAGGCCCCTCCTTCACCCGGGGCCCTCCGAATCTGTCACAGGGGTGTGCCCATGGGTCCCCCCGATCCAGGCATGCACAGTGTGGCGGGCAGCATGGGGTGCCCGCCACAGGGTGTTCGCTTTTCCCCACACACCCCTTTTCTGCTATGGGAGCCTGTGTACGCGTCTGTACACGGGCTCCCATAGAGTTCAATGGGAGTCCGAGTGAATCGAGTCCGTAAGCATACGGCAGCATCGTACTCGCTTGTTCGGACTCCCGGAGCACGTCTCGCTTGGAAAGTCCTCCGGATCCGAGTCGTACAAAGGGCTTTCCTAGCGAGATCGGAATCGGGCCCTAAGTTGTAAACATTTCAACATAAAGGCTCTTAAAAGTCACAAAACTCTCTCAGGTCTTTCGTCTTTTGCTTGTTTACCTATTCAACAACAGCTATGTTGTCCACATTGAAAAGAACTGATCTATTCCTGAATTCCTCCCCCCAAGCGAACAATGCAACAATCAGCGTAAAGAACTCCAAAAAGGCTATGCTGTGCCCTTGCTTCAACCAGTGTTCAGGCCAACTCTCAGCGCACCAACGACCTTCCCAAAATAAACCAAAACCTTTAGCACCTGATGCATCAAAAAAAAATTTGATCTGCCAGATCATGTTTTCCTCAACAAAATACAGCGAAACTCCATTAAAGTCAACAAGAAACTTCAACCAAATGTGCAGATCAGCCCTGATGGCCATGGATATCCTTATTCTGTGATGAGGGAGATAGGCACCAGACATGGACATACCCAAACGCCTACAAAAAGTCCTGCCCGCCCTGCCCAATATACATGCAAAATTTAGGTAGCCCAATAATTTCTGTACCTTCCTGAGTTCCAATTTTCTTTCATAAATTACTGACAGCAAAAAGGACCTTATCTCTTGAACTTTTTCAGCAGGTTGTCTGGCTAACATTTCCAAAGTATCTATTTCAATCCCCAGGAATGTCAACCTTGAGCTTGGACCCTCAGTTTTTTCTGGAGCCAATGGCACACCAAGTTCTTTTGCCATATCCTGAAATTTTTGCAGCGCGTTCCCGCACTGATCTATGTTCCTTGCACCGATAAACATGAAGTCATCTAGATAATGATAAACCAGGTTCTGGCCACTAAACTCTGTGAAAACCCATTGTAAAAGTGCTAAAAGTCTCAAATAGGGCACAAGATATTGAACAACCCATAGGAAGGACCTTAACCATATAAAATGCGCCATCGAAATACATGCCAAGCAATTCAGAATCAGTGGGATGTATAGGTAAGAGTCTAAATGCTGATTGAATATCAATTTTAGCAAGTTCTGCTGCTTTCCCTGCTGATCGAACCAATTTCACGGCATCATCTACCGATGTATAAGACACACTAGAATCTGTTTGAGAAATAAAGTCATTTACTGATTGACCCTCTGGCCATGATAAATGGTGTATTAGTCTGTATTCACCTGATGCTTTCTTGGGCACTGCACCTAAAGGGAAACAATCAAGTTATCAAGTGGACACTGTAAAAAAGGACCAGCTATTCTGCCTGCTTTTACTTCTGAGTGTAACTTTTGTTGTACTACATGTGGAAGCTCCTTAGCCGATTTTAGGTTATCTGACCAACCTTATCTGTCTGGGCCCTTGAGATCCAATTTTAAAACCATCTTTGAAACACCAAAATAGTTTGGATGCAGCCTCTGAATCTGGATGGTACTTCAACCAATTTGCTAATACCTCAATTCTAATTGGTGTATGAGCTCTTTGATGTATATTGAAATGGCTGACCTCTGCCCCGCGGCATTCTCCCTTGTTCACCAAACTTTGATCCTACAAAGCATTGGGTACGTGGATGTTTCCCACCACATTGCGAGCATTCATGTTTATATCGGCAAAATTGCCTGCTACAAAATTCTCTGTTGAAATTCCAGCATGCTCCTGAATAAGGTGCCTGTCCCTTCCCATACCACCCTGCCCCAGCCTGGGCGGGACGATACTGAAAGGACCGGTAAGTAACCGGTAAACCACTTGCTTCTATGAGTCGTGGCTGGAGGATGAGTGAAAGACATCCACTGGAGCCATAGTTCGGAGTCAAAGTCACCCCATGGCTTATCATTGAATATACTGACCCTGGCTCTAAACTCTTCATCAGAGCTTAGCCAAGCGTTACCTCCAAAATGCATTTGTGCTTTACGAATTATGTCTATGTATTTAAACATTGCCACTGCTCTATCCTGATGTCTCTCACAATAAATACTTGCATAAATTAGGAATGCAGATGTCCAATTTTCTATGGTTTTGGGAACTCTAGGCCTTTTCGCTAATTCCCATTCTTCTTCCCTGGAACCTTCTTTTGCTTGAATATCCCTATGCAATAGCTTAAATACATCAACTGAATCATGTCTCCATATTCTATTCTTAGTCTTCTCTGATAAATGAGAACCTAACGGCATTGCAATACCCATATAAGGTACCTTCTTATGTATATTGTGATCCTCCTCCTCAGCATCTCCGTTGTCATCCTGTTTGTCTTTTATAACCGCATTAACCTTTTTTGTCTGTTTAATGCTAGTTCCTTTTTCTTGGTCCTTTACTTTGGCTTTGTCTTGATGATTATCAATCGTATTTACATCTCCCCTCGTGTCAGTGCCACAGTCCTTGACCAGCCTCCCATCTCCAACACCAATAGATCTTGTTTTATTTGTATTAACATTGTCTGATGATATGATGCAATGTTGCTAATAAAAACAAGTAAAAAAATTAAAAAAATTGTCTGATTTCTCCCATGCTGCCCACCACAATGCCTTACCTTTTGGCAATTGTAATGACCTCTTTTGGAATTCCTTAGTATCGCATGTCTGCTGTTTGGTTTGCTGTCCATCTTCCTCAATTGCTCGGTCCACTCTTGACTTCTGCAATATACTAAGAACACTTGTTTTCCCCGATATTCCCCGCTGAACCCCATTCTTATCCATCTGACCTTTCTCATTTACACCACACTCCCAATCTCTCAACTCTCCCTCCTCTAACTCATCACTATCATCCTTATAGTCTAACTTTTCTTCATACACAGTATGACAAGCATTGCTCACACCTGGCCTCTCACCATCACCCACTCTACCATCATACAACCTTCATTTTGACGCAGACATTTGTTTAAACTGCTCCGTCGATGAAGGAAAATCCGCTACTGATCTTCCTTTGTCTTCGGACAAACGTATAAGAGCCGCTTCGTGCTCTGTTGGTAGCCGTCCTGCGCCTCCCGATTCTGCCAATTTTTTTTTTTTTTTTTTTCCAAAGCAGTAAATACAAAGATATATCAGTTCGACTCCCACCCCTCCACCCCCCACCCCAAACAACCACGAGATGACTATGTTTTCAAGGACACAAATAATAATTAAAAAAAAATATATATATATATAAACCACAAAATTGGGTTATAAATCAGAGAAAAAGAAGAAAAAAAAAGAATAGAAATAAGAAATAAGACTGAGCAGACGAGCGGTAGATAAGAAGAAAAGACTAGGAAAGTACCACAAAAGAGAAAAAAAAAAAGAAAGTACGTAAACATAGAAGGAAGAAAGAAGAGAGAGCACAGTCAGGACTACAGCCAGCCATGAGCTGCCCTCCTCAGAACTAAGTATTTAGCCATTTGGGCCAGGCTGTGCCAACCAGGAGGTGAGAAACCCCCAAATCTCCAACCCCTTCTTTCGCCCTTTACGACCTTTTTTAGCATATACAGCCTTTTCAAGGTGGTAGGTCGCCATTAGCCTAGCCAACCATTGGGAAAAAGGAGGGGGGTCAGTCTCTATCCATGCTGAAGCAACACAGATCCTCCACACTGTCATAGCGACAAAGATAAACGCTCCACCCCTTACCCTGTTGGCCTCCTCTTGTGTCCCCAACAGGATGGTTATGGGGGTCAGCATTAGAGCCTGAGAGATAACCCTCCCCAGAAAATCCTGTACTTTAAGAAGGACTGGAGTAAGTTTCGGGCAGGTGGCGAACATGTGTATTGCGTCAGCTCCAAACTCCGAACATCGAGGGCACAGCGTTCCCTTGCCTACTCCCCATTTGGCAATTTTACTAGGAGTAATATATAAGAAAAAGATGGTTTTAAAGTGTTGCACCTGCAGTTTAGCTGACAGCAAGTCGCTTTGAGAAAGTTCCAGTGATTTATAAAACGTACTATGTGGGGCCTCCAGTTTTACAAGCCATTTATCTGCGATTCTAGGTAGGTCATCAGGGGTTTGACTATTTAGTGCGGAGTATATATGACCTATCCGGGGAGTCACTGGGGCCCGTAACCTTTTGATGAATTCGATTTCTGAAAATCCTGCTGGTCCCCTAGCCTTTCGAGAAAGAAAGTCATGTATAGTAAAATATTTAAAGGCATCTTGGTTTTTCAATCCCTATTTGTTTTGTAAATCTGCAAAGGATTTGACTCCTTCGCTGGAAATTAGGTCTCCTAACTTTATAATACCAGCTTTATACCAGTCTAGTAGATAAGACCTGCCAAAGATAGCAGGCAGGTTGCCGTTATCTGCCAATTTTCTTAATGTAGTTCTTTTCTGCAAGCCGCACTGACCTGATTGTTCTGCCGTGCCAAGGACCCTAACTAAATTGCCACCCTTGTCCGATGATAAGACAATGT
This sequence comes from Calotriton arnoldi, assembly GCA_963921515.1. Classification (NCBI taxonomy): domain Eukaryota; kingdom Metazoa; phylum Chordata; class Amphibia; order Caudata; family Salamandridae; genus Calotriton; species Calotriton arnoldi. The sequence continues at coordinate 2,408,110 of CAWUFW010000321.1, read as the reverse complement.
CTGAATGCTCCACTCCAACCCACTGACCTGACTGAGGACCCACTTCTTTGTCTAAACCCAGAAAAGGCTGTTTATCAACTGTTAAATCCGAAGGGAAACTAAGCTCCTCACCATGCCCTTTAATAAGCAGTTCATACTGATTTTCTACATCCAAATGCTGTCCCAAATCAGAAGCATTGCCAAGCTGCAGGCTTTGCGTTAACACCAATTTTTTTACTGATGCCTTGGCTCTATTAGCATTTTTCAATTCTGGAGCTTCGACAAAATGTATCTGTTCTGTAGCAACAGGGGGCTCTGACTCAACCGCATTCATTATTAAAACCTTCCACGCAGCGGGGGCCTGCAACTTTGCGATTGGGGGGGCAGATAAAAATTCCCTTAACTAAGGACCCTTCTCCTCCACTCGAAGGAGCAACAATTGTGGAAGTTAAACGCATAGTTTTCATTTTAGGTTCTGTGTTGCCATAGTAGCGCTGACCGGGCATATCTGCAAAATCCCTACTGCCGGCTGGAACAATGTCTATAGTCCGCCCATGAGGAAGGGGGCCCGCCTCAACCAATAAACGGGTGTCGGGCACCATAACAGTCACACCCTTTGCATGTTTCCTTCGTACGCGGGATGCCGACGCCACAGGCTCCACCCCAATAGCTCCACCTTTGCGGCTCGCCGCTCCTCCCAAAGACCACCCACTTCGAGAGCCTGAGATAGAACGATGAGGCTGTTCCGCGCTTTCGTCATGGTAAACCACCTTTCCTGGGGCCGCAACATTCGAAAACTGCCCTGGAAGAACAGCCGGCACATTCTCTGTATCAGGTAAATCTTAACTATTTCCTCATTCTCTAACATAACTTTCACTTTACCCGATACCAGCAAACATGCAGCTACAGCTGCCGCAACTCTAGGAGCAGCTTTCCTCTTAGGGCGTTCCAAACCAACCCCCTGGTAAGCCTGGCTTCAGTAGGTCCTCCCTACCTGCCTCACATAAAACCCCTATCACGTTACGAATAACTTCATTCCCTGACATAATAACCCCGGTAAGGATACTGAGCTACACAACCTAAACCTTATCTGACTAAAGTGAATTCCTGTCACCTAAATTACTCTGACACCCTAGGTACTGCCACAGCAAGTGCCTCCCCACCCAAAAATGGCCCTATATAACCTACTAAGCCCCGCCCACATTACCTACCTACACCTATCCCAATACGTGGCCCGTTCCATCGTGCAAAAACACCCAGGGGGAGACCAGCTCGTGCCATGCTCCCCCTGGGACCCGCACCAAGCATGGAAATCAACAACATGGTGTCTTCCTCTTGAAATGTGCAAGGCAGGAGCGTAACGCAGGCCCCTGAAGCCCCTGTGATGCTGGGGGCGAGGGGACATTCAGCATAGCTCTATGCATTTCTGAGAGGTATGGGGGGCTTAGGTGGCTCACGCCACATTCTGCACGGGAGCCTCATCATTTTACGTTACGCTACTGGCGCGAGACCAGTTGAACGTGCCGCTGCCTCCATTGACTCTTGTTCTGAGAAGTGACAGTTAAATCTGCACCTGTGGGTTTAATGAGACCCTCGGTATCATTAACTCCGAGTGTGTGGAATTAAAGCCCACTGCAGGGTGTCACTCCTAAATAATCCTTACTCTAGAGGTTCTTTTGCAGTAACAATGCTCTACGGCTGATGTAACTGCCAAGAGACGTTTAAGTCGTAGGTAATTGTCCACGGCCCCCGCCTTTCAAGGGGCACCATGAGAAAGTGAACTTTCTATCTGGCGGTTCTGGCCTGTGTCTATTCTGTTTTTCTATCTAAATCTTCCTACCTCTACCCCTCCCGCTCTCTCTGGAGAGAATTTTTAAGGTCCCGCCAAAACATATTTCATCTGTCTCTGTGACCTTGTGAAAGTTTAACAAATACATTTAGTATTGTTTGCACTACTGTGAGCTTAAATTAGAAGGAAATGGGCAATCAAATTTAAATTTGTTCCATACAGTGACCCTTAAAGTATCTTGCCCAGAGCCCCCAAAGTCCTTAAGATGGCACTACTCGCTGTCCCCTATCGAAAATGTCACACAGATTGGCTTCTTTTTCATACTGAAGGAAATTGGCAAGGATGTGCATATGCACAAAGATGAGGGTGCACAGATATGTACGTAGTCCTGGTGCAATTCTGATTTAAGCATCTATAGAACATTGTCAAGGCCCACGTTCTGATAAACGGGAAAATGTCCATGGACTAAGGCTAACAGATTCACCGCCAAGTAACTTTATCGTATTTCACATGCCCTTAGAGCTAGCTTCTTGTATCGTAGCTTTTTATTTCTTATCTACAAACAAGGGCTCGCCCACGCCGTGCCCTGCATGTAAACACAGAGACGCACAGGCGCATAACTCAAGCGGATAGCATTGGCCCATACGGAAACTGCGCATATCCCTGACAGTAGTTAATGATGTGTTTCTGTAACAGCGCGGCTGCCAGCTGCTCGGTCACTTTTTCCACAGCCTTCAAAGGTATTTACATAAATAGTTAAAGGTAAATTGTTAAACTGCCACGCTCCGGAGAAAAACGCTGAGAGCACTTAGAACAGGCCTACTTCAGCCTGGCGTCCTAAGTCACTTCACTAATGACATGTCACTGAGTTATGGCCTTTCCGAAATGGAAAACCGGGATGAAGCTTAAATAGCAGAATATAAAACCGACGCTCCAGTGGACACAGAAGACACAGGGAGAGGAAATCAATCCTCTAAAAGCTAAACATAGTTCTGCAATATGTAGAAAACATCCGTGAGTTCACCCGAAGCGTCCTTACTACCAAACACAATGTTTGCAAGTGAAGTCGGAACGGCCTTCTGGTTAGCGCTGAGCTGTGGGAGGCAGACGTACTTGACGTCTGGCCTCAGGCCCCCTTTTGCCCGGCAGCATTATTTATTACTAGCAGTGTTCCACTACCCTGAAAACTGCGTGCAAAACCAGGTACTGTGAAAGGGCACACTAAAGCAACTGAAGGTTTATTATACATAAACTGAGAATCCAGTGTGTACCAATGCAAACTAGCAGTAATATCAAATTCCTGTTAATTTATTCTTTAATTAGTATAATTAATCTCCAGCACAAAGAAACTTGGATAGATGCATGGATTGGAGCACAAAACTAAACCTAGCAACTAAAAACCACCCGATTATCCACTAAATTTGTGTCAGAACCCCTTTCAGAGGGCTGATGACTTTTACTCCTGATGTTCCGTCATCCGACCTACTATGGGTTCTGAGAAACTAGGCCAGATAATACCCCTTCAGCACTTGACTCTCAGTGGCAGCGCGGGTTGAGCAGTCCAAGACTTCTCGGGGGGAGGTAAGTGCAAGATGTACATGGAATCAAGACTTAAAATACATCAAGCAGTCTTTCCAGCTCCCGTTGATGTTACAATACAGTAGCAGTCTGGCGGGTGCTAGCGAAGTGCTGTAGTCTCGTTACTTACAGCAAAGTGGCTGGCCATCCACTGTGCCTCTTGCGATGATGCTGTAAGTTCCTCTGATCCTAAAGGATGGTCTTGGGCAATTACTTATTCTCTGATGTTCAAGTTGATGCTCTGAGTGCACAGGTGAGAAACCATGGCTCTTCATGGTCACACACTGCACCTGGGAGACAGCCCTCCCTCTTTGCAGTGGTACACCAAGGTGATCGCCATTGCTCTTCACAGCAGCCCCCTCTGGCATACAGGGTCGCCGACTTGGGTGGCACATGGGCAAATAGCCTTATTGGTGTAGTGATGCTTTAACTTGTGTCTGTGAGGTCGACCTCCACATGCCTTTCCAAGGCCCTGGGTTTCCAATATGGAACCAACAGGCCACCAAGTAGTGTACCACTCATAGGCACACATACATCACAGCCCTCCCATTCCTAAACCTTATTTACCTGTATCCTTCTGAGAGCTCCCTATCTGAAATCTTGTTCTTATCTTGTCACATTTACTGTGCTTTCAAACACCGAGGCCAAATGTCAGGCTGAGTCTTCTAGGGAGCCTGGTGTTTATTTTGCTTTCGGGGACTTCAAAGTGAGAGTGTTTACACGAAAAGGAATGCAGATTATTTTCCCTTGGATTTTGTTTAACTTTTTCATTTTTAAGCAAGGCTTTATAATAAAGTATTGGCAAAGCCATTAGTTTGGCACTCACATTTCAAAGGCGAGACCTATTGGCTTTGCCAATGCTTCTTTATTCCCTAATGGTTTCCAATCTTCCAGGGTGCCTGACTCCGGACCACAGGGTTCACGGTTCGATCCCCGGGGCTGGCGGCAGGTTAGCCCAGCACCATGTGACTCTGGGCAATAGCTTGCTTAATCTTCCCGATGGCCCCCAGCGCCGGGACACCTCTCCTGAGGTAGCTGTGCGCTTTAAAAAAAAAAAAGTTAATAATTTTAACCAATGTTACAGGTGACTCAGAAACACGTATGTGGGTATCAGTAATTGCAAAATGCTGAAATATTGTGGAGACGATTCACAAAAGCATTTGAGTGTGGGTCCTAATACTACATGAGCACTCTTTTACGTGCTCTTACATTCCTTTATAAATCTGAGCCAAAAGCCCAACTCCCTATTAATAAAAGTGCAAAGAAAGCACAGTCGTTTCTGTTTTTTATTTTTTATAATTGTGTATGAATATTCCAGTTTGGGGCAATTCACAAAGACATGTAAGAGTCCGCAGGCGGTACTACTTTACGGACTCCAAAATGCCTTTGTGAATAGGCTCTAAACCTTTTCTGAGCTGTGCCCGAACAGCCCCTGAGACGTGGGGAATTTCCATGGGAATCGTTTTTCCTCCTCTTGATTCCCAAGGTAAATCTGATTTATTTTTTTTGGGGCCATTTCCAATACCGACATACATTTCTGCACCTTTCTGTAATTACGCTGGGAACCAACAGTGAAGATGGAGTTTTGCTGCGTTACATCTAATTCACGATCCTTGCAGAGTCTGGAGTTCCGGTTTTATAACCATCCAAGTTCCCTGTCAGTCCATGCCTCCTGGAAGTTCTTTTATTTCGATGCTTCAGCTGAAACTCTCAGGAGAGGCAGGCACAAAAATACACCCAAATATTCCAGGAGGGGGTGATTTAGTATTTTTAACTGCAGGCCTCCAACATGTGGGGGATTGTGCTTGTTTGTGAGCCTTGCCTTACATTCTGGGCCATTAAAAATACATGCACGTGAGTGCACATGCCGGAAATACATTGGCATGCGCACTGGAGCCTGTGGCGCAGAGACAGACCTGGGAGCTTAAAAATACGGAACACCGGCCCACTTGAGCTGCCACCACAACATACACCCTGGCTGATGTTTCTCACGCTCATGTGCTGAAACCACTCACGAAGGGTGCAAAAAAGGCAAGAAACAGAGGTGACGAAAAGATCCATGGGCACATACCATAAACTTTGTGAGTCACAGACAGGCTTAGGTGCATTCTAACAGTGCTTTGTAGAAAGTGAACATATGTCTGAGGTCAGAAGTCAGGCACTGACCTTGACCTTATGATGCACTCTTGTTCCACCGTAACCCGGAGCCCGGTGCCTATGGCAGACAAGGGCCACAGTGGTGGATTCAGACATATGCAATGCAAGGGAGAAGATCTGCTGTCCAGCACTGCCGCCATCCTTGAATTTGCACAAGGATGCATCCTATTGTAATCTAATTTGCTTCACGCTCTTACTTGTTTGCATTGTACATTCAGTTCAGGGGAGGATGAAAGCCACAGTTGTGTGGTACTCTACAGGTTAACACTGGGTTTGGGTATGCCATCATGTACATCGTGAATTGGGCGTGTACAACTGATCTAGAAATGGCAGCCTTATCCATGTGCCTTTGCTTTACTCCTGCAATAAGTGGGTAATCAGGAAAACATTTATTTTATTTATACTGTATGTGTATCCAATCACAGTTAAAAAGTGACATAAACGTATCTACTGCAAATCAGTGAGGAAATCCTACGAAATACATGAAGAGAAGCACTTTAATGGCCTTTCACAACTGAACTAGTTAGATTACAATTGTCTGGGGTATGGTACATTATCACTTCATTTATTTTTCAGAGATTTTTTTTCTATCTCCCACCTCCATTCCTGCTGGGCCTTGTGGATCCTGATGAAGTCCCATGTTTCAAACTTTTGCATCTGGTACAATCCCTGAGATGTGCACCCACCCATTGGGTTGCATCTCTTTTCAGCCCATCATGCTCAGGGACATTTGGCATACTCTAACTGCATCCATCCACTACTACGTATGTAATGTAAAGTGGGGTTTTCTCCCCTGTCAGTGGTCTTCCTACTTTGACTCAGGGGCCCCCCGAGTGATTTCTAAATTGTTCTATTTACCACCTTTATCTGTTTAAAACTAGTTCCTGATTCAAGGCAACCCCTTTCCCATTTTAGGTTTACCTGCAATTGAGTTGTAAGGACTATTCTATGGATCACATCTTTCCCACAGTAGCTTGAGTATCTCCCATTCTGTTCTTTCGAATATAACATTCTATAGCACATGTGGAATACTTTGTAGTACATAAATTACCTTGACAGTGAAATCTTAATAAATGGTGCTGCACTACCCAGTAGAGATAGCAGAATATGTGTTCAAATGATTTAGGTCTGCTTCCAGCTTGCCCTGTCAGAAGAAATGTTTAGGTCGCAGTGTCTGGTATGCGGAGTTTCAGAAAGTAGATCTGGGAATCATTCCGACCGTTGCTTGCCATTGGCTTTGTCGTATGTAACTCACATTTTCTGGCTTTCTATTTGCTGGTTTAGGCTCTTTAGGTTCACTTCGTCCCTCCCATTCCTAAACCTTATTTACCTGTATCCTTCAGAGAGCTCCCTATCTGAAATCTTGTTCTTATCTTGTCACACTTACTGTGCTTTCAAACGCCGAGGCCAAATGTCAGGCTGAGGCTTCTAGGGAGCCTGGTGTTTATTTTGCTTTCGGGGACTTCAAAGTGAGAGCGTTTACACGAAAAGGAATGCAGATTATTTTCCCTTGGATTTTGTTTAACTTTTTCATTTTTAAGCAAGGCTTTATAATAAAGTATTGGCAAAGCCATTAGTTTGGCACTCACATTTCAAAGGCGAGACCTATTGGCTTTACCAATGCTTCTTTATTCCCTAATGGTTTCCAATCTTCCAATAATCATTTGTGCAAGATACTGAAGTCATTTCTTGTGATTTACATTGTTAAATTAGAAGCCTAAGGGGGTAAATCAGAGTTTCGCAGAGTGGGAGCATCTCTGTAAATCGGCAGCACTCCCACCTTGCCAAACTTATGTTTCCACCCTCTGTTTAGAATTGGTGGAAGCTCTGTTTTATACCAGCAGAGTCTCAGCTGGCTCCACAGACATGAATGTTTGACCTGGCCGCCAATCCACCATTGGACTTGCAAGGTCACAATATCACTCACCATCTGTCACTCTTTTTCCCTGCCGGGGTAGGGAAAACACACAATGGCTACCACACACAGGGAGAAAACTCACAGCGTCTCGAGTCATTGCTGTTTTGTTTTCAGAAAGCAAAAAACTTTTCCAAGTGGGAGCATCAAACATGTCTCCTACTTGGCAACCTTCAATGGAGCTATATCAGGTGCATACTGACAGAAAGCAAAGAGATCCCTCACCTTACTGATCTCTGCGTGGTATACTCTAAATGAGCCCTTGAATGTTTGCCAGATTCATTAATCATAACAACTTTTGTTATTGTCAAACTGGCTTTCCGACATACACAATATTATCATCTGTGTATAACTAGTACACCTTTCTCCTGTGAGAAATTGGGTTGTTGACTGGGGTGTGAGCCCTAGTCAAGCTGCAATCACAATCCTTGTCAGGGTAAGGCACAAGCAAACCCCAATGTAACCTGTGCTCAACCCCCTGGTAACTTGGCACAGAGCAGCCAGGCTTAACTTGGAGGCAATGTGTAAATTATTTGTGCAACACTTCAAACAGGAACACAGTGAAAACACACCACAAATGGATCCCACACCAGTTTAGAAAAATAGAGCAGAATTTAATAAATAAAACAAGACCAAAACGACTAAAATCCAGTAAGTAGAACCGGAGTTATGAATTTTTAAAGATTTTAAGGAAAATAACACCAAAAAGCACAAAGTGCCAACTCAGGATATCTGGTTGTGCTGAACCGGGTAAAAGTCACACTTTCTGGCTGGCCGCGATGGAGCGCAGGTTGGCTAATGTCACCAGGTTAGGCCCGCTAAACGTTACCCTTCTCAAATCCGTGCCAAGAGTCCCGTTTGCGGTGGAGGGGGCCGTGAGGAGCAAGGAAAGCACTGCGGGAGGCTGCCGGCGTAGTGTAAACATCCTGAAGGCGACCCTTGACCTTGCCAGGTAGGTCGCTCCCCCACCACACAGCTCCGCCTGCGCTGTCTGCCCGCTGCTCCTGTAGGTAAGATCGCCCTCCGCTTGTGGCCCCGGTGCCAGTTTTGTCTGCTTGTCTCCCCTTTTCCTTTCTGTGCCCCTCGCTGCCCCACTGTTGTTGTGCCCGTGATTTGCCTGCTCTCCCCCGTTTTTCCTTCTGTGCCCCTCGCTGCCCCACTGTTGTTTACCCGTGATTTGCCTGCTCTCCCCCGTTTTTTTCCTTTCTGTGCCCCTCGCTGCCCCACTGTTGTTGTGCCCGTGATTTGCCTGCTCTCCCCCGTTTTTTCCTTTCTGTGCCCCTCGCTGCCCCACTGTTGTTGTGCCCGTGATTTGCCTGCTCTCCCCCGTTTTTCCTTCTGTGCCCCTCGCTGCCCCACTGTTGTTGTGCCCGTGATTTGCCTGCTCTCCCCCGTTTTTCCTTTCTGTGCCCCTCGCTGCCCCACTGTTGTTGTGCCCGTGATTTGCCTGCTCTCCCCCGTTTTCCTTCTGTGCCCCTCGCTGCCCCACTGTTGTTGTGCCCGTGATTTGCCTGCTCTCCCCCGTTTTTTCCTTTCTGTGCCCCTCGCTGCCCCACTGTTGTTGTGCCCGTGATTTGCCTGCTCTCCCCCGTTTTCCTTCTGTGCCCCTCGCTGCCCCACTGTTGTTGTGCCGGTGATTTGCCTGCTCTCCCCCGTTTTTCCTTTCTGTGCCCCTCGCTGCCCCACTGTTGTTGTGCCCGTGATTTGCCTGCTCTCCCCCGTTTTCCTTCTGTGCCCCTCGCTGCCCCACTGTTGTTGTGCCCGTGATTTGCCTGCTCTCCCCCGTTTTTCCTTTCTGTGCCCCTCGCTGCCCCACTGTTGTTGTGCCCGTGATTTGCCTGCTCTCCCCCGTTTTTCCTTCTGTGCCCCTCGCTGCCCCACTGTTGTTTACCCGTGATTTGCCTGCTCTCCCCCGTTTTTTTCCTTTCTGTGCCCCTCGCTGCCCCACTGTTGTTGTGCCCGTGATTTGCCTGCTCTCCCCCCGTTTTTTTCCTTTCTGTGCCCCTCGCTGCCCCACTGTTGTTGTGCCCGTGATTTGCCTGCTCTCCCCCGTTTTTTTCCTTTCTGTGCCCCTCGCTGCCCCACTGTTGTTGTGCCCGTGATTTGCCTGCTCTCCCCCGTTTTTTTCCTTTCTGTGCCCCTCGCTGCCCCACTGTTGTTGTGCTCGTGATTTGCCTGCTCTCCCCCCGTTCTTCCTTCTGTGCCCCTCGCTGCCCCACTGTTGTTGTGCCCGTAATTTGCCTGCTCTCCCCCCGTTTTCCTTCTGTGCCCCTCGCTGCCTATCGCCATTCCCGCCGCTGCGTCCCTGCGGCCCCGCCCCCTGACTGCCCATTCGCTGCCCCTGCCTCCCGCCTCCCAGCTGCTCCTCCCTCCCACCTCCCCATAAATGGCGGCCGCTGCACGGCCGCGCAGCGGACGTGCGCAGCGGGCGCGCCGCTGGCGCGCCGAAGGCGCGCCTAAGGCAAGCCCGTCTGCGCCCGTCCGCGACTGGACCGCGCCCAGCGCCAGAACCCCTGGATCCCACCGATGCAACACCACTCGACGGACCTACGACGCCGCCACACTCACCGCACTCAATGCCGGCCGGAACCCTGCCTGCTACCGAGCCTCACCGAGACGCACCCACGGACCCTTCACCTGCCAAACCTGCCGATTCACCTGCCCCCTGACGTGCACCACCTCCGCCAAGTCGAGCAACAGCAGCAACCACCTGAAATGCATCCTGCTGAACACCCGCTCCGTCCACAGGCACGCCGTGGAACTCTGGGACCTGCTCGACGCAACAGCACCGGACATCGCCTTCCTCACCGAAACCTGGATGAACGCCTCCTCAGCGCCTGACATCGCCATAGCCATCCCGGATGGATACAAGATCACCCGGAGGGACCGCGTCAACCAGACGGGAGGAGGCATCGCCATCGTACACAAGAACACCATCCGCATCTCGACTAACTCCGACGAGACCTTCACCGCCGCCGAACACCTACACTTCCAGATACACACGGACCCCAAGACCACCCTCCGAGGCACCCTCATCTACAGACCCCCGGGACCACGCACACTATTCAGCGAAGACATCGCAGACTTCATCAGCCCGCACGCCATGCCCTCCGCCGACTACATCCTCCTAGGGGACCTCAACTTCCACCTGGAGAACAACAACGACAGAAACACCACCGCCCTGCTGGACAACCTCGCCAACCTCGGACTCAAGCAACTGGTGAACACGCCCACCCACTACGCCGGCCACACGCTTGACCCCGTCTTCTCGTCCAGCAAGCACATCTCCTTCAGCCACGCCACCGGACTCCACTGGACCGACCACAGCTGCGTCCACTTCAGCTTCAGAAAGACTGCGACCCACCACCACCCGCAACAGGCTCCCCGCCGGAGCTGGAGCAAGATCACCGCCCGAGCAGCTCACCGCCTCCCTCAGCCAGAACACACCCACCGACACAACGGACCCAAACGAAGCAGCCAGCAACCTCGCCAAGTGGCTGACCGCCTGCGCCGACGACCTCGCACCACTAAAAAACCCTCCCAGCAGACCCGGAAGCAAGAAAACCCCTTGGTTCACCAACGAACTCAAGGAATCCAAGAAGAACTGCCGCACTCTCGAGAAAACCTGGCGACTCGTCCAGACCACAGACAACAGGACCGCCCTCAAGCACGCCACCCGCAAACACCACCAGCTGATCCGTGCCACCAAGAAGTCGGCACTCAAAGAACGACCGGACAACAACGCCCATGACAGCAAGGAACTTTTCAGCATCGTCAAAGAGTTCTCCAACCCCAGCGCCGGAAACAACGACATCACCCCCTCGCAAGACCTCTGCAACTCACTCTCTGCGTTCTTCCACCGCAAGATCACCGACATACACAACAGCTTCGACGCACAAACAACGCACCCTACCGCCCGAACCAATGCCCGCCACCACCACCCTCTGCAACTGGACCCCGATCAACACCGAAGACACCACCCGCACGATGAACTCCATCCACTCCGGATCACCAACCGACCCCTGCCCACACCACGTCTTCAACAAAGCCGACGCCACCATCGCACCCCATCTCCGGGACATCATCAACTCCTCCTTCCACACCGCCACCTTCCCGGAGAGCTGGAAGCACGCCGAGCTTACCGCCCTCCTGAAGAAACCAACGGCGGACCCCACCGACCTCAAGAACTACCGCCCCATCTCGCTCCTTCCGTTTCCGGCCAAAGTCATCGAGAAGACCGTCAACAGACAGCTTGCCGCCTTCCTCGAGACGAATGGATCCCTCGACCCCTCGCAGTCCGGGTTTCGGGCCAACCACAGCACCGAGACCGCCCTTATCGCAGCCACCGACGACATCAGAACCCTAACCGACAACGGGGAAACAGCTGCCCTCATCCTACTGGACCTCTCCGCGGCGTTCGACACCGTCTGCCACCGCACCCTAGTGAAGCGCCTCAGCAACATCGGAATCCGAGAGAAAGCACTGGAATGGATCATCTCGTTCCTCGCCGGAAGAACCCAGAGAGTCCGCCTCTCCCCGTTCAGATCCGAAGCCACCGAAGTCATCTGCGGCGTTCCACAAGGATCCTCACTCAGCCCGACCCTCTTCAACGTCTACATGAGCCCCCTCGCAGCCATCGCACGCCGACACAACCTCAACATCATCTCCTACGCCGACGACACCCAGCTGATCCTCTCCCTCACCAACGACCCCACCACCGCCAGAGCCAACCTGCACGACGGGATGAGAGACGTCGCCGACTGGATGAGGAACAGCCGCCTTAAACTGAACTCAGACAAGACGGAAGTCCTCATCCTGGGCTCATCACCCTCCGCCTGGGACGACTCCTGGTGGCCCCCGGCCCTGGGCACCGCACCCAAGCCAACGGACCACGCACGCAACCTGGGCTTCATCCTGGACTCCTCCCTATCGATGACCAGACAAGTCAACGCCGTCTCATCTTCATGCTTCAACACCCTGCGCATGCTCCGCAAGATCTTCAGATGGATCCCCACTGAAACCAGGAAGACCGTCACCCAGGCACTCGTCACCAGCCGACTGGACTATGGGAACACCCTCTACGCCGGAACCACAGCCAAACTTCAAAAGAGACTCCAGCGCATCCAGAACGCCTCCGCACGACTCATCCTGGACATCCCCCGACACAGCCACATCACCGTACACCTGAAAGACCTGCACTGGCTCCCCGTCAGCAAGAGAATCACGTTCAGACTCCTCACCCACGCACACAAGGCCCTCCACGACCTGGGCCCAAAGTACCTCAACGACCGCATGTCCTTCTACACGCCCACACGCCAGCTACGATCAACCAGCCACGCCCTCGCCACCGTACCACGCATCCGCAGAACCACCGCCAGAGGAAGATCCTTCTCCTACCTGGCGGCCAAGACCTGGAACTCCCTCCCCACTCACCTTCGGCGAACCCAGGACCATCTCGCCTTCAGGAAGCAGCTCAAGACCTGGCTGTTCGAGCAGTAACTTACCCCCTCCCCCAGCGCCTTGAGACCCTCCCGGGTGAGTAGCGCGCTCTATAAATGCCGTGATTGATTGATTGATTGAAGTCATTGCAGACGGGCATCGCTGGAGCTTCGCGTTGGCGGTCCCCGCTAGTGCCGATGCAGAAGCGCAAAGAGGCGGCTGCCGGAGCTTCGCTTTGACTCACTGTACGAGCAGCGTGGACTTGGTCTGAACGGGCCAGTATGCGGTCGCGAAGAGCCCAAAAACCTAAATATACAGCTCTCTGAGCCACACCAAGAGTCAAGTTCCTGAGGGGCAACACTCAGGGGTTATTTACTCAGTTCAGCTGGGTTCAGTAACTGGTACAGGATGTTGGGGAGGCTTTTATGTCCGTAAGGCTCAGAATCGGAGGCCTGCAGACCAGCCCTTGGACTCGCTATGGTGTCCTAGGTTCAAGGGTGAAATTGCCAGTCCAGTTCTCTTCTAACCCTGGCAAGAGAGCAACAGGCTGCAGTTCCTTCAGAGGAGCAGTCAGGAAGAGTGGCAATCCTTTCAGCAGCACAGCAGTCCTTCTTCCTGGCAGCATATCCACAGGTCCAGAAGTGTACTGTAGAGTTGGTGTCTGAGGTCCAGTATTTATACACAGTTGGGCCTTTGAATTGGGGAGAAGCTTCTGGAGGCATGGCTTTGAAGTGCACAGGTGACCTGCCTTCCCAGCTCCAGACTCAATCAATCAATCAGGGAATTGTAAGCGCGCTACTCACCCGTGAGGGTCTCAAGGCGCTGAGGGGGGTGGTCCGCAGATCTGTTTAGCCGAAGAGCCAGGTCTTGAGGGTCTTCCTGAAGGTGTTCAGGGAGGGGGCGCGTCTGATGTCTGCCGGTAGCTCGTTCCAGGTCTTGGCTGCAATGTGAGAGAAGGATCTTCCGCCTGCTCTGGCTCTGTGGATGCGCGGGGTTTCGGCCAGTGCGAGGTTGGAAGATCGGAGGTTTCTTTTGGGTACGTGGAAGTTGATTCTGTCGTTGAGGTATTTGGGTCCGTTGTTGTGTAGGCATTTGTAGGCGTGAGTGAGGATTTTGAAAGTGACTCTTTTTTCCATGGGGAGCCAGTGGAGACTTCGTAGGTGTTGGCTGATGTGTTCGTGTCGGGGGATGCCGAGGACGAGTCTGGCGGCGGTGTTTTGTACTGTCTGGAGTTTGCGGAGTAGGGACTTGTTGATGCCGGCGTAGAGTGCGTTTCCATAGTCCAGTCTGCTGGTGATGAGTGCGTGGGTGACTGTCTGCCTTGACTCTGGGGAGATCCACTTGAAGGTCTTGCGGAGGATGCGGAGGGTGTTGAAGTAGCTGGAGGTGACGGCGTTGGCCTGTCGGTTCATGGAGAGTGATGATTCGAGTACGATGCCGAGGTTCTTGGCGTGGTCTGAGGTGGTAGGTGGGCTTCCGAGGGCGGTCGGCCACCAGGTGCTGTCCCATGCAGAAGGGGTGGTACCGAGGACGAGGACTTCTGTCTTCTCAGCGTTGAGCTTCAGGCAGCTGTTGGTCATCCAGGCTGCGACGTCTTGCATTCCTTTCTGGAAGTTGAGTTTGGCAGTGGTGGGGTCTTTGGTGAGGGAGAGGATGAGCTGGGTGTCGTCGGCGTAGGATACGATGTTGAGGCTGTGTTGTCGGACGATGGCTGCGAGGGGGGCCATGTAAATGTTGAAGAGGGTGGGGCTCAGTGATGAACCCTGTGGGACTCCGCAGGTGATTTTCGTGGGATCGGAGAGGAAGGGTGGGAGTCTGATCCTTTGGCTTCTTCCGTTGAGGAATGATCGGATCCAGTCCAGGGCTGTTCCTTGTATGCCTGTGTCGTGTAGTCTGACGACTAGTGTGCGATGGGAGACGGTGTCGAAGGCCGCTGATAGGTCGAGTAGGATGAGGGCTGCGGAGTGGCCTTGGTCCAGGAGGGTGCGGATGTCGTCTGTGGCGGCGAGTAGGGCGGTCTCTGTGCTGTGGTTGCTTCGGAATCCGGATTGAGACGGGTCGAGGACGGCATTCTCTTCAATGAATCGTGTCAGTTTCCTGTTGACTGTTTTCTCTGCAACTTTGGCTGCGAAGGGGATGAGCGAGATGGGCCGATAGTTCTTTAGGTCGGTGGGGTCAGCTGTGGGCTTCTTGAGCAGGGGTCTGACTTCTGCGCGCTTCCAGTCGTCTGGGAAGGTGCCTGTTTAGAAGGTGGTGTTGATGGTGCGTTGTAGTTTGGGTGCGATGGCGGCCACGGCTCTGTGGTAGATGTGAGACTAACTACAAGGGGCATGCAGCCCTTTGTGTGGAGGTAGGACACCGCCTATTCAAGTGTAAGTGGGGCTGGGCCCAGCTCCTCCTTCCCACCCTCCCAGTGATGGCCCTTCCAATCACACCTAAGCTCCCCATTGCATGTGGCTGTCTAGGAGGCATACACAAAGCCCAGCAGTCGACTACATTCAGGCAAGGCAAAAAAAATGCCAACTTTCTAAAAGTCGTATTTTCAAAATTGTAATTTAAAATCCGTCTTCACCATAAGTTATGATTTTAAATTACAATCCAAAGACACCAAACATGATCTGGTTTCCTGGTGCCATTTAGAAATTACACTTATAAAATGTAATACGGTAATTCCAATGTTATCCTATGGAGAGGTAGGCCTTGCAGTAGTGAAAAACAAATGTAAGAATTTTTCACTACCATGTCATGTTAAACATAAAAGTATGTGCCCCACTTTTTATATACATTGCACCTGCAGGCCTGAGACATGTTTACAGTGCTACTTAAGTGGGTGGTACAATCAGTGTTGCAGGCCCACTAGTAGCATTTAATTTACAGGCCCTGGTCTCAGGTAGTGCCACTTTACTAAGGACTTACAAGTAATTTAAATATGCCAGTTGGGTAAAAGCCAATCGAACATGTTTTAAGAAGAGAGGCGCAACAACTTTAGCACTGGATAACAGTGGTAAAGTGTGCAGAGTCCTAAGACCAGCAGAAACAAAGTCAGAAAAAACTGGAGATCTGAAGGCAAAAAACGTAGGAGAAAAACCATGCCAAGGATGCCAGGGCTCCCTATACACCACTGCACCTTGGAGATTGCTCCCTTGGCACCACTAGCATGTCGTACAAATTTTTCAATTGGGGAAGATCCCGAGTGGCTGCTAAGCACATGTCAGGTTGAGTGTAATGGTATCGTTCGGAATTAGGTATCCCAAAATCATGCCAACAGTGTTGGAAAGTAAGGATGTTCCACCCATAAAAAAAATCAGAGACTACGAGGCAGCTGTCTTCTCTCCAGAGGTCAAAGGGTCCTGTTGTTAGGGCTGAGGGGAAAGCAGGATTAAAGAGAATAGGGGTATATGGAGAGTAAAAGGAGTTCCAGGTCAAGTAACTGTATCCCATACCTTCAGCGTGGTTTGGTAGGTGTTCTCAGGTACTTGTTAGGAGGTCACTCAGATTTCGGCTTCCAAAGGACATCCCTCACATATCGGCCCAGCACTTCTCTGTCCATATGGAGCCAATGTTTATATGATTCTCTCTGGGCCCATTCAGCAACGACTCTCAATTGTGTGGCTTTATAATATAGGTGGAAGTCTGGCAGGGCTAGTCCTCTTGCCTCCTTTGGGATCCTTAACTGTTTGTAGGGAAGCCGGGCCCTGCGGTCCTGCCAAATGAAACGTATCACAAGGGAGTGTAGCTCTGTAAAAAAAAGTCCTGGGGCACATCAATTGGGAGACCTTGAAAGAGGTTCAAGACCTGCGGCAGAACTGCCATTTTAACTAAGTTAATGTGTCCTAGCCATGATAAATACATATTTAAAATCTAGTTTCAATCGACGGAGCAGTGGGGGGTAAATTAGCTCGATAAAGACCCGTAAACTTGGTGGGTAATGGTAATTCCCAAATAAGTGATGTCTTTTTTTACCCATTGAAAGGGAGTCGTGGGTGCTAGTGTTTCCATTTCTTGTGCGGAGAGGGTCAGATTAAGGAGGAAGGACTTATGGAGATTTCTACGCTACCCCGACACCATTTCTTAGTAGTCCAATTCGCGTTCAGTTAAAAGCTACAAGATTGCCATAGGTCTTTTGCCCTTGTGATTTTTTTTCCTCCTAACTGGGACCTTCTTAAGGAAACACTGTACACCTTTCACAGGTACTGTTCAGTTCAGGATGGCACTGCAGTTACTGGGAGGAGCCACCATTTCCTTGGCTATTCAAGAAGGAAACTTGATAGGCCTTCGCAAGTATCATATGAGATCAGAAGCAACATATCATCTGCAAAAAGTGAAATTTTAGAGTCTATTGAACCAAAGGGGATGCCGTAAATTGCGGGCACAGCTCTGATTTTAGAGGTAAGGGGTTCTATACTAAGCATGAATAAAAGTGGGGAAAGTGGGCACCCTTGTTGGGTACCCCGACTTAGATGAAAAAAGTCTGAGCCCACTCCGTTAACCATGACTCTTGAGAGAGGATTTGCGTAATTTGCTTGGACCATGGCAATGAATTGCTCATGCAAGCCAAATTTGTGGAGGATGTGAAACAGAAAGGACCAATCTACCCGGTCGAAGGCCTTTTCTGCATCTAATGCTTAAAGGATAGCCGGAATCTATTTCTTAATGGCTTTTTTGAACTGGTGGATTATCTTCCTCAAATTATCATGTATCTGCCTCCCTCGGATGAAGCCTTATTGGTTGGGGTGGATTAATTCGGGCATGATACCTTCTAATCTTGTGTCAAGAATCTTAGTGTAGAGTTTTACATCTTAATTAAGCTATGCTATAGGCCATTAAGAAGAACAAACTGTGGATCTTTCCCCATTTAGGACTAACTGAGATAAGTGCTTCACTCATTGAAGGAGTGACTATTTTGGTGGTTGCTATGTAATTAAATAGGAGGGTAAGATGGGGTATGAGTTCAGCGCTAAAGGTTTTATATTTAACGTTATCCTGATGAAGTTTGTGGGTGATTGGTCGAAATTGTTGTCTCTGAGTCAATGTCGCTGGTGCAATATCCTAGAAAATAAGCCATTACACACCATGGAAGGTCACCTTGCCTAGTTTCCTCGACCCCACCCTCTCCATGACTAAGCAGGTCAACGCCGTTTCCTCATCCTGCTTCAACATCCTCCGAATGCTCTGCAGGATCTTCAAGTGGATCCCCACCGAAACAAGAAAAACAGTCACCCAGGCCCTCGTCACCAGCAGGCTGGACTACGGAAACGCCCTCTACGCAGGAACGACGGCTAAGCTCCTGAGACGGCTGCAACGCATCCAGAACGCCTCTGCACATCTAATCCTCGACATCCCCCGACGCAGCCACATCACACCCCACCTGAGAGACCTGCACTGGCTCCCTGTCAACAAGAGGATAACCTTCAAGCTCCTCACCCACGCACACAAAGCACTCCACAACTCCGGACCAGCCTACCTCAACAGACGACTCAGCTTCTACACCCCCACCCGCCAGCTCCGCTCGACCAGCCTCGCCCTCGCCACAGTCCCCCGCATCCGGAAAACGACCGCCGGCGGCAGATCCTTCTCCCACCTCGCCGCCAAGACCTGGAACACCCTCCCCACCAACCTCCGACAGACCCAAGACCTACTGGCCTTCAGAAGACTCCTCAAGACCTGGCTCTTCGATCAGTAGCAGCACCACCACCCTCTTCCCCCGGCACCTTGAGACCCTCGCGGGTATGTAGTGCGCTTTATAAGTGACATGATTGATTGATTGATTGATTCCTTGCTGTCTGAAGAACGGCCTCCTTAGTTTTGAAAGAATGTAGCTTCACTAGGACATCTCTGGGGCGCTTTCCCTTGCTGTGATTGAGCAGGCCCACACTGTGGACACAGTCCAACTTCAACTTGGGGCCCCCCGTTCCCAGCAGTTGTGAAAAAAGCCCCACCACGATGGCCTTCAAGTCAGGTCCCTCTGCTCCTTCTAAGCCTCACAGCCTGATATTGTCACACTGGGAATGATTTTTAAGGTTCTCACATTTGAGGGGCATTGCTTTAAGGTGTGCTTGAAGGTGGTCCATGGAGCTCTCTAGGAGTTCTACTCGCGGTGTCATGTTTTGGCAGGTAGTTTCAAGATCCAGTGTCTATGTGCCAATTGAATCTACGTCTTGTTGGAGAGCAGTGAATTTGGAGGTAAGCTCAGATAAGAGGGCCTCTAAAGAAGGGGTTGGGTCAGTCTTGAGATCTTCATGTAGTTCCTTTTGAAATCTCGAAGGAAGGACATGAGGTCTTTCGTAGTCAAGGCCATATTTTCTTCTCTATGAGGAGATGGATGAGAGATCCATGAATCTATTGCCTGAAAGTAACTGGAGACTCTAGTCGTCTGAGGTTTTTTGTGAGGCATGTAGAGTGTGGCTGCAAAAGGTAGGTAGAGATTGTGAAGCAACACCGTTTGGGCTTTTTGGATGGCTCGCAGTAGGTCTGTCCAAAAGTCCAGGTTCCCCCAGCTACAGCGTGTGCCCCAGACGGCAGCTAGGAGGTTAGCAGTTAGCTACTGTGTCCTCTGCAAAATTTATAGAGGGGTCTGGTCCGAAAGGGAGCTGTTAATTGATCGCCTCCGTAGTTGTTGTGGAAACTGCAGGTGACAATGGCTAGAGGACCAGAATGCTAGCTTAAGCGGGTCAGAAGCCAGGTGGGTGTGTTCCCCCCCAGTTCTTCAGACACAAAAACCTCTGGTGTGTGCCCCATATTCCAACAAATGCCTGTTCAACAGTTCATATAGGTGCAACAAGCCTCCTTGTGCCCATTACTCTGAAGACGATCTAGGGGCCCCCAACAACGTGGCAGATGAAACTGTGCAGCAGAAAGGCATGAAGGAGTTACCAGGTGGCCGAGCAAGGCACCTCTAATAAAAAGGGCAACACAGGGTGGTCATTGTCATCTAATAGGGCATTACTCGAGAATCAGGGAGCAACGTGCCAGCCACTGGCCCCCATCCCCTGTATGTGATATGGCGGTGTCATATAGCAGGAGGTTTCTTAGTCCGAAGGACGCATGGTGCGGATGCCATTTTGTGGGTGTGCGGCAGGCCCAGTCACTGCTCTCCAAGGCCGGTATTAGACTCCAAGAGGATTGCCCCGGGTCCATCCATCTGCCTCCCGGCCGTTTCAGGAGCTAGGGCCAGGCGGGTGTAGAATAGAGAAATCGGCGGCCGCTGCCAAACTATCTCGCTGCTCGCATCTTGGTTCTCCGCTTCTCCCTGCGGCTTCAGATGCAGATGAAGGTATGGGGGGTGGGCAAGTCGGCACTTACTGTGGCAAGATTTGAGCGCTGTGTATTTGCGGCAGGGAGAGTCTCCTCAAGGGGCACTCTGCTCTCCTATTCTAACGCTCTGCTGCCTCGTCGTGTTTAGGCCTCATGGCTGAAGCACACTGAGTCTGCAATGGTCTGGGCCATGGGGCACAGCTAAATCGTGCGGTGAGAGCTGAGAGCTGCCGGGGAGGGGCACCACCTTCCACTCTTAAGTCCGAGCCCACTGCACCCCCGGCAGCTGGGGGTCCAACAAGGTGCTGCCGCGGTAGTAGAAATGAGGCACAACATGACTCCGCATCTCGTCCGGGCCATGCCATGCTTCACAGCTCTCAGGCGGTCAGGGCATCTCACTCGTACCGCGGTGACATCAGGGGGAGCAATCTGTCTCCATTCTCAGCGCCTCCCTCTCCCCCCGACCTCCGGGACAGCCGTCGGGCAATGGACTGTCAAAAGACGCCTGTTACCTTGAGTTTTAAAATAAATTTTGTGGAGTTCGTACGCATCACGTCCGTGCTTCCATGATGGTTGGCCACGCCCCCCCCCTGGCTTGGTACTTTTCTTTGTCCTGCTATCAGGGAGAGTTTAGTACCTTGTCTATTTACTTCTGCATTAATCTTTATCTTCAGTTAAAAGCTGCAAGATTGGCAGAGGTCTTTTGCCCTTGTGATTTTTTTTTCCTCCTAACTGGGAGCTTCTTAAGGAAACACTTTACACCTTTCACATGTACTGTTGAGTGCAGGATGGCACTGCAGTTACTGGGCGGAGCCACCATTTCCTTGGCTATTCAAGAAGGAAACTTGATAGGCCTTCGCAAGTATCATATGAGATCAGGACCAGTGCTAGCTTTTTCAAAAGTTGTAAAACAAAAGTCCCTTCTAAGGAGTCAAAGATCTTTGGTGTGTCAACAGGTACTATATCCAGTGGGACTAATCTTTCACCAAATCTAATAACGTCCCTTTCCTTCCTACTTTTAGCCTGTGGACCTGTTTAGAAAAAAGTCAAATTGATATAGGTGAGAAAGGACAGCAGTCTTCTGGCGAAGTCTATTCTTAAGCACTTTTACCAGCACTTAATCCTATTAAGCCCACACCTATCCTAAGATTTTCCCTCAATTATCTCGAGAAAGTGATAAATGTTGTAGACCACACCATCTCCCACTATCTTAATTACTTCCTGAGGTCTTTGCTCCTTCTTTTAAGTAGGTCATTGTGCTACCTCTATTTAAAAAGTTAGATTTTGAGCGACAAGAGGAGAAAAACTACTGCTGTTCCCAACGATTGTCCAGTCTTTGAAATGTAGTATAAGTATTTTTGAAAATGTAAACAATTGTTTAGATATATTTATCCTTTGTAATCGATATGTATAATTTGAAAGACATTCTAGTCGAAGTCACCGTTTGGTGAATTACATGCATAGCACCAATGAATGAGCAATTATGCACCTATGTAGGCGCAAGTTTGCACCAACCAAGGCAGAATTACATTTTTATGGCCAGCCTGTTTTTATGTCAATCGAATATTCATACACTTGCTTACAACGACATACCAGCAAGGAGCAAAAATATACGTCATTTGTGTGGCTCACCAGGATAAACCCCTCACGTGTCAAGATTGTAGGTCGTGTTTAAGTGTTCGTATCAGTAGGTTCTAATTTGTGTGCAGGGTTCTTGCCAGGGTTCGGGTTAGCCAAATACCCAAATAGGGAATGGAATCATCCATCCAATGAAATGGGGACTGCTATTTGAGAGCTGCTATTTGCTCTGCTGGAATAGATATATTCAATATCAGTGACTTTGTAAGGTTGACTTTAAAGCCTGAGACCTTAACCTAGTTCTAAAGCTCTGTTATGAGCACAGGTAACTACTCCTGTGAGGTTGTAACTCCAACTATTATGTCATCCAGAAACATTGCCAATTTATAGTTATCTTCCCCTATATGCGTGCCTTTTATGTCAGGGATCCCACCTGTTTTCCCAATTAGACATTCTACAGAGTGCAAATAGTAGGGGTGGAGAGAGGGCAGCCCTGTCTAATCCTCCTCTCTGCCACAATCAGCTGTGGTGTGTGGCTGTGGACCTTAAGTAGCTGTTGGGTACCCAGCTCTTAAATCTGTGGCTGCTGCCGAAAGAGTCTACGTCTGATCTAGGAATCACCAATGCACCCTGTCAAATGACGTTAGGGCGTCTAACGAGACCATAAGTGCTGCTTTGTGCATCCTATGTAGGTTATCTATATGATGAAATAACATTTTCATACTGTCCCCACACTCTCAGCCTGGCATGAAGCCAGCATATTCCGGTTCTATGAATCCTGGCAAGATTCTGCTCACTCTACATAGACGCCAGTGTATGTTTTGGCGCCCATATTCAGTAAATATATTAGCCTACACAACCAACAAGCTATCTTACATTTCTGTGGTTTAGTGATGACCAAGTTCATTACGTGTGACATCGAAGTAGTTGTTCTTGTAGTTTCCATTAACAGTTTTAACAGGCGACTCAGCAGAGGGACGAGAAGTTCACAGAAGGACTTATAAAACAATGGCAAGATACCGTCTGGGCCATGCGACTAACTAGCTGTAAGCCTAGACGTGCCTGTAATCATTTTCTGTACTTGTATCGGCATGTCTGAATCTTGCCTATGTTCACATACGAGTTTCTTTCTGAACCATCTCTGTACCTACTATTTCAGAGGGGTGGTCTGTATCTGCAGAGTACAATGCCTAGTAGTACTTGTGAAACGCTTTAGCTATACCCCAATCATCTGTACATCATAGGGCAGCCTGAATGTTAATTATTTCCACTTTTCAAGGGCTAGTCTGGCCCCAAGCTTCCAGACGATAATTTGCAGGCTTCTTTTGCCTCCGTCATAATATTTCTGCTTCACTCATAGTAAGGCATATTTAGCCTGGTCAGTGTCCGTTATTCTGACTTGCCCTTGTGGTTACCATTTTGTGCCTTTTTGTGGCGTTCATTCGTTTTTGTATCTTTTCACTCTCCTTCACCTGGGTTTCTAGCTGTTCACGCTTCTCTTTCCGTTAGCCTCGCTGAAAGTGAGAGAAAGCATTCTCTTACCACTATCTTGAGAGTGTCCTATAGAATATTATCACTAACCTCTCCATTGTCATTATCCTTCAAGTAGTGGGCTGTGCATTGGGTGATCCAAAGTGATAGTTTGCTCGGAGTGTGATCTGAAAGTGAAATGTGGCCAATTGCTGTGCGACATAAAAGATCAAAATACCAGAAGTGACTGAGGCTGCTATATGTATAGTGGGAAGTGTTGTAGAAAGGAGCTATGAGTCAGTGGGCTGTTGAGAGTGCAAATGTCTTCCAGGCCTATCTGTTGAAGGCACTTTACGCCCTGTTTCATTAGCTGCCCTGTCTTTTAACAAACTCTCTGGGCTGACCTATCCTGGATCACATCGATTACTAATTTTACGTCTTCTAATATAAGGACATCTTGAGAATCAATCATTATCTTTGCTATTGTATCTCCTCAAAAACCTTTCTGACCTGAATTAGGGTAATTTATCGGATACTTATGAGGTGTCTGAGTTCAATATAATAAATGATGTCCAGGCTCTCCCCTCCCTATCAGGCTGGACCTGTACGACCCCCACCTGGAAACCCCACCGTATAAGGACTCCCAAACTCATTTTACATACTCCAGGTGAGAAGTATTATCTAGCGAGCCATTTAGAACATAGTTTAGCCCTGTTCCTTTTAAGTAGACATGTCTCTTTAAACAAGCATATGTCACCTTTCATAGATTACAGTATATTCCAGATTGTTAGGCATGTGTTTAATTTTATTACCTTAATCATCTGATACAGTAGTGTGGGCTGTCACTTTATCCCTGCGCTTAACACTTCCGAGGCTCCATCCCTTAACCGTGGTGTGAAATAATCGTCCACTACCCAATCCCCCACCTCCCTTTATCAATGCTAACCAAAGTTCACACCATTTAACTAGTCCTCAGTGTCCCTCCATCGCTCCAAAATTCTAGTTGTGTGTCACCCACAATTGTGAATTATAGCTTTGTTGCCCTGTTAAGCAATCAACAAGATCTTAGTCAGGAAGTGGCTATACATTAAACTTACAACCCTTCTTCCTGTCTCCTTACCAGCAATCAAAGTGTCCGAAGCAAGTGTCGCTGGGGTTAAATGCCTGTTTTATTTTCAGGATTCCCCCATCAAAGTTGACCGACTCTCCTATGATGGCATTGCTTGGGCCTTTTTCCCTCTATATATAGGTGATAGCTTCGCCTCTCTCTGTCTCTCTTTCACTCTTTGGCCATGGGTTCGAACAATAGCTTAGCTCCTCTCTTCCTTTTACTACCTTCTATTTTTCCCTCTGTGGTCTCAGGGATCGTTCCGATAACTACTCCTCTGCAGAAGGTGTTGCTTCAGAGATATTCAGGATACCTTAGCCAGAAACCTTGTGTGGTACTGTTGACCAAGCCAAGAGAAGATCCTTCTATGTTTTTCTCATCTACGTCTCGTGAAGTTTCTCTTATTCATATATTGTTTCAGTGTATGGATTTTCAAGTCCTCAAGCTTTTCATTGAGAGTGATGTTTCGGACCTTGAATGGAAATAAACCCTTGTTTAAGAAATTCTTCTTACTTCAACCTGTTTTCCCCTATCTGCTCAATGAAGAAGACCCTCTCTCCAAGTGAGGTGAGGTCCTTTTTTGAATACCTTGGACTTCCTTTGCCATTTCCATCTTGAAAGTGTTTAGGTCTTTTGGAAGTTGTTGAAACAGGTCATCCTTAAATTGTGTTGTGATCGAAGACTAAGATCCTTGGGTTCCCAAAAGGTCAGTGAGCTCATAAGGGACCCACCAAACCCTCCACTGGCATGTTTCTTCATGTATTGGGAGATTTTCTTGGCAAACAAATCCCTTATAGAGGTATCTTTGCCACCTTTTTTGATGGCCATCTTCCAGATAATACCTCTTAGGATCACATAGTTCACTACTAGAATATTGTATGGCTGGTGTCTGAGATGGTCCTGTCAAAGTCTCTTCTTGATAGTGCTCATGCTCAACGTCGTAGAGTGCAGCAACTGGGACAGTGCGCACCGAACCAATCCCGTTCTTGTGTTGGTTAAGCCAGGGGGCTCAAACTGTCACTTGTTGATGTCCAGGTTGGGGTGGAGGGTGGGGAGCACAGGAGCCATGAATCAGATGGTTAGAGTGCTCCTCTGACTTCACTGTGTACCTTTTCTCTCACTTTATCAAATTATGAGGCATATCAGTCCAGCGTCCATTGCATGTGGCTCCAACACCCACAGAGTACCCTTCACCTTCGCCTAAGGTTCAGCCGCCCTCTCTGATGCTCACTGAAGTTTGATGGGCCCAGAATCAATTGTGGCGTCAGACCTTGGCACACCAACCAGTACCTTAATTGTCACCTCAAACATTCAAAATCCCCAATGTCCCAGAGCCCCTCAGCCCAAGGAGTCCACCGTCGTCAAAGAGCTTGGGGAAGTAATCCACAGGGAGCTCACTGTCTGCTCCACTCACCGCCGCGTCTCATCCATGTTTCTTGTTGTTGGGCCCATCGCATGCCTCAGCCAGTAACAGAGAGATTCTCCATCACACTCCAGAACTCTGGGTTGCCACTCATCGGCCTCCCTTACCCTTCCCGGTGACTAATACAGACCCCTGGCCAACTGCCACATTGCTGGAATCTCCAGTGCAACAATCTTCAGATGGCCCTTTTCCGCTCCACGCCCCATGAGAAGGGCTTTCTGCATGTTTCTAAGGTGGCCTCGCAGGCACTTTGAAAGCCCATCAGTTGTGTTGTAAGTTTCAGTTCTCCTATCCCGGCCACAGATAAAATCCCCAGTACACCAGGGGCCCTTTCAACGCCCTCCCGGACCTTCCCTCCAGACTGCCTCTAGTTCCTCTGGCAAGCGCCTGCTGACTTAAGGAGTGACGACGGGCAACATTTTGTCTGCTCCACATTGGGTCCAAGGTAGCTGGGGAATACACATCAGTCGTTAAGCGTAAGTGCCCGTCTGAGGGTGCAGTCTCCACTGGGTGTTCTATTTTCCCCCCAGACAGCTGAGAGACCAAGTCACTCAGGGAAACCGAGCTCCAAACACTCCGGCCAGCACGGCGAGATGTCAGGCACGTTTTACTCAATCCCCATCTTATCCACAACCCACCCAGAATGATATATTGGTAAGTTCAAATTACCCTCCTGCAATGGTTTGGCTCTGTAAGGGCCATTTTGCCGTGCTTTGCTTGATCATCAGTACAAAACTGCTTGATCACTGGTTCAATGTAACTAATTGACCCCAGATATGATAATAACTTAAACTTTAACATCGCCTTCATGTAAGTAATACATGAAAGTGAAGCCTTAATTACAGTCTTATGACGGGGTTATTAACGTGGGATAATTGCCCATCAACAAAACTGTCATCGCTGTGGCTAGGCATCGTAAAACACCTTTCTAGACTTTTTTGAAAACAGAACAACAACTAAGTTCTTTTGAACACTTTTTCAAAAAAATGCATTTTTGGAATGGCGGAATCCTGCTTATTTTCCCCGCATAGAACAGATTTTGTGCAGGAACTGCACCTGACATCACGTGGAACGTGAAAGAACAAGCATGTGGAAACGCAGACCTTCATAACGGTGAACAGTCTGTCTGTTATGAAGTTGTTACTCGATATTGGTCAAAGACATGAATCAAATTTAAGCACTGATGTGTGTCAAAGTTTTTTGGGCATGCTCGATGATGAATAGAGTGATTTCAATCAAAATCTATTATTTTATAATATTTTATGGCAACAGCACTTACACAGATGAATTTTATGTATGTGCTATTGTACTCCACTGTTATGCTAAGGAGTGAAGGTGGTGCCGAAGAAAGTAACGTTGAACTTCACCCCTATCAGTTCCAAAATAAATGATCTGGTCTGGGCCAAGCCAAATACAGTCTTCAATATATCAGTCACGCGGCAGCTTCTCTAATGCAGGAGTCAAGGAGTGTTTGACACGGTGATTGGTGAGCTGGGCAAGGAAGGTTCCATCTAATGTGAAGACCTCTGCTCCACTTCTGGTGTCTGGAGAATCAAAAGGAAGGAAGCAGAAGAATGGTTGAATGAAGCCTTTCTGTGTTAAGACTTTTCAAAAAAAGAAATCACGCCTAGTTATATCATACACTCAGAGGGCAAATTTGCACTCTAATTTGTGTCCTCTTCTGTAACCACAGGGAAGGTGTGCTAATATTTACATCTATACTCAACTCCATTGCCTATGCACCTCATTTGTAACTTGATAGGTGTATATGTAAAGAGCATGTTCACCCCTGGGTATCCTGGCGCTGAATAACAGATGTTTATGGTTACCCAACTCAATGGTACTCATTTTAGTGAACCCCCTCCCCCGAAGATGAGAGGCCGAGAGGATCGGTGGAGAATCGAACTTATGGCATGAAGTCAAAAACAGACCCTTGTAGTGCTGCATTAGTCAGCTGAGCACCAGACCAGGCTTTTTTTTCTATTTTACATGGATGCTGTTGCCACAGTTTTTTCTATGGTGGACATCTCTGCTTTATCATTTGGAGTCACGTTTAGTTGACACTACATTGTCAGGGGGAACTACTTTTTCAAAGCGCAGTGGTTGCATGTATAATCTTATTAGTGCATTTGGCCTTTCACAGGTCTCTATCCAGATATTGACTTTTACTTTTTTGACAGGAAAAAAAAGGTATGTATGAGGGCAATCTTAACGAATTCACAATTGAAGTGAAATGAAAATGAGGTGCAATTGACATTAAATGGATGCTTCCTGGTTGTAGAACAAATATCTGACGTTTCGCTTACTCAGCAGACTAAATTGCATTCAGAAATGTTTTGACTAGATGTTTTGTGTTTGGCCACTCAGAATTTGGTGAAAGCAATCAAGAAGTTTTGATAGGACACTACCATTTTCAATAGAAACAGAGCATGTCATATACATTCGTCGCACCTTGATCGAAATGCCTTTGGTATGCAAGTCTGCACAAGAAGACAATTTGCATTTCTCTCAACCTGTCTCTGAGTTAAATTAAGTAAGTTGCTGTGCACATCTCGAAGTGTTGTTAGTAACCCTGGGCGTAGTTCGCGTAGTAGCGCTACGCGTAGCTACGCGAAGTGCACTTCGCACTATGCCAGGTACGCGTAGCACTACGCGAACTGCGTAGTGCGGTAGGAAATGCTGTTCGCAATGATTGCACAGTGCCGGATGCTTGTCCGCACTGTGCAATCATTGCAAATGGCATCTTGCACAGTGCAAGCGGTCGTTTTCTGCCGCTCGAGTAGATTTGTACTCGAGCGGCAGTTTTCTCAACGTGGACTGGTAGTTTCTCATCGCGAGCGGTCGCGAGCATACACGACCACTCGCAATGAGAAATCTGACCTCCCCGCGTTGAGAATCTCGCCGGGAGGTTTATTTTCACGCTCGCGATCGGCAACTTGATGTTGCTGATCGCGAACGAGGAAAAGTCTCGCCGGGATGTCATTTTGCTCGCTCGCGGTCGCCAACTTGACGTTGAGGACCGCGAAAAAGCAAAAAATGCCCGCTACGCTACGCGTTTTTGCGCTGTGCTACGTGCAATTCGCGTAGCGCGTAGTTGCGCAAACTACGCGAGCGTAGCGTAGTTTTCCGCCCAGGCCTAGTTGTTAGTGGTGTACTTCGCCTATTACAGTGGTAAAATCCCATTTAGTCTTATTGTGCTTGGTTCATGGTTTTTTGCCCCTCTAAGGTGTGCTGACTCGATTGATTGTATACACTCAACTTTTGCACTAGTAAATTGATTTGCTCATATGAATTTACTGGGCTAATTTTACATGTGTGAGCACGTCTCAGAGGCAGGGTGTGCATGTTACAGCGCTGGAATACCTGCCTCAGTAAGAGAAGACGCACAGACTTGTGAGTTTGTGGTTGTTCACAAACGTTTGTCAAGATCATTCCCATCCAGGATACGGCTGGAGATTTACTCCTGTCAGCAGTCATTTCTGTCTAGGTGGGAAATAAGGGGGGTATCCCTCCCAATTTTTTTTATTTTTTAAACTCTTTCTATTAACTTGCTCATCAGTCATCAATACAATAAACAAATGGTAGCGGCTACAGAGACATTCATACTGTATTGTCAACATATATTCAATGCACAATGTTACATCACATAAGGGTGGTCCAAAACAGTTATCACTTGCAATGATCCGTGGACATGGTCTTTATCGTTCGCCGTATGGAGGGTCATTGAAGGGTCTTGCCCCCTCCGCACAGTCGTCCTCACCCTGGGTCTAATGCACGATATACTTGCCATTGGCCCCAGATTTTCTCACATTTTTTAATACACCCCCTGCTGCGATATATTGTTTCTTCTGCCCTTTGGCACCAGTCTAGATATTTCTCCTAGTCCGCCACCACTGGCAAATGCCTCGACCCCCAGTTTCGATTTATGTTCCTTGTGACTACCCCTGCGGCCAGCGCCACCCACGTTCTGGTACGTCTGGATACCCCTCCAAAATTGATAAGGGAGAAGAGGGAGGCGCTTCTTCACATAGAAAAGTTTTCCTCTTGGAGAATCCCCCCCCCCCCAAATGCACTTGTGCATTACGCTTGTGCGTCTTTCACATATGTGCCAGGATTCTTTGAAAGTTGTGACATTCACAGCTTCCAAGGAGTATGCCTGAAATTCTCTCCAGTTTCTAAAAAAAAGTCATAAACATGTAGGCATAAACCCAATTGAAGAGGGGGCGCCACAGTCCAATATCTCCCGACCGTGGCCCTCAAGGAGAATTAGTGCTAACTTGTACTTGTATAAAGGTAACAAACATTGACTTTTTATATGAAAAGGTTATTTTTTTGTAAGGTACACTGTTTTGGTGGGTGCTTTTAATCGGCATTTTGGATGTTGGAAGAACACCACATGTTTTAACGTTCCCTATTACTTGGTTTCTGCTATATGGGGTAAAATCTTTTATATTTGAAGTTTTATCATGACGGGATCATTACGAGAAGAAGATAGAATGCCAAAAGCAGCTGATTTACTTGAGAAACACGAGTATTCGGAAATTATATCTGAGTATTTAGATAATTAGGGGACCCCTGGCTGTCTCAGAATATTGACATTTATGGATTAAAACGGGGAGCCTAGTCTAGCTCTTGTGAAAGACTGGTAATTAACATTAAAAGAAACTGAGTTCCGCAGGATAACATTTCTAATTAAACATGCTTAGTTGGAACATGATTCATTAAAGACAAGTGCCACAATTGAAGACTGAATTGCTTTTGTTTTCTCCATTTTTCCTTGCCATCGTTCTAACTTTCCCACCAGGTCTCATAACTTTGCCAAAAATGTGCTTTCTTTGCTGTAGAGCATTTTTTTTATCAATTAAAAAGATGTATGTTACTGTTGTGAGCCATTCTAGCATAGAGGGTGGGGACGAGGAAGCCCACTTTTCACATATTTCGTATCTTGCAAGAAGCCTTAGGTAAAATAGCAATTATGATCAGCTTGTTGAAACAACGTGTCTGACTCAGGTATCCCAAAGAGAATAGTAATGGGCCCAGAGCCGGCTTTTAGCTTGGGTGAGCTAGGCCCACGCCCAGGGCGCCGACCTTCAGAGGGGCGCCGGAGCAGCCTGCAGCAGTCTCCCTCCAACCTGGCTCTAACGAAAAGTGTGTCAACTATTGTTAAGAAGTCTGTTTCTCTCCTTTCTCTTTTTCCACTCACCTTCCACATATCCCTCCAATTTTCCCTACACAATGACAATTAAAGATGACGAGTGAGAGAGGGGCGCCAAACTGTGTTTTGCCCAGGGCGCTATCTGAGCAAAGGCCAGCTCTGGAATGAGGCTTACCTCTATTGTTTGATGGTTCTCAACATCATGGATGTCAACACAAAATTGGAATGCAGAAGATTGGAGTGAAATGGAATGGGACTTACAAAACAATACGGAGGTTTCCAGGTGGTAGTGTGGATTCTGTGAAGCAGCAGATGCAAGCATGAAATCATCTTACAGAGTGTGGGAAGGGCACTTGCCTACTGTGGTACCTGAAAACTTCAGGCAAATGTCTTTAAACATATTTATTCCACTGTTAAAGCTGCTGCTTGAAGGAAGAATAATTTCCTGACTATACACAGACTCTATTGGGCTTCTCAAAAATAACAGCAGCGATAGGCTCATTGCAACAAATATGAAATGCTACAAGCAGATGATATTCACATGTTTGTCAGTTGCCCAAGCATAATGCATTTTTGGAGGTACCGGCAAAAAGGGGACATTTTCACCTTCCAAGCAGTACTTTTTCACAGATGGGTGCCCAAGGAACAGAGTTATGATAACAGAGCACAGATAAAAGTGAAAGCAGATTGCTGTCTGTTTTCCCTGATTGCTGTGATGTCAGCGCACTATGCACGCTGCACCTTACAACAAACAAAAAAGAACTAGAACATTGAACATGCGAGAAGCTATTCCCTTACATCTTGAATTTCGTCAGGTTTCAGCTACAGCGTTCAGGCAGTCAGCGAAAGCTATTGTTAAAACAAGCATTTGCAATGCAATAGGTCTCGCATTTATGCGAGTTTAATCTATTGGCATTGAAAATGACAATGCCTTTTATTTATGTTATAAAAATGAAAACAAAAATAAAAGGCATTGTTATTTGCAATGTCAATAGCTCAAACTCGCGTAAATGCGAGACCTATTGCATTGCAAATGCTTGTTAGATTAGTGATTAGAAACGCTCCTTTTCGGCCCGCGCAGCAAATTAATTAAATAAACAAGCGCGGCCGCTAAAGTGAAAGCGGACCGCGCTGCAAATAAAAAAAAATGTGTGCTTGCCGACTTATGAAGGAGAATGTGTAACGCCACAAGTAAAAGATCCAGTCCTCATGGGAGGTAACAAATGGCGACAGGGCGGTAACAAGGAGGGACTAACAAGCCTCATTATCAATCGGAAGCCAGCATTTACCAAGGACAATGACACCAGCCAATCAAAAATATGGGCGGAGAGAAGGCGAGGCTTCCACAGCATACTTGACTACTGCACGCCTCGCAGAGCAAGCAGCGCATGCGCGCTGCCTCTAGGCTCTACCTAAAAAGTGCCGGTACTCAGTACCAGACAGTACCGGCCCATTTAAAGCACTGTGCAGGCGGCTAGCAAGAGCCAGGCAGCCACAGACAAGCGTGCATCAGCATGGGCCTTGCTGCCTCAGTTCCCCATGCCCACAATGATATGACCCCTTAGGTATCAGGAATGAAGTTCTCATACTGTTTATATGGATGTGCTTTATAGCACTTTGTACAATATGTGTGACGTCACGTATGGTACGTCAGTGGTGCGGCAGCCCAGGTACATTAGGCCTCCTTTGTGGAGGATAAAGCATCACAATGGTGGCAGTTTTGGAAGACCAGCTAATAATTTCTAGAAGTAGATCGAGAACAGTCTAGATTTGTTTAGTGTTTCAGGTAGCTCCTTAATGCGGGCCAATGGGATTAAAGACCAATGAGAAGGGTTTTCTAAGGATGGGAATCATTCTCTCTTCAGTTGGAAATGAAGATGGGTGGCCATCACTGCTGAGAGGACTGGACACCTGTAAAATGAGGCACCCAAGACCAGACTGCCTGAACAGGGAACTGTGGGTAAAAAGGCATATGACTGTTTATCATATACCCTTTCTCGCTCTTTGCCTGCTTGCATTTCAACAGTATTGTTCCTGATTTTGCTGCATTATGTGTTTCCTGCGTTTCATACATACTTAAAATAAAAACTGTGAACTATCTCGTTCTGGCTTCAGCTTTGCGGCAAAAAAATTCTTGGTCTTACCACAGTATTTAGGTACATACTAGGACTTGTAACTTTGGTTTCACACAAAAATAGTCTTTTGTGGTATGCATTTTGAAAGAAAGGGTTTGCAGTCATAAAAAATGTACTACTTAGACCAAGATTCTGATGTGAGCACACCTTCTCCCAGCGGTAGTAATTGGGCACTCCAGGGAAGGAATGGCCAGGAGATTACACTCATACTGGTCTGTGGGTCTTCACAACTTTTTCTCGACCCAGTTCCACACTGAAACGATCAGAGATGTCAATAGCCCCCAGCAGTACCTGAATTGTATCAGAATCTGAAAAAGGGCTGTCTCTGTATGAGATATATTTAAATCCAGAACATACTCATTCTCCAAGCCATCTCTCAGGTTACCTTCATTGTGAGGATTCGACCTTTATTTCATGCTCTTTGTTAGGTAAAAAATAACCTGGTCACTGTTATGGCTCCTAAAGTATTAATCAAATTCCATCTGTAAGAGCTCAATTTGAAAAACAATTTCAATTGCATAGATAGCGCCCGCGCATGTTCAGAGCTATGCCCATTAAAATGCAGTTTAAATCTAGACAAATAATGTCCATTTATTTGGTGCAACCCGTTTCATCCAAAATGTTTCTTTAGTGGTTTAGGGCTTTAAAGCCTCCCAACCCCCTTCCCGCGCATTTCTGTTGCTTGTGCTGGCTTCAGCTCGAGCCGGTCTCAACCACTCCTTACCTTTAAACTGTCAGCAGGCACTGCTGCCAAGTAATTGCCGATGACACGCAAGCCGTATTTTTTTCAGATTCCCCTTCCTGCCTTTTTGTAAGGAAAATAAACCATAGCGGTGCCCCAACAAACATGACAGGAAAAATAACAGCACTTGTACTTGACCAATACTGGACTCGCGCGTCCCCCCTCCCCTGGAATCTGGAGTCCCCCTTCCCTCCGTCAGCAGCTGGTAAAAAAAAAAAGACACTCTGGGCGAGGGGCTTCTTCCAAAGGTCAGCAGCCTCGCTTTCAGCCGAAATAAAGAAAATGCGCTCGCGACATCACTGACAGTAGACCCAACAAGCATTTGCAATGCAATAGGACTCGCATTTACGCGAGACCTATTGCATTGCAAACGGGAGTGCGGGCGGAGTGGGGCGAGAAGGCACGGACAGCGGGGGATGGGGGGGTGCAAGAAGGCATGGACAACGGGAGTGCGGGCGGGGGGGAAGTAGGCACGGGCAACGAGAGTGCGGGCGGAAGGGGGGCGAGAAGGCACGGACAGCGGGAGTGCGGGTGGTGGAAAAAATAGGGCTCTAAGTAACACTTACCGTAGAGTGTAACACTCGAAGTAAAGGGGCCATTAGCCATGGAAGGGTACAAATGACGACATGGCATAATTAGGCGGGACTAACAAGCCTCATAATCAATCAGAAGACAGAATTTACGAAGGACAAAGACAGGAGCCAATGAAAAATATGGGCGGAGAGTGAGGGCAGCTTGTCTCCCATACTCTACTACTGCATGTCTCGCAGAGCGAGCACCGCATGCCCGCTGCCGCTAAAGCTCGGCTTAAAAAGGAATTTTTAGTAGTTATGCACAACCTTGATACTAGAAGTGTTCATCTTTTCATATAAATGCATAGATTTATCATCCGTGGGTGGTCATATCATTAAAACCCATCAGGCGTTCAAGCATGAATGCACATTTGTTGGTTACATAAATGTGGAAATATACTAGTTTCGACTTCATTTTTTTCAAAACCCAAACTAAATATGGATAAATACAGATAACATTAGCAAAAAAATTAATATGTAGAAGTACAGATGTAATTGCCAAAAACAAAATACCATAAAACGGGAACCCTAATTATACAAGAAAGTCATACATGGGACAAATATCCCATATATGTTTGCACCACAACGACAATGCAAATGTTGGTGGAAAGGGCTGGTACCCAGGGCCACTCTAACGATACGAATCTGCGGCAGTGCAGTTTCCTGCACGATTATGGGTTTGCCTCCTTTGCCACATAACGAATCATCTATTGCACAATTTGCAGATTTCAGCAGAAAATGTAGTTTCTAGCTGAAACAGGTCAAAAGTTACTTAAAAAAAAAAAAGTAGCGGCAACTGTTGCTGCGCATTGGAAGGCCCTTTCAAATGTTGACTGGTCTCTTTGTTGCTTATGGCTGTATTCACGTGTTAAACTGGTACTAATTATGTAAAACCTTTGTCCAGGCAGTATTAACATGTAAAAATGACAAACTAATGAAGCAATACCATCACAAAATGCACCCCATTATGCTGCATAATGTGCCTTGTTGTGCTCTATAATTTAGTCAACCCTGCAACATAATTTGTTCCTTTCCTGTTGCATAATTCAAGTGGCCTTGCAGGTACCATATAGCACCAACATCACTACGGGATTAATGGGGAGACTTAACCGTCCCAAATGTAATGTAACTAACTACATGACGTGCACTGCCATAGTTAAGTAAATACATTCTTGCTTAAAGAAACTGAGGGGAACACAACATAGCAGATCCCCATCACAGATGAATTCCAGGCCCAAGTTTTAGCAATCACTAAGCTACGTGCACTATGTACAGCAGCGCCACGTGCACTACTCGCACAGAAAAGCACTCTCCTTCGGCACAACATACCCTCCATTGCCTATGCAGCACTCCTCTCGCCCCCCACAACGGAAATCCCCCTACACCTGATCCCACTTCTTGCACCCAGTGAGACTTCTCCTCCTGCCTTGCATCCAAAAAGTCCATAAAACACACAAAGCCCGCAGCCTGCTCCAGAACCCTTTAGCCTCTTACACATATACCGAGTCCCTTCCTTGCATCCAACTAACACACACTCTCCTTTTTTTTTTTGCATGGGCACATACAAGGAGGACTGGGTACGGGGACATACTGTACAAAATTGTGTGCGCAATAACATATAGACATTACAAGTTTCTGAGGCTAGGAAGGGTTCTGCCCAGAAGTGGTGAAATTATAGTCAGAGGTAGCCACCAAGGATTGGGTAGGGGAAATTCTTGACACCAGCAAGGGGTAGCCAAGAGTACCCTGAAGAGAACATGGCAGTGTTGGAGTACCAAGAAACTGAACAATATTAACATGGGTGGAGTTCACGTATTTCACAGATAAGCTTAAGTTGGCTGAGAATCGCAAAAGAAAGGGCATTAGGAGAACATATGGTAAAACAACTTATCTCAAGAGCAACACCTTCCACCCAGTAAACCAATACCAACATACACAAGGTTCCCAATCTACAAAGCACCCGCGAGACCACAACTTACAACACCCCGCTGTATTCTTACACCGTTCCTGCTCCTTTCACCAGGTCATACCTTAAGCACTCGCCTCCTTAAAACCCACAATGTTCCTGCAATCACGAAGATACTAAACAATCATACTCCAAGCTCCCGAACTCGCTGCTACCAGTAAGTACACCCAGCTTACACTGAGCATTCTGCAAAAAGCGGTGATCCTTCTTATCCTTAAAACAAAGAGACCTTCTCTCATCAAACACTGTTCCTCCATTCCGCACCGTTGTCCCTCACACACATGTAAAGTCCCTGCCAAATCTGCGTCCCCCAAGGCGACCAACCCCGCGTGGTTGCCTACGGCCGCGTGCACTGGACAAAGGATACCAGCACCAAGGCTTGAGCTGCTTATTCTTCTTCCGACCCATGTCGTCCACGCTCCGAGGGCCGAGTACTGCAGAGAGGGGGCAAACACAGAGCAGGCAAGACGCAGCCGCCAGCAAAGAGCCACAAAATAGCCGCACGTAAGCTCACACTCCCAGACTGCACCGCGGTCAGAAGAAGGGCGGAGACGTTGAAAGTGAGAAAAAACTGAAGGCTGTGACGTAAATTCTATTCATTGTGTACTATTCTGAACGACTAGAGCGCACGTAGTACTTGTGTGGGGGATGTGGACATGAGATAACAAGCATTGGCAATGCAATAGGACTCGCATTTACGCGAGACCTCTTGCATTGCAAACGGGAGATGCGGGCGTGCGGGGGTCAGGGGGGCGACAAGGCAAGAACAACGGGAGTGCGGAGGGGGGGAGAGAAGGCACAGACAGCGGGAGGGGGGGGAGAAGGCACGGGAAGAAAATAGTGCTCATGCAACACTCGAAGTAAAGGGGCCAGTAGCCATGGAAGGATACAAATGACGACATGGCCGTCATAAGGAGGGACTAACAAGCCTATAAACCAATCGGAAGGCAGCATTTAGAAAGGACAAAGACACAAGCCAATAAAAAAGATGGGCGGGGAGTGGGCGTGGCTTCTCTCCCATACTCTACTACCACAGATCAACCCCAGAGCAGCGCTTGCGCGCTGGCTCAGGGCTCGACCTAAAAACACCCTTAAAAACGGACTCAGAGCTCGCCAATTCCATAACCAATATTTACCATTGGTTGACGTCCACTTCACTTTCGGTTCCTTGCTTCTTACTGGTCATACCTCCTGGCGGCTGCTGACCTTCTCCAGCAGGCTTCTTTGGGCTTATGTCTATGCCATGGAGCATGGACTCAGCACAGCTTTCTTTTTACAGCCAGTGTCTTTCCACTGGACGCGTGCTGCTCCAGGTACTTTTTTGTCTTTTGTTTTGGCCAAACACTCTAGAAGAGTGCATGGCACTGCACAGTCTCCCCACCTCCAGCTAGCTGTTTACCACCGTGCCTCTCACCTGCAGTTTCCCTCCACTATCCGTTTTCCCCCACCCCAGTCCGTTTTCACCCTCCTCCCGCTAGTCGTTGTTTTTCTACACACCCCGCCCCTTTTCCGCTCACCGTTGTTCCTCATTCCTCCCGCTTTCCGATCTTACCCACCTGCCCGCCATTGTTTAACCTGCTGCCCCCTTCCTTGTGTTGCTTGACTTCCCTCAAACCCCCCCACGCTGTTTTTGTTACATGTTGCAAAGCAGCGCAGCATGCTGTGCAACATGGCGTAAAGGAAAAAAAAGTGCTATGATGCAGTCAATGCTGGTGCCTTTTTTTTTGTACTTTTAGCCATGTTGCATAGCAGCTTGCACAGCTGTGCAACATGTAATGAAATAAAACACTGTCAAAGCCAATAGATTTTGCATAGGCGGCACTTTTTGGCCTTGCCTATGCTTTTTTTTAAAGTGTTTCTGGTGCTTGCACCTAAGGCATTTTCTTCTTGAATATGGCAGACAACCTGTTGATGTCCACCACACTTCAGAGGTAACGTGGTGAAAGTCAGCCGGTCCTCCACTGTATTCAAGTGACTAACACAATCTCCCCCTCCCCCCTCACCCCCCAAGTTATGCCCTACATATCATTGAATGATCCGAATACAAACATCAAAGTCTAACTCTCTCTTACATCCTATTGCCTATCTTACTCCTCTCGATCCTATTGGGCTAAAAAAGTATGGGACACCATACCCTTGACCAGTGTAAACAAGTCAGCAAATGGTTGTAGGTATTGATGACTGGAGCCTAGCAGGTAGGTACACATAAGGAAAAGTTTATTTGCAAATAGATAAGTACAAAAGTGAGGAAACTCGGTACTTGAGTCAGTGTCCCACCAGAAGCTTGGTTTTGTTAGCTTAGTGCCTGGGCATTTGAAACCCTGACAATTCGAAGATAGAACACAGAGCCATTTTGGGGGTGTTCTGGGAGGGCATACCATTAAGCAGGAAGGATCCATGGGTGGCAAAGTGGCATCTTGTAGGAGTCAGAAGAGCAGAACACTGAATCCATCTTTATTGTGTACTTGTTGCCTCCTCTCTGAGCATCACTTCTGCCATCCCACACCACACAAGCCCTGAAAAGACAAAAGGCAATTTGGCAATGGCTATATACATGGCCTGCGTTTGGCAATTGAGAGATGACATTCAAAAATGGTGTAGCATCTTTTACATAATATTGATCAATGTGCTTCTGGTTTACTATCTTGATGCTTTGCCATCTATGTGCTGCAATAGAGCACTCATTTGTTGTAAGCAGATACGTGATGGTTCCACCAGTTGCTTCCTTCTGAATAGTCCATTTCCTGGGGGATACAGCCTACTTGATTCCACCCAGCCTAAACCGAAGCGTGGTGAACGCATCTTAACAACGTTGCATCGGTGTCATTGTTAAAATAACATTTGATTAGACTGATGCGAACTTCTATTCTCACACTCGTCAATTGGTGCGAATATTAGTACAAAATTGTCCTTGCGCCAGGGGAGTCACTCTAATCTGCAAATTTGTGTACAAAAAAGCACAATGCCTAGTGAATTCTGTCATCTCGTCCGCAGATTTCTTTTAATAGCATTAAACGATTGGATCCATTCAAAGATGTTCCGAATTAGCCCATGCAGAGGTTAAGATGACTCACGTTCATCATAAATTAGCATATAATGTATGTACTCTAGTAAGCCTTACCCAGCAAGCGAGTTTGTTAGCCTTACCCGGCAAATGACTTCTTAATGGCAAAGTACTCTTTATTTTTTATCGGAACTAGCAGGCAGGTTGTGTGCATTTGTCTTTGTTTAGTAGATTTCCATGATTTCCTAGGGCAGTTTTTTATGCACTTGTTTTGTAATTAACTTAGTGAAACATAGTAGTCAAGCTGCCAGTTTTCTTTATAAAATACGACTTCTTTTGATATGCTTTGCTTTTTTTCTCTTTTCTGCTGCCCTTGCCTGCAGAATTCAACCCTGAAGGTAAGTTATAAAAAATAGATAACAGGCCACAAAATTGGGAATGAATGTAGCTTCACATAAAGAGTAATTGGACTATATTATTACTGGTTGGTTCATTTTTTTTCATACACACTTCAGTAATGCTGTCTGTCGTGGGATTGTGTAATTATGAATATTTTTTAATGTAGAAATCCTTAATCTTTACGATTTATTGGGGAAAAGTGCCTATGTAAAATATTTATTAATTTCGGTCGGCATTGTAGAAACCCTGAAATAAAGTAGTTAATTTTTTACTGCTATTGTAAACAAAATTGTAAGTATTTTAAAATGGTTCACGGTGAGTACTAGGGCTGTGGCTTACAGTTAAAATATGCAATTCACATAGTGGATGAAAGCGGGCTAGCATTAGGGGTAGTCTTGTGTTAATGGGAAGGCTAAGATCAAGTGTTAGGTTTATGGTAACTGTTAGGGATTACAAGTTACTCTATGGGCTGTGGAATACATTTGGGATTAGAGGTTAGGGCAATGTTAGCATTTGCGTTAGGGCCACGTTTAGCTCAAGGATCAGGGTAGGGTTAAGGTTAGATTGGCGGTAACAAGTCAAATACTTGGTCTCCATAACAGAATTGGTTATAAGAGACTCGCTTGTCTGTTTTAGCGGAATGTTAATGAAGTTATAGAGGGTCCTCTTAAGGGGACCCCTTCAAAGGTATTACTTTTAAAATGATATTCTTCATAACTGTATAGGGCCGCCTGTCATACTTATTAAAAAGGCTCCCTTACGAAACGGCCTGAAGATATTGCCATCGATTGTGGCTTCATCTCCATTATGTTGATGTTAATGCCATCTATATTGGACAAAGGTATCCGTAGGATCTCTGAAGAGTAATGGGACACATGCTTCAAGCACTAGCACTGAGATGTTACTGTGAGGGTGGACCCATACCTGAAAAAATAAAGCTGTACAGATCAGGCGGACTCTTTCCATATTGTTTTGACCTACTGTGTATAATAATGGAACCACTATTAAAGAAGTTAGCAGTCCCTCAACTTTCACCTGTTACAACCTTTGAAAATAATCTGACTTATTTTGAATTGTTTGAATGGTATAAGGTGCCGTACATGTGAGTATGAAGTCCCCATCTCACCCTATGTGGGGCTCTGTTATGTAATGAATTGAGTTTTCTAGGGGACTGGTGGAAAAGACATATGTGGCTCAAGGTTGAGTAAAATATTTTTGTTACTTTTGTGGTGACTGAGGGAGTGCGGTTTGGCTTTAAGGAGCATATCTTACATTCTATGTTTAAGCACGGCTTTCGCAGTATGATTTTCATTCTTTGATATGGCAAGAATTGTCCCAGTCCATGCAGTTGCAGACATAACTTATGTAAGAGTTTAGCGCTGGAGTTGTTTTGAGATCCAGGAAGGGCAGCCCTTCTTCTACTTCATCAAAAGTGTTAAGAATATGGGCAAGAATGAAAAGTAAAAAAAAAAAAACCAACAATGTTCTTTTTAAGACATTAGAAACCATTGCAGGGATATGTATTTTATGAAACTGAAACATTCCACTTATATGAATGTTATATGGATGTTACCATGGCTGTTAACATTGTGTTAAGTAGGGTTGATCAAGCAGACAAACTGGCATATTGTTCATTAAATTAGAAAGAAAAATGAAAAATATGTTTCTCAGAAAGGGATTTGAAAGAACTATGGGTACATACCAGCAGATCAATACTGTCTTCATTTATGAAGCAGATAGTGCTTCCAACAGGCGCCTATTGTTCCCTTACAATCTTCATACTCGTGTTACTTCACAAGTATGCAATGCTAAGAAAGCCTGATCAAGTCCTCAAACTTATGACTTTGCTGGTTCTGTAGGGGTCTCTGCAGAAAATGTATTAATCCACCAAGTTGTCTAGTTGGCTTAGACGAAGTGGCAATCATTTAGCGGTCAGGCACCGCAGACAAAGATAAAGATGTTACAAGAGTAAAGCTGGTAATAGTTCAGGGGAATCTGTGTCAAGATTAAGAAGTCAATTGAATACTAAATAGACCTGACAGTGTTTATTACTATTACTTTCTGATAAATACATCATATAGATTCCTCAAAGTAACGAGGAAAGTTGCAAATAAGGTTCGTTTCAAGATACTCTTATGAGTGTTGAAACTTCAGATATTCACAAAGCCTAAAAACACTGGTAATGAAAAAATCCTAATTTATAAGTGGCCAAAGGAATAGTTCAAGTAAGGAATCTGTGGACTTTTATCAGAATTTATAATTTTGTATGATTATTTTATTATTTTTGGCAAAGCACATGAAAAATAATGTTTAACAAAAGAGGCATTTGCAAAAAAACCTGTTTCTAAAATTAGGTTCCGAAATATGTGACCCAGAAGGGCTTGGCAGACAAGCCCTTCTGGGTCGTCAGTCTTTGACTCTGCGCCTGCGTCTGTAATATGGTGCGGGCGCAGAGTCAAAGGAATTCCCTCATTTGCATAGGGTACGCCCCTCTGAAGGTAGCGCTGGCGCATTAAGTGCGCCAGCGCTATCTGTTTTATAGAAGGGGACGCAGAAGCATCTGCGACCCCTTCTATAATACCAAGGTGCCCCGGGGCACGCAAAGAGGGCGCAAACACCCGTTGCACCCCCAGGGCACCTTCTGTAATGCGGCCCCTGGGCAATGTCTGGAGGGGCCTAGCCATTATCCGATTTGAAGATCTAAGCCAAGAATACGCTCTTGCAGACTGAGCACTTCCGATATTTGCAACTGGGCCATGCTCTTCGATGCCGCATACAGGAAGGTGAGCAGCTGCCCGAGTCCTGCCCCCTGGAGGACCGAGTTCTCACGGAAGTTAGATTTGGCTGGAAGGTCCCAGGTATAAAGCACTACAGTAATGTACTCTGGAATTCTTGTATTCTTTGTTGAAGTAGAAACATATTGATTATTTGTCTCAAAACAGGCTTATCTGAAAGAAACACGTAGTGATAGATTCCTTACCTTAGAATTACCCCCAGGCGTCAGACTGGATCCGGAAAGTTTTCGTCAGCAGTACTTTCGGCCACCATCGCCATATCCATATCCTTCCTCCAGTCCCTTACAGTGGGAGTAATTCGCGCTCCCCACTGTTTTGCAATATTCCTTTTAGCTATGGTTATACCTAGTGTCACCCAGATTTGTGCTGCATTGTTAAGATCTGTGGCTTCCCAGATATTCAAAAGACATCTCCTAGGCTCCGGAGGTACCGGGGCCCCACTAACATTCGTTATTGTAGACATCACTGCCTCCCAATAGATTACAATTTCAGGACACTCCCACAATGTATGGTAAAATGTACCCAGTGCCCCACACTGTCGCAGGCAGAGCTGACTATCCGACCTTCCCATTTTATATAACGTTACCCTAGTGCAGTAGATCCGGTGTAGCACTTTGAGTTGGACTAAACGTAGTTTTGATGAGATTGCCACCTCCCTCGGGGATGCTAGCGCCTCCTGCCAATCCGCCTCATCCATGTCTCCCACCTCTTCCTGCCATCTCTCCCGTAGGGAAAGTGTGGGGTCGGGGTGATTATTAATAAGCTTCCGATATGTTACGGACGTGGCTTTTTTGTGCATGTGTTCGGTCAATATCCTGTCTTCCAAGGGGGAAGCCTCTGGAAGGACGGCGTCAGGCAGAATAGCTGCCTCCAGTGCGTGTCGAATCTGGTGATAGCGAAACAGTTCTGTAGGTGCCATCTCGTATTGGTCTTGGAGTTGGGCAAATGGAATTACCTTTCCCTTGGCCCAGAGATCGCCTACATGCGATATCCCTATGTCATCCCATCGTTTGAATCCTTTACTATTGCGCAATGTACCCAGCATGGCAGTGTCCCAAAGGGGTGTTGCTTGTGCGATCTTTTTATTCCATCCAAGCTTTTTGTGTACAGTGTGCCAAAGATGGACCGTATATTTAGTCGGCCCTATCATGGCCCTCTGGCGGTTAGTGTTATACAGAGCTCGATTAAGTCCCTCTACTCCTAGCGTAAGCCTGTCAAGATGATAGGCCGGATCAGTGTGTGGGACATGTATCCACTGGTTTATTACAGTCAGCTGGGATGCCCAATAGTACAATTGTATGTTGGGTAGTGCTATACCCCCGTCATACCAGGAGCGAAATAGTTTGGTCATCGCTATCCGGGCAAGTTTCCCATTCCATAAAAGTTTGGTCATCTCCGACTCAATGGCCCGGAAATAGGCTGTAGGGACCAGGAATGGGGAGTTCTGTAGGGCATATAAGAAGCGGGGAAGTGCCATCATTTTGAAAAGTGCTGCCCGTCCTAGAAGTGTCAGCGGCAAGGCCTGCCAGTGTTTAGTGTCTCTACGCAATCTCTTGAGGGGTTCCAGGAGATTTAATGTCATGAAATCCTCCGAGTTAGATGTGATATGGATCCCCAAATATTTGAAGCTGTCCTTTGCTATTTCCACTGCACAGCCTTTAGGCAGTCTCGGAGGCGGGCCATGTAGGACATACAGTATGGATTTACTCCAATTAATGGTATAACCTGAGCGTTTTCCATAGGCCTTGCAAATATGTAGGATGCGATGTAGGGAACGATAGGGGGAAGCCAGATATAGCAGGATATCATCAGCATATAGGGATATGCGATCCTCGCAACTCTCCGTCCAGCGGAGTCCGCGAGTAACCGGGTCTTGTCGTATCCATGCCGCGAGTGGCTCTAAAACCAGTGCAAA
The DNA here is from genome assembly GCA_963921515.1 of Calotriton arnoldi. Classification (NCBI taxonomy): domain Eukaryota; kingdom Metazoa; phylum Chordata; class Amphibia; order Caudata; family Salamandridae; genus Calotriton; species Calotriton arnoldi. The sequence goes on along the minus strand of CAWUFW010000321.1, from coordinate 2,363,737 downwards.
AAGCAGCGGCGATAACGGGCATCCCTGTCTTGTGCCTCGCCCTAGCGGGAATTCCTTAGAAATGTGCCCATTCACCACTACATGCGCAAGAGGCTTCGTGTAGAGTAATCGTACCCATGAGCAGAATATAGGTCCGAAACCAAACCGTGTGAGGACTGCAAATAGGAATGGCCACTCTACCATATCAAAGGCCATACAGGCGTCCAGGGACAATATCACAGCTTCTTCCTGTATCGTGTGTTTACGTCCTAGTACACTCTGGAGACGCCTTAAGTTTAGGGCTGTGTTCCTGCCAGGCATGAACCCTGACTGGTCAGGGTGAATCAAAGTAGCGAGGTGGGGTGTGAGTCTATTTGCTAAAATTTTGGCTAAGATCTTGGCTTCTGCGTTGATCAGGGAGATGGGTCTGTAGGAAGCGCAGTCCCGGGCTTGCTTCCCAGGTTTATGTATGGCCACAATCGTTGCAGTTCTCTGATCTTTAGGGAGCTCACCCCTGTCTAAGCTGGCGTTGTACATAGTAAATAGATAGGGGGTGAGAGTAGTTGCGCTTTTTTAAAATAGTTCGATAGGAATGCCATTTGGTCCCAGGGCTTTCCCGGACTGTATGTTCCCGATTGCCAACGTTAATTCCTCAGTAGTGAGCTCTGACTCTAGTAGTTTGGAATCGTCTTCTGCCAGCGTAGGGAGGCGGATATCTTTAAGAAACAACTCTGCCTCCTCCTGTTCTATCGAGACTGCTGGGGTATAGACCTCGGAGTAGTGGCGCGCTAATGTATCTACTATAACTTGGGGGTCCGTTACTATCACACCCGGCGCGGGCTGGAGCTCTGCCACCCAGCGGCTCGCTCGTTCCCGTTTATCTAGCCACGCCAGTAGTCGGCCGGCTTTATCTCCTACTTCATATATGGTATGACTCGTGGCTGTCAGTCGGGTTTTGGCATCTTCCCACAAATATTCCTTGTATTCCTGTTTTTTGAGCTGGAGTAGATGTGTGTTAATGTCGGAACGGTCATGAGAGTGTTGTGCTTCTAGTGTTTGTAGCTCGTGTTCGAGTGTTGAGACTGTGTGTGCCTTCTCCCTTTTGTAGTCTTCAATTAGGGAAATGGCTTGTCCCCGTAGGACCGTTTTGTATGCTTCCCAGAGAATAAGGGGCGATGAGATCGATGACATATTTTCGTCAAAATAGTGTTTCGTGGCTGTGGACGAACCTTTCCAAATTTTGGGATTTTTGAGGTAGCCCGGGTAAATCGGGAATATGCGACGGTGTGTGGAGGTGTTCCGCGTGAATTTGGCTGATACGGGGGAGTGATCTGAAATTCCTCGCGGTAAGTGTATTTCCACAAAGCTCCCTACATTATCTGCTGACGACAAGAGATGATCTATTCTAGAAAGACTATTATGGGCTCCGGTCCAGTCATTTTTTGGCTGAGTTTTTCGAGGCTCTTGTCTCTGTTTTTTCGAGTCGTTCGACTCCTGGTGCAGTAGGGATGCCCGGTTTCAAGTCTTGCGGGAACTGTTATCGCATGATGTCGGTGACGGACCCGCACCGCGTGTGCCTCTACTGCCTGGGGTGCAACCAGGACCCCAAGTCGTGCTCCGACTGCCGGGCCATGGCGCCGAAGACTTTGCGGGAGCGGTCCCGAAAGTTGCTTGAAGTCCGGCAGGCGGCTCCGCGCCGCTCGAGGTCCCGGTCCCGTGGGAGGTCGAGGGACCGGTCGCGGAGCCATCACCATCGTTCGTCGGGATCGAAGTCTTCGCACTCGGGGTCAGGTAAGGCGAAGCACAAGAAGTCGAAGAAGCGCCATCGCTGTTCGACTTCCCCTCGCCCGTCGCGGCTGAGGGTGCGGGTGTTGCCCCCCCACGGCTCCGGCGGAGCCTACGCAGTCGCCGTCAGCCTACCCGCCCTTCCCGGGTCCGTCCGCGACTCCGGCCCAGCTGCAGGAATTTCTGTCAGCCATGGCCCGCCTCTTTGGGACGTCGGGCCCCGCCGGCGCGCCTTTGGGCCCCGCGGGCCCGACTGGGGGTCCTCGCCCTTCACTGTTGGCGGCTCCGGCCCCGACATCGCCGTCGGCTCCGGCGCCACAGGGCCCCCATGGATCCAGGCCTGGATCCCGGTCGACGCCGGTTGACCTTGTGACACCTCCACCGACGTCGACCCCACCGGCACCACTTCCGACGTCGCCTGTGGCACCGGACGACGTCGTCCCCGGTTTCAGCCCTGATGTGGACACGGAGCCGGAACGGCGTCACTCGACGCCGATTCCGACGCCGATGGGACCCTTCTTTCCCTATGTCCAGCCTCCGTATTTTCGGCCTGTACCACAGCCTTCGGAGGAAGGGGAGGACTGGGAGGGGTCTGAGGACCCTCTCGCAGCTCAGTGCGAGTATGACCCGGACTGGGCAGAGGAGCTGGGGGATGCCAGTGGTCTTGACACCTCTCCTGACCTTGGCATGCTAACTCCTCCTACCGTGGCTACGGAGGAGGGTGCTAGTTACGCAGTGGTGTTGCGTAGGGCAGCTGAGGCTCTACACCTCCAACTCCCTACAGTGGCTGTCAGGACTAACCTCCTGACAGAAGTGCTTCAGCCGGCGGCTACCTCTGCGGAGCCACTGCTGCCCTTTAATGATGCACTTTCTGACGTTCTTTTGGGCACCTGGTCCAGGCCCAACACAGGGACTCCTGTGGATAGGAACGTGGCCCGACGCCATCGCCCGGCCCCGGGCGACCCTTCTTTTCCTCTCCCAACACCCCACCCCTGAGAGCTTGGTTGTCCAAGCCTCCCTGTCCCAAAGCGCATTCCCTACCGCACCCCCTGGATAGGGAATCCAAGAGACTGGAACAGTTTGGGAAGAAGATTTTTTCTTCCGCCAGTTCAGGGCTGCGGTCTGTGAACACCGCATGCCTCTTGGGCCATTATTCTCACTCTGTGTGGGATACGGTGGCGCAAGTGCTGCCTCAGTGTCCGGAGGAGGCCCGGACAGTGCTCTCTCAGGCTATTGCTGAAGGGAGAGATGCAGCCAAGTTCACAATTTGGTGTGGCCTTGACACCGCCGACTCGCTGGGCAGAGCGATTTCCACGACAGTGGCGCTCCATCGCCACGCCTGGCTGAGAACTACTGGCTTCTCTGGGGATGTCCAGAACACTCTCATGGACATGCCCTTTGATGGCATTCGCCTTTTTGGCAACAAGGTGGATAGTGCGTTGGAGCGTTTTAAGGACTCACGGGCTACGGCCAAGTCCTTGGGCCTTTCGGCCTCTCGCCCTCCTCCGCCTTCTGCCTTTCGCGGCCACGGAAGGGGCGCCCCGACATGTTCGCTTCAGAGCCACAGGCCTGCGTAGCAACAGTCTCAGCGCGGCCGCGGTCGTGGGACCCGCCGAGGCGGGTCAGGGGGCCAGCGGGCGGGTCAGTCCACCTCCACCCCGGCCACCACTGCCTCCAAACCTTCCTAGTCCGGTCTTTCAGGCCCATCAAATGCCAGTGGGTGGCAGGATTCGCCATCACCTCCCCCACTGGCGCACCATCACTTCGGACAGGTGGGTTTTACAAATAGTCCGAAGGGGCTACTCCCTCCCCTTCGAGACTACCCCTCCAGCCATGCCACCTCAGTACCACCGCATGTCGGGGGATCACTTGGCACTTCTCCAACAGGAAGTCGCGGCCCTCTTGGCCAAGGGGGCCATCGAGCGCGTTCCTGCGCCAGAAGTAGGACGTGGTTGTTATTCCCACTACTTTCTGGTGCCCAAGAAGGACAAGGGCCTGCGTCCTGTCTTGGACCTCAGGGACGTCAACCGCTTCCTCTGGAAGGAGAAGTTCAAGATGTTGACTCTGGCTCAAGTCTTGTCTGCCCTCGACCCTGGAGACTGGATGGTAGCGTTGGACTTGCAGGATGCATATTTCCACATTCCCGTCCTGCCGGCCCACCGGCGTTACCTACGGTTTACGGTAGGCCATGAGCACTTTCAGTTTACCGTGCTCCCCTTTGGCCTTACCAGCGCCCCTCGGGTGTTCACAAAAGTGATGGCGGTGGTCGCAGCTCATCTGCGCAGATCAGGGGTTCCAGTCTTCCCCTATCTCGACGCCTTGCTGTTGAAGGCGGGCTCGTACCAGGCTGTCGTCTCCCACCTCCAGACTACGGCCGACCTCCTGCATTCGCTGGGGTTCTCCATCAACGTGCCGAAGTCGCACCTGATTCCCTCTCAGAAGCTCCTCTTCATCGGAGCGGTTCTGGATACGACGCACTTTCGGGTCTCTCCTCCCGAACGGCGAGGCCAGGATATTCAGGCTATGATTCCGATCTTTCAGCCTCTATCCTGGGTTTCGGTCAGGATGACCCTGAGGCTTCTGGGCCTCATGGCCTCCTTCATCCTGCTGGTCGATCGTGCCAGGTGGCATATGCGGGCTCTGCAGTGGGACCTGAAGTTCCAGTGGGCGCAGCATCAGGGGGACCTGTCCGAGTCCGTCCAGATCTCGGAGGGCACTGCAAGACAGTTGCAGTGGTGGCTCACAAACCGGCATTGGGTCAATGGCAGATCCCTCTCCCTTCCCCAACCGGAGCACACAATGGTGACGGATGCGTCCCTCCTGGGATGGGGCGGCCACATGGGAGAGGCGGAGATCAGAGGCCTCTGGTCTTCGGCGGAGTCCAGGCCCCATATCAACCTTCTGGAGCTTCGGGCGATCCGACTTGCACTGAAAGCATTCCTTCCCTCTGTCAAGGGGAGAGTAGTGCAGGTGTTCTCGGACAACACCACCGCCATGTGGTACTGCAACAAACAGGGCGGGGTGGGGTTGTGGACCCTATGTCAGGAGGCTCTGCGCCTCTGGACATGGCTGGAACATCAGGGCATTTCCCTGGTGGTTCAACACCTGGCAGGTTCACTGAACGCCAGGGTGGACTAACTCAGCCGCAGGTGCATGATGGATCACGAATGGCGTCTTCACTCGAACGTGGCGCAAGGTCTCTTTCAACAGTGGGGAGAGCCTTGGTTAGATCTATTCGCCACCGAAGAGAACGCGCAATGTCAGCAATTCTGCGCGTTGGAATTTCCAATGCGGCACTCGCTCGGCGATGCTTTTCGTCGCAAGTGGAGTTGCGGTCTATTGTACGCCTTTCCGCCTATACCATTTCTGCCAGAGTGCTGAAGATCAGGCGCGACCGGGCCCAAGTCATACTTGTGGCTCCGGACTGGGCTCGAAGAGTTTGGTATCCCGAGCTACTCAGTATGAGCATCGATCCCCCGATCAGACTGCCTCTTCGGGAGGATCTTCTGTCGCAGCAGCAGGGGACGGTCCTCCACCCGAACCTGTCCAGTCTCCACCTCCTTGCGTGGAGATTGAGCGGCGGCAGTTGATTCCTTTTGACTTGCCTCCTGAGGTTTGTAATGTCATTCTGGCAGCCAGGCGTTCCTCCACTAAGTTGGTATACGCCTGCAGGTGGACAAATTTGTGGCATGGTGCACAGCAAAGGCTGTGGATCCCCTTTCTGCCCCTCTTTCAGAAGTCCTTTTGTTCCTTCTTTCTTTGTCCCAGCAGGGCTCTGCTCTGGGCACTATCAAGGGCTACCTTTCTGCTATCTCAATCTTTCTCAGGCTCCCTGATCAGCCCTCTCTTTTCAAGTCCCCTGTTGTACATAGATTCCTCAAAGGCATTACTCACCTTTTCCCTCCTATTCCTTTTGTGATGCCACAGTGGGACTTGAATCTGGTTCTCACATACTTATTGTGCGCTCCCTTTGAGCCTCTTCACAACTGTCCTCTACGTCTATTAACTCTAAAGACTGCTTTCCTGGTTGCCATCACCTCCGCTAGGAGAGTGAGTGAGCTCCAGGCTCTTTCTTGTAAACCTCCTTTTCTGTCTGTCCATCCGGACAAGGTTGTGCTCAGAACCCGTCCATCCTTTCTGCCTAAAGTTGTCACTGCTTTTCACATCGGGCAAACCATCACTTTGCCCACCTTCTTTCCGCCTCCGCATCCTTCCAGAGAGGAAGAGAGGCTCCACCGTCTGGACCCAAAACGTGCGCTCTCATTTTACCTGAACCGCACACAACAGTTCCGGGTGGATGACCAACTCTTTGTTGGCTACGTTGGCGCCAAGAAAGGTTGGGCCGTACACAAGCAGACTATCTCCCGATGGGTTGTCTTGTGTATAAAAGCATGCTATTCTCTGCCTAAAAAGGAGCCTCCGTTGGGGCTGCGCGCCCATTCCACCAGGGCGACGGCGGCCACTATGGCGTTGGGACGTTGTGTCCCCTTACAAGACATCTGTCATGCAGCTACGTGGGCCTCGCTGCACACTTTTACTAAGCATTACTGCCTGGACAGCCAAGTCCGGAGAGACGGCTTCTTTGGCCGTTCTGTTCTCCGAGACTTTCTGGTGTGATCTTGGTTCACAGACCCACCACCGGGGTTGGTATTGCTGGGGTATCTATTCTAAGGTACGGAATCTATCACTACGTGTTTCTTTCAGATGAACAACTTACTTACCTTGGGTAACGATATATCTGTAAGAAACATTAGTAGTGATAGATTCCTTACCGCCCCACTCATCCTCCCCGTTCTGCGAACTGATTTCTAGGGTTAAGGTCATCACTTTCAGGGCCCTAGTTTCAAGGCACTAGTGGTCAGTATCTTGCATGGCTCTGCGTTCCTGGTGCGGAAAGTCGTGTACAGAACTGACGTCAGCGCGCGAGGGCGGCGTCTAAGTAGCTGCCGCGACGTCATCTCGGCGACCACGACGCCATCGACGGACGCGGAGCCGCACGATGCCACCTTCCGACGCACAGGGGTACTGCTGATGAAAACTTTCCGGATCCAGTCTGACGCCTGGGGGTAATTCTAAGGTAAGGAATCTATCACTACTAATGTTTCTTACAGATATATCGTTACCGAAGGTAAGTAACTTGTTCGTTGATAAGGGCAGGTCTTCACTACTGATTTAATCTGATTATTCATTGTATGAGCCGAATCAAACTTTAAGCCCATATTCTTAACACATTGGAATGACCTGGACTTTTTGACAAGGGATAAAGGCCAAAATGAGTGATTGTGAACCGATGTTTGCGAGAAAGTGTATAGTATTTCTGTATGCCGACCATTTAAGATGGTTTTGTGACATCTATTGCTGAACATTTTATATGTAATTGTGTAGGTTCTCAGATCTAAAGCTGGATTCCCCATTGACCGTAAATAATATCTGTGTATCATCAGCATTATAAGAACGGTTAAACCAAAAGACTGTATCAAATGCAGTAATAAAACCACATATAATGTAAAGAGTAAGGGAGACAGAACCAATCCCTGAGGCATTGCAGATGTCAGCACTTTAAATTTAGATGTATCTGGACCGAGGGACCAAGCGTAATCTGGGTAGTATTATTGGGCAAAAAACTTTGGAGCCAAGCAACAACAGTGCTTTGATACATACGCCTTCCTGGCGTTCCAACAGTACCTGGTGGTCATCTGTAACTAACAAAGGCGCTAAAAGTTCCAACAGGATCCGAGCTGCTGGAATGTCTTGATTCATATACCGGTGCAGGTCATCTAAAGCTGTGGTCACTACACTTTCCATGTTACACCCTGTGCTGAAACCCATCTGCATTGAATTAAGCAAATTTTCTGATTCCACAAAGGTGAATAACGGATTAAAGACTCCCCCCCACTCTTCAAGTAATTGAAACCATAACAAGCATTTGCAATGTAATCGGTCTCGCCTTTGGGACCTTATATGTATTTAGCTATGCAGCACATTAGCCTGGGTGCTGAAACATCTACTGTTCTTTAACATGGAGGGAAAGTAAGCACCAAACTGCGTGACACGCCAGGTATGGGAACACATGGAGAGAAATATTGCCTTTCAGCGGGAAATGGTCAAGTCCAAAGCTCTGTTTTTAATATAAAATCAGGGTCTTCTGTGGTCATATCACTGAAAATACAAGATTTGAAAAAAATATTATTGTCTACGGGTGCTCGTGGAAGACAATTTCTATGGACTGGAATCTAGAGAATGCTAAAGTGATTCTGGTATTTTACTGACCTCTGCTGGTCGTTTTCTATCAAGAAAGTTAAATAGAGGCAGTTGCCAGAAATTTTTAAAAGAAAGTCCCTCAGCAGAAAGCAATTCTGGTATTTTACTGACCTCTGCTTGTCGTTTTCTATCAAGACAGTTAAATAGAGGCAGTTGAACAGAAAAAAAAAGTCCCTGAGTGGAAGCAGACAAGTCCTAGGGCTGATCTCCAGAGCCCCCAAAGTACATACACATGTAAGTATATACTAAAGTATATACAAGATGTCTCGAATGCTCGACCTAAAAAGTAGTTGTGAAATCAGTCTACAGTTATCAGTATACTCTGGAACCAATGTCGTTTTTTTTAGTAATGGCAGAATGTGTGTCTGTTTTTAGTTCACCTGGACACAGGCCGTACCCAGTGAAGAATTGATGATGACCGGGGCATTAGAATGAGGATTTGGCTGGAATAATATCAGTGCCCGGACCAAATAGCCTACTACTCTTTATCAAAGTCACACACATTCATCACTCACTGGAGAAAACTGGCTGAACACCTTCATTGCTGAAGGAGAAAGCACACAATTATGTTTGCAACTAGAGTCAGAAACCAAACTAGAGGCCAAATGTATTTTCTGCTTAGAATATCTACGAATTGATTTCATTTAGCCTCTGCCAAACTTTCTGGCAAATGTGCAAGCGTTTCGTTTAACTTTTTAAAAGCTGTACAAACTGCAGTATTTATTGCCTTTTTATAGACATTATTAAAAGGAAGTCATTGTTTTTTGCCATTTGCTACATAATCCTGTTGCCAGATTCGTTTTTTGCCATTTGTCACATAATCCTATTACCAGATACTGTCTATTTAATGTAATTTACGTGTCATTAAGATAGCTCCACCATTAAACCACTAATTTGACCTTCGACCAGGGCAGCTGTAAAATTTCTGCCTTAGAGCCATATCTTCTTTTGCCTCAGACAGATGATGATTTTTTTGTTTTAACAAGTATTTGAGGTTATCAACCGTGTCCCGAACCTAACCTTTTGTTGGACTTTGGAAACCAATCTGCAAATATCAAGGTTTTGTCAATTCCGGCCTAAGTCAGTTATCACAGTAATCTAAATGCAGTGCAAAACCGATCCAGGGATCCTTTACATTTTGCTTGCGTGGAATCAGAAAAGACATCCAAATGAACATTCGGGTTACCTTGCACAATATTATTCATGTTGTCAGAAGTGAAAGCACTTAAATATGCTTTCAAGTGTTGGAGCAATGCTTTAGGACAGGGGTCTCCAACATTTTCTGTGATAAGAGCTACTTATGTTCAATTAAAATCATAGCGAGCTACTAATATTATTAATGTTGGATTAATGACCACATCAGACAATATTACATTAGGGGTCACCTTGTGCAAGATTAGCAATAGTGCCTCATGCAGGGTTGCCGGTTGTAATGTAAAAAAAAAAGCCTGGTCAATGTGGAAAGCCTCTGCCTGGGTAACAACTATCGTTGCAATCAATTTCCATGGCACCAAGGTAAAAATATTAGCAATAAGTTTTCCCAAGGCCACAGGATTCATATATTTTAGAAATTCAACCAATTTTCTCTAAACATTATTTTAAACTCTGAAAATACACAAATTTCTCTCGCATACACTCGTTTCAGTTTTAGTATGCCTATATTAATTCAGCCAAGCAAAAGCTTCTAATTTAGTAGGCTTGGCTGCACGGAGGAGAGCTACTTACAAGGAGATGAAGAGTTGGAGAAGCCTCCTTTAGGACAACCCTTTGGCGGTCTGTAACTCGAGTACATATAACATTGATCTCATTGGATCAGTCAGTTTGACCTGGAGAACCTCCAAATCAAAATATATCTTTCCTATGACTTTCACAGGTTTCACTGACTGCTTTACAATCACTAAACACGCAAAGGGCGGTTGGCAATCGCTCGGGTAGCATTCCAACCAGTTGTTTTTTTGCCCACCATGCCACCACAGATTAGACCCAGCCATATATAAATCAGTCTAGCCTGTGCTCCAAATCTGGTCTTCTCTGAACCTGAACACAAGCAACCCATGACTGATTTCGCCCTGATTGGGGCTCTTCAGTCAGGTATAGCTTGGTTCCAGTGGCACAGTGAGCAAGAGACCCCCATCTGGACATACCATTGGCCGCTTAGCGCAGTACTTCAGACACACAAAAGGTGATGGGAGGATGCTTGCAACTGGCAATTGCTCGGGGTAGCATTTCAACCCACTCTTCTTTTGCCCACCTTGCCACCTCAGAATAGGCCTAGCCATATGCAAATTAGTCTAAACCCTGCTCAAATAGGAGCAGTCAAGCCCGAACTGCCAAGCTAGGTCCTCTCCGAACCTGAACAGAAACAACCCAAGACCAGTTTCACCCTTAACAATCACTCACAGCTAGACCATCACATTTGTCCTCACAACAAGCAGAAGTTATCTGATAATCAGGTGAGACTAAGGGCCTTATTTCGAGTACGGCTGTCCTAGGCTGCCGTTCTCACGGTGGCGGTTCGACCACTGTATCCACCCGCCGTATTAAGAGTGCGGTGGTCAGACCGCCAGCAACACTCTACAGAAACCGCCGGCACCGCCAGGATCCTTAATCCTGCGGTGCCAGTGGTGTTGGAAATGGTGTTGGAAATGGTGTTGGAAGTTGTGTTGACCTTCCGCAAGCATTTTCATGATGATGCTCCCGCCATGAAAAAGCTGGCAGAAGGGCAGGGAGGGGGCCACCAGCAGGGCCCCCAGGCAAATCTGCCAATGGCTATGGGTGCAGGGGGACACGTGATGTGCTCCCCCACAAGTGCATGGTTGTGTGTGCAGTGTGTGGCATACCCAACATGGTGCATGCCACACTGTGCGCGGACGAGCTTTCGGTGCTGTCATGACGGCGGTATGCTGTATAGGCTCTCCTATGAGCCTAACATACCACCGCCGTGAGACTGCCGCGTGCCCAGGATTACACTTGTAATCGAGCGGGCGGGCTCACCACGGCCTTGGTGGTCTTCCTGGCACCGCAGCTGTCTCAGCCGAAGACCGCCAAAGTCATAATAAGGTCCTAAGTCTTTCAACATAACAATGCAATGCTCTCTCAGCAAAGATTCTGTCAGGCACATGAGATCTAAGTATCTTTTGATGATCAAATCAAAATATTGTAGCAGTTCCTCATAGTATTAATTAAAAGTCCAGAAATTCTTTTTTTAACCTGCATACTTTCAGCAGAATGATAGTTAGGTTGGCATGTCGCCGTCTCCCGCTGTTTCTATACAATTAGTGTATTGTACTTGACTTATAGTCTGATTGGTAAATGGGGTTAAAAAGACCCAGGCATTTAAAAGTGTTCCTGTTTTATTTGAAGCACACAAATGGCAGAACAATCCCCCGTAGGCCTCTTGTTGCAAGCAGGCAAGCTTTCAAGGATTCTATGGGATACTGGGTAATTGCCTGAGTGCTGTGGCCTTATTATCAAAAGTGCCCCTGGGTGCAACAGGTGTGTTCAGGCCACTTTGGTATTACACAAGGATTGGGCCATAGACACTTGCGGATCGCACAGCAAACATGTAGTGCTGGCATGATCTCAAGGGGGTGTTCCCTCATTTCCATGGAGGCATGGCCCCATGCAAATGACGAAACAGTTTCCCTCTGCGCCCAAGCCGGTTACAGAGGCCAAGGAGACTCAGGTGCAGGGGCAAAATAGCTGTCATGGGGTACACTGATAGTGTGCCACATTGAGGTGATGCACAGTAAAAGGGGGAAAACGGGGTCCCGTGGACCCACCTAATGCCCTCTTTTAGTCTCACATTGCACCCTCTCGCAGACATATCTGTGTCCCCCCTTCAAAAACAGGCCAAGCTGCCACCTGTTTAGTGAAAGGCAGACTAGCAGATTCAAACAGCTGGTCTGCCGTTCACTAATGAGCTGCCTGCCAGGGTTGGCTCGAGTTCCTGACTGTACTGGTTATAGTTTTCTCATTGTGATAGGGCAGACTGGCCCTATCTGCGCCCAGTGCACCCACTTTTTAGGGGTGTAGCGGCATAGACTGGGCAGTGCGCCTTATATATAATATGCCCTGGAGTGCTTTTCATCCCATCCAAAACCAGTGGCGGCTGGTGGCATTTGAAAGCTGTGGGGCGTAAAAGTTAGGGATGATTTATAAGTAGCGGCCGAGCACTAAATTTTCTTTTTACTTTTGCCATGTCATTATTTAAAAAAAATTGTACCCCCATCAAACACATATGCACAGAAACACAATTACAACTGGAACACTCGACCACTGCCCTGTGCGCTCTGCAGAGAGGCCCTGGATTATATGGCCATCAAGATTTCTGAACACCTTTTTCACTCACTGACAGGCACTGTTAGAAACTCGCAGTGCCCTGAGCCTCAGCTCCAGAGCTCTCAAGTGGTGCAGCTCAGTTCAAATTATGCACTGTACAAGCGCAATGTTATACATGAAAAAAATACAGCAGCAACATTGTTCAACTAGCTAACATTTTTAGAGAATGCAACTATATAAGATTAACACACACATTCTAAACTGGAACTAAATCACTGAACTTAACGTTTTAAAGTTATTATTAGATGTTAAAAATGTTGACGTTCACTTCCCTCAATGCAGCTGCCCTTGGTTTGCCATCTCTTCCTGTAGTGCCCTCACTTAAGTATCACTGCACTCTTTGTCCATGTGGCTCATCGCACAGCGTTGACTGTGCCACACAGGTCACTTAAGTTCCATCTAACCTGCATCTGAAACTATTCAAAGTAAAGTAAAATAGCAAAGACCATGAAATCGCGCATTTGGTTTCGTTATAGGAAAACCGCCCCTTGCCTAAAAAAAAAAATGGGTCCGTAAATTTGGTTATTTGAGATAACTGGGGACGTTCGCAGGTGCTGGAGATCTTTGAGGAGACTGCCTCGTGCTTGATTCAGCCAGATTGATTTTTTGCCCAGTATACTGACAAGTATACATATTTACTCACAAGAATATATATTCACAAGTATACTCGCAACACATGCACAATAAAATAAATAATACTCACGATTTCAGTGTGTTTGAAGGGATTTCTGCAGCAAGACAGAGTCGAGTCGGCACTGACGAGAGCAGCCCGGCCGATCTCGAACGGCTGCAGAGATACCTAACTGTGCTGCATATGGCAACAGCAATGCAGCGGGTGCCCCGAGAGTGAATCGCTCTCTCACAGTCACAACACTATGCCTCTGTCGAAACTACAGCAGGGGGGTTCACACGGTGTGTGTGTGTGTGCCCTGCAGTCATGGCCGTATTGGCCAGGGCATAGCTGCAGTCTTTGGAGGCACCATAGTCTGCAGCTCTGCTCTGGCCATTACAGCCATGACTGCAGTGCACACAAGTTGCATTTTTTAGGTCTCGCCTGAGCCAGCGCATGCGCTGCTCTGCGAGACATTTAGTAAGTGAGTTTTCAAAGTGCTACCCACAGGCTATTGCTGGCCTCAAGCGTGCGGTTACGCGCGCGTGAACGTGCACAGCTGCCATCTGGCTTTCTGTAATGGCTCATTAAGCCTTACAGCGCGTGAATCATGCTCCTCTGCTCGCACTACCACCTCCCTCCTCCCCCTCCCTCCTCGTCAGCTTCATTTGTCTCTTCTATCGCTGTGAATCATGCTCCTCTGCTCGCACTACCCCCTCCCTTCTCCCCCTCCCTCCTCATCAGCTTCATTTGTCTCTTCTATCGCTGTGAATCATGCTCCTCTGCTCGCACTACCACCTCCCTTCTCCCCCTCCCTCCTCGTCAGCTTCATTTGTCTCTTCTATCGCTGTGAATCATGCTCCTCTGCTCGCACTACCCCCTCCCTTCTCCCCCTCCCTCTTCGTCAGTTTCATTTGCCTCGGGAATATTGAAATATCTAAATATTGGAGGGGAAATAGACACGTTTAGCATTTTTTGGACATTTTGGACATTTTGTGAAGCGTTGACATTTTGCAAAGGCACGCGTGGTTTTTATTAAAACTTTAGGCTATGCTGCGTTGTTGTGCGTTGGAGTCCGCACTGCGAAGCTGCCTGAAACCAATTCCCGCACGAAAGCGCCCTCTTCTACCCGTCTACCACACTACTACCCCTCTACCCCTCTACCCCTCTTCTACCCCTCTACCCATTAACACCTCTACCCCTCTTCTACCCCTCTACTACCCCTCTACCCCTCTACTCCTCTACTACCCCTCTACCCCTCTACCCCTCTTCTAACCCTCTACCCCTCTACTACCCCTCTACCCCTCTACTACCGCTCTACTACCCCTCTACCCCTCTACTACCCCTCTACCCTTCTACTACCCCTCTACCCCTCTTCTACCCCTCTACCCCTCTTCTACCCTCTACCCCTCTACCCACCCCATTACCCCTCTACCCCTCTTCTACCCCTCTACCCCCTTCTACCCCTCTACCCCTCTTCTACCCCTCTACCCCCCTCTACCCCTCTTCTACCCCTCTACCCCTCTTCTACCCACTGTAACTAGCAAAGACACTGTGTCACGGCAGCATCACTCAGCACTACCACAGCATCACTCTGCACCACCACAGCATCACTCTGCACCACCACAGCATCACTCAGCACCACCACAGCATCACTCAGCGCAACAGCAGCATCACTCAGCGCCACCACAGCATCACTCAGCACCACCACAGCATCACTCAGCACCACCACAGCATCACTCAGCGCCACCACAGCATCACTCAGCGCCACCACAGCATCACTCAGCGCCACCACAGCATCACTCAGCGCCACCACAGCATCACTCAGCGCTACCACAGCATCACTCAGCGCCACAACAGCATCACTCAGCGCCACCACAGCATCACTCAGCATCACCACAGCATCACTCTGCACCACAACAGCATCACTCAGCGCCACCACAGCATCACTCAGCGCCACCACAGCATCACTCAGCGCCACCACAGCATCACTCAGCGCCACCACAGCAGCCACCACAGCATCACTTAGCATCACCACAGCATCACTCAGCGACACCACAGCCTCACTCAGGGCCAACACAGCATCACTCAACACCACAACAGCATCACTCAGCACCACCACAGCATCACTCCGCACCACCACAGCATCTGAGTGATGCTGTGGAGGTTGAGTGCTGTAGTGGTGCAGTGATGCTGTTGTGGTGTTGGCCACAACAATATCACTCAGCGCCGCCACAGCATCAGTCAGAATCCACCACAGCATCACTCAGCACCACCACAGCATCACTCAAGGCCACCACAGCATCACTCAGCACCACCACAGCATCACTCAGCACCACCACAGCATCAGTCAGCACCACCACAGCATCACTCAGCACCACCACAGCATCACTCAGCACCACCACAGCATCACTCAGGGCCACCACAGCATCACTCAGGGCCACCACAGCATCACTCAGCACCACCACAGCATCACTCAGGGCCACCACAGCATCACTCAGGGCCACCACAGCATCACTCAGCACCACCACAGTATCACTCAGCACCACCACAGCATCACTCAGGGCCAGCACAGCATCACTCAGGGCCAGCACAGCATCACTCAGGGCCAGCACAGCATCACTCAGGGCCACCACAGCATCACTCAGGGCCACCACAGCATCACTCAGGGCCAGCACAGCATCACTCAGGGCCAGCACAGCATCACTCAACACCAACACAGCATCACTCAGCACCACCACAGCATCACTCAGGGCCACAACAATATCACTCAGCGCCACCACAGCATCACTCAGCACCACCACAACATCACTCAACACCACATCAGTAGCACTCAGCATCGCCTTTGCAATACTACACCACCACATCATCATCACTCAGCAAGACCTAAGTATCATTCAGCATCACCTCAGCATCGTCTCAGCACCAGTCACCACCACCACCACCACTACCACCTCAACATCACTCAACACCACCTCAGCCTGCTCTCGGAATCTGCCATCTGTTGAGTCTCCCCTATTCTGGCCGCTGCTAGTGTTATAATACAGGTACTAGTTCACAACCTTCAACCTCCAATTGTTTATGCCCCCTCAAAAAACAAGCATTGGCATAGCCAATAGGTCTCGCTTTTGGGACCTTATAAGTGTTTACCCATGCAACAGTTGATGTTGTTGCACCAAGGATATTGTGCTGCATAACTAAATACTTATAAGGTCCCAAAAGCGAGACCTATTGGCTATGCCAATGCTTGTTTTGTATGTTGATGATGCGATTGTGAGTCGCATCATCAACATACAATTTTGTTTTAATAATAATCACGTACCGTACTTACTCAGAGTCTAGAGTAGGTCGGAGTGACGGAGTCGGACATCCATCTGACATTCACATTGCGCAGATGCCAAAGAAGTAGTAGTGACGCCAACTACAGTAGTGTGCACGAGGCCTCAGGCCTGCCGGGAAAATGAAGTCAGGCGGAGCTCTCGCTGAGAAACGACTCTCTCTCTCAACTGACTCCCTGCTGTGTGTGCGATCAGCAATGGTGTGACGGTGCACGCACGAAGAGGGGAGGGAGAGAGAGAGGCTGAGCTGAGCAGCAAATGACCAATCACTGCACGGCTTTAAAATAAAGCCATGCAGTGATTGGTCACAGGCTCCGCGTTCTCTTCCTAGAGACGCTGAGCCTGAAGCAGCCAATCCAGCTGCTGCTAAAGCAGCGCTTGGATTAGCCTGAGCAGGTCAACTTGCCGCTTCTTAGGAGACCGAGGGGCTGCAGCTTCGATCCCCCGCTCCCTCATTCTACAGGCACAGTCTTCTAAGATTACGCATGACGGGCTGGCCAGGTAAAGGCACCCAGCGAACCCGACATGCGCATTGCTGCCTGCTCTCTGACTCCGGCTAACCCCACCCTCTAAGCCTGCCGCAGGCAGATCTGAATAATGTGACGTGACGTCAGGTCAGGACGGTAACGCCCGCGGCTGAGAGGCACAGCTGACTGCCGCGAGCTGAAATTACTGTGTACAATACATATTTTTGTTCGCATGGGCCGGCTGGCCTGGGGGCAAAATAATCAGTGGGGCGTCGCCCAAACGCCCCTATGGAGGAACCGCCCCTGTGAAGTCATTAGGCAGTGCCCAGGTGGCTTTCCAGTGAGATCCTCTGTTGCATGTCATCTGTGGAGCAGCCTCTTCTGTCACTCCCCACGCTTTTTGGAAGTAGTGTTTGTTGGATGTCAGTTTGAAATTGATGCTTCGTTTGGTCTGGACCATTCTTTTGAATATTCCCATTAATCTAGAAGAAGGGGAGTTGAACACAGTTGTAATTGCAAGTTACTCAGCGTTGTGACTCTTGGTCTGCATTCTCCTTGCTCCAGATGTCTCACCTCCATCAACGCTCACTTATTCTTTGGTATTGGCAGAGAGTAAAGATCAGGAGTTTGGTGAATAACTTTGATTAATTAAAACCAAGACCTGATCGGTTCATCAACATGCAGCCATTTCCAAATGTTATAACTTGACTGGGATCGAGACGAGAAATGGAATCACACATCTCTCCAGTATGTTCAGGCATCATTAACTTCCTGTTCTAGTAACTCTAATTTTAAGACCTTACGAAACCCTCGGTGGGAACGCTCTTCCAGTGATATGCACTCAGCAGCGTTGGATGGTATTGAAATCTACTGGGAGTATGTGGGAAAATAATCTTAGTAGAGCTAGTTTTCGAATAGCGAGTGCTTAACCTCCGATGTCCAGCATGCTCTTTGCATCTATCTAAATTATATATCGGTATTAATGTACACGGATTCTGTTATTTGTGGTGTGAGTCAATAAGACCTGGTAGATGTTAACGATTCATAAAATAAACAGAAATATTTCTTATTGGCCTGTCAAGTAAGCATACAGACTGGTTAATAATGCCAGACAGTGTCTATAGCAAGTCAAAGAAGAGTAGAGTATGGTGCAAGAAACTGCACACCTGAATTAGGGGCAAGTGGCCTTTAAGAGCTCCACCGGAATTGTGTTCAGTAATATCATTCCTGGAGTTCAGTATTCACCGGGCGGGTATTAACACTTCATTCCTTGATGCCAACTCGCAAATAGGGGATAATCGGCAGTACCACGTGTTTTCCCCTATTCCGTGTCAGGCAAGCTCGGGGTGTCTGCTTTATGCCAGCGTGACCAGGGCACGAGTCGGGGGGACACGCGGGTGGACTGCGTCCACCCACTTTTTTCACAGGGTGGACACTGTCCACCCTGCAAAGAAGTTGGACCCCACTGAAAAAGATGCTGAATTCGTCCCGGTGTAATTTCCAAACACCGGGGCACTTTCAGCAGCGCCTACACGTTGTTATCTGCTTTTCGATCTGCAACAACGTGTAGGCGGGGATGGGATGGGTCTCTCTTATTTCTGACTTCTGCTGGGCCCATAACAAAGGCCGAATTTGAGGGGTCATCAGGCCTCCTTTTGTTCGAGTCTCCTGGCTGGCAGCAGTCAGGAGCCTCACACCTAGAAACAAATGCAGCAGAGGGGAAACAAAGGCTCACACCTTGTTAGCGCTTCACACATACTTAAGAGGTGCAGCTTTTCACTTTGTTCAGGCTCTGTTTAGGAGATATGCATGCACTGTAAGAATGTCAGATGTGTTGATCTTTCCCAGTATTTCCACAAAATAAATAGCATTTATATAGCGCATACTACCCCTGAGGAGGCATTGTAATAATTTAAATATCACTATTTTTTCTTTTAAAGCACTATGAGTAGAGGAAGCTTTACTATGACAAAAAGCAACATTGGTTTATGTGAAGCTTACAAAAGTGTGAATCTTCTGCCTAAATCAGGAGGGTTTGCAAGTATACTCGAAATGTGCTCAAATGTACTCATGATAGACCTGCTAAACATATGTGAGGGCTTAAGATCTGATGTCACTTGTGATGCCACTTCCTGTGATGCCATGTGCTGTGATCTCACGCGCCGCAATGTCACGTGCCGAGATGCCACTTGCATACTGATTAATTAGGTTAGTCCCCCCACTTCTTTTTTTAAGACTTGTGCCCTGAGCGTGACGTCTGCTTGTTTCACCTGGCAAAATTATGAGGGAATAAACCTGTGGGTGCAGTAATTACTGCAAAACTCAGACTCAAGATTTGGGTGCAAACACTTGTTTACACCCACATCGCGATTTGGTTAACACTCATAGCAAGGCCTTTGGTGTGCCCCCAGCCTCTAGTTGACTTCAGTGGGACTAGATCTGAATGCAGAGTGTGGGCTTTAACTATCTTGGCTTCTAACCAACTGACTGAGCTATCTCAGCAATCTCTTCTGCCTGATCTTTTTTTTTTTTTTTTTTTTAATTACCAATTTTTACTTTTGTATGTAAAACGGGACACTAAGACATTTCCCCTGTTTTATTTTATCACTTCGGATGTATTCCATGTTATGACTTTGTCAAGGTTGCATGTCCCCCAAACTTTAAAGCTCTGCAGTCAGATATAACAGGAAAGTCTGGTGCCCAGACCTCACCCTGTTTTGCGGTTTCTTCTTTCTGAATTGCATTCGTTGAACAAGATGTTACTCTGAGAAAGGCATATGTATGTTTGACCTACGTGTTTGGAATATGCATTGAAGCTATATTTCTTCATTTCCTTGCGTGATTCAGCGACATAGTTTATAGCGTTGTTAGGTTCCTGGTTTGCCAAACAAGATAGTTTTTTGTTTCCCAGAGAGAGACATTCTATTTAACTAGTTAAAGATGCTTTTCAGTGCTTTCCTACTGTAAGTCTCGCAGTACATGCATTTTTATGCGTAGTTAACAAGGTACAAACGTCAGGTCACTGCAGGAACCATATGGCAATAATGAAATAATAGTCGGTGAATGATAAAAAGTTCAAATAACCGGGTCCTAAAAACAAGGCGTTTCATAGGCCTTGTGGCAGTATCTGCCACTACATATTTCATTTTCTTGGCAATGCTTTGTGAAAGGTTATGGGCAAATCAAAACCCACCTGCAGTTCTTCAATAACAAGAAAAAGCAAGAGCAGTCTTCATTCCGTGCTGCCCCTTTTGAATTATGGAGCACCTGTAACTAGTTCAGAACTGTAGCATGTGATACAGTGTGCCTTGACAGGCTGAGGCCTTCTCTTAAGGCTTGGCATTATTTTATCATCATGAATGAGATGTTTTATGGCCAGGTAATAAAATATAACCATAAATTGTACATTTTAGAGAAAATGTAAGAAAGCACAGTTACAACTGAAGTTAACACGTAGGAGTTTGTGCTACGATGATTTTGATTTGATCTGTATGTTAAGTTACATAATACATGGAATTTACAATCTAGGTACAATCTTTTCCGTCGGAATTTATAGTAGTATATTTTGTTTACAATAATGGAAACTGAACAGTTAGTTTTACGCTCTGAAGAATATATTTCACCCTGGTGTACAGTAACCAAATCGTTAATTCATGTATTGTAGAGCTACTGCCATGTTGAACTCATTGTTTTGTAGTAATATTGATTGTCGAAATATCTATCTATCTGTCTGTCTGTCTGTCTACTTATCTACATATATATAGAAAAACAGACATTTGAAAATCCAGAACTGTAATAATGTGGCTGGAGTGGTAAAAGGCTTTTGCCATTTTTCAGCTCGGCATGGATGACGCTACCTAATCCTATGCTTATAGACTTTGCTGCAAAAATGGCAGAGGACTTTGTCACTTTTCTAGCTGGGCATGGACGGCACTAGCTAATCATATGCTTAAAAACTTTGCTAGAAAAACAAACTTTTGAGGTAAGCAGTTTTAGGTTGTCGGTGGTGTTGTAGAGTGTTCCATATAAAAGAGCTGCTCTCCACCTAAAACTTGAGAACTACTCAGAGTTACCTAATCTATATATAATTTGAAAACTGTTTTTTCAATTGTATTTGCATTGGTTTAAATTGTAAAAACTCGTGGCATTTGCCGCAGAGTTTTATAATTGTTTGGGAGATTGAGCATGTCAATTTATAAAATGTAATGACAATTTGTTGGTTATATTGATTGCAAATGTCGCCTTGGGAGTTATATCGTTGCACAGTCACTTTAATTTGACATTTGAAACTTTATTGCTAAATAATGCACTGTCACTTTAAGAGTTGCACTAGTATAAAAAAGGTGAAAAAATGGCAGCGACTTTAGGTTTGAAAAAGACCACTTGGGCGGTTGAAGCGCGTTACCTAACTGTATGTAGCTTGAATAAATACTCATAACGAGCATCCCCGAGCGTGCTGGAGTCTGTTTTAAAACTGTGAAAGCAGACGTTGGAATGAAGATAGCAATTCGCTAGCCAGTGCCGAATTCCGGCACGCCCTCCCGTTCAGGAGCACCGCGAGGATCGGGTGGAACAGAACGCTGTACGAGGTACACAGCGCGGAGCCCCTCTGCTGCAGAACAAACAGCGAGAAGCAATTGCCAGCCGTAGCGTGAACCGCAACCGGAGGACTTTGTCTAGTGGGAGCGGTAAGACGCGATCAGCGTTTAAACGCAGCAGCGGGGAGGGAGGAGAGCAGCATTAGGTCTGCACAACGGGGCGCTGAATATTGAGTAACTGTTCGGCCGCATTGTATGCATCATGGAGTGGCTCAAAGAAAGAGAGAGTGCAGCAGATCAGCTGTTTAGCAATGCTGAAGTGAATGACAAGCCTGCAAGAATGAGGAAGAAAGGAGAAATCGTGAATGCCAATGACCATAAAGAACTGTTAAAAGCATTAGAGAAACTAATAAAAAGACCTCCAAATGGTGGGAGAGTAAGTCTTTGACACGCTATCTGGAAGTGGGGAGGGTCCCTAGTGGCCTTCGTATTTTGATCGCACCCACATATGAGCATCCGAATCCAGGTATGCTGCGAGAGTGGGCTCAGAACAACGCAGATTCATCCAAGCGTATGCTGGCTATTTTAATTAAATATGCCGACATAGACAAGCAATACTCAAAGAAACTGACACACTCTCCGAGCAACTAAGTAAATTGCCAGAACAAGATAACATCAAAAAGTTGCAGGGTGAAATGCAAGAGAGGATTAAAAAGTACGAACAGATCATCAAGGATTGCAAGGCAATGAAGTTCAGAAGGGACAAACTGGACTACCAAAGGGGTCAGATATTTACATTCTCTAAACGGTTCGAGAATATCCGGCGGCAGAAAATGGCCATTGGCATTAAAGGCAATATGGCGCAACGGAATGTGGAATCAGAGTCAGATC
The DNA here is from genome assembly GCA_963921515.1 of Calotriton arnoldi. NCBI lineage: Eukaryota > Metazoa > Chordata > Amphibia > Caudata > Salamandridae > Calotriton > Calotriton arnoldi. The sequence continues at coordinate 2,341,527 of CAWUFW010000321.1, read as the reverse complement.
TCAGCTCTGAAGCAGAAATTGAAAATGAGGAAGCACGACAATCTAACAGTGTTCCCACTGTAGAGGACGAGTTACGTTTTTTGCTGTGGGACAGAAACACAAATTTGAGGCCATTACGGGGACAAGAGAGACCATTCCGAGGGGGAGGAAGAGGAAGAGGAAAAGCCGCAGGTCATGGAGAACAAGCAGACCAATTGGCAAAGAAAGTGACCAACAAAAAGAACAAATAATGGACACTAATATAAGCATTATCAATCTGTCTGACTTAACATTAAATGCAGAAGAAATGAACATTTTGTAACGCGGTCTTTCTTATTGTGCCCCTGAGGATATGGACTATGTACAAACCCGGATAGAGTGTTTTAAATTTACACGTAAACTAAGGTTGGCCAAGTATTATGCAGTAGGCAGGCCGGCTGAACGACGAGATATGAGAGCCATGGATGTTACTACTACATTACAGATTTCTGATTTGGGGACTTTGAGGGATATGGACAGTCTGGAAAGGGGTGGAGAGTATGAGGGAACGGATGATGCCTTACTGAGAGAACAAGGCCTGAGTGTGTTTAACAAGCCAACCACACCGTTCAAACCTTGCTCTGTATTTTTACCTATGGTCCCCAAGGATTCAATAGATGTTTTTAATGAGTTAGTCATTCACGACTTGAAACAGCTACATACAGATCAGCAGGCTAAGAGAACTACACTTACAAGGGACATTGGCTATGATAAATTGGTGAGGAAATTGCAAGCCAGGCCGGATATAGTGGTGAGGCAGGCGGACAAAGGCGGTAATATCGTCCTGTGGCCCCTTGCCATATACCAAGAGGAGGCCTGGTTGCAACTAAGAGATAAACATTGCTATCAGAAGGTTGATGAAAGTATATTATTGACCACTACGACCAATTTTCACCGCCAGTTAGCCCAATGGAAATCAGTTGATCTTATATCACAGGCAGAATATAAGTTCCTCAAAAAAGATTCACCAGTAACACCGGTATTGTATCTTATACCGAAGGTGCACAAAATTGTGACCAAGCCACCAGGTCGACCGATAATATCGATGATTGGAAGTGTGTTTGAGAACACTTCCAGGTTCTTAGACTTCTTTTGCAGGAGTATGTGAGGAACTTGTCATCCCATATTAAAGATACAGGAGATTTTCTAAAGAAAGTGTATGACATCATCTGGGAGGAGAACTATAGTGTGATAACACTAGATGTCTCCTCCCTATACACCAGCATTGCCCACGATGACGGAGTTAGGGCGGTGCGTTATTATCTGCAAGCACGCCCTCTCACGTTATATAGGCACACGGAAATGCTGGTGGATATGCTTCAATGGTGCCTTAAAACAATATCTTCCTATTTGGCAAGGACCTCTTTCAACAGCTACAAGGGACAGCAATGGGCACCTGCTTCGCCCCCAGCTATGCTAATTTGCATATGGGATGGTGGGAGGAGCAGGTGCTAGCTGTAGACTATGCCGATGAGATGTCTGATAATGTGGTCCTATGGACCCGTTATATTGACCAATCAATCAATCAATCACGGCATTTATAGAGCGCGCTACTCACCCGGGAGGGTCTCAAGGCGCTGGGGGAGGGGGTAAGTTATTGCTCGAACAGCCAGGTCTTGAGCTGCTTCCTGAAGGAGAGATGGTCCTGGGTTCGCCGAAGGTGAGTGGGGAGGGAGTTCCAGGTCTTGGCTGCCAGGTAGGAGAAGGATCTTCCTCCGGCGGTGGTTCTGCGGATGCGTGGTACGGTGGCGAGGGCGTGGCTGGTTGATCGTAGCTGGCGGGTGGGCGTGTAGAAGGTCATGCGGTCGTTGAGGTACTTTGGGCCCAGGTCGTGGAGGGCCTTGTGTGCGTGGGTGAGGAGTCTGAACGTGATTCTCTTGCTGACGGGGAGCCAGTGCAGGTCTTTCAGGTGTCCGGTGATGTGGCTGTGTCGGGGGATGTCCAGGATGAGTCGTGCGGAGGCGTTCTGGATGCGCTGGAGTCTTTTTTGAAGTTTGGCTGTGGTTCCGGCGTAGAGGGTGTTCCCATAGTCCAGTCGGCTGGTGACGAGTGCCTGGGTGACGGTCTTCCTGGTTTCAGTGGGGATCCATCTGAAGATCTTGCGGAGCATGCGCAGGGTGTTGAAGCACGAAGATGAGACGGCGTTGACTTGTCTGGTCATTGACAGGGAGGAGTCCAGGATGAAGCCCAGGTTGTGTGCGTGGTCCGTTGGCTTGGGCGCGGTGCCCAGGGCCGGGGGCCACCAGGAGTCGTCCCAGGCGGAGGGTGATGAGCCCAGGATGAGGACTTCCGTCTTGTCTGAGTTCAGTTTAAGGCGGCTGTTCCTCATCCAGTCGGCGACGTCTCTCATTCCGTCGTGTAGGTTGGCTCTGGCGGTGGTGGGGTCGTTGGTGAGGAGAGGATCAGCTGGGTGTCGTCGGCGTAGGAGATGATGTTGAGGTTGTGTTGGCGTGCGATGGCTGCGAGGGGGCTCATGTAGACGTTGAAGAGGGTTGGACTGAGTGAAGATCCTTGTGGAACGCCGCAGATGACTTCGGTGGCCTCGGATCTGAACGGGGGAGGCGGACTCTCTGGGTTCTTCCGGCGAGGAACGAGATGATCCATTCCAGTGCTTTCTCTCGGATTCCGATGTTGCTGAGGCGTTTCACTAGGGTGCGGTGGCAGACGGTGTCGAACGCCGCGGGAGAGGTCCAAGAGGATGAGGGCTGCTGTTTCCCCGTTGTCGGTTAGGGTTCTGATGTCGTCGGTGGCTGCGATAAGGGCGGTCTCGGTGCTGTGGTTGGCCCGAAACCCGGACTGCGAGGGGTCGAGGGATCCGTTCGTCTCAAGGAAGGCGGCAAGCTGTCTGTTGACGGTCTTCTCGATGACTTTGGCCGGAAACGGAAGGAGCGAGATGGGACGGTAGTTCTTGAGGTCGGTGGGGTCCGCCGTTGGTTTCTTCAGGAGGGCGGTAAGCTCGGCGTGCTTCCAGCTCTCCGGGAAGGTGGCGGTGTGGAAGGAGGAGTTGATGATGTCCCGGAGATGGGGTGCGATGGTGGCGTCGGCTTTGTTGAAGACGTGGTGTGGGCAGGGGTCGGTTGGTGATCCGGAGTGGATGGAGTTCATCGTGCGGGTGGTGTCTTCGGTGCTGATCGGGGTCCAGTTGCAGAGGGTGGTGGTGGCGGGCGTTGGTTCGGCGGTAGGGTGCGTGGTTTGTGCGTCGAAGCTGTTATGTATGTCGGTGATCTTGCGGTGGAAGAACGCGGCGAGTGAGTTGCAGAGGTCTTGCGAGGGGGTGATGTCGTTGTTTCCGGCGCCGGGGTTGGAGAACTCTTTGACGATGCTGAAAAGTTCCTTGCTGTCGTGGGCGTTGTTGTCCAGTCGTTCTTTAAGTGCCGACTTCTTGGTGGCACGGATCATCTGGTGGTGTTTACGGGTGGCGTGCTTGAGGGCGGTCCTGTTGTCTGTGGTCTGGTCGAGTCGCCAGGTTTTCTCGAGAGTGCGGCAGTTCTTCTTGGATTCCTTGAGTTCGTTGGTGAACCAAGGGGTTTTCTTGCTTCCGGGTCTGCTGGGAGGGTTTTTAGTGGTGCGAGGTCGTCGGCGCAGGCGGTCAGCCACTTGGCGAGGTTGCTGGCTCCTTCGTTTGGGTCCGTTGTGTTGGTGGGTGTGTTCTGGCTGAGGGAGGCGGTGAGCTGCTCGGCGGTGATCTTGCTCCAGCTCCGGCGGGGAGCCTGTTGCGGGTGGTGGTGGGTCGCAGTCTTTCTGAAGCTGAAGTGGACGCAGCTGTGGTCGGTCCAGTGGAGTCCGGTGGCGTGGCTGAAGGAGATGTGCTTGCTGGAAGAGAAGACGGGGTCAAGCGTGTGGCCGGCGTAGTGGGTGGGCGTGTTCACCAGTTGCTTGAGTCCGAGGTTGGCGAGGTTGTCCAGCAGGGCGGTGGTGTTTCTGTCGTTGTTGTTCTCCAGGTGGAAGTTGAGGTCCCCTAGGAGGATGTAGTCGGCGGAGGGCATGGCGTGCGGGCTGATGAAGTCTGCGATGTCTTCGCTGAATAGTGTGCGTGGTCCCGGGGGTCTGTAGATGAGGGTGCCTCGGAGGGTGGTCTTGGGGTCAGTGTGTATCTGGAAGTGTAGGTGTTCGGCGGCGGTGAAGGTCTCGTCGGAGTTAGTCGAGATGCGGATGGTGTTCTTGTGTACGATGGCGATGCCTCCTCCCGTCTGGTTGACGCGGTCCCTCCGGGTGATCTTGTATCCGTCCGGGATGGCTATGGCGATGTCGGGCGCTGAGGAGGCGTTCATCCAGGTTTCGGTGAGGAAGGCGATGTCCGGTGCTGTTGCTTCGAGCAGGTCCCAGAGTTCCACGGCGTGCCTGTGGACGGAGCGGGTGTTCAACAGGATGCATTTCAGGTGGTTGCTGCTGGTGCTCGACTTGGCGGAGGTGGTGCACGTCCGGGGGCAGGTGAATCGGCAGGTTTGGCAGGTGAAGGGTCCGTGGGTGCGTCTCGGTGAGGCTCGGTAGCAGGCAGGGTTCCGGCCGGCATTGAGTGCTGTGAGGGTGGCGGCGTCGTAGGTCCGTCGAGTAGTGTTGCATCGGTGGGATCCAGGGGTTCTGGCGCTGGGCGCGGTCCAGTCGCGGACGGGCGCAGACGGGCATGCCTTAGGCGCGCTTCGGCGCGCCAGCGGCGCGAGCGCGCAGCGGCCGCCATTTATGGGGAGGTGGGAGGGAGGAGCAGCTGGGAGGCGGGAGGCAGGGGCAGCGAATGGGCAGTCAGGGGCGGGGCCGCAGGGACGCAGCGGCGGGAATGGCGAGAGGCAGCGGGGGCACAAAGTACAAGGGGAGAGAAAACAGACAAAAATACGGGCACAACGCAAATGGGGCAGCGAGGGGCACAGAAAGGAAAATGGGGGAGAAAACAGACAAAATTACAAGCACAACGCAAATGGGGCAGCGAGGGGCACAGAAAGGAAAATGGGGGAGAAAACAGACAAAATTACAAGCACAACGCAAATGGGGCAGCGAGGGGCACAGAAAGGAAAATGGGGGAGAAAACAGACAAAATTACAAGCACAATGCAAATGGGGCAGCGAGGGGCACAGAAAGGAAAATGGGGGAGAAAACAGACAAAATTACAAGCACAACGCAAATGGGGCAGCGAGGGGCACAGAAAGGAAAATGGGGGAGAAAACAGACAAAATTACAAGCACAACGCAAATGGGGCAGCGAGGGGCACAGAAAGGAAAATGGGGGAGAAAACAGACAAAATTACAAGCACAACGCAAATGGGGCAGCGAGGGGCACAGAAAGGAAAATGGGGGAGAAAAACAGACAAAATTACAAGCACAATGCAAATGGGGCAGCGAGGGGCACAGAAAGGAAAATGGGGAGACAAGCAAGAAATACGGGCACCGGGGCCACAAGCGGAGGGCGATCTTACCTGCAGAAGCAGCGGGCAGACAACACAGGCGGAGCTGTGTGGTGGGGAGCGACCTACCTGGCAAGGTCAAGGGTCGCTCTCCTCACCGCGCAGCGGCCGCCATTTATGGGGAGGTGGGAGGGAGGAGCAGCTGGGAGGCGGGAGGCAGGGGCAGTGAATGGGCAGTCAGGGGGGCGGGGCCGCAGGGGACGCAGCGGCGGGAATGGCGAGAGGCAGCGGGGGCACAAAGTACAAGGGGAGAGAAAACAGACAAAAATACGGGCACAACGCAAATGGGGCAGCGAGGGGCACAGAAAGGAAAATGGGGGAGAAAACAGACAAAATTACAAGCACAACGCAAATGGGGCAGCGAGGGGCACAGAAAGGAAAATGGGGGAGAAAACAGACAAAATTACAAGCACAACGCAAATGGGGCAGCGAGGGGCACAGAAAGGAAAATGGGGAGAAAACAGACAAAATTACAAGCACAACGCAAAATGGGGCAGCGAGGGGCACAGAAAGGAAAATGGGGGAGAAAACAGACAAAATTACAAGCACAATGCAAATGGGGCAGCGAGGGGCACAGAAAGGAAAATGGGGGGAGAAAACAGACAAAATTACAAGCACAACGCAAATGGGGCAGCGAGGGGCACAGAAAGGAAAATGGGGGAGAAAACAGACAAAATTACAAGCACAACGCAAATGGGGCAGCGAGGGGCACAGAAAGGAAAATGGGGGAGAAAACAGACAAAATTACAAGCACAACGCAAATGGGGCAGCGAGGGGCACAGAAAGGAAAATGGGGGAGAAAAACAGACAAAATTACAAGCACAATGCAAATGGGGCAGCGAGGGGCACAGAAAGGAAAATGGGGAGACAAGCAAGAAATACGGGCACCGGGGCCACAAGCGGAGGGCGATCTTACCTGCAGAAGCAGCGGGCAGACAACACAGGCGGAGCTGTGTGGTGGGGGAGCGACCTACCTGGCAAGGTCAAGGGTCGCTCTCCTCACCGCGCAGCGGCCGCCATTTATGGGGAGGTGGGAGGGAGGAGCAGCTGGGAGGCGGGAGGCAGGGGCAGCGAATGGGCAGTCAGGGCGGGGACGCAGCGGCGGGGAATGGCGAGAGGCAGCGGGGGCACAAAGTACAAGGGGAGAGAAAACAGACAAAAATACGGGCACAACGCAAATGGGGCAGCGAGGGGCACAGAAAGGAAAATGGGGGAGAAAACAGACAAAATTACAAGCACAACGCAAATGGGGCAGCGAGGGGCACAGAAAGGAAAATGGGGGAGAAAACAGACAAAATTACAAGCACAACGCAAATGGGGCAGCGAGGGGCACAGAAAGGAAAATGGGGGAGAAAACAGACAAAATTACAAGCACAACGCAAATGGGGCAGCGAGGGGCACAGAAAGGAAAATGGGGGGAGAAAACAGACAAAATTACAAGCACAATGCAAATGGGGCAGCGAGGGGCACAGAAAGGAAAATGGGGGAGAAAACAGACAAAATTACAAGCACAACGCAAATGGGGCAGCGAGGGGCACAGAAAGGAAAATGGGGGAGAAAACAGACAAAATTACAAGCACAACGCAAATGGGGCAGCGAGGGGCACAGAAAGGAAAATGGGGGAGAAAACAGACAAAATTACAAGCACAACGCAAATGGGGCAGCGAGGGGCACAGAAAGGAAAATGGGGGAGAAAACAGACAAAATTACAAGCACAATGCAAATGGGGCAGCGAGGGGCACAGAAAGGAAAATGGGGAGACAAGCAAGAAATACGGGCACCGGGGCCACAAGCGGAGGGCGATCTTACCTGCAGAAGCAGCAGGCAGACAACACAGGCGGAGCTGTGTGGTGGGGGAGCGACCTACCTGGCAATCTTGACGATCTCTTCATTATCTGGCGAGGTGATGTTACGTCTGCTGAGTCATTCATTGACCGTATTAACATCAATGACTTGAACTTAAAGTTCACTTCACATGTGAGCAGAGAGGAGGTCCAATTTTTGGACTTGACAGTGTACATAGAAGGTGGGGAGATTCATACGAAGACATTTCGAAAAAGCACGGCGGGGAATACTATTCTTCATGCTCAGAGTTTCCACCCTCCCAAACTGGTGAACAGCATCCCAGATGCTGAGAACTTGAGGATGAAAAGAAATTGTAGCTGCCCTAAGCAACTGTATCAAGCACAAGAGGAGCTGGATGGGAGGTTTAAACAACAGGGATACAGTTCGTCAGTTTTGAGGGCAGCTAGAACAAAGGCAGAGGCAAGGCCTAGGGATCAGCTGATTTTCAGTAGAACTGTTGATAACAGTGAACGTGAAGTAGCCAAGCCACAATTCCGTTTCATGACAGGGTACAACAAACAACATAAAGACATAAGATTTATCATGCAGAAGCATTGGCATGTACTACGTGGAGATGCCTTTTTATGAGAAAAGTTGGGTAGTGGGCCACTTATCACCTTTCGCAAAGCAAGATCATTGCGGCAGGCTTTGGTTACCAATAGTCCAGGCATCCCACAACAGACAACATGGCTCGGTGAGAGCAGGGGCTTCAGGAGATGTCACAAATGTAAGGCTTGCAGGTATGGAGAGAACACAACTGAGGTACCCTTACCGTTTCGAATAAAAAGTGGCAGATCATGAAGCCTCTGATGTGCAAGAGCCAGTATGTAGTGTATGTTTTAAAGTGTAGTTGTTCTAAATTGTAGTTGGGCAGTACGATTTTACCAGTGCACCAGCGGATCTTACAGCACATCAGGGCAATAAACAATAATGATCAGGCATACCCCATGGCCAGACACTTACACGAGGTCCATGACAACAAGTTGGAAGGTCTGAAATACTTTGTAATAGATCAAGTTCAACAAAGACTAAGAGGGGGAACAGAGAAAGATGCCTGAGACAGCTCGAATCAAGATACATTCTCCAGTTCAACAGTAAGATTCCGTATGGGCATAACACTGAGGAAGATCTGCATGTACATTTGTGAATAAAAATAGTATCCTTACTTGTGTATGAAACAGATAAAGAATAATTATTTTGGGCTCAGAGGATTTAAATCTTTCTCTCTGAAGTGAACTATTGACTGATTTTATGAATTGTTGATTTGTGAGCCATTCCATGAAATTTTAATCATATGGTTGCACTTGGTTTTTAGCACTAAGCACTTTAGATCAATGAGGATGTGAATTGCCTTGATATCCATTGAGCGAGTAGGGGCACTTGCCAATAAGAAGGAAGGAAAAGGTAACAGTGGTTACCTTTTCCAAGCACTTGCTGATATCTCTCAGAGGAGTCAATTTCGTGTTGAATATTTTTTATTTGAAATAATGATGCAATATTTGCTTTCACTTTAGTAATTGAGCGACATTTGCACATAAGAAGTATTTAGGAGTGAGTAGTTAACCCGGAAGAATGGGTTATGACAAATGAGTCATTAATAGGGCACTTGCCTGTAATTTTTACATGTTGAATGCCCAGTTATTCCCATCATGTATTTGATTCCAAAAGTGCACAAAAAGTCTCTCCAGTACCTGGTAGACCCATTATTTCAGCTATTAACAGTGTCAGTGAACACATTTCACAATACGTAGATTTTTATCTACAAGATTTTGTTAAAAAGTTACCTAGCTACGTTAAGGACACAGGGGATTTTTAAACAAAATTAATGACATTGTGTGGGAAGAGGGTCAAATTTTAATCACACTGGACATTGAGTCCCTTTATACAAGCATAAATCATGAAACCGGACTCAATGCAGTGAAATATTTTCTGGATAGTAGACCATGTGAATATTATGGGCACAACAAAATGTTATTGGATTTGATCTCGTGGTGTTTAAATAACAGTTTTTTCTTGTTTGGTAAGGAAACCCTGAAACAAATCAGAGGCTTGGCTATGGGATCCTGTTTCTCCCCCAGCTATGCTTGTTTGCATGTTGGCTGGTGGGAGGAACAGGTCCTCAAAAAAATCGATAATGTGCATCATGTGCTACATTGGCTACGATACATTGATGATGTATTTATTATATGGAAGGGAGATGAGGAGAGCGCTGAGAAGTTTATTATGACTTTAAATGACAATTCTAGCAACCTCAACTTTACCTCAAACATCAGTAGCACACAGATAGATTTCTTAGATGTACAGGTTTCCGTGAATAACAACAAACTGGAAACAACTTTATTTAGAAAAGCCACAGCAGGAAACAGCACATTGCATGCCAGTAGTGGACACCCCAAACACCTCATAGAGAGTATACCCTATGGAGAGATACTCAGAATAAAACGCATCTGTAGTACATCACAAGAATTTGAAAGATGCATAAAAGACACGATGAGTAGGTTGAGATTGAGAGGCTACAGTGACAAGGTGCTCTCTAAGGCTTTAGCAAAAGCACAAGAAAGGCCAAGGGAGACTTTATTACTTTCTAAGGAGGCGGTGAGTGGTGAGTCTAATGAGGAGGAACACCCCCGCCTCATCATCACATATAGCAAACAAGAAAGAAAAATTAAGGCTATTGTCAGAAATAATTGGCCCATTGTGCTTACGGATGGAGTGTTGGGCACTAGACTCCCAGAGTTACCAACGATCACATATAGGAAACCAAAGTCCATGAGAAGCCAATTAGTTAAAATGAGCCCAGAATTGAGCACAGCAGGCACTTGGCTCAAACCAAGGCAGGGTTTTTATAAATGTTCCTCTTGCCGTGCCTGCAAGTTTAGCATTAATACTACTCATTACACTGTTCCTTTTTCAGATGATAAAATGGCCATCAGGGGCAGCTACAGCTGCAGAACTGATTATGCTGTGTATGTCCTGACATGCACCTGCGGCTTGCGTTATGTTGGGAGTACTAAGTTGCAGGTGCATGTCAGGATTCTGCAGCACCTGAGAGCAATTGTAAATAATGATAATTCATATCCTGTTGCCAGACATTTTAAGGCTGTCCATGACAACGAGTTGAGTTGCCTTACATATTACGTGATCAATGCCATTGCACCGCTTAGAAGGGGTGGCAATAGGGAAAAACTATTACGTCAGCTAGAAACACGTACTATTTTAGATCTAGATAATAAGGCACCAAATGGATTAAATACAACGGAGGATATGTACAATTTTTCTAATGATTATCAATGAATATGAATTTTTCTGTAGTAACTACATACAAGCAACATTCATCGTTGTCTATGTTGCCATTCAAAGAAGTCATGTAGTATTTCTAACCTAAAGATTTAGTGTATATAGTGATTTTAGACTTAGATAGATTTTTTGTCTCATGAGGTTTAGATATTTTTATGCATTGTAGTTTTAGTGTCTAATCATACTGCTTTTAGTCGCCATCACTCTAGATAAGATGTGTCTTTTACATTTTAGATTAGGGTTTTAAGTCCACGGGTTTTTATCACATGAACTAAGCACAATTTTTTAGATTTTTTAGGAGCACTTAGCACTTTATGTAATATCACATGTTTACATAGAATAATATGCTGCTAGACACGGAAGTACTTTAAATCTAGTTTTAGGAACAAGTTGCATTATAATGAACAATGACTCTGTGGAAGATGCTATATTTATTAACTTAAACTCAGGATCATAACATTATGGCAATTTTTTGTTTCATGCATTTATGCAGAAAGTATTTTTTAAGAATGGCTATGTTAAACGCAGACTGATGCATGAATGATAACATCATGCGGAATATATAACGTCTTTTACATAATCAATTTTATGTCGACGTCTATGTTTTTTAGTCAATGCATAAAGGGTTTTTAACAAACAATCCAAAAATATGTGTTGTACTTATGCTAATATGTCCACAATTGCTCATTTGCAAAAACCGCGATTTCTTGCACAGATGGCGTTACTACATACAATAGCCGTCCAGCCAGAGCTAAAAAGTCATACTTGATGAATTGTAATTTGAAATTTTCAAACACAAATATGTAGCACTATATCATGTCGATTTGTTTAGACAGAGTATTTTCCAACAATCATTTCTCCAATGTGGGATCATTTTGGAAGGAAGACATATGCATGCTTGTTTAAATAGTATTACTTCCATGTCTATAACCATGTGACACAAGGGGGTTGGACACATAGCTTTTAAATTTTTAATGGCCGACGTTTGTTTCCATGTGTGAACAAGGGCACAGGGTGCTCGAAACGCGTCACAGAGGGAGTCAATAAAAGATCTTACCTGCCATATGTATCTGGGTCCATCTCTCTCTGTTCGCCAGCAAGGAGCGTGGAGGTTCGGAGAGTGTGCTTGGAGGATATATATACATATATTCACACAAAAAAACAAAGGTTACAGGGACGTTATAGTTAGGGTCAGATTTTACTCATACAAAACCAGAGAAATTCAGCTGTTATAGTTACCTGAGTTAACTATAACTCGCACCCCCACAATGCACTGCTTATGACCTCACATATTACATGACTCATGACATGGTCAGTGGCATCACTGATGACCTCTCAAATGACATCATCCTCAGCATCTCTGACGCACCCACTCACACCCCTATAGAATCTTTTATACACCTACTTCCACTCCCACACATCCATTCACAAACCCATTCACAGAGCCATACCGGTACTTACACACCCACTCACTGATTCATAGATCTACACACACATCCACTCGCTCACCCATACTGCCACTCATACACCCACTCACTCCCTAATACAGGCATTGACATATCCACTCATACACCCATAGAAGCACTCACACACTGAGTGAGTCAGCCATAGAACAACTCACACACCTAGACACTCACCCATATAATCACACAGCCACTTACCCAAACAGTTACACACACACACCCACTTACTTACTCATACCAATAGTAACACATACTCACTCATCTATACAGTTAATGACAGAGGCACACACTCATCCATATATCCACTCTCATATTCACTCACTCACGCATACAGTCACTCATTTACCCCATCACTCACCTATACTGCCTTTCACATACCCAGTTACTCACCCATACTGACACATGCATTCAATCACTGACACAGCCATACAGACACGCACTCACCCATACAGCTTCTGAGACATGCACACAGTACCCCATAGAGCCACTGACTCACCCACTCAGTCATCCATACAGGCAGTCACACACCTCCTGCCCCACACACACAGACACCCAGACAAACATAGAGGTAGTCAGACAACTAATCAGTCACCCATATAGCCATTCATGTACCCACTAACACACTCATACACCCACTTAAACATCAACTGACAGACAGATACACTCATTTACACAACCAGTCAATCACCTATATATTCACTGAGATACCTAATCACTCACTTATACAGTCAGTCATGCACCCACTGAGACATCCATACAGACACTCATACACCCACTGATTCAGCAATACACCTTAGTATATATATTTAACACTCATAAACGTTTTAAAAACAGTCACTGGATGATGACATCAGTGATGTCATCAGTGATGTCATTTGAGATATCATCAGTGATGTCATCAGTGATGTCACTGACCATGTCATGAGTGATGCAATATGTGAGGTCATAAGCAGTGCATTGCGGGGGCGCACATTATAGTTAACTCAGGTAACTATAACGGCTTAATTTCTCTGGTTTTGTATGAGTAAAATCTGACCCTAACTATAAGGTCCCTGTAACGTTTGGTTTTTTAGTGAATTTCTAAGGTTTTTTAAAATTCTGTTTGCTAACTATAACGTCCTTGTAACCTTTGTTTTTTTCAGTGAATTTCTATGGTTTTTTAACTCGCAGTCACGTTTGCAGGGTGGTGGAGGAAGGGAGCTGGGCCTCTGACCAGCTCTCAAGAATTCCGCTACATAGGACTTATAGGAGGGTACCAGGAGGGCTTCTTGGCCCCCAAGGTCCCTTTGGAGCCAAGGGGACTTGATCCCCTAACTAGTAGTCCACTGGGAGGCACATTTGCAGAGTGGTGGAAAAAGGGGGCGGGCCTCTAACAACTTCTCAGCAATCCTGCTGTGTGGGACTTACTGGAGGTAACAGAAGGGGTAGTTGGCCCCCAAGGACATCCTGATAGCAGGCCATGCCCCCTTTCTCCACCACTCTGCAAATGAGCCTCCTGGTGCGCTCTTGGTTGGGGGATGAAGTCCCCTTCGCTGCTGAGGGTCCTTAGGGGCCAACTAGCCCACCCGTTACCTCCAGTAAATTTTCAGCCGGATTCCCCGTGAATCCCGGCAAAAATGTAAAACAAAAATGTTTTTTTTTTGCCCTGGGGGTCCCTGTGGGACCCTGTGAACAGGCCTAAGGGGTCAGGGTGTTTCTACCCTGCCCCCTTTTCTTGTTTTTTCCTGTCACAAGATGGCTGCCAACACTTCCTGGTTTGAAGTGTTGGCAGGGGGAGGGGCGTGGGGAGGTCACTTTACTCCTAAAAGTGCAGCATCTGAGGGGGAGACCTCACTCCAGGACAGCTCTCTCCAGGAGGCGCCTTCCAGCCTGCAGCTTCCTCGTTTGATGCCAGATTCTGCAGATGGTAGGCGCTGACATGGAGGGAACACGCCACACACTGTGGGGTGAAGATTCGGATGACCCCCCAGATGACACCTGCTGGAACGAGGGCTACTCGGACATGGACTCGGACACCGAGGAGTCTCCCAGGCGTGCCAAGTGCCCCCGGACTGTGTGGCCGTCAGATGGTACCCTGGGGGGCTTCTCCGCGGGAGGGGGCGCTGCCTTTCATCTTCCTATGGGGCATCGAGTGGGGGTCAGCTCTCCGCCCTGCACAGGCAGCCCCAATGCCGCTGCAGCCCCGGGGAGAGAGATCCCGTGCTGCGCCGTGCCCCCCACCTTCTGCCGTATGCCCTGGACCCCAGAGCCTGCCAGGGGGGGCACCCCTGAGCCGTGCAAGTTGATGCCCCGACAGTTCTCCCCATCGACACCTGTGATTTCTTCTTCACGGACCCTCTTCTTCCACCCGGGCATCGCATCTACAACTGCTTGTCCAGCCGCTCTCAGCAGGTCAGCTCTTTGTGTGAATTCTTCAGACCTTGGAACTGTCCCTTCCTCCTCTCCACCCACCACTCGTGTCCTGGGGGTAAGCTGAAAGACGAGGCGGACGGCACTCCCCAGGAATACCGGGACCGGTGCTTTTTGATGGAGGTATGACGATGCCCCCTGGGCTGATTCCAAAACTGTTTTGTTCCTACTGCAGAGCCCGAGCAACCTTGGCTGATGCCCGGTGGAGCTGTTCTTTGCAGCTATAGAGGAATCTGGCTCTGGTTCACCCCCTTGGCCATCACCTACCCAGCCGGACATCTGACATTGTTTTCCTCGTCCCCCCGCTGTTTTTCCTCCCCCCTCCCTCCGTTATTCATTGATCTAATTGCTGGAACTATGTAACCTGTAACTCGCTGATCCTGTAACTATGTAACCTTTAACGCACTGATCCTTATGTAAAGCGCTCTGATACCTCCGGGTCTAGCCAGCGCTATATAAAACTTTATAAATAAAAATAAATAAATAAAAAAATAAATAAGATCTCAGGCACAAGATCGGGAGGGTTTGCGGATTCAACGTGGCCACAGTCGTATATCTGAGAAATCTTTAAATTTCTCAGGAACTACTGAACAGATTTACACCATTTAACAAAAAGAGTGCTCTCTGGACCAAGAGCTACCTTTCTGCCAAATTATGTGTAATTCCATTCAGCAGTTCGGGCTGTAGCCGCGCCCTATTGAAATTAGCTTGGAGAAAAAGCGTTTTGGGACCCCCCCTTTTTTCGGCCCCCGCTTGACGGATCACTCCGAAATTTTCAAGACAGCAGCTGATGCAACCGCCTCATTAGTTTTGAAAATTTTGTGAAGATTCGTCAAATGGCGCCAAAGTTATTGGCAAATCAAAAAATGCTTTTCCTCTGGAAGGGTCAGATTTTACTCATACAAAACCAGAGAAATTCAGCCATTATAGTTACCCGAGTTAACTATAACTTGCTTTGCACCCCCGCAATGCACTGCTTATGACCTCACATTACATCACTCATGACATGGTCAGTGTGTGTGTGTGTATATATATATATATATATATATATATATATATTCACTGAAAAAACCATAGGTTTCAGGGACGTTATAGTTAGAAATTAGCATTTAAAAAAAACTTTGAAATTCACTGAAAAAACCACAGGTTTCAGGGACGTTATAGTTAGAAATTAGCATTTAAAAAACCTTTGAAATTCACTGAAAAAACCACAGGTTTCAGGGACGTTATAGTTAGTTGGACATTTCACTCGTACAAAACCAGAGAAATTCGGCCAAATAATGTAATATTTTCTATTTTCTAAAATATAAATATATATTTATTTTTTTTAATAAAAAAGTGGATTCGCATACTGATCGTGTACCTGTCTCGCTGGGTGCGCGAATCCAAGCCGCCATATTGGTTAAGTCGTGTAGGATGCGCGCTTGATAAGCGATGGGAGCGCGAATTTCTGCCCCGAGTAACGTCACGTACGTAGTTCCGGAGGTCGCGCCAGGTGCGCAAATCCATCGCAAATCTTTAATTTTTAAAAGTATATGTATATAAGTTTAATATGCATATTATAGCAAGAGATTATTTAATCTATTTATAAAAATCATATATTTGTAACTGGAATAAAGAGAATATATTTTTACGGAATTGCGACGGGTGCACGCTGGTTGCGCGCTGGGTGCGTGAATCCATGTGACTTCAAAAGAAAGAATTTAATTGGTTAAGAAGGTTTTGAATCTAGAAGTTACTGCACCCCACCCAAATTTCTCATTCCTTCAACAACATTGCCAGGAGACTCACCTTTTGTGTTTACTACTCTTGGTCTATTTTTTTGGTGTGTTTTTTTTAAAAACAACAAAAATGGCAGCTTCTAATCCACCTGTTGACATCCATGGTGAAGAAGATGAGTTGGAGGAACCAACAAGAAGAAGAAAGGAGAGTGTCGTCTGGGCCTTCTTCACTTTTCCGAATGGAGAAAAGAAGGTTAATGCTAGAAAGGTGACCTGCAGCATTTGCAAACACATATTATCTTGGGGCTCCAAGAAAAAATACTCGTGCGGTACTTCCTCTATGCTGAAGCACCTTCAAACAATTCATCCTCGTCAGCCAGCACGGGAGCAACGAAGACGAGAGCTGGAACAACAAGCCCAGCAAGAAGACCAACAACCAGGACCTAGTACATCAGCTGGTTCTACAAGTTCTAGCAGAGGACCTGATATTAGGCCAGAGATTGCTGGTCTTGAGCAAAGATGTGTAAAATGTAAAAAAGTTCTTTGTTATGACGAACAGTCTATAGACGCCATTGTTTTTGCTGCACGAAGCCACCACTGTTAATTTTTTTGTTTGCAATGATTTTTTAATTGCAAAAAGTTATAGAAACGTTTTTCAGTTTTTTTTGCTGTTTGTTCGTTTATAAAAAAAAAACACCCACATTTTTTTAAAAAGAGTTTTACAAAACACAAAAAAATTATAAAACAAAAAAAGAAGCAAAAAAATGGTTCTTGTTAGAACCGCCTATTTGGTTAAAAAAAGACAAATTTGTATGTGTTGTATGAAGAAGTGCATGGATAATATCTGGGTGATTACGTGGGTGCATGGGTAGTGCATGGATGATTGGAGGACTGCAGGGATAGTGCCTGAGTGATTGGAAGAGTGCATGGGTACTGCCTGGGTGATTGCATGACTGCAAGGGTAATGTCTGGGGGCCTCATTTATGAGGTTTTGCCGTAGGGCAGCGCAGCAGGCCTTCCTTCTGCCCTGCCCTATGGCAAAAGAAAAGGGCAGGAATGTGCCGTATCTATAAGATACGGCGCATTCCTGTCCTTTTCCCCTCCGCCAGTACACAATGGGCTGCCGTGCACCAACACAGGCACCTTTGCACCATGGTGCAACGGTGCCTGCGTTGAGGGGCTGATTTTTTTTGTACAGGAAAGGAAACCTTTCTGTACAAAAATAATCACAAGAGGCTTTTTCCTGTTTCTATGTGTGCTGCAGAATGAAAAATGAAGAGAAATAAAGATATTTCTCCTTGTTGTGCCTCACTGACGCCTCCCCTAGGGAGGCGTAAGCTTTTGGCACTGCCTCAGATTTACGATTATTTGTAAATCTGTGACAGTGTGAAACAGCCATGGATATTGCTGGGAATGCCCCCAGCAACACCCATTGCACACCCCTTTAACGCAGAACACTGCGTTAAAGGGACTGATTTTTATCAGGCAGCATTAAGCCAAAAAAAGTAGCTTAGTGCTGCCTGATAAATAACACGCAGGCTCCTGCACCACGGAACATCACAAAAAGTGACGTTCTGGCGGTGCAAGGAGCCTGATAAATAAGGCCCTGGGTGAATACAGGAGTGTATGGGTAGTGCCTGAGTGATTAGATGAGTGTATACACAGTATCTGGGTGATTTTATAAGTACATGGGTAGTGGCTGGGTGATTGTGTGACTGCAGGGGTATTGCGTGAGTTATTGAACGAGTGTATGGCTAATGCCTGTGTGATTGCATAAGTCTAGGGGTAATGTCTGAGTGATTGAAGGACTGCATGGGTAATATCTGAGTGTATGGAAGAGTTCATGGGTACTGCCTGGATGCATGTAGGACTGCATGGGTAGTTCCTGGGTGAATGGAGGAGTGCATGAGTAGTAGTAGGGTGATTCCATGAGTGCAGTAGTAGTGTGTGGATGATTGAATACTGCATGGGTAGTGCTTGGGTGATGGCATGAGTGCCATAGAAGTGCCTGTATGACTGCATGGGCACTGCGTGAGTTATTGAAGGAGCACATGGGCAATGCCTGTGTGATTGTATGAGTGCACGGGTAATGTCTGGGTGATTGAAGGAGTGCATGGGTAATGCCTGGGTGCATGGAAGAGTGCATGGGTAGTGCCTTGTTGATTTTATAAGTGCATAGGTAGTGGTGGGTGATTGGAGGAGTGCATGGATAGTACCAGGATCACTGGAGGAGTGCAAGGGTAGTGCCTAAGTTATTCTATGAGTGCATAAGTAGTGCCTGGGTTATTGCGTGACTGAACGGGTAGTGACTGAGTGATTGAAGGAGTGCATGGGTAATGCCTCTGTGATTGTATTAGTCTGAGTGATTGAAGGAGTGCATAGGTAATGCATGGGTGTATGGAAGAGTGCATTGGTAGTACATGGGTGCATATAACACTGCCTGGGTAGTTTTTGGGTGATTGGAGGAATGCATGAGTAGTAGCAGGGTGCTTGCATGAGTGCAGTAGTAGTGTGTGGATGATTGGAAGACTGCATGGGTAGTGCTTGGATGATTGTATAAGTGGTACAGAACTGCCAGCGCACATGTATAACTGCATGGGTACTGCCTGAGTGATTGAAGGAGTGCATAGCTAATGCCTAGGTGATTGTATGAATGCAGGGGTAATGTTTGGGTGAATGGAGAAGTGCATTGGAAGTGCCTGAGTAATTACACAAGTGTATAGATAGTGCCTTAGTAATTTTATAAGTGTATGGGTAGTGGCTGGGTGATTGAAGGAGTGCATGGATATTGCCAGGGTGACTGAAGGAGTGCAAGGGCAGAGCCTGGGTTATTGCATGCGTGCATAGGTAGTGCCTGAGTGATTGTATGACTACATGGGCACTGCCTCAGCTATTGAAGGAGTACATGCATAATGCTTAAGTGATTGCATGAATGCAGGGGTAATGTCTAGGTGAATGGAGGAGTGCATAGGTAGTGCCTGAGTGATTAGACAAGTGTATAGGTAGTGCCTTGGTGATTTTATAAGTGCATGGATAGTGTCTGGGTGATTGCAGGAGTGCATGGATAGTGCCAGGATGACTGGAGGACTGCAAGGGTAGTGCCTAGGTTATTCCATGAGTGTATAAGTAGTGCCTGGGTTATTGCATCACTGCAGAGTTAGTGCCTGAGTGATTGAAGAAGTGCATGGCTAATGCCTGTGTGATTGTATGAGTGCAGGGATATCTGGGAGATTGAAGGAGTGCATGGGTAATGCCTGAGTGCATGCAAGCCTGCATGGGTAGTGCCTGTCTGTATGTAGGACTGCATGGGTAGTTCCTGGGTGATTGGAGGAGTGCATGAGTAGTAACACTGTGATTGCATGAGTGCAGCACTAGTGCCTGGATGATTAGAATACTGCATCTATATTTCCAGGGTGATTGGAGGAGTGCATGAATCGTAGCAGGGTGATTGCATGAGTGCAGCAGTAGTGCCTGAATGATTGGAATACTGCATGGATAATGCTTGGGTGATTGCATGAGTGCCACAGAACTGCCTGAGTGCATGAATGACTGCATGGGCACTGCGTGAGTTATTGAAGGAGCACATGGGCAATGCATGTGTGATTGTATGAGTGCAGGGGTAATGTCTGGGTGATTGAAGGAGTGAATGGGTAATGCCTCAGTAAGTAGTAGGAGGGTGATTGCATGAGTGCAGGAGTAGTACGTGGACGATTGGAAGTCTGCATGGATAGTGCTTGGGTGATTGCATGAGTTCATACGTAGTGTCTGCATGTTTTTATAAGTGTATGAATACTGCCTAGGTAATTATATGAATAAAGCAGTAGTGCCTGGATTATTAGAAGACTGCAAGGGTAGTGACTGGCTGATTAAAAGACCACATGGATAGTATATGGCTGATTTCAGGAGTGCATAGCTAATGCCTAGGTGGATCGAGGAGTGCATCAGTAGTGCCTGGGTGATTGGAAGAGTACATATGTAATGTCTGGGTGATATTATAAGTATATAGATTCAGGCTGGGTGAATGGAGAAATGCTTGGAAAATGCGTGGGTCATGGTGGGATTATGAGAAGTGTGTCTAATTATATAGATCAGTGCATGGGTAGTATTTGAAAAAATGGGACAGTGCAATAAAAATGACTGTAAACATTACTTCATATTATTATGCTTATTGCATTATTTCATCTTACCTTCTTTATTCAAATACATACCAAAGTCAGTGAAACTATTTTACAGTTGTTTTGTTGTAAATTGAATTTAAAATCTTTTCAAGGTTTACTATTACTTTCTGTTATAAAAAAAAAGGAAAACTGTTATTACATATAATATTATGATCTTTAACCCTTTGCGTGCGTCGGACGGCCGTCCGACGTCACGGTGGGCGTGTGCGGAGGACGGCCGGGGGCCGTCCGAACCACGCCCACTCATAAATCACCCGCACCGCGGCGGAATTCGCGCCGCGGTCAAGGGGTTAAAACACAACATAATTTTAGAATTACATAACATATTCAGTTTCCCTTTTTTGCTGTTCTCAGATTCTATTGAATTTCACTATACACAGTGATTTCAACGTAGATCATCATATAACAGCGGGGAAAAAAATACAATCAATGTAATTGTAAAAACAAAAACAAATGTGAGTCGAAAATATTTACAACAAATTCAACTATCTGTTTACCTATCTACAGTTTCTAAATTACATTCTTCAACTACATTAAATTATTTATGTTTCTGAAGTACATTTTCTAAAATATACACTCTCATTTACATCACATATAATATAAAGATCAAATATATAAACTAGTTCCTTGAAACACAATTTTGCAAATGCAATAAAAAAAAAAAGTAGAAATAATCCAAACTAATTGGTCACATCTTCCCAATAGGCCGAATAATGTTTACAAATCCATTGGCATTGATAATATCCAAAATAAACTCGTTATTTTGTGTTCACATCTTCCCAATAGGCCGAATGATGTTTTCAAAATTTTGGCATCAAAAATATCAGATATGAATCTGGTAATTCGTAAGGCAACCTACATTTGAATTGTAAATGGGCATCATTACAATGTGTCCATCCTTTATTGCACTTTAAATACACAGTATAGTGTCCAGATGTTGTAGTAGGGCCATCATGGAATATAATAGCCACTGCTTTAAAAGTTCTTCCTGAAATTGACACTTGACTTGCCACAAAATGTTTAATTTTTGTTTCCAATTTTCTTCCATTTGCTCTACAACGTTGTAGCATTAACATTACATATTTTCCAAGTTTTTCTATATATAATGTTGACAACATTTCTGATTTACAATGAGAACATTTCATATCTTGATTGGCTGTTTTTTCTAATTTGTTAAAAGACACTGATTTGCAATCTGGTATTATCAAATATATGAATCGTTCAGTGTCTATTTGAGTGGTAGAACAAAATGAACAGTCTTCACATTTATGATCCCATCTGTAACTTAGTCCAAACAAATTTTCAATTTCTATTCCTTCATCTTCCAATACTGCAAGCATAAACATAAGAAATTCTTGTGCATCTTGTTGTACATTAAGTGTAAATTGTGAAGAACCAGAACATATATCCAAAAGATGTTGTATGCCAGAAACACTATGGATTATAGTTCTATCAGTTTCCAACTTTTCAAAAATATAATGTAATAAAGAGCAGAATCTTTTTTCTCGAATTTCCTTAATTTGATGATGAAGATCTTCTAGATAAAACACAACGTAAACAATTACATTAGCATAGCAGTTGATACCTAAACTATTTTCTAACTGGTATCCTACAATATCATCAACAGTGTCCATTTTTCTTTTCTTTGCAGCCTCATCATTCTCTTGAATTGTTTTCTTTTTTCCAACCTCACTAGAATGTTTGTCATATTTTCGTTTTGGACATACTACACGATATTCACGTAAGTTAGGAGCATACAGTCTTCTTAACCGATTATACTCTCTTACACAATTTGAATCAGCACTAACCTTTTTCTCATCAAAATCAATCAAATACAATCCAGATAATGTTCTTACTCGAGACAATGCAACATATGCCATACCCTCTTTAAACACTGTACTTCCAATATTTACCAAAGCACTGTCTACACTTAAACCTTGAGATTTATGAATGGTCACCGCATATGCTAAAGAAAGAGGAAACTGTTTTCTACGAACATACAAGTCTTTTACAAGCAAAAAACGAACGGCACAACGTCCAATCTGTTTTACCTCTTCATTCTGATCAAATGTAATCTTCAAAAATTCAATTCCATCTCTGTTCTGATAATTAACAAAATGAACAACTTTTCCCATTGCTCCATTTACTAAACCTTTTTCAACATCTATATTACGCCGTAATATTACCCGACAGTTTACACATGCATATAAAGTCTTTTCTAAACCAGCAGTCTTAGATACAGACTTTTCCAAAGAATCCAATTTTGACTGTAATTTCTCTGAGAGAAGAATAGTAACCCCTTCATGTTCCATTTTATCAATGGCTTCCATTTTCACTATTGGTTGTTTCTCCAGTTTCAAAAGTTCTTGATTGAATGTAGAACACTCTTGCAGTGTTGGCATTAGGCAAACTATAGACTTCTTTTCTCCAATTGTTTTGTACATTATTTCAGGTGCAATATTTTCATTTGGAAACAAGTTTGTTAGTAGCTGACTTTGTAAAGCTTCTTTACCATGTTTTGTCAAAACACCAATTCTAATATCTTGAAGAATGTTCCCATAATGTTCATCACTTGCTTGTCGCATATTCTTAATAAGTTATTTATATTCAAAAAGAGACCAAATGTTCACATTTCCAATACTTCCCAAAGACTTCTTTGTGTCTTCATGGACAAGTGTTTTAAAAACTGGTTGTCCTTTCACAGGAGTAAGTTGTAATAGATCGCCGAATACAATTACATGTTTTCCTCCAAATAAAACATCATATTCTGTTTTTAAAATCTGTTGCATTCTTAAATCTACAAAGGCAAGCATTAAATTTGAGACCATGCTCACCTCATCAATAATCAGAAGTTTCATTTTCTTTAGTACTCTTGAAACTTCATAACAAGCTTCTCCAGATAGCTTGTGATATTCCAACTTATTTTCATGTTCAACTGGTAGCAAGAGTAATCGATGTAATGTAATCCCTTTAATGTTATGTGCTGCTAACCCAGTTGGAGAGGTTACAACACAAGATAAATGTGATTGAGTGGTTTTATGTAGATAACTGGTCAAAACTTTAATTAAGAAACTTTTTCCTGTTCCAGCTTGTCCACTGATATACATTCAAATAGGTTTAAATGATGTACATTGGCATTCTTTTTTTTTCGTGCAGTAAACCATGCTGTATCTGTTGTGTAACTTGCTGATATATTTCTTTTTGTTCAATATTTAGTTGTTCTTCCAAGTTACCCAAATCAATAATATCCTGTTGTGCTTGTTGCATTGCCGTTTCTACTTCATTCATAGCGATTGCTGCTTCATTTTCAAGAATTGGTTGTCCTAGTGGATCTTGACTTAGTTGAGCAGAACTTTGACTATCTTGAGAACTATCTCTAGTGATTTCAGCTGCAATACTAGTTTCTTGTTCAATCTCTTCATTCAACATTTGTAAATATTTTGGAAAAACTGTGCATACAATGCTATCTTTACATGCATTAAAAGAATCTTCATAGCAGTCAAAATCTCCAAGTAATTCCATTTCACTACGCCAAGGCTTAAACAGTTGCAGAAGTACTAAATAGAAAAATGTCCTTTTATCTGGAGTATCACAACTGAGTTTCCTGTGATTAATAAGATTTCCTTTGGCATGTTTTACCATAAATCCATCACATCCAATTACTGCATATTTTTCTTCATTTATATTTTCTGTAACATTTCTCTTAAAGCTGTAATGTTGCAGTACTTCATAGAGACATATGTTTTCCAGATGTGGACTCCTTTTGGGATAGTACGTATCTAACATATTTGTTTTAACAATATCTGTACTTTCCGGCTCATTCAAAGCTAAGTATTCAATTTCTTGTACAGATTTCAATACTCGATTTCGTGTTGCAGCAACACCTAGACTTACCCAAATGATTCCTCTTGACTTTGAATATAAACTTGCAGAGGTTAACCGATCTGAACATTCGTAGGATCCAATCTCTCGATGGGAAAGCATCTTCAAACTAAAGCTGTACAATTTGTTACTAAGAGTCTTCTCTTGTGAAATTTCTTCCCACATTTCTTTCAACTCCGTCTTTTCAGATTTGGTTATATACGATGTTACATAGCGAGCAACAGCAATCGAATTATCTGCAACATATTGGATATCCATATTTGCATTC
The DNA here is from genome assembly GCA_963921515.1 of Calotriton arnoldi. NCBI lineage: Eukaryota > Metazoa > Chordata > Amphibia > Caudata > Salamandridae > Calotriton > Calotriton arnoldi. The sequence goes on along the minus strand of CAWUFW010000321.1, from coordinate 2,317,051 downwards.
CACATTGTCAAAATCACTGGATTGTAGTCATTAATGTACTTTGAATCTTCTCTTCTTTTTATATTGTAAGTATTCTTCGGAGATTTTCGAGTTATAGTATGCCTTACTGCTGACATGAAACTGTTGACTGTTCCTTTTGAAATTACTGGACGTGAGAATCCAAAACGACATTTCGTATAACATTTTCCCTTAGACTTGTATTTCCGGCGACAATATTTCCCACATCGATGACTTTGAAACCGTAAAACTTGTTGTCTTAAGCTATTTTCTCCTCCCGTTTTTGGAATAGCACAGGTAACATAGTCTTTAATGAAAGACAAAACAGTTTCATCAGAATCTGTTCCAAATTTAGGTGCATCCTTGTTCCATAATAGCATGTGTATATGAGGTGCACCTCTGGCTTGGTACTCCCTTCTCCAAAAGAAATCAATAACTTCTCCAAGAGGTGGATTATTTTTATTGCAGATAAAAGACATCATAGCTTGAAACCTATGATTAAAATATCTGCACACATTTACAGGATCCAAGGAACACAGTTCTCCAGCTGTCTTCAATTCAATGTTTTTAATATTTGAATTTGCTTCTCGTAGAAATTCACGTAAATCGTCCCATGCGTATTCAGCACAGCTAAGCGTAACAAACCATGTTCCTTAACATGCATTTAAGTTCTCCATGACGACGATACCAATACTCATTGGTATCACGTTGACATGCCATCAAATTAATTAACTGAGATTCTAAATGATCGTCTCTTTGTTGAACTTAGTCCAAAAATTCCTTTGCAGAAAGATGTGTAAGATGAACTCATGTTTTTAATATGTGGTTCACAGCATATGAAAGTCCAGACAAGTCACTTTCAAACAGAAGATGAAATAAATATGGAACACATTGTCGAAATCTTGGATCTTCTGAATACAATCTTATTGAACGGTATTCTGAAGCTGGAATCTGTACTGGTCGTTCATCATATCGTCCACCTTTTCCAGTGGGGAAGAGCTGTGGAAAACAACGAGCTTCTAAACTTCTTTCCCAAACACTCATGGGAGTTCCCTTCGCTTTCTTCATTTGGAATAATTCAATAGTATTTCCAATCACTTCTTTTGAATGTAAAGGATGTATACTATAATGTTCATAAATTTCTTCACTCCTGGACTTGTCCACTTTTTCGATTTGGCCAGTTGATATTTCTCTATTTCCTAAAGATATTTCTTGTTCTTCCAGATATACATTTTTTTAAAAACTTTGTTTTCTATGAGATATAACGTAGCCTTTTGAACTTTTCTGACATCTACTAACTCTTGCCATATTTTCCGACTCTTTGTTGGTACACCATTAATAGAATAATTACAGGTTCAGTTTCCTCTCTCTCTACACCAACAGTTTCAATATTTTTCTTAAAATCTAAAGGTAAATACACAACTCTTCCTTTTAAACCTCTTTGTAAATCTGTGGGAGGTAGCTTACCTGTTTTAGGCTCCATACTTACTATAGCCTGAAACGGGTGCACAGATTGAATTAGAAAGGACTCCTATGTATTTAAATCCACCAGTTCCGGAGGAATCACTACCAACTCTAGGTTATTATGTACAGCTCTAGCTGGCATTTTGTTCTGTTCTACTTTGCTGTAACAATATTTACAAATACGTTGATCACTACCCAACTCAAAACGACCTTCCACCAACAAATAAGCACCAAATTTCTCCCACTTATCATTGTTTTCCTTTTCACTTTTTAAATACACATCAACATTCCTAGTTTGACATCTATAGTGATTACGTCGACAACAAATACATAGTTTGGTTTTTCACTACAAACTACCTTAAACTTTGTAATTTCTTCTACAAACTTCTCAGTAGTACTATGTTCCACCTCTTCTTCAACACCTACACTTATCAAAGTCTCACTTTCTCTACACTCTTCTTCAGTACCAAAGAAACGAAACTGTATATCATCACAAACTTTTTTTTACATCCAACACTGAACCATGCAAAAGAGCAGTGTTTATTTCACTTAAAGATAATGCAGGACTTTTTACATAGTACAATCTTCTTACTAACTTATGCATTTCTGAGTGATGTACTGCTAACATTCTCAAATGATGAAAAGTGCTTTGACACACTTTTCTAGAAAGACAAGCCAGAGAATGACCCTGCCAGCCAGTATTTTTTCTCACTTTACAAGGATCTAGTCCTTGCAACATCTTAATTTTCTGTTTAACACTTTTTTTTACTATACTTTCATAAGAAATTTCGTAAAATATCAATAGATTCCTGTCGTGTACTACAAATACTACTACAATCCCACCTATACACTGGAGCTTGTGAGCGTCTCCCTTAAACTTCTTCAGCTATTACTTCTTCCATATTTCTAGCAACCATCTTTTCTTTTTCAATTGGACAACCGTTTTTAACTTCATAAGAACGACCACTGGTATCAACTGCGTGAACTAATGTATTTTGTTTAAAATAGCTTTCTTCATTAAAAAAAGGTTCTGAACTAGAAGTGCGCTTCCATTCACCCAAAACAATTTTGCAAAAGTTAGTTCTATTAACAAGTTTTTTTGTTTGACTTTTCTCATTCATAAAATGCATTGTTTTATTCAATGTTTTCATTCTCTTCAATACTAATATAAACAATCTTCTTTTCAATTCAAAAGCGTTTTCAACTACTCTTTCAATGTGTTGTTTTTTCTTGTAAAATGCGGATCTATTTTTATATTTTTTGCAATCTTTGAATACATTTTGTAGTACTTTACTTTTATACATTCTTTTTCTAATGTCTTTATATTCTTTCATCCTTCTTTCAACATAGATTTTTTTCCCATAACCTGATTTTTTATTAATATGTCCTTTTTTTGTTTCCTTGTGAATGGTTGTACTACTTTTGATTTTCTTTTCTCCATTTTGAAAATTCGTTATCTTCTTTAAAACTCTTTTTACAAATTCTTTAGTTCTCTTACCAGAAGCCTTTATAGGTCTCGCCTGGCACGCTGCTCTCGCCATGCGAGGGCTTCTTGGAATCGATACGGGTCCAGAAGTTCTGTCTCAGCTCCGCCTGCAAATGTGATTGGTATGCGTCGTTTGTCGTCACTTATTATTCAGAACGGCGCTTGTTGATTGTACCAGAGGGTTTTTAGTCCCTCCTGGTTGCCACCCTGTCCTCTTTAGGCCACGCCCAGGGGGATTGGATCTTTTACTGGTGGCGTGAGACGGTGGGTTTAACATTGACTTGCTGCACTTTTTTTAAAAAACTATTGCATGCGTTTGCGTGTGGAATGCATTGTACGCTATTTTGTTACGCTACTTTGTTTTTATACGCTTATTGCATTGTACGCTATTTTGTTACGCTACTTTGTTATGCACGGTTAATGTTTTTTAATGCGTGAATGTGCACATGTTGTTGGAAGCGTTTCAAGGGGATGTCCGTAACATTAGCATCCTGACGGCGGACTTTTTCTTAATTTATCTGTGTATTTGTTTCAAGGGGATGTCTGTAACATTAGCATTCTGACGGCGGACTCGGCATAATTTGCCCGGGCTGAGACAGCTTCCCGGGCACACACACAGCCGCAGCCGAGTACTTCACAGGTCTTTAAAAGACCATTTACTTGCTAACGAGGCTTTGTGGTGTTTTCATCCCTTCTTATAACCCCTGCATCGCCACTCTGCATATTGCTGGAAGAATCAGATCCCCCCGAAATTTTTAGTAGCCCCCCCGCCCCCGAAATTTGGCTGTAGTTGCGCCTATGATCGCAAGTGTCTGACTATGAATAGAAATAGAAAAACTGTGGCTGTACATGACATTCACTCCTAAGGATAAAGGACGGGGTCATTCACGCCGAGCTCGTTCTTTCCAGTCATAGGCTTTGATTTCATAAAGCAGTGCATTCTGGGAGTTGTAGTATCTCTCACTTGTAAGTACACAAACTGTTTAATGTGTGGGGGCCTCAAATTCACATAACTATCAGGATGACAGCGCGCGCGATTCTCACAGGGCGCCTGTTCTGTCCCATGCACTCCCCCCCCTGCTTGTTTAATAATTCTTGACATACATTATGAGCGCTGACAGGCGCTGTGCTGGTTTCTCTCTCATTGTCTATTTCCCAGCTCCTTCGTCTCACTTTCTGTGTTCCCCCCCTCCCCAATCAGTCAGCAGGCTTCAGCACAGCCAGGTGGACGAGAGGGAGCCAGAGCTGTGCCGCAGCCTGCTTCAGAGCAGGGGCACTGATGTCTGTGCCTGTCCTGCTCCTCACAGCTCCCCCCGCCGTGGACTGGCTCTGGTCTCCGGGGAGAAGGGCAGCTCTGAGGTCTTTCTATCAGCTTTAAGTTTCTATCAGTGAGGCGCTCTCACGCTGGCTTGCTTTCAGTCTCCTGTCTCCCCCTCCTGCTACTCCACCCCATTATTTCTGATGTCTCTCCCCCCTCCCAATCAGTCACAGTACTTTGCAAGACACACGTTCTGTCATTGCTTTCTTATGATGGACTGAACTGCTGCTGTCACACGTGATCAGCTCCCTGCATTCCAACCCTTGCCACTGGCCTGGCCCCCCACTGCTCCCCAGAACAGACCTGACTAAAGACCAAGGAGCAGCTCCTCTCCGGCCCGCCCTGCTCCAGTATGTGGAGTGGACAAGTTGAAATAGTGAAGGGGTGGGCGGGTCGTGCTGTCTCATGCCCCTCTGCTCTCACTGCCATTGCCCGCCCTGGCTCTGAGAAGGAAAGCAGCTTTTTTCACCCTCCCTACTTGAGGTAAAGCAGCCAATCTGCATACTCACAGCAGCTGTGAAATAAACCGTTCTTGCAGGAAAACAACGACCTGCAAAAAGTAACACCTATCCACGCACCAGCTGAAGAGGAAAATGCAATAGGTCTCGCCTTTCATTAAGTTAAAGCCATTTGCTTTGCTATACAATACCATTAGCAAAGCAAATGGCTTTAACTTAATCAAAGGCAAGACCTATTGCATTTTCAATGCTTGTTCTTCAATGTCACATGTTGTACTTTATCTAATTTCTCCTTTTCTCTTTCCTTTAAATAGTACTGTTTTCTTTTGATCTTTTCTTGCCATACTCAATCTTTATTACTAATAATGGTGAATATCTGAAAACAAAGAAAAGTTTAAATACTTTCGTTAAATCATTTAATATTAATAAAATAATGATATGCAAATATTCTCATATATAAATAAAAAAATATTTTTAATTGCATTCCAAAGGTATGTCAGACACTGCAGAATTCCTACAATTAGAAGACATCACAACCTAGAGCGCAGCTAAAAGATTTCTCTTCTGCTATCCAAATCAAATTTGAAGTGCACTCTGTAGTCCCTGGGTGATTGTATTGGAGGAGTACTAGGGTACTGTCTAGGTGATTGCATAAGTGCATAGGTAGTGGTTCAGTGATTTTATAACTGCATGAGTACTGGCAAAGTGATTGGAGGAATGCATAGATCCCGACACAGTCATTGTAGGAGTGCAAGGGTAGTGCTTGGGCGATTGAACTACTATATAGCTAATGCATTGGTGATTGCATGAGTGCAGAGATAATATCAAGATGATTAGAGAACTACATACGTAATGTCTGGGTGATTGCATAAGTTGAGGGATAATATCTAAGGCAGTGGTTCCCTAACTGGGGTCCGAGGACCCCCAGGGGTCCATGACACATTCCCAGGGGGTCCGCAGGAAGCAGTTTTGAAAGCACTGCAAAGTTCCTTGTATAATCAGCAGTTTTTGGGCAGCAATAAAAGTGCCAAGATAACTCAAGTGATTAATGTACCTGCTGGAGAGAGATGGGGATTTTGTCTAGTGGTAGCTTTAACTCATCTTAGGAAGCCCAGATGGTTAATATGCCTGCTGCAAAGAATGTCTATCATGCATTTAAAAAAAACAACAGTATTTTGTTTTTGTGCATAGCTCAGTGGGATCCTGCTTTTGCCACAGATATTCTTTTGTTATTGTGCAGTTCACAAGTTTCAATTGTAATCTAGCACGGTGAGCCATGACCTGCCATCAAAGAGCTGCATGCAAACTGCATGGTACAAGTTAGTAAGTTATGCTTTTTCCCAGTCTTTCATTATCCCAATGCTGCTAAAAAGGTTTGTTTGGGTAGAAATAAATCCTTATTATTAAAGTCAACGCTAACCCCTGTGTTATGTTCTGAATCCTGAGTTTGTGTTTCTCCAGACTAAGCACTCTTAAAAAATGCCTACCAGTATGGATGACGTGAATCCTACACCTTGTAGTCCCCTTTGCCATATGTAACATTTTCTATTCACTGATTTACACACGTATGATTAATTGCCTCTGTATGTGTGTGATAAAGTGCTCTGACACCCTACAGTGGTATGAGAGGTGCTATAAAACAAATTAAATACGTGTGACAGTGGGGCTATGGAGAGATGAGAGGCACTGTTGGAGGGCAGTAGTGAGGGAATCATTGAAGATTGTCAATCATTGAAGATTGACAAAAGATTGTTGTATCCTGGTGCATAGTAAGGTCATTATTTACTATGCTTTAAAAGCTAATACAATTCAATATATAATGACAAATGTGTTGTAAAATGCACCATTTCCCCCCAAATTTTCTTGGGGGAGAGCCTGCCAAAGCTTCCTTTGTAATGGTCAGGCTCACTCGCTGCACACTGTACGGGGACTGGTCTGACAACATTTGCCAGAGCAACTTTAGGTTTCCAGTCCAGGCTTGGCAGGAGCAGGAGCTTCGGGCTGTGAAATAAAACCAAACAATGAAAAGTTAGTCGCTAGATGCAGCACCAACCTTCCCATTTGGATTTTTCGATTTTTGCAAATATTTTTAATATAAAAATACTAAAATCTTTAGTAATTCAAGTCTAGTCTTTGTTTGATGTGCACACGTGTGTGTTTGTTTTTCGAATTACAGTTTTAATGTTTGACATTTAAATCATACAAATTGCCTGGGGGTCCCCGGCTTCCAATAGTGACTCAATGGGGGTCCTCAGGAGTGAAAAGTTTGGGAACCACTGATCTAAGGTATTACAAGAACATATAGGAACTGCCTGGGTGATTTTATAAGTGCATGGGTACTACCTAAGTGATTGGAGGAGTGTATAGATTCTGACAGGGTGATTGGAGGAGTGCAAGGATAGTGCCTGGCTGATTCAATCAGTGTATAGCTAAAGCATTAGTGATTGCATGAATGCAGGTGTAACGTCTGGTGGATTACAAAAGTACATAGGAAGTGCCTGGGTGATTTTATAACTGCGTGGGTACTGCCTGGGTGATTGTAGTAGTATATGGCAGTGTTTGAGTGATAGATCCTGACATATGGTGAGACTTACACCCAAGACATGTTATAGGCTGTTCTTTATATTTGCCTAGGCCCAACACTCTCAGCATTACTAGAATGGTAAAGCAGCAGGACAAAAGTGATGTTTAAGGCATGTAAGGAAATGGACTGCAACAAAGGTGCAGAAAGAAGCAAGAACAGTGCAGTAAGAAACAACAGAGATACAGAAGAAGGAAAGAGATGTGCACAAAGAGGGAAGAGCAGTGCAGAAAGAACCAATACACATGCAGGAAAACGGAAAAAGGGTGCAGAAAGAGGCACGAGGGGTGCAGAAATAAGAAAAAGAAGTGCAGAAAAAAGGAACAAAGGTGCAGAAAGAGGCAAGAGGGGTGCAGAAAGAGTGAAGAGGGGTGTGAAAGCCACATGAGGGGTGTAGAAAGAAGCAACGGAGGTGTACAAAGAAGCAAGAGGAGTGCAGAAAGAAGCAACAGAGGTGCAGAAAGAGGCAAGAGGGGTGCAAAAACAGAGAAGAGGGGTGCAGAAAGAGGCATGAAGGGTGCAGAAAGAAGCAAGAGATGTACAGAAAAAAACAAAAGAAGTGCAGAAAGAATGAACAGAGGTGTAGAAAGAGGCAACAGGGATGCTGAAAGAGGAAACGGGTGCACAAAGACCTAAAAGGGGTGCAGAAAGAAGCGACAGGTGCAGAAAGACACAAAAGAAGTGCTGAAAGAAGGGACAGAGATACAGAGTCCATGGGTACTGTCTAAGTAATTGAAAGAGTTCATGGATAATGTCTGGGTGATTGCATAAGTGCAGGGGTAATGTCTAGGAGATTGGTGGAGTGCATAAGTAAAGTATGGGTGATTGCATGAGTAATGTGTGGGTGGTCGTCTGAGTGTAGTGCTAGTGCCTGGGTGATTGGAGGAGTGCATAGATAGTGCCTGGGTGATTTTATAAGTGCATAGATACTGGTTGGGGGATTAAAAGAATACAGGCCTAGTGCCTGGGTGATTTGAAAAAAGCAAGGGTAGTGCCTGAGTCATTACATAAGTGTATATGTACTAGCTGGATGATTTAAGAAGTACTTTGGTAATGCCTGTCTAATTGTATACTGCAGCGATAATGCCTAGGTGATTCCATGACTGCAGGGATAATGCCTGGGTAATTGCATGAGTGGAGGGGTAATGCCTGGGTGATTATATAAGTGCATGAGTAGTGGATACATGATTGAAAGAGTGCATGGGTAATACCTTGGTGATTGCATGAGTGCAGCAGTAATGCCTGAGTGATTACAGCAGTGCATATGTAATGCCTACATCAGTGGTTCCCAAACTTTTCACTCCTGAGGGCCCCCATTGAGTCACTATTGGAAGCCGGGGACCCCCAGGCAATTTGTATGATTTAAATGTCAAACATTAAAACTGTAATTCGAAAAACAAACACACGTGTGCACATCAAACAAAGACTAGACTTGAATTACTAAAGATTTGAGTATTTTTATATTAAAAATATTTGCAAAAATCGAAAAATCCCAATGGGAAGGTTGGTGCTGCATCTAGCGACTAACTTTTCATTGTTTGGTTTTATTTCGCAGCCCGAAGCTCCTGCTCCTGCCAAGCCTGGACTGGAAACCTAAAGTTGCTCTGGCAAATGTTGTCAGACCAGTCCCCGTACAGTGCACACCAAGTGCAGCGAGTGAGCCTGACCATTACAAAGGAGGCTTTGGCAGGCTCTCCCCCAAGAAAATTTGGGGGGAAATGGTGCATTTTACAACACATTTGTCATTATATATTGAATTGCATTAGCTTTTAAAGCATAGTAAATAATGACCTTACTATGCACCAGGATACAACAATCTTTTGTCAATCTTCAATGATTGACAATCTTCAATGATTCCCTCACTACTGCCCTCCAACAGTGCCTCTCATCTCTCCATAGCCCCACTGTCACACGTATTTAATTTGTTTTATAGCACCTCTCATACCACTGTAGGGTGTCAGAGCACTTTATCACACACATACAGAGGCAATTAATCATACGTGTGTAAATCAGTGAATAGAAAATGTTACATACGGCAAAGGGGACTACAAGGTGTAGGATTCACGTCATCCATACTGGTAGGCATTTTTTAAGAGTGCTTAGTCTGGAGAAACACAAACTCAGGATTCAGAACATAACACAGGGGTTAGCGTTGACTTTAATAATAAGGATTTATTTCTACCCAAACAAACCTTTTTAGCAGCATTGGGATAATGAAAGACTGGGAAAAAGCATAACTTACTAACTTGTACCATGCAGTTTGCATGCAGCTCTTTGATGGCAGGTCATGGCTCACTGTGCTAGATTACAATTGAAACTTGTGAACTGCACAATAACAAAAGAATATATGTGGCAAAAGCAGGATCCCACTGAGATATGCACAAAAACAAAATACTGTTTTGTTTTTTTAATGCATGATAGACATTCTTTGCAGCAGGCATATTAACCATCTGGGCTTCCTAAGATGTGTTAAAGCTGCCACTAGACAAAATCCCCATCTCTCTCCAGCAGGTACATTAATCACTGGAGTTATCTTGGCACTTTTATTGCTGCCCAAAAACTGCTGATTATACAAGGAACTTTGCAGTGCTTTCAAAACTGCTTCCTGCGGACCCCCTGGGAATGTGTCACGGACCCCTGGGGGTCCTCGGACCCCAGTTTGGGAACCACTGGCCTACATCATTGGAACACTGCATGGGTAGTACTTGGGCGTTTTTATAAGTGCATGAGTGTTCGGCCTAGCGAAATATAAAGCAGCAGACTATTACATGACACAACTACAAGTCTCTCCATATTGTCAGAAGCATGCATACGTACGTCTCTATGTTTTCAAATCATCATCATATCTAAAAGAAATATGTATACGATATTTCTGGAATATAGTGAAACCTAGAAACTGAAACATGTAATAGATCTGCCTGAGTGATTGCATAACTCCATGGGTAGTGCTTGGGTGATTGTATGAGTGCAAGGGTAGTCACTGGGTATTTGCAGGGGAAAACAGATAGTGACTGGCTAATTACATGAGTGCACACATAAACATTCAGTGCATGGATAAGTGTAAAAATAGCACCTGAAGGCATAGATGAGTCATGGAGTAGTACTTATGTGAATAGTTGACTTCAACAGTAGGGCCTGGGTGATTGTATGACTGCAAGGGTAGTGTGTGGGTTATTACTTGACTGCATAGGTACAGCCTGCATGATTGCATGACTGCAGGGGTAGTACATAACTAGTGCCTGGGTGATTACATGACTTCAGGGGTAATATCTGGGGATTTACATGACTACATAGGAAGTGACTGCGTGATTTTATAAGTGCATGGATACTTCTTGGGTGATTGCAGGACTACTGAGGTAGTGCCTGAGTGAATAAAAGAGTGCACAGGTAGTGCCTGGGTGGTTTCTTAACAGCATGACTACTGGCTGAGTGATTACATAAGTACAAGGGTAGTGCCTCCGTGATTGAAGTAGTGCAACGGTAGTAGCTGGGTGATTATATAAGTGCATCAGTAGTGGCTACATGATTGAAAGAGTGCATGGGTAATACCTTGGTGATTGCATGAGTGCATAGGTAGTGCCTGGGTGATTGCATGAGTGTAGCAGTAATGCCTGAGTGATTACAGCAGTGCATATGTAGTGTCTACATCATTGGAAGACTGCATGGGTAGTACTTGGGCGTTTTTATAAGTGCATGAGTGTTCGGCATAGCGAAATATAAAGCAGCAGACTATTACATGACACAACTACAAGTCTCTCCATATTGTCAGAAGCATGCATACATATGTCTCTACGTTTTCAAATCATCATCATATGTAAAAGAAATATGTATACAATATTTCTGAAATAAAGTGAAACCGAGAAACTGAGACATGTAATGCATCTGGATGATTGCATGACTACAGGGATAATATCTGGGGATTTACATGACTACATAGAAAGTGACTGGGTGATTTTATAAGTGCATGGGCACTTCTTGGGTGATTGCAGGACTACTGAGGTAGTGCCTGAGTGAATAAAGGAGTGCAAAGGTAATGCCTGGGTGATTTCTTAACAGCATAGGTACAGCCTGCATGATTGCATGACTGCAGGGGTAGTACATAACTAGTGCCTGGGTGATTACATGACTGCAGAGGTAATATCTGGGGGATTACTGGAATACACAAGAAGTGAGTGGGTGATTTTATAAGTCCATGAGTAGTGCCTGGGTGATTACAGAAGTACTAAGGTACTACCTGAGTGATTACAGGAGTGCAAAGGTAGTGCCTGGGTGATTTTATAAGTGCATGAGTGCTGGCTAAGTGATTACATAAGTACAAGAGTAGTGTCTGCATGATTGAAAGAGTGGAAAGATAGTGGCTGGCTGAATGAAGCACTGTATACATAATGCATTGGTGATTGCATGAGTACAGGGGTAACGTCTGGGGGATTAAAGGAGTACATAGGTAACGCCTGGGTGATTGCATGACTACAGGGGTAATATCTGGGGATTTACATGACTCCATAGGAAGTGACTGGGTGATTATATAAGTGCATGGATACGTGAGTGATTGCAGGACTACTGAGGTAGTGCCTGAGTGAATAAAAGAGTGCAAAGGTAGTGCCTGGGTGATTTCTTAACAGCATAGGTACAGCCTGCATGATTGCATGACTGCAGGGGTAGTACATAACTAGTGCCTGGGTGATTACATGACTGCAGGGGTAATATTTTGGGTATTACTGGAATACATAAGAAGTGAGTGGGTGATTTTATAAGTCCATGAGTAGTGCCTCGGTGATTACAGAAGTACTAAGGTACTACCTGAGTGATTACAGGAGTGCAAAGGTAGTGCCTGGGTGATTTTATAAGTGCATAAGTACTGGCTGAGTGATTACATAGGTACAAGAGTAGTGCCTGCGTGATTGAAAGAGTGGAAAGATAGTGGCTGGCTGAATGAAGCACTGTATACCTAATGCATTGGTGATTGCATGAGTACAGGGGTAACGTCTGGGGGATTAAAGGAGTACATAGGTAACGCCTGGGTGATTGCATGACTACAGGGGTAATATCTGGGGATTTACATGACTACATAGGAAGTGACTGGGTGATTATATAAGTGCATCAGTAGTGGCTACATGATTGAAAGAGTGCATGGGTAATACCTTGGTGATTGCATGAGTACATAGGTAGTGGCTTGGTGATTGCATGAGTGTAGCAGTAATGCCTGAGTGATTACAGCAGTGCATATGTAGTGCCTGCATCATTGGAAGACTGCATGGGAAGTACATGGGCGTTTTTATAAGTGCATGAGTGTTCGGCCTAGAGAAATATAAAGCAGCAGACTATTACATGACACAACTACAAGTCTCTCCATATTGTCAGAAGCATGCATACATATGTCTCTACGTTTTCAAATCAACATCATATCTAAAAGAAATATGTATACAGTATTTCTGGAATAAAGTGATACCTAGAAACTAAGACATGTAATGCATCTGGGTGATTGCATGACTACAAGGGTAATATCTGGGGATTTACATGACTACATAGGAAGTGACTGGGTGATTTTATAAGTGCATGGGCACTTCTTGGGTGATTGCAGGACTACTGAGGTAGTGCCTGAATGAATAAAGGAGTGCAAAGGTAGTGCCTAGGTGATTTCTTAACAGTATAGGTACAGCCTGCATGATTGCATGACTGCAGGGGTAGTACATAAGTAGTGCCTGGGTGATTACATGACTGTAGGGTAATATCTGTGGGATTACTGGAATATATAGGAAGTGAGTGGGTGATGTTATAAGTCCATGAGTACTGCCTGGGTGATTACAGAACAACTAAGGTACTACCTGAGGGATTACAGGAGTGCAAAGGTAGTGCCTGGGTGAATTTATAAGTGCATGGCTACTGGCTGAGTGATTACATAAGTACAAAAGTAGTGCCTGCGTCATTGAAAGATAGTGCCTGGGTGATTGAAGCACTGTATACCTAATGCATTGGTGATTGCATGAGTACAGGGGTAACATCTGGAGAATTAAAGGAGTACATAGGTAACGCCTGGGTGATTTCATAACAGCATGACTACTGGCTGAGTGATTACATAAGTAGACTCTTATAAAGTACCATAAAAAATAATTTCTCTCCCAACATAGCATAAACATAATTTTTCCAATACTACTGCTTCACTATTCTAGCAAAAAACAGGTATAGAGCATAGATAACAGCAAAGCAACACTTCACTTATCTTTCATAAAAGCCTCCCCGTATTTCTAAATCCATGTATGCATATGTCTATACCCTTTCCTACCAGCATCATATATAAAAGTAAAAAACAGATAAATGTATATGTGTGTTTTAAACATCTATCATCTTCAAACACATAACGCATACCATAATATATGAGCAAGTAGACACATATCTCAGTCACAACACCATGCACAGCACAAAACTTTACAGAGTACACTTCAATTTTCAAACAGACACTGAAAATTATGCGGTATATATGAATATAACTTTTCTCACATCATACAAATTACTCTAGTAAATAACATCTCTACAAACATCTCAACCCTCACTTTCAGGCTGCTGCTTAACCATTTTACAACTACTTATAATATTACACCTACCCAAATACAAAGTAGGAACCCTTCACATATCTTTAGTAATGTCTCACCATATTACTAAAAGCATACATGAATATGTCTGTACCATAACTCTATCCAAACCTTAAAAATTCACAGAACAAACTTTCAATTTCGAGCAAACATCAAAACTTATGCGGCATATTTCAACTGTACCTCTCTAGAAACTTAAAAAAAGAAGCCTAATCAATAACACCTTATGTCAGCATCTTTTAAACCACACTTTTGTGCTGCATCTTCACCATTCTACTAGTACTCACAGTTTTGAGCCTACCACATAAAATGCAACAACATCTCTATGTTATACATCATGCACCTTCAAATGTATAAGACATATGAAAATACATATAGAAGTAGAAACATACTTGAGACTTCACCTCCAAATTTAAAGCAACAGCTAAAATGATGCGGTATACTACAAATGTACATATCCACACACTAAAACAAACTACCATAATCACTAAACTATCTTCCAATATACACATATTACTATACAGAATCTATTTCAAACAACATTTAACTACCGTAAAACAAACTACAATACACATCTGTACACTTAATAATATATTTCAAACATCACAGTTTTTAAATTATTTCTAAAGTTTAAAATAAACCTCATACATAATACACCTCACAAATTTATAACTCACCTTCCAAATAGATTTGTAGAATTTAAAATATCACAAACTCATAAATGATTTCTTATGCACACAATCAATGTAATGCACCACTCTCAGCAAGGTAAAACCAGTAATGGCAAAGTTTCCCTCTCTCCCTCCACACAAATACATGTAAGTAACAAATCACATACCTTCCTACATTATTTCAAATTATAAAACACATTTCTATTGGTTAGACATATGAACCCTTACCAACTGACTTCTAAAAGTGCCCAAACTGATTCTGGAATTTTTTGGAGTCGCGACACCACCGTGCACCAACGCGATGGAGCCGCGAATCCATACGGGAGTTCAAAGATGTATTACAAATAAAAATACTATTATTTTTTAAGAACACACCACTACTAAACATACTACTGACTTGGGAAATCTTACTTTAATAAGATTTCATTTATATATAAATTACAATTTCACATTTTAATTCCACAGTTAAGTTTCAACCCTTCCCCCATTCTGCTTAATGCCTGTTTCCATAGTAACAGTTCATGGAACATTGAACTGAACTCACAGGTCACAAGTTCACCATATTTTCAAGTTCACCACACAATGTTACAAATGCAAACAGCAGGTGTGGTTGACATTTCCAAAATATGAACTTATCCTATCTACTGTACCTTTCAAACATTTTTTATTAACCAATAAGAAACATGCTTTTTAAAGAAAGTAAAATGCACCCTATTTTTGAATGTACAATGTTCTTAAACAGCCAATCAATTCTCTACTTTTTAAAAAACAGCATCTTGTCCACCATTTTACATACCTCTCATTCTACCAACTGACTACCTTAGCTACAAACATCTTTTCAATACTTCCAGACATCCCTTCAAGATGCTTACAGTGTGGATTGTTGGACACAACAATGTTTTCTGGTGCAAAAGGTATGCTGAACGCAGAGCTATTGACAAAGACCTAGGTTTGCAAAATGTGGATATTAAATGGATTGCACAGAGAGGATTAAAGTGGCACCAATTGATGCCTTTGGTTAAAACCTTTTTGCATCTCCAACCCCCTGACCTCATGATTGTGCACTGTGGTGGCAATGACCTAGGCACATTAACTGGGGTAGGTCTGGAAATGCTAATGAAGGACACCTTTGCACAATTGATGTTGCTTTTACCTCAAACTGTCTTTGTATACTCT
Source organism: Calotriton arnoldi (assembly GCA_963921515.1). NCBI lineage: Eukaryota > Metazoa > Chordata > Amphibia > Caudata > Salamandridae > Calotriton > Calotriton arnoldi. The sequence goes on along the minus strand of CAWUFW010000321.1, from coordinate 2,301,310 downwards.
AACATATGCCAAAGACAGAAATGGAAGTGGTCAAATCAATTCTGTCCACAGATTGAGAAAGCTAGAAAGAATGTCAATAAAGCTGTTTCTGCTTACCTCAGAGACCATAGGATGGGCTCCATATATAACAACAATCTACGTTTTGATATGGATGACATCTACAGAAGTGATGGAGTACACTTCACAGATCAGTGAAACATAGTCTTTCTCAACAACTTTAAGCTCTGCATCGGCACTTACATGTAGCTACAACAAACTCACAATGAAAACAAGGGCTCTTTTTAGAGCAACCCTATAACATAATACTGATTATAAATTTTTTTTTACACATACACATTTTTTTTTTTTTTAATTTCGGATTCGCGAACCCGTCGCGAATTCACAAAACAAAAGCACAAATTCAATGTACTACAACACAACACACTTTTCAAGTTTAACTATTAATTTTATATATTTTTAACAACTCTATCAATTGTAATCTTGTCATTAACTTCAATCACAGTACCTCTTTAAAACAACTTCACAAATACAACACTACCTTCTACATTATATACTACTTAATTATTTATTTAAGGTGGATTCGCGAAACCAATGCGACGTTACATGGGGGCCGCGCTGAGAGCCGCATTGGAGTCGCAACTCCAAACTCGAAAAAAAACACCGATCCACTGTCATTATTTAGTATTCGCCCTGGGGACCCCATCCCCCAAGGCCTGCCACCATTTAAAAATAAATAAGGAGGGGGACAGCGAGGCCCCCCTCCTCAGGCCAAGATTGGCCCCGGGGACCCCATCCCCCGGGACATGGCCAGCCTGCATTTTTTTTAAAACAGAGGGGCCGCGTGGGGCCCCTCACAGGCCACTCCTTTCCCCGGGGACCCCATCCCCCAGGGCCTGGCCTCTTTGATGGGGACTATGGGGGGAGTCCCAATGCCCCCACGGTCCCTGCCGGCTCCCCGCCTCCTGCGGGAGCCGGCATTGCTTTTGGACAAGGTGAGCTGCTAACATGCAGCTCCCCTTGCCCAAAAGCAATACTGCTTTGCTTCTTGGAAGCGAGAGCAGGTTTCCTGCTCTCCCTTCCAAGAAACAAAGCAGTGTTTGCAATGACAGGGTGGGAGCCGCACGGCTCCCGCCCTGTCATTGCAAACAGCAATGTACCAGGGGTGGGCACCCCGGGACATTGCAAGAGCCGGCCCTGGGGGCTGGCGGTCCCCAGGGCCATCGAGGGCTCCAGGAGGGGGGCCGCACGGCCCTCCTCCCGACATTTAACATAGCCCCGGGGAGGTGGTGGTCCCCGGGGCTTGAGGGGGCCCAGGAGGCCCCCCTCATTAATAAAGGAAGCCCCGGGGAGGTGGTGGTCCCCGGGGCTTGGGGGGCCCACGAGGCCCCCCATAATAACAGAAGCCCCGGGGAGGTGGTGGTCCCCGGGGCTTGGGCGGGCCTGCGAGGCCCCCGCCTCCATAATAATAAAGCCCCAGGGAGGTGGCGTCCCCGGGGCAGCGTGTGGGGGTAGGATCCCCCACACATTTATTTATCAAGCCCCGGGGAGGTGGCGGTCCCCGGAGCTGCGGGGGGCGCATGCCCCCCACATACAATTAACTAAGCCCCGGGCAGGTGGCGGTCCCCGGGGCTGCGGGGGCCCCCGCAAATTAATTAGTGATTGCCCCCGGGACCTGGCCCACCTGGGGCTTAAGTACAAGGAAGCGCGAAAGCCTGCGCTTTCTTTTTTTTTATTTTCTCGGCCGGATTCGCGCACCCAGTGCGAATTCGGCCGTTTAAAAAAAAAAAAAAAATGCTTTTTTTGGGCCTGGGGGTCCCCCCCTGAGTAGGCCTAGGGGGGGTCAGGGTGTTTCTACTCTGCCCCCTTTTCTTGTGACTCGGTTACCGAGTCACAAGATGACTGCCAACTCATTCTGGTTTAGAGTGTTGACAGCCAATCAGAGTTAAGCTCGTGCACGGGAGGGTTCGTGAACCCTTCTCGATGCTCAGATATCGATATTTTTATTTTTTAAATTTCTCAGGAACTACTGAACGGATTTACACCATTTAAAAAGAAAAGCACGCTTTCTAGACCAAGACCTACCTTTTTGCCAAATTTGGTGTAATTCCGTTCAGCAGTTCAGGCTGTAGCCTGTTCCAAAATTCCTATGGAAATTAACATGGGGAAAACGGGTTTTGGGACCCCCCTTTTTGCTCGCCCCCGCTTGACGAATCACCCCAAAACTTTCAAGACAGGAGGTGACCGGAGCGCCCCAATAGTTTTGAAAATTTCGCGAAGATTCCTCAAACGGCGCCAAAGATATTGGCAAATCAAAAAACGCTTTTCCTATGGAAACTAGGTCCTAACTATAACTACCTACTGGCGACTGCCAGTAGGTTATATATATATATATATATATATCGCAACGAAATCCCAGAGCATCCACGGCGCAACACCAGGGCACAGACTCCAACAGCAAAGGTATAGACGTGGTTTATTCACACATCAAGGTCCAAATGACGCGTTTCGGCCGCCAGACATGCGGCCTTGATCACATTGTGCGCTGATAGAAAGAGAGTGACTTATATGCACATGCATGCAGTAGTGTTTTTTCTATTTCATTACAACATGAGTAGGCATTTTACTACTTGTTTCCCGACATGTCATAAGGCGCTCCTTAACTCCTGGCAGTAAGTCAAATAGTGATGACATTGTAACAACAGTAAACATAGTGAACAGACTTACAATGTCAGAGAAATCGTAGAATTACTTGAAGGAGTGACTTAGCATAGACCCCCTATGTTGGTGATATTTGTCTGAAACCATGTAACATGCTGCCACAGTGGCGAGTTTCTACAATGTGAAGGCCTAATTGGGCTATGTACTGGCTGCCATGGGGCGGGCGGCGGATGAGACTCATGTGGGATTAATCGGCTGTAGTTAATCATGACTTTGCCCGCTGAGGCTCTACGGATGATGTTGGACGCTCGGCACATCGTGCGCTTAGGAATATTGCAGGAGCCGCAGACAGTGATGAAGCCAGCCGCGTTTGCAAGTGAGTGGGAGACTAAATTGCACGTTGCTAGGGGATATGTAATCCGCTGGCCGTGGGGTACTCAGTATTCATAGTGAATATGCCTAGGTGGAATTACTCATACTACTGCTAAAAATAAGTGCAATCTAAAAGGTTGTGGGGAAGATGTGAAGTGTCAAGGGGAAAGTGAAGCAGTGTGTGCGTATTGATTAAAAAGATAAAGCACCAATGATGTCATGAGAAAAACATCTTTCCTAATGTGCATTTAGAAGTGCTGAGTTTAAAAGACGTGAAAAATCTCGCAAAATGGGGCAACTATCTAACTATAAATTGAAGCAAGAGTCACATTTAGTCACGCCTCCAGCCAGAGGTGACAAGAGCTCAAGTGTGATTAACGGGTCTATGTCACAAGGAAAATACTGAAGCTCTGTAGTAATAGTGAGTCTCTATGTGTGAGTGGAGAACATTAATATACATTGCAAGCACATAGAGGGAAACATCAGGCGAAAATTAAGATTAATACAGGAAAATAAAGGTTAAAATATGCTGCTGGCGACCCAGACACATCATTGTATACATTCATCCTGACTTGATCAATAAATCTGATTAGAAAATCATAAAGCATATGACGAAAAGACTACTTTGCACAAATGCAGAATTATACATGTAAGCATTTTGAGTATATCTATAATGAGAATCATCATCATTGTATACATCCATCCTGACTTGATCAATAAATCTGATTAGAAAATCATAATGCATATGACTAAAAGACTACTTTGCACAAATGCAGAATTATGCATGTAAGCATTTTGAATATATCTATAATGAGAATCAGGAAGCTCACTAACCCACACCTGGTCAGTGAATATGTGTGAGGGATGCGTGGTAGTGAAATGTAAGCATTCTACCCTTTCTACAGAAAGTTATGTAAATCCTCACTCGTGTTGAGGCCTGCTGCTGCTTTGGTGTTGAATTCTAGGACGTATCTGCTTTCCAGTTGGCAGAGAAGCCTCTCTCGATTGCCACCACGTCTTAAGGGGGGTATGCAGTCAATGACACAATAGTGGAGGTGGTCAAGGTTGTTTTTGTGTACCTCCTTGAAGTGCCTGGCTACAGGGTAGGAGGGATCGTTATTCACGATAGCTCTTAAGTGTTGAAGAATGCGAAGGTGTACTTGTAGCTTGGTGCTGCCGATGTAACGCAGATGACACGTGCATTCTAATACGTAGACCGCAAATTCGGTTCTACATGTCATCCTTTGTTTGATGATAAGTGGTTCTCTCCTAAAGGTGGCATCTATCTGAGTGGTATTCCTGCCAAACTTGCATGCCCTGCAGCTGTTGCATTTGAAGAAACCCTTCAGGTCCGACAGCCAGTTAGACTTAGTAATGATTTCAGGACTATTTCTCACTAAGGCATCATGCATGGAAAATGCCCTTCTATGTGTGATGACGGGACGCTTAGCTACTAGGGGGCCCAGAGTAGGGTCAGATTTAATAATCCCCCAGTGCTTGTTGATCATAGATCTGATGGCTCGTTCTTCTGTGTTGTACGTGATATTGAGCCTGGTACTGACTGTGCCTGGGTTGTTTGTCTCTTCAATCGTGTTGGTGTTGGTGTCTAATGTGGGTATCCCTGTGAGGAGTTCTTCCCTGGGTATGGTGTTGGCCCTGTTGGTAGCTGTCATAATGCTGCGTTTGGAGTACCCACGTGCCCTGAATCTATGAAAGGCCTCATCTTGACAGACTGCTAGATCTTCAGCAGCGCTGCATATTCTGCGTAAGCGCAGCATTTCTCCATAGGTGATGCTTGCAATTAGGTGTCTGGGGTGAAAGCTTGAGGCATGCAAGGTGGAGTTGCCTGCCGTGGGCTTCCTGTGTAGCTTAGAGTGTAGCATGCCGTTAGATATGTAAAGTGTGACATCCAGGAACTCAATCGAGTCTTTGCTGATGTTAGCAGTGAATTCCAAATTGAGATTGTTGGTGTTGATCTCTGTGATGAAGGCCCTAGCACTCTCAGCATTGCCTTTCCAGATAACGAAAACATCATCTATGTATCTGAGCCAAGTGACTATGTTGTTATTCCAAAAATCAGAGACCAGCCATGAGAGCCCGCTCCTCCCACCAACCTACATGAAGACATGCGTAGCTGGGTGAAAAGCAGGCACCCATGGCCACCCCCCTGAGTTGTTGATAGACAATTTTGTTAAACATAAAATAGTTGTGGCATAGACACCACTCAATGAGGAAAAGAATAAAGTCATTGTGCTTAAAACAGTGGATTGGTCTTTTACCCAGGAAGTATTTGCAGGCCGCTAGACCATCTTGGTGACGAATACTTGTATATAGCGAGGTGATGTCCAGGGACATCAAGATGTAATCGTCGCACCATGGGATGTCCTTGATTTTCAAGAGAAAGTCACTGGTGTCCTTTAAATACGTGGGTAGGCTGGTTACCAAGTCCTGTAGGAAAAAGTCTACGTATTTGGATATGTTTTCACACATGTTTTTTCTTGCTGAGATGATTGGACGGCCTGGGATTGGAGTAGAGTTCTTGTGAACCTTGGGGAGGAAATATAAGATTGGGAGCACTGGAGACTCCGTGTTTAGGAATGCGAGTTCATCTTTGCTGAGCATTCCTTCGGATCTGAAGGTGTTGAGATGTTTTCTGAGTTCCTTGTTGCTCGAGGCCACCTCCTTGTGGCTAGCTGTTCTGTAGCAAACGGAATCATTGAGATGTCTCCCTGCTTCCTCCAGGTACAAGTGTCTTTGCCAAAGCACGATATTACCCCCTTTGTCCGATTTGTTAATGATGACCTCATTGTCCTTCTGTAGTTTTTTCATGAGGTTGTGATATTTATTATAATGGTGGTTACGTTTTGTGGGTCTGCGTGCTTTCTTCAAGTGCAGCGTCTTGAGTTCATCAGTGATAACATCGTTGAAGATGTCTATTGCGTCCCTTGGCATCATCGGGGTGAAGGTTGAATGGGGTTTGAATGGGCTGGGTACTCTGGTGGAGCTCACTATGCCTTCATCCTGTAAGATTTGCTGGGTCGTTGTGGGTTCATTGGAGGATTCTAATTCCACAAGGGTGCGGATCGTAGGAATGTCGGAGACCAGCAAACTGGCACTAGCAGTAGGTGTTGTGGCTGGTGTGAGTTGATTGTCAGTATTGCTGTGTTTGAGTTTGAAGAATTTTATTAATTTTAGTTTTCTTATGAATTTGAATACATCAATGCGAGTGTTGCTGTAGTTAAAACTACTCCCGGGGCAAAAGGTTAGACCTAGGGAGAGAAGTTGTTTTTCTGCTTCAGAGAGGTTGATGTTACTGAGGTTGATGATGGTTTTGGTATCCGCATTTATTTGCGTCTCCAATTTCCCCTTTTCCTGTTGGTTGATTTGGGCTTTTCTGTATTTCCTTCTTTCCCGTCTCCTACGGTTGCGTCTTTTCCTTGTTTCTTTGGCACCCGAGGCCGCAGTATTTGTCTCCGGTCTAATACTAAAAAATCCAATTCTTCCACCAGACTGAAGTTGCCATTGGCACCCATGTTTCTGCCCCTTGTATTTCCGCCATCCTCGGAGTCTGTCCCACTCTCTATAGCTGAACTAAGGTCTCACAATGAAGCAGAGTCTGCTCCTTCTATGGGTGTTGGTAATCCATGTGGTTTTTGCGCCGGTTTATTCACTTTTTGTTTTCTGACCGAGTCATATCTCCTGGCGAAAGTGAAAATTTGACCGCATTCATAACCTGTTTTGTCGCGGGCAAACTTAAAGACTTTCCGTGTTTTAATTGTCTCTTCATGCTTCTTAAGGCGGGTGTTGATTTCCTCTCTGCCTTTTGATATTAGGTCTTTCTGCTCAAGTGAATCCAGCTCATGATTAACGCGGTCTATTTCCTTCAGTGTGTTGGCACGGTCTATTTCCGCATATTTAATGAGTATAATGACCAGTCGCATTGATGCCTCCAGGTTGTATATATATCCTCAACGAAATCGCACTCCCAAAAGGCTTACCTTTATTAGGAACACAGCAGAAGCAGGAACTTCCATTGCCTTAATAAAAGTAAGCCTTTTGGGAGTGCGTTTTCGTCAGGGGCACCTCTTTCTTTGCAAATATTAGCCAGTCCAGCCGTGGAGGCGCACCACAGCGGAAACTAGTGGGGCCTAGTGACTTTGACTGTTAGTCACTTTTTGAGCAATCGGCTTGGAGGTTATTTCCAGCACAGCAAGGAATGGGATATTGTTTTAGCCCACTGGAGGGTTTTTGAACTTTTTTTCACTTATTGCACAGAGTTGGCAGACCCACTGGGGTTAGAAGGCATTGTGTGGGACTACCTTTACCAGCATGCAGTAGCATAGTCACATGACGACCCATCGGGCGGGACTTCTATTTAAAAGGTATTCAGTTGCCTTTCAACAAATTACTAAAAATTGGAAAGACCTAACCAAATTATCCTATCAAGCTTGGTGGTATGCTATTTGCTACAATCACAGACTAGATACAGCCTTTGTGTATCCTATCACTATGGCCACGAAGCGTTTAAATGTATGGCTACCTGTTACAACATTCATTGAAGCTAGTGCTAGGGGCTCATTTTCTCTGGCTCCTATACAGCAGGAGGTCTCCAAACCCCGTAACTTTCCTTTCTTCTTTTGCATTGCAGTTTATACAGTTTGTGATTCTCTATTTCATATTGTTATTAATCCTTTCTCTTTAGATGGACCAATTCTGATTGTACATATACTTACCTCTTCCTTATACTCAGAAGATATTTCATGTGATTAAGTATTGCCAATTTGCTTTATGTATTGAGATGTGCATATCCTTTAATAAATATATTTCTGAACTTAAGAGTACGTATCCGTCGGGGCACCTCTTTCTTTGCCAATATTACGGCCAGTCCAGCCATAGAAGTGCACCACTGTGGGAACCAGCGGGGCCTTGTGACTTTGACTGTTAGTCACTTTTGGAGCAAACGGCTTGGACATTATTTCCAGCACAGCAAGGAATGGGACATTGTTTTAGCCCACTGGAGGGTTTTTGAACTTTTTTTCACTTATTGCACAGAGTTTGCAGACCCACTGGGGTTAGAAGGCATTGTGTGGGACCACCTTTACCAGCATGCACTAGCATAGTCACATGACGACCCATCGGGGCTGGGCTCTATTTAAAAGGTATTCAGGTGCCTGCAATCATGCTGCTGCCTCTCTGTGCTTTGCCTGTGATCAAGGACTGCTATGTCCGAAACACGTTAGGCTGATGGAATTTTAAGGCAATGGAAGTTCCAACTTGTGCTATGTTCCTAATAAAAGTAAGCCTTTTGGGAGTGCGTTTTCGTCGAGGGTATATATATATATATCTCCACACTCACGGCGGGTTCCCCCAACAAACGTGAGCGTGAAATTCACATGATTAAATTAAAGGACCAAAGAACACTGCAGGGCACTCATGGGGTTAATTTGATGCCATATATTTATTAGCAGATTAATTTGATGCCATATATTTATTAGCAGATACGTTTTGGCGAAAGATCGCCTTTCTTAATGTTGAAATATACAGTTCCGCACACACAGCATGCTGGGATTATTTAAATATAGGGATCCCAATCCTCAGTAGGTTCACACTCATGTGACTCAGAGAATGACCAATGATTTTCTCAAAACTACGGCAGTCATGTTCTTATTGAGCAATTAAAGCATACATTATGCAGTTGTTGCGGCTTATTGCCACAATGTGCTCACCTCCATAGGTAAGTTTAAAAGTCCTCATAGGATTCAACTTGCCAAGTTGTTTATATAGTATTTATTTCGCTGCATTTAAAACTTCCATGGCACTACGTGTTAAAAACCACTTGCCTGTTGCTGGATGTAAAACCAGGATGACACCACAGTAGTCAGTCAAATTACTGATTATTATGAATTTGAATAATTCACAAGCTTTCCTTGGTCTATGGTTCAGTCCATCAGGGGCGGTTCTGGCAGCTCTTCAATATTCATTCCGCTCCACACTCACACCTGCTGCCGAACTCACGGTGGGCGCCTCCAACAAACATGACAGAATAATTTATGTGATTAAATTAAAGCTCCAAAGGACATATACATATATATTTTAAAAAGGGAGTCACAAAATGTAAAATCCCTATGCATTTTCGCGCTACCGCAGAAACCCCTGAACAGAATTACAACAAATTTGGTAGGAAGCTAGATCTCGGTTTGCACATGGTGCCTTTTGTGATTTGGTGTAAATCCGTTCAGTTGTTTCAGAGAAATTAAGGTTCAAATATATTTGTGTATCTGGACTGTTGGGTTTGAGGGCCTCGAACCCAATCCCAAAAAATTATGCCTTCTGATTGGCGGAGGGAGCATTTTCTCCTTAGGCCAAATTTCTCCTGCGGGAGTCTGACTCCCGCGGGAGCAGGGCTCTGATTGACTGCCAGCAACATGAGGAAAATGTTGCTCGCATCCATTACAGGACTCGGTGGCCTAGTCCCCTGTCCTGAAGTTTAAAACAAAAATAATATAAGGAGACAGGGACCCTCCCTATGGCAAAATAAAAACAAAATCAGTTTTTTTCCTGCGATCCCGCTGGACTCCTGTGAGATTGAGGCAAAAGCATAACAACAAAAAAGCAGCCGTTTTCATTTTTAAATCTATGGGGAAGGGAGCCTAAGTAGGGCCCCCTTCCCAAGCCTGTTTTGGGCCCCAGAGACCCCATCCTAAGGTCCGGGTATATTAATTGGTTGAAATTGGTTGCTTCGTTTTGTCAAGTAATATCCTTCTGGACCCTTTGGTGGAATATTCCCATTAATCTAGATCAAGGGAGTTGAACTCAGTTGTAATTGCAAGTTACTCAGCATTGTGACTCTTGGTCTGCATTCTGCTTGCCCCAGATGTCTCACCACCATCAAAGCTCACTTTTTCTTTGATATTGACAGAGAGTAAAGATCAGAAGTTTGGTGCATAAATCTTTGATTTATTAAAACCAAGGCCTGATTGGTTCATCAACATGCAGTCATTTCCAAATGTTATAACTTGACTGGGATCGAGACGAGTAAAGGACCCCCTCCTGACTGTTGTTAGGCCCCGGGGACCCCATCCCCTGGAACCGAAATCATATAAAAAGGGGAGGGGACCACATGGCCACCCTCCCATGCCTGTTGAGGACCCAGAGACCCCATCCCTCAGGGCTATTGCTTCTCCCCAAGCCAATGTAGGTCCCGGGAGCCCATCCCCAGGAGCCTGGAGAAAGGTTTTTTTATTTTTATTTTATTTATTGAGTTTTCCAACAAAAAGAGACCAACAGAATAAAAAGGAAGGGAAACAAGTGGATATACAGGGTAGTCAGAAATGCCACAATAAAAGCGTCCACATATGCATCATCAATAACAAAAATACATAATGTTCGGTAAAGGACATGTCTACACATACAGAGAAGACTCAGACGGTGCCAGTTGTATTAGGAATGACGATAGGGGGGAATGAATAGGGGTCCGGAGATGCAGACTATGGGGAAGGGTGATCCGCAGTAATGTTGGTCCACCATAAAGAGAAGGGCAGCAATAAACGCACTGGAAGGGTGCACAGGGGTATAATTGCAGAAATAAGTGTTCGTTCTTGCGTGCTCATGTGTAGCCCAGTGGAGCATAGCTTAAGTACAGTGCAATCCCTCCATCTCCTCGGGATAAAGCAATAAATAAGTTCGCAATGGCTGCCTATTAATTTTGGGTCTGGAGGTAGGTGGCTGCAGTGTAGCATACGTGTCACTAGTAGTGTCACAATACATTAAGTCCCGAATCCAAGCTTTCACCGTTGGGACAGTCGATCCCCCAGTGTAGAGAGACCTGTCTCCTAGCGAGAAGTAGAGCAGTGGCGGCGTATTGCCAAACTCCTGCGGATAGCGGCTTAACATAGCTCAACAGTGCCGGCAGCGGGGTCGGGCAGAGTTGAGATTCAATCATCTGAGAGAGATGGCAAAAAATGTCCCCCCAATATGCCAGTATTGGTGCGCAGTTCCACTCCAGATGTGAAAAGTCGGCATGCTTTGTGATTTGGTGGGGTCCATTTTCGCTAGCAAGTGTGGAGTAGTGTAAGCCCTGTGTAAATATTTAAAATGTAATAATTTATGCCGGTGATTGCTAGATATGAACCGAGTTTGCTCACTGCAATAAAGCCATGTCTTGTCTGGCAGGGGGTGGCCCAGATCCCTTTCCCACGCTTCCCGAGCCCCCACCACGACCGCTGGCAGAAGTGCCAAAGATAAGTGATATAGTCAGGACACCAAGTGGGCACCACTAGATGACGTGATGACTAAAGTGAGTGGGGGAAAATCTGTCCGTTCTGCTGGGGAAGATGGCAGTGTAGCGCGAATGGAATTGCATAGTCTATGTAGAATGAACCTGTCCATATAAGACACATCATGTCCTTCCGCTAGGGCGGCTACAGAGAGCAGATGGGTGTTTACTTCCAATAAATGGGGAACCAATAAGGACTTATAAGTTTTATAAAATATGCCGGATAATCCGTCCGTGCCCGGGGCTCGGGTACCACTCAGGTCATCAATGGCCTGCGAGATTTCATCAGCAGTAATGGGTGAGGCCAGGAACTGCTGGTGCCCTCCATCAAGCCAGACCATAGCCACCTCGGCAAGGTAATCGGTAAGTGCGTCATCAGCAGGGGGGCATCGAGTGGTATATAAGCGAGTGTAATAAGAGAGAAAAGCGGCAGTAATGTCCTCGCTGCGCGTGAGCGAGGTGCCATCGTCCAGTTGAAGGTGTGTCATAGAGAAGGATTGGTATTGGGGGTGAAGTAGCCTAGCTAGTGTTCAACCAGGTCTCTCACCCTCGCCATACACCCGAGCCAGTGCAAACTTGACCTTGCGTGCTGCAAGGTCCTGAAAGACTGAGAGGAGCGTCGCTCGTCGGTGCAGCGAAGGGGGGTCATCGGTCAGAGCTCGAGGATCAAGCTCCTTCAGCGCATTCTCATCAATCTCGAGCTCCCGGCGTATGGAGCGGAGCACTCCAGCCTGTTTGGCGATACATATCCCACTGATATAAGCTTTAAAAGCCTCCCAAAGTGTAGCATGACGTGATACTGTACCGGTATTGAGCTGAAAGTACTCAACTATGGCGTCTCTGACCTCACTTCGAAACACATCGTCCAGTAGCACGTCAGCAGGAATGCGCTAGGGTGCGCGTGATCGTGCAATATTGGGCATGCAAAGGGTCAACAGTACCGGTGAATGGTCCGATAGGGTGCGCAAGAGGTGTTCGACCGCAGTAACAGCTAGCATAACCTTGGCTGAAATATACCAATGGTCTATGCGCGACCAGGACCTGTGTGGAGCTGAATAAAAAGAATATCCCCTATCGAGGGAGGATTGAGCTCTCCAAGCATCCTGGAAGAGGAAGGTCTGCAAAAGGGAAGTAAGTGCCCATACCGAATGTGGCTTAGTGATCTGTCCAGTGCCCATCGACTCTAAAGATGGATCGAGTGTAAGGTTAAAATGACCCCCCATTAGTATAGTGTCCGCTGCTAGTTGGGGGATATGTGTAGATATGCTAGGGAAGAACTCTGATAAGTCTACATTTGGGGCATACACATTGATCAGGAGGAGGGTTTCAGCCCCCAGGGCGCTGGCAACCAAGAGATAACGACCTTCGGGATCAGAGACCACCTCCCGCACACGGAACGGGACTGCTTTGTGGATCAGGATACATACCCCTCTGGAGAAGGTACTATAATTTGAAAATAAACGATTGTCCCCACAGTGCAATGCAAACCAATTAGTAGAGTTCGCGGCCTAATTGGTCTCCTGCAAAAATGCCACTTGGACAGCGTGTCTGGTAAGATAGGACAAGACCTGTTGCCCCTTTCGTGGATTAGATAGGCTCCTGACATTCCACGTCATACATTTTAACGTTAGTGCATCTGACCTTGGTGCTCGGCCTGGCCACGACCCCTTGGGCCGAGGTAAAGCTTAAAGGGAGTGAGACCACGTGGCCCCCTCCCTGACCCTTTATAGGCCCCAGGTACCCCCTCCCCCAGGGCCGGCTCACTTTTTTTTCCTTTTCTTTTTTTCATGCAACACTGGTCTTTTAATGCGTCACTTAGTGTAATATTTACAAATGGATAGAACAGTTTCACACAAAAACACCTTGACGTATTACTACAATTCTATGAATGAATATGAATCCACGTGCAGGCCAATACTAGTACATCTAAAAGAATAGGCACCCATGCTTGCTCCAAAGGAACCCACAAGGCTGAAGTGACAGGATGGGGGTGCAGGCATTCTTTAAGCATCACTCACCCCAGGATGAAAGTGCAGAGGGCGCGCTTCTGATGCAAGTCATGTTGTAAAGGGTTGGTTTTTGATTTTGAGTTCAAAGTCTCTTGTGCTGGGCCATCTTCACATTTTGTCAGACCTTCATTTCAAAGTACACTTGAATGTAGATTTTTGTGGAGAAGTTGGGTAATGCACTTGTGAGGGGGGTGGGATCCTTCTGCATGGTTACCCCCACGTTTTGCCTGGTGCTATTCTGGTTTTTGACTATTCTGACTGGGATCCTGCTAATCAGGACCCCAGTCTATCTGCTTTCTCCCTAAAAAATTTTTTTTATTTTTTTATTTGTTTATTGAAAGCTTGCAAGTAAAATCCACATGCTCCAATGAGGAGCCACCAGTATCCTCGTAGCATAAAGTAACACAAGCATTTTGAGATGTAGATTCAGCAGAAGAACTGATACAACAGAACAGCAGCTCAGAGAGCCAACAACCCCCCTCTCCCCAATCCCCCACCTCCATCCTCCCGACACTTGATTAGATGCAATATCATATAAACAAAGGCACTCGGACATGAGGGACAGGCAAATATGATAACACGTCTCATGAAACAAATTACAATACTCCCCAGCAATGCACAGACCCAAGGGTAGGGAAAGAAAACAAATATGCCAGGCGCAGAACACATTACAGATCGGGGTGACTCAGAAGATACATGGTAAGTGGGGCCCAGAAGTCTTTGGGACGAGAGGACTCGGGAAGGTCCTCCGCATAGGTCTCCAGTTGTTCCCGGCAATAGGTCAGATCTCGAACCCATTTGTGGATCGTAGGGAGGTTCTTACCACCCCAGCATTGTGCCACAGCTCGCTTAGCTAATAAGGTCGCCACTGCAACCAACCGCCTGTTACACGACTTCAGGGATTTCACGTCTCCCAGCAGGCACACCTCAGGCACACAACGGACTCGCTCCATCACCACTTGCGTCAGCACAGCCACTACTTTAGCCCAGAAGGCAGCCACCCCAGCACACTGCCACGATAGATGTAAAAAATCGGCCTCAGCATGACCACACCTGACGCAACAAGCAGTATCCCGCAGTCCATATTTCCTTAATTGCAGTGGTGTGTAATACCACTGATGTAGAAACTTGAAATGAATGATGCGTAAATTACAATTGGCGGTGAGGCGCCCTGTCAGTTTACAGCAGAACTGCCAATGATCGAGCGGCAAGGTGTGCCCCAAGGTTGCGTTCCATTTAAGGTATGAAGGGTGTTCTTCTAGGTCAATCTCACGTTGGGACGCCGCATATAATCTAGTGATCAACCCCTTATGTCCCTCCCCAGACAGCATTGCCTGCAGTGCGCGCAATGGCCGTGGTTCTGCTGGATAATTGAGGTAGACTGCCCTGACCGCCTGCCGCACCCTGACATATGTGAAACACAGCATCGGGCTGGAGGTCCGACCCGCCTGAATGTCCTGTAGGGATCGGAATTGGCCCATCTTGTATAGGTCGCCCATCTGTACAACTCCAACCGCTTGCAACGTGCGCAGGGCCAGCCGCTCCTGCGCCGCGGAGATATCCGGGTGAGCCGCAACAGGCAGTTTTGGAGCATAAAGGTAACCAAGCTGTGCTCTTTGGGCAAGGGCACGCCAGGCCCAGGCGGTACATAGCACTGGATTAATCTCTGTCCGAGGGCCTCCGTCACCACCCGAAAGAGCAGCCGCTACAAGCGGGAGTGGATGGATAGCATCTGCTTCTATCGCTCTGTGTGGTAAGAACCGCTGTGGATAAAACCAATAATGTGCGAATTGCGCTTAGGCGCACAAATAATAAAGACGCATGTCAGGTGCCTCAAAGCCACCGCGGTCAAATGGTTGAACAAGTGTATTCCAGCTACAACGAGGCTTCCCCCCCCCCCAGACGAACGACAGCAGGACAGCCTGCAGTGTTTTGAAGAGGGAGAGATTCAAGCGAATAGGAATGTTTACGAATAGGTACAGTAGTTTAGGTAAAATAGACATTTTGATCATGGCAATGCGGTCTGCAAGTGAGAGAGGCAGCCGAGCCCAGCGCGCAGCCCTGTCTATAAGGTGGGAGATGGTGCGGCCATAGTTCATGGATATTACCTGCTCAGAGTCCCTGTGCAGCCAGGAAAGCGGGAACTCCAATGGGATCTCGTGGGTACCAGCCGTCAGAGGGAAAACGGTTGATTTAGCCCAATTGATCCCTAAGCCTGAGAAGCGCTCGAACTTCACATATTCTCTGAGCAATTCGGAGAGGTAGGTTGCGGGTTCACGGACGTATAAAAGCATATCGTCCACGTAAAGTGAAACTATAAGTGGGCGCTGACGGAACCGCAGTGCCGCCGACGCATGCAACTGGTGGAGCTTGCAAGCAAGAGGCTCCAAAGCCAGGGCAAAGAGCATCGGCGACGAGGGGCAACCCTGCCATGTGCCCCTACTGATGGGAATGGCTGACGACACCCAGCCATTGACAAGGACCCTGGCAGCAGGTTCGGAGTACAGAACTCTAATCCACTGGAGGAAGAATGGAGGAAAACCCATTTTCAGAAGGACTGTAAACATGTAATCCCATTCAAGGGAATCAAACGCTTTTGCTGCATCAAGCAGCACAGCAACGGCCTGAAAGTCGGAGTCAAAATAGTGCAGCGTGGCGAAGGGTGTACATAAATTATGTGTGGTGGACCTGGCGGGCACGAACCCCGACTGGTCGGGAAGCACCAATAGAGGAATCAGGGGCTGTACACGCATAGCAATCATTTTGGCCAAGATTTTAGCGTCAATATTAATAATGGAGAGGGACCTGTAGGAATCGCAGTGGTTAGGTGCTTTGTCGGGCTTCAACAACATAACCAAGAGGGCTTCTCTTAGGGAGGCCGGGAGGCGACCCGTGTCGTACGCTTCCGCGAAAACCTCAAGCAGTCTAGGGGCCAGTGCATCCGCATAGATCTTGTAAAATTCACTAGGGAGCCCATCCAATCCCGCAGCTTTGCAGGTGGGGAGGGACATAATAGCAAGTTTGACATCCTCTTCGTCAAAGGGCTGCGTAAGATATTCCCTATGACTCGAGGACAGCCACCCAAGAGCAATATCATCTAGATATTCATGGATCTCGTCCTGCGGCGCCTCAGTTCTGGTGGTATACAAGGTGGCCTAGAAGTCTAATATGGTCCCGCTAATGTCCGACGTGGTGTAATGAGCCTCCCCCGCCTCATCAAGTATCTCTTTGATGTAGTCCTGGCCACGGGGATCAGCCAGCTTCTGAGCCAGGGAGCGACTAGGTCTGCCCCCCTCGCCATAATAACGAGCCTTGCTGCGTCGAGACCTATGAGCCATCTCCTGATCGACTGTCTCGTTGTGTTCGGTAACCAAATCCCGGATTGCTGAGAGTGTTGATGGGGAAGGGTCCAAATCGTAGGACCGTTCTAGAGCAGAACTTTCTGCAGCCAATTTATGAATCCTACGTCTCAGATCCCTCAAGACGCCCGCCTGTGCCCCCATGCACACCCCCCTAATGGTCACTTTAAATGCCTCCCAGAGGACGCCCGCGCTATCAACCGAGCCCTCATTTTCCTTAAAAAAGTTATGAATAGCTTCCCCAATGTCATGTTTAAAAACAGGGTCTGATAGCGAGGATGGCTGCAGTCGCCAGGTGAATGGAGGCCGCTGGCACGCAGGAACCTGCAGCTCCAGGAGCACAGGAGAATGGTCCGAGAGCGTCCGAGCCATATGACAGACATCTACCACCCAGGGACACGCAGCTTCAGTGACCAACCAGAAATCCAGGCGAGACCAGGTCCCATGAACAGAGGAAACAAAAGTACTCTCACGCGCCACTGAGTGCCGCAATCGCCACACATCCCACAACCGACCAGCATCCATCAGTCCCAGTAGTACATCCGACGCCTGCTTGGGCCACGTAGTCTCACTACCCAAGCGGTCCACAGTCATATCCAGGCACACATTAAAATCGCCGCCCCAAAGTATCTCTGCTTCTGGGAAGCTAGTAATGCGGCGCCACACATCAGAAAAAAAGGCTGGATCGTCGATATTCGGGCCGTACTCGTTCACCAGCAACACACTCGCTCCACCCAGTTGCCCATACAAAAGCGCAATTCGGCCTGAGTCATCCGTGTCCGTGCGAATAACCGAAAAAGGGACCCCTCGTTTGATCAGTATCATTACCCCTCTTGCATAACTGGAATATGAGGACATCACGCGCACCCCCGCCCACCGATTCCCAACATTTCTTTCAGACAGTTTTGTGAGGTGGGTTTCCTGTAATAGAGCTATCTGGACATCCATTCTGTCCAGAGCAGCAAACACAGAGCGAATCTTTCGGGGGGTGTTAAGACCACGGATATTCCAGGTTAACAGTCGCACTTTACCACTCATGAGATTAGGAGAATCTTTTTAAGCCAGCCAATTAGATAAATAAAAAGGGTCATGCCTGCTCCTGCAAGGAAAAAGGTGAATACGCCAAAAAACAAAACTGAAAGTGCCGGTCCCCCCCTCCAACCCCACCCCCCCACACTCCAGATCCCCCCAGCTCCCCCGATCCCCCAGCCCCCCACCCACTTCAGCGTCCCCAACTCGCCAAAGCCATCCCAACTATCCCCACCCCAACTCAAACCAAAGAAAACCAATGAAGGTTGTACAAGGGGTATTCCCATGGGGGCGTCAGAGTGCCACTAACCTCCTAACTAGTAGGGGGTGGCTGAGCAACACACCATATATGCCTGGTCGAAATATATCATAGAGTCCAGCGTTAAGGAGGCACCACAGCGCCAAGATCAAACAATCAATATAGTGTCCACCTGCACTAGGAGGAGAAACATAGAATGCATGAAAGGCAAAGCATATAACGATTTAAAGACAAAGCTACCAGACGAGCCAAGCAATAAGTCAAAATATCAGTGTGCTTCCAGCATCCCTACTGTTCTTCGGGTTCGGATGGAGTCTGGGATTCGCGCCGCCCTCTCTTGAGATGTTTCGCATGTTCCATCGCTGCCTTGGGGTTAGTGAAGATCTTGGAGTTCCCATCCGGACCTATCCTCAAGCGGGCTGGGTATAACATAGCATATGGGACACCTTCAGATTGCAAAAACCTTTTCACCACCTCAAATTCCCTACGTGCAGCTTATACAGTTACAGTAAAATCCGGGAAGAAAGAGAGGGTATTGCCTTGATGTTTGATGGTTCCTTTATCTCTGGCCATGCGCAGGATGGCGTCTCGGTCCCTGTAATTCAGAACCCGCGCTATAACAGGGCGTGGGGGAGCCCCTGGGACTGGCCTAGCCGCAAGAGAGCGGTGGGCCCGCTCGATGATAAACATGGCGGAGAGCAGTTCAGTACCAAAAATATCTTTAATCAAGTTCTCAATAAAGGTCTCCATTCTGCCCACATTTGTTGATTCCGGCAGCCCCGTAATTCGAATGTTATTGCGGCGGGAGCGGGCCTCTAAATCTTCATTTTTAGCCTGGATGAGGGAGAGAACTTTTTCCATATTGAGTGTTTTCCCTGCTACCTCACTCAGTCCCTCCTCTCCTGCAGAAACCCGCTGCTCCACTTCTCCGACGCGGGCGCCCTGCTTTTCGAGTTGCGACGACATATGGTCGAGGCGTTGGTTAACTGCAGTCATGGTGCCTTCTATAGACTGCAGACTGCGCTGCATGGCCAACAACGTTGTCTCTATTGTGGATGGACCCGCATCCTGGGCATCCGCTTCGGAGTCGGAGGCAGCTCTGTGCGGGGTTTTAGATGACTTTCGCGCCTCAAACGTGAGGCGAGGCTGGGTCTTATCAGTCCTCCCCATCTTGACAGCAGTCGGGCCTCACTGCAGTGAAAGTGCTGTAATGGGTTCCCCTAATATAAAATGGGATATGAATCTACAGGCAAAACGATTACCTCGGGGAGATCCTAAGCGTACCACACAGCCTGATACCTAGTTTCGCACTTGCTCCGTTCCATGCGATAGGCCCCACAGGGTATCCGCCACTATGAAGCAGTGGAGCGAGGCGTCAGGGTCCTAGTTCCAGAAGCGTAGTGTAGGGCAGCACTCAAGGATTAGCAGCCAAGGTACCTCAGCAGGTTGAGGCGTGTTGCAGTGCAGGAGAGGCCTACTCCTGCATGGGAAGGCAAGTCCGCATATACCCTAGGTCTGTTAGGGCGTAAGGCAAAGTCAGCAGGCATAGGGCGAGCCAGAAGCAGCCGAAGGGCTCAAGCCAGGCAGGTCCCAGCTGAAGGCAGCCGCGACCACCCCAATCACCATAAGAGAGGGCGTATTTCAAGGTATGTGCCGGCCAGGGACCGCGGCCTCGAGACGGCGGACCCCCCCCTGGAAAGCCGGAGCACTCCGTCTGGAACCGGCACCTGGACCCAGACAGGCAAGGCGCCGGACGGCACAGCAGGGCAGTTGCACTCCAGAGCCCACTACGCAGCAACCTCCAGCACCAATAGTCCAGCCTCAGCGGTGTGGCAAGTATCGGCAAGACAGCCCAAGGCGGCACCCCCAGCACTGAGCGCCCGCCCCAGTCACAACTCGCAGGTCGCGGCCCTCTCCCCGGCCCGCACCCGCCTCCGCAGTCACCGGCCAGAGACGAACCGCTCCCCACTCACCGCAACCAGCGCAGGCAGCACTCCGCACACCAGGGCCCGCATTCCACCTGTGCGCCGCAGGCTCCGCCAGCGTCAGCTCATCGCAGCGGGACCGGAGCTCCCCTCGCACCACGCAGAGGCCAGCACACCGCTCCACAGCTGTCCGCTCTACGATTGTCCCCAGTAATCGCCAGGCAGCGCCGCACTCCTCTCGGGCTCCGCAGCGAACGGCCCCCGGCACAAGTGCACCTATGTCAACAGGAAAGGTCTGCACTCAGGGTCCAGCGGCAGCCGCCATTTTGTGAAGGCGCCACCAGGATCGATCAGCGCGGTGTTTGTTGAGCTATCGTTTCCCCCAGCTGCCCAAAACTGGCGCAGTGCGTTCCAGGAGACTTCACGAGCAGGGCAGCTACTTTAGGGGCTCAGATGCAGCTATTTGCAGGTGGATAGTAGGCGGATTGGTGCTCAGCCGGGCAGAGCCTCACTAAAGTGCGGCCATCTTGCCAGGCGCCCTCTAGCGCCCCCAGGGCCGGCTCAGTTACTGTCCCGGAAGCCCACCCCTGTGACGCAGTAGTTTCCTTGCCTGCCCCAGCGCGGACAGGGAAACGTGCTTGCTCTCGTCGGGTAGGAGCATTTTTAAATCTCCCACCAGGTGGGAGCAAACATGGAAGTCTGCTCCCCGCCGGCGGGAGATTTAAACATGCACATGCCGGCTGGGAGCAGAGTTGTGTCCTGTTTCCCTGCCCGCAGTCCTGCAGGCAGGGAAACAGAACACATATTGCTCCCGCCTGGAGGGAGCATGCAAAAAAACAGCTACTCCCTCATGCAGAAGTAATGGCAGCTCCCGCATCATGCTGTGAGCCGGCTGGTGTAACGGGAGCCCCCTCAACCTATCCACCTATAATTATTCAGGCCCCGGTGGGTGGGGTCCCCGGGGCCAAAATAGGCTTGGGGACGGGGCCCCCTCCACTTTTTTATTATATTTGGCTCTGGGAAATGGTGTCCCTGGGGCCTGATAAGGCTCGGGGGGCCCTTCCCCTTTTTTATTGCATTTGGCCCCCGGGGAAGGGGTCCCCACGGCTTATTAAGGCTCGCGGAAGAGGGGCTATAGGCCGTCTTCCCTTAGAATTTTGCCCCGAGGGATGGGTTCCCCTTAGAATTTGGCCTAGGGGAATGTGGTCCCCGGGGCACAAGAAGGCTTGGAGTAGGGGGCTGCATGCCCCCTCCCCTTAATATATATATGTTTTGGCCCTAGCGGATAGGGTCCCCGGGGCCCAAAGGACAGCCGACACTGCACACACCATGCATGGCTTGGAGTTGGCAGCCTGCTGGGCGTTTGGGCACAGGGCCTGGCAGCAGGCCAAGTCCTGTGGCTAATCCCCCGCTGTGCATGGCCAAAGGCAGAGTGCTGCGTGGGGTTGGCTGTCATGCGGGGAGTTAGACGCAAGGCCTGGCTTGCTGTCAAGCCCAGTGCCCAAACCCCCTGCAGGCTGCCAATCCCATGCCGTGCAGTCTTTGGTGTGTGGGGCGTGGAGTTAGATGCGTCCGGGTGGCTGTCTGTGAGGCTTTGAATGCAGGGCCTGGCTGCAAACCATTCCCTGTGGCCAACCGCACACAATGGAAGGCCATGCTCAGCGTGGGGTTGGCTGCCTCTGGCTGTGTTGGCCACAAGGCCTGGCCACAGGCCCTGTTGCTAATTCCCTGCTTTACACATCTGAAAGCTGTACGCAGCGTGGGGTTGGTTGCCTGCAGGGGGTTGGCTTTACGTATTGTAATAAAATATTATTTTACCTTGGAAAAAACCCTAGAAATTCACTGAAAAAAACAAAGGTTTAAGTACCATCATAGTTAGGTTTAATAAAAAAATCTATTTTTGTTTAAAAAAAAAAAAAAAATCATTAGACTTTCACTGAAACCGGACCTCCGCAGCTCCAAAATAAAAAACAAATTAAAAAAAGGGGATTTGATTGGACAATAGAGTTTTGTCTCCTGTCTCTCATTTTGGGTTCACGGATCTGGTGTCAGGTCTCCAAAATTGAAAGTTTATCTATAGATGGCACAACATAGAGAGAAAAAATGTTGTAACTGCCATTACAGGAAGCCTAAATAACATCACCTAAAATGTAATTAAACAGAAGCACATAATCAAACCAATGAATGACACTGTATTCATAGTCATCTCTGTTAAAGTGGTAATGGGTAATGTGATATTTGAGATGATTTACATTAGTATTGCATCTTTTTGTTTAAGGGTGAATTCATGAGTACTTCATTTGGTGTTCGAGTTATGGTTCGCATAGCTACTGTGTGAGTACGCTTTAACTGTGGTTGTTTTAGGGGCCCTTTTTTTTTAAAGCAAAGTTAACCATAACTTCACTTTAACCTTTAATTTTTTACACTAAATATAGATATTTTACAAGAATGTGTGAAAAAAGCAATAGATTACTATTTTGTAATTCAAACTTTTACACCATGCTCTATCCAAAGGTCTAGGCACTCCAGGCTCTTGGTTAGCAGTCATTCAATAAAGGATATATTTTATTTTACCAAGATAACATATTGTTACTTACATTAATGTTTTATCTTCTGCTTGACTTCTCAATATAAAAAACATTACATCTGTTGTTTTTCTAACGTTTTAGTAAGCAATTTTTTAACTTTGCTCCATTTTGTGAACTGCTTTCAGCCCTTTAAGTAAAAAGTGGTATCGGAGGATGACAGGAAACACAGTCTGTAGATTCATTGTAATAGCAAATTTAAAGAGTAAAAGGTTAAATTATCTTGTTGGTGTCCAATAAAAGGAAGATGACCATATGATTGAGCTTTATGATCCTCTTGCGGCTTTATCACCCATGATCCGGCCTCCCTCATAATTTCTGGTCCCCTGTGGGTTTTGGTGGGTTCTGGATAATCCTGCATATGAAACCAACATCGCTGAGCATTGGGCTCTATCCTCCCTATGCCTTAGTGTGCTGCAGAATGAGTGTGTAGGTTGGTAGAGTGCTGCTGGGGTATGATTCTTTCTTGTTCTGGTGTCTAGCCTGACACAGCAGGTGCCTTGCAGAAGGTGATGGAGTGCTGGTTCCTGAGTTCTTTGGCGAGCCTGAAAGTCAACTGACTAGTGGACTGCTGCCCTTCTTCGGTATTCGGTAGCTGTGGTGACACGATGACTGAGTACATACTGTGCTGATAGTTGGGGTGTGTGGAGGAGAGCTGCTGGAGCCATATGAAGCAATGACCTTTATGCCGTTGAAGTTGGGTTGCTCCGCTCCCTGGTGGGTCTCTGACGAAGCCCCATCTGTCTCTGAGTATCATGGGTGGCCTCAGGCTTGTCACACTGATGAGTCATTGTACAGAACTGCCTAGGAGTCAGATTGTGGCTCCTAAGGGAGAGGCTATTGACATCTGAATGATTTCCATTGGGGGAATAGCTGTCTTCCACCCATTTCATTTACAGCAACTGTGATGCTGTTGCCTTCAGGCTTTCAACACCAATCAACCTCCCTCTAAGGCTCTGTTGTCTGGAACTGATCCATCCTCTTCCCTCTTCACCTTGGCCTGTGTCTCTGGTTGGTGCAGCATTAAGAGTTATATCCTATGTAAAATAGCGAGTGGACTCGCAGCTTTCAGTTGGGCACCTTGTACCTTTACCTGCTGTGTGCCTGGTGAATCAATCCTGTGATAAAACCAGAATCAACATCATTCATATAGAGAAACGGTGAGCAACGCCTACCTTTCTTTCCTTGTGACCCTTTTGTATGGCATAATTGTTGGTGACACCCTCGTTTGACAACATGTAAGCTATATGATTTTTGACTGAAAGCGAAATGAGGTGTAGATGACCTGACCCTGTGAAGATGGCAGACATTGACCCTTCATTGGGCCTACAGGCGGGCTGATCAAGTGCTTCTGCAAATAAGTGTACTACTTCCTCCTCTTCACCCTTATCTTGCAGAGCCCTGATCTCCTATACAACTGTGGTAAGGGGAGACCCTCTGCCTCTCTTTTTCACTGGGGCAGATCTCATCTTGTCTCCTCTACCCCAATAACTGCAGAAGTTTTATGTTGGCTGCTGACACTAACTTTTGCTAAAGTGGTGACCTCTTGTTGGGAAAGCACAATCACTCACCTATCTGCAGCTGCTTCACTCACACTGATTTTCCTGACCCTGTAGCTGTGACCAATACTGCTAAAATAAGGCTGCAACACTCTGGCAGTGCACGTGCTGAAGTCAAGGACATGTACCTTAATTAATGCATATGCAGTGTGCCCCTGGATACCATCCTTCTCTCATGGATAGGTGGGACAAAATAATGCATCAGTCAGTGCTGTAAAATTTACCTACAAGGGAAGAAAAACATGAAAGGTGGATCCTAAACCATTGAGCCATTCTCATGTCCTGAACCACCTAGCAACAATGGAGACCCATCCACCTCTCATATTGAAAAGAGTTTATTATTGTTCTTATTTTCGTATAGTTTACCAACAAAACTCTCACACACAAGATGGATAATATGTCTGTGCAAATCACCAGCCTTAGGGGAAAACTGGAAAACACTGCTGACAGAGTCATGCAAGGTGAGAGAGATGAATGTGCAACACAAAGGCAATACAGTTCAAGCTCAGATACAGTGGAAGAATCTGACTAGAGACTGTGATGGCCAACTGTACAAACATGACTACTTGGGAAAAAAACATTTCTACTGCCATAATAATCAGTGGCAGAGAAATCAGAACCCATAGAGGTGAGGGAGTTCATGACTCAACTGATACATGAGGTGTTACCTCATAACAGTATTCTTCCCTTCTTCCTTTAATGCCTGTGCCTACAGGGTGTACACTACCTTTCCTAAGTCTGACGCCCACTCACACTATCCTACTCGTTTTTGTAGACTGTTGTGGTTGGGAAAACGTACATAACGTCACCAGGCTGCAGAAAGACATCTTGTTCGGTTTGTCTTGGCTTTCCATTTTCCCATATTTGTATCCAGGCCCCTCAGAGGGAGTGCTGGCCATCCTTGCAGGTCAAGACCAAACTCAGGAAATGTAATTTGAAACATGCCATGATGTTCACTACTAACCTGTGAGTATGACTCATCGCCAAAGCCCTTTTCTTTTACAGTCTTGCCTCAGTCATTGATTGAGTAAACTTAGCACAGAAACTTCCACCTCGCTCTTGATCCTCCACGTCACATCATCCTGAGTAGAATTGACAGTTGCTAGGTGCTCTGGGAGTTCACTTGCTCTTCATCCCGCTGTAGCACACTGACAAGGATCACAGTCCACTCGAGCCCCAACCCTCTGGGCATCCTCATGCCCTGTCGGAGTCCTACCATTTTGAACCTTTTGCTATTCTACTTGTTTTTTGGTTTGTGGGTTTTTCTTTTTTGGCTAATGCTATTTCTTCGCAGCATTGTTACTACCTAATAGTGGTTTCTCAGACTACATACTCATATTTCATGATTCACATCCACGCAGACAATAAGGTTTCTAACGTGGAATATTTTGAACATTAATACTCTGAACAAGAGGTCATCTTTCCTGTCCTTCATTCTCCACCACATGGTTGGAATTGTTTTTACAGGAGACCCACCTCGTCTTATCCAAATGTGATAATTGTACTAAGATCTGGGGTAATGCCTATCATTCCACCGTTAGCCAGACATATTACCAGTGCACTGACAGTCTGTGCTCTGATCAAGCCACTGTAAACTGTCTTTTTCACTGTTCGCAGTAGTCATGACTGAATTAATTATATTAAGACATCCCATATAGGCCTAAGCTTGGAGTCAGGTGCTGATTATCTTAGGGTCTAATTTAGATCTTGGCGGAGGAGAATATGCCATTATATCCTTTAGAGATCGCAATACAGCAGACGGGATATCCGTCACGTTTGTGATGGAGTATTACATCCGCCGATATCTAAATAAGGCCCTATATCTATTGTATGTCTGATCATTCCCATAGACTTTCACTCTGCTTGGTCCTCCAGTGGGGGCTTAGAACATCCATTAATGTTTCAAGGATATAGTCCACAGACAATTCATAGACAAACACATCACTGAAAACCATGCCAACAATTAACATCATTCAGGTTGCTAGAAGGGTAGGGTTTAAATGCTTCATTAGAAATATTTTATATCTGAAAAGTAGAGTATCAGACTCTCCCTGTTATATTGGCTGACCTGATTGGAGTAAGAAATTAGAGGTGAACCAATATCAGAAGCTCCTTAAAGATTACAGTTACTTTCTAGCAAGTAAAAAACACATTAATTTTGAGTGAACATGATGAGCAATTGCAATTTATTGTATCACGATTACGACAGAGCTGGCAGAAATATGTGCCTGGCTTCTAAGAAATGAATGAGGGGTGACCTCCATCCAAGGACTGAGACAGGCTCAATAGAGAGCCTCTTAGTAAAGTTCGTTTTTTTAAACAAACCTCTCCCTTAT
Organism: Calotriton arnoldi; assembly: GCA_963921515.1. Lineage (NCBI taxonomy): Eukaryota > Metazoa > Chordata > Amphibia > Caudata > Salamandridae > Calotriton > Calotriton arnoldi. The sequence continues at coordinate 2,274,944 of CAWUFW010000321.1, read as the reverse complement.
TTATACTCTGTCCGTCTTGCTTTCTTTCTAATGGGCTTTTGACAGGGGAGATGCCTTTAAGGGCCGTGGACATCCTACTTAAGTGCCTTTCCTAATGGAAAATCAAGTTGTCTGATCCTGTGTAACAGCAAAACACTTAAGACTGATGCTTACAGTTAAAGGAAGACTGAAAGACTTTCCTTGAGTTTCTGATGTGGGAAAATATACATCCTTTTTTCACATTGTCATTGATTTCCCAACTGTTTAGCTTGATTTTGTAGTATATGCTCAAGATGGGGCCTGCTGAACAAAGGGAAAAGTCTTAAAAAGTGGTTGCAAATTGCAACATAAATTTTTGCGACCAGTGTCTGATTTTGCGATGTGACCTATGGTACTAGTAGATTGCGTCTCAAAATCACCAGTCCAGAGAATCGCGAACAGCCAGCCTGATAAGTATAAATAAGGCAGTTCCCTATTTACGACCCACTGTGATTTGCCATAAATGCAGGGATGGTGGCCTGCAAGGAAGAGCAGACCACTATCCTTTTGTTTGCATTCTCAGCGCATACCTTCATGATGGGAAAGAACAGGTGACAAAGAGTCAAATCATACTCTGACCCCTGTCATAACCATTTGAAAATCAGGCTGAGGCGCTCCAAGCATAGGCACATGGTGTGGAAGATAACTGCTAACCTACTGAAAGGCACAGTGACTGTGGTGGACATTGGGTAGGACATAAAAACGTCCTCCTAGAATATGAAGCAGATGAGAAATTGGGTTGTTGGTTGAGGGGAGTGTGAGCCTTTCTCAAGCAAGAGCCACAATCCTTGTCAGGGTAAGCCACAAAAAGTCACTTAATTAACCTTTGCTTAGCCCTCTAGTAGCTTGGCACCAAAACAGTCAAGTTAAACTTAGAGGCAATGTGTAAAGCACTTTTGCAGTGCTTAAACAGTAATAAAGTGAAAACACTACTCAAGAAAAATCCCACACCAATTCAGAACAATAGAGTAACATGTATTGAATTATTTTACACCAAAATGACAAAAATCCAATAAGTAGAACAGGAGTTATGAATTTTTAAAGTTTTTTTGTATTACCTTTTTTTTTTTATTTTGAACAAAAATTGCAGCAACTGTACGTTTACGGAGGTCGAAGGCAAGTGATCGTCCACACTAGATAGTACTTTTACAATAGCAATGGAGTAGTGAATGACAGTGCATTTGATTGCAAGGGTAATTACATGTCTCTCACTTTTCGCTTTTCACTCCACCTCTCCTTCGGTTGTACCCCCGCTAGTGTCTGACTCATGCAGGTCACTCACATCCAGTTCTGAGTTCAAAATGGCATTACAGAACTCATGCCATTCACTAAGATCCTCCCGCAGTTTGTCATCTCTACGGCTTAACTTCATGTGGACTTTTTCCAATTTTTAAAGTTAAAACTGAAAAATAGCACGTTAAAGATCAAAGCACCAACTGTGGGCATCTTGTCGAGGGCAAAGTCCAAAGTTATGGCCAACCGCAATGGAGCGTGGTTCAGATATAAGAAGTGGATTGGGCCCGGTCTCCACTCACTTAGAAGAAATTTTGAAAAAAAAATACCTGAGAAGGTAAAGTTCAGCAGGACAAGGCAGCCGGCGGTGTTCGAGAAGGAGGCGTCATCTGGGAGCCGGTGGGTGAAGTCATGGTGAAGATTTCTACATTCGGACCTGATCTCTTTTTTATAAATCAAAAATCTCCAGCGTGACGAAGTTTAGGCTGTAGCCAATGAGGGCTTCACGATGCTGAAAACCCCTTCTGTGAGGAGCTGCTGAAAAGGATTCACTGCTGTGGAGAATAACGTAGCGGGAGCTACTGTGAAGTCCGGCTGACCAGCGATGCACCTTGGGCGGATTGGCGAGCAGTTAGGTCCTGGTCTCCTCTCCGTTCTCAGAGCACTTTTTAGCTGAAAACTTTCTAATTCCCAAGTTTTGGATTTAGGCTTTGTGGACCCCTTTCAATGGTCCAGGACTGGAGGGACACCACTTGGAGGATCTGTACTCACTCAGGCTGGGTCCAGGTGTGGGTTCAAAATGGTTGGGCCTTTTCCGTTTCTGAGGCTCTGATCGCAAGGCCAGCCAGAGTCACTCTGGAAGTCCTGAATTCAAGCAGAAAAGCAGGTCTCAAGCAGCAGGGCAGTTTGCTGGGGGCACAGGCAGGCAGCAGGACAGTCCTCTTGGTGTCGCAAGGCAGTCCAATAAAGTACACACCAGGCCACAGGCAGCATGGCAGTTCAGTGACCATCTTCCTCAGGTCTAGAAGTAAACTGAAGAGTGGGTCTGAGCGTGCTATTTTTATACTTGGCACCACTTTGACGTCGAAGAAAACTCTGATGTTTTCCCCCCACAGAAGTGTCTGGAATGTCCTGCCTCCCTGCCCTAGTCCCAGGATGTCTGGAGGCACAAAATGCTAGTGTGAAGTTCTTTGTGTGTGAGCTGAGGCAGCTGCTTTGAAGTGCAAGTGGGGCTGTGCACAGCTCCGCCGCCCCCATCGTGCCAACACCCAGTACCCCTATTGTGTCACTGTCTGGGAGGAATACACAAAGGCCAACTGCCAACCACACCTAGTCATGTGACCCTGGAACAGGCTACAGGCACCAAATGGTTAGGACAAGAAAATGCCAACTTTCTAAAAGTGACAGTTTCAGAATTGTGACAAAAAATCTGACTTTACCATTAAAGAGGACTTTAAATTACAATACCTTAGAAACCAAACATGACATTTCTAGCTGCTCCCAAGCAAAGGTTATCACTTATCAAGTGTAATAAGGTAACCCAATGTGCTTTCTATGGGAGATATAGGCCTCACAGTAGTGAAAAACGACATTGTGAGATTTTCACTACCACAACATGTAAAACATAAAAGTACATGTCCAGCGTTTTAAATACACTGCACCCTGCCATATGAGACATTAAGGGCATACCTTGGGGGTGACCTTTATGTATTAAAAAGGGAATTTTAGGCTTGGCAAAGGGTTTATTTTACCAGGTCGAACTGGCAGTTAAAACTGCACACAGACTGCCATGGCAGGCCTGAGACGTGTTTAAAGGGGCTACTTAAGTGGGTGGCACAATAAGTGCTGCAGGCCCACTAGTGACATTTAATTGACCAGCCCTGGGTATATGGTATTCCACTTTACTAGCGATTTATAAGTACATTAAATGTCAATCGGGTGTAAGCCAATTTTACTATATTTTAGGGAGTGAGCACAAGCACTTTAGCTCTGGTGCACAGATTCCTAAGGCTAACAAAAACAAATTCAGCAAAACAGGAGGGGAGAAGGCTAAAGGTTTGGGTGAGACCACCCTAAGGCTGATAAGTCTATCTAAGGTTATGAATAAGGGCTTAATTTGGGAGCCCTTAAAGACTATCATCAGAGGACATTTACTCGAGTAGGAGGTCAGCTTTAACAAAATTTGTCTTGCCGTGTCCTCCGAACTAGAGACTGAGTTGGCGGCTCTTGAAACATGGCACAAATATATTGTACCCAAAAAGTCTTGGAGGAAAGTGATGGTGCTGCCCAAGTATGTGCTTTATTTATAAATAACACTGAAGTATACAAAAAGTGATGGATGGAATGCTTGAATTAATCTCAGCCACTGGTAATTACTTAGGGCCAAATCCCAGTCCATCGTTATTTTGCACACCATGCCAACTCAGTTTGGTCCCAACCAAATACAAATCAGTTTTGACCCTGCTCCAATAGGAACAGTCCAACATGAACTGCAAGGCCAGGACCTCCATGAACTGGAACACAAGCAACCTAGGACCAGTTTTGCTCTGATTAGGGCTCATCAGCCAGGTATAGCTGAGTTCCAGTGCTTAGTTGTGCATGACAACTAGGAGTGTGCCGTAAAGGGAATCTCCTTATAAATGTGTCCTCATCTTACTGTACCACAGCAGTGATACAGTAGTGGACAGTTAGGAAATCAGAGAGAAGCTGTTGTGGTGGTGAAAGCACACTATTACTTATCTTGTTGGACTGCCCGAGCTAATGAACTGCTGGGAAGAAGTTGTGTTGGTGATTGAGTAGTATGATATTGTCTTACCTAGGTACCTGTAGATAATGTTCACGTTGTACCCAGTACAAATGGTCTTTCCATTGACTTACTGGCACTGTTGTTAGGTAGGCAAGCAGTAGCTGCCCACTGGAAGAGGTAGGTGGTATCTACAAAGATAGAATGGATGTGGCATTCCTTGGCATGAACTAATTGAGGGCGGCTAGTACTCTGAAAAATAGATTTGAGTCAGACTGTAACTGTATGCTGGACGAATGAGTTCGGAGACTTTACATGCAATCAGTACCTCAGGGTGTTATTCCCTTGAAGATGTACCAATTAATCTTGCAGACAGGTGGAAGGTAGAATCATGTTTAACTCTGGGTTCAGATGCAGGCATATGCAAATGGGGGACTAAGATCTAAGGATACACAGCCGATGAAGGAGAGAGAGCGCCATTGAAAAGACCTAGATAGGGCAGCGCATGGTTCTCGGAGGGATGGGTCCTAAGAGTTGTAGTGAGGTGGACTACAAGATGTGGAGATATTTGATTTGGTAGTTAGGCTGCAAAGTCCACTTAGGGAATTTTTGAGAGTTAGTAGGGGCTATCAGTTCTTTCCCCTAAAAGAGGTATGCTGTAACTTGTCTAGTTTGACCCTTGAAAATGTAATAACATTTTTTAAACCTAAATTCTTTTTCTTAAAAGTGCTTTGAGCTCCTGCCTCTGGAAGTAGTTTATTTAACGGGTGATATCTCTAGAGAGATTCACACATAAAGTATTATTGATCGGTTAGTTACTATCGTAAGATCCTTTTACCTTTGTAGGGATCAGAACACAGAATAGCGGTGTAAGAACAACACAAAATAGACATCAGCTACTTGATGTTTACTTCTCATCCGTCCTGACTTATCTTCACCACACATCCTTATGTATGAGCAGCTCTCTGGCGAGAAATATACAATGCCCTTTAGGCAATGTAATCACCCTCACGTCGACTGGAGGAAACAGACTTTTTTGTTGCAGTTTTTGTATAGCGTGAACCTTCACTAAGGGCATGGCAGAGGTTTACAAAGGAAGCAGGAGATGTTACACCTTTTTTTTGTAGTTTTTTAGGCACAGGAAGATTAAGTCATTTGCCCCGAATCACAGGACGTTGAGTCAAGGCCAGGAATTGAACCTCAGTCCCGAGTTCTAAAATCAGCACCACTACTTACTAGCCGCATCTCCCCTCCATAGTAGGAGTCCCTTTCTTCTGCTGGACGGTTTCACCTACGGCATCATTCCCACCTGATTGAGCTTTGTCCAGCACAGGGTCTGCGGAACTCAGTCACTACTAAAATGATGTCAGGGCAAACGACCAGCAGGCGAGTGAGTCTACTTTAGAAAATATGTGGCTTTTCTGAACATCTAGTGCATGTAGCAAAGGGTGGCTATGATGTGAATGTTCTGTATAAGGACGACTGTCGTGTTCAGGTGATGAAAGCCTGAATGGCTGATAACATTCCCCAAACTTCGGTATGGAGCTACTGCTTGTTTGGACGTGACAGGCTCACGAGTCACGCAAGGTGGCATTTGTGAGTCCTGTTTAAGTCAAGTGGAAGAGGTGTATGATTCGAAGCGGACATAGAGGGCGCGTTTTGTTTTAAAATGTCCCGTGTTGAGTGAGGGTATTAAAAAGGTATTTAGAAGCGAAGAAACGCCTTCGTTGTGCTTTAGGACGTTCCCAAAGAAGTATATTCGTTCATCCAAATGCCAAGTAGTATTTGATGTAGAAGTTAATTTCATTTTACAGGAGTCATGCGATATTTTGAATAGTATACACAAATGCGTTTACATCCTTACATTTAATAAGGAAGTAGGCATACGCCGAACCCAGCACGCCATTATTTCAAGTTTAGAAAAAGTTTAGGATAACAGCCATGTTATACAAACCAATTCCTGCATTTGAAATTATGACTTGCCGGGATTTGAGATTCCATTTTGGTTAAATGTCGCTTACAGGAAATGTACGTAAATTGCTTTACATGACTTGAAAACAGCATAAGTTCACTGCAGGACTGCATTTTTTTCTTTTAATTTACGGTTTGCAGTTGCTTTGAGGCCACTTTAAGACTGGCCAGATGGAAATCTCTGGAATCGTGGTATTATGTTTAATTTAAACTCACGTATATATTAGTTAAACAGAAACTCTATCTGCTGAGAATAGCAGTACATTTGCCATCTCTCCCTAATTTGCCTTCTGACGGCATCCCTGCCGGTAATTTAGATTTTTTTCAACCTTCAAAATCTGAGTTGACCTAAAATGTCTATAATTTTAGCATGGATTGGCAGACCAACCAAGGTTTAAACCAAGGCGCCACATGCACCTAGTTATGTGCACACCCTGCTAATTCTGTCTTCCTAAATGTGTTGAATTTGCTGCTAGAATTAAAATCAGAAAATATTGAAAACGGCCACTGTACATGACAAGGCAGAAATGGATCACTGCTGTCAACTACTAAAAGATATTGATTATTATTAGCAGTATTTTATATTAGTTATTTTTACAGCAGTTGCTATGTGTCAGTAGAAAAATTAAGAAATGCCTATCTACCTGCTAAGTGTAGTTCACATTTAGTTGAGAAGCAGTTATTGAGTTTAAAAAGGGTAGTGTCCTGCCCAAATTCAAGACTGTCCCATGTTGCAGATGTTGTTTACAGTCAAGGTGGTAGCAGATGATAAAAAACAAATAATCGTTAGTATATGCAAAGGTTTTTACATCATTTTGCTGTGCATGAACATCTCACTTCTTTAAAGTTGTGGCTTTGTCATGGGTGTGATTTTCCTTGTCATTGTCGGTACAAAAATAGTTGGTGTCTACAGTGATACAATTGTTTAGTACCATCTCAGGGCTACTGGCCCACTTTCCTTTTCAACCTCTGTTTTGTGGCTATGAATTCATCTTTGTCTCTGTAGACTATTACTTTATCCTAGACAGCCTCTTTGTATGTCACGGAGTTTAAACAGACTCCCATTGATACAATCAAATAATGACACCTATGTTTTCTTTTCAGGTGTGCCTCGGGTGATCCAGTGTAAATTTCGTCTCCCGCTAAAGTTGGTTTGCTTCCCTGTACAGCCTTCGAAAAATGCAAACCACAAATTAACCATTGATACCAACAAACCTCCCGTCAATCTTGCCAACCTCTTCCCAGGTAAGACTGCTTTAACAATGTAGCTGGCGCATCCAGTATTATTGGAATTCATAATGCACCCCTTATGGTTAAGCAACGAGAGGTATTTAATGAGGCAATTATCATGCACACATACTGCCATTATTGAGTGCTCTAACAATATTTCTATCAACTGAGTATTCAAATCCTGCGATCAATTGTTGTTAGTATTAATATGGGTTCTGTTTCACATACGTTAAAGAAAATTGGAAATTTGTTTACATACTGGTTTTGTATAGATTTTGAATTAATGGGTCTTTGCAGAATTCCCAATTCCAGTCATGGAATTCGACCAGTGCTTTAAGATTTCTTGGGTTGTGCTCCTCTGTACCTGCACTGGTGGAATGTCTGCAGGGCAGTGGGCACTCAGCATAAAGTAAACACACTCGAATTCGGCATTAGCACATGAAAGTGTTGTTTTTCTTTTTGTCTCCACTGTGGTGTGCTAGAGAGGTTTTTCATAAGTTTCGTGACTGACAGGAATGAGGTGGGGATGGTCCTTTGTGTTGCAGATTTTGATAGATAGGTCTTTTTGGTTTGGGAGAGGATACTGTTGTGGATATAGTCCTCATAGCGAATGCAGCAGGCAGTGCAGTCTTTACGCACATATAAGTATAGCCTCTGTCTATTTAGTGCTGTTTCAAAGCATTTCCATCTGTAAAGTTCCATCTAAAACCATTTAGTGTTAGGGAATTTTACCTGCGTGCTTATCTACTTTATGAGGAAAGCCGGCGGATCAAATGCAGTGGTTGCTGTCCATTATGACAGGAATTTCAAATGTACAGAAAAAAAGCATCTGGCCATTTTGAATGTAGGGGCACCTTTGAGCTGAGTTCCTCTAGGATTGTTGAACTGATGCATGACTTATTGGCTCATCAAATGCGTTTGATACCTGCAAGAAGTTTAGATCAAGGCTGTCTCGGGCTTCTGATGTGGGGGTATTTAATTGGAGACAGAATCCTCGGTTTTCCCATCTCCTCAATCAACCATCAGTGTAGGAACTTTGAGGGGCATCAGCTCACATATTGTTCTCACCCAGAAGATTGTATTGCCTCCAGAAGATAACAAAGTGCTGTGCCAGGTCCATGAAATCTGCTAGAAATGTAACACACATCTTCTTTGGAGGTTGGCAGACTGTTGCCTATATGCAATCAGATACAAAAGGGGATGATGGACGGAACGTTTGAGCCAATCAAACACTCACCCCCAGTCAACTGATCTGGGTTTAATCCATCATCATTCTTTAGCTCACTCCACCACCCCAGTTCAGACATGGCCATATGCAAATCAGTCTGACCCTGTGCCTCATGGGAACAGTCCATCTCGAACTGCCAAGCCATGTCTTCCTGGACCGGAAACAAGCATCCTAGGACCGGTTTCTGGCATTCCAGCCGTCATCAGCCAGGCTTGCTTGAATCCAGTGGCAAAGTGAGCAAGGGACCCACGCCTGGGCATACCCCGCCAACTTAGGGCGAACAAAGCGATACAAAGGGGATGATGGACGGAACGTTTGAGCCAATCAAACACTCACCCCAGTCAACTGATCTGGGTTTAATCCATCATCATTCTTTAGCTCACTCCACCACCCCAGTTCAGACATGGCCATATGCAATCAGTCTGACCCTGTGCCTCATGGGAACAGTCCAGCTCGAACTGCCAAGCCATGTCTTCCTGGACCGGAAACAAGCATCCTAGGACCGGTTTCTGGCATTCCAGCCGTCATCAGCCAGGCTTGCTTGAATCCAGTGGCAAAGTGAGCAAGGGACCCACGTCTGGGCATACCGCCAACTTAGGGCGAACAAGCTTGATACAAAGGGGATGATGGACGGAACGTTTGAGCCAATCAAACACTCACCCCCAGTCAACTGATCTGGGTTTAATCCATCATCATTCTTTAGCTCACTCCACCACCCCAGTTCAGACATGGCCATATGCAAATCAGTCTGACCCTGTGCCTCATGGGAACAGTCCAGGCCGAACTGCCAAGCCATCTCTTCCCTGGACCGGAAACAGCATCCTAGGACGGTTTCTGGCATTCCAGCCGTCATCAGCCAGGCTTGCTTGAATCCAGTGGCAAAGTGAGCAAGGGACCCACGTCTGGGCATACCCCGCCAACTTAGGGCGAACAAGCGATACAAAGGGGATGATGGACGGAACGTTTGAGCCAATCAAACACTCACCCCCAGTCAACTGATCTGGGTTTAATCCATCATCATTCTTAGCTCACTCCACCACCCCAGTTCAGACATGGCCATATGCAAATCAGTCTGACCCTGTGCCTCATGGGAACAGTCCAGCCCGAACTGCCAAGCCATGTCTTCCTGGACCGAAACAAGCATCCTAGGACCGGTTTCTGGCATTCCAGCCGTCATCAGCCAGGCTTGCTTGAATCCAGTGGCAAAGTGAGCAAGGGACCCACGTCTGGGCATACCCCGCCAACTTAGGGCGAACAAGCGATACAAAGGGGATGATGGACGGAACGCTTGAGCCAATCAAACACTCACCCCAGTCAACTGATCTGGGTTTAATCCATCATCATTCTTTAGCTCACTCCACCACCCCAGTTCAGACATGGCCATATGCAAATCAGTCTGACCCTGTGCCTCATGGGAACAGTCCAGCCCGAACTGCCAAGCCATGTCTTCCCTGGACCGGAACAAGCATCCTAGGACCGGTTTCTGGCATTCCAGCCGCCATCAGCCAGGCTTGCTCACTTTGCCACTGGATTCAAGCAAGCCTGGCTGATGACGGCTGGAATGCCAGAAACCGGTCCTAGGATGCTTGTTTCCGGTCCAGGGAAGACATGGCTTGGCAGTTCGGGCTGGACTGTTCCCATGAGGCACAGGGTCAGACTGATTTGCATATGGCCATGTCTGAACTGGGGTGGTGGAGTGAGCTAAAGAATGATGATGGATTAAACCCAGATCAGTTGACTGGGGGTGAGTGTTTGATTGGCTCAAACGTTCCGTCCATCATCCCCTTTGTATCGCTTTGTTCGCCCTAAGTTGGCGGGGGTATGCCCAGACGTGGGTCCCTTGCTCACTTTGCCACTGGATTCAAGCAAGCCTGGCTGATGACGGCTGGAATGCCAGAAACCGGTCCTAGGATGCTTGTTTCCGGTCCAGGGAAGACATGGCTTGGCAGTTCGGGCTGGACTGTTCCCATGAGGCACAGGGTCAGACTGATTTGCATATGGCCATGTCTGAACTGGGGTGGTGGAGTGAGCTAAAGAATGATGATGGATTAAACCCAGATCAGTTGACTGGGAGTGAGTGTTTGATTGGCTCAAACGCTCCGTCCATCATCCCCTTTGTATCGCTTGTTCGCCCTAAGTTGGCGGAGGTATGCCCAGACGTGGGTCCCTTGCTCACTTTGCCACTGGATTCAAGCAAGCCTGGCTGATGACGGCTGGAATGCCAGAAACCGGTCCTAGGATGCTTGTTTCCGGTCCAGGGAAGACATGGCTTGGCAGTTCGGCCTGGACTGTTCCCATGAGGCACAGGGTCAGACTGATTTGCATATGGCCATGTCTGAACTGGGGTGGTGGAGTGAGCTAAAGAATGATGATGGATTAAACCCAGATCAGTTGACTGGGGGTGAGTGTTTGATTGGCTCAAACGCTCCGTCCATCATCCCCTTTGTATCGCTTTGTTCGCCCTAAGTTGGCGGGTATGCCCAGACGTGGGTCCCTTGCTCACTTTGCCACTGGATTCAAGCAAGCCTGGCTGATGATGGCTGGAATGCCAGAAACCGGTCCTAGGATGCTTGTTTCCGGTCCAGGGAAGACATGGCTTGGCAGTTCGGGCTGGACTGTTCCCATGAGGCACAGGGTCAGACTGATTTGCATATGGCCATGTCTGAACTGGGGTGGTGGAGTGAGCTAAAGAATGATGATGGATTAAACCCAGATCAGTTGACTGGGAGTGAGTGTTTGATTGGCTCAAACGTTCCGTCCATCATCCCCTTTGTATCGCTTGTTCGCCCTAAGTTGGCGGGGTATGCCCAGACGTGGGTCCCTTGCTCACTTTGCCACTGGATTCAAGCAAGCCTGGCTGATGACGGCTGGAATGCCAGAAACCGGTCCTAGGATGCTTGTTTCCGGTCCAGGGAAGACATGGCTTGGCAGTTCGGGCTGGACTGTTCCCATGAGGCACAGGGTCAGACTGATTTGCATATGGCCATGTCTGAACTGGGGTGGTGGAGTGAGCTAAAGAATGATGATGGATTAAACCCAGATCAGTTGACTGGGGGTGAGTGTTTGATTGGCTCAAACGTTCCGTCCATCATCCCCTTTGTATCGCTTGTTCGCCCTAAGTTGGCGGGGGTATGCCCAGACGTGGGTCCCTTGCTCACTTTGCCACTGGATTCAAGCAAGCCTGGCTGATGACGGCTGGAATGCCAGAAACCGGTCCTAGGATGCTTGTTTCCGGTCCAGGGAAGACATGGCTTGGCAGTTCGGGCTGGACTGTTCCCATGAGGCACAGGGTCAGACTGATTTGCATATGGCCATGTCTGAACTGGGGTGGTGGAGTGAGCTAAAGAATGATGATGGATTAAACCCAGATCAGTTGACTGGGGGTGAGTGTTTGATTGGCTCAAACGTTCCGTCCATCATCCCCTTTGTATCGCTTTGTTCGCCCTAAGTTGGCGGGGTATGCCCAGACGTGGGTCCCTTGCTCACTTTGCCACTGGATTCAAGCAAGCCTGGCTGATGACGGCTGGAATGCCAGAAACCGGTCCTAGGATGCTTGTTTCCGGTCCAGGGAAGACATGGCTTGGCAGTTCGGGCTGGACTGTTCCCATGAGGCACAGGGTCAGACTGATTTGCATATGGCCATGTCTGAACTGGGGTGGTGGAGTGAGCTAAAGAATGATGATGGATTAAACCCAGATCAGTTGACTGGGGGTGAGTGTTTGATTGGCTCAAACGTTCCGTCCATCATCCCCTTTTGTATCGCTTTGTTCGCCCTAAGTTGGCGGGGGTATGCCCAGACGTGGGTCCCTTGCTCACTTTGCCACTGGATTCAAGCAAGCCTGGCTGATGACGGCTGGAATGCCAGAAACCGGTCCTAGGATGCTTGTTTCCGGTCCAGGGAAGACATGGCTTGGCAGTTCGGGCTGGACTGTTCCCATGAGGCACAGGGTCAGACTGATTTGCATATGGCCATGTCTGAACTGGGGTGGTGGAGTGAGCTAAAGAATGATGATGGATTAAACCCAGATCAGTTGACTGGGGGTGAGTGTTTGATTGGCTCAAACGTTCCGTCCATCATCCCCTTTTGTATCGCTTTGTTCGCCCTAAGTTGGCGGGGGTATGCCCAGACGTGGGTCCCTTGCTCACTTTGCCACTGGATTCAAGCAAGCCTGGCTGATGACGGCTGGAATGCCAGAAACCGGTCCTAGGATGCTTGTTTCCGGTCCAGGAAGACATGGCTTGGCAGTTCGGGCTGGACTGTTCCCATGAGGCACAGGGTCAGACTGATTTGCATATGGCCATGTCTGAACTGGGGTGGTGGAGTGAGCTAAAGAATGATGATGGATTAAACCCAGATCAGTTGACTGGGGGTGAGTGTTTGATTGGCTCAAACGTTCCGTCCATCATCCCCTTTTGTATCGCTTTGTTCGCCCTAAGTTGGCGGGGGTATGCCCAGACGTGGGTCCCTTGCTCACTTTGCCACTGGATTCAAGCAAGCCTGGCTGATGACGGCTGGAATGCCAGAAACCGGTCCTAGGATGCTTGTTTCCGGTCCAGGGAAGACATGGCTTGGCAGTTCGGGCTGGACTGTTCCCATGAGGCACAGGGTCAGACTGATTTGCATATGGCCATGTCTGAACTGGGGTGGTGGAGTGAGCTAAAGAATGATGATGGATTAAACCCAGATCAGTTGACTGGGGGTGAGTGTTTGATTGGCTCAAACGTTCCGTCCATCATCCCCTTTTGTATCGCTTTGTTCGCCCCTAAGTTGGCGGGGTATGCCCAGACGTGGGTCCCTTGCTCACTTTGCCACTGGATTCAAGCAAGCCTGGCTGATGACGGCTGGAATGCCAGAAACCGGTCCTAGGATGCTTGTTTCCGGTCCAGGGAAGACATGGCTTGGCAGTTCGGGCTGGACTGTTCCCATGAGGCACAGGGTCAGACTGATTTGCATATGGCCATGTCTGAACTGGGGTGGTGGAGTGAGCTAAAGAATGATGATGGATTAAACCCAGATCAGTTGACTGGGGGTGAGTGTTTGATTGGCTCAAACGTTTCGTCCATCATCCCCTTTTGTATCGCTTTGTTCGCCCTAAGTTGGCGGGGTATGCCCAGACGTGGGTCCCTTGCTCACTTTGCCACTGGATTCAAGCAAGCCTGGCTGATGACGGGTGGAATGCCAGAAACCGGTCCTAGGATGCTTGTTTCCGGTCCAGGGAAGACATGGCTTGGCAGTTCGGGCTGGACTGTTCCCATGAGGCACAGGGTCAGACTGATTTGCATATGGCCATGTCTGAACTGGGGTGGTGGAGTGAGCTAAAGAATGATGATGGATTAAACCCAGATCAGTTGACTGGGGGTGAGTGTTTGATTGGCTCAAACGTTCCGTCCATCATCCCCTTTTGTATCGCTTTGTTCGCCCTAAGTTGGCGGGGGTATGCCCAGACGTGGGTCCCTTGCTCAATTTGCCACTGGATTCAAGCAAGCCTGGCTGATGACGGCTGGAATGCCAGAAACCGGTCCTAGGATGCTTGTTTCCGGTCCAGGGAAGACATGGCTTGGCAGTTCGGGCTGGACTGTTCCCATGAGGCACAGGGTCAGACTGATTTGCATATGGCCATGTCTGAACTGGGGTGGTGGAGTGAGCTAAAGAATGATGATGGATTAAACCCAGATCAGTTGACTGGGGGTGAGTGTTTGATTGGCTCAAACGTTCCGTCCATCATCCCCTTTTGTATCGCTATATGCAATCAGAAGCTGCCCAGTAACACGTTTGAAGAGTAGTAGTAGTAGTAGTTAATTCAAGTTTATTTGGACCAATTGGTCCTCAAACATTACATATACATATTAAAAACAACTAAAATTACTCATCCTTAAAACATAAAAACATAAAACACATCTTAAAACACACATCGTTATAAAATCCCTCCAACAGCTGCACCAAGGTGTATTATTGTACTAATGCAAATTAAAACGTGCCTTAACTCTTTGCATAAATTTACCAATGGCAACAGCTATATCTAAGTAGCTCATTTCTGTCACTAAAATTACAGCCTGGGCCCTATTTTTAATATCATATTTCTTAAAAATCGGTCTTAAAAACAATATTCGAATATCGAGAAACTTCTGACAGTCCATTAATATATGTAATAAATCACATGGGGTGCCCAAAGTACAAGTGCATCTTCCCTTCTTGTCAATCATAGAGCTTTTCACCCCATTATTTACATAACAAGGGTTCACCCCCATTCTTACCCTTAAAACCTCTCTTCGTAATTGATAGTCGGGTAACCTGTCAACATAGGGGAAGCATTGTTTGTTTTTCCAAGTGGTAACCATAAAATGTACTGAGATTTTATTCAGGAGGTAATTGTGGTCCTGTACCTGCGAAATTTCTTTCCCTTGCGTCCTAAGTCCTTTCTTGTCAACATTGATCAGATAAGTAATGGGGCACAGTTTAACCTTCAACAGACAACACAGCTTTGTCATAATAGCTCTAATCTCTCTTGCCCACTTTAATTCACTATTCTGAATTTCATTTTTACACCAATGTGATATTTTAGAGTTCTCGCCTGTTGCTAGACGTTGCCAAAAACGAAGTAGGGCCATACCAGCTAAAATACCCCATGAGGTCAATCCCAATTCAAGTCTTGCAGTCTGGACCATTGCCGACATAGGGAGTGAGAATAGGTTTTAGAGTTTTACCTTCCTCGACATCCCAACCCTCTTTGCCGCTTAAGTATAGCAATTCTGCGCCATACAAAAATTGCGGGGTACCATGGCTGCATAAGCTTTTAGAACCGGTCTATCAGACATCGCGCCATACGCTTTATTAAATTTTTCAGTCCACTGACCGATGCTGATGTTCTCAATTTTAGAGCATCTAGGTGGGTATGCCATTTCAGACTTCTTTCAAACCACATTCCCAGATACCTATATTCTGTGACCTTTTCTAGCTTCTCAGCCCCCAAGAACCGTGTAAACCCGACTTTCCTTCGACCAAAGCTCAGGATCTTAGTCTTGTCCATATTAACAACAAGTTTTTTCGTTCGGCAATAAACATTAAACATGTTTAACTTCCTTTGCAGGCCAATTTGGCCAAGTTTGATCCATAATCACTAGATCATCCGCATAAAGCAGGCATGCAATGTGCTTTCCATCTTGTTTCGGGCTTGCCCCATTTACATTTCCTAATGTTAACGGCAAGTCTGCTAAAAACAAAGAGAACAGCAAGGGGGCAAGTACACAACCCTGCCGCAACCCATTACCAATCTCAATCCTTCCAGATAAACTTCCGTCTGTATCTAAAATTATCTGGGCCCAGTTATTTGTATGGAGAATTTGTATCAAACTTAACAAATCCTGTGGGATGCCATATCTGATTAAAGCCTCCCACAGCAGCTCCCGGTCCACCAGATCGAAAGCTGCGCGGAAGTCCACAAAACAACAGAACAGGCTTCCCCTCTGTTCAATCGATTTCCGCACTATGGACCAGAGAGCAAAGCAATGGTCAATTGTGGAATGTCCCGCTTTAAAACCCCCTGTTCCGGGGTATAATCTGATTTCCTTCAGCCCAGTCTTTAAGTGAACCTAAAACAGCTTTCGCAAAACCTTTCCCCTATATCCAGGAGATTTATTAACCTATAATTCTTTGGTGTTTTTAGATCGCCCTTTTTATGAATTGGACTTATAATTGCACCCCTCCAATTTTCTGGTACGATCCCGGTCTCCAAAATCACCTGGAACATCCTTGCGAAAAACTCTGCCCACCACTCGGGTCTAGTTTTTATTATCACTGCCGGCAGATTATCTGGGCCTGCTGCACGAGTAAGGTTCAAACTTGCTATAATTTCCTTTACGTGACTGAAAGTAAAATATTCTTTTATGTCATCCCTCACCCGTGTCCATGCTAATGTAATTTCATCTTCTTGTATTGGCCATTTCCCATATATTTCTTCCAGGTAACCCACCCAGTCATCTTCAGGGACCATACAAACTAGGGATCCTATTTTTCTGCCCGCACTTTCTTGGACCAGTTTCCAAAACCCTTTGACATCTTTAGTTTCAATTACCTCTAACATATTTGCCCAGCAGTTATCTTTATAAGTTCTCTTTTTATTCCTAATTAATAATTTATATTTTCTCCTTAAAGACTGGAGGGAATTTCCACATTATACCTTATCCTCAGTCTTCTCTCCTTCTGCCTGATCTGAGCCTTGACTACGCGGCATTCCTCGTCAAACCATGGGCACTCCATTTTGTTTACTCTATAGTTCCCAGGCCCTGACTTACTTCCTTTAAATTTTATCCTTAAACTCTCCACCAACTTACTTATTGTACTTTCAAACCAGGCACTTCCATTTTTAACTGAGAATTCTTCTAAAGGAATAGACTGCTGAGTTCGTATTAGCTTCTCAATATGTTCCTCCGATATACGGGTTGTCAACCGTTTTGGATACTCCACATGTACCTGTAATGCCCTCTCTCTATTTCTGGTGCTTGTTAAATGTAATCCTGTCCTCAATGGGTAATGATCACTGCCTTTCAATTCTACTACCTCAAAATATTCGATTTGTCTGAAATTCCAGGCATGCAAAAACACATAGTCTATCGGGCAGGGTTGCTGGCCCTTCATAAATGTGCGCCTCGCTGGCCAATCCGACTGCATTCTACCATTTACACATACCATGCCTAGTGAGGCCATCAGCTGTGCAAACACCGCATCCTGAGGCGAGGTCTCCCCTCTAGGGAAGTTGGCCACTTCAATATTATAAGATGTTAATAGTTCCTTATACCAGCTATCCACCCTGCAGGGATCCAATCGATGGTTGAAGTCACCTAGCACCAATAAAACATCCTTCTGGTACTTTTCACTTACAAACACTATGTCCTCTTTCAGTTTTCCCAGATTCTCCTTATAATCGTGCTCCTTTCCCTTCTGTATGTATACATTTAAAATACATATTCCTTCATAACAAGGATTCGGCTTCTGTAGCAGAACCCTGCAGCCTAGTGCCCATTTACAGTGTAGTTTCACATTTTCAACCTTCCTTACAATATGTGTAGAGATCAATGTTAATTGTCCCCCCGATGGTCTGCCCAAGGGATTTTTCTGTGCTGCTTTAGAATGTTGAGCAAATCCTTCGGTAACTAGGGTTGCTAGGGTATCGTCACACAGCCAAGTCTCCTGCAGGCACACAATATCGTTACTCCTGATAAATTTATCAAAGCTCTTTCGGTTCGATATTTTCTTATAGCCATTAACATTCCATGATAGAATTGCTAGGCTGTGTGATGACCCATGCTCCTAGTCGATCTCACTCAGGTACCCCTCCTCTTCATATTCCTCAAACTCTGGGGATGCTAGGACATTAAACCTGTTTCCAGCAAGCATATCTCTTTCGTATCTTGCGGTTTCATTGTCAGTTATGGTTATCGCAAGATCCTCCTTCCTATTCCAACTTGCGTTGATTAATCTTATCTGCCGTAACCCTAGTGCTGCGTGGTTCGTAAGGAAGTGCTGCCCCTGGATTTCCTCCCTTCTTACCAGTCTAATACCCTCCTTTTGCAGCTCATTTTTAGCTTTTTCCACTACAGCTTTCACCAGGGCTGAGTAGAGAAGGACCTTTGTTACTTCACCCCCTTTACTACTTGTAACGTTTGAAGAGTAGATGCTTAATGATTGCAAGTATAGGCCAGCCAGCTCTTTGCATGTGTTTTTCCTCAATGTGTTCCTGAGCTCAAGTTCTTTTAGGAGTATGCTGTAACCATCACAGAGGAGATCTAGGTTGTTTGGTGCCGATCATTCTTTAGTCAAGGTTTCACTAATCATATGGATATAGGGAGTATAGTCTGTCAAAGTGCCCTATACATTAGATGCATGCTTAGGATCTTCGCATTTGGAAGCATGCCTCTGCATGTAGAAGGTGAAAGTTAATGTTGGGAGCAGGGAGGTAAACTATCTGACTGTTGCCGGGGAAGGTTGCGTACAATGGGCAGTTGTGTTATCATGTCTGACAATTATTATGCTCATAATCCCCGGAACCTGTGACACTCAAGATAGTGAAATGATGTCACTAAGTTTAGGTGTACTCCAGTGGTGAAAACAAGGCATTTATATGGCCTCTAACTCCTTAAGTGCTGCGACTTTGCTCCCCCTCCCTGTGCTGCGTCTTCTTTTGAACCTTCAAAAGATCCACAAAAGATACTCAGGCCTCACAAGTTCCTCCTTTTTTCCCCCTCATGTTTGAGATTGTTACGGTACCCTGGGTTTGTGCATTCCTCTGGAAGTAACCGAGAAAATAGACAAAATGTAACATGTTTTTTGGGGGTGGGGTGGGGGGTTAGTGCTGTGCAAGAAAGAGTTTTTTTCTAAAGATTATTTTAACAAAAGGTTTCCTTTGCTGAGACCACCCTCTTCCCAGCATGCAGAATGGGAAAAAATATTCACCTCAGTTTTGTAGTTTTTGAAGCGTAATTCAATATTTTTAATTTTTGCGTTTTATAACTACTTTTCGTGGGGAAAAAGAGGTGTAAAATCTATGGGTGAACCCTGAAACCTGTACATTTCTG
This sequence comes from Calotriton arnoldi, assembly GCA_963921515.1. Taxonomy (NCBI): domain Eukaryota; kingdom Metazoa; phylum Chordata; class Amphibia; order Caudata; family Salamandridae; genus Calotriton; species Calotriton arnoldi. The sequence continues at coordinate 2,255,949 of CAWUFW010000321.1, read as the reverse complement.
AAGTGTAGTCAGAATTTCGAATACAGCAAGGCATTATTTGTGTGGATTGCTCATGGCTTTCTCAAAGCAACCAATCATAGAATTAAAAAACGAATGAAGGTAATTAGGAAAAGTTTGAAAAAGTTAAACAAGTTTTCATCAGTAATACTTTGTCCCATTGGCCAATCTGCAAAAGTTATATACCGTTACATCCACCAGAAGCTCCTGGTGGCGTAGCAAAAGAAGGCTCCACGCTGTCCCCGCAGAAGATCTTGTGGCCGCTCCTGGACCCATTCCTGAGGACAACCGTCTTCCTAATCCAAGACCTCCGTGTCGAAGTAGGGTAAGTTGAAGAAGCAAAAGAAGAAGTCGAAGCATTCTTTGGTTTCAACCTCTTGACGTCGTGCATCTAAGCCCCTCTTCCGCACTCCATGCCACCCCGAGTTTCCCAGCGCTGGACCGACACCAGCCTAGCTGAAGGAAAACTATGATGCCATGCATGCCATCTTTGGCCCACCGATTCCTTTTGGTGTGCCTTCAGGCCCCATGAAGCCAAGAGGTCCCCCTACTGGGTTACTGTTGGTGGGTTTGCCCGCAACGCCAGCCAGGCCCTCAGAATCCGGACTTATGCTGCCACGGGTGCCTCCATCCACCCCGGCTCCCACTCCGATTATAATCCCCAACGGCGACCCCGTGCCACCCTGGCAATGCTTGATATCTATGCTGGCATTGTCCAGGCCCTGCCATCCCCTGGACTTTCCACCCATTGACAGGCCCTACCTCCCTGAAGGGGGACATGAGGAAGTGTATGGCCCCCTTGAGGAGGACACTCGAGAGGAAAACTGATATAAGGAGCTGGGTGATGCCATTGGCTTGAATACCTCCCTAAACTCTAGCATGCTCTCCCTTCCTGCCCAGGATTTGGAGGAAGGTGCATCTTTTGCCACAGTGATGCTCAATACGGCAGAGGTCCACTATCTCCAGCTGCCTGCTGTTGAGGTCAAGTCCAATGTTTTGAAAGAGATGTTTCAACCTGGGAATGGCTCACTCCTGAGCCCATGCTCCTCTTTAATGAAGCCCTCACTGACCTGCTCCTGGGGGCATGGGTGAAACCGTGGCTCCTTTGCATCGAATGATTGCCCATCAACATCGTCCCGCCCTGGGAGACACAACCTTCCTCTCCCAGCCCCCTCCCCTGCGAGCCTCGTGGTGTAGGCAGCCCAAGCACATTCCCTGCTACTCCACCGGAGAGGGAATCCAAGAGTCTGGACACTTTTGTTAAGAGCATATTCTCTTCTACCAGCATGGCCTTGTGGTCAGTGAACACCACGCGTCCTTTGGGCTGATATTCCGATGCAATGTGGGACTCGGTTGCGCAACTGCTACCCATGCTGCCTGAGGAGGGCTGCGCCATCCTCAACCAAGCTTTGGTGGATGGCACAGTTCGCTATCTGGTATGAATTGGACACCACAGACTACCTGGGTAGAGCCATGGCTTTTATGGTGGCACTGTGTCGCCATGCCCTGTGGCGGTCCGCTGGGATTTCTGGGGATGTCCAATCATGGCTAATCTAAATCAACATGCCCTTCGATGGCTCTTGCCTGTTTGGCAACAAGGCAGATGAGGCGCTCAGGTGCTTCCACAAGAGCAGGGTCTCTGACAGATCCCTTGGGATTGCTTTACTGACCTGGCTGCACAAGCAGTCCTTCCACCCCGTACTGCAGACATGAAAAGGGCATTTTTGGGCATCCGCAGCACCAACAATACCCGGTCCCGCAGCCTGCCAGTCTGTGGAGATACTTTAGAATATGGAACATGCCGTGATGTAGGGGATAATGCTGATGTAATGGGGAGATGTGTAGATTCTAAGCTGGTTGTCATAGTGGCATTCTGCTTGAATCTGCTGGATGTTACTGTTGGTGTACTTTAAACTGGAAATAAAGAGAAGAGAAAATTAACAAGGAGTGCATCCAGTTACTACAAATTTTGGTGACGAGTAGCTCTGTGCAGAGAGCAGAGATTCATAAAGTAATCTCCACCTCTGTAAAAGCGCTATTTACTAGATGGGGGAATAGCGCTACATGGTCATGTTAAATGCGAGTACTGAAGGCTGGACTGTGAGTTTTTACCTATTTTAGCGCTGCACTAGCGGAGCTCTAGGCAATAGAAGCACTAATTGGGGTGAATTTAGAGTTTCTTACTCGGGACTGTGTAACAGCAGGTCGTGCAACGCGATGGTTTGAAAATCAACTCCGCTTACAAGAGGCGCATTGCTAGGCCCAACACTCTGTTGCTTACCAATGCACTTGGTACCGCCATTGTGCTAGAGCATCTCGAATGCCGTGTTGTCAGGATACTTGGCAAGCATGCAGCAGCTGATCACGCTCTACCGCCTCCTGCAGTGCACATAAGCTTTACCTCTGGCCACGTTTTACGGTGGGTCATGTGCTACTGCATCCAGCAGTGCGCATTGAAAAGCCTGTGCCACGCACTGGTCACGAACAATAAAGTTGAAACAATAACGAGGCAATACTGAACAAAGATATATATGAGAGGTCATAAATAAAGCTCTACTTACATCTCACAGATGTGCATGCTGACTCTGTTGTTTTCACGTCGGCACTTCCCTGATTCTGAAGACAAAAGGGGAAGAGGAAATAGAAAAGAGAATCTCTCCAACAAACCAGTGGAAATAAGAAGAAAAACTATACAGATCATAACTGTGAAAAAACAAACGTAGAGAGAAGAATTTGACAACTGGATTGACCACTATTATTTTAGATAATTGTTTTAGATCTTTATTTTAGTTAGTTATTTCAGTTCATTATGTTGGTTTGCTATTTTAGTATTTTATGGTAGTTTGTTAATTTACATTTTTGCAGGTATAAGGACACCACCTAATTTCTTGCCAGTGCCTGGGGAGCCCAAATTCTGTGGAAAAGATGGAAGAATATTTTCTTTACTTATAGGTTAGCTATAGGTGGAGATAAATGTGGTCCTGCACGGAAACAAGCCATTCTCTTGCACCATATCGGTGTGGAAGGCAGAAGAATTTATGGTGATCTTCCAGAGATTTCTTTAGGGATGGGGAATGGCCAGCCAATGAATCTGTATGACATGTCACTACAAATGTTAGAGAAGCACTTCACGCCGAAAGTGAATATAGTCTTTGGGAGACATAAGTTCTTTTTTAGGGTACAGGGGCAGGATGAGACATTATGAGTTATGTTGCTACTTTGCGTGGTTTGACGGTGACCTGTGACTTCCAGAACCTAATCGACTCGTTGATTCGTTATCAGATTGTTAGGTGCATGAACAATAAAAAGGTAAAGGACAAACTGCTATCTAAAGATCCCACTTTGGAAGAATCCATACAGATTGCTAGGAGCATGGAGCACACTGCTGTGTGGATGAGAGAAATCGACATGGGAAAAAAACAATTTGAGAAGCACAGAGAAGGAAACTGCGGTAGAGATAAAAGAGGTCCGAAAAAAAAAACAATCAATTATAAAAGTTCTGCCAATTCCAAGCATGAAGAACGTAGGTCTGTGACATGTTATAGGTGTGGATGTCCAGGACACATTAGCTCCAGTTTTGCTTGCGGGGCAAGAAATGAAACGTGTATAGCCTGTGGGAGAAGAGGGCACTTAGCGAAGGTTTGTAGATCAAAAGGAAAAGTACAGAATGCTAGTGTCAAGACTGTTGAAGATCAGAGGGTTGATCAGGAAGAAATAATATTGACCATAAATGAAATAGAAGATGATGCTCAGCAAAGGGACAGCTGTGTTAACGGGAGTATAAGAAAAGAAAGTTCGGGGAAATTAGAGAATCCTCTTTGTAAAATCACATTAGGGATTGTGAAGGTTAAAGTATTGGCTGATTCTTGAAGTCTATTCACTTTGATTTCCCAGGGTATGCATGAAAAAGAGCCGAGTGCAGAAATTAAAGATTTGCAGCAATCGGATGTGAAAGTCGTAGGGTATGGTGGCAAGAGGATTGATATAATAGGAATGCAATGGATGGACATATTTTTCAAACAAAGTGGGGTGCATGGGAAAGTCTACATAACAAGTGAGGGTTCGAATTTATTGGGATGGCGCCACCAAAAGGATTTAAACATAGTACTGGAGCCCAATGCCAAAGAACCAGTCATGGTGATAGAACCAGTAAATGAAAGTGAAATTGCAAAACACAATGTGGATAACGAGTGGGGCAAGAAGTTAATGGAGAGATTTCTGCAAGTGTTTTCTGACAAGTCGGGTGTACTGAAGAAGTTCACTTATCGGATAATTCTCAAGAAGAATGCTACACCTGCTATGCACAAAGTAAGGTCCATATCATATTTAATGAGGGGACCACTTCAACAAGAATTGAGCAGGCTACTGGAAGAAAAGATCATTGAGCCGATTGAATCGTCTGAATGGTTGGCCCCCAATGTGGTGGCCCCAAGGAAGGAAATAAAATCTGCTTATGTATTAACTTGAGGGACCCCAATAAATATGTATTGGTGGACAGGCAGCCATTACCCAACATCGGGGAGATGCTGAGCATGATGGGTGGTGGCAAGGTATTTAGTGTTTTTGATATGCCACCAGCGTACCACCAGATGAATATACATCCGGAACCTTGCCTTTGGACTTCTTTTGTTCCAATCCAATCCAATCCAATATTTCTTTATTTCGGTTATTCACCATAAAAGAACACACAGAAATATGTACATACAGTAAAAATGATTAAAAGAAAGTTAAAAGAGATAAAACATTTCATCTAAGATAAATCATTTTTGGTTTAAAAAAGGATAAGAAAGTCAGTCAACTGTCAGTACCTTGGTTTAAATTCTTAAGGAAGTTACTCCTGGCCCACCACATGGAATTCAAGAAACGTGAAACTGCAAAAACTATGTGGGAGTCTGTGTTATATTTTAAAATTCTAAATGCTTCCATGCAACGGGTTGTACCTAGATTTTTACACAACTGGGCCAGCCATTTTTGTCTTATTAGATGATATCCCGGGCAAAAGAAGAACACATGTAGTTCAGACTCAACACACGTGCTACAGGCTGGACACCCAGTTGGATTACCACCTGACCATTTACAAGTAAAAACACGCAGGGGGAGACAGCCATGGCGAAACTGCACATATAATTTCCTGCCTGATGCCGGGCGGATTTCATCAAGACATGCCTCCATCCTGGGGGTGTCTTTAACTTCCAGGAAAAGTGAAGTAAGAGTGCCATGGGCGGGTTCTGTATGAAGTTTTGCGGTTAGTCTCCCCCAATAGCTGGAAGTTAAAAATTTGCGTGATGTTCTCATACAGGCAGTGTCAGGGTTTTCCCATAATTCTTTTAATCCTATTGCTTTTAGGCTCTCCCTGATAAATGAAAGCCATGGCAACTTTCCTGAGCCGGGTAGTCTAAAAATTTCCTGTAGCTCTGATCTATACTCTGACAGTTCCGGTGTTATCCACAGGCGCCGCCAGAAAAGTAGTGGCCTGCACCCAATTTCCTCAGCGATGGATCTCACCCCTAGGTCCATACGCAGTGGGACCAGAGGGGAGTTTTTCGGTAATCCGAATAGTTGTCTAAGGAAGTTGTTCTCGGTAACAACCAGAGACCTATAGTCAGAGTGCCCCCAGAGTTCAACCCCATATAAGGCAGAGCTCCTTGCCTGGCTTTTATAAATCTCCATAGCCAAACTCACTGGTTTGTGGAAGGTCTTTCTGAAAAACTTAGCCAAGCCACCTATGGTTTGTGTCAATTTTAGGTTAGACTTGTTTATCTGGGCCCCCCAGGACATGTTTTCATTGAGAGTTAGGCCCAAATAATCAAATACAGTAACCTGCTCCAGAGGGATTCCGTTCATGTGCGGGTTAGAGCGTGTGGATTTGCTAGGGTTAAAGATCATAAATTTTGTTTTGTTTATATTGATCTCTAGTCCCCTAGTCCTACAAAACTCACAAAATTTGTCTAAGATTCTTTGTATACCCATTGGCGACTTAGAAAGGAGGAGAGTATCGTCTGCAAACATCATGGCGGGAAAGTGCTTGTGCGCGATTTTGGGAGCATCTGTGTCCTTGCATCAATCAGGCCATTGATGTATATGCAGAACAGGGTGGGGGCAAGCACACATCTCTACCTGACCCCCCTATTTACAGGAATGGGCTGCGTCAGTTCCCCATTCTTCCCGTATCTAACTTGTGCAAAGTTTCCATTGTGTAGCCTTCTAAGTATATTTAAAAGGTGGGGGGGAAGTCCTAACTCACTTAAAACCCTCCACAAAGCATCTCTGGTTACCAAGTCAAAAGCACTCTTAAGGTCAACAAAGACCAGATACAGGCTACCCCCTTCTAGATGGACTGTTTTCCAATAGAGAAGCTAGAGCCTGAAAATCTGGTCTATTGACGTTTTCTCCCTAAAACCAGCCTGCAGGGGAGTCAGGATCTTAAACTCTTCAAGCCAGGATTGGAGCTGTTCTAAGAGTATCCTAGCAAAGATTTTCTGCGAGACATCGATCAAACTGATCGGTCTATAGTTTGCCGGGGACAGGGGAGATGCCTTCTTATACACAGGGGTGATCTCAGCACCTAGCCATGTTGCGGGAATATCCATTCCCTGCAGTATGGCATTAAAGATCACCCAAAAGTAAGGGGCCCAGATCTTAGGTTCAGCCCGATAGAGGTCCCCTGGGATCTTGTCCAGGCCGGCAGCCTTGCCAGGTATTATTTTCTTTAAGGCTTTATGGACTTCCAACAGGGTTATCTCAGGAGCAACTGTCTCGGGCCCCAGAGTTGTCAGGATTGTTAGGGTCTGGCTTCTCTCTGCATCATCTTGTGAGGCATAGAGGGCTAAAAAGTGTTCTCTCCAACAGTCAGCCGCGATATTTGGCTCAAGAGCCGCTTGGCATTTGTTACTGCCAGTGGTGACAATGCTCCAGAATAACTTCATATCTTTAGATTCTAGAGCCGATTTCAGGTTGTCCCACTGTTCTGTTTCCCATAAGGATTTAGCAGCTGCAATAGTAAATTTATAATCATATCTGGCTGCTTTTACTGTGGTGTTGCACATTGTTTTAATGGCCTCTATTAGTGCCTTTTAGCCACCCGGCAATCCTCATTATACCAGGATTGCCTTGGCGTCCTCCCATGGCCCCTAGTACACATTGACCAAAACGTCTCCTGCAACTTTATGAATGTAGATTCATTTATAGTTTTGACCTGAGCTAGAGACGCAGCTAGGTCTCCAAATTTGACTAAATCTAATAGGGCCTCGATGTTGGGAATGATGGTAGTTAATAGAAGGGCCATTTTCCTGTCAGATTTTTCCACCCAGGTCCACCTAACCTTTCTCCTATTATTTGAGAGGGTCATACTGTAGTCACCATCAGAATGGTTTGCAGGTTTATTCCCAGTAGATGGCAGGTTAAGAGTAAGTATTAAGGCGTTGTGGTCGCTATCATGCCGTGAGCAGATAATAAAATCTCTGGCAAGAGGCCATAGCCTAGTTTCTAAAAAAATATAATCTAGAATAGAGGAATAACCCACTCTATTAAAAGTGTGATTCCCAGGGGAGTCTGAGCTAAAGCGACCATTACAGGCTCGCAGAGAATACTTTAGGGTGAGCGCCTTGATTTGGAGTGCCAATGGTGTCCAAGCCCTTATTGGAGGAATATTAGTTTTGGGGATGGTCCACAGCTCGTCCTCCTCTGTGGCAGATGGACCCATTAGATCTTTCAGAGGTTCAAATTGGCAGTTGATATCACCACCCAGCACTACTGAGGCGTTATTCGGAAGGCTAGCTAACAGATTGTCTAGATGTTCTAGGGTTGCCGACTCCTGACCGAACTTAACCGGCCTTGAGTATATATTAATTAGGGCGATTGTTAGCTCAGGTTTAAATGTCAGTACAAGGCACATTATATCTGGTGAGGTGGGCGGCACTAGGGTAATCCTACATCCTAGATGGCTCCCTACCCACGTGCAAAGCCCTCCCGATGGTCTTCCTCGTCCCTTGGTTACAGCCGGTGTATGGAATGAAGCAAAACCCTTGCGGTTCGAATTCACCACAGACCAGGTTTCCTGGAAGAGGCAGATGTCACACTCATCTACAAACGCCCCCCAATCAGGGCAGTCCAGCTTTTTTTTATACCAGCCACATTCCAGGACATAATCTTAAGTTCGTTCGCTGCACTCCCACTGGCTGTAGGATCCCCCTGCGCTAGAATATTTGAGTAAACTGCAGTAACAGGCGTTATTGCAGTACCTGGGGTTGTTGCTAGAAACTTACTCGGGGAATCAGTTATTGGTGTAATGTCTACCCCATCATCTATGTAGCCATTTTTTTCCCTGTTTCCACGTGAGTGGGTCGGGGATAGTGAGTGTGTGATGGTAACGAATTGTATGACCTTAGTGGTGGTGGAGAGTGTAAGGCTGGGAGATCTTGGTGGAATTTTGGGAAGTTCACGGAGGGCTATTTCCCCTGTGTCAGCTATTTCAGTAATCACAATAGGGGCAGTTTCTGGGGGGCTAGGTAGCTTCTTCTTAAGATCCATAACCTTTTCCACTAAATGTTCCCTCACGTGGTATGGCCTAGATGACCTCTTGTCCAAGAGTCAATCAACCTCTTCTAAGGCCCCAAATCTATTCGCCAGAGGCAGATTAAAAACATAGGGTTGAATTTGAGGGGGACCCTGGCCTGTCGTTATCCGAGTTTGGCGCCATAAGTTGTGTCTGGCTCTGGGATCAACCCTTACATCGTGGGGAAAGACTGGGGGCATAAGGGGGACCCTGTCCTGTCATTTTCCGAGACTGTTGCCATGTGTGGTGCAACGGTCTGAGATCATGCCTGTCCTCGTGGAAAGCTGTTGGAACATAAAAGTGGGTGAGTGGGGTCAGTCTAATAGCAGAACCCAAGAGTGAAAGACGATTACTTAAATGCAATAAATTTTTCACGATAATGGGGTTTCTAAAGTTGACTATAATACAGTCCCCTCTATCATCTTTGGGTCTGTTACCCACCCAACCCACTCTACGTGTCAATAGTATTTTGTCAGCTTTGACAAAGTTGGTTTGGCTATTTCTCGCAAAAAAATGTAAACATTTATTTTTCAGCTCAAAATGAGTTTCCCTCTGTCCTTCTTTGAGTGATGGAGCACCGGTAAGAACGATGACATATGGGTTTGAGGCTGGTGGAAGGTTTATAGTTGGCAGATCCATCCCTTCCCTGCCTCTCAGTCTCGTCAACCCCCCATTATCAGAAGGTAATCCAGAAGTGCCCTCGTTTTCAGGAGCACTCCCCCTTGGTTTATAGCCCTTCTCACACCGGTTACTTTGGCCCTCCTGTGTGGCGTTTAAGTCCCGGCTGGTAATAATGGACTTCTCTCTGATCTCAGTTATTCCGGATTCGGCTGGGTCAATGTTCGCGTTTCCGGTCTCTCGTGCCGATGTAAGGGGCTTAGATACGGACCCAGCAGTACAGATGCATGTGGTGGAAAGTACATCCAAGCGGGCAGATACCTGGGCAGATACCTGGGCAAGTTCCTCTCTCAAAATCTCACGAATTTGGCCTCGTAATGTATCCAGCATGGGAGCTACCCATGCTGGTGGTGTCAAGTCTGTAGGCTGAGATTCCCCCTCTGGCACAGTTGGATCTGGCGAACCGTCGTTGGTCTTCTTTCGCTTGACCCCGGCCCTAGTGTTCTTAGTAGGCTGCCTTGAGCAGGTAGGCTTTGCTGGACCCTTAGTGGTTCCCTTCCTTCTAGTAACCACTTTGGGGTTCGAGCTGGTGTCTAACCCTGGGGTAAGGGACAGTTTAGCTGTTTCAAAGGGTTGATCAGAACCATATTGTGTATCAGGTAAGTCAGTGATAATGCTACTCTGTGGGAAGTCCGGGGTTAATGAAAGTCTGCCTTCAGTGAGTTCCATCTTATTTGCCACAACACCTATTGCCCTTTGGAGCATTCTGTCGATGGATGTCTGCGGTAAGGAGGGGGGGGTACAAGCCGCGGTGGTGCATGACATAGAACAATTGTTGTCTGTTTCCCCATGTCGACAGGATGGATGAGTACAATAAGGGAAACACTTGAGTGTACCTAGTATTGGACTGCTGAATGCCTCACCACGCTAGAGTGAGAAGTTAGAGAGAGGGGAGAGACCGTCAATCAATTTTGGGCAAGTGCAACTGCAAAAAGAAACAGTAGACTGGGGTCACTTACAGTTTGGTCTCAGGGTTACCCTCAGGGTTACCCTTCGCTTGGCACGTAGGAGTCCCTGCCTCAGTGTGCCTTGGTTCTGGTTTGTTATGGCCACGACGGAGCAGGCTATCCAAAAAGCTTGAGGATGAAGGGGAAATAGGCAGATCCAAGGGAGAGGGCCCAGCCCGGCCTCAACCGGTCGCGGACGGGCCCGCCCTTCGCCCGGCGCGGCCCGGGCACCCCCGGGCGCGTCCCGCGCTGCGGGAGCCCCAGGAAGTTTAAGTAGGCGCCTCCTGGCGCAGGTCAAACGTTGGCGGCTGCGCTGGACGCCGCAAGGGATGCTGGGGAGTGTAGTCCTGCACTCCCCCAGCACCCGGTCCCGCACTCCGGCCCCCTTGTGGCTCCTCTTTTGCTCTTAGCCCCTCGTAGAGCAAACAGAACAGCACCGCAGTGATCTCCACACAGTAGGAGCGAGGCCAGTCTTGGGGTCAGTGCACCTCTCGGCCCGGCCAGACAGCAGCCCACAACGAGTGAGGACAAGGCCCCACAGAAGGAGGAGCACAGTCTGTCTCAGCTACCGTTCGATGTGCGTGCTGGGGAAATCATGCCCCGATACCAGACTCCGCATTTATTTCAGATCTTTTCCCCTGACGAAGGGCTTGCATGCCCGAAATGCATCGGGAGATTGAATATCATACATTTGGAACTTGTGCCAATTGATTGATTCGCATGCATTCATGAATGAATTAAATTCATGCATTCAACAGATTTGATTAAGAATTTTTGAACTTTTTATAAATTTTCAACATATTCAAATTTATGATCTGGAACATTCGTTACCTGCAGTGTCAGGTTTTCAGCTGTGCCTAGAGGGATACCACTCACGATGAGTGATACTACCCAATACATTCCTTTTGACACCCTTTCCAGAGGGTGATATCTCCAGCGCACGCAACAGAATTCAAATTCCCAGTACAACACAAGCTGTGCATGCTCACACGCTCGTTTTTTCACCGATACCAGACTCCACATGCGGCCTCCCGTCTGCCTCCCCAGTAGAGTTCAGCTTCCCCACAGTGTTCGCCACACAGCAGGAACAGGGCCGGTCGCAGGGTCCGCGCACCTCTCAGCTCAGCTGGGCCGCGTCAACATTCAATTTCTCACCGGAGTTCCGTTGCTGCTCTCCGAGCAGGGTGCGAGGCTCTCTTCACCCGGGCCCTCTCAGAATAAAATTTTTAAGTTATCCAAACCTAGAATGCTTGGATAAAAGACGCTAGGACAGAAATGGGCGAAAAGGTGGAGCTCATACTCTGTGCAGCTTCAGCTTAATCAGCCAGTTTATTGTAATAAAATATCATCCATCGATATAGAGATAAACCAGTGCACAGAAACCATTCTTCGATACTCTGCGGCGGGTTAAAACCCAGAACCGTGCATCAGAAATATTCCTGTTAGCAATGGAATTTTTGTTACACTTCTAAGGGCGTACCTATACTTCAGGATGCCATTTGGCTTGACACCTGCCTTTGCTGTCTTTCAGAGGATCATGCAAAATATTTTTCAGGGTATGCAAAGTGTATTATGTTTTCAGGATGACATTATGGTGGTGGGAAAATCATTCACTGAACATGATGTGTTGTTGGAGGAGGTATTGGAAAAAATTGGAAGTTATGGACTCACCATAAAAAAGAAAAATGCCAATTGAGGAGGGAGCAAGTAAATTATTTGGGACATGAAGTGTCTGCGAATGGAATAAGACCCCAAAAAAGCATTGTGATGGCTATTGAGGATGCTCCGCAACCCACTAACAAGGAACAATTAAAATCTTTTTGAGACTTGTGGAATATTGCTCAAAATGTTTGTCCAATTTTGTAGATGTGGTGGAACCATTGAGGGTTATGTTAAAGAAAGGAAGTGTGTTTGAATGGAATGTGTAGTGTGAGGCTGCATTTATCAAGATAAAACAATCTCTTGCTCGTGCACCAACATTGGGTCATTTTGACATTCGCAGATAGACCGTTGTAACAACAGATGCTAGTAATGTATGTCTTGGGTGGTGTTGACACAGAAGGCAGAAGAGAGAGAAAGGATTATAGGATTTGCGTCCTGGCGATTACAAGGTGCGGAACAATCCTAATCTGCAATCAACAAAGAGGCTTTAGCCTCTTGTTGGGAAATATACCACTTCAGGTATTGTTTTGTGAGGATTGCCATTTGTGCTCAAAACTGACCACAAACCCTTGGTGCACATTTTCAAGTGTGGTCAGGGTTTAGAAGGGAGTTTAACACCCAGGATTTCAAGATAGTTGGTGTCAGTGATGAATTACAACTTTGTAATAGAATATGTGAGAAGAAAAAGGAATGTTATTTTTACACAGGAGACAGAAACTCAAGTGGTTTGTGTGGAAGGGGAATTTGCTCTTGGTCAGGAGTGGAGAGAAGCTATAGCGAATGGCAAGGAGTATGGGGAACTATCAAGGCTTATAGGATGTGGTTGGCAACAATCTGGTCTGTTGAATGGAAGTGTGAAACAATCTATGTTGGAGAAGATGAGCTCAGCATTCAGGGAGATAAGATACTGAGGACAGATTGCATCGTTCCGCCCAGTGCGCTCAGGGCGAGATTGGTTTGGAGTGTGCATGAGGTGTGGTGCAGCGGCCAGGGCAGCTGACTTCGGAGCACAGGGTTCACGGTTCGATCCCCGGCTCCGGCGGCAGCTCAGCTCAGCACCGTGTGACTCTGGGCAATAGCTCACTTAATTTCCACTACGGCCCCCAGCGCCTTCAGACCTGTAAGGGTGAGTAGCTGCGCTATATAAAAACGGACTTACATGAAGGGCACCTAGCGAACAACTCCAAAAGGAGGTTGAGGCAATTTTTCTGGTGGCTAGGAATGGATAAAGTGAGTGATTGCTATGCTTGCAGCAATAGTGACAAGAGTGAAGTGGTTAGGCAACCACCCTTGGTGTGTATAGAACTTCCGACTCAGCCGTGGGAGAAACTGGCTGTGGATTTATTTTTTGGGACCCATAGAAAAGTTAGGGAGAAAAGATTGTATTATTGCAGTTTTGGTGGATGACTACAGCCAGTTGTTGGTGATTAGATCCATGGAGCAGATTACTACTAGTAATGTCATGAGGTTCCTAAAAGAAGTATTCTTGGAAGAAGGTATACCTAAAGTGTTGGCCACGGATAATGGAGTACAGTTGGTTTCCACAGCTAAGAATGAGTTTTTTGCAAAGTTAGATATCAGGCATGACCGTGTGACATTATTCCGGCCACAGGCCAGTGGTTTATTGGAAAGAGTGAACCGTATCATTATGGAAAACATTCAATTATTTTTGGAAAATGGGTTTGTATGGAGAGATGAATTGGAAAAGATGGTATGGGCTCATAGGGTGATGCCTCATTCTGTGACTAGTGTATCTCCGTTCCTAGCTCTGAAGGGCAGGGAGCCTTCCACAAAGGAATAACCCATGTGGTTACAAGGGTAAGATCAGATGTGGGTGGATCGTGAGAATATGAGGTCGAGAGTGTATAAGAGAAGTATTAGAAAGCTAACTTGTTAACTGGAAAGGGGTGCAGGATTTGTATGTGAAGAGTGGAGATTGAGTAGTGGTAAGGAAAACAGGTTTTGTGAGAAAAGGGTATAGCAAGTTTTTCCAACCCCAGAAGGTGATACAAGTGAAGGGGTCAATTGTGAGGTTAGATGATGGGAGAGAGTGAAGTTTTGGTAATCTATGTAAGGTCAATGGTCCAAGAATTGTGGGGTGAGGACTTATTTGTCTTTATCTAAGGATGATCTCTGTAGTCCAACTGCACTGCACTGTTTTATTTTCTTTGTATTCCTGTTGCACTGTTCGTATTTCTTCCCTGCTTTTGACTTGTGCTCTGTAAAATGTTTCATGCCTAGGAAATGTTAATATTAGGTTTTTTTTAGTCATGTATATGAAAAGGGGGGTATGTGTGGAAATACATTAGAATATAGAACATGCTGTGTTGTAGGGGAGGATGCTGAAGGAATGAGGAGATGTGCAGATTCTAAGCTGGTTGTCATATTGGCATTCTGCTTGAATCTTTTGGAGGTTACTGTTGGTGTACTTTGAACTAGAAATAAAAGAAGAGAAAAGTAACAAAGGATGCGTCCAGTTACTACAAAGTCCTTTTGAGGATGAGGCAGCGGAGCCCAAAAAGGACATGGGAACGAGTCCCAGCATGCTGCCCAGCCCCCCGCCCCTCCAGCTGCCGCATCCTTCAACCCCGTTTAGCGTGCCCTCCATCCAGTACAGACATTCCATTGGCGAAAGAATCAGGCACCACCTGCCTGATTGGTCGGCGATTACATCCGACAAGTGGATGCTTCAGATTGTGCAGAAAAGGTACGCCCTATCATTTGTGGAAGCACCTCAGCCTCTCTTATTATCCCAAGAACGACTCCATCAGGGAGTGCAGGCTCTTTTGGCCAAAGGAGCCATCGAAAGGGTGTCCACACCAGAAATAGGGCATGGTTATTATTCTCACTACTTTCTGGTGCCAAAAAAGGACCGAGACCTCCACTCTATGCTAAATCTGTGCCCTTTCAACTTCTTTCTGAGGAAAGAGAAATTCAAGATGCTCACATTGACTCATATGGTACTGCTGGACCTGTGAGACACGTATTTCCACACCCCGTCCTGTCAGCCCACAGGTGCTACCTGCGGTTCACGGTGGATCACAAGCATTTCCAGTTCACTGTGCTCTCCTTTGGCATCATGAGTGCCTTTTGAGTGTTCACAAAAGTGATGGCGGTGGTTGCAGCACATCTGCATAGGTCAGGGCTTCTAGTCTTCCCCTACCTCGACAACTGGCTGTTGATGGTGGGCTCACCCTATGCATTCTTTGCCCACCTCCAGACTACAGCGAATCTTCTGCATTCACTGAGGTTCGCTAAAAACATGCTGAAGTCACACCTGAGCCCTACTTAGATGCTCCAATTCATCGGAGCCATTCTGGACACAGTGCATTTTCCATGCCTTCCTTCGAAGCAGCGAGTCCGGTATATTCAGGCTACAATTCTGATGTTGCGGCCTCTATCCTGTATTTTGGTGAGACTGACTCTCATGCTGCTGGGTCTCGTGGCCTCCTGCTGATAACGCATGCCCTATGACATGTGACTCTGCAGTGCGAACTGATGTCTCACTGCTCGCAACATCAGGGAAATCTATCTGACCTGGTCCAGTTACCAGAAGGAAGTTCAAAAGATCTGCAATGGTGGCTGACCCCTCTCCTTTCCCCACCCAAAGTTCACAGTGATGACAGATGCATTACTCATGGGTTGGGGCGGCCATCAGGGAGAGGTGGAGATCAGAGGACTTTGGTCTCCGGTGGAGTCTCATCGCCACATCAATTTGTTACAGTTGAGGGCTAGTCTCGTGGTATTGAAATACTTCCTTTCATCCATCAAGGGAAGGCTGGTTCAGGTGTTCATGGACAACATATCTGCCATGCGTTATTGCAACAAACAGGGTGGGGTGGGGTCATGGAGCCTGCGCCAGGAGGCTCTGCGCCTCTGGAATTGACTGGAGCACCAGGACATCTTCCTGGTCGAGCAGCACCTGGCAGGCCCCCTGAACACCAGGGCAGGGAAACTCAGTTGTCAATGCCTTGATGATCAGGAATGCTGTCTACATCCGGAGGTGGTGCAAAGTCTCTTCCGTGACTGGGTAGAACCTTGGCTCCATCTGTACGCAACCGCTGAGAATGTCAGCACTGCTGCATGCTGGAGTTTCCAAAGCATTTCTCGCTCAGAAGCGCGTTCTGCCTCAAGTGGAATTTAAGTCTCCTGTACGCCTTTCCCAGAGGATTTGGGTATCCAAGGCCTGGCGCTGGCCTGGCTACATTCCTTTCTGCGAGACTGCTCCATCCAAGTCTGTGCTAAATCACATAACTCCAGCTCCCACACGTTATTCTCTGGGATGCCTCAGGGCTCTGCCATGAGCTCCACCTTGTTTAACATCTAAATGCGGCCTTCGGCAGACATAGTGCAAGGTTGCGGTCTTACATTGTTTTCTTATCTGGATGATACCCAAATCATTATACTTCTATACCACAATGAAGATCGAAGGTCAGCCACTCTTGACTCCTGCCTTACTAAGGCTGTGACCTGGATGAATAGTAATTCCCTAAAGTTAAATGGGAACAAATCAGAAATCCTACTGGTCGGTAATCAATCACATCTCTGAGGCCCATACTGTTGGCCTAAAGATGTGGGGGCTGCTCTTACCCCTGCTCCGGCAGTTAAGAATTTGGGCTTCTGGTTAGACAATAAGCTCATGATAGACCATCAAATCACCAAGCTAGCCTCCTCCTGTTTCGGCGTCCTGAGGTGGCTAAGAAAAATTCTTTGACTCCCTCCTGTTTCAGCCCAAAGGACTGTGGTACAGACACTGATCATTTCTAGGCTTGATTACGATAATATTCTTTACCCTGGGGCATCGAAAGTTGCACTGGTGACTACAAGTCATCCAGAATGCAGCAGCTTGGTGGCTTTATCATCTTCCTAAGCATTCCTCAATCTCTTATCTTCTTTGGGACCTACATGAGCTCCCAATGGGCAAGTGAGTCCAATTTAAGGCATTATGCTACATTTTTAAAGCTTTATCTCGCTTAGGACCACTTTACCTTAGGTCATATGTGTTGACATATTGGCCCAATCTGTCTCTCCGCTCTAGCAATCTGAATTTTGTGGTTGTCGCTAGGTTTTTCAAGGCGAGGCAAAATGGTTGCTCCTTCTCTTATCTGGGCCACAAACTGTGGAATTCTTTGCCTGCATCGCTTAGGTCCCGAAAATCTTTGGATACGTTTAAGAACCTCATCCCTCCAAGGAGGAGAAGAAACTCCATCCTTTGGACTCTAAGAGAGCGCTCTCCTTTTATATTGATCGCACCAAAAAACATTGGGTGGGTGACTATTCATTGGGTTCACAGGAATGAAGAAGAGCAAGGCTTTACAAAAACAGACCATCTCCCAATGGATAGTACTCTGCATAGAAATCTGCTATGAATTGATGAAGAAGCAACCCCTGAGGGCTGGCAGGCTCAGTCCACTAGGACCAAGACCTCCACTATTGCAATAGTGCACAGGGTACCTGTCCCGGCCATCTGCCAAGTTGCCACATGGACGTCCCTCCACACATGTACAAAGCACTACTGCTTGGCCAGGTCTGTTTTGATGGGTATTTCGCACGTTTGGTCCTCCAGGTCTAAGCCAGTTTGCAGACCCATCTCCAGGGATGTATTGCTTGGGTATCTATTCTAAGGTGAGGAATCTGTGGTTAGAACAAATTACTTACTTTCGGTAACGCCTTGCCTGGTAGAGATTTTTTCTAACTGCAGATTCATAACAGATCTTCTCCACTCTATGAACTGGCCTCTTTGTCGAAACAGTCCCTTTAGATTCTGCACACTGGTCAAAACAGAAACATTGGTTTTTGACGTGGCACTGCATTTTTTGGAGTGGAAATAATTACAGAAGAAACTGATGTCAGCACTCCAGGGTGGCACCTATATGCGCACCACAACATCACTTCTGACACAGCTGACACTTAGCTGAACACCGCCACATACTGGTGCACACCGGTACTACTAAATATTTCTCGGATCCAATCTGATGCCTTGGGAAAATTCTATGGCGAGGAATATGCGGTTAGATAGAGTCTCTACCAGAAAAGCCATTGCCAAAGGTAAATAACTTGTTTGTTGATACATCTTGCATTTGTTTCCCCTTATCTATGGCTGCAATAATTCATTTTGTGTAGCCAGTCCTTACGTTATACAATGATTTCCTAGCTTTGCATACTAACTTTATACAGTGATTTTCTAGCGCTGCTTACAGTCTGTTTTTTTTTTACTGCTGATTCTGATATTTATGATTCACTCTCTAATTATTCATGGTATGTACACTGTGGTATCTGAAAAAAACCAAAGGTTACAAGGACGTTATAGTTCGGCTCACATTTCACTCGTACAAAACCATAGAAATTCAGCAGTTATGGAATATTATATCACTCATGACATGGTCAGTGACATCACTGATGACATCTCAAATGACATCACTGGTGACATCACTGATGACATTATCCAGTAAGTGTAAGGGTAATAGTTTTTCTAATATATGTCATCTGAGTGGCTGTGAGACTGTATGAATCTATTTCTGAATGGCTCTGTGAGTGGCTGTGTAGGTGTGTGAGTGGATGTGTTAGTAGCTTTATGGGTGTGTGAGTGGGTGTGTGAGTGGCTGTATTGGAGAGTGAGTGGCTGTATTCGACAGTGAGCGGATGAGGGAGTAACTGTTTGGGTTAGTGGTATGTGACTGGCTGTTTTTGAGAGTGAGCGGCTGCGTGAGTGGCTGTATTGGTGAGTCAGTGGCTGTGTGAGTGCATAGGTGTGTAAATGGGTGTGTAACTGTATGGGTGAATTTGTGGCTGTGTGAGTGGCTGTATGGGTAAAGAAGTGAGTGTATGAGTGGCTGCATAGGTTACTGTGTAGTTGTTTGTGTGTGTGTGTGTAGGTAAGTGAGTGTCAGTTGCTGTTTTGGAGAATGAATGTCTATGTGAAAGTGGGTGTATGAGTGAGTGTGTGTGTGAGTGGTTGTATGGATGTGTGAATGGGTATGTAAGTGGTTTTGTGAGTGAGTGAGCAGTTGCATGAGTATCTATATAGATGAGTGTGAGGGTAAATGAATAGCTGTATGGGTGAGTGAGTGGTTCTGTGAGTGGCTGTATGGGTGACTGAATGTGAGAGAGGGTGCATGGGAGAGTATGAGGTTGTCTCTGTCACTGTTTAGGTGACTGAGGACATGTGTTAGTATCTGTATGAGTAAGTGAGTGATTGTTGGAGCATCTGTATGGGTGAGTGACTAGTTGTGTGAGTGCCTGTACGAGTGAGTAAGAAGGTGTGTGAGTGGCTCTATAGATAAGTGAGTGGTTGTGTGAGTACCGGTATGGGTCTGTGAATTTGTATGTGAGTTGTTGTGTGGGTGTTTGAGTGGGTGTATCAGAGGTTGTATGGGGTGTGTGTGGTTCTGTGGATGATGTCATGAGTGATATCATCAGTCACTGACCATGTCATGAGTGATGTAATATGTGAGGTCATAAGCAGTGCACTGTGGGGACGTAAATTATAGTTAGCTCAGGTAACTATAACTGTTGAATTTCTATGGTTTTGTACGAGTGAAATGTGAGCCGTCCCTGTTACCTTTGTTTTTTTCAGTGAAGTTATAAGGTTTTTTTAAATTCTATTTCCTAACTATATCGTCCCTGTAACCTTTGTTTTTTCCAGTGAGTTTCTAAGGTTTTTTTTAGTTATATTTCATAACTATATTGTCCCTGTAACCTTTGATTTTTTTCAGGAAATTTCTAGTGTTTTTAATGTTATTTCCTAACTGTAACCTGCAACCTTTGAGAGTGAGTGTGTGAGTAAGTGCATGAGTGTCTCACTGGTTGTGTGAGTGTAATGTCCCTGTAACCTTTGTTCTTTTGTGAATTTCTACTTTTTAAAATGTTATTTACTAACTGTAACCCGTAACCATTGAGGGTAAGTGAGGGCATGATTGTCTCAGTGGGTGTGTGAGTTAGTGCGAGAGTGTCTCACTGGGTGTATGAGTGAGGGCATGAGTGGGTCTGTGAGTGGGTATGTGAGTGTCTGAGTAAGTTTCTGAGTGGGCCTGTGAGTGGGTGTGAGAGTGTCTGAGTGGGTTTGCGAGTACCCCCTGAGTTTGTCAGTCAGTCTGTGAGTGTGTGCATGAGTGTCTGAGTGGGTCTGTGAGTGGGTGAATCAGTGCCTGTGTGGGTCTATGAGTGGATGCACAAGTGGGTCTGTGAGTGGGTGCATGAGTCTGAGACTGGGTTTTTGACTGGGTATATTACTCTCTGAGTGTGTCTCTGAGTGCCTGCATCATTGTCAAAGTGGGTCTGTGAATTTTTTATTTAAAAAAAGTTTTTTTTGTTCTGATATTCGAAATTTGTCGTGATATTACATTGGGAGCCGCGATGGCGGTAGCGGCGAATTCAAGAATATTGAGTGTGGGAAATAAAACCCTGTTTCTCGACATATTATACACATCAGGGGTCCCCCAAAGACCCCTATATGCCAAACATAGGTTTGAGGTACCTCTAACCCGAACCTTTCTACCACTTTTGATTTTAATTTTCAGCACCGGGGACTGTTCCGATGAGGTAAAATGGCAGCCGCAACTCTCTGCTCAGGTTGTGGCCAGCCAATCATGGCATTCCCGTTGGTGCACGCATTCGCGATTAATCGCGAATTAGCCGCGGCCACAGATATCCTTATTTGATTTTCCTTAAATTTCTCAACAACTACTGAACGGATTTACACCAAATAACAAAAAGTACGATTTGCGATCCAAAAGCTAGCTTTCTGATAAATATGGTTTCATTCCGTCCAGCGGTTCGGGCTGCAGTTGTGTCTAAAACTCCTATGGGAATTAACACACTTTTTTCGATGCCCACCCCACCCCCTTTTTCTCAACCCTGCTTGACCGTTCATCCTGAAACTTTCCATGCACAATTAAAATCACCAGCACACTT
Organism: Calotriton arnoldi; assembly: GCA_963921515.1. Classification (NCBI taxonomy): domain Eukaryota; kingdom Metazoa; phylum Chordata; class Amphibia; order Caudata; family Salamandridae; genus Calotriton; species Calotriton arnoldi. The sequence goes on along the minus strand of CAWUFW010000321.1, from coordinate 2,235,198 downwards.
CTTTTTGCAAAAATTTCGTGACGATTTGGCAAACAGCACCAAACATATCTGCAAGTCAAAAACATTTTTTCTATGGAAACGTCCTAACTATAACTACCTACTGGCAACTGCCAGTAGGTAATTTATATAATGTTACAGGGACATTATAGTTAGGAATTATAATTTTAAAAACCTTAGAAATTCACTAGAAAAAACAAAGGTTACAGGGTCATTATAGGTAGGCTCGCATTTCACTTCTACAAAACCATAGAAATTCAGCAGTTATAGTTACCTGAGCTAACTAAAACTTGCGCCCTCGCAATGCACTGCTTATGACCTCACATATTACATCACTCATGACATGGTCAGTGACATCACTCATGACTTCTCAAATGACGTCACTCATGACATCATCAATAACATCATCCAGTGATTATGAGTGTTATCTAAAAGTTTCTGAGTGTTAAACATATGTACAAACGTATCATAAAAGTTAAATTATTTTACTTTGTGTGCTACTAATGAGTGATTTTATTTTAAAACAGATTATGTGAGTGTCTTTGTAACTGTGTATCTCTGTGTGTGAGTGGATGTGTGTGTTGCTGTATGGGTGAATATGTGGGTGTGTGAGTAGCTGTATGGGTGAGCAAGTGGCTGTGTGAGTGTCTGTATAGGTGAGTGAGTGGGTTTGTAAGTGGTATATGGATGAGTGAGAGGGTTAGTGAGAGACTGTATAGATGAGTGAGTGGTTGTGTGAGTTTTTATTTGGGTGTGGGTGTGCCATTGGCTGTATGAGTAGGTGAGTAGCTGTGTGCGTGGCTGTATGGGTGAGTGGGTGTGTGAGTGGCTGTAAATGGTGAATGAGGGTGCATGAGTGTCTGTATGTGTGAGTGAGTGGGTGTGTGTGTGAGTGGTTGTAAATGGTGAATGAGAGAGTGCATGAATGGCTATATGAGTGAGTGAGCAGTGGTGTGTCTATAGGTGAGTGTGAGGGTACATTGGTGGCTGTATGGGTACGTGAATGGGCGTGTAAGTGGGTGTATATGCAAGTGAGGGGATGTGTGAGTGGCTGCATAGGTGAGCGAGTGGGTGTGTGACTGCCTGCATGGGTAAGTGAGTGTGAGAGAGTCTCTTTGGGAGACTATGTGGTTGTCTCAGTGACTTTAGGTGACAAGTGAGTGGGTGTGTGAGTATCTGTATGGGTGAGTGACTGGTTGTGTGAGTGCCTGTACAAGTGAGTGAGTGGGCGTGCAAGTGTATCTATGCATGAGTGAGTGGGTGCATGAATATTTGTGTGAGTTTGTAAATGGGTATGTAAGTGGTTGTGTGAGTAGGTGTATGAGATGTTGCATGGGGGTGAATGGGTGTGTGAGTGATTCTGTGAATGTCATCAGTGATGTAATTTGAGATGTCATCAGTGATGTCACTGACCATGTCATGAGTGATGTAATATGTGAGGTCATAAGCAGTGTATTAAGAAGGCGAAAGTTAAAGTTAGTTCAGGTAGCTATAACTGCTGAATTTCTATGGTTTTGTATGAGGGAAATCGGTCGGTAGAGACCCACAATCTTGGTCACACCTTCTTCAGGGAGCTAAACAACATTAATAATAGGGCAACAAGGGGTGCATCCTGGGGGAAAACTGGCTGCTGGCTGGCCGCTCTAAACTAAAGCGGAGCTCCTCTATAAAGTTCTATATATAGAAAAATGGGGCTGGTTCCATAGCGCTATGTTAATGCCTCCAACAGATATCAGCACTCCTGCTGATGGCTCCACTGCTCCAGAGAGCTTCCTTGGTCCCCTGCTCTGATGCGTCTTTGCTGCGGTTGCCCTCCGCTCCTCCTCCCTTCGCTGCCGTGTTTCTGTATATGCTTCTTGGTGATGTCATCAGTGATGTTACTGACCTTGTCATGAGTGATGTCATATGTGAGGTCATAAGCAATGTATTGAGAAGGCGTAAGATATAGTTAGTTCAGATAGCTATAACTGCTGAATTTCTATGGTTTTGTATGAGTGAAATCTGAGCCTAAATATAACGTCCCTGGAAACCTTTGTTTTTTTCAGTGAATGTCTAAGGTTTTTTTAATTCTATTTCCTAACTGTAATGTCCCTGTAACCTTTGTTTTTTCCAGTGAATTTCTAAGTTTAAAAAAAAAATTATATTTCCTAACTATAGCATTCCCCTGTAACCTTTGGTTTTTTCAGTGAATTTCCAAGGTTTTTAAATTTTATTTCCTAACTATAACATCGCTGTAACCTTTGTTACAGGGATTTTTAACCTTATTTTTTAATTTTTAATATTATTTCCTAACTGTAACCTGTAGCCTTTGAGAGTGAGTGTGTGAGTAAGTGCATGAGATTCTCACTGGGTGTGTGAGTGGGTGCATGAGTGTCTGAGTGGGTCTGTGAGTGGGTGCATGAGTGTCTGAGTGGGTATGTGAGTGTCTATGTGAGTGTCTGAGTGGTTCTGTGAGTAGATGCATGAGTGCCTGAGTGGGTTATGCTTGTTTTCTGCCTTTTATATGCTCACTTATGACCTTTATTTTGCCTCTTTCTGCTTGTTGCTGACCTTTGTTTTTCCTCTTTCTGGTAGGTCTGGGCAGAGCTCTTACACGGAGTTACCGAAAAACTCTGCGGAGTTCCGTGAGCGGGCAGAGTATTGCTCCGCCACCCCTAATTAAGTCCCCTTGGATGCTGAGAGTAGTTAGGGGCCAAGAACCCTCCTGTAACCACCAGTAAATCCCCCACAGTGGGATTGCTTAGAGGCCCCGCCACCTTTCTCAACCATTCTGCAAATGCGCCTCCTGGTGCACTACTGGTTGGGGGATAAAGTCCCCTTGGCTGCTGAAGGCCCTTGGGGGCCAAGAAACTGTATTGTTGCCACCAGTAAGTCTCCCACAGCGGGATGGCTCAGACCTCGTCGGAGGCCCCGCCCCCTTTCTCAACCACTCTTCAAATGCGCCATCTCATGCACTACGGGTTGGAGGATTAAGTCCTATTGGCTGTTGAGGGTCCTTGGGGAACTCCCTTTGTTTCCACCAGTAAGTACCCAACAGCAGAATTGCTAAGACCGCGTCATAAGCCCCGCCCCCTTTCTCAACCTCTCGGCAAACGCACCTCCTCGTGCACTACTGCTTGGGGGTTGAAGTCCCCTTGGCTGCTGAGGGTCGTTGGGGGCCTCTTTCTGCTCATTTCTGACCTCTCGTTTGCCTCTTTCTGCTAATTTCTGATCTCTATTTTGCCCCTCTGCTAGTTTCTGAGCTTTATTTTGCCTCTTTTTGCTAGTTTCTGATCTCTATTTTGCCTCTTTCTGCTTGTTTCTGACCTTTATTGTGCCTCTTTCTGCTAGTTTCTCATCTCCATTTTGCCTGTTTCTGCTCGTTGCTGGCCTTTATTTTGCCTCTTTCTGCTCGTTTCTGACCTCTATTTTGCCTCTTTCTGCTAGTTTCTGACCTCTATTTTGCCTCTTTCTGCTAGTTTCTGATCTCTATTTTGCCTCTTTCTGCTCATTTATGACCTTTATTCTGCCTGTTTCTGTGGGTGGGCTCACCGGGGCACAGCAAATGAGCTGACTGCGAGGGATCGCGCCCCTGGGGCCATTAATGGCTCAGGGAGGGGGCCCACGTGGTCCCCTTCTCTTTATGCTAAAAGTAACGGCCCTGGGAGATGGGGACCCCTGGGGCTTCTGATGGCTCTGTGTGTGCCGTACATCCCCCTCCCCCTTTGTATAAGTTTCAGCCCTATGGTGAGATCCTCGGGACCTATAATTGTTTGGGGAGGGGGGCCTGCGGCCCAACTCCCCTTTGCTTAAATAAATTGGCTCTGAGGGTGGGCTCCCTGGGACCTTTGAAGGCTCGAGTGGGGGTCCCTCTGGGCCCCCCATAGAGCTAATGGGGGCAGGGTATCGCTACCATCCCCCCTTATATCTTTTTTATTTTTCATACTTCAGGACAGAGGACTAAGTCCCAGAGTCCTGGAATGATTTACAGCAAAATGTTTCTGATGTTGCTGGCAGCCAATCAGAGCGCTAGCTCCTGCGGGAGTCTGACTCCCACTGGAGCGAATTGGCCCAATGGAAATAAAGCTCCCTGGGCCAATCAGAACATCTATTCTTGAATTGGCGCTCCCGCAAGAGCCTCTCGAGCCTCTCGCAAATGCAGTTGTCCAGATGTACATTTATTTTTTAACCTTAATTTCTCAAAACGTCTGAATGGATTTACACCAAATCAGATAAAGTACAATCTGCGGACAAAGATCTAGCTTCCTGCCAAATTTGTCTGTAATTCCATTCAGCAGTTTTTGCTGTAGCCCTGCTAAAGAAGTCAATGGAAAATGCTGGGCATTTTGTGTTTTAGGACCCCATTTTTCCTTGGCCCCCGCTTGACGGATCACCCCGAATCATTCCATGCACAAACTACTCACCAAGTAGCACCTTTTTGGACAGTTTGGTGGAGATTCGTCAAACAGTGCCAAAGTTATTAGCAACACAAAAAACGCTTTTCCTATAGATCAGCTGACCTAACTATAACTAACCAGTGCCGATCGCCACTGGGATGTATGTATATGTATATATATATATATATATATATATATATATACGTACTGAAAAAAACAAAGGTTACAGAGACATTATAGTTAGGCTCAGGTTTCACTCGTACAAAACCAGAGAAATTCAGCAGTTATAGTTAGCTGAGCTAACTATAACCCGCGCCCCCGCAATGCACTGCTTATGACCTCACATATTACATCACTCATTACCTCATCCCCCAGGGCCAGACCTTTATTTATTTTTTAATAATGGGGAGGTGGGCCGGCGTGGCCCCCTCCCGGGCCAATATTGTCCCTGGGACCCCATCCCGGGCCAGGCCTCTTCATTGTGGACCGCAGGGGGGAGCCTGAAGGTCCCTGCGGTCCGGCATTGCTTTGAGTCCCAGGGAGCTGCTGAATTTGCAGCTCCCTGGATCCCAAAGCAATTGACTAATTTCCTGCTCGCTTCACAGAGGGCAGGGAAACAGACATGCTCTGCTTTCAGCAAGCGTGAGCATTTTTGCTCTCGCTTGCTGAAAGCAGAGAGTTTGCTATGGCTTTGCGGGAGAGGTGCTCCCGCAGAGCCATAGAAAACTGCATTGTCCCGGGGGTGGGCACTCTGGGAAATTGCTGGAGCCGGCCCTGGGGGATGGGGGTCCCCAGGGCCATTTAGGGCTCCACGAGGGTTCCCGTGTGGCCCCCCTCCTTTGGGAATTGAGCCCCGGAGAGGTGGTAGACTCTGGGACTGAAGGTCCGCAACGGACCCCCTTCATTATTGTATTTGGGCCCCGGAGAGGTGGCGGTCCCTGGGTCTGCGGGGGAGGCTGTAGGGCCTCCCCCACATTGTTTTTTAAAAATTATTTAATGTATTTGCCCGGGGGAGATGGCAGTCCCTGGGGCAGTGGTGGGCAACCGGGCCCATCCATATTTTTATACAACTGTGCTCTGGGGAGGTGGCGGTCCCCGGTGATGCAGGGGAGCCACAAGGCTCCCCCGCATTTAATTAAGTTACTGCCCCGTGGAGGTGATGGTCCCTGGGGCTGCGGGGGAAGCCAAAGGGCCATCCCCGCATTATTATTATATTGCGTTTCTGCCCCGGGGAGGCGGCGCTCCCCGGGGGAGTGGCGAGGCTCCCCCGCATATATTAATGATACTGCCCCGGGTAGGCGGTAGTCCCCGGGGCTTTGAATAGCCCTAGGAGGGGGAGCCTGAGCGCCCCTCCTACATTTCCACAATGCACCCAGGACCTGGCCCACCCGGGGGTTATTCCAAAGCAAGGTCAGGAGCTGGTGCGTGATTTTTAAAAAAAATATTGCCGCGGATTCATTAACCCCTTGACCGCGATCGGAATTCCGCTCGTGTGCTGGACATTCCGATCGCGGGTGTGGTCGTGACGAGCTCAGCTCGTCATGCGCACAGCGGTACCGCGCATCATGACGAGCTGAGCTCGTCACGCGCATCGAAGGGGTTAATCCACCCGCGAGTCTGGTTTAAAATTTAAAAAATGCTCCTTCCCCAGCGGGGACCCCCCCACCCAATTTCTAGGGGGTCCCGGTATTTCTACCCTGCCCCCTTTTCTTTTTTTATTTTTGTTCTGGGACTCGGCTTCAAGCCAAATCCCAAGAAGGCTGCCAACACTTCCTGGTTGAAGTGTTGACAGCCAATCCAATCAAATTTTAGTAGGATTCGCGAGTCCACTGCAAGGACACGCATCCCCAGATATCAATATTTTCCAAAGATAGATATCTCAAAAACTACAGAACAAATTTACACCAAATCACAAAAAGCACGCTTTCTGGACCAACATCTGGCTTGCTGCCGAATTTGGTGTAATTCCGTTGAGAAGTTCGGGCTGTAGTCGTGTTAAAAAAAAAAGAAAAATCCCCATAGACTTAACATGGGGAAAACACAATTTGGGACCCCTCCTTTTTTCTCGGCACCCGCTTGACGTATTACCCCGAAGCTTTCAACACAGCAGCTGAACCAACAAAGGGAAGTTCTATGAAGATTTTGTGGAGATTCGTCAAGCATCGTGAAAGTTATTGGCAAAACAAAAAACGCTTTCTCTATGGAAACTTTGGTCCTAACTATAACAACCTCTTGGTGAACGCCAATAGGAGATATATATATATATATATATATATATCGCAGAATACTCCATCTAATTGCGCTATTACCATACGCGCAAAGAACGAGCACGAACCACTGGAATTTGTCTCACTGCAATGTTTATTCTCGCTCCCAAATGAATGCAGCAGCCATGACGCGTTTCGTCCCTCCCAGGGGACTTGATCACATGACGCGCTCCAAATTACAACAGTTTTTTAAATACACTTGACTTTTTTTCTTTTTTTGCATTTTCACCATCACGTGATTGTGACTTAAAGTGACCTGTGCCTATCTGCAGCAGTTGAACCCATGGAAAGGAAAGAGGTAATAGTTTTCCTCAAGACATTCACAACATTAAAATTGGTCCTTTATAAGCTGCGCTAATGCAGTAATTATATGTCTTTAGTTCAGACCTCAATGTTGACAATATATGTTATTAATTAATCCATGAATAAATGAATAAATTTATGAATGGCAAGTTCAATAAAATCTATAAATATATAGTTCATGATATATATAAATAAATAAATAAATACATATATACAATTCAACAACAATAAATAAATACATAAATGTTTCTGTTCTAACTTGCTGATTTACTACAATTTCCATATAGGTACCTCAAACCTTTTAGAGGACATGGACTAAATATGCCAACATATAAGCCCTTAGACTAAGGAAGCCCCCTCATGAGCATATTACATTGCGGTTCCTCTGCTGTTACTATGTGTGAATATATATATATAAAAAGGAGAGTGACGTGCTATTCTAAAAAAGATTTTTTTTGTGTAAAACTGTATAAATAAAGTGAGTTAAAATTGTGGATAAATAGGCGGCTTTGCTCAATTTTATTGGAAATCATCTTTTTTCTTTCATTTTAATACTTTTAGAGTCTTCAGTATTTTGGTCAGTCCTGGGATTGCTTAGGATTTTTAATGTTTACTTAGTTATATAGACTAGCGTGCAATTCCTCTGAGGTATTTAACCCCTTGGGGTGTTTGGTGTCAAGATTTAAAATGTACTGCATTTCTAGTTTGCGAAGGGCCTTTCTCGATCACCACCTCTTTTGTTGATGGGAATCGAATCTATAAAATAATATTTAAGATCCTTAGCATTGCCATCATGATTTTCATTAAAATGGCGGGCCACGGGATATGTTTGGTCATTGTTTTTAATGGCTCTTATGTGCTGGAGCACCCTTTTGTGCCCCTGTAAGATGGTACTACCTATATATTTTAGTTTACAAGGGCACTCCAGCACATAAACCACATGGTCCGTTTTACAATTTAACGCTTTGTCTATAGTTCTGTCTTTCCCGCCAAATGGAGTCGTATAACTTGTCATTGATATTCCATGTTGGCAGGCTTTGCAAATTTTGCACTTGAAAAATCCCAGTCTTTGACTCAGCCATGTATTTTTTACCAGTGGGCCGCATGGGTCATTTTTGACTAAAAGAGAGTACGAAGTCTGCCAGAAAGAGGGCAGCTTCTCCTTCGTCTCCCTTTCTCATAACAGACCAATAAAGCGTCAGTTTGTAAGGATGCCGAAGCTGTGGGCTCTGTTTTGTTTTCATCTGCATTAGTAACAGGATTCTCCATTCCTGCTTGAGAGCCCGCCCTGCAGAGTTGGAGGCCCCCGGTAAAATGGAGCAACTCGTGTGCATTCAAATGGAGGGGGCATGACTCGTTCTAACCACACCAGTCACCGGACTTCCAAGAGCATTTGGTGTGAGTTATGAGAAAGGGAGACGAAGGAGGGGCTGCCCTCTTTCTGGCAGACTTCGTGCTTTCACTTTCAAGCAAGTATTTACTTTGTAGTGGCAGCAAAGTGCACTGTGCTTTTTATTATCCACTCTGCATCATGAAGATAACACAGACATTGGCAAATATGTAAAGCTATTAAGCGAAATATAAAGTGAAGTGAGCCAGGCTGTTAATTTGAATAGTGATGCATTCTGGGCATTGTGGTCTAAAGCTAGGACCATGTGACCACTTGGACCTTTGAAATTACTAAATCAACTCACCTGTGAACAAGGCGCTTGGCGCCGAAACGCGTAAGGATAAAAGAGTTGTTTCAAGCTGCCACACAATCAGACCAATAAAGCGTCAGTTTGTAAGGATGCCGAAGCTGTGGGCTCTGTTTTGTTTTCGTCTGCATTAGTAACAGGATTCTCCATTCCTGCTTGAGAGCCCGCCCTGCAGAGTTGGAGGCCCCCGGTAAAATGGAGCAACTCGTGTGCATATCTATATATATATATATATATATATATATATATATATATATATATCTATATAGATATAGTAGATAGTTATAGTTAGGACCTAGTTTCCATAGGAAAAGCGTTTTTTGTTTTCCCAATAAATTTAGCGCCGGTTGACGAATCTTCGCGAAATTTTCAAAACTAGTGATCAGCTCCTGTCTTGAAAGTTTCGGGGTGATTCGCCAAGCGGGGGCCGAGAAAAAAGGGGGGTCCCAAAACGCGTTTTCCCCATGTTATTTTCCATAGGAAACTTTAGACAAAGCTACAGCCCGAACTGCTGAATGGAATTACACCAAATTTGGCAAAAAGGTAGGTCTTGATTCAGAAAGAGTCCTTTTTGTTAAATGGTGTAAATCCGTTCAGTAGTTTTTGAAATATTAAAGGAAAAAGAAAGGAAAAAGAAATATCGATATCTGGGCGGAGCCTAACCACACATGTCATCGTGAAATCTGATTGGCTGTCAGCACTTCATCCAGGAAATGCTGACAGCCATCTTGGGACTAGGTTGAACCAGAGTCATAAGAAAATAGTTAAAGATGAAAAACAAGAAAAGGGGGCAGGGTAGGAACACCCTGACCCCCTGGGCCTGCTCAGGGGGTCCCACAAGGACCCCCAGCCCAAAAATATTTTAAGAAATGTCTGAATTCGCGCTGGGTGCGCGAATACGGAAGAAAAAAGAAAAACAAGCATTGGCATCGCCAATAGGTCTCGCTCGTTGGGACCTTCTAAGTGTTTAGCCAGAGATATTGGCAATGTTTCTAAGGTATGTTGTAGAGAGAGAGAGACTGACTGACTGAGAGAGAGACTGGCTGACTGAGAGAGAGACTGACTGACTGAGAGAGAGACTGACTGACTGAGAGAGAGACTGACTGACTGAGAGACTGACTGACTGAGAGACTGACTGACTGAGAGAGAGACTGACTGACAGAGAGACTGACTGACAGAGAGACTGACTGACAGAGAGAGACTGACTGACAGAGAGAGACTGACTGACAGAGAGAGTCTGACTGACAGAGAGACTGACTGACAGAGAGAGACTGACAGAGAGAGAGAGACTGACAGACAGAGAGAGACTGACTGACTGAGAGAGATACTGACTGACTGAGGTAGAGAGAGACTGACTGACTGAGAGAGACTGACTGACTGAGAGAGTCTGACTGACTGAGAGAGTCTGACTGACAGAGAGACTGACTGACAGAGAGACTGACTGACAGAGAGACTGACAGAGAGAGAGACTGACAGAGAGAGAGACTGACTGAGTGAGAGACTGACTGACTCAGAGAGAGACTGACTGACTCAGAGAGACTGACTGACTGAGAGAGAGACTGACTGAGAGAGAGAGACTGACTGACAGAGAGAGACTGACTGACAGAGAGACTGACTGACTGAGAGAGAGACTGACTGACAGAGAGACTGACTGAGAGAGAGACTGACAGAGAGAGAAACTGACTGAGTGAGAGACTGACTGACTCAGAGAGAGACTGACTGACTTAGAGAGAGACTGACTGAGAGAGTGACTGACTGAGAGAGTGACTGACTGAGAGAGTGACTGACTGAGAGAGTGACTGACTGAGAGAGTAACTGACTGAGAGAGACTGAGAGAGAGAGACTGACTGAGAGAGTGACTGACTGAGAGAGTAACTGACTGAGAGAGACTGACTGACAGAGAGACTGACTGAGAGAGAGACTGACTGAGTGAGAGACTGACTGAGAGAGAGACTGACTGAGAGAGAGACTGACTAAGAGAGTGACTGACTGAGAGAGTAACTGACTGAGAGAGACTGACTGAGAGACTGACTGAGACTGACAGAGAGAGAGAAAGAGACTGACTGACAGAGAGAGACTGACTGACTGAGAGAGCGACTGACTGAGAGAGCGACTGAGAGAGCGACTGACTGAGAGAGACTGACTGAGAGAGCGACTGACTGAGAGAGCGACTGACTGAGAGAGAGACTGACTGACTGACTCAGAGAGAGACTGACTGAGAGAGAGACTGACTGAGAGAGTGACTGACTGAAGACTGACTGACTGAGACTGACAGAGAGAGAGAAAGAGACTGACTGACAGAGAGACTGACTGACTGAGCGAGAGACTGACTGACTGAGCGAGAGACTGTCTGAGAGAGAGAGAGACTGACAGAGAGAGAGAGAGACTGACTGAGAGAGACTGACTGAGAGAGACTGACTGACTGAGAGAGACTGACTGACTGAGAGAGACTGACTGAGAGAGACTAAGAGAGACTGACTGAGAGAGAGACTGACAGAGAGAGACTGACTGACTGACTGACAGAGAGAGAGACTGACTGAGAGAGAGACTGACTGACAGAGAGAGGCTGACTGACAGAGAGAGACTGACTGACTGAGAGACTGACTGACAGAGAGACTGACTGACAGAGAGACTGACTGACAGAGAGACTGACTGACAGAGAGACTGACTGACAGAGAGACTGACTGACAGAGAGAGAGTGACAGAGAGAGAGGGACTGACAGACAGAGAGAGACTGACTGACTGAGAGAGAGACTGACTGACTGAGAGAGAGACTGACTGACTGAGAGAGAGACTGACTGACAGAGAGACTGACTGACTGAGAGAGAGACTGACTGACAGAGACTGACTGAGAGAGAGACTGACAGAGAGAGAAACTGACTGAGTGAGAGACTGACTGACTCAGAGAGAGACTGACTGACTTAGAGAGAGACTGACTGAGAGAGTGACTGACTGAGAGAGTGACTGACTGAGAGAGAGACTGACTGACTGAGAGAGAGACTGACTGACAGAGAGAGAGACTGCCTGACTGAGAGAGACTGACTAAGAGAGAGACTGACTGACAGAGAGAGAGACTGACTGACAGAGAGAGAGACTGACTGACAGAGAGAGAGAGAGACTGACTGAGAGAGAGACTGACTGAGTGAGAGACTGACTGAGTGAGAGACTGACTGACTGAGAGAGAGACTGACTGACTCAGAGAGACTGACTGACTGAGAGAGAGACTGACTGACTCAGAGAGACTGACTAAGAGAGAGACTGACTGACAGAGAGAGACTGACTGACAGAGAGAGAGACTGACTGAGAGAGTGACTGACTGACAGAGAGACTGACTGACAGAGAGAGACTGACTGAGAGAGAGAGACTGACTGACAGAGAGAGGGACTGACTGACAGAGAGAGACTGACTGACTGAGAGAGACTGACTGACTGAGAGAGACTGACTAAGAGAGAGACTGACTGACAGAGAGAGACTGACTGACAGAGAGAGAGACTGACTGAGAGAGTGACTGACTGACTGAGAGACTGACTGAGAGAGAGACCGACTGACAGAGACTGACAGAGAGAGAGAAAGAGACTGACTGACAGAGAGACTGACTGACAGAGAGAGAGAGACTGACAGAGAGAGAGACTGAGAGTCTGACTGACAGAGAGAGACTGACTGACAGAGAGACTGACACAGAGAGAGAGAGAGACTGACAGAGAGAGAGAGACTGACAGAGAGAGAGAGACTGACAGAGAGAGAGACTGACTGACAGAGAGAGACTGACTGACAGAGAGAGACTGACAGAGAGAGAGACTGACAGAGAGAGAGACTGACAGAGAGAGAGACTGACAGAGAGAGAGACTGACAGAGAGACTGACTGACAGAGAGAGACTGACTGACAGAGAGAGACTGACTGACAGACTGACTGACAGAGAGAGACTGACAGAGAGAGAGAGACTGACAGAGAGAGAGAGAGACTGACTGACAGAGAGACTGACTGACAGAGAGAGAGACTGACTGACCGAGAGAGTGACTGACTGACCGAGAGAGTGACTGACTGACCGAGAGAGAGACTGACTGACAGAGAGAATGACTGACAGAGAGAATGACTGACAGAGAGACTGACTGACCGAGAGACTGACTGAGAGAGAGACTGACTGAGAGAGAGACTGACTGACTGAGAGAGAGACTGACTGACAGAGAGAGAGACTGACTGACCGAGAGAGAGACTGACTGACCGAGAGAGAGACTGACAGAGAGAGAGAGACTGACAGAGAGAGAGACTGACTGACCGAGAGAGTGACTGACTGACCGAGAGAGTGACTGACTGACCGAGAGAGTGACTGACTGACAGAGAGAATGACTGACAGAGAGACTGACTGACCGAGAGACTGACTGAGAGAGACACTGACTGAGAGACTGACTGACTGAGAGAGAGACTGACTGACAGAGAGAGAGACTGACTGACCGAGAGAGAGACTGACTGACCGAGAGAGAGACTGACAGAGAGAGAGAGACTGACAGAGAGAGAGACTAAGAGAGAGACTGACTGTGAGAAGTTGGCCTGGTATATGCTGTCCACTAATTATAGTGGGCACCTTGCACCAGTCCAAACAACCCCTTATTGGAGATAGGTTAAAGACAACCTTATTGAAAGCTATCCTAGTGGTAGCTATGGAGAGCAGCCTTCAGGCTAAGTCTTGAAGGAATGTAAAGCAGCTTGTTTTACCAGTCTATAATCTCTTGAGTGACCAAATGAAAGAGCACCACACCAGGTATATATTCAAAATATATGTATTTATTGCTAAACACACCCCTCTAGTCTCTTTATGAGGCTAGAGTTCAAGTACATAAGTTAGAAGTTATTTAAACACAGTAATAGCACAAATACACGTTTGGGCCCTAGGGGCGTACTCAAACCATATACCAATAAAGTGGTATAAGAACCACGACTGAACTAGACACTAGGCCTAGAGCCTCTAGAAGTGCTTGGACCACAAGGAACCACCCAAGGTAGTGACACAGGGGACCCACGGGAGACGCGTGCAGTGTAAATACACAACCGCGATACGCCGTTGACTTCTATGGAGAAAGTCGTGATCGGGAAATTAAAGAAAAGGGACACTTAAAGGAGGACTTGGAGCAAACCCTTTGAGATCTAGGACTTTGAAGAGTCTCTACCCACGGGAGCACCGGAGTACTCGTGTTACCTCACCCAGGGAAGCCGGGTGCATAGGTGCCTTTCGGGGTCGGGTTTCGTCGTCGATTTGAATGGCGATCTGCTGCAAAGTGCTGCTGGCGACCAAGTGAAAAGTGTCCGGGTGGATCCAAGAGTGGATCGGAGTTCTGAAGAACCTGAAAGCAGAGGGGACAGAGTCTGGGTCACTAGCCAGTGACCAGGAAGGCGATGGACAGATGCCCACCGATGTCGAGTGCTTCAGGTGCGTTGACGGTCGTCTTGACTCTTCAGCCACGAGGTCCAGGAGGCGTTGTCGGCGACCAGGAGCAGGATTCGGGCTGGTACACGATGTCTGTCGAGTGCTGAGGTGTCGGCGACCGGATTGGACCCAACAAGCCTTGGCAACGGCAAGTCTCGATGCAGAGGAAGATCGTCGATGGTGCAGACCAGCAAGGTCTGGGGAACTCACCCAGCGAGGGTAAGTGAGGGCAGGCCTGGAGCAACCAGGATGCCAAGTAAGAAAAAGATTGGCCTTCGTTAAGGGCTACTAGCCAACGGGCTAGCGACCGCGAAGGAGCCTCGAGACGTCGCACGTGGATCTGGCTCACAGGACACTCGTGGAGTGGAGGCCAGTGATCTTCGGTGCAGTTGGTGCTGGAGGCTAGGGCTACTCGGAGCCCAAAGCACGACTTCGTGGGAGACCCAGAAGAGGATGCACTTGCAAATGTGCTCGGTGTCCAGGGGTCACGGTCTCAAGTCACCCACGATAGCTACGGGCCTCAGCTTTGCTGGGGACTCAGGGTAGCCTCGGGGAAGTCTGAGAATCCACCTCTGGTGATGCGATGACTTCGGCGTCCGACGGGAGCTTCAGAAATGCGAACCGGACAGATGCTTCTTTGGTGCCTGCCAAGCAGGGGAGTCACTCCTTGACCCCAAGGGAGATTCTTCTGTCCTCTAATCGTGAGTAGAGCGTCGAAGGTCCAGGATTCAGTTTCAGAGTTTCGTCCAGGGATAATCTAAAGTCCTAAGGACTGGGTTCCTATACTTATACTAAGTATAGGGGTTGGACTACTCTGTGGCCCCACCTATGGGTGGGTCAGGGCAGAGGGGTGGCTACACCCCTTTCCCTTTGTCCAGTTCGCGCCAAAGCAGGGGCTGCAAGCCCCTGATCCGGTTTGAACTGGGTATGCACAGGGACACCAAGTGTGCCCCCAGTGCAGGACTTCAAAGCACCCGAAAGTGCTCCCGCCCAGCCCCAATACACATTATTCTGTCTGGGGAGGTGGTCACACCTCCCTGGGACAGGAAACCTATTGTCCAGGCCTCCCTGCCGGAGTTTCGTCCAGCAGCAGGAGGCCAGACTCGTGTCTGTGGCAGCAGCATCCATTTTGTGATGCCAGGGCTTTGGAAAGAAGTTACCGGGCTAGCCAGAGTTAACATGTCTTTCCCTCTAGAAGGGTGGAATGCTACCCCCGCCGCCAGAATTGGCGGGGGGTAGTATTCCAAGATGTTTGACACCAAACACGACATGTTTAGGTGCAGCCATTCCAAAGTTAGCATTTAACGCGAGGTTATAATGCGCTTAAGAGTATATGGTCAGGCTGCACTACAAACAGCATCAGAGAAGGGTCTCCGAACGCTGCAGAGGGGCCCTGCTCATGCAGGGGCACCCTCTCACATAGGAACCATGCACTCTGCCTTTAGGATTGATAAGGCCTGCCTTAGGAGTGACTTATAGGTTTATATGTGTGTATGTATTTAGTGATATAGGTAACCTATATCACAGTAAGGGGTGCATGCACCACCTTACCCAGGCTGCAGTAGCAGACCTGTGGTGCCAGTTTGGATGGCCTTCCAGGGGTGGCATAATACATGCTGCAGCCCCTGGTAGGCCTCTGAGGTACCTATGCCCTTGGTACATAGTATACCATATACTAGGGACTTATAAGGGCACTCCAGATTCCAATCAGTGATGTGCCTAAGGCACATGGAAACCATTTTAGAGAGGAAGCAGCTAGGCTGGGGTTCTGATTAGCAGGGCCCCAGCCAGACTAATGTCGAAAAACAGTGAAGCATCAGCAAAAGTGGGGGTACCCATGTGAAGCAGATCCTACTCTCCTACACAACCCCCCAAACGTAGGGACATTAAACTAACCTTGCCCAGTTAAGTCTTCATGTTCTAAGTGGAAGTACCTAGAGAGTCCATCTGCATTGGCATGGTTACTCCCAGGTCTATGTTCCACTGTAAAGTCCATCCCCTGTAGGGAAATGGACCACCTAAGCAGTTTGGGGTTTTCACCCTTCATTTGTTTTAGCCATAAGAGGGGCTTATGGTCTGTCTGAACCAGGAAGTGTGTACCAAACAAGT
Organism: Calotriton arnoldi; assembly: GCA_963921515.1. NCBI lineage: Eukaryota > Metazoa > Chordata > Amphibia > Caudata > Salamandridae > Calotriton > Calotriton arnoldi. The sequence goes on along the minus strand of CAWUFW010000321.1, from coordinate 2,219,026 downwards.
ATGGCCTCAACTTCTTCAGAGCCCAGACCACAGCAAAGGCCTCCTCTCTATGGCTGACCAACGTTTCTCTCTAGGGGTCAGCCTTCTGCTAATGAAAGCTACTGGCTGATCCTGACCTTCTTCATTCATTTGTGACAGTACAGCCCCTACCCCCAATTCAGATGCATCAGTTTGAACAATGAACTTCTTGGAGTAATCAGGACTCTGTAGAATGGGAGCAGTGCACATGGCCTGCTTCAGGTCATCAAATGCCTTTTGACAGCTAACTGTCCACTGAACCTTTTTGGGCATTTTCTTAGAAGTTAAGTCATTCAGGGGTGTCACTATTGATCCATACCCCTTGACAAATCTCCTATAGTACCCAGTCAGGCCTAAGAAGGCTCTCACCTGAGTCTGGGTAGTGGGAGCAGTCCAGTCCATGATGGTCTGGATCTTGCTCTGCAAAGGTTGAACCTGGCCTCCACCCACAAGGTGGCCCAGGTACACAACCTGACTCTGCCCTATCTGGCACTTAGTGGCCTTGATAGTCAGGCCTGCCTTTTGCAGGGCCTGTAAAACATTCCTGAGGTGGACCAGGTGATCCTCCCAGGTGGAGCTAAAGACAGCAATATCATCTAGATATGCTGCACTATAGGCTTCCAGACCTGTGAGAACTGTATTCACCAACCTCTGAAAGTGGCAGGTGCATTCTTCAGACCAAAGGGCATCACCACAAATTGATAATGCCCACTAGGGGTTGAGAATGCTGTTTTGGGCTTTGCAGTATCAGCTAGTCTGATCTGCCAGTAGCCAGCTGTCAAGTCAAATGTGCTGAGATATTTGGCTGAGGCCAAAGTATCTATGAGCTCATCTGCCCTTGGTATTGGATGGGCATCAGTCCTAGTGACTGCATTGAGACCCCTGTAGTCCACACACAACCTCATCTCTCTTTTTCCACCACTGGTGTGAGGTTTTGGTACAAGGACCACTGGACTAGCCCAAGGGCTATCTGAGGGTTCAATAACTCCCAATTCCAACATTTTCTGGACTTCAGTCCTGATACAGTCCCTGACATGGTCAGGTTGCCTATAAATCTTATTTTTAATAGGCAGACTGTCCCCAGTGTCCACTTCATGAGTGCACCAGGTGGTCTGACTGGGTGTCAGTGAAAACATATGTCTAAACTGATTGAGAACTTGCCTACAATCAGTTTGTTGCTGGGTAGTGAGGCTGCCTGCCAAGGCTACACCATCTACTGACCCATCGTCAGGGTTCTGTGAGAGCAGGTCAGGGAGTGGGTCACTCTCTTCCTCCTGCCCTTCATCAGTAGCCATGAGCAAGCCCATGTCTGCCCTGTCCACATATGGTTTTAACCTGTTGACATGGAGAACCCTGTGGGGACTCCTGGGTGTTCCTAGGTCTACTAAGTAGGTAACCTCACCCTTCTGCTCAACAATAGTGTGGGGTCCACTCCATTTGTCTTGGAGAGCTGCTGGGGCCACTGGCTCCAACACCCACACCTTCTGTCCTGGCTGGTAAACAGTCAGAACAGCTCTTTGGTCATGCCAGGCCTTTTGAAGTTCCTGGCTAGCCTCAAGGTTTTTGGTTGCCTTTTTCATGTACTCAGCCATCCTGGAGCGGAGACCAAGTACATAGTCCACTATATCTTGCTTTGGGGGCTTGAGAGGTAACTCCCATCCTTCCTTCACCAAGCACAGTGGACCCCTCACAGGGTGGCCAAACAGAAGTTCAAAAGGGCTGTAACCAACCCCTTCTGAGGCACCTCCCTATATGCGAATAAAAGGCAGGGCAAGAGTATGTCCCATCTACGCCTAAGCTTTTCTGGGAGCCCTTTAATCATGCCCTTCAAGGTTTTGTTGAATCTCTCAACTAAACCATTGCATTGTGGGTGATAGGGTGTGGTGAACTTATAAGTCACTCCACACTCCTTCCACATTGCTTTTAAGTACCCAGACATGAAGTTAGCATCCCTGTCTGATACTACCTCCTTAGGAAAGCCCACTCTTGAGAAAATTCCCAGGAGGGCCCTTGCCACCACAGGTGCTGTAGTGGTCCTGAGGGGAATAGCTTCTGGGTACCTGGTGGCATGATCCACTACCACCAGGATAAACCTGTGCCCAGATGCTGTTTGGGGATCCATGGGACCAACAATGTCAATCCCTACCCTTTCAAAGGGCACCCCCACCACAGGTAGTGGTATCAGGGGGCCTTTGTAGTGCCACCTGCCTTGCCACTGGCTTGGCAGGTTACACAGGAGCGACAAAACTCCTTGCTGTCTTCAGACATGTGGGGCCAGTGAAAGTGAGGGACAATTCTGTCCCAAGTCTTGTTCTGGCCCAGGTGACCTGCTAAGGGAATATCATGGGCTAGGGTCAATAGGAAGCCCCTGAACTTCAGAAGTATAACCAACCTCCTGGTAGCACCAGGCTTGGGGTCTCTACTCTCTGAGTACAGGAGTCCATCATCCCAATACACTGTATGGGGACCACTAGCTTTCCCAGCAGCCTCAGCAGCAGCTTGCTGTCTGAGGGGTTCAAGGGAGGGGCAGCTCTGCTGCTCCTGGCTCAGATCTGCCCTAGAAGGTCCCCCTGTCCCCAAGAACTCAACCTGGTCAGGTTCAAGTTCCTCTGGGACAGTTCCTTCTTCAGGGCTGAGATCATCCCCCTCAAGAAGGAACTGATCTTCCTCCTGAGCCAAGGGGGAAGGCACTGCCTTAACCCTACTACTCCTCCTCTTGGAAGGCACTTGGTCCCTTCTTCCAGAATCCAAGGCCTGTTCAGTGCTAGACATTTTGGCTTGTGACCTGGTCACAGCAAACACATCTGCAGGGATCCCCAGCATTTCTGCATGGGTCCTGAGCTCCACTTCTGCCCAAGCAGAAGTCTCTAAGTCATTGCCAAGCAAGCATTCGACTGGTAGGTTTGCACTCACCACAACCTTCTTAAGGCCAGTTACCCCTCCCCAGGAGAAGTTAACAACTGCCAGAGTATGGTCTGTTCTGACATTGCTAGCATTGGTCACTTGGTACATCTCACCAAGTATAACTTGCCCAGGATTCACAAGGTCTTGTGTCACCATTGTGACACTTGCCCCTGTGTCCCTAAATGCCAAAGCCTCACGTCCATTGATTAAAGGCTGTTGTCTGTACTTGCCCAGATTACTAGGACTCACAGTGGAGGTCACATCCATGCCTCCATCACAGACTAACACAGCCTGAGTCAGTTCTCTGACTAGGTCAGAGCCCAACTCAGTACCCAGGGTGAACCCTACTAAACCCTTGGCTGGAGCACTCCCACCAACTGTACTAGGGGGAACAGGTGCCTTAGGGGCATTGGTGGGTGCTGGACTGGAGTCTTTGGACTTGGTGCAATCACTGGTCCAGTGGGTCTTTTGCTTACAGACCTTGCACCATGGTTTTCTTTGGCCTTTCCCTTTGGTAGACTGTGAATCCCCACCAGAAGAAGATTTTTGGGGGCCTGATGAAGACTTTTGATCTTTACCCTTCTCCCCACCCTTTTCAGAGTTCTTAGCATCTTGCTTCTTAGTTTCCCCACCTTGGTTCTGTACCTTCTGCTTCACCCTGGTTCTGACCCATTTGTCTGCCTTCTTTCCCAATTCTTGGGGAGAGGTCAGATCAGAGTCTACCAGGTATTGATGCAACAGCTGATTTTGACAGTTATTAAGAATCTGCTCCCTCATTATCAGATTGTACAATCCTGAGAAGTCACACGCCTTACTGCCCATCAACCAGCCTTCCAGAGCCTTGGCAGAACAATCCACATAGTCTACCCAGTCTTGAGTCTGTGCTTTTTGGGTATCTCTGAACTTCAACCTGTACTGTTCAGTGGTTAGGCCAAACCCATCAATAAGAGCACTCTTCAAGACCTTGTAATTATCAGCATCCTCCTCTCTAACAGTGAGGAGCTTATCTCTACCTTTGTCTGCAAAGGAGAGCCACAAGATTGCTGCCCACTGCTCCTGAGGGACCTTCTGTACTTTACAGGCCCTCTCTAGAGCAGTTATCCACTTGTGGATGTCATCCCCACTCTGGTAGGGAGGGACAATCTTGCTCAGGTTCCTATGGTCATAGGACCTTTCCCTATCTCTAGGGACATGGCTGCCACCATGGGACTCTAGTCCCAACTTTCTTCTCTCTCTAAAGAGATCTAGGGACTCCCTGTCTATAGCCAGTTGCTTCTTTTGATTTCAAGCTGAGCTTCCTCATATTGAACCAGCCTCTTTCTTCTCTCATGAGAGGATTCCCTCCTATGAGATGAGACAGAGCTCCCTATTGAGGTGCCAGAGTGGTTAGACTCCTGAGAAGGAGATCTAGACTTTCTGGGCACACTCATAATCCTTCCTGGGGGACAAAGAGGGCATCATCCTGATTATCCTCTTCATCTTCCTCAGGAGGGATTGGGTTATCCAGGTCAGGGTCATTTTCACCCTCCTGGCCAGTTTCAGAGGGGGCTGGGGGTATTTCTACCCCTGGTCCCATCCTCATCTTCTGCCCCACCCTCAGCTCCTACCCCTTCAGTCCCCAAGGGCTTACTAAGGTCATAAGCCACCAACAACTCCTTGAGGTGTTGGGTGGTGGGGCTTTGGCCTGTCCTTATTTTTCTCAAGTTGCATAAAGCTCTCAGTTCCAAGAATGGGAGTGTATCATACTTGGAGGGTGGAAGCTCAGTGGCTTCCTGCAAGGATTCTTTAGATCCTACCCTTAAAGACATTACTAGTGTGGTGTGGTGTATGCACTACCTACTCTAGTGTGGCCTACTAAACTCTCGAGTTGTAGAAAGGGTTGTGCTATCCCTTAACACACAACTCTAAGTTCAGTAGAACTTACTGTATTCTAAGCTTATTATATGTACCTTAGGTACCTTTAGTGGTTTTCAGTTGATCAATTCAATTGAGATTATCTGGTAAAACAATAGCAAGCTGGAATCCCACCGCTGCACACCAATGTGAGAAGTTGGCCTGGTATATGCTGTCCACTAATTATAGTGGGCACCTTGCACCAGTCCAAACAACCCCTTATTGGAGATAGGTTAAAGACAACCTTATTGAAAGCTATCCTAGTGGTAGCTATGGAGAGCAGCCTTCAGGCTAAGTCTTGAAGGAATGTAAAGCAGCTTGTTTTACCAGTGTATAATCTCTTGAGTGACCAAATGAAAGAGCACCACACCAGGTATATATTCAAAATATATGTATTTATTGCTAAACACACCCCTCTAGTCTCTTTATGAGGCTAGAGTTCGAAGTACATAAGTTAGAAGTTATTTAAACACAGTAATAGCACAAATACACGTTTGGGCCCTAGGGGCGTACTCAAACCATATACCAATAAAGTGGTATAAGAACCACTACTGAACTAGACACTAGGCCTAGAGCCTCTAGAAGTGCTTGGACCACAAGGAACCACCCAAGGTAGTGACACAGGGGACCCACGGGGGACGCGTGCAGTGTAAATACACAACCGCGATACGCCGTTGACTTCTATGGAGAAAGTCGTGATCGGGAAATTAAAGAAAAGGGACACTTAAAGGAGGACTTGGAGCAAACCCTTTGAGATCTAGGACTTTGAAGAGTCTCTACCCACGGGAGCACCGGAGTACTCCTGTTACCTCACCCAGGGAAGCCGGGTGCATAGGTGCCTTTCGGGGTCGGGTTTCGTCGTCGATTTGAATGGCGATCTGCTGCACTGTGCTGCTGGCGACCAAGTGAAAAGTGTCCGGGTAGATCCAAGAGTGGACCGGAGTTCTGAAGAACCTGAAAGCAGAGGGGACAGAGTCTGGGTCACTAGCCAGTGACCAGGAAGGCGATGGACAGATGCCCACCGATGTCAAGTGCTTCAGGTGCGTTGACGGTCGTCTTGACTCTTCAGCCACGAGGTCCAGGAGGCGTTGTCGGCGACCAGGAGCAGGATTCGGGCTGGTACACGATGTCTGTCGAGTGCTGAGGTGTCGGCGACCGGATTGGACCCAACAAGCCTTGGCAACGGCAAGTCTCGATGCAGAGGAAGATCGTCGATGGTGCAGACCAGCAAGGTCTGGGGAACTCACCCAGCGAGGGTAAGTGAGGGCAGGCCTGGAGCAACCAGGATGCCAAGTAAGAAAAAGATTGGCCTTCGTTAAGGGCTACTAGCCAACGGGCCAGCGACCGCGAAGGAGCCGCCTCGAGACGTCGCACGTGGATCTGGCTCACAGGACACTCGTTGAGTGGAGGCCAGTGATCTTCGGTGCAGTTGGTGCTGGAGGCTAGGGCTACTCGGAGCCCAAAGCACGACTTCGTGGGAGACCCAGAAGAGGATGCACTTGCAAATGTGCTCGGTGTCTTTCCCTCTAGAAGGGTGGAATGCTACCCCCGCCGCCAGAATTGGCGGGGGGGGGGTAGTATTCCAAGATGTTTGACACCAAACACGACATGTTTAGGTGCAGCCATTCCAAAGTTAGCATTTAACGCGAGGTTATAATGCGCTTAAGAGTATATGGTCAGGCTGCACTACAAACAGCATCAGAGAAGGGTCTCCGAACGCTGCAGAGGGGCCCTGCTCATGCAGGGGCACCCTCTCACATAGGAACCATGCACTCTGCCTTTAGGATTGATAAGGCCTGCCTTAGGAGTGACTTATAGGTTTATATGTGTGTATGTATTTAGTGATATAGGTAACCTATATCACAGTAAGGGTGCATGCACCACCTTACCCAGGCTGCAGTAGCAGACCTGTGGTGCCAGTTTGGATGGCCTTCCAGGGGTGGCATAATAAATGCTGCAGCCCCTGGTAGGCCTCTGAGGTACCTATGCCCTTGGTACATAGTATACCATATACTAGGGACTTATAAGGGCACTCCAGATTCTAATCAGTGATGTGCCTAAGGCACATGGAAACCAGTTTAGAGAGGAAGCAGCTAGGCTGGGGTTCTGATTAGCAGGGCCCCAGCCAGACTAATGTCGAAAAACAGTGAAGCATCAGCAAAAAGTGGGGGTACCCATGTGAAGCAGATCCTACTCTCCTACACTGACTGGCAGAGAGAGACTGACTGACAGAGAGAGACTGACTGAGAGAGAGACTGACAGAGAGAGAGACTGAGAGAGAGACTGACTGACTGAGAGAGAGACTGACTGACAGAGAGAGACTAACTGACAGAGAGACTGACAGAGAGAGAGAGAAACTGACTGACTGAGAGAGAGACTGACTGACTGAGAGAGACTGACTGACAGAGAGAGACTGACTGACTAAGAGAGAGACTGACTGACTAAGAGAGAGACTGACTGACAGAGAGAGAGACTGACTGACAGAGAGAGATGACTGAGAGAGAGACTGACTGACTGAGAGAGAGAGACTGACTGAGAGAGAGTCTGACTGACTGAGAGAGAGACTGACTGGCAGAGAGAGACTAACTGACAGAGAAAGACTGAGAGAGAGAGAGACTGACAGAGAGAGACTGACTGACAGAGAGAGACTGACTGACAGAGAGAGACTGACTGACAGAGAGAGACTGACTGACAGAGAGAGACTAACTGACAGAGAGACTGACAGAGAGACTGACAAAGAGAGAGAGACTGACAGAGAGAGAGACTGACAGAGAGAGACTGACTGACAGAGAGAGACTGACTGACAGAGAGAGACTGACTGACAGAGAGAGACTGACAGAGAGAGAGAGAGACTGGCTGACAGAGAGAGAGACTGACTGACCGAGAGAGTGACTGACTGACTGAGAGAGAGACTGACTGACTGAGAGAGAGACTGACTGACTGAGAGAGAGACTGACTGACAGAGAGACTGACTGACTGACTCAGAGAGACTGACTGACTCAGAGAGACTGACTGACTCAGAGAGACTGACTGACTGAGAGAGAGACTGACTGACTCAGAGAGACTGACTGACTCAGAGAGACTGACTGGCAGAGAGAGAGAGACTGACAGTGAGAGACTGAGAGAGAGACTGACAGAGAGAGACTGACTGACAGAGAGACTGACACAGAGAGAGAGAGACTGACAGAGAGAGACTGACTGACAGAGAGAGACTGACTGACAGAGAGAGACTGACTGACAGAGAGAGACTGACTGACAGAGAGAGACTAACTGACAGAGAGACTGACTGAGAGAGACTGACGGAGAGACTGACAAAGAGAGAGAGACTGACAGAGAGAGACTGACTGACAGAGAGAGACTGACTGACAGAGAGAGACTGACAGAGAGAGAGAGAGACTGACTGACCGAGAGAGTGACTGACTGACTGAGAGAGAGACTGACTGACTAAGAGAGAGACTGACTGACAGAGAGACTGACTGACTGAGAGAGAGACTGACTGACTGAGAGAGAGACTGACTGACTGAGAGAGAGACTGACTGACTGAGAGAGAGACTGACTGACTCAGAGAGACTGACTGACTCAGAGAGACTGACTGACTCAGAGAGACTGACTGACTCAGAGAGACTGACTGGCAGAGAGAGAGAGACTGACAGAGAGAGACTGACTGACAGAGAGAGACTGACTGACAGAGAGACTGACTGACAGAGAGACTGACAGAGAGAGAGACTGAGAGAGAGACTGACTGACTGACTGAGAGAGAGACTGACTGACAGAGAGAGACTAACTGACAGAGAGACTGACAGAGAGAGAGAGAGACTGACTGACTGAGAGAGAGACTGACTGACTGAGAGAGAGACTGACTGACTGAGAGAGAGACTGACTGACTGAGAGAGAGACTGACTGACAGAGAGAGAGACTGACTGACAGAGAGAGACTGACAGAGAGGCTGACAGAGAGAGACTGACTGACAGAGAGAGATTGACTGACTGACAGAGAGACTGACTGAGAGAGAGACTGACTGACAGAGAGACACTGACAGAGAGAGACTGACTGACAGAGAGGCTGACTGACTGACAGAGAGACTGACAGAGAGAGACTGACTGACAGAGAGACACTGACAGAGAGAGTGACTGACAGAGATACTGACTGAGAGAGAGACTGACTGACAGAGAGACACTGACTGAGAGAGAGACTGACTGAGAGAGAGACTGACTGACCGAGAGAGACTGACTGACCGACCGAGAGAGACTGACTGACTGATAGAGACTGACTGACTGAGAGAGACTGACAGAGAGAGAGAGAGAAACTGACTGACTGAGAGAGAGACTGACTGACAGAGACTGACTGACAGAGAGACTGACTGACAGAGAGACTTACTGAGAGAGAGACTGACTGACTGAGACTGACTGACAGAGAGACTGACTGAGAGAGAGACTGACTGACTGAGACTGACAGAGAGAGAGGGAGACTGACTGACAGAGAGAGGGAGACTGACAGAGACTGACTGACTGACAGAGACTGACTAACAGAGAGAGAGACTGACTTAGAGAGAGACTGACTGACTGAGACTGACAGAGAGAGAGGTAGACTGACTGACAGAGAGAGGGAGACTGACTGACAGAGAGAGACTAACTGACAGAGAGAGAGACTGACTTAGAGAGAGACTGACTGACTGAGACTGACAGAGAGAGAGGGAGACTGACTGACAGAGAGAGGGAGACTGACTGACAGAGAGAGACTAACTGACAGAGAGACTGACAGAGAGAGACTGACAGAGAGACTGACAAAGAGAGAGAGACTGACTGACAGAGAGAGACTGACTGACAGAGAGAGACTGACTGACAGAGAGAGACTGACTGACAGACAGAGTGACTGACTGACTGACAGAGAGAGACTGACTGACAGAGACTGACTGACAGAGAGAGACTGACTGACTGAGAGAGACTGACTGACTGAGACTGACAGAGAGAGAGGGAGACTGACTGACAGAGAGAGGAGACTGACTGACAGAGAGAGACTGACTGACAGAGAGCGAGACTGACTGACAGAGAGAGACTGACTGACAGAGAGAGACTGACTGACAGAGAGAGACTGACTGACAGAGAGAGACTGACTGACTGACTGAGAGAGAGGCTGACTGACAGAGAGACTGACTGACTGAGACTGACAGAGAGAGAGGGAGACTGACTGACAGAGAGAGACTGACTGACAGAGACTGACTGACTGACAGAGACTGACTGACTGACAGAGACTGACTGACTGACAGAGACTGACTGACTGACAGAGACACTGACTGAGAGAGACACTGACTGAGAGAGACACTGACTGAGAGAGACACTGACAGAGAGAGACTGACTGACAGAGAGGCTGACTGACTGACAGAGAGACTGACAGAGAGAGACTGACTGACAGAGAGACACTGACAGAGCGAGTGACTGACTGACAGAGAGACTGACTGAGAGAGACACTGACTGATAGAGAGACACTGACTGAGAGAGAGACTGACTGACAGAGAGAGACTGACTGACAGAGAGAGACTGACAGAGAGAGAGAGACTGACTGACCGAGAGAGACTGACTGACTGATAGAGACTGACTGACTGATAGAGACTGACTGACTGAGAGAGACTGACAGAGAGAGAAACTGACTGACTGAGAGAGAGGCTGACTGACAGAGACTGACTGACAGAGAGACTGACTGAGAGAGAGACTGACTGACTGAGACTGACAGAGAGAGAGGGAGACTGACAGAGGGAGACTGACAGAGAGAGACTGACTGACAGAGACTGACTGACAGAGACTGACTAACAGAGAGAGAGACTGACTGAGAGAGAGACTGACTGACAGAGAGAGACTGGCTGACAGAGACTGACTGACAGAGAGAGAGACTGACTGAGAGAGAGACTGACTGACTGAGACTGACAGAGAGAGAGGGAGACTGACTGACATAGAGAGGGAGACTGACTGACAGAGAGAGAGACTGACTGACAGAGAGAGACTGACTGACAGAGACTGACTGACAGAGACTGACTGACAGAGAGACTGACTGACAGAGAGAGACTGACTGACAGAGAGAGACTGACTGACAGAGAGAGACTGACTGACAGAGAGAGACTGACTGACAGAGAGAGACTGACTGACAGAGAGAGAGAGAAACTGACTGACTGAGAGAGAGGCTGACTGACAGAGAGACTAACTGACTGAGACTGACAGACAGAGAGGGAGACTGACAGACAGAGAGGGAGACTGACTGACAGAGACTGACTGACTGACAGAGACTGACTGACAGAGAGAGAGACTGACTGAGAGAGTGACTGACTGACTGACAGAGAGACTGACTGAGAGAGAGACTGACTGACAGAGAGACTGACTGACAGAGAGAGACTGACTGACAGAGAGAGACTGACTGACAGAGAGAGACTGACTGACAGAGACTGACTGACTGAGACTGACTGACTGACAGAGACACTGACTGAGAGAGACACTGACAGAGAGAGACTGACTGACAGAGAGGCTGACTGACTGACAGAGAGACTGACAGAGAGAGACTGACTGACAGAGAGACACTGACAGAGAGAGTGACTGACTGACAGAGAGACTGACTGAGAGAGAGACTGACTGACAGAGAGACACTGACTGAGAGAGAGACTGACTGACAGAGAGAGACTGACTGACAGAGAGAGACTGACTGACAGAGAGAGACTGACAGAGAGAGAGAGACTGACTGACTGAGAGAGACTGACTGACTGATAGAGACTGACTGACTGATAGAGACTGACTGACTGAGAGAGACTGACTGACTGAGAGAGACTGACAGAGAGAGAAACTGACTGACTGAGAGAGAGGCTGAGTGACAGAGACTGACTGACAGAGAGACTGACTGAGAGAGAGACTGACTGACTGAGACTGACAGAGAGAGAGGGAGACTGACAGAGAGAGACTGACTGACAGAGACTGACTAACAGAGAGAGAGACTGACTGAGAGAGAGACTGACTGACAGAGACTGACTGACAGAGAGAGAGACTGACTGAGAGAGAGACTGACTGACTGAGACTGACAGAGAGAGAGAGGGAGACTGACTGACATAGAGAGGGAGACTGACTGACAGAGAGAGAGACTGACTGACAGAGAGAGACTGACTGACAGAGAGAGACTGACTGACAGAGAGAGACTGACTGACAGAGAGAGAGAGAAACTGACTGACTGAGAGAGAGGCTGACTGACAGAGAGACTGACTGAGACTGACAGACAGAGAGGGAGACTGACTGACAGAGACTGACTGACAGAGACTGACTGACTGACAGAGACTGACTGACTGACAGAGACTGACTGACAGAGAGAGAGACTGACTGAGAGAGTGACTGACTGACAGAGACTGACTGAGAGAGAGACTGACTGAGAGAGAGACTGACTGAGAGAGAGACTGACTGAGAGAGAGACTGACTGACAGAGAGAGACTGACTGACAGAGACTGACTGACTGACAGAGACTGACTGACAGAGACTGACTGACAGAGAGAGAGAGACTGACTGAGAGAGAAACTGACTGACTGAGACTGACAGAGAGAGAGGGAGACTGACTGACAGAGAGGGAGACTGACTGACAGAGAGAGAGACTGACTGACCGAGAGCGAGACTGACTGACAGAGAGAGACTGACTGACAGAGAGAGACTGACTGACAGAGAGAGACTGACTGACAGAGAGAGACTGACTGACAGAGAGAGAGACTGAGTGACAGAGAGAGAGACTGACTGAGAGATACTGACTGACTGAGAGAGAGACTGACTGAGAGAGAGACTGACTGACTTAGAGAGAGACTGACTGAGAGAGAGACTGACTGACTGAGAGAGAGACTGACTGACAGAGAGACTGACTGAGTGAGAGAGACTGACTGACAGAGAGAGACTGACTGAGAGAGACTGACTGAGAGAGACTGACTGAGAGAGACTGACTGAGAGAGACTGACTGACAGAGAGAGACTGACTGACTGAGAGACTGACTGACTGAGAGACTGACTGACTGAGAGACTGACTGACAGAGAGACTGACTGACAGAGAGAGAGACTGACTGACAGAGAGACACTGACTGAGAGAGAGACTGACTGACAGAGAGAGACTGACTGACAGAGAGAGAGAGAAACTGACTGACTGAGAGAGAGGCTGACTGACAGAGAGACTGACTGACTCAGAGAGACTGACTGACAGAGAGACTGACTGACTGACAGAGAGACTGACTGACTGACAGAGAGACTGACTGATAGAGAGAGAGACTGACTGACAGGGAGAGAGACTGACTGACTCAGAGAGACTGACTGACTCAGAGAGACTGACTGAGAGAGAGACTGACTGACTGAGAGAGAGACTGACTGACAGAGAGAGAGAGACTGACTGAGTGAGAGAGAGACTGACTGACTGAGAGAGAGATTGACTGACTGACAGAGAGAGACTGACTGAGAGAGAGACTGACTGACTGAGAGAGAGACTGACTGACTGAGAGAGAGACTGACTGACTGAGAGAGAGACTGACTGACTGAGAGAGAGACTGACTGACAGAGAGAGAGACTGACTGACCGAGAGAGAGACTGACTGACAGAGAGAGACTGACTGACAGAGAGACTGACACACAGAGAGAGAGAGACTGAGAGAGAGAGACTGACTGACTGAGAGAGAGACTGACTGACTGAGAGAGAGACTGACTGACTGAGAGAGAGACTGACTGACAGAGAGAGAGACTGACTGACAGAGAGAGATACTGACTGAGAGAGATACTGACTGACTGACAGAGAGAGAGGAAAACCTACTCTTGCTACAATGAAGCAAAGCAGGATTGCATGTCAGCAGCTCTCCTTGCTCAAAAGCCATGCCGGCTCCCGCAGGAGGCGGGCAGCCGGCGGGACCATGGGGGCATTGGGGCTCCCCCCACTGTCCCCAACACAAAGGGCCGGCCCCGGGGGATGGGTCCCCCGGGGCCAGAAGTGGCCCAGGAGGGGGGCCACGCAGCCCCCCTTCAATATTAAAATTTAAAAAAATAAAGAGGCACAGCCCCGGGGGATGGGGTCCCCGGGGCCAATAGAGGCCTAAGGAGGGGGGCCACGCAGCCCCCCTCCTTAAAAAATAAAAAACAAACAAAAAAAATGTTGCCATGCCCCGGGGGACGGGGTCTCCGGAGCCGAAATTGGCCTCGGGAGGGGGGTCGCGCGGCCCCTTCCTGTTTTTTTTTTTTTTTTTAAATGTAAAAAAAAGAGCAGGCCCTGGGGATGGGGTCCCCAGGGCCCCAAATAATGTAAAAGAAGGGGGGCCACACAGCCCCCCTTGTAAAAAAAACGGCATCGCGCCGGAGGCCCCGCTCCCTCCCTGCAGCACTTAGCAGACGTGCCCCCTGGCACGTTGTAAGTTGGGGAATTAATTCCCCTTGAATACTGAGGGTTCCTGGGGGCCAACTAGCCCACCAGGTACCTCCAGTATGTGCCACAGAGCTGCGTTGCAGAGAGGTGTTCCGAGGCCACGCCCCTTTTTACACCTCTCTGCAACGCAGCTCTGTGGCGCTTACTGGAGGTACCTGGTGGGCTAGTTGGCCCCCAGGGACCCTCAGGACTCAAGGGGAATTAATCCCCCAATTTACAACGTGCCAGGGGTGCGTTTGCACAGTGGTGCAGGGAGGGGGCAGGGCCTGACATAGCAAGTGTGCAAACGCGCCCCTGGCACATTGTAAATTGGGGGATTAAGTCCCCTTCAATCCTGAGGGTCCCTGGGGCCAACTAGCCCACCAGGTACCTCCAGTAAGCGCCACAGAGCTGCGTTGCAGAGAGGTGGTCTGAGGCCACGCCCTCTTTACACCTCTCTGCAACGCAGCTCTGTGGCGCTTACTGGAGGTACCTGGTGGGCTAGTTGGCCCCAGGGACCCTCAGGATTCAAGGGGACTTAATCCCCCAACTTACAATGCGCCAGGGGGCGTGTTTGCACAGTGGTGCAGGGAGGGAGCGGCGGCCTGACACCCTGGCACGTTGTAAATTGGGGGATTAAGTCCTCTTCAATCCTGAGGGTCCTTGGGGGCCAACTAGCCCACCATGTACCTCCAGTAAGCGCCACAGAGCTGCTTTGCAGAGAGGTGGTCTGAGGCCACGCCCCTTTTTACACCTCTCTGCAACGTAGCTCAGTGGCGCTTAATGGAGGTACCTGGTGGCCTAGTTGGCCCCCAGGGACCCTCAGGAGTCAAGGGGACTTAATCCCCCAACTTAGAACACGCCAGGGGGTGCGTTTGCAGAGTGCTGCAGGGAGGGGGTGGGGCCTGATATAACAAGTTAGCAATCCTGCTGTGTGGGACTTACTGGAGGTAATAAAAGGGGTAGTTGGCCCCAAGGTTGACGTTGGGGGCTAACTATCCCTCCTGTTACTTCCGCTAAATCCCACACAGTGGGATTGCTAAAAGGTGTTTGAAGGCCACGCTCACCTTTCTCCACCACTCTGCAAGCGCGACTGCTATGTTATAGTTAGAAATTAGCATTTAAAAAACCTTTGAAATTCACTGAAAAAACCATAGGTTTCAGGGACGTTATAGTTAGAAATTAGCATTTAAAAACCATTGAAATTCACTGAAAAAACAATAGGTTTCAGGCACGTTATAGTTAGAAATTAGCATTTAAAAAACCTTAGAAATTCACTGAAAAAACCATAGGTTTCAGGGACGTTATAGTTAGTTGGACATTTCACTCGTACAAAACCATAGAAATTCCGCCGTTATAGTTAGTTCAGCTAACTATAACTCTCGCCCCCGCAATGCACTGCTGATGACATCACATATTACATCATTCATGACATGGTCAGTGACATCACTGATGACATCACTGATGACATCTCAAATGACATCACTGATGACATCATCCACGTGAAAATCTTATGCACCTCCTCACACTCTAATATAACCTTTGATACACCCATTGTAAAATACAGACTATCATTTTCGTAACCATCGACACACCAATACCAGTTACTACATACGCACTCTCTGATTCCTAGGTCTACACACACATCCACTCATTCACCCATACAATCACTCATACATGCAGTCACTCATCAATACAACACTATCATATGCACTCATACACCTATACAGACACTCACACACCACCACTCATCCAGAGTTACTCACACACCTAGTCAGTCATGCAAAGAATCAATCACACTTCCATTTACTGACCTATACAGTTATACACACACCACATCACTTATTCAAACAGAAACAAATGCATACTTACTCTCTTATACAGTCACTGATACAAGTACACACTCATCCATACAGCCACTCTCACAATCGCTGACTCTCACGTATAGTCATTTATATACTCCAACTCACACATACACTGCCTTTTACATATGTAGTTACTTGGACATGCACCACTGAGACATCCATTCACTCACCAACTTACCCATACACACACTCACCCACCCATACAGCTGTTTCCACATGCACTCTTGAACCCATACACCCAGTGAATCAACCACTCAAACATCTATGCACAGAGTTACACACCTCCCACCCACCCACACACACACTCAGGCACCCATACAAATACTTAGGCAACCAATCGGTAACCCATATAGACACTCATGTAGCTACTGACCAACCCATGCAGCAGCTTATACAACAACAGACAGACTGATACAGACATTCACACAGTTTAGTCACTAACCCATGCATTCAGTAAGACACATGTAATCACTCACTTAAACAGTCAGTCACGCACCTACTAAATCCTCCATCCAGACACTTATACACCCACTCATTCTTCAATACACCTTGGCATATATATATAATACATATTTAAACTTTAAAGAAACACACAGTCACTGGATGATGTCATCAGTGATGTCATCAGTGATGTCATTTGAGATGTCATCAGTGATGTCATCAGTGATGTCACTGACCATGTCGTTATTGATGTAATATGTGACGTCATCAGCAGTGCATTGCGGGGGCGCGAGTTATAGTTAGCTGAACTAACTATAACGGCGGAATTTCTATGGTTTTGTACGAGTGAAATGTCCAACTAACTATAACGTCCCTGAAACCTATGGTTTTTTCAGTGAATTTCTAAGGTTTTTTAAATGCTAATTTCTAACTATAACGTGCCTGAAACCTATGGTTTTTTCAGTGAATAGATATATATAGAGAGATATGGATATATATATATATATATATCCTAAACATACATACATACTCTGGGTAGTTTCATGTTTAGGTGGAGAGCAGCTCCTGTATAGAGCACCCTACCCTTTGCTGTAGGAATGGCAAAAGACTTTGTCCATTTCTATCTTGGCATGAATGGCAATGTGCTAATCCAATGCTTAAAAACTTTGATAGAAAAGCGGACATTTGAGGTGAGTAAATTCAGAGTGTCACTGATGCTATAGGGTGCTCTATAAAGGAGCTGCTCTCCACCTAAACTTAGGAACTACCCAGAGTTCTCACCTTTTTTGCATAATTTATACAGCACTCTATGCCTGAAAGGGTTTTGTTTTGACTTATACTGGGTGCTCCCTTGTGTCTGGACATAGCTAAACCCCTCTTAAGAGCTATATTGATAGCGAAACACGTGTCAGGGGTTGCTTTTATTCATTCCAGGATGGCTTGGATGGTATTTCACCAAGCTAAAGCTGTAATACTGTGCCTGGAGTGGTAAAAGGCTTTTGTCATTTTACAGTCCTGCATGGATGGCACTGTGCTAATCCTATGCTTAAAGACTTTCTTGTAGGAATGACAAAATACTTTGTCAATTTCTATCTAGGCATGGATAGCAATGTGCAAATCCTATGCTTGAAAACGTTGTTGGAAAAGCGAGCATTTGATGTGAGTAAATTCAAAGTGTCGCTGGTTTTGTAGGGCGATCTATACACGAGCTGCACTCCACCTAAACTTGGGAACTGCCCAGAGTTCTCTCCTTTTTTGCATAATTTATGTGGCACTCTATGCCTGAAAGGGTATTGTTTTAACTAATACTGGGTGCTCCTGTGTGTCCGGACAAAGCTAAACCTCTCTGAAGAGCTATAATGATAGCGAAACACGTGTCAGGGGTTGCTTTTATTCATTCCAGGATGGCTTGGATGGTATTTCACCAAGCTAAAGCTGTAATACTGTGCCTGGAGTGGTAAAAGGCTTTTGTCATTTTACAGCTTGGAGTGGATGGCACTGTGCTAGTCCTATGCTTAAAAACTTTATTAGAAAAGCGGACATTTGAGGTGAGTGTCGCTGGTGTTGTAGGGTGCCCTATACAGTAGCTGCTCTCCACCTAAACTTGGGAACTACCCAGAGTTCTCGCCTTCTTTTTTGCATAATATATGCGGCACTCTGTCTGAAAATTATTGTTTTGATATATATATATGTGTGTGTGTATATATATATATATATATATATATATATATATATATTAATTATAATATTACACTGTGGTGGTAGCTATATGTGAGACAGTTTTGTGAGACAGTTTTTCCATAGGAGGAACGTTTTTGTTTTATAAATAACTTTGGCACGGCTTGACAAATCTTCGTGAAACTTTCCCCCCAAAAAGGTTCATCCATCTCCTCGGCTCCTTCCTGGAAAATTTCGGGGTGATCCATCAGGAGGGGGGCCGAGAAAAAGGAGTTGTTCCCATGCAGTTCGTTTGATTGGAAAAATTAAAGAATGATACAGAGAAAATGATTGAACAGAATTGCACAAATTTTGGCAGAAAGCTTGACCTTTTCTTAGAAAGTGTGCTTTTAGTAAATTGTGGTAAATCTGTCCAGTAGTTTTTGAAAAATTAAGATTACAAAATAGAGATATCTGAACGGTGGGTCCTTCGGGACCTCAAATTTAAAAATAAAGCGTTACGATGGGCAGAGAGGGTTTTTTTCCTGCAGGAGCGAAATGGGCCATATGGAGCTTGTGCTGTGATTATCTGACCGCAACCTGGAAAAACAATTTGCAGCCGTCATTACATAACTCAAGGACTCGTTCTTCGTGTCCTGCAAATTAACCAAAAGAAAGTATAAGTGAGCAGGTTAGTATTACCCTGACCCCCTGTACCTTATGGAGAGTGTCCCCAGGGGTCAGATTTAAAAATATTTTTTTTGTATGGAGTGCCGCAATCCCACGGCATTCCTGCAGGAGTCAGGATGCCTTATGGGCTCCTGCGGAAGTGCTACAGGAACCAGTGCAGCCCATTACTCCCACAGGAGTCCCGCCAGATCCGGAAAACAATTTTTTTTAAAACACTAGAAAGAATGTCTGGTAGGGTTCCATGGGTGGTTGCCCACTAATGAGCCACCTGTGTGGGGTGGGGCTCAGGGCCTGCCTGCAGGTGAGACCCTGCAGCCAACCCCTCGCTGCATATGGTCGAAGGCTGTGCACAGTGATAGGTCTTTTCTGCACATGTATCGCGATAAGATATTACTTTATGTTGAAAAAACTAGAGAAATTCACTGGAAAAAAAACGTTAAAGTGTAAGGTAGTAAGATTTTAACTTATGTTAACAAACCTTATAAATTCATAAAAACAAAAAAACAAAGGATAAACTTGAGTTATACACAGGTCTTCTAATAATAAAAAAAACAATTACATTTAGTTGCTGCCAGGTATTCTTGATTAATGCGGCGTGTCAAACCAGGGACGTATCCTATTCTCTGAGCTTCAGAAGTACTTGGCACATGAAAGATGGTGACTTCAACCAGATCTCTTAGTAGAATTCCAGAAAAGAACTATGGGAGCAATGCAGCAATGGCTTTGTATGTTACTCCTGTTGTATATGGTCATCAATAATCAGTAATCACATGTTTACCAAGTTTTGTCAATACTAAATGGCTTAAACTTGATCTTCAAAACATTAAAGACTGTGTCCAGTCGACTCGCCATATTTGCCTGAACAGTCCTAAGAAGCCTATGCGTAGGCGCTGTGTACATACAAGCATTTTTGTGGTAAAGAGGTTTTCAGGCCTTATAAGTAGGCAGCACCTATGGTTTTTGAGAGATGGAGTCCCATCACAATCCTTATATCAACAACACATAAAATTGTAAGTGTGCTTCTCTAATCTAAAATTGCAAGTCAAGCACAATCCCTTTTTAAATCCATCAGTGCCATTTATTTGCAGATATGAATAGCTAAATTATATCCAACTCTCCCTGTGATCAATGCATGCTCTAAAAAGCTCAGCGATAAGCCCATAGAGAGCATAGCTCTGTGAGTGCTTCCCTCACCTCTGTCATCGATATAGACTAGAATCTTATCTAGCTGCTCTCTCCCATATATGGCCTGGCAGAGTCTGTGGGCATGTGTCCGACCTGACCCATCCATCCACAACTAGGAACTGGTAATTACATTGTTTAATTATTTAAGTTTTCATTAAAACTGAATGCAATAAATACAGAAAAAAGTATATAAAACATAATTCTCTAAAAAGAGAATAGTTGAACAATATAACTCCATATATTTTAAAACCATATATATAAATGTTTTTGTGTCCAATGTTTTTAGGAGCTGTACCTCTAAAACAAAATATGATAGCTTCTGAAATTGTTCTAATTCCTTCAGCATGGAAGATCGACCTAAAGGAATTCCCATGTGTATCGAATAGTTCTGGGCATGAGCAGAATATGTGCTTAATTGGCGCCAAGGCGGTCTTACATAGACAACGGGATGTATTATCTTGAGACGATCAGTTCCAAGAACCTTCAAATTGAGTGGAAGGAATGTAAAGCAGTCTAAACCATAAAAAGGTTTTCTTTACTTTAGTAGTAGTATTAAACCCGAAGTATGGTTGACATTGCATAGCTTAGGTACCTGCCATATAGTTACTGTTTTTTATGTTAGTTATTTCTCGTAATCAATTTGAAAAAAATTAGGTTTTTGCTTCTTGTTTTAAAACAGTTTATGAGCCATTCTTTTCATTTTTGTTAAATCCCTCAGAGTTGGAATATTAAAACGTAATAGGAGTTTACTTAAGTTTTGGTCAGACAGTACTCATTCAGAGTTTTTTTCTTGCAAGTTGTTGACCTTCTCAAATGCTCTGGAATAATCTATAACTCAGTAAAAAAAGATTCCTAGTTTTAGGTAAGATTGCTTTTTGAGCCAAAATGGAGAAAACAACAGTATTATCAAAGGTCTGAAGCCCATTTGATGAAAAGTTAAGATGTTAGCTCTTTCTACCTAGTCTTCCAGATATGAGTGGAGATGTTTAGCAAAAGTGCTCATATATGCGTCAAGTAAGACAAACAACCTGCAACTGGCTGGTATATCTTTAAATCCTCTTTTAAAAATTAGCTGCAATATAGAGTCTTTTCATGAAGGTAAAAGCTGGCCAAGTTTTATTACTGTATTATAAAATGGGGGCCAACAGGAGGCTCAAGCGCTCAGCATTTAGCTTTATGATAGCTGTTGACAATTCATTCTTACTGGGTGCAGGAGTAGCATTGATTTCTAAAATGAGATGTTTGGTTACTTGTTCTGAAGTCAAACATCTCACTGTCACTTTCAGTAGTTAAATGCAGAGTTAATGAAGTTGAATTATTACTGCCATACAAATTGGATAGGTAAACTTTCCAGATTATGTAGGATATTCACAACTTTTTGTTTGAGTTTACACCTAGGCCGATTATAGACCAAACTTTACGTGTATTTCTTATAATTATAGATGTATATTTCCATCCTCATGAAGTCCTTATTTGTAAGTTTAAGTTTAGTAATTTCCCTTTTTAAATCTTTTTAAGTGTTTTTACATTCGGATCTTTTGTTAGAGTCCAACTCTCCTGTAGTAGTTGTTGTTTTTTTTCTCCTAAAGGCTTTTTTTAAGGGTTTGAATAGTACTGGATATTATCTTATCTTATTCCATCCGTACCGACAAGAAAATACAGAAACTGACTTTCTGTATTTTCTTGTTGGTACGGATGGAATAAGATTTACCAGAAAGGAACTTTGAGTGATGTACAAGGTACAATCAATAGTCCCACTGTCAGTGAAATGAGTAAATTTCATAATGCATTGTTGATTTCATAGTTTTAATGTTTTCTTGTTAAATGAGGCATTACATACTATTAGTTTGCCTCTTACCACTGTAATTCTGTCCTCTATTTTCTGTTTTCAATACCTAGATTTTATGATGCAACGTGATCGGATGATGGTAATGATTGGTTTCAGTTCTGTTTACAATTTTAAATCCAGTAGTTTGTCAAATTCAGTGATGTTTAGAAAAGTAAAGTCAATGATGGATTTTTTATCCGTACCAACATAAATACATTGTGCGGGTTTATTGCTTGCGTGTCTTCCATTGAGATGTCAAAAGCCTGGGCCTTGGAGTGTTCTGCAATCAGTTTACCATGCCAGGTTTGCTTTCTTGTTTTGACAATAGGTTAAAGGATTGAGTAGATGGAGTCAACGGTGTCTTTATCATTGTTCTCTGGATTTTCAAGAAATAGTTGTTAAAATCACCTGTTATGGCAATGGTCTTATTAGTTATTGAAGTGCATATAGTTTCAATCTGGTCGATTAATAGAGATGTAATCTGTTTTTTGCTAGAAGGCTAGGGACTGTTACCTTATCTTACTCACTGCATCTCATTACTCCCTTCCCCACTTTTTTTCCACACCCTCCCTGTTTTTTTCCTTACACCATATATAGGGGAAATGGTTGTACTGTTTAAATCATGTCTGCTGATTGTTTATTCAGTGTACTTGTTACTGTTTCCTGCCTAACTCTGTATTCCCTTCTCCCTCGGACAACTGAATTAACAAAGGTTGCAAGAAAAACAAGCATTGGCATAGCCAATAGGTCTCGCTTTTGGGACATTATAAGTGCTTAGCCATGCAACAGTTGATGTTGTTGTACCAAGGATATTGTGCTGCATAACTAAACACTTACAAGGTCCCAAAGGCGAGACCTATTGGCTATGCCAATGCTTTTTTTTTTCTTAAAGGACAAGCAGTGCTATCAGGCTCCGGCTGCCACTTAGTCCACCGCAGGGTAGAAGAGGGGTAGAAGAGGGGTAGAGGGGTAGAAGAGGGGTAGAAGAGGGGTAGAGGGGTAGAAGAGGGGTAGAGGGGTAGAAGAGGGGTAGAAGAGAGGTAGAAGGGTAGAAGAGGGGTAGAAGAGGGGTAGAGGGGTAGAAGAGGGGTAGTTGAGGGGTAGTAGTGTAGTAGAGGGGTAGTAGAGGGGTAGTAGAGGGGTAGAGGGGTGGTAGAGGGGTAGAGGGGTAGAAGAGGGGTAGAAGAGGGGAAGAAGAGGGGTAGAGGGGTAGAAGAGTGGTAGAGGGGTAGAAGAGGGGTAGAGTGGTAGAAGAGGGGTAGAGGGGTAGTAGAGGGGTAGAAGAGGGGTAGAGGGGTAGAAGAGGGGCAGAGTGGTAGAAGAGGGGTAGAGGGGTTGATGGGTAGTAGAGGGGTAGTAGAGAGGTAGAGGGGTAGTAGAGGGGTAGAGGGGTAGTAGAGGGGTAGAAGAGGGGTAGAGGGGTAGAAGAGGGGTAGTAGAGGGGTAGAGGGTAGAAGAGGGGTAGTAGAGGGGTAGAGGGGTAGTAGAGGGGTAGAGGGGTAGAAGAGGGGTAGAAGAGGGGTAGATGGGTAGTAGAGGGGTAGAAGAGGGGTAGAGGGGTAGTAGAGGGGTAGAAGAGGGGTAGAGGGGTAGTAGAGGGGTAGTAGAGGGGTAGAGGGGTAGAAGAGGGGTAGAAGAGGGGTTGAGGGGTAGTAGAGGGGTAGAAGAGGGGTAGAGGGGTAGAAGAGGGGTTGAGGGGTAGTAGAGGGGTAGAGGGGGAGAGGGGTAGTAGAGGGGTAGAAGAGGGGTAGTAGAGGGGTAGAGGGGTAGTAGAGGGGTAGAAAAGGGGTAGAGGGGTAGAAAAGGGGTAGAAGAGGGGTAGAGGGGTAGTAGAGGGGTAGTAGAGGGGTAGTAGAGGGGTAGTAGAGGGGTAGAGGGGTAGAAGGGTAGAAAAGGGGTAGAAGAGGGGTAGAGGGGTAGAAGAGGGGTAGTAGAGGGGTAGAAGAGGGGTAGAGGGGTAGTAGAGGGGTAGAAGAGGGGTAGAGGGGTAGAAGAGTGGTTGAGTAGAGGTAGAGGGGTAGAAGAGAGGTTGAGGGGGAGAAGAGAGGTAGAGGGGGAGAAGAGAGGTTGAGGGGGAGAAGAGAGGTAGAGGGGGAGAAGAGAGGTAGAGGGGTAGAAGAGAGGTAGAGGGGTAGAAGAGAGGTAGTGTAGAGGTAGAGGGGTAGAGGGATAGAAGAGGGGTAGAAGAGGGGTAGAAGAGGGGTAGAAGAGGGGTAGAGGGGTAGAAGAGGGGTAGAGGGGTAGTAGAGGGGTAGAGGGGTAGTAGAGGGTAGAAGAGGGGTAGAGGGGTAGAAGAGGGGTAGTAGAGGGGTAGAGGTGTAGAAGAGGGGTAGAGGGGTAGAAGAGGGGTAGAGGGGTAGAAGAGGGGTAGAAGATGGGTAGAGAGGTGGTAGAGGGGTAGTAGAGGGGTAGTAGAGGGGTAGACGAGGGGTAGAGGGGCAGTAGAGGGGTAGAAGAGGGGTAGAAGAGAGGTAGAGGGGTAGTAGAGGGGTTGAGGGGTAGTAGAGGGGTAGAGGGGTAGAAGAGGGGTAGAGGGGTAGAAGAGAGGTAGAGGGGAAGAAGAGAGGTAGAGTAGAGGTAGAGGTAGAGGGGTAGAAGAGAGGTAGAGGGGTAGAAGAGAGGTAGAGTAGAGGTAGAGGGGTAGAAGAGAGGTAGAGGGGTAGAAGAGAGGTAGAGTAGAGGTAGAGGGGTAGAAGAGAGGTAGAGTAGAGGTAGAGGGGTAGAAGAGAGGTAGGGATATGTAGGCAAATGAAAAGGAAGCTATCGACTTCAGGAATGTGAAAGAAAGCTCTCATATCTTGAAAGCTGATTACAAGCATCTCCTGAGAAACGCGGCGAAACTTTCAAACCACAGAAACAATGTCGTCTTTTGAAAGTTTCGCCGCGTTTCTCAGGAGATGCTTGTAAACACAAATAACCTGATTCATTTAATTTAACAGTTGGCTCCGCCCAGGATTGCTCAGTAACGCAAATGAAAAGGAAGCTATCGACTTCAGGAATGTGAAAGAAAGCTCTCGTATCTTGAAAGCTGATGACCCATGACGAGAGAGGAAAGCCAGATGGCGGCTGTGTGCGTGCACGCGCGCGTAACAGCAAGCCTTAGGCCACAAGCAAAAGCTTGTGGTCGCATTTCTAAAGCCCCCACTCACTAAATGTCTCGCCAGACCAGCGCATGCACTGGCTCAGGCGAGACCTAAAAAGCGATAGGCTAAAATCCACTAAACATCAGTGTCGAATGCCAGGCTTAAAAGCTGCTCTGTGTTTCTCTGTGCAGGGGGCAACCTGCCTGCCTGCACTTCTAAAAGGGATTAGAGATCACCTTGCAGGCGGGTGCAGTGAGTGACTGCACCCGCCTGCAGAGGGATGTCTTGGGGGGTCCATCGGACCCCCTTTCACCTCTCGAGAGGGCTGCCCTCAGGTGACGCAACAACAGTGCACCACCTTATTGTGGCACACTTTCAGTGCGCCTCCTAAGGGCATGTTTGCCTCTGCTCTCACACCGGTAATACAGCATGGGCACAGAAGCCAAATTATTCCTTCATTTGCATGTTGCCACGCCCCCATGCAAATGAGGGAACGCCCTTTTCCGATAGCTCTGGCGCTACATGTGCTCTAGCGCTATCTGTATTACAGAAGTGGCAGCACAAACTTCTGTGGCCCCTTAAGTAATACCAAAGTGCCCTGAGGGCACCACAGTGGGCGTACATACCCGTTGAGCTCCCGGGTGCACTTTCTGTTATACGGCCCCAGATGACCACGAGTGGCAATTTTAGCTTTTAGGCTCTACCAATCTAAATCTTTAAAACTGAATATCTCTGGTTCTACTGATAGGATGTTTGTCATTCTGGTGCTGTTTTAGTCATTATAATTTACTCTGTTTTTAGGTCTCGCCTACGCTGTACAGCGCACATGCGTTGCATAGGAGGGCCTTTAGCCGTCGCTCTGCTCATTTTCAAGCACACACTCGTGCTTGTGGCGGCATCCACCTTGCGGGAGCGAGCAGGGGCGCGCCACAAGCACGAGTGCAGTGCTTGAAAATGAGCAGACTGCGCGCGCACGCACGCACCACTCCCGGGCTTGTTGTTAACTGAGGGCAGCGCATCCCATGTTCCTTCCTTCTTGCTAGCCACTGCTGATAACCTCTGCCTGAAACCCGCTAATACCCTCACTCGGCTCCCGAGAAAGCATCACCGTTAGGGTTACGGATATCGCTTGTCAAAGAGCATAGAAGCCGCTCAGTGCTCTTCGGGACCCTCTTCTTCCTCACACAGAGCTCTAAACTCCTCTCGGCTGTGCCTCTCTCCTGTCTCCCACATCCTCTCTCTCACTGTGGAACTCTCGCCTCCAGGGCTCCGTTTCCCCTCTCCGCCATCCCTGCAGCTCCCCTCTTTCTTCCCCGAGGTCCTCCTTACTCTAGGGAACTCCGTCCGTAAGAGAGGAAGGACTCTGACCTCCTCTCCCCTCCATTCCCGAAGCTTGCCCCTTCCTCACCAGTCTCTCACGGCCAAGGTCTGATCCCTCACTCCCTCCCTCACACAAGCCCTTGCCGCTTCAGAGTCCCTGTACTCCTGAAGCATCCTTCCCTCTGTCCTCACTGCGTCGTATGGAATGCGGATTCAGTGGACTCCTGATAACATGTGCTATGTGGCGGGTCTCTACTCAAGAATGGATGGCACAGGCGGGGCATAGATTAAACTAAAATCCGGTCCCTGTTCAGGCGTGGTCATTGCAGCAGACCAAGCCAGATTCCTTACCAAATAACTTCAATAGTTTATACTATGGCTGGTCAATCTTCACAATTTTAACTGCTTCAGCCAAGTCTTTTACATTTGTACTACGAGAGTAAAACCATATCGCAGACCACTGAACACCATTATTCAAGGAATCTAGGAGCCATGGAGCACCCGCCAGAGGCAGATCATTTCCTGTAACTGGCTCACTGTATGCTCGCTCTGGAACCATGCTACAACCTATGCCTAAAAGCTATTAAACAAGGAGCTAGTTTCACAACAGCCCAAGGCAAGGGATAAGAGGACTTCACCCCATGAATTACACCACTGTTTCCCACTAATATTTTCTGTGCACACTTCTAGAGGACATGGTTTTAAGGCATAGAAAGGACAGCGCTAAACAAAGCAAAGAGTTAAATAACGTTAACAAGCATTGGCAAAACCAATAGGTTTTGCATATGTGAGACATACCGGCGCTGTGCAACATATTTCAAAATAATTGACAGCAGCGCACGCTGCTATACCGCATGGCTCAAACCAAATAAAAACAAAGCGCTGTGGTACGGCCAGGGTGTACCGCATCATAGCTCTTTTTTTTTGGTTTACTTTAAGCAATGTTACACTGCATCACTTGCTGTTGTGCAACATCTTAAAAAAATATTAACAAAGCCAAATAACTCTGCGGGACTTATTTGGCTTTGTTAATGTTTTTAAAGACTTGCACAGCAGCGCAACTGCTGTGCAACATGACTCAAAAGAAATAAAAATTAAGCGGTATGGAGTGTTGACAGAGTCATAGCGCTTTTGTTTGTTTACTTTAATTCATGTTGCACAGCATGTGCACAGATGTGGCTTTACGGTCAGAACTGGTGCCTGCGGAACCAGGTTCTAGTCTTTGTGTCGGTTCAACATCCTGTGATTCTGGGCAAATGACAAACTCACCGTGCCTAAAAATCAAAAAAGGAATGTGCTCTTGTGTAAAGTAAATGGTGCTCATGTAAAGCACTCCAATACCTTCAGGCCGAGTTTACGTTATAAACCTGCAAAAGTAAAACAAGCATTGGCATAGCCAATAGGTCTCGCCTTTGGGACCTTATAAGTGTTTGGTTATCCAGCATAATATCCTTGGTGCAACAACATCAACTGTTGCATGGCTAAACACTTATAAGGTCCCAAAGGCGAGACCTATTGGCTATGCCAATGCTTGTTTTTAACTGGGTTGGGATTTTTCTTGTGTTGTGTTTTCACTTCATTACTGTTTGTGTGCTGCAGAAATACTTTACACAGTTAACTGACTAATTTTTTGCCTAGCTCCCAGAGAGTTAAGCACAGGTTAATTTAGTGACAATTGTGGTTCACCCTGACAAGGACGGTGATTGTTGCCTGAGTGGGGCTTCCACTGCCCTCAACCAATAACCCTGTTTCTTACATTGGTGCAGAAGTAAATGGCTACCAGCAGTAAGAGCGGGAGTGGCACCCCATTCTCAAAATCTTTCCAGTGCTTTAGGCAGTGGCTCTGTGGTCCGTGATAAAATGAGTTTTATCATGGGACCACTTTTAATCTGGCTTGAACTAGCATCTCCTGAGCCACTTTAACTCACTTCAGTCAACCTCATTTAGCAATCAACTTGTTTTCTGGACTGCCAGGTTAAAACCTGGGGAAATGCAACATCGTGTTCTAACCCTTTTTATTCAGCGGGTCAAGCCAGCTGAACATCATTACATCCATCTCTTTGTTAAACGGAGAGTGCAATGTTTTTAAGTACAACAACATTTGAAAGCCAGGATTTATTTAATGCATCTTTAATCTATATATACTTACTTCCTTTATGCATCTATATACCTTCCATGTACTTGGATCTATATATTTATTACTTTTCTGCTAATTCAGTATATCCAATGCACTTCCCTATTTCTGACCCTATATCTCTCTCAATATATCCTCTACCTCAACTCTCTGACTCATCTCAATGCCATGTACTTGGATCTATATATTTATTACGTTTCTGCTAATTCAGCATATCTAATGCACTTCCCTATTTCTCACCCAATACCTCTCTCAATATATCCTCTACCTCAACTCTCTGACTCATCTCAAACCTCTCTCTACTACTCTTTCCAATGCACTACCCTATTCCTCACCCTATACCTCTATCACTATCTTTAATCTACATATACTTTCTTCCTTTATGCATCTATATATTTTACATGTATTCATGGATCTATATATTTATTACTTTTCTTCTAATTCAGCATATCCAATGCACTACCCTATTTCTCACCCTATACCTCTATCAATATATTCTCTACCTCCACTCTCTCATTCATCCCAAACCCCATACCACTACTATGAACTCCAAAATAACCCTTTCTAGACTCTTCCCTACTCTACCCCTCCTTGCATCATCTCCTACCTCTTTTACTATACCGATCCCCCAAAACAAGCCTTTCTAAACCCTTCCCTCTAACTCTTCCCCTCCACACCCCTTTTACTCATCCCAAGCCTCCTCCTACTGCTATGACCTCCAAAACAAACAAAAGAAAATATATAAAAATAAGAAAAGAAAAAAGTCTAAATCCTTCCCTCCTCTATTCCTCCACTATCCTTTTCAATCCAAATAACAGACTAACATGTCCACTCATATTTCACTATACTAATCCTTTATAGCTGCAGAGTAGCGTCAGGAATAACAAGCGCTATGTAAATGAAAACTTTTTTTCCTCTTCTATCCCTCCGCTATCCTTCTCAATCCAAATAAGCGACTAATATCCACCACTCAAATTACTTAAATATTTCACTATACTAATTCACCACTAATCCTTTATGGGTTTTGGAGGCGCGTGCTATTCGCCAAAAAGTGCTTCAACAACCCATCATGGTTAACAAGCGCTATATAAATGCAAACCTTTTTCCCTATTCTATCCCTCCGCTATCCTTCTGAATCCAAATAACTGACTAACATATCCACCACTCAAATTACTTTCATATTTCACTATACTAATTCAACACTAATCCTTTATTGGTTCTGGAGTAGCGTGATGCTCATCGAAAAATAGCTTTGACGCCTCGTCAGGGGTAGTAAGTGCTATATAAATGCAATTACAATACAATAAAATACAATGACTGGCAGAATTCTATGAATTACCATGACGGTAATGGGTATAATGTTCCCTCTTTTTTTTTTTTGCTGTTTTATACAGAGCGACATCGACAGAAAGGTAATTGGTGCGCTTTACTTGAGCACCAGTTACATTACACCAGGACCCATCATTTTTTTTGTAGGCACGGGGTGATTCCGTGATTTGTCCAGAATTACAGGATGTTGAGCCAATGCCGAGACTCGAACTTGATTTCCCAGTGCCAAAGTCGGCAGCTCTGGCCTGTTACGCCACATCCTCTCCCTCTCCCTCTGCCTATCCTTTCTCATTCTCTGCTGCCATTGTATCCATGGCTCCTCAGACTGGTGCTTCTGGGCAGCCAGCAGGCAGTGCTTGCAGGTAGATAGAAAGTAACCTGATAGGTCCTGCATACTGCACCATAGCCTCGTGCCCTGTAATGTTGGCCAGCACAAAGCCAAACATTCAAGTAAGCACTTTGATAAATACGAGCAGATGATATCTGCTAAAGGTAACCTGATTTGTGGCTTAAGTACTTTTAAAAAAAAAATGAAATGTGTAATTCTAAGCTGTGTATTGTCTTTCACCCTCCCTGTAGATTTTGCAGATCAATCTGACGATGACCAGGTTAATGTACTAGGATTCCACTTTCTTGCTGGTGGTAAAGTCACTCTCCTTGCTTCAAAAACATCGCGTAAGTAAAATCAATAGTACTTTTACTAAGTGATCTGTTCGAAAACCTATAAGTTATATTGAATCCCTAGACTACCACACGGTGAAGCAATTAAAAGACGCAGTAGTTTAGTGTTCAGATAATCAAGGGGAAATAAATTGGAACCTTTTAAAAATGGTAAATGCTTGTTTACTCCTCGTTGTATAGTCGAACTCTTCTTCTCCCTGGAAATGGGAGTTTTATGAATATTATGGACACTAGAGAGTGGCATTTAATAGCTTTGTGTGTCAGGCGAGGATCCCAACTCTCTTATAATGCATTTTGTTTTACCATTAAGTTATCAAATATAATTCAACATATGTAGGCGGAGCCAGTTTATTATTCTAATATAAATTTCTGCTTATCATTGTCTAATGCTTAGGCACCTCAAGGAAATAAAATCCTAAGCTTACTCTCTCTCCCTATCTGTCAGTAAATGGCAGCTACCACCTCATCCGCCTTCCTTGTCACAGTTTTTACTTTTAGCTAATGCCTCATCCCGGAGACAGGTCTAACTGCCCGCCCAAATAGAACTTGTTTTATTTGTAGCATATTGATATTATGCACACTAGGACACTCGCTGTACTTGGCGGACTCTGAACAGGAAGTACTTCATATGCGGGGTGGTGTTGGGATGTGGTTAATACAAGGTATGATGTAATGCGCAGAGTGTGAGTGTATGCTGAAGAATGAAGTAATGCTTGACCGCAGCTTCCTTGCTGCATAATTAATCTGCATGCTTCTGGACTGGGGAAGACACTACAGCTGGTGACGAGTAGGGGATACATGCCCGAGAAGACAAGACTGCTTTCCCTGACAGTTTGCAATGAAACGGCAAACTGCTTGTGCGTGCCGCGTGCACCAAGAATTGATGCAGAGTGGTCTGTGACTGGCACATGTGGAGTCAAAGCCCTACTCCAGCCCATACACAGCCACAGAAGAGATCGAAGGTCCTGCAGAGGAACATATTCAAATCGCTCACCAAAACTGCGGACGAGGTGGTCGACAGAGAAGCTGCGCCATGCCCAAATACAGAGTGATTATTCAGATGAAGCAAGAAATAACAATCACGTCATCAAGGTACGAGAAACAGAGAACTTACTCACTATCATGGGTGACTGAAGCATACTGCAATGCATGCTTTGAAGGCAACTTCTGCTTACAAGAGCTGTCGGAGCCAGCCTGCATCACGATCGCTTGACCAGCACGTGCTAGGAGCAGACATGGTGAGACAAAGCTGATTAACTACAGAGTGGAGAAAAAGTGTGTTCAGGGACATAATAAGATGTTATATTTGTTAATCACTGTTTATCCAAAGCTGTGGGAGGCGTTATGTGGCCAGTTGATTAGTCAAACCAAGGAATTAATGGTGGATCCATAGAGTGCCCTTCAGAAGCAAGCTTGGCTTGGGATGGAATGAATGAGATGTTATGCCATTAATGAATCCCTTATTAACGGCCCATCAGATGTAGAATTATAATCCATACCTACATAGGAGGAGTCTGAATTTTCCCTTTTGATGATCAATTTCTCTCAAAATCACTGGATTTGGGTAGCTCTGATCCCACAGACTAACAAGTATTCCATATACCTCTCTAGCCTAACCAATATTGGCGATGATGGGTGCTATATGCAGAATATTAGACAACACAGTTAATGCCTTACAATTCCAGTCTGAAAATTTGGAATATCAAGTGACTGTCTTAGAATGCATGGCCCAGCCCATAGCATCCATCAAAAATAATCTGAATAAATTAAGTGAAAGGTTTGCAGTAACTAATGTTTTCAGAGATGCTTGCGCGCTCATAATGAACAAATTAAATACACTATTAGATATGCATGAGACAATGATGCAGGACAGACATGCAGTGTCATTCTCTTTGAGACACCTTTATTAAGGCAGTGAGGTCCCAATGTCACTAGCCTTTTGGGGGGTGAGGAAGTGCAGACAAAAATACTTATGTTTTCCCACTCATTAATGAGTAGAAGATCTTAGTTTTGTGCTCGTTATAACGGGAGGGAATTGTTGCTTCTTCCTTGGAGCAGTTTTCCCACAGGGCAATCTCATGGAAAGAGGCAGGCGCAATAAAAAAAAAATCCTTAAAGCTGAGCAATATTTACATTATATTCAGACTCTTGAGGTCCCTTTTGCGGTTCAGGCAAGAATTTGCCCATTTTTTTATATCAAAAAGCTGAGTAGGAATTATGGGAATGTGGCCGGGGGAGCCCAGTGTAAAAATTCAGTTGGAAGGTTTCTCCAGTCTTGGTGGGATTCCATGCTTGTTTTCCCTTTCTTGCCCAGCTTCCCAGTCCTTTATTTTGCAGTTTTCAGAGAAACCTTCAGCCAACATTAGGCGACTGTGGTAAATGACCCATCAGTAATGGAGGCTTGTAATAACCTCAGTAAGTCAGGCAGTACTCATCCTTCTGAGGTTTTGGGCACCTAGCCCTTGGTTAAGTCAAGTAGTTTTTGACATTGCCATGCAAACACTTAGTGTTGTACCTCAACGGGATAGATTTGTTGGATATTCAATGGAGTGAACACAGCTTCTGGGACCAATTAGAACAAGCATTTGACCTTCGACAACATGGGCATTCAAGTTTTGGGGCTGGCATCAGTGCGGAGAGAAACACAAAGATTCATCCACCATAGTCATAGGCCTCTGTTCAGCAAGATAGGTTTATAATTGAGCCTGCTAAGATAGATCTTTCAAAGAGGAATGATCAGAAAATCCAAAACAGACGATTTTACCAAATTACTCCCTCCAGACTTAATGGTAACAGGAATAACTATTCATCTTCTCCTCCTTTTTGAATACACAGCTTCGATCAATTAGAGGATCACTTACCCCAAGTATGAGATCAACATCTGTTGATTCCTAAAACATTACCATCCTAACACCTGTTTGTTTCTCATTGAAATTCCATATTTTGTACATCTTAAAATTGTTAAAGGCACAACCTGTATTTATGCATCTTACTTCCAATGATGTTGACTCAGCAGCCTTTAGGCAAGATATATTCTGTTCTCAGATAGAGTTGTTCCTCTCAGATAGAGTTGTTCATTGTGACCTGCATGACTGAAACCATAGCTAGTCTAATTTTAGCCCATCAGGATCTGTTTGCCTTTTGGAGGAATAGGATTCAGAAAAAGTGCTAGCTCTCCTATCCACAAATTTCAGTGCTAAAAAACAGAAAGATTGGTCACCCGTGCTCTGCCACAAGTGGCATTCTGCTTCATCAGATTTGACCATATGGTATGATAAAGGTTAAGAGGTGACCCCTGAATAGCAGTTAGGGAATTTGTATGTGATGCGGAGTCCAAACTCAGGTCACTTCGGCAGGCTTTGTGAACATACATCTAATACGAAACCAGCTGCATCTAGTAAGGTTTAGCAGGGTGTGTGGTAGGGCCAGCAGTGTTGCAGGCCTGGGAACCTATCTCTAATCCTAGTCTTTTTTCAGTTTCACCAGATAACTAGTTTCAAAACAACCTGGACGACAATGCAGCATCCGTTGGATGAATGCACTTATTGTTCCATTCAAGCCAATAAAGGGGGCAGAGGCCATCCCAAAGAGGGCTTGATCGGATGAATGTTCCACAGATTAAGGTTATGCAAATTTTCTAGCAGTGAAACTGAGTTGACAAAATGTTCCAGCCACTTCGAGCTCAATTGTTCTTATTAATCTATATTTTCCCTCTAGCCGTAGGCAAAAATCTGAACTATTATTTTCAGCAAATGTTCCGTTGTCTTCCATGATACTCACACAATATTTCAATTTATATCTCCTAGAAGTTAAAATGAGAGTGGAAATCGATAAGATAATGGATGAGTTTGGTAATGTCCTAGTGTGGCCTATCTTTGCATGAAGATTTGAAGGAACTGAGAAAAATTGCTTAATCTCTTAGAAAGTTAACTTTACACATTAAAGAGGCAGTGATTATATTTAGCATACAAGTTGTGCGGCTGTAAAGTGGTGAAGAATACACCATTTACTTGTTTTACTGATTAAAGAGATGGACAAGATCTCTTCACCACCAATACTTAAGAATAATCATGTTAAAAAAATGGTGCAATTTATGAGTGCATGATCTTCTCTTCTTTTTCTCCATCACTGACAGTACCATAGTTTATGAACCCTAAATGCCAGATCACTGCATGACATACAATATACCCACTGCTCCCATGCAGGATCAGCGCTATTAGAGTACAGATTTTTTTCAATCTCATTATTACATCGAAGATCTAAATTCGAGACACAACATAGGATTGATAGTGGGCATATGCCAGAGCAAGCATAGATATTATCCCTTGCATTATTCCACCATCACAGTGTAAGTGAGGAGTGGTTAAATCAAAGATAGTGGAATAGTTTCAAGAGTGAAAAACCTTTTAGACAAAGGGAAATGTAGCAAATGGGCTGAGGGATGCCAGCCTTAAAACAAGGGGGCATGTCTACCAGTATTCTGAGCGAATCTTGCAGTCACCATGGCAAACACTCGGACCTCTGAGGCCTTCACGATTGTCATCATTTTGGCTTCTCTTAATGACATCATCTCCTCTTTTCTGGATTGCAACGTGATTACTTTGATATGCTAGTGGATCTGAATCCTAAAGTGTCTTCATGTTTTCGGACAGGAACACTTATGCAAATTTATTAAGGGTTTCATGTTCAGCAGTCATATTCTGGTTTAAAACTTGCGATTCTCCCAGGATTAATGCTTGTACTCAGTATGGTACAGTGATCCTTGCACACTATTGATGTGTCCAAAACTTCTCCTGGGATGTCTTAAGCTCTTTTTGTTCGATCACTTCCATGTGAGTATCATTATCCTATCACTGTCACACAGTGACTTTAACTCCTCCGAGGACCCACCAGCGAAAACTTTTTTTTACACAATTTATTTATTGAAATTATTGAACAAAAAGGAACAGAATAATAACCACCCAATACAGAGAGCACAACTATCAAGCTCATTGCTGATAGTAAACCGCACCTGCATTCAGCCACAGGTATCAACAGTTCTCCAGGTACACGCAGACAACCCTGTGAATAGTGTTGTCAGCACTCAGCAGCACAGATATACTCAGAACCAGATAACTTCAGACTGAGTCAGGTACACAAGGCAAGGCCTTCAGTCTCAAGAGCTGAGTCTGAACGCAGCAAAAGATACGCCTGGATGAGGACCCAGATATCCTTGGGCATGGATTGAGCAGACAATCATTTCCTGTAACGATCATCTTGTTCATTGCAATACATTAAATCTTTCAGCCAGTCCTCGAATCTTGGCAGTGGTGGGGGTGGGGGAGGGCGTGCTGACGAGGGGGGTGGGGGGAGAAGCCATGTCTTCAATGGACCACCACAAGTCTCTTTGCCAACAATAAGGTCAGGGCAGTGTACTTCTTAACAATAACAGCAAAGCCTTTAATATATCCGAGGAGAGCTAAAACGAGGGTGTTCTGCACAGAAGCATCAATCTTGTTGGTTAGAGCCCTGAATACCTCAACCCAATAATCAGTGATTTGTGAGCACCGCTGTGCGCATAATGTAAGAAATCTGCATTAACAAGCCTTGCATCTGCTATAGTCAGATTTGGCCCTGAGGCCCAATTTACATAACATTGTAGGAGTGTGATATATCCTATGTAAGAATTTAATGTATATCGGTCTCAGCCTGTTGTTCGAGGAGAGAGCCCCAGTCATTAAACAGAATTTCCATTGCTAATATTTTATCGGCTATACTAGTTCTCTGGATCACTTCTCCTTTGCTGTAGGGATGTAAAGTGGAGCTCCCATCTGTTATGAGCTATACAACTGGGATACTAAGCTACGGGGTGATGCAGTGTCGCAAGGATGACAGTGTGTGAGAAGGAAAGATAAGAGGGGTTTGAAGGTTCGACAAGATTCATGGAGTCTAAAGAGCAAAAACACATTGAGTGGATTGTGGTCAAGTCTCTCTTGGATAGTAGACAATGGGAGAAAGCCATCAACCAGAGGCAAGTGTCCTAGAACAAGGGAAGATGGAGATTTTCGATGGGTGGCATTCCAGAAACGTATAACTGATCAACATGGGCCAGGCACAAAAGCAGGTCCAGTTCAAGCACTTGTTGGAAAGAGCAGTACTTAGTGGAGTAAGGCATACTACATCAGCCTCAATAGAAGTGTGTGGCTGAATCATGTGTGGTGATAACAAAGAGTGCTAAGTGAGCCTGAGGGTATAAATAGTTAAATTCGAGATCTGAAACCACTAGGTCCCTCTGATCAAAATGAGTGTCAGTATTTCCCAAGGTAAACATGGTTGCTTGACTGCCCAAGCAGATTTGATCATGCAGGACATAAATCTTTTGAAGAAGTGCTGGGCAAGCGGTATAGGAATATTCATGAATAAATACAAAAATCGTGGAAGGACAAGCATCTTGGCAGTCTACCAGCCAGGGACTGGGGCAGCTTTATCCAGCCGGCAATCTGATCCTCCAGCTTTTTAACAGTGGTTCCATAGTTCTCCCACAGAACCATTTCAATATCTCTACTAAATTAGATTCTGAGATATTAGACTGATACATCACACCAGTTCAACAGGTATTCAAGGGAGCACACAGGTGAAGATAGTGTGAGAGGGAAAATAACTGTTTTCGTCTAGTTGAATGATAAGCTGGACAGATACTCAAATCTAAGAAACTTTTGAATAATTAGTGAGATGTTAGTTGCAGGATCTCAGTGACATCATCGGCTTACAAAGATACAGTGAGTCGCCAGGCTGTGAAACTGAGGCCCCTATGCAAGTAATGTTGCTGTAATCTGGCAGCCAAAGTTTCCATTGCAACTGCAAATAATATAAGGTAGAGTGGGCATCCTTTCTGGTACCCTTGGATATAGAAATAAAGTCTGAGATTAATCCATTCTGTCTGATATAGTCCGCATATTTGTTATACAATACTTGGATCCAACTAATGAGATTCTCACTAAATCAGAGTTGCTGTAATAATACAGAAAGATACAGCCACTCCTGTGAATCAAATCACTTAGTGGCGTCTAGGAAAACAGCTGCAGCATTCAGTTTGGGATCTAGCTGAGTGCCTGGATATGAACCCCAAATGATCTGGTCTTATCAGATTTGGGAAAAAGGCAATATTCTATTTGCTATTAGTTTAGTAAGTATTTTGTTATCAATCTTTAGCATCGAGAGCATGAGGTAGAAGTTGAAAAGCTCAACTGGTTTGCCTAGTTTCAGGATGGTGACAATTAAAGCCTCACAGAGAAAGGGCGGAAGGGTACCTGTTTAGTCTGGAATCCTCATACAAGGCATGTAGGTCGAGAGCAAGTATCAGGGTGAACTCAACTGGTAGCCCATCTGCCCTAGGGGCTTTAGCACTTTGCAGGCTGCGGATAATTTCCTCACTTCTCTTAGGCAAGCAGGCTCAATCGTATCAAGGAATGACGAGATGTCTGCACCAGAAGGAGTTGTTTTAGATTGATATGGATCAGAGTAAAAAGACATATATTTGTAAAATGGCACCCGTTTCATATATGGTAAAGTCATCTTTGCAATTTATTTGAATATCTGAGTTGGCTTCCGGTTTGTTGAGTAGACGAGGAAGTGAATGGCTTGGTCTCTCGCCGTGTTTGTAGCTTCCTGGCTAAGGCAGCTGAGTTCCCTGTCTGTCACCTCCCTGTTCACAACCTCCCTGTATTCTTTGAGCTTAGACTGAAGGCCTGATTCAGATCTTGGTGGTACTACTGCCATACTGCTGTGGCAGCGGTCCCAAGTACTCCGTCAAGCTGACAGTGGTCCGCCCGCCGTATTTAGATGTTGCGGCAATAGACAGGACACTGCTGCTGTGGTAGTCTTCTCTGCTGGCTAACAGTACTCCGTCACTGTCATGCTGGCGGGATTACACCAAGCTGATTTAGATGTTCCTGTTGTGCTGGTGCTGTCCTGGTGGCGGAGTCCTGATGGAGTGAGGCCATGGTGGTGTGGAGACAGGTTAATACTACTTATTTTCTTCTGTCAAAATGTACATGTAGGTAATGTGTACTGTCCATTTTTGTAACATATAGCATTGTGCACCAACAACATACATACACTATTGAATGTACACCCTCACCCAACACAAAAGTCTGCCTTAGATTCCAGTGACAACGGGGTGGCTGAGCGTCACGGTCAAGTACCAGCAGCCCAGGAAGGACCTGGACAATGGCGTTCAAGATGGATTCGGTGGTGGGACCCCCAAAAATGGTGAGTTTTCACCTCTTTTTCATCGATTATGCCAACTCACGCTTGGAGGTTTCCCTGCCACAGTTGCCTCGACAGAAAGGCACATCATAATCTGGACGGCAGGAATCTTGGTGGCAATCCCTCCGACGGCAACTTCTGCCTCTGATCAAAGCGGGAGAAAGATTCTGGCAGAGGCAGCAGGACTGAAGCGGTCTTCCCTCTAGTGACCAGCCAACATCTAAATCGAGCAGGCGTACCGCCAAGGCGGCGGGCTGGAAGACCACCGAAAAAGCGACTGCAGGGCCAGTCCCGCCAAGATCTATATCAGGCCCTGTATGCTTGACAGGATATCTACATCCCTTGAAGAGCAGTATTGTGCCTCAAGATGGAAAAGCTCTGTTTCTAAGTGTGCAATATGACTGCAGATCGTTTTCTGTATCCCTGCTTGTTTGAATAGACCGGTGCCCCTAATTACAAACTTGGGGCCTCACATAGAATACTGGGACTAATGACAGAGTTTTTGTTGAGTGCGAAGTAGTCTTGTATGGCTGAACAAATTTCATCCTTAAATATGGGCTCTAATAGAGCCTTAGGGGGCAGCCTCCAATCCAATGCCTGATGTTGCGCTTCTGGTAAGGGCACTTTAAGTAGAAACGGAACCTAATCTGATATTGTCCAAAGCATATGTACGACCTGTGTAGTATAAGCCTTGGCATCTTTATTGACCAAGCAGTAGTCAAGCCTTGACTAGGAATTATGTGCAGAGGATATGCAAGTACCTTCCAGAGCCTTGGGATGCCTAATGTGCCAAATGTCAACTAGTGCATGCTTAGTAATAATGCCACTTTGATGGTATGCAGCTTTAGGATGAGGGCACTGTGCCGCCCCTGACCTATTAAGGAAAGAGTCTATAACAACATTGAAATCCCCCCTCCCAGATGATCACCCCAGGGTTGAATTGCATCGTAATCACCCATAATTGTTGGAAGAATTTGGGGCAATCAGCATTTCAAACGTAAATGCGGATGATCATGAGAAGCCTGCATCTCAAACTATCATGTAATATAATGAACCTGCCTTCAGGATCACATCTAAATTTGTGCAGAAGTAGGTATACATCTTTTCTTATAGTAATAGCAAACCTTCTGGCATACGAAGAACAAGAGGCATCAGCTTTGACATTAAGCCATCTCGCCTGGAGTTGTGAAGTCGTGAAGTTATTCAGCTGGATCTCCTGGAGGAGACTAATGTCAACCCTGTTCCTATTTAAGTAAGCTAACACTGGGCAAGCTTTGCAGGGCTTATTCATACCACATAAATTCCAAGTTAATAGCTTAAGAGGACATGTAGGTACCATGGGACTGGTAGTGTGTTCATGGCAGCAAGGTTGGTCTGGGGTATGCATGGGACATACAATTTCAACTTTATGGTAATATCACCCTTAAGGCACCTAGCACTGTTGGTGCACTCGGGTGTGTCAAACGAATTGAGCTCTCTATAAATGCATCTCCTCATCCACTCTAATAAACCCAAAACATCATATATAGTACACAGTCCCTCCCATCCCTCCCCCAAACCACAGATAAGGAAAGAACATATATAGTAATCAAAGTGCAACATAATCCTAATTAACCAGTGCAGCAATACCCAAAAAATAAACAATATAACCCATGTGGTTATGAAGAACACATTCAAGGATAATTCCACAGGTGGCCAAGTTGCAGGGTTCAACCTATTCTGGAGAGAGCAGGAGGCTGGGATCACAATCAATGACGATGTGCTAAGGAAGAAACAGGATTTTGCATGGGCACGTTGGGTGCCAGGTAAGTATCTACTTGGTAGAGGCATTCACTGTTGCCGAGTCAAATAATGCAGGCGAACTAGCCACTCAGGTGGGCAGGTCGTCATTATGGTGGCAAAGTGAGTGCCAAAGATTTATGTGCAGGAATTTGGTGGCCTGCTTGGGACTGGTGAACATTGAGCACATGATGCTTGCCTTTGACTGTGACCCTCAACTTAGATGGATATAGTGGAGTGTATGTGAGCATTCTGAAGGGATCTTTTGATGGAGAGGTATTCAGGCCTAGCTGCATGGTCTACTGCAGTAATATCAGGATAGATAGAAATATAAAATGTAAAATAAAAATGTAAATCCGTATTTGTAAAGCGCGAACTACTCACCCATACGGGTTTCAAGGCGCTGGGGGCCGTCGTGGAAATTAAGTGAACTATTGCCCAGAGTCACATGGTGCTGAGCTGAGCTGCCGCCGGAGCCGGGGATCGAGCCGTGAGCCCTGTGCTCCGAAGTCAGTTGCCCTGGCCGCTGCACCACACCTCTCCAAATGATTCCCCCTGATAATGAAGTTCTCTCTTTTCATGAGACAGACGAAGAACTAAGTCACAATCCTTGAAATTGAGCAGCTGGGCTAATACTGAGTGAGCAGTTCACCAGGTGGGGAACTGTGTGCTCTCTCAGTTGAAAATATAGGGGAAAATGCAGCCTCATTAAATACAGTTTTCAGTAGGCACTATATGTTGTCCTACACTCTATTCATGGCAGTTCTTTGAGGGACTCCCAATATGCAAAAGTTGTGGCATGAATGAGCCTCAAGACCTTCATTCTATGCCTGGTTTGCCACCAATTATTTTCAATGTGGGATTTTTCTCCTCTCTGCTGCGGTATGAATCTTGAGAATCTGATACATACTGCTTCAGATAGTCAATGCGATCATCATGTTTGTCATTCTATTTAGGTGATCGGTTAGATAGACAATCTTGGAGTCAATGATCACAAATCTCTGCTTCATGTCAAGTAGCAGAGCATTGAGTGGTTTGAAGTGTCTGATCCGAGCATGTGTCTTTTCCGGGCTTGGTCATCTTCACGTTGTGCCTCCTGAGCGGTATATCTGGCAGAATGTTTGTTCTCACATGCTAGCTTTGCATTATGTTCATCCCTGTAGCCCATTCAAAGCATGTACGTTTGTGAGAGCATAATTTGAAAATGTCAACAACTTACTGCTGTTTTTGGATTTGGTTAAATCAGATTCTTAAATGACAGGGTCACTTTCAGAGGACTCACATAAGATTTGCCATAAATCATGGGGACCAGGTGATGAGTTATCCTTGAGGCCACTTCAGTACAAAATATTTCTTGTTTTCCTTGATCAATAGGCTTACTACCAGATTACTGTATTTTAAATATTGAGCTGCAGAAATATTGTAGCCAACTTGACTGCCACAATATCGTGAAGGTGAGCATTTTTAGGTAAGTATAGCTTTACTATTATTAAATCCACATCTATATACCTTGAAGATATATCTATTTGTCGTTCCATCTATCTATCTATCTATCTATCTATCTATCCATCTAGCTAGCTATCTATCTATCTATCTATATTTAGAAAATGTCCCTTTTAGTATAGTCCCCCATATTTCTTTTTTTTGCTCGCTGGTTTTGCTGGGTTTTTTAACGTTTTCATTGGGGTACCTCAGTCCAGTGCCCAGTGTATGGGCTGTGACTCCCACAATGTGGAAACATTGGATAATCCCCTAATGG
Source organism: Calotriton arnoldi (assembly GCA_963921515.1). NCBI lineage: Eukaryota > Metazoa > Chordata > Amphibia > Caudata > Salamandridae > Calotriton > Calotriton arnoldi. The sequence continues at coordinate 2,176,832 of CAWUFW010000321.1, read as the reverse complement.
CGTATTTAACTTTCAGGTATGGCCATAATATATGATGCAGGAAAATTCACAAGTGGCATAGAAAGTTAAATGTCGCCTGTGAACTGCAGCACATATTGTGGTATCCACTAAATTGACAAGGCATGACTTCAGTCCTGCTTGTGCAGCCTTACTACTGCTGCTTTTAAACCTGCATGCAAACCTTCCAAAATATCCCTTTTTGACATTAGCGAGCCCTACTTTTAAAAATTAAGTAACTCGACTCTAAGTAGACATTGTAGCACACAAGGTATGGTGCCTAATATTTAAAAGTAGGGCATGTAAGAATTTCATGTTGGCAACTGCCTACGGTGACTAGCCACCAAAAACTATTTTCACTGTACATGGTTGTAGCTGCTCCTATGATAAAAACTAAAGTGCAATTGAAATAGTATTTTTGCTGATTTTGGTTTGAGTTAATGCAGATAAATGATCCCAACTATCGATTTGATATTCATTAAAAATGCAATTCATTGGTGAATTTGAATTTTTCATAGATATACAGGAAAAGTAATTTTAAAACGTTGGACTTTGCCAGCCTGAATCCCCAGTGGGCTAATTAGCATTAGCTTGCCAGGAGCTGCCCCTTGTCAGTGAGCTAGCCTTAATGGGAAGTGAAAAGTTTTCCCTGAGCAAAAGCAATGGCATAGGCCTTTTAACAGAAAGGCCTGGGTAGGAGGTATGTGGCTCATCCTCTCTTAGGAAGGGCATTTGGGGAGTGTTCAGGGTCTTAATTAACTTGAAAGGAACCAGGGTGAAGCCTGCCCATTCATTGTTACATGTAAAGTGAGACCTAGGGAAAAGAGGTCTTTTGATCCCAGGGCCCAATGTAGCCATCTTGGCGCCGTCCCATTGTGAAGGGGAACTGGTCTCAGGACCTATTTGATATGTTTGTGGAGGAGAGGGTCTGTTCCTTTCCCTGGACAGATCCCTGGCTGGGTCACCAGCCTCCTCCGGGGCAGAAGGGTTCTGCTATGTTGGATTTCACTTAGACTGTGCACTGGGATAGTTTGCAACAAGGCAAACAGGATGTGCTGCAAAAGGTGGAAGGTTTGCCCATGGGAACTTTTTTCTCATTCATTAGGGAGTTTCCGGGAGTCACTCCCGCCCACTGGCTAGTGAATTGTAAAAAGCTCATCAGAACACATCTGAACCTGCGGTTGAACGGAAGAGGACTGGACTTGCTGTCTTTGACCCATGTAGAGACTTGAAGGGGTGGAGCTGTTAGCACTTGTAACCAGGACTGAGAAATAGATTCCAAGGGTCAGTTGACTGACTTCCTTTGTGGCTACAGGGACACAACATGCTGCAAGAGCTCTTTATCCTTAAGTGACCAGTTGACCAATTACAGCTGGACCTCAACTGGTCTGTGCTGGTCACCTTTACTGGAGTTAGTCCTAGCCTCTAAATGCTGTCCCTGAGGTCACCGGTTTCCAAGAGGAATTGCTCCTGAAAGCCTGATAATTTGGCCATCCAAGACCTCCGGAGCTTCAATGGGGCCTTGTGGCAAAGGTATCTGATTATGAGAAGTGTTTTCCAGATGGATCTTCAGGCTGCCCCGCTGGAGTATTTTGAGCTACGAAAAAGAAGTGACGTCTGTAGGTAGAAATCTTGACAAAAGATGCAAAAAAGCCAATAGTTTCACAAGACCTCAGCCCATTGCTATCTGACTTTGAGAGGACTTTCCCAGATACAGCCTTCAACCCTGGATCCCTGGAGGATATTGATTTCCATAAAAAGGAGTGAGTCCGATGGAAAAAACTTTGACAAGGATGACCTTCTTTGTGTATCTGACCTGCGCTCGTTCACATCGGTCTGAACTAATGCCTAAGTCCCTGTCAACAGGAAACGGTGATCAGTGAACAGGGCCTTTCTGATTGGTGCTTTACTTTTTCTTGCTGCTTTTTGCCTTAAAAGTTTATATGTCTGTATCCCCATATTGGATTTTAATCATGTTTGTGACACTTTTCTAAGTAAAATTGTCTTCATGTTTGTAAATTGGTTATGGGGTATTTATTGTGCTGTGTTTTGACTTATTAATTGTTTTGGTACTGCTAAATACCTAACATGTATATTCCTTAAGTTAGATATGTCCGTTTCGTTCCATAGCTAGGTTGAGCCCACGTTTATTTATTGAACTTGGTATATGCTGTTCTGGCAGTGATAAAAAGATTGGTCAATTGTTGATCTGATATAAATCACTTCAGTAGTTTTTGAGAAATTAGCATGTAAAAGGAGCTCAGGTTAGGCAAGAAGAGGTTACTCTCTAGAAATATCTGGAACATTAATTTGCGCATCTTCTGAGGATTTACGAATCCACGGAGATCAGCGACTTCTTTAAAAACAAAAAAATAGTAAAGGCAGCCCATTGGACTAGGGAGCTTTTTCTCCCTTAGTGCAATGCACATTTGCAAATCTGCTGGATTTTAATTGTCTGGGCGTTACAGAAACATTTCTGTTGCGTCTTCCATTACCCAACACTGTGCAATGAGTTCCGTGTTGGGAAAAGTAAAAAGAAGAAGGGCTTAAAAGGGGAAAGTAAACATAAACATACTCAGACCAAAAGGCCCGTAAAAGATGCTTTAAAGGACCCCCTGTCTCCGATATTAAAATAAAAAAATTTAAAAATCCATTGATGGATCTGCGGATCTCAGACCAGCTTCAGGTCCGGCGACCCCCTGGGCTTCTATCCAGCATAAGAATTGTGAAGTCTGGAAAAAAAGTATTTAGACAACTAATTTTGAGTTTGGCCAGTGTCCACAAGTTGGGGTTGCTGCACACAGTGGGGTGGTAGAAGGGCCTGGCGGCAGTCTAGGCCATGTGGCCAGCCCCTCACTGTGCATCGCCAAATGCCGTGCTGTCTGCTGGCAGAGAGTAAGGTGTACTGACTGGCCGGGAGCAAGGCCAAGCAGTCGGTCATACTGCATGACTGAAGGTTGTGCGCACTAGAGGTTGGGCAAAGTGACTTTCAAGTCACCACGGCGCGCAGCTGACGCCAGTGCGCTGCAGGTGTTATCTGCCCCTGGATAGCTGGGCTCAGTGGCTGGCCAGAGGCAAGGCCCTGCATTGAACCCTGTGAACAAAGCCTATGAGCAGCAATGGTTGGCAGCCTGCAGTGAGCTCAGGGCCTGTCAGGAGGCACGGACCTCTGGTAAACCCCGAACTGTGCACAGCTAAAGGGGACTAGGTAAAAACCTGTGGAAGGCTTGGTTGCAGTGGTTCAAAGGATAACCATAGTGATTGTGAACAAATAATGGAGGCATAGTATTTCCCAGTCCACAGGACACTAGCCTTCACGAGTCACACACATCTTGTCTTACAATAACACATTTGGTAAAATCCCCTGCATTACCACACCAGTGGGAGATGGCCATTCCAATCAACTGATATCCATAAAAACCTGACCATTTTTTTACTTGTTTACTTCACATGGTGAAATCTAGCATTCTCATAGTCAATCAGGATGGGGATTAAAGCACCCCCCATCCTCCCCATTGGTCGTTATCTTCTCCTGGTTGGAAGCCCGACAGTGCTTGCCTGGCGGCTACCTCGCTGTTGCCCTGGTACAGGCCCTACTAGCAGAGCTCTGAAAAAGACTGCCATCTCTGAACCACATAGCAATGCCTTCTGCCCTACATTTTAATCTCCTGTGCTAATACTAATAATAATACGATTGCACCATTTAGAAATATGTAGCAAGAAGGAACACGTACAAAACATGACAAACAGTAGGATCTCTAACATATGTGCTTTCCAGTAAATGCCTCTGCTCCATATCTTAAACATTGTGTTGTATTCTGGACTGCATTACTGTCTTTAGAGGTGGCATAAAAACATTCTTGCATTTCAGCTGTAAAATGCAAGTGATTGTTTAGAATTTACTGAGCACCAGGCAAGGGAAACCTACGGATCCCCATAGTGAGACCGGGGGGCTGTGCCCCTGTTGCCCCTGTATTAATTCTGCCATTGGTCCACCCGTCTCAGCCTGATACCTCCAAGCCCTGCCAACATTCCATTACCCTTGTCTCATTGGCCCAACGTAACAATGTTTTATTTTTTACAGTTGACTATTTAATGGGTTTTCCTCTTTAAGATTATTGGGATTCATGGCCCATACCTCCACAGCAGTGCTTTCCAAACGTTTTAGAACCATGACCCAATGTTTAGAATGACATGACAAACATGTGTAGCCCACCTAGCTCTAATGAACATGGGGCGGGCGATTTTTTAATGTAATTAAAGCATCATGTGGTAGCACACTCTCATTTACATACAGCACATTTTTCTTTGAAATGACCACAAACCTACAGTTTTACTGTTAAAACTATATTGCAAACAAATGATAATATCAGGAAATTGATTTTCAGTGAATATTCATTATTTGTGCATCACCAACTCAAGTGCCAGAATTTGTTTTGATCCTATTAAAATGTTTGTTTCCATCACACTTCAGAAATACAAAAATATGTGCTTCATTTTTGCTTTCCTAACTGCTAAATGTGTACCGTTCATTTACAGGTATTTGCATTTTGTTGTTGTGTTACATAAACATGACAACCTACACTACAGCATTTCCTTTTACACACCCCAATTCCCAGCAAGATTGTTATATAATTCACTTTGCTTTCTTTCTCTGTCTGACTGAGAAGTGAGAAGAGTTTGTAAACACAAAAGAAGCAGCAATTTGTCAGAAGACGAAGCCTGACATTCGACCTCTGTATTTGAAGTAGCAAATGTGATAAATGCTGAGTTTAAAGGCATCTTTTTATTTATTAAGCCTCTTTATTTATTGCTTGAACTTTCGTGGCCCACCAAAATTCCGCTCGCAACAAGACACAGTTTGGGAAACACTGCTCCACAGTATTACCTGCATCTATACTGTTAGCATCCTTGGAGCAGAGGCCCATGCACGATACTGCAGCTCTATGTGTATGTGTGTTCTTTTTAGAGCGCAAACGTCTCCACAACGCAGCGGAGCGGTGTAGAGGGTCAAGGGAAAAAAAGAAGCAGTCGGCAAGCGGTGGGAAAGGTTGCTGGGTTCTAGGAGCAGGAGTGGACTGTTTCTGCTTCGTGATTTATTGTGCTTTATGTGTGTATACACCACAATTGAGGCAATGCATTTTGGTCAGACTGAACAGATGGTTATCTTCTTGTTTTCAGCGGACATACTTTTAAATAAATCTCATCTTTCCTTTTAAATTGTAAATTACATGTCATTCTGCTTTTATTGAAATGCATACAGTGTTCTGGGAGTAGCGCCAGAAAGATCGTCAAAGAATTTTGGATTTGTAATCCGCATTAAATTCCAGTAATGTACCAAGAATGTCTAGTTCATTTTCTTGATGAATGAGAAATATCCTTTCTTTCTGGTGTCTGTGTGAACCTTCCCCGAGATCCCAAACATATCTGGGGTAGTCTCATCATGACATATTTTGTACATTTGCGGCCAGAGGGACATTGAATTGCTCTAGGCATGCCAACGAAAAGTGCATGATGTTGGTTATTTAAAGGATTAGATGCAATCCAATGGAGTATAAAAGAAGTAAACAGACCAAGTAAACCCTAAAACAAAGCAGTTTTTAGGTTATAAGCCCTGAGTGTGTGCGTTATTCCTATTGCAAATAAATTGTAACTGCGAATTTTATTGATTATAATGGATCTATTCAATTATAGTAAAATCTCTAGTGCGGTATGCATAATTGCTGCATTAAAACGGAGGGAGGGAGGGGGAGACTGCCCATATAACCCTACATAACAAGGGTTGAGTCTATGAACAAAAGAAAACAAGGTCAATAGTGGGAATAAATTATACACCAATGGTAATTTATCGCAACAATCACAGTATCGAGACCACCCTGATAACAGCCACCGACGACATCCGAAGCCTCCTCGGCAGACTCCACCACATCGGCATCCAATGGGACCAATGGAATAACCCAGAGGATCGACCTCCCTCCTTTCATCTCTGAACCCAAGAATAACACCTGCGGTGTCCCCCAGAGCTCATCCCTCAGCTCCACGCTCTTCAATGCATATATGACCCCGTTGGCCCACATCGTCAGATCCCACAGTCTCAACATAATTTCCTACGCAGACAACACCCAACTCATCCTCTGATTCACCAATGACCCCACCACCACCAGGACCAACTTCCACAGATGCATGACAAGCGACGCAGACTGGATGAAGAAAAACTGCCTGCAGCTGAACACAGACAAGATGGAAGTACTGATCTACGGCAATAAGAGCAACACATGGAATGACTCCTGGTGGCCATCAGACTTAGGACCCGCACCCTCTCCCTCCGACCACACCAGGAACCTCGGAATCATCATTGACAACAAGCTCACCATGAAATCATAGATCAACGCCGTCTCCTCTGCCTGCTTCCTCACTCTGCACATGCCACATATGATCTTCAAGCGGCTACCCCTGCACACGAGACACACCGTAATTCAGACCCTCATCACCTGCCAAATGGACTACGGCAACACTCTCTACATAGGAATTGCCGCACACCTTCTACAGAGACTTCAAGCCATACAGAATGCCTCAGCCAGACTCGACCTTCCCAGACAAACCCACATCACACCCCTCCTCAGGAAACTCAACTGGCTTACCGTACAGAAGAGATACGAACCCACGCACACAAGGCTCTACACAACCAAGGACCCGCCTACATTAACCACCGCCTGAACTTCCACCAACTGTCGAAAAGACTACGCTCCGCCTCCCTTTCTCTTGCCCACACTCCCCGCATCTACGGAAGCAGAAGTGGAGGACACTCCTTCACCAGCATCGCAGCAAAGACCTGGAACAGCCTCCCCACGCAACTCCAGATCATCACCTAACTTCCGGAATTCCGAAGTGCCCTCAAGACCTGGCTGTTCGAATGAGCCTCCAGGACCTGCAAGCACCTGGATACCCTATTGGGTGATTAGCCGCGCTTTACAGATCCTGATTGATTGATTGATTGATTGACTCGATTGCAACAGACATAAATTCACATTGGCAATGTGACCCAGTCACATATCATAGTAACATAATATATTCATGCTACCATCGAAATATACTGTGAACATTACACTCTTATTTGTGAAAGAATTACAAAATATCTGGAGACATGTATATATTGACATTTACATATGTAACAAATATACATAATATATAACATTTCAGAGAAGTTCATTCATTGCTTGTCCCTCGATGATTTACTGTGCATTATAGGTGGTACTACACTTGTTCTAGTCCATGAACCACCAGGAGGTAATCACAAACACAAGACATAACCCACGCATTTCGGCCATATTAGATTGCGACCCCTTCAGGACCAAAGAAAGACAAGAAATAATATATCTACCAATCGAACAAAAACTTTACCTGTTAAATATATTTATATATATATACATATATATATATATATTCACTGAAAAAACCATAGGTTTTAGGGACAGTTATAGTTACTTGGACATTGCACTCGTACAAAACCCGTGAAATTCCCCGTTATAGTTAGTTCAGCTAACTATAACTCGCGCCCCGCAATGCACTGCTGATGACGTCACATATTACATCACTCATGACATGGTCAGTGACATCACTGATGACATCACTGATGACATCTCAAATGACATCACTGATGACATCATCCAGTGACTGTGTGTTTCTGTAAAGTTTAAATATTTTTAAAATATATAGGAAAAGACGTATTGAAGAATGAGTGGGTGTCTAAGTGTCTGTATGGATGATTTAGTAGGTGCGTGACTGACTCTATAAGTGAGTGATTTAACGTATCTTACTGAATGCATGGGTTAGTGACTAAACTGGGTGTATGTCTGTATCCGTCTGTCTGTTGCTGTGTAAGTGGCTGCATGTGTTTGTGAATAGCTAAATGATTTTCTATATGAGTTATTGAATGCTTGTCTGAGTATCTGTATGGGTGCCTGAGTGTTTGTGTGGGAGGGGTGTGTGCAACTCTGTGCATAGATGTGTGAGTGGTGATTCACTGGGTGGATGGTTTCAAGAGTGCATCTGTGATAGACTGTATGGGTGGGTAAGTGTGTGTAAGAGTGTGTTAGTGAGTGAATGTATGTCCCAGTGGTACATGTGTGAGTAACTACATATGTGAAAGGCAGTATATATGTGTGTTAGAGTATATAAATAGCTATAAGCAAGAGTGAGTGATTGTGATAGTGGCTGTATGGATGATTGTGTGCTTGTATCAGTGATTGTATAAGAGCGTAACAATGTGCTACTATTTGTATGAGTAAGTGAGCTGGTGTGTGTATAACTGTATAGGTGAGTAAATGGCAGTGTGTTTAATTATTTGCATGACTGACTAGGTGTGTGAGTATCTCTATGGATGAGTGGCGTTGTTTGAGTGTCTATATAGGAGTAAGAGTGCATATGATAGTGCTGTACTGAGTGACCGTAAGTATGAGTGACTGTACGGGTGAGTGAGTGGATGTGTGTGTGTAGACCTAAGAATCAGTGAGTGGGTATGTAGTTATTGGTGTTGGAGTGTCTATGGTTTTGCGAATGGCAGTCTGTAATTTAGAGTAGGTGTATCAAAGATTATATTAGGGTGTGAGGAGGTGCATCAGATTATCACGTGGATGATGTCATCAGTGATGTCATTTGAGATGTCATCAGTGATGTCATCAGTGATGTCACTGACCATGTCATGAGTGATGTAATATGTGACGTCATCAGCAGTGCATTGCGGGGCGCGAGTTATAGTTAGCTGAACTAACTATAACGGGGGAATTTCACGGGTTTTGTACGAGTGCAATGTCCAAGTAACTATAACTGTCCCTAAAACCTATGGTTTTTTCAGTGAATTTCAAAGGTTTTTTAAATGCTAATTTGTAACTATAACGTGTCTGAAACCTATGGTTTTTTCAGTGAATTTCAAAGGTTTTTTAAATGCTAATTTGTAACTATAACGTGTCTGAAACCTATGGTTTTTTCAGTGAATTTCAAAGGTTTTTTAAATGCTAATTTCTAACTATAACGTGCCTGAAACCTACGGTTTTTTCAGTGAATTTCAAAAGTTTTGTAAATGACAATTTTTAAAAGTATTAATTGTTATATTAATTTTTTTCATACTGATTTACTACATTTTTAGAAACAATTTTTTTACATATTTTATTTGTCAAATTACATTGTAATTACATTATACATTACATTACAAAAATACTTTCTCAGAATGAATTACTTTAGTTTAAATACTTTGCAGATAGGCAATAGACTTTTAAGTACAGTAGTTACAGTTGTTGCAATGGGCAACACATTTTCAAACACAATGCAACATTCAGCTCAATGTGAATTTCTAGTTAAATGCAATTAGTTACTTTATGGATTACTTTTGTAACCACAGGACTGGATCCTAGATTCAGTCCTGGTACATCTCCTGTAAACAGTTGAGTAAAAGCGTTTTGGTTACAGTCGTGATTTTTAAGGAATATTATTGTATTTTAAAAGTTGACACTTTGAAACTTTTTCTCATAGAATCACCAATGTTATCCTATGGAAGGAAATTCACTTAGCAGGTAAAAACTGTTATCGTTACTTTTTCTTACTCAGTGTTGGATCCTGGATCCAGCACTGGTGCATCTCCTGTAAACAGTTGAAAGAATGCGTTTAAGTCATACAGGCGATTTTAAGGAATATTTGTAGTTTGTGAAAATCAACACTTTGAAACTTTTTTGCTGAAAACCAGTCAATGTTAGCCTATGAAGGAAATTCAAGTTACCGGTAAGTACGGTTAAAATTACTTTTGAGGATCAGTACTGGGCTGAAACATGCAGCACTGAGGTCTCTCCTGATAACAGGTGAGTAAATCGGAATTCGTATTTCGGCTGATTTTAGAGGAATATTTTAAAGTTCCAAAACTCCACACTTAGAAGAATTTCCAAGTGAAACCAGTCAATGTTAGCCTATGGAAGGAAATTCAAGTTACTGGTAAGTACGGTTAAAATTACTTTTCAGGACCAGTACTGGGCTGAAAGATGCAGCACTGAGGTCTCTCCTGATAACAGGTGAGTAAATCAGAATTCGGATTTCGGCTGATTTTAGAGGAATATTTGTATGTTTCAAAAATCAACACTTAGAAGAATTTCCAAGTGAAACCAGTCAATGTTAGCCTATGAAGGAAATTCAAGTTACCGGTAAGTACGGTTAAAATTACTTTTGAGGATCAGTACTGGGCTGAAACATGCAGCACTGAGGTCTCTCCTGATAACAGGTGAGTAAATCGGAATTCGTATTTCGGCTGATTTTAGAGGAATATTTTAAAGTTCCAAAACTCCACACTTAGAAGAATTTCCAAGTGAAACCAGTCAATGTTAGCCTATGAAGGAAATTCAAGTTACCGGTAAGTACGGTTAAAATTACTTTTCAGGATCAGTACTGGGCTGAAAGATGCAGCACTGAGGTCTCTCCTGATAACAGGTGAGTAAATCAGAATTCGGATTTCGGCTGATTTTAGAGGAATATTTGTATGTTTCAAAAATCAACACTTAGAAGAATTTCCAAGTGAAACCAGTCAATGTTAGCCTATGAAGGAAATTCAAGTTACCGGTAAGTACGGTTAAAATTACTTTTCAGGATCAGTACTGGGCTGAAAGATGCAGCACTGAGGTCTCTCCTGATAACAGGTGAGTAAATCGGAATTCGTATTTCGGCTGATTTTAGAGGAATATTTTAAAGTTCCAAAACTCCACACTTAGAAGAATTTCCAAGTGAAACCAGTCAATGTTAGCCTATGAAGGAAATTCAAGTTACCGGTAAGTACGGTTAAAATTACTTTTGAGGATCAGTACTGGGCTGAAAGATGCAGCACTGAGGTCTCTCCTGATAACAGGTGAGTAAATCGGAATTCGTATTTCGGCTGATTTTAGAGGAATATTTTAAAGTTCCAAAACTCCACACTTAGAAGAATTTCCAAGTGAAACCAGTCAATGTTAGCCTATGGAAGGAAATTCAAGTTACTGGTAAGTACGGTTAAAATTACTTTTCAGGACCAGTACTGGGCTGAAAGATGCAGCACTGAGGTCTCTCCTGATAACAGGTGAGTAAATCAGAATTCGGATTTCGGCTGATTTTAGAGGAATATTTGTATGTTTCAAAAATCAACACTTAGAAGAATTTCCAAGTGAAACCAGTCAATGTTAGCCTATGAAGGAAATTCAAGTTACCGGTAAGTACGGTTAAAATTACTTTTCAGGATCAGTACTGGGCTGAAAGATGCAGCACTGAGGTCTCTCCTGATAACAGGTGAGTAAATCGGAATTCGTATTTCGGCTGATTTTAGAGGAATATTTTAAAGTTCCAAAACTCCACACTTAGAAGAATTTCCAAGTGAAACCAGTCAATGTTAGCCTATGAAGGAAATTCAAATTACCGGTAAGTACGGTTAAAATTACTTTTGAGGATCAGTACTGAGCTGAAAGATGCAGCACTGAGGTCTCTCCTGATAACAGGTGAGTAAATCGGAATTCGTATTTCGGCTGATTTTAGAGGAATATTTTAAAGTTCCAAAACTCCACACTTAGAAGAATTTCCAAGTGAAACCAGTCAATGTTAGCCTATGGAAGGAAATTCAAGTTACTGGTAAGTACGGTTAAAATTACTTTTCAGGACCAGTACTGGGCTGAAAGATGCAGCACTGAGGTCTCTCCTGATAACAGGTGAGTAAATCAGAATTCGGATTTCGGCTGATTTTAGAGGAATATTTGTATGTTTCAAAAATCAACACTTAGAAGAATTTCCAAGTGAAACCAGTCAATGTTAGCCTATGAAGGAAATTCAAGTTACCGGTAAGTACGGTTAAAATTACTTTTCAGGATCAGTACTGGGCTGAAAGATGCAGCACTGAGGTCTCTCCTGATAACAGGTGAGTAAATCGGAATTCGTATTTCGGCTGATTTTAGAGGAATATTTTAAAGTTCCAAAACTCCACACTTAGAAGAATTTCCAAGTGAAACCAGTCAATGTTAGCCTATGAAGGAAATTCAAGTTACCGGTAAGTACGGTTAAAATTACTTTTCAGGATCAGTACTGGGCTGAAAGATGCAGCACTGAGGTCTCTCCTGATAACAGGTGAGTAAATCGGAATTCGTATTTCGGCTGATTTTAGAGGAATATTTTAAAGTTCCAAAACTCCACACTTAGAAGAATTTCCAAGTGAAACCAGTCAATGTTAGCCTATGAAGGAAATTCAAGTTACCGGTAAGTACGGTTAAAATTACTTTTCAGGATCAGTACTGGGCTGAAAGATGCAGCACTGAGGTCTCTCCTGATAACAGGTGAGTAAATCGGAATTCGTATTTCGGCTGATTTTAGAGGAATATTTTAAAGTTCCAAAACTCCACACTTAGAAGAATTTCCAAGTGAAACCAGTCAATGTTAGCCTATGGAAGGAAATTCAAGTTACCGGTAAGTACGGTTAAAATTACTTTTCAGGATCAGTACTGGGCTGAAAGATGCAGCACTGAGGTCTCTCCTGATAACAGGTGAGTAAATCGGAATTCGTATTTCGGCTGATTTTAGAGGAATATTTTAAAGTTCCAAAACTCCACACTTAGAAGAATTTCCAAGTGAAACCAGTCAATGTTAGCCTATGAAGGAAATTCAAGTTACCGGTAAGTACGGTTAAAATTACTTTTCAGGATCAGTACTGGGCTGAAAGATGCAGCACTGAGGTCTCTCCTGATAACAGGTGAGTAAATCGGAATTCGTATTTCGGCTGATTTTAGAGGAATATTTTAAAGTTCCAAAACTCCACACTTAGAAGAATTTCCAAGTGAAACCAGTCAATGTTAGCCTATGGAAGGAAATTCAAGTTACTGGTAAGTACGGTTAAAATTACTTTTCAGGACCAGTACTGGGCTGAAAGATGCAGCACTGAGGTCTCTCCTGATAACAGGTGAGTAAATCAGAATTCGGATTTCGGCTGATTTTAGAGGAATATTTGTATGTTTCAAAAATCAACACTTAGAAGAATTTCCAAGTGAAACCAGTCAATGTTAGCCTATGAAGGAAATTCAAGTTACCGGTAAGTACGGTTAAAATTACTTTTCAGGATCAGTACTGGGCTGAAAGATGCAGCACTGAGGTCTCTCCTGATAACAGGTGAGTAAATCGGAATTCGTATTTCGGCTGATTTTAGAGGAATATTTTAAAGTTCCAAAACTCCACACTTAGAAGAATTTCCAAGTGAAACCAGTCAATGTTAGCCTATGAAGGAAATTCAAGTTACCGGTAAGTACAGTTAAAATTACTTTTCAGGATCAGTACTGGGCTGAAAGATGCAGCACTGAGGTCTCTCCTGATAACAGGTGAGTAAATCGGAATTCGTATTTCGGCTGATTTTAGAGGAATATTTTAAAGTTCCAAAACTCCACACTTAGAAGAATTTCCAAGTGAAACCAGTCAATGTTAGCCTATGAAGGAAATTCAAATTACCGGTAAGTACGGTTAAAATTACTTTTGAGGATCAGTACTGGGCTGAAAGATGCAGCACTGAGGTCTCTCCTGATAACAGGTGAGTAAATCGGAATTCGTATTTCGGCTGATTTTAGAGGAATATTTTAAAGTTCCAAAACTCCACACTTAGAAGAATTTCCAAGTGAAACCAGTCAATGTTAGCCTATGAAGGAAATTCAAGTTACCGGTAAGTACGGTTAAAATTACTTTTCAGGATCAGTACTGGGCTGAAAGATGCAGCACTGAGGTCTCTCCTGATAACAGGTGAGTAAATCGGAATTCGTATTTCGGCTGATTTTAGAGGAATATTTTAAAGTTCCAAAACTCCACACTTAGAAGAATTTCCAAGTGAAACCAGTCAATGTTAGCCTATGAAGGAAATTCAAGTTACCGGTAAGTACGGTTAAAATTACTTTTCAGGATCAGTACTGGGCTGAAAGATGCAGCACTGAGGTCTCTCCTGATAACAGGTGAGTAAATCGGAATTCGTATTTCGGCTGATTTTAGAGGAATATTTTAAAGTTCCAAAACTCCACACTTAGAAGAATTTCCAAGTGAAACCAGTCAATGTTAGCCTATGAAGGAAATTCAAGTTACCGGTAAGTACGGTTAAAATTACTTTTCAGGATCAGTACTGGGCTGAAAGATGCAGCACTGAGGTCTCTCCTGATAACAGGTGAGTAAATCGGAATTCGTATTTCGGCTGATTTTAGAGGAATATTTTAAAGTTCCAAAACTCCACACTTAGAAGAATTTCCAAGTGAAACCAGTCAATGTTAGCCTATGAAGGAAATTCAAGTTACCGGTAAGTACGGTTAAAATTACTTTTCAGGATCAGTACTGGGCTGAAAGATGCAGCACTGAGGTCTCTCCTGATAACAGGTGAGTAAATCAGAATTCGGATTTCGGCTGATTTTAGAGGAATATTTGTATGTTTCAAAAATCAACACTTAGAAGAATTTCCAAGTGAAACCAGTCAATGTTAGCCTATGAAGGAAATTCAAGTTACCGGTAAGTACGGTTAAAATTACTTTTCAGGATCAGTACTGGGCTGAAAGATGCAGCACTGAGGTCTCTCCTGATAACAGGTGAGTAAATCGGAATTCGTATTTCGGCTGATTTTAGAGGAATATTTTAAAGTTCCAAAACTCCACACTTAGAAGAATTTCCAAGTGAAACCAGTCAATGTTAGCCTATGAAGGAAATTCAAATTACCGGTAAGTACGGTTAAAATTACTTTTGAGGATCAGTACTGGGCTGAAAGATGCAGCACTGAGGTCTCTCCTGATAACAGGTGAGTAAATCGGAATTCGTATTTCGGCTGATTTTAGAGGAATATTTTAAAGTTCCAAAACTCCACACTTAGAAGAATTTCCAAGTGAAACCAGTCAATGTTAGCCTATGGAAGGAAATTCAAGTTACTGGTAAGTACGGTTAAAATTACTTTTCAGGACCAGTACTGGGCTGAAAGATGCAGCACTGAGGTCTCTCCTGATAACAGGTGAGTAAATCAGAATTCGGATTTCGGCTGATTTTAGAGGAATATTTGTATGTTTCAAAAATCAACACTTAGAAGAATTTCCAAGTGAAACCAGTCAATGTTAGCCTATGAAGGAAATTCAAGTTACCGGTAAGTACGGTTAAAATTACTTTTCAGGATCAGTACTGGGCTGAAAGATGCAGCACTGAGGTCTCTCCTGATAACAGGTGAGTAAATCGGAATTCGTATTTCGGCTGATTTTAGAGGAATATTTTAAAGTTCCAAAACTCCACACTTAGAAGAATTTCCAAGTGAAACCAGTCAATGTTAGCCTATGAAGGAAATTCAAGTTACCGGTAAGTACGGTTAAAATTACTTTTCAGGATCAGTACTGGGCTGAAAGATGCAGCACTGAGGTCTCTCCTGATAACAGGTGAGTAAATCGGAATTCGTATTTCGGCTGATTTTAGAGGAATATTTTAAAGTTCCAAAACTCCACACTTAGAAGAATTTCCAAGTGAAACCAGTCAATGTTAGCCTATGAAGGAAATTCAAATTACCGGTAAGTACGGTTAAAATTACTTTTGAGGATCAGTACTGGGCTGAAAGATGCAGCACTGAGGTCTCTCCTGATAACAGGTGAGTAAATCGGAATTCGTATTTCGGCTGATTTTAGAGGAATATTTTAAAGTTCCAAAACTCCACACTTAGAAGAATTTCCAAGTGAAACCAGTCAATGTTAGCCTATGAAGGAAATTCAAGTTACCGGTAAGTACGGTTAAAATTACTTTTCAGGATCAGTACTGGGCTGAAAGATGCAGCACTGAGGTCTCTCCTGATAACAGGTGAGTAAATCGGAATTCGTATTTCGGCTGATTTTAGAGGAATATTTTAAAGTTCCAAAACTCCACACTTAGAAGAATTTCCAAGTGAAACCAGTCAATGTTAGCCTATGAAGGAAATTCAAGTTACCGGTAAGTACGGTTAAAATTACTTTTCAGGATCAGTACTGGGCTGAAAGATGCAGCACTGAGGTCTCTCCTGATAACAGGTGAGTAAATCAGAATTCGGATTTCGGCTGATTTTAGAGGAATATTTGTATGTTTCAAAAATCAACACTTAGAAGAATTTCCAAGTGAAACCAGTCAATGTTAGCCTATGAAGGAAATTCAAGTTACCGGTAAGTACGGTTAAAATTACTTTTCAGGATCAGTACTGGGCTGAAAGATGCAGCACTGAGGTCTCTCCTGATAACAGGTGAGTAAATCGGAATTCGTATTTCGGCTGATTTTAGAGGAATATTTTAAAGTTCCAAAACTCCACACTTAGAAGAATTTCCAAGTGAAACCAGTCAATGTTAGCCTATGAAGGAAATTCAAATTACCGGTAAGTACGGTTAAAATTACTTTTGAGGATCAGTACTGGGCTGAAAGATGCAGCACTGAGGTCTCTCCTGATAACAGGTGAGTAAATCGGAATTCGTATTTCGGCTGATTTTAGAGGAATATTTTAAAGTTCCAAAACTCCACACTTAGAAGAATTTCCAAGTGAAACCAGTCAATGTTAGCCTATGAAGGAAATTCAAGTTACCGGTAAGTACGGTTAAAATTACTTTTCAGGACCAGTACTGGGCTGAAAGATGCAGCACTGAGGTCTCTCCTGATAACAGGTGAGTAAATCGGAATTCGTATTTCGGCTGATTTTAGAGGAATATTTGCACAATGGTGAAGGGAGGGGCGGGGCCTGAGGTGACATCTTTGCAAACGCGCCCCGTGGCGCGTTTTAAGTTGGGGGATTAAGTTCCCTTGAATCCTGAGGGTCCCTAGGGGCCAACTAGACCACCAGAAACCTCCAATATGCGCCAGGAGGCTGCGTTGCAGAGACGTGTAGAGAGGCCACACCCCTTTTACACCTCTCTGCAACGCAGCTCTGTGGCGCTTTCTGGATGTACCTGTTGGGCTAGTTGGCCCCAGGGACCCTCAGGATTGAAGGGGATTTAATTCCCCATCTTAAAACGCGCCACGGGGCCTGTTTGCACACGTCACCTCAAGCCCCGCCCCTCCCTTCACCACTGTGCAAACGCGCCCCGTGGCGCGTTTTAAGTTGGGGGATTAAGTCCCCTTGAATCCTGAGGGTCCCCGGAGTCCAACTAGCCCACCATATACCTCCAAAAGCGCCATAGAGCTGCGTTGCAGAGAGGTGTAAAAGGGCGTGGCCTCTGTACACCTCTCTGCAAGGCAGCCCCTGGCGCATACTGGAGGTTCCTGGTGGGCTAGTTGGCCCCCAGGGACCCCCAGTATTCAAGGGGATCGTTCCCCTCTGCAAACGCGCCAGGGGCGCGTTTGCAGAGTGGTGAAGGAAGGGGCGGGGCCTGCGGGCCCGATCGTTTTTTTTTTTTTTTTTAAATTTTATTTTTGGGGGGAGGGGGCCGCGTGGCCCCCTCCCGGCCACTACTTGCCCCGGGGACCCCATCCCCGGGGCTGGCCCTCTCGTTGGGGACTGTGGGGGTCCCCAATCCCCCACAGTCCCGCCGGCTCCCCGTGTCCTAGGGGAGCCGGCATTGCTTACACATGGGGAGCTGCTAAGATGCAGCTCCCCATGTGGAAAGCAGTCGGCTTTGGATATTGGAAGAGAGAGCAGGTTTCCTGCTCTCTCTTCCAATATCCAAGCAAGTTTGCAATGACAGGACGGGAGCCGCGAGGCTCCCGTCCTGTCATTGCAAACAGCAGTGTCCCGGGGTAGGCACCCCGGGACACTGCAGGAGCCGGCCCTGGGGGGTGGTGGTCCCCAGGGCCATCAAGGGGCTCCAGGAGGGGGCCGCGCGGCCCCCTCCCATTCAGTGCACAGCCCCGGGGAGGTGGTGGTCCCCGGGCTCTGGGGGTCCAAAACGGACCCCCATTGTAATTTTTCTTAGTGCCCCGGGGAGGTGGTGGTCCTCGGGGCGTGTGGGGGCTGGAGCCCCCCACACAGGTTTTTAATTAAAAAGAAGCCCCGGGGAGGTGGTGGTCCCCGGGGCTGCGGGAGGGCTCAGAGCCCTCCCGCACCATTGTACATAAAGCCCCGGGGGTGGTGGTCCCCGGGGCTTGGGAGCCCTTAGAGGCCCCCACACATAAAATTAACCCCCCCCCAGCATGCCCCCGGGACTTGGGCCACCCGGGGCCAATTAACTATCGAGCGCGGGAGACCGCGCTTGATTTTTTTTCGGCAGGGTTCGCGCTCCCTGAGCGCATCCTGCCGATTTTATAAAAAAAAATTTTTTTTTTTTGCCCAGGGGTCCTTGTGGGACCCCTGAGCAAACCTAGGGGTCAGGGTGTTTCTACCCTCCCCCTTTGTGCGCTTTGCGCACTTGTTTCTGTCCCACGGTTCTACCGAGGGACAAAATAGCTGCCAACATTTCCTGAATTGGAATGTTGACAGCCAGCTGACAGCCAATTAACATGCAGCTCGTGATCGGGAGGGTGTGCGAATCCTCCGTGCCCATAGATATATATGTACTTTTACTTTTGATTTTCTCAGCAACTACTGAACGGATTTACACCATTTAACAAAAAGGGTTCTTTCTGAACCAAGAACTACCTCTTTGCCAAATTTGGTGTAATTCCGTTCAGCAGTTCGGGCTGTAGCCGTGTCTAAAGTTTCCTATGGGAAAATGCATGGGGAAAACGCGTTTTGGGACCCCCTTTTTCTCGGCCCCCGCTTGACGTATCACCCCGAGACTTTCAGGGTAGGAGCGGACCGGAGCGCCCCACGAAGTTTGAAAATTTCGCGAAGATACGTCAACCGGCAAGAGAGTTATTTCAAATAGAATGTCGCGGATTTCCTATGGATAATAGGTTGTAACTATAACTATCTACTGGCGACCGCCAGTAGATAATATATATATATATATATATATATATATACATATATATATACACATATATATACATATATATATACACATATATATACATATATATATACATATATATATATATATATACATATATATATATATATACATGTATATGTATATATGTATATATGTATATATGTATATATATATATGTATATGTATATATGTGTATATGTATATATGTGTATATATATATATGTATATATATGTATATGTATATATATGTATATGTATATGTATATACATATTTCACACAGCCTTAGACATTTCTGATGAACTCTTTTTGGCGAATCAGTGGATATTAACAACTGTATATATATATATATATATATTATCTACTGGCGGTCGCCAGTAGATAGTTATAGTTAGGACCTATTTTCCATAGGAAATCCGCGACATTCTATTTGAAATAACTCTCTTGCCGGTTGACGTATCTTCGCGAAATTTTCAAACTTTGTGGGGCGCTCCGGTCCGCTCCTACCCTGAAAGTCTCGGGTGATTCGTTAAGCGGTGGCCGAGAAAAAGGGGGTCCCAAAACGCGTTTTCCCCATTCATTTTTCCATAGGAAACTTTAGACACGGCTACAGCCCGAACTGCTGAACGGAATTACACCAAATTTGGCAAAGAGGTAGTTCTTGGTTCAGAAAGAACCCTTTTGTTAAATGGTGTAAATCCGTTCAGTAGTTGCTGAGAAAATCAAAAGTAAAAGTACATATATATCTATGGGCACGGAGGATCCGCGCACCCTCCCGATCACGAGCTGTCTGCTAATTGGCTGTCAACACTCCAAACCAGGAAGAGTTGGCAGCCATCTTGTTCCTCGGTAGAACCGAGGAACAAGAAAGCAGTAAAAAAAAGTGCGCAAAACGCACAAAGGGGGCAGGGTAGAAACACCCTGACCCCCTAGGTCTGCTCAGGGGGTCCCACAAGGACCCCCCTGGGCAAAAAAAAGCATTTATTTTTTTTTTAAATCGGCAGGATGCGCTCAGGGTGCGCTGGGGGGGTTTATTTTATGTATGGGGGCCTCTGAGGGCCCCCAAGCCCGGGGACCACCACCCCCGGGGCTTTATCATAAATGGTGCGGGAGAGCTCTGAGCCCTCCCGCAGCCCCGGGGACCGCCACCTCCCCGGGGCTTTTTATTTTTATTTTTTAAAACCTGTGTGGGGGGGCTCCAGATGTCATCAGTGATGTCATCAGTGATGTCACTGACCATGTCATGAGTGATGTAATATGTGACGTCATCAGCAGTGCATTGCGGGGGCGCGAGTTATAGTTACCTGAACTAACTATAACGGGGAATTTCACGGGTTTTATACGAGTGCAATGTCCAACTAACTATAACTGTCCCTAAAACCTTATGGTTTTTTCAGTGAATATATATATATATATATATATATATATATATATATATATATATAGTTGTTAATATCCACTGATTCGCCAAAAAGAGTTCATCAGAAATGTCTAAGGCTGTGTGAAACGTTGTGGTTCCCTACAATACTCTGTGAAGGAAAAACAGTTTTTCATGCGGGCATTAATGCCCCAACTAGCATGTGTCAAATTAGTCTTCATGCTTGAAAGACTAGTCCTGTGTCACGGTGGAAACATACCCACTGAAAGTCATACCTTCCTCATCATGCATGTACGGCTCAAAGTGATTATAAACGTAGATTCAACAACATGGCCTAGCCAGACCAAATTCAGTACTGAAAGTTGATTGCCGCTTTCCAAGTGTGCTGGAATAAAGTGTATGAAATTAAACATATATCTGTGGTCCTAATGTATGCCGCTGCGCTTTTCATTGAATTATAATGAATCTGTTTAGCTATGGTAAAATCCCTAGTGCAGTATACATTATTAATTGAACATGTAAAATAAGAAGGAGAAAATTAATGCAATATTGTTGAAGTAGAAATTTAAGGAAACACACATATATTTATGGGTACAGAAAGAGAGATATTCGCTGATGTTTTGGGGAATGTTCTGTTTTAAGGTAATAAACAACTCGAGCGCAGTGACAATAATTGAAATTGATATGGATGAAAATTTTGAAGTTCGTGTTTGCATTAGAGGGTGGAGATTTTGATTTCTGACAATCCAAAAGATTGCACGATATTCTACAGACCTAACAATATAAACTTTCTGAAACCTTGTAGAAGGAACTAGCCTTCCAAAAACTCTGATCCCATTATTAGGTGTATTCAGAGACCTAGGCCTCATTTGGTATGGTCATTAAGTGGAGAATAATCTCAAACTAATCCGCACACCAAATTCAGAGCATGGTGTGCACCGCCTAGCCATATTTACGGAAATTCGGTTTGCCTGCAATGGCCTTTCTTGGGTGCCTGCCGCTCTTTTTGGGGGTGCTGGATGGTGTAGTGGCGCAGTAACTTGGCTGCCTGTTGGCAGCTCTGTGTAGAGCCAGTATTAAAACATTTACTAGTGAAAGGGGGAGGTGAGTGCTGGTCCCAGAAATCGCATGGAATGTCCTGACTGAGTTTAGTGAGGTAGCAGCACCCTGTTTAGCTTGGCCAGGTCGGATCACTTGACATTTGGGAGCCTGTTTGTGGCATTGATCCATGAGGCTGTCTGAAGAGGTATCAGCTGCTTAAGTGTGACTCCTGTGCACAGTATGACATGTAGCACTGGACAGATTTCGATTTTCCCATCGATATCACATACTCACCGTACTCACCTGTAAGTCTGGTGGTGGCTTGGACAAAAGCATCCGCATGAATGGAAGATATGTAGTTTGTAGAACTGGTCATGATCAGCTCTTTGAGGTCTTCGCATGACCTAAGTGCAAGGCAGTGCACCTCCAGGAAGGGTCACAAGCAGGACTTGCAACCTGTGTTTTCTTTTGTTTTTAGGTTGGGTGGCATCCTAATGCTGTAAGGATCGCGTGGCTATATTTGGAGTTTATCAGGATTTATCACGTTTTGTATTGCATATCAGTCTTTTGCTCTTTATCTTTATTGTCCCGCACCGAGCAGAGTATCATGATTGTGAAAGTAAGAAGATTGGCAATTATCATCAAGCAGGTGCTCTCGTTGGGAGTTTGGGGGCTCTTTCCACTGTAAATTGGTGGGAAATGTTATCTGCCCCATGCATAGTTGTCAGCATGGCTCAAGACTACCTGTATTTGTTGATTATGCCACCCCAAGGATGCACAGATTGTTTCTCCTTGTTCTGGTCTCATAGTCTTCATTTTTGGCTTTAATCAATTGAAGGATACACTCCATGACTAGGTTCTCACTTATTTCTTTGTCTCCATCTTCAACATCTAATATTCGCTGTTTCGCATCTGATAGGCATCGTTCCAGCCTATCAATTTTAGAGTTCATGAGATCCATCCTGTTAATGAGAGAGTCAACCTTGTTGTCTACGGAGGATAGAGTACATTGCATCATTTTCAGAAGCAAAATGATTTCAGGATCCTCCTGTTGCTCTGCATTTGCTTCACTGCCAGCTGCCATCAAAGCCTTGTCTACCCTTTCAAGTTTCAAATGTGAGTTTAGCCTGCCTGTTGCCATTCTTGCTCATGTTCACTGCCAGTGGTGCTCTGATTGTTTCGATTGCCCAGTGCTTTGTAGAGGAGTAAAGCTGTTATGTTTTTTTCTTACTTTCCTTTTCTTTCAGGTCAGTGCATCATGTTTGTACATTCCAGCTATGCCAGGAGCAGTGCAGTTGTGTCTTCACTTCACAATGATTTTTTCAAGTGTTTGTCCTCATCATGGAACTGCCATGTGTCATTTGGGATTTTTATTCTCTGCAGGTCATCCACTGGGACACTGTTGAGACCCCGCCTTCAACCTTTATTTTACTCCCAGGAAGAGTCACAAGCAGGACTTGCAACCTGTTTTTAGGTCGAGTCTGAGCGGCGCATGCGCTGCTCTGTGAGCCATTCTGTATTGGAGTATGTACTTGAAGCCCCGCCCACTCTCCGCTCATATTTGTCATTGGCTTGTGTTATTGTCCTTCTTAAATGCTGGCTTCTGATTTGTTATTAGGCTTGTTAGTCCCTCCTTAGTACCGCCTTGTCTTCATTTGTAACCTCCTATGAGGACTGGCCCTTTTACTTTGGTTGTTACACGGTACGTCTTCTTTAGTCTGTAAGCACTATTTTCTTTATTGAGTTTCTCTTATTGCAGGAGGGTCTCTCGTGCGCAGTTGTGACCACCGGCTTGTTTAGTTAACTCTTAGCAAACGGGGAGCTCTTCAGGGTCCATGGGACACAGAAGGGGGCAGCTCACAGATGCCTTCAAGCATTTAGAATGCAATAGGTCTCGCATTTGCGAGACTTTATGCTATTGGCATTGTAAATGACAATGCCTTTTATTTATGTTTTAAAAACCAAAACATAAATAAAAGGCATTGTCATTTACAATGCCAATAGCTCAAACTTGCGCAAATGCGAGACCTATTGCATTGCAGATGCTTGTTTATCAGGCTTTGCACTGTCTCTTTGTTGTGCCCCACCAAATCTCACAGCATCACAAGCTCTGCTATTTCCCCTGGAGGCACTGCCTCCGTAGCCTCCAGAGCAGAGATGCAGAAGGCCGCACTTATCGGGGTGGCAGTTTGTTTCTGGGCTGCTGTCATGCAGTTTCCTCTAATCAGTAGGAACTGCGCATTTGTTGACAACATAGACTTTGGGATGATGCCAGATTGATTCTGTGCACCCCTGCAGGATACGCTGTTCCTTAGACCAGCTATCTCACAGTGCCACCATAAGCTCCCCCTAAACCTAGACAGGGAGTGACCAGTTCTGGCAACCACTGAACATGCCAACCCTGTTCCCTCAGGATCTGTGGTGTCAGATCTAGAATCTTTCACTCATACACTCGTGCTCTCTCTTGCTCAGAGAAATATACAAAGAATACACAAAGGGATGTTTTCAATGTTTATTGAACAGAAGTGATTCTTGTATAGAAAATATGTGTTGCAATGATCAATAGACAGAAGCACATGAAAGTTATAATAAGTGTCAGGACAGTGAACAGAACAAAAAGTTCCACCATCGTATGTATGCAAGCATATGAAATAATATAACAATCTGGCGTACTCCTACTATGCAGACCCTAACCTACGTGTCTAGGGTGTATATTCTGCCAAGAAACCCCTTACTGGATGATCCAGCACCCTTACCTGGTGGGTAAGAATGTAGGACCCAGTCTTGGTCACGAACTGGATACCCCTTACGGAAATGTCAGTCAGCTGCTGGGCGATAGCTTCAGCATGTAGGACTCTAGAAGTCAGCAGAAGTGCCTCCTCTGACTATACCGGGAAACAGATGTTTATATATAGAAAAAAGCATCCTTGCCTTGGGTCGAGATTGTGAACAAGGTGCCATTGTTTGTATTCTACAGATAGCTGTATCGCCATATGGACGTAAATAACAAACACATTTGCACAACGTACGTGTAGGCCTTGTACACAATGCCAAGGCAATATGATAGAGTTCTTGCGAAGTTGATTCGTGTAAGCAAGGTCGGTGTTTCCAGGAAACTAACCCAAAGTGTCACGAATGCAAATGTGTTTCAAAAGTCGATGTGGAAAGTGAAGGCAACTTTAGGAAAGATCTGCGTACATGTAAAAATGGCAATGTTTCCAACTAGGCCTAACTGGGACACATGACACCGCATGTCTGCAGTGCCTCCTGTTGTTAATCAGACCAGTTGCTCCACACCCCCACCTCTCAGTAGACTCTCCTCCATGCAATGCAGACCCCCAACTGCGGCACATCTTGGCGGGGAGAAATCTGCTTTTATGCAGTGCACCCGCTCACAGCAGGTCAAGCCTTTACCAGCCCACATCCCATAATGCGGTCTGTCCCACACTATTGCAGGTAGGTTCCCAAACGGCATTTTCTTCATAATTTCAGACACTGGGGTAGTCTCCTATTGTCTTTTACTTTGTGGAATTAGAGTTCTTATTTAGTTGCTGTCATATGACTGATTTTAAACCAATCTTGTCTTCTGACCCCTAGAGCCTTGCAGAGGTCATGCCATCTTAGAATCTGGCTCTCAGGCACCCCCTGCTCAAACAATTCATGATGATCAGGATGCGGAAAAAAACATGATTTGTGCTTCCCTTGATACTTCTGATTGCTTGGAAGGGTAGTTGGCATCAGCCTTATGCTCCACCACCATTTGTAGCTGCATTCCACAGGATTTTCTGGAGTGGTACAAGTCTCTCTCGCATGGATATGCCCTGGATGGCTCATGTCTTTTTGGTGAAAAAGCTCATTCTGCTATGGAGCCATTTAAGGACAGTAGAGCCACGCTGTGATCCCTAGGGATTTCGACCATGCTAAGCAGTTCCCACTTCAGTTCAGAAAAACTTGAAGGCTATTCCAGGGGCCTGGTTATAGACCGCGTCAGTCTCCCCAACTGCTTCAGCATTCACCCCAGTTCTTTCGAGGCTGAGGGAATGGATCTGATAGACAATGTGCAGGTCAGAAGGGGCATCAGTCCTCCCAGCCTTACTCCCCTGCAGTAACAGCCCCCCAGTCGCTTTAGTTTGCCTTTAGCAGAGCACACCCATCTCTTCAGGGACAGGTTTCAGTATTTCTTAGGGGCGATCCATCACGTCTGGCAAATGGGTCATACAAATCTTTTAGCATGTCTGTGCCCTACCCTTTCTTTTTGCTCTGCTAACATTTCCCTCCACATTCAACCACCTTTCAGAGGAGACTAGCAACACTAGTTTTGCTTCCCGGGTGTGCTATCGAGAGTGTAGGAAATGTGCCCATTCTGCAAGGTCATCTTGGATTTTTTTTGCCTTTTGCTAGACCCTATGTTTTTGCTGACTGCAGAACCAGCGATAAAGTGCCTGTGCTCCTCCTTTCAATGTGGTAAAATTGGGATACTCCTAACTGGCATATTTAACTTTACCTACAAGTCTATGGTACAAAGTGTACCCAGGGCCTGGAAGTTACATGTCAGTAGTGGACTGCAGCACCCAGTGTGTCATCCACTATGGTGGCAGTACACACATGACTGCAAGCTTATCCATTGTATCCTGGCTGTTGCAGTTTTAAACTACAAATTTGACATGTTAAAATTAACCCTTTTGACAGGTCAAAACCTACTTTTTAAATATTTGTAAGTCACCTTCATACAGGCCTTATTGCCCATAAGGCAGGGAGTATGGCATTTAAAAGTAGGACATGTAGGACTTTAATGTTAAACATGTCCTTACACTAAAAAAAATACCAAAAGCTATTTTCACTGTTGCAAGCCTGGCCGTTTCATAGGAAAACACTTGGTTACATTATTACATTTAATTGTGCAATTTTTTTTAGGAAACAGCTAGAAAAATAAATACATGATGAAGTAGGATTTTTACTAAATATTAAGGAAAATATACTTTTAGAAAGTGACCTTTCCCTTTATTATACTCTCTGACCGCACATTTGCATTTGCTTTCCCATTTCTGCCACCCAGTAATTAGCATTTGAATAGGATGAAGGGTTGTGACATGCCTGCCAGGAGCAAACAGTAGTCTGACCTGAATGGGCAGAGATGACCCCTCTGAACCTGTTCAGAGTCAGTTTGAGTATGGCCGAAGACTTCTGCATCTTGAAAATGCCCAATTGATTAAAGCTTGCCCAGGAGTCATTCCCACCCATTAGTTTGTGCCATGCATAAATGTGGCATCCTGTTCAGAACACTCCTAGACTTAAGGAGATCAGCTGAACCTGCTGCCTGTGACCGCAAAAGAGCCCTGAAATGACTAGACATGCTCTATCTTGTGCCCAGGACAAAGAAGTGGATTCCAAAAGTCATAAGTCTTACCTCCTGTTAAAGGGACAGGAGCACAACAAGTTACAAGAGGCCTTTTCCTGCAACTGCCCAGTGACCAGTGACAACTGGACCTGTCCTCTGCCTGATTCCCTGTGAGTCTCTTAGTGCCTCCTGAGTTCCTGGGGGCTTTTGCTGTGAACTCCTGTGGTGGATTGGGACTTAAAGGACAAAAGGCAGAAAGTAAAATCTTTGGCCATGACAAACCTGGTTGATGTATCCAACCCACTCTTCATCACAGTCAGTGACCATTGACTGTCATTGGAGCGTTATGCTTCCTGGCACTATTCCTACTTAAAACTTTAGAAATTCATATCCCTGGTTCCCCATATTGGATTTTTGTCATGTTGGTGTCATTTTGTTTATTAAAATTTACTCTATTTTTAATTGGGTTGGGATTTTTATTCTTTTGCATTTGGACTTTATTACTGTTTTGTACTGCATAAATACTTAACACACTGCCCTAAGTTAAGCCTGTCTGCTCTGTGCCATAGCTCACAGGGGAATGAGCGCAGGTTAATTTATTGACTTTGAGGGTTTACTCTTACAAGCAGTGTGATTTTTTCTTGAGGTCTGTAGTCACCTCCCCAAATAATAATCCAGTTTCTTTCAGAACTTGGAAAAAAGAGAAGTTAATTAATCTCATTATTTCATTACGCTGCAAAAGGATGGAGGCCTCTGCCCTATATTGGTCCTTCAACCCCTGAATGCCTGTTTGCAGAAAGACAAATTCCTTGGATCTGAGGGCTTGGAAAGAGATTAGCAAAAAACTGACATCAGCGCTCAGAGGGTTGGGGGAGTTTATATGCGACTCCACTCTGTCTCTTCCAGGGCTTTAAGGAGGCGGAGCAGAGCCGCACATTGCCACCTAGTAGTGCGCCGGAGAATTGCTGAAAAAAGGTTCTAGAGCCAGTCTGGCGCCTGCGAGTACATTAAGGTGAGGAATCTGCAGTTAGAGTATCCACAAGATACTCAACTGAAGGATAAGTTACTTGTACTTTTCAGCCTCTGCAGCCCAAAGCTCCTCAGGCAGTATGAAGTAATCTAACACACACAAGTTTGACAAAATCGAGTGGGCGCCTTCTTGCAGTTCAGGAGTTTCTTGATTGACAGTTGTCCCACATTGCCCCTGCAGACGATCAGTGTTCCGCGCTCTGTTCTCAAAGAATTGTGATTGCTGATGTCCACATGCCCTGTCTTTCAACAGGTTAACCAAGAGCAAGTGTGAGGGGAACTGTTTTGTACAGACTTGAGCTTCACCTTGGGAGTATTACAGACCTCTTGCTCTTCCACCTCTTCCATGACCAATAAATATTTTCACTTAGTAATCATTGGTAGGCTTTGAGAACTAGGAGGACTTTATATGGAGGAGTACATATTCAGCATGTGATGACATAAAAAGCATTACATGCAGGAGCCAATATTACTCATAATATTCATGGCTAAATACATACGCATAAGAAAGGCAACTCTTCTGAAAAAAATAGCCTTCTGATTTGACATATGTTCCTTCATTGTTGGATGCAGAAATTACTGTTCCACAGATAAATGTTGGATGCAGAAATTACTGTTCCACAGATAAATGATGTTTCTTAGTGTATCTGAATATTGGTTCTGCCAGGCAACAATAACCTGTTATTTCATTAAATGAAACTCTGATTAGTCTTTCTTGATGGTGAATAACATCCTGCCTACTACATAGTTGACCTCTTGCGATTGTACAGTCTGATAATTGGGGTGCACAGCGTAAATGGCTTTGATGCAGCCTAATTTGAGATGTATAGGAGAGCCCTCAGTTGTGTCCTTGAGTTCAAAACCACGGCAAGACCACGGCTGGAAGAAGATCCTTCTCCTACGGCGCAGCAAAGAACTGGAACTCCCTGCCTCTCCACCTCAGGCAATCACCATCACTGCCTCAATTCAGGAAGGACCCAATGCCCTGGCTCTTCGACTGAACCACAGTGCTTTCGACTTATCAGCAGCCCCTGGCCCCCAGTGCCTTTAGACCCTTACGGGTGAGTAGTCATGCTTTACAAGTCACTTGATTGATTGATCGAAAAGGGATGCAATGGAGAATGTTCTTGAGTTTCCTTCGATGAAAGGAGACTGCATTGGCCTGTTTTCTGTTTTGGCTGTTCATGCTGAGTTCTTGCTCTATGAAGGTGCTCAGGTTCGTGAGGGATTTGGCAAAAAAAACCTTGTGGGCAAGAGAGAGCATGTAGGGTCCTGGAGGAGTATTAAACAGATGATGGAGCCTTAGGATAAAACTGTTTGACATTTTGTTTTAGACCTCTTTGGCCAGATTTACTAAGAGTCTGTTTGCAAAAGTGGTTGCAAATTGCGTACTGACTTTTTGCAAAGAGTCTGTGATTTTGAGAAGGGACCTGTGTAGGAGGCATTGCAAAATAATCATTTGAAGTGGGTTGCAGAATGACCTGCCTAATAAATATTAATTTCTCAGATCCAGTGTTGGAGACCTGAATGCACTGCTGCATATAATGAACTTACTTAGTCTCTGACAGAGTAGTTGTTTGTATCTTTCAAACATGATCTGGATGCCTGCTTCCGTCTGCAGGTCTTCATTCCATCTCCTCTCATCCCTCACCAGTGGAAGAAGATGCCTTGGAAAATAACCAGGTCTCCTCTGGATAGGTCACATCACGGAAGTCCCACAACCTGGTCCCTGAATAAGAGCATCTAGCCCAAAATGCATTTTGGGTGCAGGGAATACCGATGAAATGATAAAAGTTGAAGGATAATTGTTGAAACAAAAGTTACACTGATTTATTATACCCGGAAAGATTTTGTGGCCGAGTAAGAACTCGGCGGACGGTTTACTCCCTCACAACAGTGATGGATGGATATCCCGTCCGCCGAAATATAAATCCCATAGAATGTAATGGGATTTATATTTCGGCTGACAGGATAGCCGTCACCATTGCGACGGAATAACCCTCCGCCGAGTTCTAAATCAGGCCCTTTATGTGTATATAATAAACACTCCATTTTCTCAAGGTTTTGAACAATATATCAACTAAGGAGTTGTAAGAGTGAGGAATCTCATTCTGCAAGAGGGCAAAAGAGCTGTCTATATAGTAGTTTGTGAGGAAGGTGACACAAACTACTCATTGGTGGGTGCACTTTTCTATATGAACAATTAGTCATAGGACCAGTAGGATAATCCCTCACGTGCACACAAAGAAATTAAAAGCAGATCAATCAATGATTGAAGTTAAAGTTGGGAGTGCCTTTAGGGTTTCAATAATATTTCTCAAACCAGGGATGTGCAGTTTGGAAACTAAATGGTTTGTCAATGAGAATGTGATCATGGCCAAGTTGTAGCAACAATGCTTCTCTTCAGCAAAATTCACATGTGTTTTTTTACGTGTAACATAACACAAACAATATGACCGTCATTGATTTTACTTTTGTGTTCTGAAAGTCTAACCTTAATTTTTCTTTCAGTCTTGCCAACGTACAATAGCCCGCAGGGTCATTTTATGGCATAAATTAAATTGCTCGAGTTGCAGTCGGCTGAATGATTTAACTTGATCTTCTCTCCTGTCCGAGGGTGTATTATGATGTTTCCGGTTGTTACATTATTGCAGTACACACAGTTGTGGCATTGTTGGGTTCCTTCCCTAGTCTGATTGATCATAGGAATTTTCTTCAACAAAATCTCCTTCACATTACGTGACCTGGTATACGCAAAAAGTGGTTTCTGGTCAAAGATACCATGGAAGTCTGGCTCTTCTTGTAATATTTCCCACCGATTTTGTATGATATTTTTGATCATCCTTGATTTTGTTGAATAAGTAGATACAAACACCATTCTGTTAGTAGATTTTTTAGTTTTTTGTCAATAATTTATCTCTATCAGTAGATAACGCTCTGAATTCATGTTCCTCCAATAATTGTATGGGACCTCACCATTTGTTAAAAAACACTGGTGGAACACAAAGAAAAATACATGGACCGAGGATCAAAAATATCATACGAAATCGGTGGGAAATATTACAAGAAGAGCCATACTTCCATGGTCTCTTTGACCAGAAACCACTTTTTCAGTATACCAGGTCACGTAATGTGAAGGAGATTTTGTCGAAGAAAATTCCTATGATTAATCAGACTAGTGAAGGAACCAAAAATGCCACAACTATGTGCACTGCAACCGGAAACATCATAATACACCCTCGGACAGGAGAGAAGATCAAGTTAAATCATTCAGCCGACTGCAACTCGAGCAATTTAATTTATGCCGTAAAATGTCCCTGCGGGCTATTGTACGTTGTCAAGACTGAAAGAAAAATTAAGGTTAGGCTTTTAGAACACAAAAGTAAAATCAATGATGGTCATATTGTTTGTGTTATGTCACATGTAAAAAGACACGCGTCAATACGCGTAAATTATAAATGTATGAGGATATTGTATTTTGCTGAAGAAAAGCATTGTGTTTACATAAAGAGATGTGAAATTGTGGATTACAGAGTTGTAATTTGAATATATTGTTGAACATTGTATATATTTGTTGCTGTGGTGCACGCCTTGTCCAAGTTGCTACAACTTGGCCATGATCATATTAATTTATCAAGTGCCAGGCAGCACTCAGAAGGCGTAGCACACTGATCGAATTCAGTGGTTGATTTACAGAAAGCAGTCCAAAAATAGGTGTGCACAATCTACTTTGCATTTTTGTCAATGAGAATAAAACTTGCAATACGGCCTGTGTTCCAATACGTTGCATCACAAATTGTCCTATTGCAGGGTGTTGCAAGTTGACCTGCCAAATTAGTTACCCTTTTTGATTGTATGGCAATGCAGGGACGGAGGCTTTTAAGGGATAGCTGACCTCTACGCCTGCATTTGTTTCCCAAATGGTAAACATTGTTTTACAGGAACATGTGTTCATTAAAAGAACAGTTACTGCTTTTTTTATAATAAAATAAAAGGAAAAATGTGTCATGTGTCATTTTGAAAAGGCATCTTCAATTTTCAATTGTTTATCGGTTTTTATAGTGGACAAGTGACTTGAATAAACGTCTTTCATATTCTGTAATAACTAGTTACGTTATACAAGCAGATCTACTGCTGCTTCTTGCAGGATAATTTAACATATGCTACCAATGTTCTAAATTGCATGGGAAACATGAATTTTGAGTAGTTGTTACTTTGTGAGTGGCCACGGGAGCTTGCATGGTCATCCCCATAATAACTCCTTCCTCCCCATTTTGCCGACTCTACTCCAACGTAAAAATACATTTGGAAGGATATCAATCAGTCTTGTACCAATGTTAAGTATTGTGGTTTTGCTTCTATAATGCTTTTACTATTTCTGTTTTTCTTAAATGCTGTGTTATGATTTTAATAAAGCAAGTGAACTAAGCAAATGTGCATGTAAAGAAAATGCGAATTCTAAATCTGCGAATAAAGATCTGTGTTCTATGCCTTCAAATCCAATTTGTTCGCCACATCTAAGCAATATTTAGGTGTGCAATGAACCGATTGGTTCTCACCATTTCTTTCCTGAGCATAACTAAAAGTGAATTTGGGGGTATAGTGTTGTCTGTGATTTTGAAAATAATATCCATTCTTGCTACACTTGAAACTATAAACCTATTAAATGAAATAGGTAATGAGAAGCGTGTTTGTAGAGTCGAGAAGCTTTTTGTCCCTGCCATGCAACATTTGTATTGACCCTGCTTGTATTTCTTTCTGCAAAGAGCGGTACAGAATTCAGAGTGAACAATTTGAAGAACTGTGGCTCCTGCTGAAAGAGCTCCTTCTTCGTTTCGAAGAACATTTCCGAAAGCAAGGAAGCAGTGACTTCGCCTGCTCTTTCTCTGGCCAACTCCCACTGCAGGAGTATTTCGAATTAATTGATCAGCATTTTCAGGTATGCAGTGTGGCTGTTAATGTTTAATGGTGCACAATTTAAGGCCCTGTCTTACAGCAAAGTGCCTGCTTTGTTAGGACTAGAGTAACACCATTCTCTGCTGTAAAATCTCCTTCTCGAGCTGATGTCTGTTCCTTGAATATAATCCTTGACACAGAGCACAATTTAAATGTAACACTAGGTGGCCCTGTTGGACTCTGTGCTTACTGCATTACTAGTGACACTAGTCCCCACGTGTGCTTTTCTTAAACCCCCTCCACTTATCACCCCAGCTCCCTTCAGTTCCTCTGCAATCTGCGTGCCATTGGGAATTTGTCTGCTGAGCGTTTTCCAAATGTATTTCATTTCACATTCTTATTGGGTGTTTTATCGTATTCTCTGTCGCAGTGTTGTTCGCCTTTTTAGAGAATCATCAGCTTTGTTCTTTAAATACAGCAGTTCGCTGGCGTCAGTGTGCTTTGTAAGGTCACACATCCAGCCCTAAAATGGCGCTATTTCAGTCCTTGGATCATGGAGAAGATAAATGCTCTTCCCATACATTAGGCTCCCACTCTTTTGTCAAGGCTGCTAGCAGGCAGTTATTTCAAGATAACGCCCACTGTAGCGCTATATCAGCACTTTTCAAATATTCACATCAATCAATCAATCAGGGGTTGGTAAAGCGCAGCTACTCACCCGCGAGGGTCTCAAGGCGCTGGTGGGGCGGTCCGTTCAGTGCTGTGGTCATCCGATGAGCCAGGTCTTGAGGTCCTTCCTGAACTGGAGCAGTGTGGGGACTTGCCAGAGGTGGAGGGGGAGGTCGTTCCAAGCCTTGGCTGCGAGGTATGAGAAGGACTTTCCTCCCATTTCTGGTCTTGTAGATGTGTGGCATGGTGACCAGAGAGAGGTCAGCTGATCGAAGGCGTCTATTGGGTGCGTTGAAGGAGTGGCGGTTGTTCAGGTATGCTGGTCCGATGTTGTGTAGGGCCTTGTATGCGTGAGTGAGGATTCACGCCATTTGGCAATTAATACATAACCAGAAGAAGCAGGTCACAGCACGTGATGATAAATCCTGATCGATCTCGCATCTAAATGAAGTAAGCTTTGGAACAAATTATTTTTCTTTTTGTGGGACCCCCTCGCTTTACACTTGTAGATTCCGGGTGCCTGTGAACAGTTTTTCGGTGGATGTAAATCTGCTTGAGCAACATTTCTTTCACTAGTGTTCTCACTAAAAACAAAAAAAGCGCAACCCCAGGATCCTTTCTTCCTAACCGTTCACTGCTCCACTACCCCCTCCACCCTTCCCCTCCACTCTTCCCCTCCTTCACTCTCTCCCTTCTTTACTTCCATTTTTCCTTCTCGTTTTCTTCCTTCCCTGTTCTCTCTCACTCTCCCCTTCTTTATCCCTCTCGACTACTTTGCTCCCTTCTTTGTTTAGAGGCAGTATCTTTGTGTGTTGTAGGATTGTATTTGGATTGTGAGTGTAAAGACACTGAAAGGATCATGAATTCAACAATAACGGTACATGACAGGTAAATTGGTAGTGTTTAAGGAGATGTTCTTGGATTCAGGCTGAAAGGCCTGCACAAATGGATAGCAGGCCCTCGGCGGGACTCCTGAGGATGAGTGCTCTGAACCAGCATGGAAACAATTCACCATTCTTTTACGCTGCGCTGCGAGTCAGCCAGAGCCGTGTCTTGGCACCGGGCCTTCACAAACTGCCTCCAGTTTTTTTCCTTCTTGCTTTTTCTGGATTTTGATATTTTCCCCCTGGATCCAGTTCTGATGTATGTCGATGACACATTCCTGTTGGACAGGACAGCTGTTGGTCGACAGTGCCAGCTGGCTGCGCGCTCCCTGTGCATCAGGACACATAACCTTTCATTAAGGGCTTTCAAGACAAAAATATGAACTTTTAGTCCCAACAACGACATGAACACCTGGGCAATCGAAAAAGCTTTCTCCAAAAGTGTGACAAATTCGTTGTATCTCAGACTTCATATGCAGTTAGCCAGTTAAATTTCTAACTGTACAACCGCGTTAGAGAACCTAACTAATGTATTTATTTTAAAAATCTAATGATAATTCTCGTTCTGTTGCCACCCTTTCATAGCCCCTGAGCGTGGGACACCTGCTTCCAGGTTATCCTTTCTGGGGGGGTGCTGTAGTCAATGAGGATTCTTTTTTCATCTAGACCATGGGTAAACGCAAACATTTTCCCAGGGGCCAAAAGGTGTGGTGGTCTGTGAAGTGACCGAGGGCCGCATTGATGCCACTGGGGTGCGGTTGGGCCTGGGCTGGGGGAGTGCATTGGCAGTAAGGTGGGTATAAGGGAAGCAAAGCATATACATCTAGTTGGTGAATTGCACAATGTAAAACCAGAAAAGCTGGGATTAATCCAGGCTTCCACACAAAATTGTGTGATGTGATCCTAGGCAAAAGTTTTTTTCCACTTCGCCTCGTTTTTCTTCGTTATCACATATACAAGGACCTCGAAATACCTTACTTCATGATGCGTGCTATACAAAACCTTCTGTGTTTGATTTAATAAACTATAATGTTTTACTTGTATAATAGGAACCCAGGTCACCCAAAGAATGCACCTAACAACTAACTTGCCTCTTTAGTTCACTATTAGCATTGTTGTCAGTTTGGAGGGAAGCATTAATGTTTCTAAATTCATATTTGAAAACTATAACTTTTAAAATAATACTGCTCAATGCACTATTATTTGATGTACTAAAGTGAAAAGGTTCTGCATCTCAATTAAATACACTTTTTGAATTTTGAAGTGACCGTATATTTTTACCTTTTGTCTGCAAGATGACTTTAAAAATGAAGGTGGTCCTAATGTTAAGTGGTGCAGGACTCAATAGTTATTTCCTTTCTTTAACACCACTTAACCTTTAAATAAATGCTTGCCTGTTTATTTAACATCTTTTTTATTGTTAGTACTCTCTAGTAAACAGCAGCGGAGTGCTGCTGTACACCAGGGGGGCCGCATGAAAAGGTCAGCAGGGCTGCATGCGGCCCCCAGGCCGTACTGTGAGTATTAATCATCTAGACCCCAGAGTCACCCAACCACCGTAGTCCGTGCTCTAGAATGAGGGAGTGCCTTGCATTATTTTGGAGTGTGTGCCTATTTTCGCCAGACACACACTAACTTTTCAGTGCTGAAGGCGTGGTAGTCTTTTTTTTTTTTTGCAGTAACATTGCAGTCCTAAGAAACCTTTTCCCAAAATGTTTACTCTTTTTCTGTTCCTAGTCTGAGGGGCTGCTCTATTAGCATATTCAAAATCTGCATGTGCATTAAATCTAGTCTTTAAAACATTAAATGCTGTGAGTGGGCCAGTGCCCTTGACGTGCTTGGGGCGGTCAGTGGCATTATCGAGCCGTGGGGGGGTGTCGGGTGTGAGGAGCGCTGAATGCCGTGTCCGGCCCCGGGGCTGCCCTGTGACGAAGGTTGGGCCTGCGCCTCTGCGCTGCTGGAGGTTGGAGGGGCAGCTGGTGGTTGAGATCTCCCTTGGCGTCGACGTCCTCGCTCCGGCGGCCATCTCGGGTCGCGCGGGGCGGCGGCGCGACTGTATATTGCCACTGCGGTGGCTGGTTTGAAGCCCATTATTGTGCACCAGTGCCCTGTGGAGCGGTGGCAGGCACATTGGTAGCTCCCTGGAGATAAGGGGGGCCCGCCTGCGCCTGGCCCTCGTGCCTTGCCCTGAACGTTTGTTCACCCTGTGGAGATAGTGGGGTGACAGGCCTCGCTGTTCTGCGAGACGGCCATCGTCTCCCTTCAGTTGTTATTGGTGCGTCCTCTGGGGGCCCTCCTTGCTTCCCTGCAATCTGTTCGGCGGCCGAGTCGGGTCGCGAGGGACCCGGGTGTGCGGCGTTGGGGCCCTCCCTGCCGAGTCTCCTTGAATATCTACGTCGGTGGGCCTGTGGTCCTCAGGAGCTGCTGCTGGTCAGTTTAGTGCGGTGTGGGCACAATGATACGAGACAAGCCGGGTGAAGGCTCAGCTAAGCAGAGCACGCTGGATAAATTCATGGGCCCTGGGGCCGCGGCGGCGCCTCCGGTGGGAGGTCAGGGAGTGGTCCCGTAGATGCCGGACAACGCTGCGCTCATGGCCGCGATTACGCAGTCTCGGGATGCCCTCGATGCCAAGATTGGGGCGGTAGGCTCGGACGTCATGCTCCTCCGCCAGGACCTGCGGAATGCGGTGGCCCGCATTACGGAGACCGAGACGCGGATCTCGGGGGTGGAGGACGAAGTTACCACTCTGCAGAAACGAGTAGCCACCCTCGAGACGACTCAGCGGGGCCTGGCGACACGCGTGGAAGACGCAGAGGGTCGGGCCCGGCGTAATAACCTTCACTTTGTGGGTTTTCCGGAGGGATGTGAGGGGGGAGACATGGAGCGGTTCCTTACTCAATGGCTGGAGGGTTGGCTCCCCCCGGAGTCCCTGTCCCGCTGCTTTGTGATAGAGCGAGCTCATCGGGCCCTTATGCAAAAACAACCGCCTGGTGCCCGCCCGAGGCCAGTCATCGCAAAGCTGCTGAACTATCATGACCGTGATGTTATCCTCAAGCAGGCCAGGGCCAAAGAACCTTTGCTCTTTGAGAATGCACGCATTTTGATCTTTCCTGATTACACGAAGCTGGTCCAACAACGGAGACAGTCCTTCCTGGCGGCTAAGGCACGACTCGGAGATCTCTAGCTTCCATATGCATTGCTGTATCCGGCCCGGCTGCGGGTAGTGTATCGTTCCCGGACCCACTTCTTTGACACGCCCGAAGAGGTGTTTCAATGGACGGATGAGACGGTGCGGCTGCGTCCTCATTCACCGCCTCGGCGGGACTCTGATTCTTCATCCAGCGAGGCGGCTCGTAAGCAATCTCAACCGCAGCCTAAAGACCGTAGGTGGTCCAGGTCCCACCGCCGGTCCCGCTCCTGCAGTGTCTCCGCTCGGGCCGCTTCGGCCTCTCGGCAGGCTTCATCGGGCTCCTGAGCTGGGGGACAGTCCACAGTCCCAGATGACTCGGATACTGTCGTGTGGATCGGAGGTGTACATTTGAAGGCTGGCTTCTCTGTTGGGCTTCCAGCGGAGGGGCTGCCCGCTGACTTTGGGCTGTACATTGGGGATCCATTGGCTGAGGTGTGCCGGGACTCCCTGTTGGGGTCTGCGGGCGGCACCCGCCGCGACAGATGCTTCATTGTTGTTGAAGTATAGGGTGGGGGGTTTGTTGGGATGTTTTGGATTATGTTTATGTTATTGTCACCAAGTCGCACTTCATTGCTTCGTTGCTAGACCACTGGGCTTGCACCACACGTCCTTCTCCACACCTCTACTTTCCATCGGGGTTATCAATGGCTGGTTCACCTGAGGGGGCACGGGAGTCCCTTGAGACTCTTAAAGTGGTAAGCTGGAATGTCAGGGGTGCCCTTGACAAAATCAAGCGGGGGGCCATTCTCCAATACGCTAAGAGGGCTCATGTTGACATACTTATGTTACAGGAAACGCATCTTATGGGCTCGAAGGCACTCTGCTTCCAGAGATATGGCTACACACAGGTGTTTCATGCCGGATTTATACGAGGGTCCAGGGGGGTGGCGATTTTGATTCACCGCCGAGTCATGTATACACACATTAAGACATGGGTCGACACCCAGGGGCGCTATTTGTTTCTGCGGGGCACGATCAGGGAGGAACCAGTGGTGTTGGGATGTGTCTATGCCCCTCCTCCGCTATCCTGGGTACTAGTTGAGCGGCTCATGGCTCTATGGGCGGATATGCCGGACGGCCTGTCTGTGATAGAGGGGGACTGGAACGATGTCCTAGATGTGGCCTTGGATCGCTGGAGACCCGGGGAGGGCGCAGTGGCTAGCCATGTCATGAAACTTTCTGCATTGATATCTGGGCTTGACTGGGTGGGCCCCTGGCGCCGGACGCATGGCCGGGCCCGGGGCTACACCTATCTTTCTGCGGTCCATAATTGCTTCTCCCGTCTTGATTATCTATTTGTTCCACGCACAGTTGCGGCCCGGGTGGTGGAGGCGGATATTCTTCCAAGGGGTCTGTCCGATCACTCGCCAATCACTCTTGTGCTGCAGATGGGTTGGGTAAGGCGGCCCTTCCGCTGGCGTCTCTCGACGTGGAACTTGCAGAAGACAGATTATAAGGAGTGCCTTGAGAGCGCGCTGGACCAATACTTGACGCTTAATGTGGGGTCGTATGGGAGGCGATGAAGCCTACCTTACGGGGTGTGGACATTTCCTTTTGCGCGGCAGCTCGTAAGGCTCGGAGGGAGGCCCTGCTACAAGCTGAGACGAATATTGGGGAACTCGAGCATAGTGGTCGAGGCGAGGGGGGACATCATATACGGCGGCAGTTGCTACTGGCACAACAGAATTATGCAGCCCTTCTCCTGGATGAGGCGCGCCTTGCCTGGTTGGCAACACGCAGCCGAATCTATCAATGGGGGGATAAATCGAGTAGGATGCTCCACAGACTTTGTCAGGGGTTGTTTCACTCTCAGCATCTTCCTGGGATAGTGGGCCTGGATGGAAGGCCTCTTACGGACTCCCTAGATATAGCCGAAAGCTTTTCTGTATACTTTGCGGAGCTGTACGCCCCCAAAGAATGTCTCCATGAAGACGAGATTGGCCTGTTCCTGGATGACCTCCCGCCTCGGGCTTTGTCTGACGAAGTGAGCGCGGAGCTGGACCTCCCGCTCACGGAAGAGGAATTGGGCGCTGCCCTGAGAGACCTCAACTCGGGCAAGGCGCCGGGGCCCAATGGGTTCCCCTGCGAGTTCTTTAAGAAATTCTTCTTGCAGCTAGGACCCCACTACCTGAGAGTGGTGGAGGAGTCTCGTGAGCGGGGCTGCCTTCCACGGGATTGGCGGCATGCAGAGGTGGTGGTATTCCATAAACCGGGCAGGCTCCCAGACCGGCATGCTTCCTACCGTCCCATCTCGCTCCTTAATGTCAAAGCCAAAATATTGGCCAAGGCATTGGCAAACCGCTTGCAGACCCACATCACCACTCTTGTTCACCCCGATCAATCCGGGTTTATGCCCCAGAGGGCGACTCGGCACAATATACGCCGCGCACAAGTAGCTATTGCGGCCGTTCGGGGGCGGTGTGACCAGGCGGCGCTGCTACTGGCAGATATGGACCGGACTTTTGACTCCCTTAGCTGGGTGTATCTCTTCGCTCTATTACGTAGATTGAACCTTGGCCCGCGCTTCCTGTCCTACCTGTCCCTGCTCTACACTGATCTTACTGCATCGGTACGGGTCGCAGGCTCTATTTCCTCCACCTTTTCCCTTGGGTGCGGCACCCGGCAGGGTTGCCCATTGTCTCCCTATCTGTTTGCGTTGGCGGTCGAACCGTTGGCTGCCTGGGTACATATGGATGCGCAAGTGACAGGCTTCGAGTGGGATCATGGTTTGTCAGACCGCATTGCATTGTATGCCGACGATGTGTTGTTCTTTCTTACGAATGTGGATAGGACTGGCCCGCGACTGCTTCGCATTATGCAGATCTTTGGGGAATCATCTGGCCTTTATCTGAATCCACGTAAATCCACGCTATGGCTCCTCTGGAATATGTCGGGAGTGGGTGCTTGGGCTGAGTCGGTTCGGGTGGTTACCGATGGACTGAAGTACCTTGGGGTATTCCTAGCTGATTCTTCCGCAGTGGCTTGGGAGAGGAACCTGGCTTCGGTCTGGGAACGTGTTCGGGAGGATTTGAAGATATGGTCGCGCATGCCGCTGTCTATCTATGGCCGGTCGGCCATATTTAAGATGGTTGCGCTTCCCCGTTTACTGTACCAATTGCAGAATCATCCCTATCCGATCCCCCCTCGATGGTTTAGGCAGGTAAATTCAGCATTGGGGCAATTTCTATGGGCGGGAGGTGCGGTGAGAGTCGCTCTGCGGACCTGTTTCCTATCTACGAATTGCGGGGGCTTGGCGACCTCAGATATTTTGTCCTACTATATGGCCTCACATTTACTCATCCTAAATGAATGGTGGTATGGGGGTCGGGATGACCCAGCCTACGCTGTGGAGCGGCGTCTCATGGGGGATCTCTCTCTCCACACGATCTTCTATTCTGCACCGGTACGTAGGGCTCTGCCGTCGGCGACCCAGGTGGTCTTCCAGGTTTGGCGACAGGCCTTGCGGCGGATAGGATGGTGGAATACCCTGACCCGGGAGACCCCCCTATGGCACAATGGCCGCCTGCCACAGCTAGCTGCATTGTCAGGGTTTCGGGGTGGGACAATATTGGCATCTCTACCCTCGGGATGTCATGAGGGGGCTAATCCTGAAGTCCTTCCAAGACCTACAAAACGAATTTCAAATGCCTAAGTCCCAATTTTATAAATACCTCCAATTTCGCCACGCCCTCACTCCTAGTCTGGTGGGCCTAGAGTCATTGGCGGAATTCAATCCGGTAGAAGCCAAAGTCTTTATGGGGGATCTCCAGGATCACAAGATATCTAAGATTTATCAGTCCCTAGTAACACACAGCTCCCCCACATTGCAAAAACTCAGAGAGGCTTGGGAGGGGGATGTTGGCTCGCTAGATGAGGAGGACTGGACGGAGGCCCTGGCCTCCCCGCGGGGGGCGGCCATAGCGGTACGCCTACGTCTTATTCAATTTAAATATCTCCACCGGGTCTACTTCACAAGGGTCCGGTTGTGGAGGGCGGGTATGGTGGCTTCCCCGGTATGCCTTAGATGTGAACAAGAGGAAGGGACCCTGATACATACGGTCTGGCATTGCCCTTCCTTGGCACGGTTCTGGAGAGGGGTGATGTCCTGCCTTTCAGAGGTGCTGGGCTGGGACCTGCCCCGGTCACCAAAGTTAGTGTTCCTACATGTCATGGAGGGGATTGGGGGCAACATTTATAAACGCCATCTTATGTTATTGGGGTTCACATTGGCAAAGAGGGATATCGCCAAGGCGTGGAAGGCGCCGGCGCCACCCTTGGTGTCCATATGGAAGAGGGGCCTGGACTTTTGTATGGGTTTAGAGCTCCCTATCTTCACGGCAAGAGGGTGCCCGCAGAAACATTTTAAGATTTGGAAGCGGTGGGCGGATTATCGGGGGCTGGTGCTGGAGCCGGTTGCCGAAAGGGGTCCCCTTCATCCAGATTGATGTTGCCCCGTTGGTGCCAAGGGTATGGGAATTGTATATATGAGTGAGTGGGTGCAGGTGGTGTGGGGCAGTGCTGAGTTCCATTTGGGACTAGGAGGTTGTTAGTGCGACTGGGGGGGGGGAGGAGGGATGTTGGGGGGAGGGGGTTGGGGGGTTGGTTCTTTAAAAAAGGTATATTTCATCTGTATCGCTTTTCTACATCCTTGCTCCATTTCTCTCTTCCTAAAAAAGTCAGTCATGATGTTGTATATTGATTGTGCAGAGGCCTCTGGGTTACAGAGCCCTGCTATATATGTGTCATTTGATAAATAAAGCCTGTTTAAAAAAACAACAAAAAACATTAAATGCTATATTACCCATAATACTTTTTTTTTTTGCATACTGCCCTTCATTTCTTGTATACATTATACCATGGATCTAGATCGAAAATGTGGTCCCATTAATTCGTCTTTTGATTCAGCCCTACCCTCTCAATAATGTTATTTAGTCACCAGTAGCAGAAGTCAGAAGATCATCTGTTCGCACTCTGTGACGATTCTGTTGCTGCTTCCCCAGCGTGTGAGTTTGTGCTGATGCATTTTCATTCTGATGGATTTCACCTGAGCCAGTGCCTGCAGAAACAGCCGGAATGTGCTTGTGCCTCACTGGTCTCCCACGGTCTCCAGTGGCGTAACTTTACTTGAGGGGCCCCCCTGTAAAGTACAAGGAAAGCCCCTCCCCACGGCCCACTCAGGAGCTCTCAGGCCGCTACCCGTGCATTGTACAGAAGGAGACCCACTGGAGCTCAGTCCCCCTCACCGCACTGCAGAAGCTGTGAGGGCTAATGTTACACCACTGACAGTCTCCTCTCCTGCCAGAATGGCAGAAGCGCCTGCTGGCTGCCCCGGGCTGAGTGTTCCTACAACGGTTTTCCTCACAGCCTGTCAGATCGCCGCCAGCGAAGGTTTAGCGGTGAGAGCGGCGGGGGGCAAAGGGTCATGAACCGAAGGCGCAAGGTGGAATTTGGGAGATTTTGACCAAGGGTGTCTTTTCCAGTGAGAAGGCGGCCTCCAGTCTGGCCAGCGGCCCCCTGAGATGTGGTTGAGTGTGAGTCAGAGTCAGAATCGAAGGCGAAGTCTGCAAAGGTTTTGAGGGACATGTATACCTGATATGAATCTGGAGGGCTCGGCAGGCATGAACAGTTGTTTACCTGACTGCTTTGGTTATAGCCCTACCAGTCCTGAAGTCTGTGAACATTATATTTGTAGACACTATATCTGTTTGATTAGTTTTGCTTAAGAGCAATTATCATTTTTCACTATTTTAATGTCAGAAAGGCGGCGAGGTAGCGTTTACAACAGTCTATTGCTCGCTACGGTGAGAACTACAAGCCTGGTTTTCTCTTCCAGGTAAAACCTCAAGTGCATTATAAAAACACCTAAATACCAAGATGGCGGTTAAAAAACTCCATAGCAGGAATATGTTGTTTAGACCAACTCAAGCCTCAATCAACCCTAAAAGTCTGAATTTGGCTAGAAGAAGGTCATTGCACATTGGTGCCCTGCCCAACCTGAGCAGCTTCCTTCTTTTTTAGGTCTCGCCTAGCGTTGTAGCGCTCATGCGCTACTCGCTCTGCGAGGCATATTGTAGTAGGGTATGTTTTAGAAGTGGAGTTGAAGCCCCGCCCATCTTTTTCATTGGCTGGCGTCATCGTACATGGTAAACGCTGGCTTCCGATTGAGAATGAGGCTTCTTAGTCCCTCCTTTTTTACCGCCCTGTCTCCTTTTGGGACGGCCCATCCGGACTGGATCTTTTACTTGTGGCGTTACACGGTCTCCTTCATAAGTCTGAAAGCACTCTTTTATTTTTATTTTCAGCGTGGTCCGCTTCGGCCGTGCTTGTTTATTTATTTAATTATTTTGCTACGCGGGCCAAAAGGGAGCATTTCTCCTCACATCTGGTGATGGGGGGGGGCGTGAATCTCCTATCCCCCTGCACCTCCCACGGTTCCTACGCCCATGTTCACTCTGGTAGAGACCGCGTCAGGGGCTGTGAGATCTTGTGTCCTAAGTATTCATTCTCTCACATGGACCACGTCGAAGTGCTTACTAATTATCACCCGCTAGAGGGGCACTGGACGGAAGGAACCCTGCTTGTTTTGGTGAAAGTATTTGCGGAATCGTGTGTTGCATATGGTGCTTTCGGCTTTTAGCCTCCCAGCTTTTGTGTTTTAAGGGACTTGTGCCCATGACCTTTGCCGTCTCTTTCCACCATTCTCAGCGTTCATGGTGTTTCCGTCGTAAGCACTTCTTTTCGCAGAACCGTCCCTGAAAAGCTTCCCCCCGCCTCCCCTCCCTGTACAAATGGCCCCGTCTGACACTGTACGGAGTCCCGGCAGCTGAAGTTCCGGTGTCTGTGTGTTCTTGGGCGCGGCCTTCAGTCAGAAGCGGGTCCATGTTTGCGCTGAAGGTACCCGCCTGCAGTGAAGCT
Organism: Calotriton arnoldi; assembly: GCA_963921515.1. NCBI lineage: Eukaryota > Metazoa > Chordata > Amphibia > Caudata > Salamandridae > Calotriton > Calotriton arnoldi. The sequence goes on along the minus strand of CAWUFW010000321.1, from coordinate 2,132,640 downwards.
CCTCGGCGTACTCCGGCGAAGGAAAGAGCTTTGTCGAAGCAGTGTTGTCACGTTCTGTGCCCATGGCTTTTATTAAATGTATGCTGAGAACATTCTCTTAATATCGAGGTTCCCGCCGCCCCCTCTCTGCGGACTTTATTTCTGCCCCTTCTAAGCAGCAGTTCCTATTGTGAGCGCTTGTTCTCTTTAGGAAATTGTCTAGCCGCTCTCTGCCTTCCCTTTTGGAAGGAAGTGGGAACATACCTCTACCTCTCCCTTCTGGAATTTCGGTTTCTGTTGTGCGAGCATTCTTCTCTTAGGGGGGACTGCCCTCCGTTCCCGCATAAAGAACTTTCCCCTAAGATTTCTTCACAGCCCCAGCTTGGCCCTCCCTCCTGCTAGAAGGAATTCCATGTGACACCATGTTCACCTTGTGAGAGTGCCTTGCGGTAGATGGCCTCTATAACCCCTCCGCCTCACGAAGATTTTTTTGTTGTTGCAGTTTTACGTAGCGTGAACTCGGCACAAGGACATTGGAACGCTTTACATCAACACCAGATTACATCACACATCGGCAGGTTACTTTTTTCTTAGGCACGTGGCGATTTAAATATTTTGTCCAGAAGCACAGGATGTTGAGCTAACGTTGCGTACCCAGCCTGGTTCCCCAGCTGGCAGCTATGGCCATTAGGCCACATCTCCTCCTGCATATGACCTCTTTTTCACTAGGACTCAGCTCCTGAAGCTAATGTGCCTTTCCTCTAATTCGGATGTGCCGTGTAGCACAGCTAATCCCCCTCTGCCCGGTGGGGGTACAGATGTTCACACAGCCGCAAGAGCAATACCTCATCCGCTTGTTGCGCAGGGAGGCCCGTCGGGGGTGTGGGGCAGGAGGGCCACACCGGGGCAGCGCCTGTCGGTAGCGCGGCATAGATTAGGTGGGGAGGTTGCCAGGCAGCCCTCCCTCCCGCCCCCTCATGGAGGATGTTTGGACTGCTTGGCAGGCTCTGCCATCGGTGACAGAAGGGCATGTGACTCACTGCTCTGGGAAGGAGGCTTTGACTGCAGCTGCCACGGTGGCCTTGTCAGAGGGAAGGGGGGGGGCGTAGAGGGGAGAGAGAGCTGGAAAAGGCCAGGCTGCTGAACACTTTGCTCCCCGATGCCCATCGATAGAGCAGCTCTGGCTAATTAAAGCTGCAGGCGCGCGGTTGGATGGCTCTGCTGCTTCCCTGCCCTCTGTCCCCACCTACAGGGCACCTTCCCCAACCGCCCGAGCCATACAATGGCAGCTTACAGGAAAATACCGAAAGGATAGTGGCAGAAGGCTGGCACCGAGACCAGAGTGAGGAAGTTGCACCGAGGCCATGAGAAAGGCATTCTGTAGGGAGGCGGGATGAGCTAAGACCAACTAACAAATGGCGCGACTGTTAGTGAGAATAGATGGCGGTAACAATTAATACTGACACAAAAGGGCTAGCCACTGGTGCTGAGACCTTAGTATAAGAACTGTTAATTAAACTTCAGGGGTAATGACGGGTACAACATTTGAGGAAACAAAGAGACGTCGTGACCTGAAGGATAGGTAGTGTTACAGAGGTGTCGGACCCTGCCCTGTTTTGGTGGTGGGGGGTTGTTAAGGTTGATTCCGCTGAATGTTAAGGTTGATTCCGCTGGTATCCAGGGCCCTGTTCCACTACAGCTCTGTAAACTGGGACTAATACAACCCTTTCCGGCCTAGTCTCTCAGCTCTCAGGGGAGCAAGGGTGAGCAGTCACAAGCTTCCTTCTCAGGGAGACAGTGTGGAGCGCATTTGCTCAGCACTCCACAGTCCACCAACAGACAGAATAACTTCCATTTCTAACTCAATGTATGCCTTTAAAGAAAAATACATCTCTTTTTTTAAACTCACTAAATACTACGCGATCCAACTATTTATACAGGCCTTTGACCTTGGATGATATTCTCCCCTGCGGTGCAACACCTCCTGAGTTTACTTGAGCTTATCCCACCCGGGTGATGCTTTAATGGAAGCCCCCCCCGTTTCCACCCTCCACCAACATGATTTACGAACCTTGGTCTACAATGTAGCTCGATCGTATGCACTGGCTATACAGCTTTGCCTGCACGACGTTGGGGACAAGTGCAAGAGATTCTCCCCTTGGGATAACTGCCAGTAGTGCGTGGCGTATTTGAAAGTATCTGAAGTGTTCTGTGTGTGCAAGCTCGAACTCTTTCTGCAATTGCACAAAGGGGACCACTTCCCCTCTGGCACATGCGGTTTTGTTACACAGTGGCACAGATCGGCAACATCAGATTACTGTACCAACAAGCATTTGTAATGCAATAGGTCTCGCATTTGCGAGAGTTTGAGCTATTGGTATTGTAAATGACAATGCCTTTTATTGATGTGTTTTGAAAATTTGCAAGCGGTGCGTAAGCACGCACTTTGTACTTAGAGTCCTTGCTTAAGAGAAGCAAGGCTGGCAGTAAAAGAGGTGCAGTAACTGCCAGCCTTGCTTCTCATTAGCAGCGCCTATACGTACAAAGTGTAATCCTTGAAAGTGGAAAGTGGTAATAAAATAAGAGGAGAGTGCGGGTAAACTGTGGGTGGCCTGCACTTGGATCAAACGTTACTCAAATACACTCTCCCTGATATAGACTATAGAAAAATGTAGCAGTCAAAGCTGGAGAAGCACTATCGAGAAAGTGCCCTGAAAAGAAGAAACAGCACAAAAAGTATGTTTATTCTTTTCAAAACCTATTCTCTCCACAATATTCTGTGGCAGTTGTTCAGAAAGATGTATTAGAGTCTATTCCCTGCTCTTCTTCTCCCGCACCCCAAATCTCTCTTTTTCCAATGTGTTTGCCTAAAAAAGGGTCTTTTATATATAGGATCATCTCCTAATAAAGCTGTGGATTTAGTCCATGAAATTTCCATAGTTCATGAATCAAATTTAACTAGGAATTCTCCCCAGAAGTTAAAAAAGAATAGGAGAAACATTTTAAAAATGATGTTTTATGAAAAAGAATAGAAGACGGGTCAAATTTCCTTGTGAAGAATCTGGTAGCACTAGTGAAAATCTTAATAACAATTCTGTTTCCTGAGTCTTCTTGCACTGAAGGATCTAGCATGTCTTCTGTGATAGAAAGGCCCGTGGTGCCAACAGTTTATGCAAGAACAAACGCTACAGAAGGCCACACTGGCACTAATTTGAATCTGTCAGCAGTACTTTTTAAATACGCTTGAGGAACTGAGGACCTTTTGGCTCAGATTTTTCAAGGGCATATGGCTCCATAATTAGTGCTCTGTGCCGAGCCCTTAAGTCATATAAATATAATGGATGAATCTTCTGTCATAATCCATTTTTAGGTCTCGCCTGGCGTTGCTGCGCGCATGCGCAGCTCACTCGGCGAGATCTAATGTGGATGAGGACTTTCAGAAGGGGGCTTGAAGCCCCGCCCCTCATTTCCATTGGCTGGCATCACCGTTTATGCTAAACGGTGGCCTGCCATTGGAAATGAGCTTTTTTGGTTGCCGCCCTTTCGCCTTGAGGGATGGCCCCTCCGGAACTAAAATGGAAAAAAGAAAACCAGGAAGAAAGAAAACGAAATGACGGAGAAAGGAAGGCAGCATATATGAAAAAGAAAGTAAAAAAAGGAAACAAGGCTAAAAAGTAAACGGAGAAAGATATTGGAATGCAGAAGGGGTAAAAACCATAAATAACTAAAAACGAACGACAATGATGCTCAATGCTCACAATGTGTGTTTTTGTTTAAATGCAATCTCTGAGTAAAAAATGGGAAATCAATTTTTGAATGGAGCTTCGTTGTACTACATACAGGTTTTTACATTTAAAAATAGCATTCTAAACGATTTTTTAAGCCATGGGCGAAATGAACTAAAACGGCTTGGTTTACGGCTGTTGTGAAGCACTTTATTTATTTATTTAAAGGTTTTATATAGTGCTGGCTGGACCCAAGAGTATCAGAGCGCTTTACAGGTTTTGGTAATACAGAATTTCAATTTCACTTTAATACAATGAGGTAATGAGATAGAAATAGCACTGGAGGAAAGCAAAGTTAGTTAGTGTGAGAGGAGGGGGAGGGCGAGAAAGTGAAGGACAGCAGTGGAGGGTGAGGGGTAAGGGGAAAATAAGAGGAAAAAGGTAGGCATTACCCAAAAAATAAAGAGGGGGGGGTGGAGGGGGTCGAAATGAAAGAATAGAATGGGGGGGGATGGGGTGACACAATAAGTCGAGGGAACCTAGACTGATGGGGCAAGGGTAGGAATTATTAGCCAGTGACAATACATTAAGAACCCCAATATATATTGAGAAGGAGCAGCTTGAGGTCTTTTTTGAAGCTGGTGTAAGAGGGGTTGCAACGTAAATCTTTAGGGAGGGCATTCCATACGGAGGGCGCGTTTCCAGAGAAAGAGCGGGACTGTGTAGATTTCTTTTTTAATAAAGGAGGGACAAGGACAAGAGCGTTAGTGCTCCTCATTGTTCTAGTACAGCCCGCTTTGTGGAGTTTGTCAGAGAGGTAAGAAAGGGTATTTTGATGGGACTTTCTTATCTTCACAAGGCGTGTTATATAAACAAGCCGTGATCCAGTCCGGATGGGCCGTCCCAAAAGGAGACAGGGCGCTGCATGTTTATTTTTGCATCGCGCTTTCACTTCAAGTGAAAGCGCGATGCAAAAATAAACAGCAGCTGCCTTCCCACAATGGCGAGCGCTTGTTTAGACATGTAATCAAGTATCGCATCCTGCTCTGTAATGCGGACTCCACTAAACACAACACACATGAGAGCCGCTCGCGCTCGATAACCTATTGTTACAATAAAATAAGCTTTTGTTATGGGCTGCTACTCCTTGGTACGAAAAGATTTAAACACCTAAAATACATTGATCACTTAAAACAATTATAATCAGGTAATGTTTACGTTCGTTGAAGAACTACTAGCGTTAAAGTATCGTACAAAGCGGACCCCCTGTGTTAGGTATTTTGAAAGGGGGTTGTTTATTCAGAGGAAGCCACACTCGTCTAATCACCGTAATCTACCTGGAATCACCCCAGGACTGGGAGAGCCTCGCACAGCCCGGAGCCCCCCTTGTAGCGCATTTGGCGGCGTGCGCTTGTTTCTTCTGCTTTAAGGAACTA